>CM051662.1:29405411-30605411 GCA_028020825.1 Podargus strigoides | reverse complement strand
TTCGTTTGTCTCAGTTTTCTAAGGATTCCCGCTCAAACTCGGGTTTCCTTGCTCGGCCCCGGCTTCACCGTCTCCGGTAAGCCCGGCTCCTTCGAAAAGCCTCAGCAAAAGCAAAAGCAAACCGCACTCACGGCAGCCGCAGCCGCCCCACCGCTCCCAGCTCCGTGTACCGCTTGCTCTGAGGGAGCTGCCGATATGGCCTCTATAAAGTTTGTCGCAGTTCTCAGTCACGCCCCCCGCCACGTCAGCCTTTCTTTGTCTCCGTTTTCTCAGGATTCCCGCTCAGACTCAGGTTTCCTTGCTCGGCCCCGGCTTCACCGTCTCCGGGAACCCCAGCTCCTTCGCAAAGCCTCAGCAAAAGCAAACGCAAATCGCACTCACCGCAGCCGCCCCACCGCTCCAAGCTCCGCGTGCTGCTTGCTCTGAGGGAGCTGCCGAGATGGCCCCTTTTCAAGTTTTCCACAGTTTCAGTCACGCCCCCCCACCACGTCAGCCTTTCGTTTGTCTCAGTTTTCTAAGGATTCCCGCTCAAACTCGGGTTTCCTTGCTCGGCCCCGGCTTCACCGTCTCCGGGAAGCCCGGCTCCTTCGAAAAGCCTCAGCAAAAGCAAAAGCAAATCGCACTCACCGCAGCCGCCCCACCGCTCCAAGCTCCGCGTGCTGCTTGCTCTGAGGGAGCTGCCGAGATGGCCCCTTTTCAAGTTTTCCACAGTTTCAGTCACGCCCCCCCACCACGTCAGCCTTTCGTTTGTCTCAGTTTTCTAAGGATTCCCGCTCAAACTCGGGTTTCCTTGCTCGGCCCCGGCTTCACCGTCTCCGGGAAGCCCGGCTCCTTCGAAAAGCCTCAGCAAAAGCAAAAGCAAACCGCACTCACGGCAGCCGCAGCCGCCCCACCGCTCCCAGCTCCGTGTACCGCTTGCTCTGAGGGAGCTGCCGATATGGCCTCTTTTAAAGTTTGTCGCAGTTCTCAGTCACGCCCCCCGCCACGTCAGCCTTTCTTTGTCTCCGTTTTCTCAGGATTCCCACTCAGACTCAGGTTTCCTTGCTCGGCCCCGGCTTCACCGTCTCCAGGAACCCCAGCTCCTTCGCAAAGCCTCAGCAAAAGCAAATGCAAACCGCACTCACCGCCGCCGCCCCACCGCTCCCAGCTCCGCGTGCTCCTTGCTCTGAGGGAGCTGCCGAGATGGCCGCTTTTAAAGTTTGCCGCGGTTCTCACTCACGTCCCCCGCCACGTCAGCCTTTCGTTTGTCTCAGGTTTCTGAGGATTCCCGCTCAGACTCGGGTTTCCATCCTCTGGCCCGGCTTCACCTTCTCCGGGAAGCCCGGCTCCTTCGCAAAACCTCAGCAAAAGCAAACGCAAATCGCACTCACCGCAGCCGCCCCACCGCTCCAAGCTCCGCGTGCTGCTTGCTCTGAGGGAGCTGCCGAGATGGCCCCTTTTCAAGTTTTCCACAGTTTCAGTCACGCCCCCCCACCACGTCAGCCTTTCGTTTGTCTCAGTTTTCTAAGGATTCCCGCTCAAACTCGGGTTTCCTTGCTCGGCCCCGGCTTCACCGTCTCCGGGAAGCCCGGCTCCTTCGAAAAGCCTCAGCAAAAGCAAAAGCAAATCGCACTCACCGCAGCCGCCCCACCGCTCCAAGCTCCGCGTGCTGCTTGCTCTGAGGGAGCTGCCGAGATGGCCCCTTTTCAAGTTTTCCACAGTTTCAGTCACGCCCCCCCACCACGTCAGCCTTTCGTTTGTCTCAGTTTTCTAAGGATTCCCGCTCAAACTCGGGTTTCCTTGCTCGGCCCCGGCTTCACCGTCTCCGGGAAGCCCGGCTCCTTCGAAAAGCCTCAGCAAAAGCAAAAGCAAACCGCACTCACGGCAGCCGCAGCCGCCCCACCGCTACCAGCTCCGTGTACCGCTTGCTCTGAGGGAGCTGCCGATATGGCCTCTTTTAAAGTTTGTCGCAGTTCTCAGTCACGCCCCCCGCCACGTCAGCCTTTCTTTGTCTCCGTTTTCTCAGGATTCCCGCTCAGACTCAGGTTTCCTTGCTCGGCCCCAGCTTCACCTTCTCCGGGAAGCCCGGCTCCTTCGCAAAGCCTCAGCAAAAGCAAATGCAAACCGCACTCACCGCCGCCGCCCCACCGCTCCCAGCTCCGCGTGCTCCTTGCTCTGAGGGAGCTGCCGAGATGGCCGCTTTTAAAGTTTGCCGCGGTTCTCACTCACGCCCCCCGCCACGTCAGCCTTTCGTTTGTCTCAGGTTTCTGAGGATTCCCGCTCAGACTCGGGTTTCCATCCTCTGGCCCGGCTTCACCTTCTCCGGGAAGGCCGGCTCCTTCGCAAAACCTCAGCAAAAGCAAACGCAAATCGCACTCACCGCAGCCGCCCCACCGCTCCAAGCTCCGCGTGCTGGTTGCTCTGAGGGAGCTGCCGAGATGGCCCCTTTTCAAGTTTTCCACAGTTTCAGTCACGCCCCCCCACCACGTCAGCCTTTCGTTTGTCTCAGTTTTCTAAGGATTCCAGCTCAAACTCGGGTTTCCTTGCTCGGCCCCGGCTTCACCGTCTCCGGGAAGCCCGGCTCCTTCGAAAAGCCTCAGCAAAAGCAAAAGCAAACCGCACTCACGGCAGCCGCAGCCGCCCCACCGCTCCCAGCTCCGTGTACCGCTTGCTCTGAGGGAGCTGCCGAGATGGCCTCTTTTAAAGTTTGTCGCAGTTCTCAGTCACGCCCCCCGCCACGTCAGCCTTTCTTTGTCTCCATTTTCTCAGGATTCCCGCTCAGACTCAGGTTTCCTTGCTCGGCCACGGCTTCACCGTCTCCGGGAAGCACAGCTCCTTCGCAAAGCCTCAGCAAAAGCAAACGCAAACCGCACTCACCGCCGCCGCCCCACCGCTCCAAGCTCCGCGTGCTGCTTGCTCTGAGGGAGCTGCCGAGATGGCCCCTTTTCAAGTTTTCCACAGTTTCAGTCACGCCCCCCCACCACGTCAGCCTTTCGTTTGTCTCAGTTTTCTAAGGATTCCCGCTCAAACTCGGGTTTCCTTGCTCGGCCCCGGCTTCACCGTCTCCGGGAAGCCCGGCTCCTTCGAAAAGCCTCAGCAAAAGCAAAAGCAAATCGCACTCACCGCAGCCGCCCCACCGCTCCAAGCTCCGCGTGCTGCTTGCTCTGAGGGAGCTGCCGAGATGGCCCCTTTTCAAGTTTTCCACAGTTTCAGTCACGCCCCCCCACCACGTCAGCCTTTCGTTTGTCTCAGTTTTCTAAGGATTCCCGCTCAAACTCGGGTTTCCTTGCTCGGCCCCGGCTTCACCGTCTCCGGGAAGCCCGGCTCCTTCGAAAAGCCTCAGCAAAAGCAAAAGCAAACCGCACTCACGGCAGCCGCAGCCGCCCCACCGCTCCCAGCTCCGTGTACCGCTTGCTCTGAGGGAGCTGCCGATATGGCCTCTTTTAAAGTTTGTCGCAGTTCTCAGTCACGCCCCCCGCCACGTCAGCCTTTCTTTGTCTCCGTTTTCTCAGGATTCCCGCTCAGACTCAGGTTTCCTTGCTCGGCCCCGGCTTCACCGTCTCCAGGAACCCCAGCTCCTTCGCAAAACCTCAGCAAAAGCAAACGCAAATCGCACTCACCGCAGCCGCCCCACCGCTCCAAGCTCCGCGTGCTGCTTGCTCTGAGGGAGCTGCCGAGATGGCCCCTTTTCAAGTTTTCCACAGTTTCAGTCACGCCCCCCCACCACGTCAGCCTTTCGTTTGTCTCAGTTTTCTAAGGATTCCCGCTCAAACTCGGGTTTCCTTGCTCGGCCCCGGCTTCACCGTCTCCGGGAAGCCCGGCTCCTTCGAAAAGCCTCAGCAAAAGCAAACGCAAATCGCACTCACCGCAGCCGCCCCACCGCTCCAAGCTCCGCGTGCTGCTTGCTCTGAGGGAGCTGCCGAGATGGCCCCTTTTCAAGTTTTCCACAGTTTCAGTCACGCCCCCCCACCACGTCAGCCTTTCGTTTGTCTCAGTTTTCTAAGGATTCCCGCTCAAACTCGGGTTTCCTTGCTCGGCCCCGGCTTCACCGTCTCCGGGAAGCCCGGCTCCTTCGAAAAGCCTCAGCAAAAGCAAAAGCAAACCGCACTCACGGCAGCCGCAGCCGCCCCACCGCTACCAGCTCCGTGTACCGCTTGCTCTGAGGGAGCTGCCGATATGGCCTCTTTTAAAGTTTGTCGCAGTTCTCAGTCACGCCCCCCGCCACGTCAGCCTTTCTTTGTCTCCGTTTTCTCAGGATTCCCGCTCAGACTCAGGTTTCCTTGCTCGGCCCCGGCTTCACCGTCTCCAGGAACCCCAGCTCCTTCGCAAAGCCTCAGCAAAAGCAAAAGCAAATCGCACTCACCGCAGCCGCCCCACCGCTCCAAGCTCCGCGTGCTGCTTGCTCTGAGGGAGCTGCCGAGATGGCCCCTTTTCAAGTTTTCCACAGTTTCAGTCACGCCCCCCCACCACGTCAGCCTTTCGTTTGTCTCAGTTTTCTAAGGATTCCCGCTCAAACTCGGGTTTCCTTGCTCGGCCCCGGCTTCACCGTCTCCGGGAAGCCCGGCTCCTTCGAAAAGCCTCAGCAAAAGCAAAAGCAAATCGCACTCACCGCAGCCGCCCCACCGCTCCAAGCTCCGCGTGCTGCTTGCTCTGAGGGAGCTGCCGAGATGGCCCCTTTTCAAGTTTTCCACAGTTTCAGTCACGCCCCCCCACCACGTCAGCCTTTCGTTTGTCTCAGTTTTCTAAGGATTCCCGCTCAAACTCGGGTTTCCTTGCTCGGCCCCGGCTTCACCGTCTCCGGGAAGCCCGGCTCCTTCGAAAAGCCTCAGCAAAAGCAAAAGCAAACCGCACTCACGGCAGCCGCAGCCGCCCCACCGCTCCCAGCTCCGTGTACCGCTTGCTCTGAGGGAGCTGCCGAGATGGCCCCTTTTCAAGTTTTCCACAGTTTCAGTCACGCCACCCCACCACGTCAGCCTTTCGTTTGTCTCAGTTTTCTAAGGATTCCCGCTCAAACTCGGGTTTCCTTGCTCGGCCCCGGCTTCACCGTCTCCGGGAAGCCCGGCTCCTTCGAAAAGCTTCAGCAAAAGCAAAAGCAAACCGCACTCACGGCAGCCGCAGCCGCCCCACCGCTCCCAGCTCCGTGTACCGCTTGCTCTGAGGGAGCTGCCGATATGGCCTCTTTTAAAGTTTGTCGCAGTTCTCAGTCACGCCCCCCGCCACGTCAGCCTTTCTTTGTCTCCGTTTTCTCAGGATTCCCGCTCAGACTCAGGTTTCCTTGCTCGGCCCCGGCTTCACCATCTCCGGGAACCCCAGCTCCTTCGCAAAGCCTCAGCAAAAGCAAACGCAAATCGCACTCACCGCAGCCGCCCCACCGCTCCAAGCTCCGCGTGCTGCTTGCTCTGAGGGAGCTGCCGAGATGGCCCCTTTTCAAGTTTTCCACAGTTTCAGTCACGCCCCCCCACCACGTCAGCCTTTCGTTTGTCTCAGTTTTCTAAGGATTCCCGCTCAAACTCGGGTTTCCTTGCTCGGCCCCGGCTTCACCGTCTCCGGGAAGCCCGGCTCCTTCGAAAAGCCTCAGCAAAAGCAAAAGCAAACCGCACTCACGGCAGCCGCAGCCGCCCCACCGCTCCCAGCTCCGTGTACCGCTTGCTCTGAGGGAGCTGCCGATATGGCCTCTTTTAAAGTTTGTCGCAGTTCTCAGTCACGCCCCCCGCCACGTCAGCCTTTCTTTGTCTCCGTTTTCTCAGGATTCCCGCTCAGACTCAGGTTTCCTTGCTCGGCCCCGGCTTCACCGTCTCCGGGAACCCCAGCTCCTTCGCAAAGCCTCAGCAAAAGCAAACGCAAATCGCACTCACCGCAGCCGCCCCACCGCTCCAAGCTCCGCGTGCTGCTTGCTCTGAGGGAGCTGCCGAGATGGCCCCTTTTCAAGTTTTCCACAGTTTCAGTCACGCCCCCCCACCACGTCAGCCTTTCGTTTGTCTCAGTTTTCTAAGGATTCCCGCTCAAACTCGGGTTTCCTTGCTCGGCCCCGGCTTCACCGTCTCCGGGAAGCCCGGCTCCTTCGAAAAGCCTCAGCAAAAGCAAAAGCAAACCGCACTCACGGCAGCCGCAGCCGCCCCACCGCTCCAAGCTCCGCGTGCTGCTTGCTCTGAGGGAGCTGCCGAGATGGCCCCTTTTCAAGTTTTCCACAGTTTCAGTCACGCCCCCCCACCACGTCAGCCTTTAGTTTGTCTCAGTTTTCTAAGGATTCCCGCTCAAACTCGGGTTTCCTTGCTCGGCCCCGGCTTCACCGTCTCCGGGAAGCCCGGCTCCTTCGAAAAGCCTCAGCAAAAGCAAAAGCAAACCGCACTCACGGCAGCCGCAGCCGCCCCACCGCTCCCAGCTCCGTGTACCGCTTGCTCTGAGGGAGCTGCCGATATGGCCTCTTTTAAAGTTTGTCGCAGTTCTCAGTCACGCCCCCCGCCACGTCAGCCTTTCTTTGTCTCCGTTTTCTCAGGATTCCCGCTCAGACTCAGGTTTCCTTGCTCGGCCCCGGCTTCACCGTCTCCAGGAACCCCAGCTCCTTCGCAAAGCCTCAGCAAAAGCAAACGCAATTCGCACTCACCGCAGCCGCCCCACCGCTCCAAGCTCCGCGTGCTGCTTGCTCTGAGGGAGCTGCCGAGATGGCCCCTTTTCAAGTTTTCCACAGTTTCAGTCACGCCCCCCCACCACGTCAGCCTTTCGTTTGTCTCAGTTTTCTAAGGATTCCCGCTCAAACTCGGGTTTCCTTGCTCGGCCCCGGCTTCACCGTCTCCGGGAAGCCCGGCTCCTTCGAAAAGCCTCAGCAAAAGCAAAAGCAAATCGCACTCACCGCAGCCGCCCCACCGCTCCAAGCTCCGCGTGCTGCTTGCTCTGAGGGAGCTGCCGAGATGGCCCCTTTTCAAGTTTTCCACAGTTTCAGTCACGCCCCCCCACCACGTCAGCCTTTCGTTTGTCTCAGTTTTCTAAGGATTCCCGCTCAAACTCGGGTTTCCTTGCTCGGCCCCGGCTTCACCGTCTCCGGGAAGCCCGGCTCCTTCGAAAAGCCTCAGCAAAAGCAAAAGCAAACCGCACTCACGGCAGCCGCAGCCGCCCCACCGCTCCCAGCTCCGTGTACCGCTTGCTCTGAGGGAGCTGCCGATATGGCCTCTTTTAAAGTTTGTCGCAGTTCTCAGTCACGCCCCCCGCCACGTCAGCCTTTCTTTGTCTCCGTTTTCTCAGGATTCCCGCTCAGACTCAGGTTTCCTTGCTCGGCCCCGGCTTCACCGTCTCCGGGAAGCCCGGCTCCTTCGCAAAGCCTCAGCAAAAGCAAATGCAAACCGCACTCACCGCCGCCGCCCCACCGCTCCCAGCTCCGCGTGCTCCTTGCTCTGAGGGAGCTGCCGAGATGGCCGCTTTTAAAGTTTGCCGCGGTTCTCACTCACGCCCCCCGCCACGTCAGCCTTTCGTTTGTCTCAGGTTTCTGAGGATTCCCGCTCAGACTCGGGTTTCCATCCTCTGGCCCGGCTTCACCTTCTCCGGGAAGCCCGGCTCCTTCGCAAAACCTCAGCAAAAGCAAACGCAAATCGCACTCACCGCAGCCGCCCCACCGCTCCAAGCTCCGCGTGCTGCTTGCTCTGAGGGAGCTGCCGAGATGGCCCCTTTTCAAGTTTTCCACAGTTTCAGTCACGCCCCCCCACCACGTCAGCCTTTCGTTTGTCTCAGTTTTCTAAGGATTCCCACTCAAACTCGGGTTTCCTTGCTCGGCCCCGGCTTCACCGTCTCCGGGAAGCCCGGCTCCTTCGAAAAGCCTCAGCAAAAGCAAAAGCAAATCGCACTCACCGCAGCCGCCCCACCGCTCCAAGCTCCGCGTGCTGCTTGCTCTGAGGGAGCTGCCGAGATGGCCACTTTTCAAGTTTTCCACAGTTTCAGTCACGCCCCCCCACCACGTCAGCCTTTCGTTTGTTTCAGTTTTCTAAGGATTCCCGCTCAAACTCGGGTTTCCTTGCTCGGCCCCGGCTTCACCGTCTCCGGGAAGCCCGGCTCCTTCAAAAAGCCTCAGCAAAAGCAAAAGCAAACCGCACTCACGGCAGCCGCAGCCGCCCCACCGCTCCCAGCTCCGTGTACCGCTTGCTCTGAGGGAGCTGCCGATATGGCCTCTTTTAAAGTTTGTCGCAGTTCTCAGTCACGCCCCCCGCCACGTCAGCCTTTCTTTGTCTCCGTTTTCTCAGGATTCCCGCTCAGACTCAGGTTTCCTTGCTCGGCCCCAGCTTCACCTTCTCCGGGAAGCCCGGCTCCTTCGCAAAGCCTCAGCAAAAGCAAATGCAAACCGCACTCACCGCCGCCGCCCCACCGCTCCCAGCTCCGCGTGCTCCTTGCTCTGAGGGAGCTGCCGAGATGGCCGCTTTTAAAGTTTGCCGCGGTTCTCACTCACGCCCCCCGCCACGTCAGCCTTTCGTTTGTCTCAGGTTTCTGAGGATTCCCGCTCAGACTCGGGTTTCCATCCTCTGGCCCGGCTTCACCTTCTCCGGGAAGCCCGGCTCCTTCGCAAAACCTCAGCAAAAGCAAACGCAAATCGCACTCACCGCAGCCGCCCCACCGCTCCAAGCTCCGCGTGCTGCTTGCTCTGAGGGAGCTGCCGAGATGGCCCCTTTTCAAGTTTTCCACAGTTTCAGTCACGCCCCCCCACCACGTCAGCCTTTCGTTTGTCTCAGTTTTCTAAGGATTCCAGCTCAAACTCGGGTTTCCTTGCTCGGCCCCGGCTTCACCGTCTCCGGGAAGCCCGGCTCCTTCGAAAAGCCTCAGCAAAAGCAAAAGCAAATCGCACTCACCGCAGCCGCCCCACCGCTCCAAGCTCCGCGTGCTGCTTGCTCTGAGGGAGCTGCCGAGATGGCCCCTTTTCAAGTTTTCCACAGTTTCAGTCACGCCCCCCCACCACGTCAGCCTTTCGTTTGTCTCAGTTTTCTAAGGATTCCCGCTCAAACTCGGATTTCCTTGCTCGGCCCCGGCTTCACCTTCTCCGGGAAGCCCGGCTCCTTTGCAAAACCTCAGCAAAAGCAAAAGCAAATCGCACTCACCGCAGCCGCCCCACCGCTCCAAGCTCCGCGTGCTGCTTGCTCTGAGGGAGCTGCCGAGATGGCCCCTT
Organism: Podargus strigoides; assembly: GCA_028020825.1. Classification (NCBI taxonomy): domain Eukaryota; kingdom Metazoa; phylum Chordata; class Aves; order Caprimulgiformes; family Podargidae; genus Podargus; species Podargus strigoides. Next base: position 30,596,290 of record CM051662.1, on the reverse strand, counting down.
TTCAAGTTTTCCACAGTTTCAGTCACGCCCCCCCAGCACGTCAGCCTTTCGTTTGTCTCAGTTTTCTAAGGATTCCCGCTCAAACTCGGGTTTCCTTGCTCGGCCCCGGCTTCACCATCTCCGGGAAGCCCGGCTCCTTCGAAAAGCCTCAGCAAAAGCAAAAGCAAATCGCACTCACCGCAGCCGCCCCACCGCTCCAAGCTCCGCGTGCTGCTTGCTCTGAGGGAGCTGCCGAGATGGCCCCTTTTCAAGTTTTCCACAGTTTCAGTCACGCCCCCCCACCACGTCAGCCTTTCGTTTGTCTCAGTTTTCTAAGGATTCCCGCTCAAACTCGGGTTTCCTTGCTCGGCCCCGGCTTCACCGTCTCCGGGAAGCCCGGCTCCTTCGAAAAGCCTCAGCAAAAGCAAAAGCAAATCGCACTCACCGCAGCCGCCCCACCGCTCCAAGCTCCGCGTGCTGCTTGCTCTGAGGGAGCTGCCGAGATGGCCCCTTTTCAAGTTTTCCACAGTTTCAGTCACGCCCCCCCACCACGTCAGCCTTTCGTTTGTCTCAGTTTTCTAAGGATTCCCGCTCAAACTCGGGTTTCCTTGCTCGGCCCCGGCTTCACCGTCTCCGGGAAGCCCGGCTCCTTCGAAAAGCCTCAGCAAAAGCAAAAGCAAATCGCACTCACCGCAGCCGCCCCACCGCTCCAAGCTCCGCGTGCTGCTTGCTCTGAGGGAGCTGCCGAGATGGCCCCTTTTCAAGTTTTCCACAGTTTCAGTCACGCCCCCCCACCACGTCAGCCTTTCGTTTGTCTCAGTTTTCTAAGGATTCCCGCTCAAACTCGGGTTTCCTTGCTCGGCCCCGGCTTCACCGTCTCCGGGAAGCCCGGCTCCTTCGAAAAGCCTCAGCAAAAGCAAAAGCAAACCGCACTCACGGCAGCCGCAGCCGCCCCACCGCTCCCAGCTCCGTGTACCGCTTGCTCTGAGGGAGCTGCCGATATGGCCTCTTTTAAAGTTTGTCGCAGTTCTCAGTCACGCCCCCCGCCACGTCAGCCTTTCTTTGTCTCCGTTTTCTCAGGATTCCCGCTCAGACTCAGGTTTCCTTGCTCGGCCCCGGCTTCACCGTCTCCGGGAACCCCAGCTCCTTCGCAAAGCCTCAGCAAAAGCAAACGCAAATCGCACTCACCGCAGCCGCCCCACCGCTCCAAGCTCCGCGTGCTGCTTGCTCTGAGGGAGCTGCCGAGATGGCCCCTTTTCAAGTTTTCCACAGTTTCAGTCACGCCCCCCCACCACGTCAGCCTTTCGTTTGTCTCAGTTTTCTAAGGATTCCCGCTCAAACTCGGGTTTCCTTGCTCGGCCTCGGCTTCACCGTCTCCGGGAAGCCCGGCTCCTTCGAAAAGCCTCAGCAAAAGCAAAAGCAAATCGCACTCACCGCAGCCGCCCCACCGCTCCAAGCTCCGCGTGCTGCTTGCTCTGAGGGAGCTGCCGAAATGGCCCCTTTTCAAGTTTTCCACAGTTTCAGTCACGCCCCCCCACCACGTCAGCCTTTCGTTTGTCTCACTTTTCTAAGGATTCCCGCTCAAACTCGGGTTTCCTTGCTCGGCCCCGGCTTCACCGTCTCCGGGAAGCCCGGCTCCTTCGAAAAGCCTCAGCAAAAGCAAAAGCAAATCGCACTCACCGCAGCCGCCCCACCGCTCCAAGCTCCGCGTGCTGCTTGCTCTGAGGGAGCTGCCGAGATGGCCCCTTTTCAAGTTTTCCACAGTTTCAGTCACGCCCCCCCACCACGTCAGCCTTTCGTTTGTCTCAGTTTTCTAAGGATTCCCGCTCAAACTCGGGTTTCCTTGCTCGGCCCCGGCTTCACCGTCTCCGGGAAGCCCAGCTCCTTCGAAAAGCCTCAGCAAAAGCAAAAGCAAATCGCACTCACCGCAGCCGCCCCACCGCTCCAAGCTCCGCGTGCTGCTTGCTCTGAGGGAGCTGCCGAGATGGCCCCTTTTCAAGTTTTCCACAGTTTCAGTCACGCCCCCCCACCACGTCAGCCTTTCGTTTGTCTCAGTTTTCTAAGGATTCCCACTCAAACTCGGGTTTCCTTGCTCGGCCCCGGCTTCACCGTCTCCGGGAAGCCCGGCTCCTTCGAAAAGCCTCAGCAAAAGCAAAAGCAAATCGCACTCACCGCAGCCGCCCCACCGCTCCAAGCTCCGCGTGCTGCTTGCTCTGAGGGAGCTGCCGAGATGGCCCCTTTTCAAGTTTTCCACAGTTTCAGTCACGCCCCCCCACCACGTCAGCCTTTCGTTTGTCTCAGTTTTCTAAGGATTCCCGCTCAAACTCGGGTTTCCTTGCTCGGCCCCGGCTTCACCGTCTCCGGGAAGCCCGGCTCCTTCGAAAAGCCTCAGCAAAAGCAAAAGCAAACCGCACTCACGGCAGCCGCAGCCGCCCCACCGCTCCCAGCTCCGTGTACCGCTTGCTCTGAGGGAGCTGCCGAGATGGCCCCTTTTCAAGTTTTCCACAGTTTCAGTCACGCCCCCCCAGCACGTCAGCCTTTCGTTTGTCTCCGTTTTCTAAGGATTCCCGCTCAAACTCGGGTTTCCTTGCTCGGCCCCGGCTTCACCGTCTCCGGGAAGCCCGGCTCCTTCGAAAAGCCTCAGCAAAAGCAAAAGCAAACCGCACTCACGGCAGCCGCAGCCGCCCCACCGCTCCCAGCTCCGTGTACCGCTTGCTCTGAGGGAGCTGCCGATATGGCCTCTTTTAAAGTTTGTCGCAGTTCTCAGTCACGCCCCCCGCCACGTCAGCCTTTCTTTGTCTCCGTTTTCTCAGGATTCCCGCTCAGACTCAGGTTTCCTTGCTCGGCCCCGGCTTCACCGTCTCCAGGAACCCCAGCTCCTTCGCAAAGCCTCAGCAAAAGCAAACGCAAATCGCACTCACCGCAGCCGCCCCACCGCTCCAAGCTCCGCGTGCTGCTTGCTCTGAGGGAGCTGCCGAGATGGCCCCTTTTCAAGTTTTCCACAGTTTCAGTCACGCCCCCCCACCACGTCAGCCTTTCGTTTGTCTCAGTTTTCTAAGGATTCCCGCTCAAACTCGGGTTTCCTTGCTCGGCCCCGGCTTCACCGTCTCCGGGAAGCCCGGCTCCTTCGAAAAGCCTCAGCAAAAGCAAAAGCAAACCGCACTCACGGCAGCCGCAGCCGCCCCACCGCTACCAGCTCCGTGTACCGCTTGCTCTGAGGGAGCTGCCGATATGGCCTCTTTTAAAGTTTGTCGCAGTTCTCAGTCACGCCCCCCGCCACGTCAGCCTTTCTTTGTCTCCGTTTTCTCAGGATTCCCGCTCAGACTCAGGTTTCCTTGCTCGGCCCCGGCTTCACCGTCTCCAGGAACCCCAGCTCCTTCGCAAAGCCTCAGCAAAAGCAAACGCAAATCGCACTCACCACAGCCGCCCCACCGCTCCAAGCTCCGCGTGCTGCTTGCTCTGAGGGAGCTGCCGAGATGGCCCCTTTTCAAGTTTTCCACAGTTTCAGTCACGCCCCCCCACCACGTCAGCCTTTCGTTTGTCTCAGTTTTCTAAGGATTCCCGCTCAAACTCGGGTTTCCTTGCTCGGCCCCGGCTTCACCGTCTCCGGGAAGCCCGGCTCCTTCGAAAAGCCTCAGCAAAAGCAAAAGCAAATCGCACTCACCGCAGCCGCCCCACCGCTCCAAGCTCCGCGTGCTGCTTGCTCTGAGGGAGCTGCCGAGATGGCCCCTTTTCAAGTTTTCCACAGTTTCAGTCACGCCCCCCCACCACGTCAGCCTTTCGTTTGTCTCACTTTTCTAAGGATTCCCGCTCAAACTCGGGTTTCCTTGCTCGGCCCCGGCTTCACCGTCTCCGGGAAGCCCGGCTCCTTCGAAAAGCCTCAGCAAAAGCAAAAGCAAATCGCACTCACCGCAGCCGCCCCACCGCTCCAAGCTCCGCGTGCTGCTTGCTCTGAGGGAGCTGCCGAGATGGCCCCTTTTCAAGTTTTCCACAGTTTCAGTCACGCCCCCCCACCACGTCAGCCTTTCGTTTGTCTCAGTTTTCTAAGGATTCCCGCTCAAACTCGGGTTTCCTTGCTCGGCCCCGGCTTCACCGTCTCCGGGAAGCCCAGCTCCTTCGAAAAGCCTCAGCAAAAGCAAAAGCAAATCGCACTCACCGCAGCCGCCCCACCGCTCCAAGCTCCGCGTGCTGCTTGCTCTGAGGGAGCTGCCGAGATGGCCCCTTTTCAAGTTTTCCACAGTTTCAGTCACGCCCCCCCACCACGTCAGCCTTTCGTTTGTCTCAGTTTTCTAAGGATTCCCACTCAAACTCGGGTTTCCTTGCTCGGCCCCGGCTTCACCGTCTCCGGGAAGCCCGGCTCCTTCGAAAAGCCTCAGCAAAAGCAAAAGCAAATCGCACTCACCGCAGCCGCCCCACCGCTCCAAGCTCCGCGTGCTGCTTGCTCTGAGGGAGCTGCCGAGATGGCCCCTTTTCAAGTTTTCCACAGTTTCAGTCACGCCCCCCCACCACGTCAGCCTTTCGTTTGTCTCAGTTTTCTAAGGATTCCCGCTCAAACTCGGGTTTCCTTGCTCGGCCCCGGCTTCACCGTCTCCGGGAAGCCCGGCTCCTTCGAAAAGCCTCAGCAAAAGCAAAAGCAAACCGCACTCACGGCAGCCGCAGCTGCCCCACCGCTCCCAGCTCCGTGTACCGCTTGCTCTGAGGGAGCTGCCGAGATGGCCCCTTTTCAAGTTTTCCACAGTTTCAGTCACGCCCCCCCACCACGTCAGCCTTTCGTTTGTCTCAGTTTTCTAAGGATTCCCGCTCAAACTCGGGTTTCCTTGCTCGGCCCCGGCTTCACCGTCTCCGGGAAGCCCGGCTCCTTCGAAAAGCCTCAGCAAAAGCAAAAGCAAACCGCACTCACGGCAGCCGCAGCCGCCCCACCGCTCCCAGCTCCGTGTACCGCTTGCTCTGAGGGAGCTGCCGATATGGCCTCTTTTAAAGTTTGTCGCAGTTCTCAGTCACGCCCCCCGCCACGTCAGCCTTTCTTTGTCTCCGTTTTCTCAGGATTCCCGCTCAGACTCAGGTTTCCTTGCTCGGCCCCGGCTTCACCGTCTCCAGGAACCCCAGCTCCTTCGCAAAGCCTCAGCAAAAGCAAACGCAAATCGCACTCACCGCAGCCGCCCCACCGCTCCAAGCTCCGCGTGCTGCTTGCTCTGAGGGAGCTGCCGAGATGGCCCCTTTTCAAGTTTTCCACAGTTTCAGTCACGCCCCCCCACCACGTCAGCCTTTCGTTTGTCTCAGTTTTCTAAGGATTCCCGCTCAAACTCGGGTTTCCTTGCTCGGCCCCGGCTTCACCGTCTCCGGGAAGCCCGGCTCCTTCGAAAAGCCTCAGCAAAAGCAAAAGCAAACCGCACTCACGGCAGCCGCAGCCGCCCCACCGCTACCAGCTCCGTGTACCGCTTGCTCTGAGGGAGCTGCCGATATGGCCTCTTTTAAAGTTTGTCGCAGTTCTCAGTCACGCCCCCCGCCACGTCAGCCTTTCTTTGTCTCCGTTTTCTCAGGATTCCCGCTCAGACTCAGGTTTCCTTGCTCGGCCCCGGCTTCACCGTCTCCAGGAACCCCAGCTCCTTCGCAAAGCCTCAGCAAAAGCAAACGCAAATCGCACTCACCACAGCCGCCCCACCGCTCCAAGCTCCGCGTGCTGCTTGCTCTGAGGGAGCTGCCGAGATGGCCCCTTTTCAAGTTTTCCACAGTTTCAGTCACGCCCCCCCACCACGTCAGCCTTTCGTTTGTCTCAGTTTTCTAAGGATTCCCGCTCAAACTCGGGTTTCCTTGCTCGGCCCCGGCTTCACCGTCTCCGGGAAGCCCGGCTCCTTCGCAAAGCCTCAGCAAAAGCAAATGCAAACCGCACTCACCGCCGCCGCCCCACCGCTCCCAGCTCCGCGTGCTCCTTGCTCTGAGGGAGCTGCCGATATGGCCTCTTTTAAAGTTTGCCGCGGTTCTCACTCACGTCCCCCGCCACGTCAGCCTTTCGTTTGTCTCAGGTTTCTGAGGATTCCCGCTCAGACTCGGGTTTCCATCCTCTGGCCCGGCTTCACCTTCTCCGGGAAGCCCGGCTCCTTCGCAAAACCTCAGCAAAAGCAAACGCAAATCGCACTCACCGCAGCCGCCCCACCGCTCCAAGCTCCGCGTGCTGCTTGCTCTGAGGGAGCTGCCGAGATGGCCCCTTTTCAAGTTTTCCACAGTTTCAGTCACGCCCCCCCACCACGTCAGCCTTTCGTTTGTCTCAGTTTTCTAAGGATTCCCGCTCAAACTCGGGTTTCCTTGCTCGGCCCCGGCTTCACCGTCTCCGGGAAGCCCGGCTCCTTTGAAAAGCCTCAGCAAAAGCAAAAGCAAATCGCACTCACCGCAGCCGCCCCACCGCTCCAAGCTCCGCGTGCTGCTTGCTCTGAGGGAGCTGCCGAGATGGCCCCTTTTCAAGTTTTCCACAGTTTCAGTCACGCCCCCCCACCACGTCAGCCTTTCGTTTGTCTCAGTTTTCTAAGGATTCCCGCTCAAACTCGGGTTTCCTTGCTCGGCCCCGGCTTCACCGTCTCCGGGAAGCCCGGCTCCTTCGAAAAGCCTCAGCAAAAGCAAAAGCAAATCGCACTCACCGCAGCCGCCCCACCGCTCCAAGCTCCGCGTGCTGCTTGCTCTGAGGGAGCTGCCGAGATGGCCCCTTTTCAAGTTTTCCACAGTTTCAGTCACGCCCCCCCACCACGTCAGCCTTTCGTTTGTCTCAGTTTTCTAAGGATTCCCGCTCAAACTCGGGTTTCCTTGCTCGGCCCCGGCTTCACCGTCTCCGGGAAGCCCGGCTCCTTCGAAAAGCCTCAGCAAAAGCAAACGCAAATCGCACTCACGGCAGCCGCAGCCGCCCCACCGCTCCCAGCTCCGTGTACCGCTTGCTCTGAGGGAGCTGCCGAGATGGCCCCTTTTCAAGTTTTCCACAGTTTCAGTCACGCCCCCCCACCACGTCAGCCTTTCGTTTGTCTCAGTTTTCTAAGGATTCCCGCTCAAACTCGGGTTTCCTTGCTCGGCCCCGGCTTCACCGTCTCCGGGAAGCCCGGCTCCTTCGAAAAGCCTCAGCAAAAGCAAAAGCAAACCGCACTCACGGCAGCCGCAGCCGCCCCACCGCTCCCAGCTCCGTGTACCGCTTGCTCTGAGGGAGCTGCCGATATGGCCTCTTTTAAAGTTTGTCGCAGTTCTCAGTCACGCCCCCCGCCACGTCAGCCTTTCTTTGTCTCCGTTTTCTCAGGATTCCCGCTCAGACTCAGGTTTCCTTGCTCGGCCCCGGCTTCACCGTCTCCGGGAAGCCCGGCTCCTTCGCAAAGCCTCAGCAAAAGCAAATGCAAACCGCACTCACCGCCGCCGCCCCACCGCTCCCAGCTCCGCGTGCTCCTTGCTCTGAGGGAGCTGCCGAGATGGCCGCTTTTAAAGTTTGCCGCGGTTCTCACTCACGCCCCCCGCCACGTCAGCCTTTCGTTTGTCTCAGGTTTCTGAGGATTCCCGCTCAGACTCGGGTTTCCATCCTCTGGCCCGGCTTCACCTTCTCCGGGAAGCCCGGCTCCTTCGCAAAACCTCAGCAAAAGCAAACGCAAATCGCACTCACCGCAGCCGCCCCACCGCTCCAAGCTCCGCGTGCTGCTTGCTCTGAGGGAGCTGCCGAGATGGCCCCTTTTCAAGTTTTCCACAGTTTCAGTCACGCCCCCCCACCACGTCAGCCTTTCGTTTGTCTCAGTTTTCTAAGGATTCCCGCTCAAACTCGGGTTTCCTTGCTCGGCCCCGGCTTCACCGTCTCCGGGAAGCCCGGCTCCTTCGAAAAGCCTCAGCAAAAGCAAAAGCAAATCGCACCCACCGCAGCCGCCCCACCGCTCCAAGCTCCGCGTGCTGCTTGCTCTGAGGGAGCTGCCGAGATGGCCCCTTTTCAAGTTTTCCACAGTTTCAGTCACGCCCCCCCACCACGTCAGCCTTTCGTTTGTCTCAGTTTTCTAAGGATTCCCGCTCAAACTCGGGTTTCCTTGCTCGGCCCCGGCTTCACCGTCTCCGGGAAGCCCGGCTCCTTCGAAAAGCCTCAGCAAAAGCAAAAGCAAACCGCACTCACGGCAGCCGCAGCCGCCCCACCGCTCCCAGCTCCGTGTAACGCTTGCTCTGAGGGAGCTGCCGATATGGCCTCTTTTAAAGTTTGTCGCAGTTCTCAGTCACGCCCCCCGCCACGTCAGCCTTTCTTTGTCTCCGTTTTCTCAGGATTCCCGCTCAGACTCAGGTTTCCTTGCTCGGCCCCGGCTTCACCGTCTCCAGGAACCCCAGCTCCTTCGCAAAGCCTCAGCAAAAGCAAACGCAATTCGCACTCACCGCAGCCGCCCCACCGCTCCAAGCTCCGCGTGCTGCTTGCTCTGAGGGAGCTGCCGAGATGGCCCCTTTTCAAGTTTTCCACAGTTTCAGTCACGCCCCCCCACCACGTCAGCCTTTCTTTGTCTCCGTTTTCTCAGGATTCCCGCTCAGACTCAGGTTTCCTTGCTCGGCCCCGGCTTCACCGTCTCCAGGAACCCCAGCTCCTTCGCAAAGCCTCAGCAAAAGCAAATGCAAACCGCACTCACCGCCGCCGCCCCACCGCTCCCAGCTCCGCGTGCTCCTTGCTCTGAGGGAGCTGCCGAGATGGCCGCTTTTAAAGTTTGCCGCGGTTCTCACTCACGCCCCCCGACACGTCAGCCTTTCGTTTGTCTCAGGTTTCTGAGGATTCCCGCTCAGACTCGGGTTTCCATCCTCTGGCCCGGCTTCACCTTCTCCGGGAAGCCCAGCTCCTTCGAAAAGCCTCAGCAAAAGCAAAAGCAAATCGCACTCACCGCAGCCGCCCCACCGCTCCAAGCTCCGCGTGCTGCTTGCTCTGAGGGAGCTGCCGAGATGGCCCCTTTTCAAGTTTTCCACAGTTTCAGTCACGCCCCCCCACCACGTCAGCCTTTCGTTTGTCTCAGTTTTCTAAGGATTCCCGCTCAAACTCGGGTTTCCTTGCTCGGCCCCGGCTTCACCGTCTCCGGGAAGCCCGGCTCCTTCGAAAAGCCTCAGCAAAAGCAAAAGCAAATCGCACTCACCGCAGCCGCCCCACCGCTCCAAGCTCCGCGTGCTGCTTGCTCTGAGGGAGCTGCCGAGATGGCCCCTTTTCAAGTTTTCCACAGTTTCAGTCACGCCCCCCCACCACGTCAGCCTTTCGTTTGTCTCAGTTTTCTAAGGATTCCCGCTCAAACTCGGGTTTCCTTGCTCGGCCCCGGCTTCACCGTCTCCGGGAAGCCCGGCTCCTTCGAAAAGCCTCAGCAAAAGCAAAAGCAAACCGCACTCACGGCAGCCGCAGCCGCCCCACCGCTCCCAGCTCCGTGTACCGCTTGCTCTGAGGGAGCTGCCGATATGGCCTCTTTTAAAGTTTGTCGCAGTTCTCAGTCACGCCCCCCGCCACGTCAGCCTTTCTTTGTCTCCGTTTTCTCAGGATTCCCGCTCAGACTCAGGTTTCCTTGCTCGGCCCCGGCTTCACCGTCTCCAGGAACCCCAGCTCCTTCGCAAAGCCTCAGCAAAAGCAAATGCAAATCGCACTCACCGCAGCCGCCCCACCGCTCCAAGCTCCGCGTGCTGCTTGCTCTGAGGGAGCTGCCGAGATGGCCCCTTTTCAAGTTTTCCACAGTTTCAGTCACGCCCCCCCACCACGTCAGCCTTTCGTTTGTCTCAGTTTTCTAAGGATTCCCGCTCAAACTCGGGTTTCCTTGCTCGGCCCCGGCTTCACCGTCTCCGGGAAGCCCGGCTCCTTCGAAAAGCCTCAGCAAAAGCAAAAGCAAATCGCACTCACCGCAGCCGCCCCACCGCTCCAAGCTCCGCGTGCTGCTTGCTCTGAGGGAGCTGCCGAGATGGCCCCTTTTCAAGTTTTCCACAGTTTCAGTCACGCCCCCCCACCACGTCAGCCTTTCGTTTGTCTCAGTTTTCTAAGGATTCCCGCTCAAACTCGGGTTTCCTTGCTCGGCCCCGGCTTCACCGTCTCCGGGAAGCCCGGCTCCTTCGAAAAGCCTCAGCAAAAGCAAAAGCAAACCGCACTCACGGCAGCCGCAGCCGCCCCACCGCTCCCAGCTCCGTGTACCGCTTGCTCTGAGGGAGCTGCCGATATGGCCTCTTTTAAAGTTTGTCGCAGTTCTCAGTCACGCCCCCCGCCACGTCAGCCTTTCTTTGTCTCCGTTTTCTCAGGATTCCCGCTCAGACTCAGGTTTCCTTGCTCGGCCCCAGCTTCACCTTCTCCGGGAAGCCCGGCTCCTTCGCAAAGCCTCAGCAAAAGCAAATGCAAACCGCACTCACCGCCGCCGCCCCACCGCTCCCAGCTCCGCGTGCTCCTTGCTCTGAGGGAGCTGCCGAGATGGCCGCTTTTAAAGTTTGCCGCGGTTCTCACTCACGCCCCCCGCCACGTCAGCCTTTCGTTTGTCTCAGGTTTCTGAGGATTCCCGCTCAGACTCGGGTTTCCATCCTCTGGCCCGGCTTCACCTTCTCCGGGAAGCCCGGCTCCTTCGCAAAACCTCAGCAAAAGCAAACGCAAATCGCACTCACCGCAGCCGCCCCACCGCTCCAAGCTCCGCGTGCTGCTTGCTCTGAGGGAGCTGCCGAGATGGCCCCTTTTCAAGTTTTCCACAGTTTCAGTCACGCCCCCCCACCACGTCAGCCTTTCGTTTGTCTCAGTTTTCTAAGGATTCCAGCTCAAACTCGGGTTTCCTTGCTCGGCCCCGGCTTCACCGTCTCCGGGAAGCCCGGCTCCTTCGAAAAGCCTCAGCAAAAGCAAAAGCAAATCGCACTCACCGCAGCCGCCCCACCGCTCCAAGCTCCGCGTGCTGCTTGCTCTGAGGGAGCTGCCGAGATGGCCCCTTTTCAAGTTTTCCACAGTTTCAGTCACGCCCCCCCACCACGTCAGCCTTTCGTTTGTCTCAGTTTTCTAAGGATTCCCGCTCAAACTCGGGTTTCCTTGCTCGGCCCCGGCTTCACCGTCTCCGGGAAGCCCGGCTCCTTCGAAAAGCCTCAGCAAAAGCAAAAGCAAATCGCACTCACCGCAGCCGCCCCACCGCTCCAAGCTCCGCGTGCTGCTTGCTCTGAGGGAGCTGCCGAGATGGCCCCTTTTCAAGTTTTCCACAGTTTCAGTCACGCCCCCCCACCACGTCAGCCTTTCGTTTGTCTCAGTTTTCTAAGGATTCCCGCTCAAACTCGGGTTTCCTTGCTCGGCCCCGGCTTCACCGTCTCCGGGAAGCCCGGCTCCTTCAAAAAGCCTCAGCAAAAGCAAAAGCAAACCGCACTCACGGCAGCCGCAGCCGCCCCACCGCTCCCAGCTCCGTGTACCGCTTGCTCTGAGGGAGCTGCCGATATGGCCTCTTTTAAAGTTTGTCGCAGTTCTCAGTCACGCCCCCCGCCACGTCAGCCTTTCTTTGTCTCCGTTTTCTCAGGATTCCCGCTCAGACTCAGGTTTCCTTGCTCGGCCCCGGCTTCACCGTCTCCGGGAACCCCAGCTCCTTCGCAAAGCCTCAGCAAAAGCAAACGCAAATCGCACTCACCGCAGCCGCCCCACCGCTCCAAGCTCCGCGTGCTGCTTGCTCTGAGGGAGCTGCCGAGATGGCCCCTTTTCAAGTTTTCCACAGTTTCAGTCACGCCCCCCCACCACGTCAGCCTTTCGTTTGTCTCAGTTTTCTAAGGATTCCCGCTCAAACTCGGGTTTCCTTGCTCGGCCCCGGCTTCACCGTCTCCGGGAAGCCCGGCTCCTTCGAAAAGCCTCAGCAAAAGCAAAAGCAAATCGCACTCACCGCAGCCGCCCCACCGCTCCAAGCTCCGCGTGCTGCTTGCTCTGAGGGAGCTGCCGAGATGGCCCCTTTTCAAGTTTTCCACAGTTTCAGTCACGCCCCCCCACCACGTCAGCCTTTCGTTTGTCTCAGTTTTCTAAGGATTCCCGCTCAAACTCGGGTTTCCTTGCTCGGCCCCGGCTTCACCGTCTCCGGGAAGCCCGGCTCCTTCGAAAAGCCTCAGCAAAAGCAAAAGCAAATCGCACTCACCGCAGCCGCCCCACCGCTCCAAGCTCCGCGTGCTGCTTGCTCTGAGGGAGCTGCCGAGATGGCCCCTTTTCAAGTTTTCCACAGTTTCAGTCACGCCCCCCCACCACGTCAGCCTTTCGTTTGTCTCAGTTTTCTAAGGATTCCCGCTCAAACTCGGGTTTCCTTGCTCGGCCCCGGCTTCACCGTCTCCGGGAAGCCCGGCTCCTTCGAAAAGCCTCAGCAAAAGCAAAAGCAAATCGCACTCACCGCAGCCGCCCCACCGCTCCAAGCTCCGCGTGCTGCTTGCTCTGAGGGAGCTGCCGAGATGGCCCCTTTTCAAGTTTTCCACAGTTTCAGTCACGCCCCCCCACCACGTCAGCCTTTCGTTTGTCTCAGTTTTCTAAGGATTCCCGCTCAAACTCGGGTTTCCTTGCTCGGCCCCGGCTTCACCGTCTCCGGGAAGCCCGGCTCCTTCGAAAAGCCTCAGCAAAAGCAAAAGCAAACCGCACTCACGGCAGCCGCAGCCGCCCCACCGCTCCCAGCTCCGTGTACCGCTTGCTCTGAGGGAGCTGCCGAGATGGCCCCTTTTCAAGTTTTCCACAGTTTCAGTCACGCCCCCCCACCACGTCAGCCTTTCGTTTGTCTCAGTTTTCTAAGGATTCCCGCTCAAACTCGGGTTTCCTTGCTCGGCCCCGGCTTCACCGTCTCCGGGAAGCCCGGCTCCTTCGAAAAGCCTCAGCAAAAGCAAAAGCAAACCGCACTCACGGCAGCCGCAGCCGCCCCACCGCTCCCAGCTCCGTGTACCGCTTGCTCTGAGGGAGCTGCCGATATGGCCTCTTTTAAAGTTTGTCGCAGTTCTCAGTCACGCCCCCCGCCACGTCAGCCTTTCTTTGTCTCCGTTTTCTCAGGATTCCCGCTCAGACTCAGGTTTCCTTGCTCGGCCCCGGCTTCACCGTCTCCAGGAACCCCAGCTCCTTCGCAAAGCCTCAGCAAAAGCAAAAGCAAACCGCACTCACGGCAGCCGCAGCCGCCCCACCGCTCCAAGCTCCGCGTGCTGCTTGCTCTGAGGGAGCTGCCGAGATGGCCCCTTTTCAAGTTTTCCACAGTTTCAGTCACGCCCCCCCACCACGTCAGCCTTTCGTTTGTCTCAGTTTTCTAAGGATTCCCGCTCAGACTCAGGTTTCCTTGCTCGGCCCCGGCTTCACCGTCTCCGGGAAGCCCGGCTCCTTCGCAAAGCCTCAGCAAAAGCAAATGCAAACCGCACTCACCGCCGCCGCCCCACCGCTCCCAGCTCCGCGTGCTCCTTGCTCTGAGGGAGCTGCCGAGATGGCCGCTTTTAAAGTTTGCCGCGGTTCTCACTCACGTCCCCCGCCACGTCAGCCTTTCGTTTGTCTCAGGTTTCTGAGGATTCCCGCTCAGACTCGGGTTTCCATCCTCTGGCCCGGCTTCACCTTCTCCGGGAAGCCCCGCTCCTTCGCAAAACCTCAGCAAAAGCAAACGCAAATCGCACTCACCGCAGCCGCCCCACCGCTCCAAGCTCCGCGTGCTGCTTGCTCTGAGGGAGCTGCCGAGATGGCCCCTTTTCAAGTTTTCCACAGTTTCAGTCACGCCCCCCCACCACGTCAGCCTTTCGTTTGTCTCAGTTTTCTAAGGATTCCCGCTCAAACTCGGGTTTCCTTGCTCGGCCCCGGCTTCACCGTATCCGGGAAGCCCGGCTCCTTCGAAAAGCCTCAGCAAAAGCAAAAGCAAATCGCACTCACCGCAGCCGCCCCACCGCTCCAAGCTCCGCGTGCTGCTTGCTCTGAGGGAGCTGCCGAGATGGCCCCTTTTCAAGTTTTCCACAGTTTCAGTCACGCCCCCCCACCACGTCAGCCTTTCGTTTGTCTCAGTTTTCTAAGGATTCCCGCTCAAACTCGGGTTTCCTTGCTCGGCCCCGGCTTCACCGTCTCCGGGAAGCCCGGCTCCTTCGAAAAGCCTCAGCAAAAGCAAAAGCAAACCGCACTCACGGCAGCCGCAGCCGCCCCACCGCTCCCAGCTCCGTGTACCGCTTGCTCTGAGGGAGCTGCCGAGATGGCCCCTTTTCAAGTTTTCCACAGTTTCAGTCACGCCCCCCCACCACGTCAGCCTTTCGTTTGTCTCAGTTTTCTAAGGATTCCCGCTCAAACTCGGGTTTCCTTGCTCGGCCCCGGCTTCACCGTCTCCGGGAAGCCCGGCTCCTTCGAAAAGCCTCAGCAAAAGCAAAAGCAAACCGCACTCACGGCAGCCGCAGCCGCCCCACCGCTCCCAGCTCCGTGTACCGCTTGCTCTGAGGGAGCTGCCGATATGGCCTCTTTTAAAGTTTGTCGCAGTTCTCAGTCACGCCCCCCGCCACGTCAGCCTTTCTTTGTCTCCGTTTTCTCAGGATTCCCGCTCAGACTCAGGTTTCCTTGCTCGGCCCCGGCTTCACCGTCTCCGGGAACCCCAGCTCCTTTGCAAAGCCTCAGCAAAAGCAAACGCAAATCGCACTCACCGCAGCCGCCCCACCGCTCCAAGCTCCGCGTGCTGCTTGCTCTGAGGGAGCTGCCGAGATGGCCCCTTTTCAAGTTTTCCACAGTTTCAGTCACGCCCCCCCACCACGTCAGCCTTTCGTTTGTCTCAGTTTTCTAAGGATTCCCGCTCAAACTCGGGTTTCCTTGCTCGGCCCCGGCTTCACTGTCTCCGGGAAGCCCGGCTCCTTCGAAAAGCCTCAGCAAAAGCAAAAGCAAATCGCACTCACCGCAGCCGCCCCACCGCTCCAAGCTCCGCGTGCTGCTTGCTCTGAGGGAGCTGCCGAGATGGCCCCTTTTCAAGTTTTCCACAGTTTCAGTCACGCCCCCCCACCACGTCAGCCTTTCGTTTGTCTCAGTTTTCTAAGGATTCCCGCTCAAACTCGGGTTTCCTTGCTCGGCCCCGGCTTCACCGTCTCCGGGAAGCCCGGCTCCTTCGAAAAGCCTCAGCAAAAGCAAAAGCAAACCGCACTCACGGCAGCCGCAGCCGCCCCACCGCTCCCAGCTCCGTGTACCGCTTGCTCTGAGGGAGCTGCCGATATGGCCTCTTTTAAAGTTTGTCGCAGTTCTCAGTCACGCCCCCCGCCACGTCAGCCTTTCTTTGTCTCCGTTTTCTCAGGATTCCCGCTCAGACTCAGGTTTCCTTGCTCGGCCCCGGCTTCACCGTCTCCGGGAAGCCCGGCTCCTTCGCAAAGCCTCAGCAAAAGCAAATGCAAACCGCACTCACCGCCGCCGCCCCACCGCTCCCAGCTCCGCGTGCTCCTTGCTCTGAGGGAGCTGCCGAGATGGCCGCTTTTAAAGTTTGCTGCGGTTCTCACTCACGCCCCCCGCCACGTCAGCCTTTCGTTTGTCTCAGGTTTCTGAGGATTCCCGCTCAGACTCGGGTTTCCATCCTCTGGCCCGGCTTCACCTTCTCCGGGAAGCCCGGCTCCTTCGCAAAACCTCAGCAAAAGCAAACGCAAATCGCACTCACCGCAGCCGCCCCACCGCTCCAAGCTCCGCGTGCTGCTTGCTCTGAGGGAGCTGCCGAGATGGCCCCTTTTCAAGTTTTCCACAGTTTCAGTCACGCCCCCCCACCACGTCAGCCTTTCGTTTGTCACAGTTTTCTAAGGATTCCCGCTCAAACTCGGGTTTCCTTGCTCGGCCCCGGCTTCACCGTCTCCGGGAAGCCCGGCTCCTTCGAAAAGCCTCAGCAAAAGCAAAAGCAAATCGCACCCACCGCAGCCGCCCCACCGCTCCAAGCTCCGCGTGCTGCTTGCTCTGAGGGAGCTGCCGAGATGGCCCCTTTTCAAGTTTTCCACAGTTTCAGTCACGCCCCCCCACCACGTCAGCCTTTCGTTTGTCTCAGTTTTCTAAGGATTCCCGCTCAAACTCGGGTTTCCTTGCTCGGCCCCGGCTTCACCGTCTCCGGGAAGCCCGGCTCCTTCGAAAAGCCTCAGCAAAAGCAAAAGCAAACCGCACTCACGGCAGCCGCAGCCGCCCCACCGCTCCCAGCTCCGTGTACCGCTTGCTCTGAGGGAGCTGCCGATATGGCCTCTTTTAAAGTTTGTCGCAGTTCTCAGTCACGCCCCCCGCCACGTCAGCCTTTCTTTGTCTCCGTTTTCTCAGGATTCCCGCTCAGACTCAGGTTTCCTTGCTCGGCCCCGGCTTCACCGTCTCCAGGAACCCCAGCTCCTTCGCAAAGCCTCAGCAAAAGCAAACGCAATTCGCACCCACCGCAGCCGCCCCACCGCTCCAAGCTCCGCGTGCTGCTTGCTCTGAGGGAGCTGCCGAGATGGCCCCTTTTCAAGTTTTCCACAGTTTCAGTCACGCCCCCCCACCACGTCAGCCTTTCGTTTGTCTCAGTTTTCTAAGGATTCCCGCTCAAACTCGGGTTTCCTTGCTCGGCCCCGGCTTCACCGTCTCCGGGAAGCCCGGCTCCTTCGAAAAGCCTCAGCAAAAGCAAAAGCAAACCGCACTCACGGCAGCCGCAGCCGCCCCACCGCTCCCAGCTCCGTGTACCGCTTGCTCTGAGGGAGCTGCCGATATGGCCTCTTTTAAAGTTTGTCGCAGTTCTCAGTCACGCCCCCCGCCACGTCAGCCTTTCTTTGTCTCCGTTTTCTCAGGATTCCCGCTCAGACTCAGGTTTCCTTGCTCGGCCCCGGCTTCACCGTCTCCAGGAACCCCAGCTCCTTCGCAAAGCCTCAGCAAAAGCAAACGCAATTCGCACTCACCGCAGCCGCCCCACCGCTCCAAGCTCCGCGTGCTGCTTGCTCTGAGGGAGCTGCCGAGATGGCCCCTTTTCAAGTTTTCCACAGTTTCAGTCACGCCCCCCCACCACGTCAGCCTTTCGTTTGTCTCAGTTTTCTAAGGATTCCCGCTCAAACTCGGGTTTCCTTGCTCGGCCCCGGCTTCACCGTCTCCGGGAAGCCCGGCTCCTTCGAAAAGCCTCAGCAAAAGCAAAAGCAAATCGCACTCACCGCAGCCGCCCCACCGCTCCAAGCTCCGCGTGCTGCTTGCTCTGAGGGAGCTGCCGAGATGGCCCCTTTTCAAGTTTTCCACAGTTTCAGTCACGCCCCCCCACCACGTCAGCCTTTCGTTTGTCTCAGTTTTCTAAGGATTCCCGCTCAAACTCGGGTTTCCTTGCTCGGCCCCGGCTTCACCGTCTCCGGGAAGCCCGGCTCCTTCGAAAAGCCTCAGCAAAAGCAAAAGCAAACCGCACTCACGGCAGCCGCAGCCGCCCCACCGCTCCCAGCTCCGTGTACCGCTTGCTCTGAGGGAGCTGCCGATATGGCCTCTTTTAAAGTTTGTCGCAGTTCTCAGTCACGCCCCCCGCCACGTCAGCCTTTCTTTGTCTCCGTTTTCTCAGGATTCCCGCTCAGACTCAGGTTTCCTTGCTCGGCCCCGGCTTCACCGTCTCCAGGAACCCCAGCTCCTTCGCAAAGCCTCAGCAAAAGCAAATGCAAACCGCACTCACCGCCGCCGCCCCACCGCTCCCAGCTCCGCGTGCTCCTTGCTCTGAGGGAGCTGCCGAGATGGCCGCTTTTAAAGTTTGCCGCGGTTCTCACTCACGCCCCCCGACACGTCAGCCTTTCGTTTGTCTCAGGTTTCTGAGGATTCCCGCTCAGACTCGGGTTTCCATCCTCTGGCCCGGCTTCACCTTCTCCGGGAAGCCCGGCTCCTTCGCAAAACCTCAGCAAAAGCAAACGCAAATCGCACTCACCGCAGCCGCCCCACCGCTCCAAGCTCCGCGTGCTGCTTGCTCTGAGGGAGCTGCCGAGATGGCCCCTTTTCAAGTTTTCCACAGTTTCAGTCACGCCCCCCCACCACGTCAGCCTTTCGTTTGTCTCAGTTTTCTAAGGATTCCCGCTCAAACTCGGGTTTCCTTGCTCGGCCCCGGCTTCACCGTCTCCGGGAAGCCCGGCTCCTTCGAAAAGCCTCAGCAAAAGCAAAAGCAAATCGCACTCACCGCAGCCGCCCCACCGCTCCAAGCTCCGCGTGCTGCTTGCTCTGAGGGAGCTGCCGAGATGGCCCCTTTACAAGTTTTCCACAGTTTCAGTCACGCCCCCCCACCACGTCAGCCTTTCGTTTGTCTCAGTTTTCTAAGTATTCCCGCTCAAACTCGGGTTTCCTTGCTCGGCCCCGGCTTCACCGTCTCCGGGAAGCCCGGCTCCTTCGAAAAGCCTCAGCAAAAGCAAAAGCAAACCGCACTCACGGCAGCCGCAGCCGCCCCACCGCTCCCAGCTCCGTGTACCGCTTGCTCTGAGGGAGCTGCCGATATGGCCTCTTTTAAAGTTTGTCGCAGTTCTCAGTCACGCCCCCCGCCACGTCAGCCTTTCTTTGTCTCCGTTTTCTCAGGATTCCCGCTCAGACTCAGGTTTCCTTGCTCGGCCCCGGCTTCACCGTCTCCAGGAACCCCAGCTCCTTCGCAAAGCCTCAGCAAAAGCAAACGCAATTCGCACTCACCGCAGCCGCCCCACCGCTCCAAGCTCCGCGTGCTGCTTGCTCTGAGGGAGCTGCCGAGATGGCCCCTTTTCAAGTTTTCCACAGTTTCAGTCACGCCCCCCCACCACGTCAGCCTTTCGTTTGTCTCAGTTTTCTAAGGATTCCCGCTCAAACTCGGGTTTCCTTGCTCGGCCCCGGCTTCACCGTCTCCGGGAAGCCCGGCTCCTTCGAAAAGCCTCAGCAAAAGCAAAAGCAAATCGCACTCACCGCAGCCGCCCCACCGCTCCAAGCTCCGCGTGCTGCTTGCTCTGAGGGAGCTGCCGAGATGGCCCCTTTTCAAGTTTTCCACAGTTTCAGTCACGCCCCCCCACCACGTCAGCCTTTCGTTTGTCTCAGTTTTCTAAGGATTCCCGCTCAAACTCGGGTTTCCTTGCTCGGCCCCGGCTTCACCGTCTCCGGGAAGCCCGGCTCCTTCGAAAAGCCTCAGCAAAAGCAAAAGCAAATCGCACTCACCGCAGCCGCCCCACCGCTCCAAGCTCCGCGTGCTGCTTGCTCTGAGGGAGCTGCCGAGATGGCCCCTTTTCAAGTTTTCCACAGTTTCAGTCACGCCCCCCCACCACGTCAGCCTTTCGTTTGTCTCAGTTTTCTAAGGATTCCCGCTCAAACTCGGGTTTCCTTGCTCGGCCCCGGCTTCACCGTCTCCGGGAAGCCCGGCTCCTTCGAAAAGCCTCAGCAAAAGCAAAAGCAAACCGCACTCACGGCAGCCGCAGCCGCCCCACCGCTCCCAGCTCCGTGTACCGCTTGCTCTGAGGGAGCTGCCGATATGGCCTCTTTTAAAGTTTGTCGCAGTTCTCAGTCACGCCCCCCGCCACGTCAGCCTTTCTTTGTCTCCGTTTTCTCAGGATTCCCGCTCAGACTCAGGTTTCCTTGCTCGGCCCCGGCTTCACCGTCTCCAGGAACCCCAGCTCCTTCGCAAAGCCTCAGCAAAAGCAAATGCAAATCGCACTCACCGCAGCCGCCCCACCGCTCCAAGCTCCGCGTGCTGCTTGCTCTGAGGGAGCTGCCGAGATGGCCCCTTTTCAAGTTTTCCACAGTTTCAGTCACGCCCCCCCACCACGTCAGCCTTTCGTTTGTCTCAGTTTTCTAAGGATTCCCGCTCAAACTCGGGTTTCCTTGCTCGGCCCCGGCTTCACCGTCTCCGGGAAGCCCGGCTCCTTCGAAAAGCCTCAGCAAAAGCAAAAGCAAATCGCACTCACCGCAGCCGCCCCACCGCTCCAAGCTCCGCGTGCTGCTTGCTCTGAGGGAGCTGCCGAGATGGCCCCTTTTCAAGTTTTCCACAGTTTCAGTCACGCCCCCCCACCACGTCAGCCTTTCGTTTGTCTCAGTTTTCTAAGGATTCCCGCTCAAACTCGGGTTTCCTTGCTCGGCCCCGGCTTCACCGTCTCCGGGAAGCCCGGCTCCTTCGAAAAGCCTCAGCAAAAGCAAAAGCAAACCGCACTCACGGCAGCCGCAGCCGCCCCACCGCTCCCAGCTCCGTGTACCGCTTGCTCTGAGGGAGCTGCCGATATGGCCTCTTTTAAAGTTTGTCGCAGTTCTCAGTCACGCCCCCCGCCACGTCAGCCTTTCTTTGTCTCCGTTTTCTCAGGATTCCCGCTCAGACTCAGGTTTCCTTGCTCGGCCCCGGCTTCACCGTCTCCGGGAAGCCCGGCTCCTTCGCAAAGACTCAGCAAAAGCAAATGCAAACCGCACTCACCGCCGCCGCCCCACCGCTCCCAGCTCCGCGTGCTGCTTGCTCTGAGGGAGCTGCCGAGATGGCCCCTTTTCAAGTTTTCCACAGTTTCAGTCACGCCCCCCCACCACGTCAGCCTTTCGTTTGTCTCAGTTTTCTAAGGATTCCCGCTCAAACTCGGGTTTCCATCCTCTGGCCCGGCTTCACCTTCTCCGGGAAGCCCGGCTCCTTCGCAAAGCCTCAGCAAAAGCAAAAGCAAATCGCACTCACCGCAGCCGCCCCACCGCTCCAAGCTCCGCGTGCTGCTTGCTCTGAGGGAGCTGCCGAGATGGCCCCTTTTCAAGTTTTCCACAGTTTCAGTCACGCCCCCCCACCACGTCAGCCTTTCGTTTGTCTCAGTTTTCTAAGGATTCCCGCTCAAACTCGGGTTTCCTTGCTCGGCCCCGGCTTCACTGTCTCCGGGAAGCCCGGCTCCTTCGAAAAGCCTCAGCAAAAGCAAAAGCAAATCGCACTCACCGCAGCCGCCCCACCGCTACAAGCTCCGCGTGCTGCTTGCTCTGAGGGAGCTGCCGAGATGGCCCCTTTTCAAGTTTTCCACAGTTTCAGTCACGCCCCCCCACCACGTCAGCCTTTCGTTTGTCTCAGTTTTCTAAGGATTCCCGCTCAAACTCGGGTTTCCTTGCTCGGCCCCGGCTTCACCGTCTCCGGGAAGCCCGGCTCCTTCGAAAAGCCTCAGCAAAAGCAAAAGCAAACCGCACTCACGGCAGCCGCAGCCGCCCCACCGCTCCCAGCTCCGTGTACCGCTTGCTCTGAGGGAGCTGCCGAGATGGCCCCTTTTCAAGTTTTCCACAGTTTCAGTCACGCCCCCCCACCACGTCAGCCTTTCGTTTGTCTCAGTTTTCTAAGGATTCCCGCTCAAACTCGGGTTTCCTTGCTCGGCCCCGGCTTCACCGTCTCCGGGAAGCCCGGCTCCTTCGAAAAGCCTCAGCAAAAGCAAAAGCAAACCGCACTCACGGCAGCCGCAGCCGCCCCACCGCTCCCAGCTCCGTGTACCGCTTGCTCTGAGGGAGCTGCCGATATGGCCTCTTTTAAAGTTTGTCGCAGTTCTCAGTCACGCCCCCCGCCACGTCAGCCTTTCTTTGTCTCCGTTTTCTCAGGATTCCCGCTCAGACTCAGGTTTCCTTGCTCGGCCCCGGCTTCACCGTCTCCAGGAACCCCAGCTCCTTCGCAAAGCCTCAGCAAAAGCAAACGCAATTCGCACTCACCGCAGCCGCCCCACCGCTCCAAGCTCCGCGTGCTGCTTGCTCTGAGGGAGCTGCCGAGATGGCCCCTTTTCAAGTTTTCCACAGTTTCAGTCACGCCCCCCCACCACGTCAGCCTTTCGTTTGTCTCAGTTTTCTAAGGATTCCCGCTCAAACTCGGGTTTCCTTGCTCGGCCCCGGCTTCACTGTCTCCGGGAAGCCCGGCTCCTTCGAAAAGCCTCAGCAAAAGCAAAAGCAAATCGCACTCACCGCAGCCGCCCCACCGCTCCAAGCTCCGCGTGCTGCTTGCTCTGAGGGAGCTGCCAAGATGGCCCCTTTTCAAGTTTTCCACAGTTTCAGTCACGCCCCCCCACCACGTCAGCCTTTCGTTTGTCTCAGTTTTCTAAGGATTCCCGCTCAAACTCGGGTTTCCTTGCTCGGCCCCGGCTTCACTGTCTCCGGGAAGCCCGGCTCCTTCGCAAAGCCTCAGCAAAAGCAAAAGCAAATCGCACTCACCGCAGCCGCCCCACCGCTCCAAGCTCCGCGTGCTGCTTGCTCTGAGGGAGCTGCCGAGATGGCCCCTTTTCAAGTTTTCCACAGTTTCAGTCACGCCCCCCCACCACGTCAGCCTTTCGTTTGTCTCAGTTTTCTAAGGATTCCCGCTCAAACTCGGGTTTCCTTGCTCGGCCCCGGCTTCACCGTCTCCGGGAAGCCCGGCTCCTTCGAAAAGCCTCAGCAAAAGCAAAAGCAAACCGCACTCACGGCAGCCGCAGCCGCCCCACCGCTCCCAGCTCCGTGTACCGCTTGCTCTGAGGGAGCTGCCGATATGGCCTCTTTTAAAGTTTGTCGCAGTTCTCAGTCACGCCCCCCGCCACGTCAGCCTTTCTTTGTCTCCGTTTTCTCAGGATTCCCGCTCAGACTCAGGTTTCCTTGCTCGGCCCCGGCTTCACCGTCTCCGGGAAGCCCGGCTCCTTCGCAAAGCCTCAGCAAAAGCAAATGCAAACCGCACTCACCGCCGCCGCCCCACCGCTCCCAGCTCCGCGTGCTGCTTGCTCTGAGGGAGCTGCCGAGATGGCCCCTTTTCAAGTTTTCCACAGTTTCAGTCACGCCCCCCCACCACGTCAGCCTTTCGTTTGTCTCAGTTTTCTAAGGATTCCCGCTCAAACTCGGGTTTCCTTGCTCGGCCCCGGCTTCACCGTCTCCGGGAAGCCCGGCTCCTTCGAAAAGCCTCAGCAAAAGCAAAAGCAAATCGCACTCACCGCAGCCGCCCCACCGCTCCAAGCTCCGCGTGCTGCTTGCTCTGAGGGAGCTGCCGAGATGGCCCCTTTACAAGTTTTCCACAGTTTCAGTCACGCCCCCCCACCACGTCAGCCTTTCGTTTGTCTCAGTTTTCTAAGGATTCCCGCTCAAACTCGGGTTTCCTTGCTCGGCCCCGGCTTCACCGTCTCCGGGAAGCCCGGCTCCTTCGAAAAGCCTCAGCAAAAGCAAAAGCAAACCGCACTCACGGCAGCCGCAGCCGCCCCACCGCTCCCAGCTCCGTGTACCGCTTGCTCTGAGGGAGCTGCCGATATGGCCTCTTTTAAAGTTTGTCGCAGTTCTCAGTCACGCCCCCCGCCACGTCAGCCTTTCTTTGTCTCCGTTTTCTCAGGATTCCCGCTCAGACTCAGGTTTCCTTGCTCGGCCCCGGCTTCACCGTCTCCAGGAACCCCAGCTCCTTCGCAAAGCCTCAGCAAAAGCAAATGCAAATCGCACTCACCGCAGCCGCCCCACCGCTCCAAGCTCCGCGTGCTGCTTGCTCTGAGGGAGCTGCCGAGATGGCCCCTTTTCAAGTTTTCCACAGTTTCAGTCACGCCCCCCCACCACGTCAGCCTTTCGTTTGTCTCAGTTTTCTAAGGATTCCCGCTCAAACTCGGGTTTCCTTGCTCGGCCCCGGCTTCACCGTCTCCGGGAAGCCCGGCTCCTTCGAAAAGCCTCAGCAAAAGCAAAAGCAAATCGCACTCACCGCAGCCGCCCCACCGCTCCAAGCTCCGCGTGCTGCTTGCTCTGAGGGAGCTGCCGAGATGGCCCCTTTTCAAGTTTTCCACAGTTTCAGTCACGCCCCCCCACCACGTCAGCCTTTCGTTTGTCTCAGTTTTCTAAGGATTCCCGCTCAAACTCGGGTTTCCTTGCTCGGCCCCGGCTTCACCGTCTCCGGGAAGCCCGGCTCCTTCGAAAAGCCTCAGCAAAAGCAAAAGCAAACCGCACTCACGGCAGCCGCAGCCGCCCCACCGCTCCCAGCTCCGTGTACCGCTTGCTCTGAGGGAGCTGCCGATATGGCCTCTTTTAAAGTTTGTCGCAGTTCTCAGTCACGCCCCCCGCCACGTCAGCCTTTCTTTGTCTCCGTTTTCTCAGGATTCCCGCTCAGACTCAGGTTTCCTTGCTCGGCCCCGGCTTCACCGTCTCCGGGAAGCCCGGCTCCTTCGCAAAGACTCAGCAAAAGCAAATGCAAACCGCACTCACCGCCGCCGCCCCACCGCTCCCAGCTCCGCGTGCTGCTTGCTCTGAGGGAGCTGCCGAGATGGCCCCTTTTCAAGTTTTCCACAGTTTCAGTCACGCCCCCCCACCACGTCAGCCTTTCGTTTGTCTCAGTTTTCTAAGGATTCCCGCTCAAACTCGGGTTTCCATCCTCTGGCCCGGCTTCACCTTCTCCGGGAAGCCCGGCTCCTTCGCAAAACCTCAGCAAAAGCAAACGCAAATCGCACTCACCGCAGCCGCCCCACCGCTCCAAGCTCCGCGTGCTGCTTGCTCTGAGGGAGCTGCCGAGATGGCCCCTTTTCAAGTTTTCCACAGTTTCAGTCACGCCCCCCCACCACGTCAGCCTTTCGTTTGTCTCAGTTTTCTAAGGATTCCCGCTCAAACTCGGGTTTCCTTGCTCGGCCCCGGCTTCACTGTCTCCGGGAAGCCCGGCTCCTTCGAAAAGCCTCAGCAAAAGCAAAAGCAAATCGCACTCACCGCAGCCGCCCCACCGCTCCAAGCTCCGCGTGCTGCTTGCTCTGAGGGAGCTGCCGAGATGGCCCCTTTTCAAGTTTTCCACAGTTTCAGTCACGCCCCCCCACCACGTCAGCCTTTCGTTTGTCTCAGTTTTCTAAGGATTCCCGCTCAAACTCGGGTTTCCTTGCTCGGCCCCGGCTTCACCGTCTCCGGGAAGCCCGGCTCCTTCGAAAAGCCTCAGCAAAAGCAAAAGCAAACCGCACTCACGGCAGCCGCAGCCGCCCCACCGCTCCCAGCTCCGTGTACCGCTTGCTCTGAGGGAGCTGCCGATATGGCCTCTTTTAAAGTTTGTCGCAGTTCTCAGTCACGCCCCCCGCCACGTCAGCCTTTCTTTGTCTCCGTTTTCTCAGGATTCCCGCTCAGACTCAGGTTTCCTTGCTCGGCCCCGGCTTCACCGTCTCCGGGAAGCCCGGCTCCTTCGCAAAGCCTCAGCAAAAGCAAATGCAAACCGCACTCACCGCCGCCGCCCCACCGATCCCAGCTCCGCGTGCTCCTTGCTCTGAGGGAGCTGCCGAGATGGCCGCTTTTAAAGTTTGCCGCGGTTCTCACTCACGCCCCCCGCCACGTCAGCCTTTCGTTTGTCTCAGGTTTCTGAGGATTCCCGCTCAGACTCGGGTTTCCATCCTCTGGCCCGGCTTCACCTTCTCCGGGAAGCCCGGCTCCTTCGCAAAACCTCAGCAAAAGCAAACGCAAATCGCACTCACCGCAGCCGCCCCACCGCTCCAAGCTCCGCGTGCTGCTTGCTCTGAGGGAGCTGCCGAGATGGCCCCTTTTCAAGTTTTCCACAGTTTCAGTCACGCCCCCCCACCACGTCAGCCTTTCGTTTGTCTCAGTTTTCTAAGGATTCCCGCTCAGACTCAGGTTTCCTTGCTCGGCCCCGGCTTCACCGTCTCCAGGAACCCCAGCTCCTTCGCAAAGCCTCAGCAAAAGCAAACGCAATTCGCACTCACCGCAGCCGCCCCACCGCTCCAAGCTCCGCGTGCTGCTTGCTCTGAGGGAGCTGCCGAGATGGCCCCTTTTCAAGTTTTCCACAGTTTCAGTCACGCCCCCCCACCACGTCAGCCTTTCGTTTGTCTCAGTTTTCTAAGGATTCCCGCTCAAACTCGGGTTTCCTTGCTCGGCCCCGGCTTCACCGTCTCCGGGAAGCCCGGCTCCTTCGAAAAGCCTCAGCAAAAGCAAAAGCAAATCGCACTCACCGCAGCCGCCCCACCGCTCCAAGCTCCGCGTGCTGCTTGCTCTGAGGGAGCTGCCGAGATGGCCCCTTTTCAAGTTTTCCACAGTTTCAGTCACGCCCCCCCCACCACGTCAGCCTTTCGTTTGTCTCAGTTTTCTAAGGATTCCCGCTCAAACTCGGGTTTCCTTGCTCGGCCCCGGCTTCACCGTCTCCGGGAAGCCCGGCTCCTTCGAAAAGCCTCAGCAAAAGCAAAAGCAAACCGCACTCACGGCAGCCGCAGCCGCCCCACCGCTCCCAGCTCCGTGTACCGCTTGCTCTGAGGGAGCTGCCGATATGGCCTCTTTTAAAGTTTGTCGCAGTTCTCAGTCACGCCCCCCGCCACGTCAGCCTTTCTTTGTCTCCGTTTTCTCAGGATTCCCGCTCAGACTCAGGTTTCCTTGCTCGGCCCCGGCTTCACCGTCTCCGGGAAGCCCGGCTCCTTCGCAAAGACTCAGCAAAAGCAAATGCAAACCGCACTCACCGCCGCCGCCCCACCGCTCCCAGCTCCGCGTGCTGCTTGCTCTGAGGGAGCTGCCGAGATGGCCCCTTTTCAAGTTTTCCACAGTTTCAGTCACGCCCCCCCACCACGTCAGCCTTTCGTTTGTCTCAGTTTTCTAAGGATTCCCGCTCAAACTCGGGTTTCCATCCTCTGGCCCGGCTTCACCTTCTCCGGGAAGCCCGGCTCCTTCGCAAAACCTCAGCAAAAGCAAACGCAAATCGCACTCACCGCAGCCGCCCCACCGCTCCAAGCTCCGCGTGCTGCTTGCTCTGAGGGAGCTGCCGAGATGGCCCCTTTTCAAGTTTTCCACAGTTTCAGTCACGCCCCCCCACCACGTCAGCCTTTCGTTTGTCTCAGTTTTCTAAGGATTCCCGCTCAAACTCGGGTTTCCTTGCTCGGCCCCGGCTTCACTGTCTCCGGGAAGCCCGGCTCCTTCGAAAAGCCTCAGCAAAAGCAAAAGCAAATCGCACTCACCGCAGCCGCCCCACCGCTCCAAGCTCCGCGTGCTGCTTGCTCTGAGGGAGCTGCCGAGATGGCCCCTTTTCAAGTTTTCCACAGTTTCAGTCACGCCCCCCCACCACGTCAGCCTTTCGTTTGTCTCAGTTTTCTAAGGATTCCCGCTCAAACTCGGGTTTCCTTGCTCGGCCCCGGCTTCACCGTCTCCGGGAAGCCCGGCTCCTTCGAAAAGCCTCAGCAAAAGCAAAAGCAAACCGCACTCACGGCAGCCGCAGCCGCCCCACCGCTCCCAGCTCCGTGTACCGCTTGCTCTGAGGGAGCTGCCGATATGGCCTCTTTTAAAGTTTGTCGCAGTTCTCAGTCACGCCCCCCGCCACGTCAGCCTTTCTTTGTCTCCGTTTTCTCAGGATTCCCGCTCAGACTCAGGTTTCCTTGCTCGGCCCCGGCTTCACCGTCTCCGGGAAGCCCGGCTCCTTCGCAAAGCCTCAGCAAAAGCAAATGCAAACCGCACTCACCGCCGCCGCCCCACCGCTCCCAGCTCCGCGTGCTCCTTGCTCTGAGGGAGCTGCCGAGATGGCCGCTTTTAAAGTTTGCCGCGGTTCTCACTCACGCCCCCCGCCACGTCAGCCTTTCGTTTGTCTCAGGTTTCTGAGGATTCCCGCTCAGACTCGGGTTTCCATCCTCTGGCCCGGCTTCACCTTCTCCGGGAAGCCCGGCTCCTTCGCAAAACCTCAGCAAAAGCAAACGCAAATCGCACTCACCGCAGCCGCCCCACCGCTCCAAGCTCCGCGTGCTGCTTGCTCTGAGGGAGCTGCCGAGATGGCCCCTTTTCAAGTTTTCCACAGTTTCAGTCACGCCCCCCCACCACGTCAGCCTTTCGTTTGTCTCAGTTTTCTAAGGATTCCCGCTCAGACTCAGGTTTCCTTGCTCGGCCCCGGCTTCACCGTCTCCAGGAACCCCAGCTCCTTCGCAAAGCCTCAGCAAAAGCAAACGCAATTCGCACTCACCGCAGCCGCCCCACCGCTCCAAGCTCCGCGTGCTGCTTGCTCTGAGGGAGCTGCCGAGATGGCCCCTTTTCAAGTTTTCCACAGTTTCAGTCACGCCCCCCCACCACGTCAGCCTTTCGTTTGTCTCAGTTTTCTAAGGATTCCCGCTCAAACTCGGGTTTCCTTGCTCGGCCCCGGCTTCACCGTCTCCGGGAAGCCCGGCTCCTTCGAAAAGCCTCAGCAAAAGCAAAAGCAAACCGCACTCACGGCAGCCGCAGCCGCCCCACCGCTCCCAGCTCCGTGTACCGCTTGCTCTGAGGGAGCTGCCGATATGGCCTCTTTTAAAGTTTGTCGCAGTTCTCAGTCACGCCCCCCGCCACGTCAGCCTTTCTTTGTCTCCGTTTTCTCAGGATTCCCGCTCAGACTCAGGTTTCCTTGCTCGGCCCCGGCTTCACCGTCTCCGGGAAGCCCGGCTCCTTCGCAAAGCCTCAGCAAAAGCAAATGCAAACCGCACTCACCGCCGCCGCCCCACCGCTCCCAGCTCCGCGTGCTCCTTGCTCTGAGGGAGCTGCCGAGATGGCCGCTTTTAAAGTTTGCCGCGGTTCTCACTCACGCCCCCCGCCACGTCAGCCTTTCGTTTGTCTCAGGTTTCTGAGGATTCCCGCTCAGACTCGGGTTTCCATCCTCTGGCCCGGCTTCACCTTCTCCGGTAAGCCCGGCTCCTTCGCAAAACCTCAGCAAAAGCAAACGCAAATCGCACTCACCGCAGCCGCCCCACCGCTCCAAGCTCCGCGTGCTGCTTGCTCTGAGGGAGCTGCCGAGATGGCCCCTTTTCAAGTTTTCCACAGTTTCAGTCACGCCCCCCCACCACGTCAGCCTTTCGTTTGTCTCAGTTTTCTAAGGATTTCCGCTCAAACTCGGGTTTCCTTGCTCGGCCCCGGCTTCACCGTCTCCGGGAAGCCCGGCTCCTTCGAAAAGCCTCAGCAAAGGCAAAAGCAAATCACACTCACCGCAGCCGCCCCACCGCTCCAAGCTCTGCGTGCTGCTTGCTCTGAGGGAGCTGCCGAGATGGCCCCTTTTCAAGTTTTCCACAGTTTCAGTCACGCCCCCCCACCACGTCAGCCTTTCGTTTGTCTCAGTTTTCTAAGGATTCCCGCTCAAACTCGGGTTTCCTTGCTCGGCCCCGGCTTCACCGTCTCCGGGAAGCCCGGCTCCTTCGAAAAGCCTCAGCAAAAGCAAAAGCAAACCGCACTCACGGCAGCCGCAGCCGCCCCACCGCTCCCAGCTCCGTGTACCGCTTGCTCTGAGGGAGCTGCCGATATGGCCTCTTTTAAAGTTTGTCGCAGTTCTCAGTCACGCCCCCCGCCACGTCAGCCTTTCTTTGTCTCCGTTTTCTCAGGATTCCCGCTCAGACTCAGGTTTCCTTGCTCGGCCCCGGCTTCACCGTCTCCAGGAACCCCAGCTCCTTCGCAAAGCCTCAGCAAAAGCAAACGCAAATCGCACTCACCGCAGCCGCCCCACCGCTCCAAGCTCCGCGTGCTGCTTGCTCTGAGGGAGCTGCCGAGATGGCCCCTTTTCAAGTTTTCCACAGTTTCAGTCACGCCCCCCCACCACGTCAGCCTTTCGTTTGTCTCAGTTTTCTAAGGATTCCCGCTCAAACTCGGGTTTCCTTGCTCGGCCCCGGCTTCACCGTCTCCGGGAAGCCCGGCTCCTTCGAAAAGCCTCAGCAAAAGCAAAAGCAAACCGCACTCACGGCAGCCGCAGCCGCCCCACCGCTCCCAGCTCCGTGTACCGCTTGCTCTGAGGGAGCTGCCGATATGGCCTCTTTTAAAGTTTGTCGCAGTTCTCAGTCACGCCCCCCGCCACGTCAGCCTTTCTTTGTCTCTGTTTTCTCAGGATTCCCGCTCAGACTCAGGTTTCCTTGCTCGGCCCCGGCTTCACCGTCTCCAGGAACCCCAGCTCCTTCGCAAAGCCTCAGCAAAAGCAAATGCAAACCGCACTCACCGCCGCCGCCCCACCGCTCCCAGCTCCGCGTGCTCCTTGCTCTGAGGGAGCTGCCGAGATGGCCGCTTTTAAAGTTTGCCGCGGTTCTCACTCACGCCCCCCGCCACGTCAGCCTTTCGTTTGTCTCAGGTTTCTGAGGATTCCCGCTCAGACTCGGGTTTCCATCCTCTGGCCCGGCTTCACCTTCTCCGGGTAGCCCGGCTCCTTCGCAAAACCTCAGCAAAAGCAAACGCAAATCGCACTCACCGCAGCCGCCCCACCGCTCCAAGCTCCGCGTGCTGCTTGCTCTGAGGGAGCTGCCGAGATGGCCCCTTTTCAAGTTTTCCACAGTTTCAGTCACGCCCCCCCACCACGTCAGCCTTTCGTTTGTCTCAGTTTTCTAAGGATTCCCGCTCAAACTCGGGTTTCCTTGCTCGGCCCCGGCTTCACCGTCTCCGGGAAGCCCGGCTCCTTCGAAAAGCCTCAGCAAAAGCAAAAGCAAATCGCACTCACCTCAGCCGCCCCACCGCTCCAAGCTCCGCGTGCTGCTTGCTCTGAGGGAGCTGCCGAGATGGCCCCTTTTCAAGTTTTCCACAGTTTCAGTCACGCCCCCCCACCACGTCAGCCTTTCGTTTGTCTCAGTTTTCTAAGGATTCCCGCTCAAACTCGGGTTTCCTTGCTCGGCCCCGGCTTCACCGTCTCCGGGAAGCCCGGCTCCTTCGAAAAGCCTCAGCAAAAGCAAAAGCAAACCGCACTCACGGCAGCCGCAGCCGCCCCACCGCTCCCAGCTCCGTGTACCGCTTGCTCTGAGGGAGCTGCCGATATGACCTCTTTTAAAGTTTGTCGCAGTTCTCAGTCACGCCCCCCGCCACGTCAGCCTTTCTTTGTCTCCGTTTTCTCAGGATTCCCGCTCAGACTCAGGTTTCCTTGCTCGGCCCCGGCTTCACCGTCTCCAGGAACCCCAGCTCCTTCGCAAAGCCTCAGCAAAAGCAAACGCAAATCGCACTCACCGCAGCCGCCCCACCGCTCCAAGCTCCGCGTGCTGCTTGCTCTGAGGGAGCTGCCGAGATGGCCCCTTTTCAAGTTTGCCGCGGTTCTCACTCACGCCCCCCCACCACGTCAGCCTTTCGTTTGTCTCAGTTTTCTAAGGATTCCCGCTCAAAGTCGGGTTTCCTTGCTCGGCCCCGGCTTCACCGTCTCCGGGAAGCCCGGCTCCTTCGAAAAGCCTCAGCAAAAGCAAAAGCAAATCGCACTCACCGCAGCCGCCCCACCGCTCCAAGCTCCGCGTGCTGCTTGCTCTGAGGGAGCTGCCGAGATGGCCCCTTTTCAAGTTTTCCACAGTTTCAGTCACGCCCCCCCACCACGTCAGCCTTTCGTTTGTCTCAGTTTTCTAAGGATTCCCGCTCAAACTCGGGTTTCCTTGCTCGGCCCCGGCTTCACCGTCTCCGGGAAGCCCGGCTCCTTCGAAAAGCCTCAGCAAAAGCAAAAGCAAACCGCACTCACGGCAGCCGCAGCCGCCCCACCGCTCCCAGCTCCGTGTACCGCTTGCTCTGAGGGAGCTGCCGATATGGCCTCTTTTAAAGTTTGTCGCAGTTCTCAGTCACGCCCCCCGCCACGTCAGCCTTTCTTTGTCTCCGTTTTCTCAGGATTCCCGCTCAGACTCAGGTTTCCTTGCTCGGCCCCGGCTTCACCGTCTCCAGGAACCCCAGCTCCTTCGCAAAGCCTCAGCAAAAGCAAATGCAAACCACACTCACCGCCGCCGCCCCACCGCTCCCAGCTCCGCGTGCTCCTTGCTCTGAGGGAGCTGCCGAGATGGCCGCTTTTAAAGTTTGCCGCGGTTCTCACTCACGCCCCCCGCCACGTCAGCCTTTCGTTTGTCTCAGGTTTCTGAGGATTCCCGCTCAGACTCGGGTTTCCATCCTCTGGCCCGGCTTCACCTTCTCCGGGAAGCCCGGCTCCTTCGCAAAACCTCAGCAAAAGCAAACGCAAATCGCACTCACCGCAGCCGCCCCACCGCTCCAAGCTCCGCGTGCTGCTTGCTCTGAGGGAGCTGCCGAGATGGCCCCTTTTCAAGTTTTCCACAGTTTCAGTCACGCCCCCCCACCACGTCAGCCTTTCGTTTGTCTCAGTTTTCTAAGGATTCCCGCTCAAACTCGGGTTTCCTTGCTCGGCCCCGGCTTCACCGTCTCCGGGAAGCCCGGCTCCTTCGAAAAGCCTCAGCAAAAGCAAAAGCAAATCGCACTCACCGCAGCCGCCCCACCGCTCCAAGCTCCGCGTGCTGCTTGCTCTGAGGGAGCTGCCGAGATGGCCCCTTTTCAAGTTTTCCACAGTTTCAGTCACGCCCCCCCACCACGTCAGCCTTTCGTTTGTCTCAGTTTTCTAAGGATTCCCGCTCAAACTCGGGTTTCCTTGCTCGGCCCCGGCTTCACCGTCTCCGGGAAGCCCGGCTCCTTCGAAAAGCCTCAGCAAAAGCAAAAGCAAACCGCACTCACGACAGCCGCAGCCGCCCCACCGCTCCCAGCTCCGTGTACCGCTTGCTCTGAGGGAGCTGCCGATATGGCCTCTTTTAAAGTTTGTCGCAGTTCTCAGTCACGCCCCCCGCCACGTCAGCCTTTCTTTGTCTCCGTTTTCTCAGGATTCCCGCTCAGACTCAGGTTTCCTTGCTCGGCCCCGGCTTCACCGTCTCCAGGAACCCCAGCTCCTTCGCAAAGCCTCAGCAAAAGCAAATGCAAACCGCACTCACCGCCGCCGCCCCACCGCTCCCAGCTCCGCGTGCTCCTTGCTCTGAGGGAGCTGCCGAGATGGCCGCTTTTAAAGTTTGCCGCGGTTCTCACTCACGCCCCCCGCCACGTCAGCCTTTCATTTGTCTCAGGTTTCTGAGGATTCCCTCTCAGACTCGGGTTTCCATCCTCTGGCCCGGCTTCACCTTCTCCGGGAAGCCCGGCTCCTTCGCAAAACCTCAGCAAAAGCAAACGCAAATCGCACTCACCGCAGCCGCCCCACCGCTCCAAGCTCCGTGTACCGCTTCCTCTGAGGGAGCTGCCGATATGGCCTCTTTTAAAGTTTGTCGCAGTTCTCAGTCACGCCCCCCGCCACGTCAGCCTTTCTTTGTCTCCGTTTTCTCAGGATTCCCGCTTAGACTCAGGTTTCCTTGCTCGGCCCCGGCTTCACCGTCTCCAGGAACCCCAGCTCCTTCGCAAAGCCTCAGCAAAAGCAAACGCAAATCGCACTCACCGCAGCCGCCCCACCGCTCCAAGCTCCGCGTGCTGCTTGCTCTGAGGGAGCTGCCGAGATGGCCCCTTTTCAAGTTTTCCACAGTTTCAGTCACGCCCCCCCACCACGTCAGCCTTTCGTTTGTCTCAGTTTTCTAAGGATTCCCGCTCAAACTCGGGTTTCCTTGCTCGGCCCCGGCTTCACCGTCTCCGGGAAGCCCGGCTCCTTCGAAAAGCCTCAGCAAAAGCAAAAGCAAATCGCACTCACCGCAGCCGCCCCACCGCTCCAAGCTCCGCGTGCTGCTTGCTCTGAGGGAGCTGCCGAGATGGCCCCTTTACAAGTTTTCCACAGTTTCAGTCACGCCCCCCCACCATGTCAGCCTTTCGTTTGTCTCAGTTTTCTAAGGATTCCCGCTCAAACTCGGGTTTCCTTGCTCGGCCCCGGCTTCACCGTTCCGGGAATCCCAGCTCCTTCGAAAAGCCTCAGCAAAAGCAAAAGCAAACCGCACTCACGGCAGCCGCAGCCGCCCCACCGCTCCCAGCTCCGTGTACCGCTTGCTCTGAGGGAGCTGCCGATATGGCCTCTTTTAAAGTTTGTCGCAGTTCTCAGTCACGCCCCCCGCCACGTCAGCCTTTCTTTGTCTCCGTTTTCTCAGGATTCCCGCTCAGACTCAGGTTTCCTTGCTCAGCCCCGGCTTCACCGTCTCCAGGAACCCCAGCTCCTTCGCAAAGCCTCAGCAAAAGCAAATGCAAACCGCACTCACCGCCGCCGCCCCACCGCTCCCAGCTCCGCGTGCTCCTTGCTCTGAGGGAGCTGCCGAGATGGCCGCTTTTAAAGTTTGCCGCGGTTCTCACTCACGCCCCCCGCCACGTCAGCCTTTCGTTTGTCTCAGGTTTCTGAGGATTCCCGCTCAGACTCGGGTTTCCATCCTCTGGCCCGGCTTCACCTTCTCCGGGAAGCCCGGCTCCTTCGCAAAACCTCAGCAAAAGCAAACGCAAATCGCACTCACCGCAGCCGCCCCACCGCTCCAAGCTCCGCGTGCTGCTTGCTCTGAGGGAGCTGCCGAGATGGCCCCTTTTCAAGTTTTCCACAGTTTCAGTCACGCCCCCCCACCACGTCAGCCTTTCGTTTGTCTCAGTTTTCTAAGGATTCCCGCTCAAACTCGGGTTTCCTTGCTCGGCCCCGGCTTCACCGTCTCCGGGAAGCCCGGCTCCTTCGAAAAGCCTCAGCAAAAGCAAACGCAAATCGCACTCACCGCAGCCGCCCCACCGCTCCAAGCTCCGCGTGCTGCTTGCTCTGAGGGAGCTGCCGAGATGGCCCCTTTTCAAGTTTTCCACAGTTTCAGTCACGCCCCCCCACCACGTCAGCCTTTCGTTTGTCTCAGTTTTCTAAGGATTCCCGCTCAAACTCGGGTTTCCTTGCTCGGCCCCGGCTTCACCGTCTCCGGGAAGCCCGGCTCCTTCGAAAAGCCTCAGCAAAAGCAAAAGCAAATCGCACTCACCGCAGCCGCCCCACCGCTCCAAGCTCCGCGTGCTGCTTGCTCTGAGGGAGCTGCCGAGATGGCCCCTTTACAAGTTTTCCACAGTTTCAGTCACGCCCCCCCACCACGTCAGCCTTTCGTTTGTCTCAGTTTTCTAAGGATTCCCGCTCAAACTCGGGTTTCCTTGCTCGGCCCCGGCTTCACCGTCTCCGGGAAGCCCGGCTCCTTCGAAAAGCCTCAGCAAAAGCAAAAGCAAACCGCACTCACGGCAGCCGCAGCCGCCCCACCGCTCCCAGCTCCGTGTACCGCTTGCTCTGAGGGAGCTGCCGATATGGCCTCTTTTAAAGTTTGTCGCAGTTCTCAGTCACGCCCCCCGCCACGTCAGCCTTTCTTTGTCTCCGTTTTCTCAGGATTCCCGCTCAGACTCAGGTTTCCTTGCTCGGCCCCGGCTTCACCGTCTCCAGGAACCCCAGGTCCTTCGCAAAGCCTCAGCAAAAGCAAATGCAAACCGCACTCACCGCCGCCGCCCCACCGCTCCCAGCTCCGCGTGCTCCTTGCTCTGAGGGAGCTGCTGAGATGGCCGCTTTTAAAGTTTGCCGCGGTTCTCACTCACGCCCCCCGCCACGTCAGCCTTTCGTTTGTCTCAGGTTTCTGAGGATTCCCGCTCAGACTGGGGTTTCCATCCTCTGGCCCGGCTTCACCTTCTCCGGGAAGCCCGGCTCCTTCGCAAAGCCTCAGCAAAAGCAAACGCAAATCGCACTCACCGCAGCCGCCCCACCGCTCCAAGCTCCGCGTGCTGCTTGCTCTGAGGGAGCTGCCGAGATGGCCCCTTTTCAAGTTTTCCACAGTTTCAGTCACGCCCCCCCACCACGTCAGCCTTTCGTTTGTCTCAGTTTTCTAAGGATTCCCGCTCAAACTCGGGTTTCCTTGCTCGGCCCCGGCTTCACCGTCTCCGGGAAGCCCGGCTCCTTCGAAAAGCCTCAGCAAAAGCAAAAGCAAATCGCACTCACTGCAGCCGCCCCACCGCTCCAAGCTCCGCGTGCTGCTTGCTCTGAGGGAGCTGCCGAGATGGCCCCTTTACAAGTTTTCCACAGTTTCAGTCACGCCCCCCCACCACGTCAGCCTTTCGTTTGTCTCAGTTTTCTAAGGATTCCCGCTCAAACTCGGGTTTCCTTGCTCGGCCCCGGCTTCACCGTCTCCGGGAAGCCCGGTTCCTTCGAAAAGCCTCAGCAAAAGCAAAAGCAAACCGCACTCACGGCAGCCGCAGCCGCCCCACCGCTCCCAGCTCCGTGTACCGCTTGCTCTGAGGGAGCTGCCGATATGGCCTCTTTTAAAGTTTGTCGCAGTTCTCAGCCACGCCCCCCGCCACGTCAGCCTTTCTTTGTCTCCGTTTTCTCAGGATTCCCGCTCAGACTCAGGTTTCCTTGCTCGGCCCCGGCTTCACCGTCTCCAGGAACCCCAGCTCCTTCGCAAAGCCTCAGCAAAAGCAAATGCAAACCGCACTCACCGCCGCCGCCCCACCGCTCCCAGCTCCGCGTGCTCCTTGCTCTGAGGGAGCTGCCGAGATGGCCGCTTTTAAAGTTTGCCGCGGTTCTCACTCACGCCCCCCGCCACGTCAGCCTTTCGTTTGTCTCAGGTTTCTGAGGATTCCCGCTCAGACTCGGGTTTCCATCCTCTGGCCCGGCTTCACCTTCTCCGGGAAGCCCGGCTCCTTCGCAAAACCTCAGCAAAAGCAAACGCAAATCGCACTCACCGCAGCCGCCCCACCGCTCCAAGCTCCGCGTGCTGCTTGCTCTGAGGGAGCTGCCGAGATGGCCCCTTTTCAAGTTTTCCACAGTTTCAGTCACGCCCCCCCACCACGTCAGCCTTTCATTTGTCTCAGTTTTCTAAGGATTCCCGCTCAAACTCGGGTTTCCTTGCTCGGCCCCGGCTTCACCGTCTCCGGGAAGCCCAGCTCCTTCGAAAAGCCTCAGCAAAACCAAAAGCAAACCGCACTCACGGCAGCCGCAGCCGCCCCACCGCTCCCAGCTCCGTGTACCGCTTGCTCTGAGGGAGCTGCCGTTATGGCCTCTTTTAAAGTTTGTCGCAGTTCTCAGTCATGCCCCCCACCACGTCAGCCTTTCTTTGTCTCCGTTTTCTCAGGATTCCCGCTCAGACTCAGGTTTCCTTGCTCGGCCCCGGCTTCACCGTCTCCAGGAACCCCAGCTCCTTCGCAAAGCCTCAGCAAAAGCAAACGCAAATCGCACTCACCGCAGCCGCCCCACCGCTCCAAGCTCCGCGTGCTGCTTGCTCTGAGGGAGCTGCCGAGATGGCCCCTTTTCAAGTTTTCCACAGTTTCAGTCACGCCCCCCCACCACGTCAGCCTTTCGTTTGTCTCAGTTTTCTAAGGATTCCCGCTCAAACTCGGGTTTCCTTGCTCGGCCCCGGCTTCACCGTCTCCGGGAAGCCCGGCTCCTTCGAAAAGCCTCAGCAAAAGCAAATGCAAACCGCACTCACCGCCGCCGCCCCACCGCTCCCAGCTCCGCGTGCTCCTTGCTCTGAGGGAGCTGCCGAGATGGCCGCTTTTAAAGTTTGCCGCGGTTCTCACTCACGCCCCCCGCCACGTCAGCCTTTCGTTTGTCTCAGGTTTCTGAGGATTCCCGCTCAGACTCGGGTTTCCATCCTCTGGCCCGGCTTCACCTTCT
The DNA here is from genome assembly GCA_028020825.1 of Podargus strigoides. Taxonomy (NCBI): domain Eukaryota; kingdom Metazoa; phylum Chordata; class Aves; order Caprimulgiformes; family Podargidae; genus Podargus; species Podargus strigoides. Next base: position 30,559,295 of record CM051662.1, on the reverse strand, counting down.
CCGGGAAGCCCGGCTCCTTCGCAAAACCTCAGCAAAAGCAAACGCAAATCGCACTCACCGCAGCCGCCCCACCGCTCCAAGCTCCGCGTGCTGCTTGCTCTGAGGGAGCTGCCGAGATGGCCCCTTTTCAAGTTTTCCACAGTTTCAGTCACGCCCCCCCACCACGTCAGCCTTTCGTTTGTCTCAGTTTTCTAAGGATTCCCGCTCAAACTCGGGTTTCCTTGCTCGGCCCCGGCTTCACCGTCTCCGGGAAGCCCGGCTCCTTCGAAAAGCCTCAGCAAAAGCAAACGCAAACCGCACTCACCGCAGCCGCCCCACCGCTCCAAGCTCCGCGTGCTGCTTGCTCTGAGGGAGCTGCCGAGATGGCCCCTTTTCAAGTTTTCCACAGTTTCAGTCACGCCCCCCCACCACGTCAGCCTTTCGTTTGTCTCAGTTTTCTAAGGATTCCCGCTCAAACTCGGGTTTCCTTGCTCGGCCCCGGCTTCACCGTCTCCGGGAAGCCCGGCTCCTTCGAAAAGCCTCAGCAAAAGCAAAAGCAAATCGCACTCACCGCAGCCGCCCCACCGCTCCAAGCTCCGCGTGCTGCTTGCTCTGAGGGAGCTGCCGAGATGGCCCCTTTACAAGTTTTCCACAGTTTCAGTCACGCCCCCCCACCACGTCAGCCTTTCGTTTGTCTCAGTTTTCTAAGGATTCCCGCTCAAACTCGGGTTTCCTTGCTCGGCCCCGGCTTCACCGTCTCCGGGAAGCCCGGCTCCTTCGAAAAGCCTCAGCAAAAGCAAAAGCAAACCGCACTCACGGCAGCCGCAGCCGCCCCACCGCTCCCAGCTCCGTGTACCGCTTGCTCTGAGGGAGCTGCCGATATGGCCTCTTTTAAAGTTTGTCGCAGTTCTCAGTCACGCCCCCCGCCACGTCAGCCTTTCTTTGTCTCCGTTTTCTCAGGATTCCCGCTCAGACTCAGGTTTCCTTGCTCGGCCCCGGCTTCACCGTCTCCAGGAACCCCAGCTCCTTCGCAAAGCCTCAGCAAAAGCAAATGCAAACCGCACTCACCGCCGCCGCCCCACCGCTCCCAGCTCCGCGTGCTCCTTGCTCTGAGGGAGCTGCCGAGATGGCCGCTTTTAAAGTTTGCCGCGGTTCTCACTCACGCCCCCCGCCACGTCAGCCTTTCGTTTGTCTCAGGTTTCTGAGGATTCCCGCTCAGACTCGGGTTTCCATCCTCTGGCCCGGCTTCACCTTCTCCGGGAAGCCCGGCTCCTTCGCAAAGCCTCAGCAAAAGCAAAAGCAAATCGCACTCACCGCAGCCGCCCCACCGCTCCAAGCTCCGCGTGCCGCTTGCTCTGAGGGAGCTGCCGAGATGGCCCCTTTTCAAGTTTTCCACAGTTTCAGTCACGCCCCCCCACCACGTCAGCCTTTCGTTTGTCTCAGTTTTCTAAGGATTCCCGCTCAAACTCGGGTTTCCTTGCTCGGCCCCGGCTTCACCGTCTCCGGGAAGCCCGGCTCCTTCGAAAAGCCTCAGCAAAAGCAAAAGCAAATCGCACTCACTGCAGCCGCCCCACCGCTCCAAGCTCCGCGTGCTGCTTGCTCTGAGGGAGCTGCCGAGATGGCCCCTTTACAAGTTTTCCACAGTTTCAGTCACGCCCCCCCACCACGTCAGCCTTTCGTTTGTCTCAGTTTTCTAAGGATTCCCGCTCAAACTCGGGTTTCCTTGCTCGGCCCCGGCTTCACCGTCTCCGGGAAGCCCGGTTCCTTCGAAAAGCCTCAGCAAAAGCAAAAGCAAACCGCACTCACGGCAGCCGCAGCCGCCCCACCGCTCCCAGCTCCGTGTACCGCTTGCTCTGAGGGAGCTGCCGATATGGCCTCTTTTAAAGTTTGTCGCAGTTCTCAGCCACGCCCCCCGCCACGTCAGCCTTTCTTTGTCTCCGTTTTCTCAGGATTCCCGCTCAGACTCAGGTTTCCTTGCTCGGCCCCGGCTTCACCGTCTCCAGGAACCCCAGCTCCTTCGCAAAGCCTCAGCAAAAGCAAATGCAAACCGCACTCACCGCCGCCGCCCCACCGCTCCCAGCTCCGCGTGCTCCTTGCTCTGAGGGAGCTGCCGAGATGGCCGCTTTTAAAGTTTGCCGCGGTTCTCACTCACGCCCCCCGCCACGTCAGCCTTTCGTTTGTCTCAGGTTTCTGAGGATTCCCGCTCAGACTCGGGTTTCCATCCTCTGGCCCGGCTTCACCTTCTCCGGGAAGCCCGGCTCCTTCGCAAAACCTCAGCAAAAGCAAACGCAAATCGCACTCACCGCAGCCGCCCCACCGCTCCAAGCTCCGCGTGCTGCTTGCTCTGAGGGAGCTGCCGAGATGGCCCCTTTTCAAGTTTTCCACAGTTTCAGTCACGCCCCCCCACCACGTCAGCCTTTCATTTGTCTCAGTTTTCTAAGGATTCCCGCTCAAACTCGGGTTTCCTTGCTCGGCCCCGGCTTCACCGTCTCCGGGAAGCCCAGCTCCTTCGAAAAGCCTCAGCAAAAGCAAAAGCAAACCGCACTCACGGCAGCCGCAGCCGCCCCACCGCTCCCAGCTCCGTGTACCGCTTGCTCTGAGGGAGCTGCCGTTATGGCCTCTTTTAAAGTTTGTCGCAGTTCTCAGTCATGCCCCCCACCACGTCAGCCTTTCTTTGTCTCCGTTTTCTCAGGATTCCCGCTCAGACTCAGGTTTCCTTGCTCGGCCCCGGCTTCACCGTCTCCAGGAACCCCAGCTCCTTCGCAAAGCCTCAGCAAAAGCAAACGCAAATCGCACTCACCGCAGCCGCCCCACCGCTCCAAGCTCCGCGTGCTGCTTGCTCTGAGGGAGCTGCCGAGATGGCCCCTTTTCAAGTGTTCCACAGTTACAGTCACGCCCCCCCACCACGTCAGCCTTTCGTTTGTCTCAGTTTTCTAAGGATTCCCGCTCAAACTCGGGTTTCCTTGCTCGGCCCCGGCTTCACCGTCTCCGGGAAGCCCGGCTCCTTCGAAAAGCCTCAGCAAAAGCAAAAGCAAACCGCACTCACGGCAGCCGCAGCCGCCCCACCGCTCCCAGCTCCGTGTACCGCTTGCTCTGAGGGAGCTGCCGATATGGCCTCTTTTAAAGTTTGTCGCAGTTCTCAGTCACGCCCCCCGCCACGTCAGCCTTTCTTTGTCTCCGTTTTCTCAGGATTCCCGCTCAGACTCAGGTTTCCTTGCTCGGCCCCGGCTTCACCGTCTCCAGGAACCCCAGCTCCTTCGCAAAGCCTCAGCAAAAGCAAATGCAAACCGCACTCACCGCCGCCGCCCCACCGCTCCCAGCTCCGCGTGCTCCTTGCTCTGAGGGAGCTGCCGAGATGGCCGCTTTTAAAGTTTGCCGCGGTTCTCACTCACGCCCCCCGCCACGTCAGCCTTTCGTTTGTCTCAGGTTTCTGAGGATTCCCGCTCAGACTCGGGTTTCCATCCTCTGGCCCGGCTTCACCTTCTCCGGGAAGCCCGGCTCCTTCGCAAAACCTCAGCAAAAGCAAACGCAAATCGCACTCACCGCAGCCGCCCCACCGCTCCAAGCTCCGCGTGCTGCTTGCTCTGAGGGAGCTGCCGAGATGGCCCCTTTTCAAGTTTTCCACAGTTTCAGTCACGCCCCCCCACCACGTCAGCCTTTCGTTTGTCTCAGTTTTCTAAGGATTCCCGCTCAAACTCGGGTTTCCTTGCTCGGCCCCGGCTTCACCGTCTCCGGGAAGCCCGGCTCCTTCGAAAAGCCTCAGCAAAAGCAAAAGCAAATCGCACTCACCGCAGCCGCCCCACCGCTCCAAGCTCCGCGTGCTGCTTGCTCTGAGGGAGCTGCCGAGATGGCCCCTTTTCAAGTTTTCCACAGTTTCAGTCACGCCCCCCCACCACGTCAGCCTTTCGTTTGTCTCAGTTTTCTAAGGATTCCCGCTCAAACTCGGGTTTCCTTGCTCGGCCCCGGCTTCACCGTCTCCGGGAAGCCCGGCTCCTTCGAAAAGCCTCAGCAAAAGCAAAAGCAAACCGCACTCACGGCAGCCGCAGCCGCCCCACCGCTCCCAGCTCCGTGTACCGCTTGCTCTGAGGGAGCTGCCGATATGGCCTCTTTTAAAGTTTGTCGCAGTTCTCAGTCACGCCCCCCGCCACATCAGCCTTTCTTTGTCTCAGTTTTCTAAGGATTCCCGCTCAGACTCAGGTTTCCTTGCTCGGCCCCGGCTTCACCGTCTCCAGGAACCCCAGCTCCTTCGCAAAGCCTCAGCAAAAGCAAACGCAAATCGCACTCACCGCAGCCGCCCCACCGCTCCAAGCTCCGCGTGCTGCTTGCTCTGAGGGAGCTGCCGAGATGGCCCCTTTTCAAGTTTTCCACAGTTTCAGTCACGCCCCCCCACCACGTCAGCCTTTCGTTTGTCTCAGTTTTCTAAGGATTCCCGCTCAAACTCGGGTTTCCTTGCTCGGCCCCGGCTTCACCGTCTCCGGGAAGCCCGGCTCCTTCGAAAAGCCTCAGCAAAAGCAAAAGCAAATCGCACTCACCGCAGCCGCCCCACCGCTCCAAGCTCCGCGTGCTGCTTGCTCTGAGGGAGCTGCCGAGATGGCCCCTTTTCAAGTTTTCCACAGTTTCAGTCACGCCCCCCCACCACGTCAGCCTTTCGTTTGTCTCAGTTTTCTAAGGATTCCCGCTCAAACTCAGGTTTCCTTGCTCGGCCCCGGCTTCACCGTCTCCGGGAACCCCAGCTCCTTCGCAAAGCCTCAGCAAAAGCAAACGCAAATCGCACTCACCGCAGCCGCCCCACCGCTCCAAGCTCCGCGTGCTGCTTGCTCTGAGGGAGCTGCCGAGATGGCCCCTTTTCAAGTTTTCCACAGTTCTCAGTCACGCCCCCCCACCACGTCAGCCTTTCTTTGTCTCCGTTTTCTCAGGATTCCCGCTCAGACTCAGGTTTCCTTGCTCGGCCCCGGCTTCACCGTCTCCGGGAACCCCAGCTCCTTCGCAAAGCCTCAGCAAAAGCAAACGCAAATCGCACTCACCGCAGCCGCCCCACCGCTCCAAGCTCCGCGTGCTGCTTGCTCTGAGGGAGCTGCCGAGATGGCCCCTTTTCAAGTTTTCCACAGTTTCCGTCACGCCCCCCCACCACGTCAGCCATTCGTTTGTCTCAGTTTTCTAAGGATTCCCGCTCAGACTCGGGTTTCCATCCTCTGGCCCGGCTTCACCGACTCCGGGAAGCCCGGCTCCTTCGAAAAGCCTCAGCAAAAGCAAAAGCAAATCGCACTCACCGCAGCCACCCCACCGCTCCAAGCTCCGCGTGCTGCTTGCTCTGAGGGAGCTGCCGAGATGGCCCCTTTTCAAGTTTTCCACAGTTTCAGTCACGCCCCCCCACCACGTCAGCCTTTCGTTTGTCTCAGTTTTCTAAGGATTCCCGCTCAAACTCGGGTTTCCTTGCTCGGCCCCGGCTTCACCGTCTCCGGGAAGCCCGGCTCCTTCGAAAAGCCTCAGCAAAAGCAAAAGCAAACCGCACTCACGGCAGCCGCAGCCGCCCCACCGCTCCCAGCTCCGTGTACCGCTTGCTCTGAGGGAGCTGCCGATATGGCCTCTTTTAAAGTTTGTCGCAGTTCTCAGTCACGCCCCCCGCCACGTCAGCCTTTCTTTGTCTCCGTTTTCTCAGGATTCCCGCTCAGACTCAGGTTTCCTTGCTCGGCCCCGGCTTCACCGTCTCCAGGAACCCCAGCTCCTTCACAAAGCCTCAGCAAAAGCAAATGCAAACCGCACTCACCGCCGCCGCCCCACCGCTCCCAGCTCCGCGTGCTCCTTGGTCTGAGGGAGCTGCCGAGATGGCCGCTTTTAAAGTTTGCCGCGGTTCTCACTCACGCCCCCCGCCACGTCAGCCTTTCTTGTGTCTCAGGTTTCTGAGGATTCCCGCTCAGACTCGGGTTTCCATCCTCTGGCCCGGCTTCACCTTCTCCGGGAAGCCCGGCTCCTTCGCAAAACCTCAGAAAAAGCAAATGCAAATCGCACTCACCGCAGCCGCCCCACCGCTCCAAGCTCCGCGTGCTGCTTGCTCTGAGGGAGCTGCCGAGATGGCCCCTTTTCAAGTTTTCCACAGTTTCAGTCACGCCCCCCCACCACATCAGCCTTTCGTTTGTCTCAGTTTTCTAAGGATTCCCGCTCAAACTCGGGTTTCCTTGCTCGGCCCCGGCTTCACCGTCTCCGGGAAGCCCGGCTCCTTCGAAAAGCCTCAGCAAAAGCAAAAGCAAATCGCACTCACCGCAGCCGCCCCACCGCTCCAAGCTCCGCGTGCTGCTTGCTCTGAGGGAGCTGCCGAGATGGCCCCTTTTCAAGTTTTCCACAGTTTCAGTCACGCCCCCCCACCACGTCAGCCTTTCGTTTGTCTCAGTTTTCTAAGGATTCCCGCTCAAACTCGGGTTTCCTTGCTCGGCCCCGGCTTCACCGTCTCCAGGAAGCCCGGCTCCTTCGAAAAGCCTCAGCAAAAGCAAAAGCAAACCGCACTCACGGCAGCCGCAGCCGCCCCACCGCTACCAGCTCCGTGTACCGCTTGCTCTGAGGGAGCTGCCGATATGGCCTCTTTTAAAGTTTGTCGCAGTTCTCAGTCACGCCCCCCGCCACGTCAGCCTTTCTTTGTCTCCGTTTTCTCAGGATTCCCGCTCAGACTCAGGTTTCCTTGCTCGGCCCCGGCTTCACCATCTCCAGGAACCCCAGCTCCTTCGCAAAGCCTCAGCAAAAGCAAACGCAAATCGCACTCACCGCAGCCGCCCCACCGCTCCAAGCTCCGCGTGCTGCTTGCTCTGAGGGAGCTGCCGAGATGGCCCCTTTTCAAGTTTTCCACAGTTTCAGTCACGCCCCCCCACCACGTCAGCCTTTCGTTTGTCTCAGTTTTCTAAGGATTCCCGCTCAAACTCGGGTTTCCTTGCTCGGCCCCGGCTTCACCGTCTCCGGGAAGCCCGGCTCCTTCGAAAAGCCTCAGCAAAAGCAAAAGCAAATCGCACTCACCGCAGCCGCCCCACCGCTCCAAGCTCCGCGTGCTGCTTGCTCTGAGGGAGCTGCCGAGATGGCCCCTTTTCAAGTTTTCCACAGTTTCAGTCACGCCCCCCCACCACGTCAGCCTTTCGTTTGTCTCAGTTTTCTAAGGATTCCCGCTCAAACTCGGGTTTCCTTGCTCGGCCCCGGCTTCACCGTCTCCGGGAAGCCCGGCTCCTTCGAAAAGCCTCAGCAAAAGCAAAAGCAAACCGCACTCACGGCAGCCGCAGCCGCCCCACCGCTCCCAGCTCCGTGTACCGCTTGCTCTGAGGGAGCTGCCGAGATGGCCCCTTTTAAAGTTTGTCGCAGTTCTCAGTCACGCCCCCCGCCACGTCAGCCTTTCTTTGTCTCCGTTTTCTCAGGATTCCCGCTCAGACTCAGGTTTCCTTGCTCGGCCCCGGCTTCACCGTCTCCGGGAACCCCAGCTCCTTCGCAAAGCCTCAGCAAAAGCAAACGCAAATCGCACTCACCGCAGCCGCCCCACCGCTCCAAGCTCCGCGTGCTGCTTGCTCTGAGGGAGCTGCCGAGATGGCCCCTTTTCAAGTTTTCCACAGTTTCAGTCACGCCCCCCCACCACGTCAGCCTTTCGTTTGTCTCAGTTTTCTAAGGATTCCCGCTCAAACTCGGGTTTCCTTGCTCGGCCCCGGCTTCACCGACTCCGGGAAGCCCGGCTCCTTCGAAAAGCCTCAGCAAAAGCAAAAGCAAATCGCACTCACCGCAGCCACCCCACCGCTCCAAGCTCCGCGTGCTGCTTGCTCTGAGGGAGCTGCCGAGATGGCCCCTTTTCAAGTTTTCCACAGTTTCAGTCACGCCCCCCCACTACGTCAGCCTTTCGTTTGTCTCAGTTTTCTAAGGATTCCCGCTCAAACTCGGGTTTCCTTGCTTGGCCCCGGCTTCACCGTCTCCGGGAAGCCCGGCTCCTTCGAAAAGCCTCAGCAAAAGCAAAAGCAAACCGCACTCACGGCAGCCGCAGCCGCCCCACCGCTCCCAGCTCCGTGTACCGCTTGCTCTGAGGGAGCTGCCGATATGGCCTCTTTTAAAGTTTGTCGCAGTTCTCAGTCACGCCCCCCGCCACGTCAGCCTTTCTTTGTCTCCGTTTTCTCAGGATTCCCGCTCAGACTCAGGTTTCCTTGCTCGGCCCCGGCTTCACCGTCTCCAGGAACCCCAGCTCCTTCACAAAGCCTCAGCAAAAGCAAATGCAAACCGCACTCACCGCCGCCGCCCCACCGCTCCCAGCTCCGCGTGCTCCTTGGTCTGAGGGAGCTGCCGAGATGGCCGCTTTTAAAGTTTGCCGCGGTTCTCACTCACGCCCCCCGCCACGTCAGCCTTTCTTGTGTCTCAGGTTTCTGAGGATTCCCGCTCAGACTCGGGTTTCCATCCTCTGGCCCGGCTTCACCTTCTCCGGGAAGCCCGGCTCCTTCGCAAAACCTCAGCAAAAGCAAACGCAAATCGCACTCACCGCAGCCGCCCCACCGCTCCAAGCTCCGCGTGCTGCTTGCTCTGAGGGAGCTGCCGAGATGGCCCCTTTTCAAGTTTTCCACAGTTTCAGTCACGCCCCCCCACCACGTCAGCCTTTCGTTTGTCTCAGTTTTCTAAGGATTCCCGCTCAAACTCGGGTTTCCTTGCTCGGCCCCGGCTTCACCGTCTCCGGGAAGCCCAGCTCCTTCGAAAAGCCTCAGCAAAAGCAAAAGCAAACCGCACTCACGGCAGCCGCAGCCGCCCCACCGCTCCCAGCTCCGTGTACCGCTTGCTCTGAGGGAGCTGCCGTTATGGCCTCTTTTAAAGTTTGTCGCAGTTCTCAGTCACGCCCCCCGCCACGTCAGCCTTTCTTTGTCTCCGTTTTCTCAGGATTCCCGCTCAGACTCAGGTTTCCTTGCTCGGCCCCGGCTTCACCGTCTCCAGGAACCCCAGCTCCTTCACAAAGCCTCAGCAAAAGCAAACGCAAATCGCACTCACCGCAGCCGCCCCACCGCTCCAAGCTCCGCGTGCTGCTTGCTCTGAGGGAGCTGCCGATATGGCCTCTTTTAAAGTTTGTCGCAGTTATCAGTCACGCCCCCCGCCACGTCAGCCTTTCTTTGTCTCCGTTTTCTCAGGATTCCCGCTCAGACTCAGGTTTCCTTGCTCGGCCCCGGCTTCACCGTCTCCAGGAACCCCAGCTCCTTCGCAAAGCCTCAGCAAAAGCAAACGCAAATCGCACTCACCGCAGCCGCCCCACCGCTCCAAGCTCCGCGTGCTGCTTGCTCTGAGGGAGCTGCCGAGATGGCCCCTTTTCAAGTTTTCCACAGTTTCAGTCACGCCCCCCCACCACGTCAGCCTTTCGTTTGTCTCAGTTTTCTAAGGATTCCCGCTCAAACTCGGGTTTCCTTGCTCGGCCCCGGCTTCACCGTCTCCGGGAAGCCCGGCTCCTTCGAAAAGCCTCAGCAAAAGCAAAAGCAAATCGCACTCACCGCAGCCGCCCCACCGCTCCAAGCTCCACGTGCTGCTTGCTCTGAGGGAGCTGCCGAGATGGCCCCTTTACAAGTTTTCCACAGTTTCAGTCACGCCCCCCCACCACGTCAGCCTTTCGTTTGTCTCAGTTTTCTAAGGATTCCCGCTCAAACTCGGGTTTCCTTGCTCGGCCCCGGCTTCACCGTCTCCGGGAAGCCCGGCTCCTTCGAAAAGCCTCAGCAAAAGCAAAAGCAAACCGCACTCACGGCAGCCGCAGCCGCCCCACCGCTCCCAGCTCCGTGTACCGCTTGCTCTGAGGGAGCTGCCGATATGGCCTCTTTTAAAGTTTGTTACAGTTCTCAGTCACGCCCCCCGCCACGTCAGCCTTTCTTTGTCTCCGTTTTCTCAGGATTCCCGCTCAGACTCAGGTTTCCTTGCTCGGCCCCGGCTTCACCGTCTCCAGGAACCCCAGCTCCTTCGCAAAGCCTCAGCAAAAGCAAACGCAAACCGCACTCACCGCCGCTGCCCCACCGCTCCCAGCTCCGCGTGCTGCTTGCTCTGAGGGAGCTGCCGAGATGGCCGCTTTTAAAGTTTGCCGCGGTTCTCACTCACGCCCCCCGCCACGTCAGCCTTTCGTTTGTCTCAGGTTTCTGAGGATTCCCGCTCAGACTCGGGTTTCCATCCTCTGGCCCGGCTTCACCTTCTCCGGGAAGCCCGGCTCCTTCGCAAAACCTCAGCAAAAGCAAACGCAAATCGCACTCACCGCAGCCGCCCCACCGCTCCAAGCTCCGCGTGCTGCTTGCTCTGAGGGAGCTGCCGAGATGGCCCCTTTTCAAGTTTTCCAGAGTTTCAGTCACGCCCCCCCACCACGTCAGCCTTTCGTTTGTCTCAGTTTTCTAAGGATTCCCGCTCAAACTCGGGTTTCCTTGCTCGGCTCCTTCGAAAAGCCTCAGCAAAAGCAAAAGCAAATCGCACTCACCGCAGCCACCCCACCGCTCCAAGCTCCGCGTGCTGCTTGCTCTGAGGGAGCTGCCGAGATGGCCCCTTTTCAAGTTTTCCACAGTTTCAGTCACGCCCCCCCACCACGTCAGCCTTTCGTTTGTCTCAGTTTTCTAAGGATTCCCGCTCAAACTCGGGTTTCCTTGCTCGGCCCCGGCTTCACCGTCTCCGGGAAGCCCGGCTCCTTCGAAAAGCCTCAGCAAAAGCAAAAGCAAACCGCACTCACGGCAGCCGCAGCCGCCCCACCTCTCCCAGCTCCGTGTACCGCTTGCTCTGAGGGAGCTGCCGATATGGCCTCTTTTAAAGTTTGTCGCAGTTCTCAGTCACGCCCCCCGCCACGTCAGCCTTTCTTTGTCTCCGTTTTCTCAGGATTCCCGCTCAGACTCAGGTTTCCTTGCTCGGCCCCGGCTTCACCGTCTCCAGGAACCCCAGCTCCTTCACAAAGCCTCAGCAAAAGCAAATGCAAACTGCACTCACCGCCGCCGCCCCACCGCTCCCAGCTCCGCGTGCTGCTTGCTCTGAGGGAGCTGCCGAGATGGCCCCTTTTCAAGTTTTCCACAGTTTCAGTCACGCCCCCCCACCACGTCAGCCTTTCGTTTGTCTCAGTTTTCTAAGGATTCCCGCTCAAACTCGGGTTTCCTTGCTCGGCCCCGGCTTCACCGTCTCCGGGAAGCCCGGCTCCTTCGAAAAGCCTCAGCAAAAGCAAAAGCAAACCGCACTCACGGCAGCCGCAGCCGCCCCACCGCTCCCAGCTCCGTGTACCGCTTGCTCTGAGGGAGCTGCCGATATGGCCTCTTTTAAAGTTTGCCGCGGTTCTCACTCACGCCCCCCGCCACGTCAGCCTTTCGTTTGTCTCAGGTTTCTGAGGATTCCCGCTCAGACTCGGGTTTCCATCCTCTGGCCCGGCTTCACCTTCTCCGGGAAGCCCGGCTCCTTCGCAAAACCTCAGCAAAAGCAAACGCAAATCGCACTCACCGCAGCCGCCCCACCGCTCCAAGCTCCGCGTGCTGCTTGCTCTGAGGGAGCTGCCGAGATGGCCCCTTTTCAAGTTTTCCACAGTTTCAGTCACGCCCCCCCACCACGTCAGCCTTTCGTTTGTCTCAGTTTTCTAAGGATTCCCGCTCAAACTCGGGTTTCCTTGCTCGGCCCCGGCTTCACCGTCTCCGGGAAGCCCGGCTCCTTCGCAAAGCCTCAGCAAAAGCAAACGCAAATCGCACTCACCGCAGCCGCCCCACCGCTCCAAGCTCCGCGTGCTGCTTGCTCTGAGGGAGCTGCCGAGATGGCCCCTTTTCAAGTTTTCCACAGTTTCAGTCACGCCCCCCCACCACGTCAGCCTTTCGTTTGTCTCAGTTTTCTAAGGATTCCCGCTCAAACTCGGGTTTCCTTGCTCGGCCCCGGCTTCACCGTCTCCGGGAAGCCCGGCTCCTTCGAAAAGCCTCAGCAAAAGCAAAAGCAAATCGCACTCACCGCAGCCACCCCACCGCTCCAAGCTCCGCGTGCTGCTTGCTCTGAGGGAGCTGCCGAGATGGCCCCTTTTCAAGTTTTCCACAGTTTCAGTCACGCCCCCCCACCACGTCAGCCTTTCGTTTGTCTCAGTTTTCTAAGGATTCCCGCTCAAACTCGGGTTTCCTTGCTCGGCCCCGGCTTCACCGTCTCCGGGAAGCCCGGCTCCTTCGAAAAGCCTCAGCAAAAGCAAAAGCAAACCGCACTCACGGCAGCCGCAGCCGCCCCACCGCTCCCAGCTCCGTGTACCGCTTGCTCTGAGGGAGCTGCCGATATGGCCTCTTTTAAAGTTTGTCGCAGTTCTCAGTCACGCCCCCCGCCACGTCAGCCTTTCTTTGTCTCCGTTTTCTCAGGATTCCCGCTCAGACTCAGGTTTCCTTGCTCGGCCCCGGCTTCACCGTCTCCAGGAACCCCAGCTCCTTCGCAAAGCCTCAGCAAAAGCAAATGCAAACCGCACTCACCGCCGCCGCCCCACCGCTCCCAGCTCCGCGTGCTCCTTGGTCTGAGGGAGCTGCCGAGATGGCCGCTTTTAAAGTTTGCCGCGGTTCTCACTCACGCCCCCCGCCACGTCAGCCTTTCTTGTGTCTCAGGTTTCTGAGGATTCCCGCTCAGACTCGGGTTTCCATCCTCTGGCCCGGCTTCACCTTCTCCGGGAAGCCTGGCTCCTTCGCAAAACCTCAGCAAAAGCAAACGCAAATCGCACTCACCGCAGCCGCCCCACCGCTCCAAGCTCCGCGTGCTGCTTGCTCTGAGGGAGCTGCCGAGATGGCCCCTTTTCAAGTTTTCCACAGTTTCAGTCACGCCCCCCCACCACGTCAGCCTTTCGTTTGTCTCAGTTTTCTAAGGATTCCCGCTCAAACTCGGGTTTCCTTGCTCGGCCCCGGCTTCACCGTCTCCGGGAAGCCCAGCTCCTTCGAAAAGCCTCAGCAAAAGCAAAAGCAAACCGCACTCACGGCAGCCGCAGCCGCCCCACCGCTCCCAGCTCCGTGTACCGCTTGCTCTGAGGGAGCTGCCGTTATGGCCTCTTTTAAAGTTTGTCGCAGTTCTCAGTCACGCCCCCCGCCACGTCAGCCTTTCTTTGTCTCCGTTTTCTCAGGATTCCCGCTCAGACTCAGGTTTCCTTGCTCGGCCCCGGCTTCACCGTCTCCAGGAACCCCAGCTCCTTCGCAAAGCCTCAGCAAAAGCAAACGCAAATCGCACTCACCGCAGCCGCCCCACCGCTCCAAGCTCCGCGTGCTGCTTGCTCTGAGGGAGCTGCCGATATGGCCTCTTTTAAAGTTTGTCGCAGTTCTCAGTCACGCCCCCCGCCACGTCAGCCTTTCTTTGTCTCCGTTTTCTCAGGATTCCCGCTCAGACTCAGGTTTCCTTGCTCGGCCCCGGCTTCACCGTCTCCAGGAACCCCAGCTCCTTCGCAAAGCCTCAGCAAAAGCAAACGCAAATCGCACTCACCGCAGCCGCCCCACCGCTCCAAGCTCCGCGTGCTGCTTGCTCTGAGGGAGCTGCCGAGATGGCCCCTTTTCAAGTTTTCCACAGTTTCAGTCACGCCCCCCCACCACGTCAGCCTTTCGTTTGTCTCAGTTTTCTAAGGATTCCCGCTCAAACTCGGGTTTCCTTGCTCGGCCCCGGCTTCACCGTCTCCGGGAAGCCCGGCTCCTTCGAAAAGCCTCAGCAAAAGCAAAAGCAAATCGCACTCACCGCAGCCGCCCCACCGCTCCAAGCTCCGCGTGCTGCTTGCTCTGAGGGAGCTGCCGAGATGGCCCCTTTACAAGTTTTCCACAGTTTCAGTCACGCCCCCCCACCACGTCAGCCTTTCGTTTGTCTCAGTTTTCTAAGGATTCCCGCTCAAACTCGGGTTTCCTTGCTCGGCCCCGGCTTCACCGTCTCCGGGAAGCCCGGCTCCTTCGAAAAGCCTCAGCAAAAGCAAAAGCAAACCGCACTCACGGCAGCCGCAGCCGCCCCACCGCTCCCAGCTCCGTGTACCGCTTGCTCTGAGGGAGCTGCCGATATGGCCTCTTTTAAAGTTTGTCGCAGTTCTCAGTCACGCCCCCCGCCACGTCAGCCTTTCTTTGTCTCCGTTTTCTCAGGATTCCCGCTCAGACTCAGGTTTCCTTGCTCGGCCCCGGCTTCACCGTCTCCAGGAACCCCAGCTCCTTCGCAAAGCCTCAGCAAAAGCAAACGCAAACCGCACTCACCGCCGCTGCCCCACCGCTCCCAGCTCCGCGTGCTGCTTGCTCTGAGGGAGCTGCCGAGATGGCCGCTTTTAAAGTTTGCCGCGGTTCTCACTCACGCCCCCCGCCACGTCAGCCTTTCGTTTGTCTCAGGTTTCTGAGGATTCCCGCTCAGACTCGGGTTTCCATCCTCTGGCCCGGCTTCACCTTCTCCGGGAAGCCCGGCTCCTTCGCAAAACCTCAGCAAAAGCAAACGCAAATCGCACTCACCGCAGCCGCCCCACCGCTCCAAGCTCCGCGTGCTGCTTGCTCTGAGGGAGCTGCCGAGACGGCCCCTTTTCAAGTTTTCCAGAGTTTCAGTCACGCCCCCCCACCACGTCAGCCTTTCGTTTGTCTCAGTTTTCTAAGGATTCCCGCTCAAACTCGGGTTTCCTTGCTCGGCTCCTTCGAAAAGCCTCAGCAAAAGCAAAAGCAAATCGCACTCACCGCAGCCACCCCACCGCTCCAAGCTCCGCGTGCTGCTTGCTCTGAGGGAGCTGCCGAGATGGCCCCTTTTCAAGTTTTCCACAGTTTCAGTCACGCCCCCCCACCACGTCAGCCTTTCGTTTGTCTCAGTTTTCTAAGGATTCCCGCTCAAACTCGGGTTTCCTTGCTCGGCCCCGGCTTCACCGTCTCCGGGAAGCCCGGCTCCTTCGAAAAGCCTCAGCAAAAGCAAAAGCAAACCGCACTCACGGCAGCCGCAGCCGCCCCACCGCTCCCAGCTCCGTGTACCGCTTGCTCTGAGGGAGCTGCCGATATGGCCTCTTTTAAAGTTTGTCGCAGTTCTCAGTCACGCCCCCCGCCACGTCAGCCTTTCGTTTGTCTCAGGTTTCTGAGGATTCCCGCTCAGACTCGGGTTTCCATCCTCTGGCCCGGCTTCACCTTCTCCGGGAAGCCCGGCTACTTCGCAAAACCTCAGCAAAAGCAAACGCAAATCGCACTCACCGCAGCCGCCCCACCGCTCCAAGCTCCGCGTGCTGCTTGCTCTGAGGGAGCTGCCGAGATGGCCCCTTTTCAAGTTTTCCACAGTTTCAGTCACGCCCCCCCACCACGTCAGCCTTTCGTTTGTCTCAGTTTTCTAAGGATTCCCGCTCAAACTCGGGTTTCCTTGCTCGGCCCCGGCTTCACCGTCTCCGGGAAGCCCGGCTCCTTCGAAAAGCCTCAGCAAAAGCAAAAGCAAATCGCACTCACCGCAGCCGCCCCACCGCTCCAAGCTCCGCGTGCTGCTTGCTCTGAGGGAGCTGCCGAGATGGCCCCTTTTCAAGTTTTCCACAGTTTCAGTCACGCCCCCCCACCACGTCAGCCTTTCGTTTGTCTCAGTTTTCTAAGGATTCCCGCTCAAACTCGGGTTTCCTTGCTCGGCCCCGGCTTCACCGTCTCCGGGAAGCCCGGCTCCTTCGAAAAGCCTCAGCAAAAGCAAATGCAAACCGCACTCACCGCCGCCGCCCCACCGCTCCAAGCTCCGCGTGCTGCTTGCTCTGAGGGAGCTGCCGAGATGGCCCCTTTTCAAGTTTTCCACAGTTTCAGTCACGCCCCCCCACCACGTCAGCCTTTCGTTTGTCTCAGTTTTCTAAGGATTCCCGCTCAAACTCGGGTTTCCTTGCTCGGCCCCGGCTTCACCGTCTCCGGGAAGCCCGGCTCCTTCGAAAAGCCTCAGCAAAAGCAAAAGCAAATCGCACTCACCGCAGCCGCCCCACCGCTCCAAGCTCCGCGTGCTGCTTGCTCTGAGGGAGCTGCCGAGATGGCCCCTTTTCAAGTTTTCCACAGTTTCAGTCACGCCCCCCCACCACGTCAGCCTTTCGTTTGTCTCAGTTTTCTAAGGATTCCCGCTCAAACTCGGGTTTCCTTGCTCGGCCCCGGCTTCACCGTCTCCGGGAAGCCCGGCTCCTTTGAAAAGCCTCAGCAAAAGCAAAAGCAAACCACACTCACGGCAGCCGCAGCCGCCCCACCGCTCCCAGCTCCGTGTACCGCTTGCTCTGAGGGAGCTGCCGATATGGCCTCTTTTAAAGTTTGTCGCAGTTCTCAGTCACGCCCCCCGCCACGTCAGCCTTTCTTTGTCTCCGTTTTCTCAGGATTCCCGCTCAGACTCAGGTTTCCTTGCTCGGCCCCGGCTTCACCG
The DNA here is from genome assembly GCA_028020825.1 of Podargus strigoides. Lineage (NCBI taxonomy): Eukaryota > Metazoa > Chordata > Aves > Caprimulgiformes > Podargidae > Podargus > Podargus strigoides. The sequence goes on along the minus strand of CM051662.1, from coordinate 30,543,032 downwards.
TCTCCAGGAACCCCAGCTCCTTCGCAAAGCCTCAGCAAAAGCAAACGCAAATCGCACTCACCGCAGCCGCCCCACCGCTCCAAGCTCCGCGTGCTGCTTGCTCTGAGGGAGCTGCCGAGATGGCCCCTTTTCAAGTTTTCCACAGTTTCAGTCACGCCCCCCCACCACGTCAGCCTTTCGTTTGTCTTAGTTTTCTAAGGATTCCCGCTCAAACTCGGGTTTCCTTGCTCGGCCCCGGCTTCACCGTCTCCGGGAAGCCCGGCTCCTTCGAAAAGCCTCAGCAAAAGCAAAAGCAAACCGCACTCACGGCAGCCGCAGCTGCCCCACCGCTCCCAGCTCCGTGTACCGCTTGCTCTGAGGGAGCTGCCGATATGGCCTCTTTTAAAGTTTGTCGCAGTTCTCAGTCACGCCCCCCGCCACGTCAGCCTTTCTTTGTCTCCGTTTTCTCAGGATTCCCGCTCAGACTCAGGTTTCCTTGCTCGGCCCCGGCTTCACCGTCTCCAGGAACCCCAGCTCCTTCGCAAAGCCTCAGCAAAAGCAAACGCAAATCGCACTCACCGCAGCCGCCCCACCGCTCCAAGCTCCGCGTGCTGCTTGCTCTGAGGGAGCTGCCGAGATGGCCCCTTTTCAAGTTTTCCACAGTTTCAGTCACGCCCCCCCACCACGTCAGCCTTTCGTTTGTCTCAGTTTTCTAAGGATTCCCGCTCAAACTCGGGTTTCCTTGCTCGGCCCCGGCTTCACCGTCTCCAGGAACCCCAGCTCCTTCACAAAGCCTCAGCAAAAGCAAATGCAAACCGCACTCACCACCGCCGCCCCACCGCTCCCAGCTCCGCGTGCTCCTTGCTCTGAGGGAGCTGCCGAGATGGCCGCTTTTAAAGTTTGCCGCGGTTCTCACTCACGCCCCCCGCCACGTCAGCCTTTCGTTTGTCTCAGGTTTCTGAGGATTCCCGCTCAGACTCGGGTTTCCATCCTCTGGCCCGGCTTCACCTTCTCCGGGAAGCCCGGCTCCTTCGCAAAGCCTCAGCAAAAGCAAACGCAAATCGCACTCACCGCAGCCGCCCCACCGCTCCAAGCTCCGCGTGCTGCTTGCTCTGAGGGAGCTGCCGAGATGGCCCCTTTTCAAGTTTTCCACAGTTTCAGTCACGCCCCCCCACCACGTCAGCCTTTCGTTTGTCTCAGTTTTCTAAGGATTCCCGCTCAAACTCGGGTTTCCTTGCTCGGCCCCGGCTTCACCGTCTCCGGGAAGCCCGGCTCCTTCGAAAAGCCTCAGCAAAAGCAAAAGCAAATCGCACTCACCGCAGCCGCCCCACCGCTCCAAGCTCCGCGTGCTGCTTGCTCTGAGGGAGCTGCCGAGATGGCCCCTTTTCAAGTTTTCCACAGTTTCAGTCACGCCCCCCCACCACGTCAGCCTTTCGTTTGTCTCAGTTTTCTAAGGATTCCCGCTCAAACTCGGGTTTCCTTGCTCGGCCCCGGCTTCACCGTCTCCGGGAAGCCCGGCTCCTTCGAAAAGCCTCAGCAAAAGCAAAAGCAAACCGCACTCACGGCAGCCGCAGCCGCCCCACCGCTCCCAGCTCCGTGTACCGCTTGCTCTGAGGGAGCTGCCGTTATGGCCTCTTTTAAAGTTTGTCGCAGTTCTCAGTCACGCCCCCCGCCACGTCAGCCTTTCGTTTGTCTCCGTTTTCTCAGGATTCCCGCTCAGACTCAGGTTTCCTTGCTCGGCCCCGGCTTCACCGTCTCCAGGAACCCCAGCTCCTTCGCAAAGCCTCAGCAAAAGCAAATGCAAACCGCACTCACCGCCGCCGCCCCACCGCTCCCAGCTCCGCGTGCTCCTTGCTCTGAGGGAGCTGCCGAGATGGCCGCTTTTAAAGTTTGCCGCGGTTCTCACTCACGCCCCCCGCCACGTCAGCCTTTCGTTTGTCTCAGGTTTCTGAGGATTCCCGCTCAGACTCGGGTTTCCATCCTCTGGCCCGGCTTCACCTTCTCCGGGAAGCCCGGCTCCTTCGCAAAACCTCAGCAAAAGCAAACGCAAATCGCACTCACCGCAGCCGCCCCACCGCTCCAAGCTCCGCGTGCTGCTTGCTCTGAGGGAGCTGCCGAGATGGCCCCTTTTCAAGTTTTCCACAGTTTCAGTCACGCCCCCCCACCACGTCAGCCTTTCGTTTGTCTCAGTTTTCTAAGGATTCCCGCTCAAACTCGGGTTTCCTTGCTCGGCCCCGGCTTCACCGTCTCCGGGAAGCCCGGCTCCTTCGAAAAGCCTCAGCAAAAGCAAAAGCAAATCGCACTCACCGCAGCCGCCCCACCGCTCCAAGCTCCGCGTGCTGCTTGCTCTGAGGGAGCTGCCGAGATGGCCCCTTTTCAAGTTTTCCACAGTTTCAGTCACGCCCCCCCACCACGTCAGCCTTTCGTTTGTCTCAGTTTTCTAAGGATTCCCGCTCAAACTCGGGTTTCCTTGCTCGGCCCCGGCTTCACCGTCTCCGGGAAGCCCAGCTCCTTCGAAAAGCCTCAGCAAAAGCAAAAGCAAACCGCACTCACGGCAGCCGCAGCCGCCCCACCGCTCCCAGCTCCGTGTACCGCTTGCTCTGAGGGAGCTGCCGAGATGGCCCCTTTTCAAGTTTTCCACAGTTTCAGTCACGCCCCCCCACCACGTCAGCCTTTCGTTTGTCTCAGTTTTCTAAGGATTCCCGCTCAAACTCGGGTTTCCTTGCTCGGCCCCGGCTTCACCGTCTCCGGGAAGCCCGGCTCCTTCGAAAAGCCTCAGCAAAAGCAAAAGCAAACCGCACTCACGGCAGCCGCAGCCGCCCCACCGCTCCCAGCTCCGTGTACCGCTTGCTCTGAGGGAGCTGCCGTTATGGCCTCTTTTAAAGTTTGTCGCAGTTCTCAGTCACGCCCCCCGCCACGTCAGCCTTTCGTTTGTCTCCGTTTTCTCAGGATTCCCGCTCAGACTCAGGTTTCCTTGCTCGGCCCCGGCTTCACCGTCTCCAGGAACCCCAGCTCCTTCGCAAAGCCTCAGCAAAAGCAAATGCAAACCGCACTCACCGCCGCCGCCCCACCGCTCCCAGCTCCGCGTGCTCCTTGCTCTGAGGGAGCTGCCGAGATGGCCGCTTTTAAAGTTTGCCGCGGTTCTCACTCACGCCCCCCGCCACGTCAGCCTTTCGTTTGTCTCAGGTTTCTGAGGATTCCCGCTCAGACTCGGGTTTCCATCCTCTGGCCCGGCTTCACCTTCTCCGGGAAGCCCGGCTACTTCGCAAAACCTCAGCAAAAGCAAACGCAAATCGCACTCACCGCAGCCGCCCCACCGCTCCAAGCTCCGCGTGCTGCTTGCTCTGAGGGAGCTGCCGAGATGGCCCCTTTTCAAGTTTTCCACAGTTTCAGTCACGCCCCCCCACCACGTCAGCCTTTCGTTTGTCTCAGTTTTCTAAGGATTCCCGCTCAAACTCGGGTTTCCTTGCTCGGCCCCGGCTTCACCGTCTCCGGGAAGCCCGGCTCCTTCGAAAAGTCTCAGCAAAAGCAAAAGCAAATCGCACTCACCGCAGCCGCCCCACCGCTCCAAGCTCCGCGTGCTGCTTGCTCTGAGGGAGCTGCCGAGATGGCCCCTTTACAAGTTTTCCACAGTTTCAGTCACGCCCCCCCACCACGTCAGCCTTTCGTTTGTTTCAGTTTTCTAAGGATTCCCGCTCAAACTCGGGTTTCCTTTCTCGGCCCCGGCTTCACCGTCTCCGGGAAGCCCGGCTCCTTCGAAAAGCCTCAGCAAAAGCAAAAGCAAACCGCACTCACGGCAGCCGCAGCCGCCCCACCGCTCCCAGCGCCGTGTACCGCTTGCTCTGAGGGAGCTGCCGATATGGCCTCTTTTAAAGTTTGTCGCAGTTCTCAGTCACGCCCCCCGCCACGTCAGCCTTTCTTTGTCTCCGTTTTCTCAGGATTCCCGCTCAGACTCAGGTTTCCTTGCTCGGCCCCGGCTTCACCGTCTCCAGGAACCCCAGCTCCTTCGCAAAGCCTCAGCAAAAGCAAATGCAAACCGCACTCACCGACGCCGCCCCACCGCTCCCAGCTCCGCGTGCTCCTTGCTCTGAGGGAGCTGCCGAGATGGCCGCTTTTAAAGTTTGCCGCGGTTCTCACTCACGCCCCCCGCCACGTCAGCCTTTCGTTTGTCTCAGGTTTCTGAGGATTCCCGCTCAGACTCGGGTTTCCATCCTCTGGCCCGGCTTCACCTTCTCCGGGAAGCCCGGCTCCTTCGCAAAACCTCAGCAAAAGCAAACGCAAATCGCACTCACCGCAGCCGCCCCACCGCTCCAAGCTCCGCGTGCTGCTTGCTCTGAGGGAGCTGCCGAGATGGCCCCTTTTCAAGTTTTCCACAGTTTCAGTCACGCCCCCCCACCACGTCAGCCTTTCGTTTGTCTCAGTTTTCTAAGGATTCCCGCTCAAACTCGGGTTTCCTTGCTCGGCCCCGGCTTCACCGTCTCCGGGAAGCCCGGCTCCTTCGAAAAGCCTCAGCAAAAGCAAAAGCAAATCGCACTCACCGCAGCCGCCCCACCGCTCCAAGCTCCGCGTGCTGCTTGCTCTGAGGGAGCTGCCGAGATGGCCCCTTTTCAAGTTTTCCACAGTTTCAGTCACGCCCCCCCACCACGTCAGCCTTTCGTTTGTCTCAGTTTTCTAAGGATTCCCGCTCAAACTCGGGTTTCCTTGCTCGGCCCCGGCTTCACCGTCTCCGGGAAGCCCAGCTCCTTCGAAAAGCCTCAGCAAAAGCAAAAGCAAACCGCACTCACGGCAGCCGCAGCCGCCCCACCGCTCCCAGCTCCGTGTACCGCTTGCTCTGAGGGAGCTGCCGTTATGGCCTCTTTTAAAGTTTGTCGCAGTTCTCAGTCACGCCCCCCGCCACGTCAGCCTTTCTTTGTCTCCGTTTTCTCAGGATTCCCGCTCAGACTCAGGTTTCCTTGCTCGGCCCCGGCTTCACCGTCTCCAGGAACCCCAGCTCCTTCGCAAAGCCTCAGCAAAAGCAAACGCAAATCGCACTCACCGCAGCCGCCCCACCGCTCCAAGCTCCGCGTGCTGCTTGCTCTGAGGGAGCTGCCGAGATGGCCCCTTTTCAAGTTTTCCACAGTTTCAGTCACGCCCCCCCACCACGTCAGCCTTTCGTTTGTCTCAGTTTTCTAAGGATTCCCGCTCAAACTCGGGTTTCCTTGCTCGGCCCCGGCTTCACCGTCTCCGGGAAGCCTGGCTCCTTCGAAAAGCCTCAGCAAAAGCAAAAGCAAATCGCACTCACCGCAGCTGCCCCACCGCTCCAAGCTCCGCGTGCTGCTTGCTCTGAGGGAGCTGCCGAGATGGCCCCTTTTCAAGTTTTCCACAGTTTCAGTCACGCCCCCCCACCACGTCAGCCTTTTGTTTGTCTCAGTTTTCTAAGGATTCCCGCTCAAACTCGGGTTTCCTTGCTCGGCCCCGGCTTCACCGTCTCCGGGAAGCCCGGCTCCTTCGAAAAGCCTCAGCAAAAGCAAAAGCAAACCGCACTCACGGCAGCCGCAGCCGCCCCACCGCTCCCAGCTCCGTGTACCGCTTGCTCTGAGGGAGCTGCCGATATGGCCTCTTTTAAAGTTTGTCGCAGTTCTCAGTCATGCCCCCCACCACGTCAGCCTTTCTTTGTCTTCGTTTTCTCAGGATTCCCGCTCAGACTCAGGTTTCCTTGCTCGGCCCCGGCTTCACCGTCTCCAGGAACCCCAGCTCCTTCGCAAAGCCTCAGCAAAAGCAAACGCAAATCGCACTCACCGCAGCCGCCCCACCGCTCCAAGCTCCGCGTGCTGCTTGCTCTGAGGGAGCTGCCGAGATGGCCCCTTTTCAAGTTTTCCACAGTTTCAGTCACGCCCCCCCACCACGTCAGCCTTTCGTTTGTCTCAGTTTTCTAAGGATTCCCGCTCAAACTCGGGTTTCCTTGCTCGGCCCCGGCTTCACCGTCTCCGGGAAGCCCGGCTCCTTCGAAAAGCCTCAGCAAAAGCAAAAGCAAATCGCACTCACCGCAGCCGCAGCCGCCCCACCGCTCCCAGCTCCGTGTACCGCTTGCTCTGAGGGAGCTGCCGATATGGCCTCTTTTAAAGTTTGTCGCAGTTCTCAGTCACGCCCCCCGCCACGTCAGCCTTTCTTTGTCTCCGTTTTCTCAGGATTCCCGCTCAGACTCAGGTTTCCTTGCTCGGCCCCGGCTTCACCGTCTCCAGGTACCCCAGCTCCTTCGCAAAGCCTCAGCAAAAGCAAATGCAAACCGCACTCACCGCCGCCGCCCCACCGCTCCCAGCTCCGCGTGCTGCTTGCTCTGAGGGAGCTGCCGAGATGGCCGCTTTTAAAGTTTGCCGCGGTTCTCACTCACGCCCCCCGCCACGTCAGCCTTTCGTTTGTCTCAGGTTTCTGAGGATTCCCGCTCAGACTCAGGTTTCCTTGCTCGGCCCCGGCTTCACCATCTCCAGGAACCCCAGCTCCTTCGCAAAGCCTCAGCAAAAGCAAACGCAAATCGCACTCACCGCAGCCGCCCCACCGCTCCAAGCTCCGCGTGCTGCTTGCTCTGAGGGAGCTGCCAAGATGGCCCCTTTTCAAGTTTTCCACAGTTTCAGTCACGCCCCCCCACCACGTCAGCCTCTCGTTTGTCTCCGTTTTCTCAGGATTCCCGCTCAGACTCAGGTTTCCTTGCTCGGCCCCGGCTTCACCGTCTCCGGGAACCCCAGCTCCTTCGCAAAGCCTCAGCAAAAGCAAACGCAAATCGCACTCACCGCAGCCGCCCCACCGCTCCAAGCTCCGCGTGCTGCTTGCTCTGAGGGAGCTGCCGAGATGGCCCCTTTTCAAGTTTTCCACAGTTTCAGTCACGCCCCCCCACCACGTCAGCCTTTCGTTTGTCTCAGTTTTCTAAGGATTCCCGCTCAAACTCGGGTTTCCTTGCTCGGCCCCGGCTTCACCGACTCCGGGAAGCCCGGCTCCTTCACAAAGCCTCAGCAAAAGCAAATGCAAACCGCACTCACCGCCGCCGCCCCACCGCTCCCAGCTCCGCGTGCTCCTTGGTCTGAGGGAGCTGCCGAGATGGCCGCTTTTAAAGTTTGCCGCGGTTCTCACTCACGCCCCCCGCCACGTCAGCCTTTCTTGTGTCTCAGGTTTCTGAGGATTCCCGCTCAGACTCGGGTTTCCATCCTCTGGCCCGGCTTCACCTTCTCCGGGAAGCCTGGCTCCTTCGCAAAACCTCAGCAAAAGCAAACGCAAACCGCACTCACCGCAGCCGCCCCACCGCTCCAAGCTCCGCGTGCTGCTTGCTCTGAGGGAGCTGCCGAGATGGCCCCTTTTCAAGTTTTCCACAGTTTCAGTCACGCCCCCCCACCACGTAAGCCTTTCGTTTGTCTCAGTTTTCTAAGGATTCCCGCTCAAACTCGGGTTTCCTTGCTCGGCCCCGGCTTCACCGTCTCCGGGAAGCCCGGCTCCTTCGAAAAGCCTCAGCAAAAGCAAAAGCAAATCGCACTCACCGCAGCCGCCCCACCGCTCCAAGCTCCGCGTGCTGCTTGCTCTGAGGGAGCTGCCGAGATGGCCCCTTTTCAAGTTTTCCACAGTTTCAGTCACGCCTCCCCACCACGTCAGCCTTTCGTTTGTCTCAGTTTTCTAAGGATTCCCGCTCAAACTCGGGTTTCCTTGCTCGGCCCCGGCTTCACCGTCTCCGGGAAGCCCGGCTCCTTCGAAAAGCCTCAGCAAAAGCAAAAGCAAACCGCACTCACGGCAGCCGCAGCCGCCCCACCGCTCCCAGCTCCGTGTACCGCTTGCTCTGAGGGAGCTGCCGATATGGCCTCTTTTAAAGTTTGTCGCAGTTCTCAGTCACGCCCCCCGCCACGTCAGACTTTCTTTGTCTCCGTTTTCTCAGGATTCCCGCTCAGACTCAGGTTTCCTTGCTCGGCCCCGGCTTCACCGTCTCCAGGAACCCCAGCTCCTTCGCAAAGCCTCAGCAAAAGCAAACGCAAACCGCACTCACCGCCGCCGCCCCACCGCTCCCAGCTCCGCGTGCTGCTTGCTCTGAGGGAGCTGCCGAGATGGCCGCTTTTAAAGTTTGCCGCAGTTCTCATTCACGCCCCCCGCCACGTCAGCCTTTCGTTTGTCTCAGGTTTCTGAGGATTCCCGCTCAGACTCGGGTTTCCATCCTCTGGCCCGGCTTCACCTTCTCCGGGAAGCCCGGCTCCTTCGCAAAACCTCAGCAAAAGCAAACGCAAATCGCACTCACCGCAGCCGCCCCACCGCTCCAAGCTCCGCGTGCTGCTTGCTCTGAGGGAGCTGCCGAGATGGCCCCTTTTCAAGTTTTCCACAGTTTCAGTCACGCCCCCCCACCACGTCAGCCTTTCGTTTGTCTCAGTTTTCTAAGGATTCCCGCTCAAACTCGGGTTTCCTTGCTCGGCCCCGGCTTCACCGTCTCCGGGAAGCCCGGCTCCTTCGAAAAGCCTCAGCAAAAGCAAAAGCAAATCGCACTCACCGCAGCCGCCCCACCGCTCCAAGCTCCGCGTGCTGCTTGCTCTGAGGGAGCTGCCGAGATGGCCCCTTTTCAAGTTTTCCACAGTTTCAGTCACGCCCCCCCACCACGTCAGCCTTTCGTTTGTCTCAGTTTTCTAAGGATTCCCGCTCAAACTCGGGTTTCCTTGCTCGGCCCCGGCTTCACCGTCTCCGGGAAGCCCGGCTCCTTCGAAAAGCCTCAGCAAAAGCAAAAGCAAACCGCACTCACGGCAGCCGCAGCCGCCCCACCGCTCCCAGCTCCGTGTACCGCTTGCTCTGAGGGAGCTGCCGATATGGCCTCTTTTAAAGTTTGTCGCAGTTCTCAGTCACGCCCCCCCACCACGTCAGCCTTTCTTTGTCTCCGTTTTCTCAGGATTCCCGCTCAGACTCAGGTTTCCTTGCTCGGCCCCGGCTTCACCGTCTCCAGGAACCCCAGCTCCTTCGCAAAGCCTCAGCAAAAGCAAACGCAAATCGCACTCACCGCAGCCGCCCCACCGCTCCAAGCTCCGCATGCTGCTTGCTCTGAGGGAGCTGCCGAGATGGCCCCTTTTCAAGTTTTCCACAGTTTCAGTCACGCCCCCCCACCACGTCAGCCTTTCGTTTGTCTCAGTTTTCTAAGGATTCCCGCTCAAACTCGGGTTTCCTTGCTCGGCCCCGGCTTCACCGACTCCGGGAAGCCCGGCTCCTTCACAAAGCCTCAGCAAAAGCAAATGCAAACCGCACTCACCGCCGCCGCCCCACCACTCCCAGCTCCGCGTGCTCCTTGGTCTGAGGGAGCTGCCGAGATGGCCGCTTTTAAAGTTTGCCGCGGTTCTCACTCACGCCCCCCGCCACGTCAGCCTTTCTTGTGTCTCAGGTTTCTGAGGATTCCCGCTCAGACTCGGGTTTCCATCCTCTGGCCCGGCTTCACCTTCTCCGGGAAGCCTGGCTCCTTCGCAAAACCTCAGCAAAAGCAAACGCAAATCGCACTCACCGCAGCCGCCCCACCGCTCCAAGCTCCGCGTGCTGCTTGCTCTGAGGGAGCTGCCGAGATGGCCCCTTTTCAAGTTTTCCACAGTTTCAGTCACGCCCCCCCACCACGTAAGCCTTTCGTTTGTCTCAGTTTTCTAAGGATTCCCGCTCAAACTCGGGTTTCCTTGCTCGGCCCCGGCTTCACCGTCTCCGGGAAGCCCGGCTCCTTCGAAAAGCCTCAGCAAAAGCAAAAGCAAATCGCACTCACCGCAGCCGCCCCACCGCTCCAAGCTCCGCGTGCTGCTTGCTCTGAGGGAGCTGCCGAGATGGCCCCTTTTCAAGTTTTCCACAGTTTCAGTCACGCCTCCCCACCACGTCAGCCTTTCGTTTGTCTCAGTTTTCTAAGGATTCCCGCTCAAACTCGGGTTTCCTTGCTCGGCCCCGGCTTCACCGTCTCCGGGAAGCCCGGCTCCTTCGAAAAGCCTCAGCAAAAGCAAAAGCAAACCGCACTCACGGCAGCCGCAGCCGCCCCACCGCTCCCAGCTCCGTGTACCGCTTGCTCTGAGGGAGCTGCCGATATGGCCTCTTTTAAAGTTTGTCGCAGTTCTCAGTCACGCCCCCCGCCACGTCAGACTTTCTTTGTCTCCGTTTTCTCAGGATTCCCGCTCAGACTCAGGTTTCCTTGCTCGGCCCCGGCTTCACCGTCTCCAGGAACCCCAGCTCCTTCGCAAAGCCTCAGCAAAAGCAAACGCAAACCGCACTCACCGCCGCCGCCCCACCGCTCCCAGCTCCGCGTGCTGCTTGCTCTGAGGGAGCTGCCGAGATGGCCGCTTTTAAAGTTTGCCGCAGTTCTCATTCACGCCCCCCGCCACGTCAGCCTTTCGTTTGTCTCAGGTTTCTGAGGATTCCCGCTCAGACTCGGGTTTCCATCCTCTGGCCCGGCTTCACCTTCTCCGGGAAGCCCGGCTCCTTCGCAAAACCTGAGCAAAAGCAAACGCAAATCGCACTCACCGCAGCCGCCCCACCGCTCCAAGCTCCGCGTGCTGCTTGCTCTGAGGGAGCTGCCGAGATGGCCCCTTTTCAAGTTTTCCACAGTTTCAGTCACGCCCCCCCACCACGTCAGCCTTTCGTTTGTCTCAGTTTTCTAAGGATTCCCGCTCAAACTCGGGTTTCCTTGCTCGGCCCCGGCTTCACCGTCTCCGGGAAGCCCGGCTCCTTCGAAAAGCCTCAGCAAAAGCAAAAGCAAATCGCACTCACCGCAGCCGCCCCACCGCTCCAAGCTCCGCGTGCTGCTTGCTCTGAGGGAGCTGCCGAGATGGCCCCTTTTCAAGTTTTCCACAGTTTCAGTCACGCCCCCCCACCACGTCAGCCTTTCGTTTGTCTCAGTTTTCTAAGGATTCCCGCTCAAACTCGGGTTTCCTTGCTCGGCCCCGGCTTCACCGTCTCCGGGAAGCCCGGCTCCTTCGAAAAGCCTCAGCAAAAGCAAAAGCAAACCGCACTCACGGCAGCCGCAGCCGCCCCACCGCTCCCAGCTCCGTGTACCGCTTGCTCTGAGGGAGCTGCCGATATGGCCTCTTTTAAAGTTTGTCGCAGTTCTCAGTCACGCCCCCCCACCACGTCAGCCTTTCTTTGTCTCCGTTTTCTCAGGATTCCCGCTCAGACTCAGGTTTCCTTGCTCGGCCCCGGCTTCACCGTCTCCAGGAACCCCAGCTCCTTCGCAAAGCCTCAGCAAAAGCAAACGCAAATCGCACTCACCGCAGCCGCCCCACCGCTCCAAGCTCCGCGTGCTGCTTGCTCTGAGGGAGCTGCCGAGATGGCCCCTTTTCAAGTTTTCCACAGTTTCAGTCACGCCCCCCCACCACGTCAGCCTTTCGTTTGTCTCAGTTTTCTAAGGATTCCCGCTCAAACTCGGGTTTCCTTGCTCGGCCCCGGCTTCACCGTCTCCGGGAAGCCCGGCTCCTTCGAAAAGCCTCAGCAAAAGCAAAAGCAAATCGCACTCACCGCAGCCGCCCCACCGCTCCAAGCTCCGCGTGCTGCTTGCTCTGAGGGAGCTGCCGAGATGGCCCCTTTTCAAGTTTTCCACAGTTTCAGTCACGCCCCCCCACCACGTCAGCCTTTCGTTTGTCTCAGTTTTCTAAGGATTCCCGCTCAAACTTGGGTTTCCTTGCTCGGCCCCGGCTTCACCGTCTCCGGGAAGCCCGGCTCCTTCGAAAAGCCTCAGCAAAAGCAAAAGCAAACCGCACTCACGGCAGCCGCAGCCGCCCCACCGCTCCCAGCTCCGTGTACCGCTTGCTCTGAGGGAGCTGCCGATATGGCCTCTTTTAAAGTTTGTCGCAGTTCTCAGTCACGCCCCCCGCCACGTCAGACTTTCTTTGTCTCCGTTTTCTCAGGATTCCCGCTCAGACTCAGGTTTCCTTGCTCGGCCCCGGCTTCACCGTCTCCAGGAACCCCAGCTCCTTCGCAAAGCCTCAGCAAAAGCAAACGCAAATCGCACTCACCGCAGCCGCCCCACCGCTCCAAGCTCCGCGTGCTGCTTGCTCTGAGGGAGCTGCCGAGATGGCCCCTTTTCAAGTTTTCCACAGTTTCAGTCACGCCCCCCCACCACGTCAGCCTTTCGTTTGTCTCAGTTTTCTAAGGATTCCCGCTCAAACTCGGGTTTCCTTGCTCGGCCCCGGCTTCACCGTCTCCGGGAAGCCCGGCTCCTTCGAAAAGCCTCAGCAAAAGCAAAAGCAAATCGCACTCACCGCAGCCGCCCCACCGCTCCAAGCTCCGCGTGCTGCTTGCTCTGAGGGAGCTGCCGAGATGGCCCCTTTACAAGTTTTCCACAGTTTCAGTCACGCCCCCCCACCACGTCAGCCTTTCGTTTGTCTCAGTTTTCTAAGGATTCCCGCTCAAACTCGGGTTTCCTTGCTCGGCCCCGGCTTCACCGTCTCCGGGAAGCCCGGCTCCTTCGAAAAGCCTCAGCAAAAGCAAAAGCAAACCGCACTCACGGCAGCCGCAGCCGCCCCACCGCTCCAAGCTCCGTGTACCGCTTGCTCTGAGGGAGCTGCCGATATGGCCTCTTTTAAAGTTTGTCGCAGTTCTCAGTCACGCCCCCCGCCACGTCAGCCTTTCTTTGTCTCCGTTTTCTCAGGATTCCCGCTCAGACTCAGGTTTCCTTGCTCGGCCCCGGCTTCACCGTCTCCAGGAACCCCAGCTCCTTCGCAAAGCCTCAGCAAAAGCAAATGCAAACCGCACTCACCGCCGCCGCCCCACCGCTCCAAGCTCCGCGTGCTGCTTGCTCTGAGGGAGCTGCCGAGATGGCCCCTTTTCAAGTTTTCCACAGTTTCAGTCACGCCCCCCCACCACGTCAGCCTTTCGTTTGTCTCAGTTTTCTAAGGATTCCCGCTCAAAGTCGGGTTTCCTTGCTCGGCCCCGGCTTCACCGTCTCCGGGAAGCCCGGCTCCTTCGAAAAGCCTCAGCAAAAGCAAAAGCAAATCGCACTCACCGCAGCCGCCCCACCGCTCCAAGCTCCGCGTGCTGCTTGCTCTGAGGGAGCTGCCGAGATGGCCCCTTTTCAAGTTTTCCACAGTTTCAGTCACGCCCCCCCACCACGTCAGCCTTTCGTTTGTCTCAGTTTTCTAAGGATTCCCGCTCAAACTCGGGTTTCCTTGCTCGGCCCCGGCTTCACCGTCTCCGGGAAGCCCGGCTCCTTCGCAAAGCCTCAGCAAAAGCAAACGCAAATCGCACTCACCGCAGCCGCCCCACCGCTCCAAGCTCCGCATGCTGCTTGCTCTGAGGGAGCTGCCGAGATGGCCCCTTTTCAAGTTTTCCACAGTTTCAGTCACGCCCCCCCACCACGTCAGCCTTTCGTTTGTCTCAGTTTTCTAAGGATTCCCGCTCAAACTCGGGTTTCCTTGCTCGGCCCCGGCTTCACCGTCTCCGGGAAGCCCGGCTCCTTCACAAAGCCTCAGCAAAAGCAAATGCAAACCGCACTCACCGCCGCCGCCCCACCACTCCCAGCTCCGCGTGCTCCTTGGTCTGAGGGAGCTGCCGAGATGGCCGCTTTTAAAGTTTGCCGCGGTTCTCACTCACGCCCCCCGCCACGTCAGCCTTTCTTGTGTCTCAGGTTTCTGAGGATTCCCGCTCAGACTCGGGTTTCCATCCTCTGGCCCGGCTTCACCTTCTCCGGGAAGCCTGGCTCCTTCGCAAAACCTCAGCAAAAGCAAACGCAAATCGCACTCACCGCAGCCGCCCCACCGCTCCAAGCTCCGCGTGCTGCTTGCTCTGAGGGAGCTGCCGAGATGGCCCCTTTTCAAGTTTTCCACAGTTTCAGTCACGCCCCCCCACCACGTAAGCCTTTCGTTTGTCTCAGTTTTCTAAGGATTCCCGCTCAAACTCGGGTTTCCTTGCTCGGCCCCGGCTTCACCGTCTCCGGGAAGCCCGGCTCCTTCGAAAAGCCTCAGCAAAAGCAAAAGCAAATCGCACTCACCGCAGCCGCCCCACCGCTCCAAGCTCCGCGTGCTGCTTGCTCTGAGGGAGCTGCCGAGATGGCCCCTTTTCAAGTTTTCCACAGTTTCAGTCACGCCTCCCCACCACGTCAGCCTTTCGTTTGTCTCAGTTTTCTAAGGATTCCCGCTCAAACTCGGGTTTCCTTGCTCGGCCCCGGCTTCACCGTCTCCGGGAAGCCCGGCTCCTTCGAAAAGCCTCAGCAAAAGCAAAAGCAAACCGCACTCACGGCAGCCGCAGCCGCCCCACCGCTCCCAGCTCCGTGTACCGCTTGCTCTGAGGGAGCTGCCGATATGGCCTCTTTTAAAGTTTGTCGCAGTTCTCAGTCACGCCCCCCGCCACGTCAGACTTTCTTTGTCTCCGTTTTCTCAGGATTCCCGCTCAGACTCAGGTTTCCTTGCTCGGCCCCGGCTTCACCGTCTCCAGGAACCCCAGCTCCTTCGCAAAGCCTCAGCAAAAGCAAACGCAAACCGCACTCACCGCCGCCGCCCCACCGCTCCCAGCTCCGCGTGCTGCTTGCTCTGAGGGAGCTGCCGAGATGGCCGCTTTTAAAGTTTGCCGCAGTTCTCATTCACGCCCCCCGCCACGTCAGCCTTTCGTTTGTCTCAGGTTTCTGAGGATTCCCGCTCAGACTCGGGTTTCCATCCTCTGGCCCGGCTTCACCTTCTCCGGGAAGCCCGGCTCCTTCGCAAAACCTCAGCAAAAGCAAACGCAAATCGCACTCACCGCAGCCGCCCCACCGCTCCAAGCTCCGCGTGCTGCTTGCTCTGAGGGAGCTGCCGAGATGGCCCCTTTTCAAGTTTTCCACAGTTTCAGTCACGCCCCCCCACCACGTCAGCCTTTCGTTTGTCTCAGTTTTCTAAGGATTCCCGCTCAAACTCGGGTTTCCTTGCTCGGCCCCGGCTTCACCGTCTCCGGGAAGCCCGGCTCCTTCGAAAAGCCTCAGCAAAAGCAAAAGCAAATCGCACTCACCGCAGCCGCCCCACCGCTCCAAGCTCCGCGTGCTGCTTGCTCTGAGGGAGCTGCCGAGATGGCCCCTTTACAAGTTTTCCACAGTTTCAGTCACGCCCCCCCACCACGTCAGCCTTTCGTTTGTCTCAGTTTTCTAAGGATTCCCGCTCAAACTCGGGTTTCCTTGCTCGGCCCCGGCTTCACCGTCTCCGGGAAGCCCGGCTCCTTCGAAAAGCCTCAGCAAAAGCAAAAGCAAACCGCACTCACGGCAGCCGCAGCCGCCCCACCGCTCCCAGCTCCGTGTACCGCTTGCTCTGAGGGAGCTGCCGATATGGCCTCTTTTAAAGTTTGTCGCAGTTCTCAGTCACGCCCCCCCACCACGTCAGCCTTTCTTTGTCTCCGTTTTCTCAGGATTCCCGCTCAGACTCAGGTTTCCTTGCTCGGCCCCGGCTTCACCGTCTCCAGGAACCCCAGCTCCTTCGCAAAGCCTCAGCAAAAGCAAACGCAAATCGCACTCACCGCAGCCGCCCCACCGCTCCAAGCTCCGCGTGCTGCTTGCTCTGAGGGAGCTGCCGAGATGGCCCCTTTTCAAGTTTTCCACAGTTTCAGTCACGCCCCCCCACCACGTCAGCCTTTCGTTTGTCTCAGTTTTCTAAGGATTCCCGCTCAAACTCGGGTTTCCTTGCTCGGCCCCGGCTTCACCGTCTCCGGGAAGCCCGGCTCCTTCGAAAAGCCTCAGCAAAAGCAAAAGCAAATCGCACTCACCGCAGCCGCCCCACCGCTCCAAGCTCCGCGTGCTGCTTGCTCTGAGGGAGCTGCCGAGATGGCCCCTTTTCAAGTTTTCCACAGTTTCAGTCACGCCCCCCCACCACGTCAGCCTTTCGTTTGTCTCAGTTTTCTAAGGATTCCCGCTCAAACTTGGGTTTCCTTGCTCGGCCCCGGCTTCACCGTCTCCGGGAAGCCCGGCTCCTTCGAAAAGCCTCAGCAAAAGCAAAAGCAAACCGCACTCACGGCAGCCGCAGCCGCCCCACCGCTCCCAGCTCCGTGTACCGCTTGCTCTGAGGGAGCTGCCGATATGGCCTCTTTTAAAGTTTGTCGCAGTTCTCAGTCACGCCCCCCGCCACGTCAGACTTTCTTTGTCTCCGTTTTCTCAGGATTCCCGCTCAGACTCAGGTTTCCTTGCTCGGCCCCGGCTTCACCGTCTCCAGGAACCCCAGCTCCTTCGCAAAGCCTCAGCAAAAGCAAACGCAAATCGCACTCACCGCAGCCGCCCCACCGCTCCAAGCTCCGCGTGCTGCTTGCTCTGAGGGAGCTGCCGAGATGGCCCCTTTTCAAGTTTTCCACAGTTTCAGTCACGCCCCCCCACCACGTCAGCCTTTCGTTTGTCTCAGTTTTCTAAGGATTCCCGCTCAAACTCGGGTTTCCTTGCTCGGCCCCGGCTTCACCGTCTCCGGGAAGCCCGGCTCCTTCGAAAAGCCTCAGCAAAAGCAAAAGCAAATCGCACTCACCGCAGCCGCCCCACCGCTCCAAGCTCCGCGTGCTGCTTGCTCTGAGGGAGCTGCCGAGATGGCCCCTTTACAAGTTTTCCACAGTTTCAGTCACGCCCCCCCACCACGTCAGCCTTTCGTTTGTCTCAGTTTTCTAAGGATTCCCGCTCAAACTCGGGTTTCCTTGCTCGGCCCCGGCTTCACCGTCTCCGGGAAGCCCGGCTCCTTCGAAAAGCCTCAGCAAAAGCAAAAGCAAACCGCACTCACGGCAGCCGCAGCCGCCCCACCGCTCCAAGCTCCGTGTACCGCTTGCTCTGAGGGAGCTGCCGATATGGCCTCTTTTAAAGTTTGTCGCAGTTCTCAGTCACGCCCCCCGCCACGTCAGCCTTTCTTTGTCTCCGTTTTCTCAGGATTCCCGCTCAGACTCAGGTTTCCTTGCTCGGCCCCGGCTTCACCGTCTCCAGGAACCCCAGCTCCTTCGCAAAGCCTCAGCAAAAGCAAATGCAAACCGCACTCACCGCCGCCGCCCCACCGCTCCAAGCTCCGCGTGCTGCTTGCTCTGAGGGAGCTGCCGAGATGGCCCCTTTTCAAGTTTTCCACAGTTTCAGTCACGCCCCCCCACCACGTCAGCCTTTCGTTTGTCTCAGTTTTCTAAGGATTCCCGCTCAAAGTCGGGTTTCCTTGCTCGGCCCCGGCTTCACCGTCTCCGGGAAGCCCGGCTCCTTCGAAAAGCCTCAGCAAAAGCAAAAGCAAATCGCACTCACCGCAGCCGCCCCACCGCTCCAAGCTCCGCGTGCTGCTTGCTCTGAGGGAGCTGCCGAGATGGCCCCTTTTCAAGTTTTCCACAGTTTCAGTCACGCCCCCCCACCACGTCAGCCTTTCGTTTGTCTCAGTTTTCTAAGGATTCCCGCTCAAACTCGGGTTTCCTTGCTCGGCCCCGGCTTCACCGTCTCCGGGAAGCCCGGCTCCTTCGAAAAGCCTCAGCAAAAGCAAAAGCAAACCGCACTCACGGCAGCCGCAGCCGCCCCACCGCTCCCAGCTCCGTGTACCGCTTGCTCTGAGGGAGCTGCCGATATGGCCTCTTTTAAAGTTTGTCGCAGTTCTCAGTCACGCCCCCCGCCACGTCAGCCTTTCTTTGTCTCCGTTTTCTCAGGATTCCCGCTCAGACTCAGGTTTCCTTGCTCGGCCCCAGCTTCACCTTCTCCGGGAAGCCCGGCTCCTTCGCAAAGCCTCAGCAAAAGCAAATGCAAACCGCACTCACCGCCGCCGCCCCACCGCTCCCAGCTCCGCGTGCTCCTTGGTCTGAGGGAGCTGCCGAGATGGCCGCTTTTAAAGTTTGCCGCGGTTCTCACTCACGCCCCCCGCCACGTCAGCCTTTCGTTTGTCTCAGGTTTCTGAGGATTCCCGCTCAGACTCGGGTTTCCATCCTCTGGCCCGGCTTCACCTTCTCCGGGAAGCCCGGCTCCTTCGCAAAACCTCAGCAAAAGCAAACACAAATCGCACTCACCGCAGCCGCCCCACCGCTCCCAGCTCCGCGTGCTGCTTGCTCTGAGGGAGCTGCCGAGATGGCCCCTTTTCAAGTTTTCCACAGTTTCAGTCACGCCCCCCCACCACGTCAGCCTTTCGTTTGTCTCAGTTTTCTAAGGATTCCCGCTCAAACTCGGGTTTCCTTGCTCGGCCCCGGCTTCACCGTCTCCGGGAAGCCCGGCTCCTTCGAAAAGCCTCAGCAAAAGCAAAAGCAAATCGCACTCACCGCAGCCGCCCCACCGCTCCAAGCTCCGCGTGCTGCTTGCTCTGAGGGAGCTGCCGAGATGGCCCCTTTTCAAGTTTTCCACAGTTTCAGTCACGCCCCCCCACCACGTCAGCCTTTCGTTTGTCTCAGTTTTCTAAGGATTCCCGCTCAAACTCGGATTTCCTTGCTCGGCCCCGGCTTCACCTTCTCCGGGAAGCCCGGCTCCTTCGCAAAACCTCAGCAAAAGCAAAAGCAAATCGCACTCACCGCAGCCGCCCCACCGCTCCAAGCTCCGCGTGCTGCTTGCTCTGAGGGAGCTGCCGAGATGGCCCCTTTTCAAGTTTTCCACAGTTTCAGTCACGCCCCCCCACCACGTCAGCCTTTCGTTTGTCTCAGTTTTCTAAGGATTCCCGCTCAAACTCGGGTTTCCTTGCTCGGCCCCGGCTTCACCGTCTCCGGGAAGCCCGGCTCCTTCGAAAAGCCTCAGCAAAAGCAAAAGCAAATCGCACTCACCGCAGCCGCCCCACCGCTCCAAGCTCCGCGTGCTGCTTGCTCTGAGGGAGCTGCCGAGATGGCCCCTTTTCAAGTTTTCCACAGTTTCAGTCACGCCCCCCCACCACGTCAGCCTTTCGTTTGTCTCAGTTTTCTAAGGATTCCTGCTCAAACTCGGGTTTCCTTGCTCGGCCCCGGCTTCACCGTCTCCGGGAAGCCCGGCTCCTTCGAAAAGCCTCAGCAAAAGCAAAAGCAAACCGCACTCACGGCAGCCGCAGCCGCCCCACCGCTCCCAGCTCCGTGTACCGCTTGCTCTGAGGGAGCTGCCGATATGGCCTCTTTTAAAGTTTGTCGCAGTTCTCAGTCACGCCCCCCGCCACGTCAGCCTTTCTTTGTCTCCGTTTTCTCAGGATTCCCGCTCAGACTCAGGTTTCCTTGCTCGGCCCCGGCTTCACCGTCTCCGGGAAGCCCGGCTCCTTCGCAAAGCCTCAGCAAAAGCAAATGCAAACCGCACTCACCGCCGCCGCCCCACCGCTCCCAGCTCCGCGTGCTCCTTGCTCTGAGGGAGCTGCCGAGATGGCCGCTTTTAAAGTTTGCCGCGGTTCTCACTCACGCCCCCCGCCACGTCAGCCTTTCGTTTGTCTCAGGTTTCTGAGGATTCCCGCTCAGACTCGGGTTTCCATCCTCTGGCCCGGCTTCACCTTCTCCGGGAAGCCCGGCTCCTTCGAAAAGCCTCAGCAAAAGCAAACGCAAATCGCACTCATCGCAGCCGCCCCACCGCTCCAAGCTCCGCGTGCTACTTGCTCTGAGGGAGCTGCCGAGAAGGCCCCTTTTCAAGTTTTCCACAGTTTCAGTCACGCCCCCCCACCACGTCAGCCTTTCGTTTGTCTCAGTTTTCTAAGGATTCCCGCTCAAACTCGGGTTTCCTTGCTCGGCCCCGGCTTCACCGTCTCCGGGAAGCCCGGCTCCTTCGAAAAGCCTCAGCAAAAGCAAAAGCAAATCGCACTCACCGCAGCCGCCCCACCGCTCCAAGCTCCGCGTGCTGCTTGCTCTGAGGGAGCTGCCGAGATGGCCCCTTTTCAAGTTTTCCACAGTTTCAGTCACGCCCCCCCACCACGTCAGCCTTTCGTTTGTCTCAGTTTTCTAAGGATTCCCGCTCAAACTCGGGTTTTCTTGCTCGGCCCCGGCTTCACCGTCTCCGGGAAGCCCGGCTCCTTCGAAAAGCCTCAGCAAAAGCAAAAGCAAACTGCACTCACGGCAGCCGCAGCCGCCCCACCGCTCCCAGCTCCGTGTACCGCTTGCTCTGAGGGAGCTGCCGATATGGCCTCTTTTAAAGTTTGTCGCAGTTCTCAGTCACGCCCCCCGCCACGTCAGCCTTTCTTTGTCTCCGTTTTCTCAGGATTCCCGCTCAGACTCAGGTTTCCTTGCTCGGCCCCGGCTTCACCGTCTCCAGGAACCCCAGCTCCTTCGCAAAGCCTCAGCAAAAGCAAACGCAAATCGCACTCACCGCAGCCGCCCCACCGCTCCAAGCTCCGCGTGCTGCTTGCTCTGAGGGAGCTGCCGAGATGGCCCCTTTTCAAGTTTTCCACAGTTTCAGTCACGCCCCCCCACCACGTCAGCCTTTCGTTTGTCTCAGTTTTCTAAGGATTCCCGCTCAAACTCGGGTTTCCTTGCTCGGCCCCGGCTTCACCGTCTCCGGGAAGCCCGGCTCCTTCGAAAAGCCTCAGCAAAAGCAAAAGCAAATCGCACTCACCGCAGCCGCCCCACCGCTCCAAGCTCCGCGTGCTGCTTGCTCTGAGGGAGCTGCCGAGATGGCCCCTTTTCAAGTTTTCCACAGTTTCAGTCACGCCCCCCCACCACGTCAGCCTTTCGTTTGTCTCAGTTTTCTAAGGATTCCCGCTCAAACTCGGGTTTCCTTGCTTGGCCCCGGCTTCACCGTCTCCGGGAAGCCCGGCTCCTTCGAAAAGCCTCAGCAAAAGCAAAAGCAAACCGCACTCACGGCAGCCGCAGCCGCCCCACCGCTCCCAGCTCCGTGTACCGCTTGCTCTGAGGGAGCTGCCGATATGGCCTCTTTTAAAGTTTGTCGCAGTTCTCAGTCACGCCCCCCGCCACGTCAGCCTTTCTTTGTCTCCGTTTTCTCAGGATTCCCGCTCAGACTCAGGTTTCCTTGCTCGGCCCCGGCTTCACCGTCACCAGGAAGCCCAGCTCCTTCGCAAAGCCTCAGCAAAAGCAAACGCAAATCGCACTCACCGCAGCCGCCCCACCGCTCCAAGCTCCGCGTGCTGCTTGCTCTGAGGGAGCTGCCGAGATGGCCCCTTTTCAAGTTTTCCACAGTTTCAGTCACGCCCCCCCACCACGTCAGCCTTTCGTTTGTCTCAGTTTTCTAAGGATTCCCGCTCAAACTCGGGTTTCCTTGCTCGGCCCCGGCTTCACCGTCTCCGGGAAGCCCGGCTCCTTCGAAAAGCCTCAGCAAAAGCAAAAGCAAATCGCACTCACCGCAGCCGCCCCACCGCTCCAAGCTCCGCGTGCTGCTTGCTCTGAGGGAGCTGCCGAGATGGCCCCTTTACAAGTTTTCCACAGTTTCAGTCACGCCCCCCCACCACGTCAGCCTTTCGTTTGTCTCAGTTTTCTAAGGATTCCCGCTCAAACTCGGGTTTCCTTGCTCGGCCCCGGCTTCACCGTCTCCGGGAAGCCCGGCTCCTTCGAAAAGCCTCAGCAAAAGCAAAAGCAAACCGCACTCACGGCAGCCGCAGCCGCCCCACCGCTCCCAGCTCCGTGTACCGCTTGCTCTGAGGGAGCTGCCGATATGGCCTCTTTTAAAGTTTGTCGCAGTTCTCAGTCACGCCCCCCGCCACGTCAGCCTTTCTTTGTCTCCGTTTTCTCAGGATTCCCGCTCAGACTCAGGTTTCCTTGCTCGGCCCCAGCTTCACCTTCTCCGGGAAGCCCGGCTCCTTCGCAAAGCCTCAGCAAAAGCAAATGCAAACCACACTCACCGCCGCCGCCCCACCGCTCCCAGCTCCGCGTGCTCCTTGCTCTGAGGGAGCTGCCGAGATGGCCGCTTTTAAAGTTTGCCGCGGTTCTCACTCACGCCCCCCGCCACGTCAGCCTTTTGTTTGTCTCAGGTTTCTGAGGATTCCCGCTCAGACTCGGGTTTCCATCCTCTGGCCCGGCTTCACCTTCTCCGGGAAGCCCGGCTCCTTCGCAAAACCTCAGCAAAAGCAAACGCAAATCGCACTCACCGCAGCCGCCCCACCGCTCCAAGCTCCGCGTGCTGCTTGCTCTGAGGGAGCTGCCGAGATGGCCCCTTTTCAAGTTTTCCACAGTTTCAGTCACGCCCCCCCACCACGTCAGCCTTTCGTTTGTCTCAGTTTTCTAAGGATTCCCCCTCAAAGTCGGGTTTCCTTGCTCGGCCCCGGCTTCACCGTCTCCGGGAAGCCCGGCTCCTTCGAAAAGCCTCAGCAAAAGCAAATGCAAACCGCACTCACCGCAGCCGCCCCACCGCTCCAAGCTCCGCGTGCTGCTTGCTCTGAGGGAGCTGCCGAGATGGCCCCTTTTCAAGTTTTCCACAGTTTCAGTCACGCCCCCCCACCACGTCAGCCTTTCGTTTGTCTCAGTTTTCTAAGGATTCCCGCTCAAACTCGGATTTCCTTGCTCGGCCCCGGCTTCACCTTCTCCGGGAAGCCCGTCTCCTTCGCAAAACCTCAGCAAAAGCAAAAGCAAATCGCACTCACCTCAGCCGTCCCACCGCTCCAAGCTCCGCGTGCTGCTTGCTCTGAGGGAGCTGCCGAGATGGCCCCTTTTCAAGTTTTCCACAGTTTCAGTCACGCCCCCCCACCACGTCAGCCTTTCGTTTGTCTCAGTTTTCTAAGGATTCCCGCTCAAACTCGGGTTTCCTTGCTCGGCCCCGGCTTCACCGTCTCCGGGAAGCCCGGCTCCTTCGAAAAGCCTCAGCAAAAGCAAAAGCAAATCGCACTCACCGCAGCCGCCCCACCGCTCCAAGCTCCGCGTGCTGCTTGCTCTGAGGGAGCTGCCGAGATGGCCCCTTTTCAAGTTTTCCACAGTTTCAGTCACGCCCCCCCACCACGTCAGCCTTTCGTTTGTCTCAGTTTTCTAAGGATTCCCGCTCAAACTCGGGTTTCCTTGCTCGGCCCCGGCTTCACCGTCTCCGGGAAGCCCGGCTCCTTCGAAAAGCCTCAGCAAAAGCAAAAGCAAACCGCACTCACGGCAGCCGCAGCCGCCCCACCGCTCCCAGCTCCGTGTACCGCTTGCTCTGAGGGAGCTGCCGATATGGCCTCTTTTAAAGTTTGTCGCAGTTCTCAGTCACGCCCCCCGCCACGTCAGCCTTTCTTTGTCTCCGTTTTCTCAGGATTCCCGCTCAGACTCAGGTTTCCTTGCTCGGCCCCGGCTTCACCGTCTCCGGGAAGCCCGGCTCCTTCGCAAAGCCTCAGCAAAAGCAAATGCAAACCGCACTCACCGCCGCCGCCCCACCGCTCCCAGCTCCGCGTGCTCCTTGCTCTGAGGGAGCTGCCGAGATGGCCGCTTTTAAAGTTTGCCGCGGTTCTCACTCACGCCCCCCGCCACGTCAGCCTTTCGTTTGTCTCAGGTTTCTGAGGATTCCCGCTCAGACTCGGGTTTCCATCCTCTGGCCCGGCTTCACCTTCTCCGGGAAGCCCGGCTCCTTCGAAAAGCCTCAGCAAAAGCAAACGCAAATCGCACTCACCGCAGCCGCCCCACCGCTCCAAGCTCCGCGTGCTGCTTGCTCTGAGGGAGCTGCCGAGATGGCCCCTTTTCAAGTTTTCCACAGTTTCAGTCACGCCCCCCCACCACGTCAGCCTTTCGTTTGTCTCAGTTTTCTAAGAATTCCCGCTCAAACTCGGGTTTCCTTGCTCGGCCCCGGCTTCACCGTCTCCGGGAAGCCCGGCTCCTTCGAAAAGCCTCAGCAAAAGCAAAAGCAAATCGCACTCACCGCAGCCGCCCCACCGCTCCAAGCTCCGCGTGCTGCTTGCTCTGAGGGAGCTGCCGAGATGGCCCCTTTTCAAGTTTTCCACAGTTTCAGTCACGCCCCCCCACCACGTCAGCCTTTCGTTTGTCTCAGTTTTCTAAGAATTCCCGCTCAAACTCGGGTTTCCTTGCTCGGCCCCGGCTTCACCGTCTCCGGGAAGCCCGGCTCCTTCGCAAAGCCTCAGCAAAAGCAAATGCAAACCACACTCACCGCCGCCGCCCCACCGCTCCCAGCTCCGCGTGCTCCTTGCTCTGAGGGAGCTGCCGAGATGGCCGCTTTTAAAGTTTGCCGCGGTTCTCACTCACGCCCCCCGCCACGTCAGCCTTTCGTTTGTCTCAGGTTTCTGAGGATTCCCGCTCAGACTCGGGTTTCCATCCTCTGGCCCGGCTTCACCTTCTCCGGGAAGCCCGGCTCCTTCGCAAAACCTCAGCAAAAGCAAACGCAAATCGCACTCACCGCAGCCGCCCCACCGCTCCAAGCTCCGCGTGCTGCTTGCTCTGAGGGAGCTGCCGAGATGGCCCCTTTTCAAGTTTTCCACAGTTTCAGTCACGCCCCCCCACCACGTCAGCCTTTCGTTTGTCTCAGTTTTCTAAGGATTCCCCCTCAAAGTCGGGTTTCCTTGCTCGGCCCCGGCTTCACCGTCTCCGGGAAGCCCGGCTCCTTCGAAAAGCCTCAGCAAAAGCAAAAGCAAATCGCACTCACCGCAGCCGCCCCACCGCTCCAAGCTCCGCGTGCTGCTTGCTCTGAGGGAGCTGCCGAGATGGCCCCTTTTCAAGTTTTCCACAGTTTCAGTCACGCCCCCCCACCACGTCAGCCTTTCGTTTGTCTCAGTTTTCTAAGGATTCCCGCTCAAACTCGGATTTCCTTGCTCGGCCCCGGCTTCACCTTCTCCGGGAAGCCCGGCTCCTTCGCAAAACCTCAGCAAAAGCAAAAGCAAATCGCACTCACCTCAGCCGCCCCACCGCTCCAAGCTCCGCGTGCTGCTTGCTCTGAGGGAGCTGCCGAGATGGCCCCTTTTCAAGTTTTCCACAGTTTCAGTCACGCCCCCCCACCACGTCAGCCTTTCGTTTGTCTCAGTTTTCTAAGGATTCCCGCTCAAACTCGGGTTTCCTTGCTCGGCCCCGGCTTCACCGTCTCCGGGAAGCCCGGCTCCTTCGAAAAGCCTCAGCAAAAGCAAAAGCAAATCGCACTCACCGCAGCCGCCCCACCGCTCCAAGCTCCGCGTGCTGCTTGCTCTGAGGGAGCTGCCGAGATGGCCCCTTTTCAAGTTTTCCACAGTTTCAGTCACGCCCCCCCACCACGTCAGCCTTTCGTTTGTCTCAGTTTTCTAAGGATTCCCGCTCAAACTCGGGTTTCCTTGCTTGGCCCCGGCTTCACCGTCTCCGGGAAGCCCGGCTCCTTCGAAAAGCCTCAGCAAAAGCAAAAGCAAACCGCACTCACGGCAGCCGCAGCCGCCCCACCGCTCCCAGCTCCGTGTACCGCTTGCTCTGAGGGAGCTGCCGATATGGCCTCTTTTAAAGTTTGTCGCAGTTCTCAGTCACGCCCCCCGCCACGTCAGCCTTTCTTTGTCTCCGTTTTCTCAGGATTCCCGCTCAGACTCAGGTTTCCTTGCTCGGCCCCGGCTTCACCGTCTCCGGGAAGCCCGGCTCCTTCGCAAAGCCTCAGCAAAAGCAAATGCAAACCGCACTCACCGCCGCCGCCCCACCGCTCCCAGCTCCGCGTGCTCCTTGCTCTGAGGGAGCTGCCGAGATGGCCGCTTTTAAAGTTTGCCGCGGTTCTCACTCACGCCCCCCGCCACGTCAGCCTTTCGTTTGTCTCAGGTTTCTGAGGATTCCCGCTCAGACTCGGGTTTCCATCCTCTGGCCCGGCTTCACCTTCTCCGGGAAGCCCGGCTCCTTCGAAAAGCCTCAGCAAAAGCAAACGCAAATCGCACTCACCGCAGCCGCCCCACCGCTCCAAGCTCCGCGTGCTGCTTGCTCTGAGGGAGCTGCCGAGATGGCCCCTTTTCAAGTTTTCCACAGTTTCAGTCACGCCCCCCCACCACGTCAGCCTTTCGTTTGTCTCAGTTTTCTAAGAATTCCCGCTCAAACTCGGGTTTCATTGCTCGGCCCCGGCTTCACCGTCTCCGGGAAGCCCGGCTCCTTCGAAAAGCCTCAGCAAAAGCAAAAGCAAATCGCACTCACCGCAGCCGCCCCACCGCTCCAAGCTCCGCGTGCTGCTTGCTCTGAGGGAGCTGCCGAGATGGCCCCTTTTCAAGTTTTCCACAGTTTCAGTCACGCCCCCCCACCACGTCAGCCTTTCGTTTGTCTCAGTTTTCTAAGGATTCCCGCTCAAACTCGGGTTTCCTTGCTCGGCCCCGGCTTCACCGTCTCCGGGAAGCCCGGCTCCTTCGAAAAGCCTCAGCAAAAGCAAAAGCAAACTGCACACACGGCAGCCGCAGCCGCCCCACCGCTCCCAGCTCCGTGTACCGCTTGCTCTGAGGGAGCTGCCGATATGGCCTCTTTTAAAGTTTGTCGCAGTTCTCAGTCACGCCCCCCGCCACGTCAGCCTTTCTTTGTCTCCGTTTTCTCAGGATTCCCGCTCAGACTCAGGTTTCCTTGCTCGGCCCCGGCTTCACCGTCTCCAGGAACCCCAGCTCCTTCGCAAAGCCTCAGCAAAAGCAAACGCAAATCGCACTCACCGCAGCCGCCCCACCGCTCCAAGCTCCGCGTGCTGCTTGCTCTGAGGGAGCTGCCGAGATGGCCCCTTTTCAAGTTTTCCACAGTTTCAGTCACGCCCCCCCACCACGTCAGCCTTTCGTTTGTCTCAGTTTTCTAAGGATTCCCGCTCAAACTCGGGTTTCCTTGCTCGGCCCCGGCTTCACCGTCTCCGGGAAGCCCGGCTCCTTCGAAAAGCCTCAGCAAAAGCAAAAGCAAATCGCACTCACCGCAGCCGCCCCACCGCTCCAAGCTCCGCGTGCTGCTTGCTCTGAGGGAGCTGCCGAGATGGCCCCTTTTCAAGTTTTCCACAGTTTCAGTCACGCCCCCCCACCACGTCAGCCTTTCGTTTGTCTCAGTTTTCTAAGGATTCCCGCTCAAACTCGGGTTTCCTTGCTCGGCCCCGGCTTCACCGTCTCCGGGAAGCCCGGCTCCTTCGAAAAGCCTCAGCAAAAGCAAAAGCAAACCGCACTCACGGCAGCCGCAGCCGCCCCACCGCTCCCAGCTCCGTGTACCGCTTGCTCTGAGGGAGCTGCCGATATGGCCTCTTTTAAAGTTTGTCGCAGTTCTCAGTCACGCCCCCCGCCACGTCAGCCTTTCTTTGTCTCCGTTTTCTCAGGATTCCCGCTCAGACTCAGGTTTCCTTGCTCGGCCCCGGCTTCACCGTCTCCAGGAACCCCAGCTCCTTCGCAAAGCCTCAGCAAAAGCAAATGCAAACCGCACTCACCGCCGCCGCCCCACCGCTCCAAGCTCCGCGTGCTGCTTGCTCTGAGGGAGCTGCCGAGATGGCCCCTTTTCAAGTTTTCCACAGTTTCAGTCACGCCCCCCCACCACGTCAGCCTTTCGTTTGTCTCAGTTTTCTAAGGATTCCCGCTCAAACTCGGGTTTCCTTGCTCGGCCCCGGCTTCACCGTCTCCGGGAAGCCCGGCTCCTTCGCAAAGCCTCAGCAAAAGCAAATGCAAACCGCACTCACCGCCGCCGCCCCACCGCTCCCAGCTCCGCGTGCTCCTTGCTCTGAGGGAGCTGCCGAGATGGCCGCTTTTAAAGTTTGCCGCGGTTCTCACTCACGCCCCCCGCCACGTCAGCCTTTCGTTTGTCTCAGGTTTCTGAGGATTCCCGCTCAGACTCGGGTTTCCATCCTCTGGCCCGGCTTCACCTTCTCCGGGAAGCCCGGCTCCTTCGAAAAGCCTCAGCAAAAGCAAACGCAAATCGCACTCACCGCAGCCGCCCCACCGCTCCAAGCTCCGCGTGCTGCTTGCTCTGAGGGAGCTGCCGAGATGGCCCCTTTTCAAGTTTTCCACAGTTTCAGTCACGCCCCCCCACCACGTCAGCCTTTCGTTTGTCTCAGTTTTCTAAGAATTCCCGCTCAAACTCGGGTTTCCTTGCTCGGCCCCGGCTTCACCGTCTCCGGGAAGCCCGGCTCCTTCGAAAAGCCTCAGCAAAAGCAAAAGCAAATCGCACTCACCGCAGCCGCCCCACCGCTCCAAGCTCCGCGTGCTGCTTGCTCTGAGGGAGCTGCCGAGATGGCCCCTTTTCAAGTTTTCCACAGTTTCAGTCACGCCCCCCCACCACGTCAGCCTTTCGTTTGTCTCAGTTTTCTAAGAATTCCCGCTCAAACTCGGGTTTCCTTGCTCGGCCCCGGCTTCACCGTCTCCGGGAAGCCCGGCTCCTTCGCAAAGCCTCAGCAAAAGCAAATGCAAACCACACTCACCGCCGCCGCCCCACCGCTCCCAGCTCCGCGTGCTCCTTGCTCTGAGGGAGCTGCCGAGATGGCCGCTTTTAAAGTTTGCCGCGGTTCTCACTCACGCCCCCCGCCACGTCAGCCTTTCGTTTGTCTCAGGTTTCTGAGGATTCCCGCTTAGACTCGGGTTTCCATCCTCTGGCCCGGCTTCACCTTCTCCGGGAAGCCCGGCTCCTTCGCAAAACCTCAGCAAAAGCAAACGCAAATCGCACTCACCGCAGCCGCCCCACCGCTCCAAGCTCCGCGTGCTGCTTGCTCTGAGGGAGCTGCCGAGATGGCCCCTTTTCAAGTTTTCCACAGTTTCAGTCACGCCCCCCCACCACGTCAGCCTTTCGTTTGTCTCAGTTTTCTAAGGATTCCCCCTCAAAGTCGGGTTTCCTTGCTCGGCCCCGGCTTCACCGTCTCCGGGAAGC
This sequence comes from Podargus strigoides, assembly GCA_028020825.1. NCBI lineage: Eukaryota > Metazoa > Chordata > Aves > Caprimulgiformes > Podargidae > Podargus > Podargus strigoides. Next base: position 30,514,589 of record CM051662.1, on the reverse strand, counting down.
CCGGCTCCTTCGAAAAGCCTCAGCAAAAGCAAAAGCAAATCGCACTCACCGCAGCCGCCCCACCGCTCCAAGCTCCGCGTGCTGCTTGCTCTGAGGGAGCTGCCGAGATGGCCCCTTTTCAAGTTTTCCACAGTTTCAGTCACGCCCCCCCACCACGTCAGCCTTTCGTTTGTCTCAGTTTTCTAAGGATTCCCGCTCAAACTCGGTTTTCCTTGCTCGGCCCCGGCTTCACCTTCTCCGGGAAGCCCGGCTCCTTCGCAAAACCTCAGCAAAAGCAAAAGCAAATCGCACTCACCTCAGCCGCCCCACCGCTCCAAGCTCCGCGTGCTGCTTGCTCTGAGGGAGCTGCCGAGATGGCCCCTTTTCAAGTTTTCCACAGTTTCAGTCACGCCCCCCCACCACGTCAGCCTTTCGTTTGTCTCAGTTTTCTAAGGATTCCCGCTCAAACTCGGGTTTCCTTGCTCGGCCCCGGCTTCACCGTCTCCGGGAAGCCCGGCTCCTTCGAAAAGCCTCAGCAAAAGCAAAAGCAAATCGCACTCACCGCAGCCGCCCCACCGCTCCAAGCTCCGCGTGCTGCTTGCTCTGAGGGAGCTGCCGAGATGGCCCCTTTTCAAGTTTTCCACAGTTTCAGTCACGCCCCCCCACCACGTCAGCCTTTCGTTTGTCTCAGTTTTCTAAGGATTCCCGCTCAAACTCGGGTTTCCTTGCTTGGCCCCGGCTTCACCGTCTCCGGGAAGCCCGGCTCCTTCGAAAAGCCTCAGCAAAAGCAAAAGCAAACCGCACTCACGGCAGCCGCAGCCGCCCCACCGCTCCCAGCTCCGTGTACCGCTTGCTCTGAGGGAGCTGCCGATATGGCCTCTTTTAAAGTTTGTCGCAGTTCTCAGTCACGCCCCCCGCCACGTCAGCCTTTCTTTGTCTCCGTTTTCTCAGGATTCCCGCTCAGACTCAGGTTTCCTTGCTCGGCCCCGGCTTCACCGTCTCCGGGAAGCCCGGCTCCTTCGCAAAGCCTCAGCAAAAGCAAATGCAAACCGCACTCACCGCCGCCGCCCCACCGCTCCCAGCTCCGCGTGCTCCTTGCTCTGAGGGAGCTGCCGAGATGGCCGCTTTTAAAGTTTGCCGCGGTTCTCACTCACGCCCCCCGCCACGTCAGCCTTTCGTTTGTCTCAGGTTTCTGAGGATTCCCGCTCAGACTCGGGTTTCCATCCTCTGGCCCGGCTTCACCTTCTCCGGGAAGCCCGGCTCCTTCGAAAAGCCTCAGCAAAAGCAAACGCAAATCGCACTCACCGCAGCCGCCCCACCGCTCCAAGCTCCGCGTGCTGCTTGCTCTGAGGGAGCTGCCGAGATGGCCCCTTTTCAAGTTTTCCACAGTTTCAGTCACGCCCCCCCACCACGTCAGCCTTTCGTTTGTCTCAGTTTTCTAAGAATTCCCGCTCAAACTCGGGTTTCATTGCTCGGCCCCGGCTTCACCGTCTCCGGGAAGCCCGGCTCCTTCGAAAAGCCTCAGCAAAAGCAAAAGCAAATCGCACTCACCGCAGCCGCCCCACCGCTCCAAGCTCCGCGTGCTGCTTGCTCTGAGGGAGCTGCCGAGATGGCCCCTTTTCAAGTTTTCCACAGTTTCAGTCACGCCCCCCCACCACGTCAGCCTTTCGTTTGTCTCAGTTTTCTAAGGATTCCCGCTCAAACTCGGGTTTCCTTGCTCGGCCCCGGCTTCACCGTCTCCGGGAAGCCCGGCTCCTTCGAAAAGCCTCAGCAAAAGCAAAAGCAAACTGCACACACGGCAGCCGCAGCCGCCCCACCGCTCCCAGCTCCGTGTACCGCTTGCTCTGAGGGAGCTGCCGATATGGCCTCTTTTAAAGTTTGTCGCAGTTCTCAGTCACGCCCCCCGCCACGTCAGCCTTTCTTTGTCTCCGTTTTCTCAGGATTCCCGCTCAGACTCAGGTTTCCTTGCTCGGCCCCGGCTTCACCGTCTCCAGGAACCCCAGCTCCTTCGCAAAGCCTCAGCAAAAGCAAACGCAAATCGCACTCACCGCAGCCGCCCCACCGCTCCAAGCTCCGCGTGCTGCTTGCTCTGAGGGAGCTGCCGAGATGGCCCCTTTTCAAGTTTTCCACAGTTTCAGTCACGCCCCCCCACCACGTCAGCCTTTCGTTTGTCTCAGTTTTCTAAGGATTCCCGCTCAAACTCGGGTTTCCTTGCTCGGCCCCGGCTTCACCGTCTCCGGGAAGCCCGGCTCCTTCGAAAAGCCTCAGCAAAAGCAAAAGCAAATCGCACTCACCGCAGCCGCCCCACCGCTCCAAGCTCCGCGTGCTGCTTGCTCTGAGGGAGCTGCCGAGATGGCCCCTTTTCAAGTTTTCCACAGTTTCAGTCACGCCCCCCCACCACGTCAGCCTTTCGTTTGTCTCAGTTTTCTAAGGATTCCCGCTCAAACTCGGGTTTCCTTGCTCGGCCCCGGCTTCACCGTCTCCGGGAAGCCCGGCTCCTTCGAAAAGCCTCAGCAAAAGCAAAAGCAAACCGCACTCACGGCAGCCGCAGCCGCCCCACCGCTCCCAGCTCCGTGTACCGCTTGCTCTGAGGGAGCTGCCGATATGGCCTCTTTTAAAGTTTGTCGCAGTTCTCAGTCACGCCCCCCGCCACGTCAGCCTTTCTTTGTCTCCGTTTTCTCAGGATTCCCGCTCAGACTCAGGTTTCCTTGCTCGGCCCCGGCTTCACCGTCTCCAGGAACCCCAGCTCCTTCGCAAAGCCTCAGCAAAAGCAAATGCAAACCGCACTCACCGCCGCCGCCCCACCGCTCCAAGCTCCGCGTGCTGCTTGCTCTGAGGGAGCTGCCGAGATGGCCCCTTTTCAAGTTTTCCACAGTTTCAGTCACGCCCCCCCACCACGTCAGCCTTTCGTTTGTCTCAGTTTTCTAAGGATTCCCGCTCAAACTCGGGTTTCCTTGCTCGGCCCCGGCTTCACCGTCTCCGGGAAGCCCGGCTCCTTCGAAAAGCCTCAGCAAAAGCAAAAGCAAATCGCACTCACCGCAGCCGCCCCACCGCTCCAAGCTCCGCGTGCTGCTTGCTCTGAGGGAGCTGCCGAGATGGCCCCTTTTCAAGTTTTCCACAGTTTCAGTCACGCCCCCCCACCACGTCAGCCTTTCGTTTGTCTCAGTTTTCTAAGGATTCCCGCTCAAACTCGGGTTTCCTTGCTTGGCCCCGGCTTCACCGTCTCCGGGAAGCCCGGCTCCTTCGAAAAGCCTCAGCAAAAGCAAAAGCAAACCGCACTCACGGCAGCCGCAGCCGCCCCACCGCTCCCAGCTCCGTGTACCGCTTGCTCTGAGGGAGCTCCCGATATGGCCTCTTTTAAAGTTTGTCGCAGTTCTCAGTCACGCCCCCCACCACGCCAGCCTTTCTTTGTCTCCGTTTTCTCAGGATTCCCGCTCAGACTCAGGTTTCCTTGCTCGGCCCCGGCTTCACCGTCTCCGGGAAGCCCGGCTCCTTCGCAAAGCCTCAGCAAAATCAAATGCAAACCGCACTCACCGCCGCCGCCCCACCGCTCCCAGCTCCGCGTGCTCCTTGCTCTGAGGGAGCTGCCGAGATGGCCGCTTTTAAAGATTGCCGCGGTTCTCACTCACGCCCCCCGCCACGTCAGCCTTTCATTTGTCTCAGGTTTCTGAGGATTCCCGCTCAGACTCGGGTTTCCATCCTCTGGCCCGGCTTCACCTTCTCCGGGAAGCCCGGCTCCTTCGCAAAACCTCAGCAAAACCAAACGCAAATCGCACTCACCGCAGCCGCCCCACCGCTCCAAGCTCCGCGTGCTGCTTGCTCTGAGGGAGCTGCCGTGATGGCCCCTTTTCAAGTTTTCCACAGTTTCAGTCACGCCCCCCCACCACGTCAGCCTTTCGTTTGTCTCAGTTTTCTAAGGATTCCCGCTCAAACTCGGGTTTCCTTGCTCGGCCCCGGCTTCACCGTCTCCGGGAAGCCCGGCTCCTTCGAAAAGCCTCAGCAAAAGCAAAAGCAAACCGCACTCACAGCAGCCGCCCCACCGCTCTCAGCTCCGTGTACCGCTTGCTCTGAGGGAGCTGCCGATATGGCCTCTTTTAAAGTTTGTCGCAGTTCTCAGTCACGCCCCCCGCCACGTCAGCCTTTCTTTGTCTCCGTTTTCTCAGGATTCCCGCTCAGACTCAGGTTTCCTTGCTCGGCCCCGGCTTCACCGTCTCCAGGAACCCCAGCTCCTTCGCAAAGCCTCAGCAAAAGCAAACGCAAATCGCACTCACCGCAGCCGCCCCACCGCTCCAAGCTCCGCGTGCTGCTTGCTCTGAGGGAGCTGCCGAGATGGCCCCTTTTCAAGTTTTCCACAGTTTCAGTCACGCCCCCCCACCACGTCAGCCTTTCGTTTGTCTCAGTTTTCTAAGGATTCCCGCTCAAACTCGGGTTTCCTTGCTCGGCCCCGGCTTCACCGTCTCCGGGAAGCCCGGCTCCTTCGAAAAGCCTCAGCAAAAGCAAAAGCAAACCGCACTCACGGCAGCCGCAGCCGCCCCACCGCTCCCAGCTCCGTGTACCGCTTGCTCTGAGGGAGCTGCCGATATGGCCTCTTTTAAAGTTTGTCGCAGTTCTCAGTCACGCCCCCCGCCATGTCAACCTTTCTTTGTCTCCGTTTTCTCAGGATTCCCGCTCAGACTCAGGTTTCCTTGCTCGGCCCCGGCTTCACCGTCTCCGGGAAGCCCGGCTCCTTCGCAAAGCCTCAGCAAAAGCAAATGCAAACCGCACTCACCGCCGCCGCCCCACCGCTCCAAGCTCCGCGTGCTGCTTGCTCTGAGGGAGCTGCCGAGATGGCCCCTTTTCAAGTTTTCCACAGTTTCAGTCACGCCCCCCCACCACGTCAGCCTTTCGTTTGTCTCAGTTTTCTAAGGATTCCCGCTCAAACTCGGGTTTCCTTGCTCGGCCCCGGCTTCACCGTCTCCGGGAAGCCCGGCTCCTTCGAAAAGCCTCAGCAAAAGCAAAAGCAAACCGCACTCACGGCAGCCGCAGCCGCCCCACCGCTCCCAGCTCCGTGTACCGCTTGCTCTGAGGGAGCTGCCGATATGGCCTCTTTTAAAGTTTGTCGCAGTTCTCAGACACGCCCCCCGCCACGTCAGCCTTTCTTTGTCTCCTTTTTCTCAGGATTCCCGCTCAGACTCAGGTTTCCTTGCTCGGCCCCGGCTTCACCGTCTCCAGGAACCCCAGCTCCTTCGCAAAGCCTCAGCAAAAGCAAACGCAAATCGCACTCACCGCAGCCGCCCCACCGCTCCAAGCTCCGCGTGCTGCTTGCTCTGAGGGAGCTGCCGAGATGGCCCCTTTTCAAGTTTTCCACAGTTTCAGTCACGCCCCCCCACCACGTCAGCCTTTCGTTTGTCTCAGTTTTCTAAGGATTCCCGCTCAAACTCGGGTTTCCTTGCTCGGCCCCGGCTTCACCGTCTCCGGGAAGCCCGGCTCCTTCGAAAAGCCTCAGCAAAAGCAAAAGCAAATCGCACTCACCGCAGCCGCCCCACCGCTCCAAGCTCCGCGTGCTGCTTGCTCTGAGGGAGCTGCCGAGATGGCCCCTTTTCAAGTTTTCCACAGTTTCAGTCACGCCCCCCCACCACGTCAGCCTTTCGTTTGTCTCAGTTTTCTAAGGATTCCCGCTCAAACTCGGGTTTCCTTGCTCGGCCCCGGCTTCACCGTCTCCGGGAAGCCCGGCTCCTTCGAAAAGCCTCAGCAAAAGCAAAAGCAAACCGCACTCACGGCAGCCGCAGCCGCCCCACCGCTCCCAGCTCCGTGTACCGCTTGCTCTGAGGGAGCTGCCGATATGGCCTCTTTTAAAGTTTGTCGCAGTTCTCAGTCACGCCCCCCGCCACGTCAGCCTTTCTTTGTCTCCGTTTTCTCAGGATTCCCGCTCAGACTCAGGTTTCCTTGCTCGGCCCCGGCTTCACCGTCTCCGGGAAGCCCGGCTCCTTCGCAAAGCCTCAGCAAAAGCAAATGCAAACCGCACTCACCGCCGCCGCCCCACCGCTCCAAGCTCCGCGTGCTCCTTGCTCTGAGGGAGCTGCCGAGATGGCCGCTTTTAAAGTTTGTCGCGGTTCTCACTCACGCCCCCCGCCACGTCAGCCTTTCGTTTGTCTCAGGTTTCTGAGGATTCCCGCTCAGACTCGGGTTTCCATCCTCTGGCCCGGCTTCACCTTCTCCGGGAAGCCCGGCTCCTTCGCAAAACCTCAGCAAAAGCAAACGCAAATCGCACTCACCGCAGCCGCCCCAACGCTCCAAGCTCCGCGTGCTGCTTGCTCTGAGGGAGCTGCCGAGATGGCCCCTTTTCAAGTTTTCCACAGTTTCAGTCACGCCCCCCCACCACGTCAGCCTTTCGTTTGTCTCAGTTTTCTAAGGATTCCCGCTCAAACTCGGGTTTCCTTGCTCGGCCCCGGCTTCACCGTCTCCGGGAAGCCCGGCTCCTTCGAAAAGCCTCAGCAAAAGCAAAAGCAAATCGCACTCACCGCAGCCGCCCCACCGCTCCAAGCTCCGCGTGCTGCTTGCTCTGAGGGAGCTGCCGAGATGGCCCCTTTTCAAGTTTTCCACAGTTTCAGTCACGCCCCCCCACCACGTCAGCCTTTCGTTTGTCTCAGTTTTCTAAGGATTCCCGCTCAAACTCGGGTTTCCTTGCTCGGCCCCGGCTTCACCGTCTCCGGGAAGCCCGGCTCCTTCGAAAAGCCTCAGCAAAAGCAAAAGCAAACCGCACTCACGGCAGCCGCAGCCGCCCCACCGCTCCCAGCTCCGTGTACCGCTTGCTCTGAGGGAGCTGCCGATATGGCCTCTTTTAAAGTTTGTCGCAGTTCTCAGTCACGCCCCCCGCCACGTCAGCCTTTCTTTGTCTCCGTTTTCTCAGGATTCCCGCTCAGACTCAGGTTTCCTTGCTCGGCCCCGGCTTCACCGTCTCCAGGAACCCCAGCTCCTTCGCAAAGCCTCAGCAAAAGCAAACGCAAATCGCACTCACCGCAGCCGCCCCACCGCTCCAAGCTCCGCGTGCTGCTTGCTCTGAGGGAGCTGCCGAGATGGCCCCTTTTCAAGTTTTCCACAGTTTCAGTCACGCCCCCCCACCACGTCAGCCTTTCGTTTGTCTCAGTTTTCTAAGGATTCCCGCTCAAACTTGGGTTTCCTTGCTCGGCCCCGGCTTCACCGTCTCCGGGAAGCCCGGCTCCTTCGAAAAGCCTCAGCAAAAGCAAAAGCAAATCGCACTCACCGCAGCCGCCCCACCGCTCCAAGCTCCGCGTGCTGCTTGCTCTGAGGGAGCTGCCGAGATGGCCCCTTTTCAAGTTTTCCACAGTTTCAGTCACGCCCCCCCACCACGTCAGCCTTTCGTTTGTCTCAGTTTTCTAAGGATTCCCGCTCAAACTCGGGTTTCCTTGCTCGGCCCCGGCTTCACCGTCTCTGGGAAGCCCGGCTCCTTCGAAAAGCCTCAGCAAAAGCAAAAGCAAACCGCACTCACGGCAGCCGCAGCCGCCCCACCGCTCCCAGCTCCGTGTACCGCTTGCTCTGAGGGAGCTGCCGATATGGCCTCTTTTAAAGTTTGTCGCAGTTCTCAGTCACGCCCCCCGCCACGTCAGCCTTTCTTTGTCTCCGTTTTCTCAGGATTCCCGCTCAGACTCAGGTTTCCTTGCTCGGCCCCGGCTTCACCGCCTCCGGGAAGCCCGGCTCCTTCGCAAAGCCTCAGCAAAAGCAAATGCAAACCGCACTCACCGCCGCCGCCCCACCGCTCCCAGCTCCGCGTGCTCCTTGCTCTGAGGGAGCTGCCAAGATGGCCGCTTTTAAAGTTTGTCGCAGTTCTCAGTCACGCCCCCCGCCACGTCAGCCTTTCTTTGTCTCCGTTTTCTCAGGATTCCCGCTCAGACTCAGGTTTCCTTGCTCGGCCCCGGCTTCACCGCCTCCGGGAAGCCCGGCTCCTTCGCAAAGCCTCAGCAAAAGCAAATGCAAACCGCACTCACCGCCGCCGCCCCACCGCTCCCAGCTCCGCGTGCTGCTTGCTCTGAGGGAGCTGCCGAGATGGCCCCTTTTCAAGTTTTCCACAGTTTCAGTCACGCCCCCCCACCACGTCAGCCTTTCGTTTGTCTCAGTTTTCTAAGGATTCCCGCTCAAACTCGGGTTTCCTTGCTCGGCCCCGGCTTCACCGTCTCCGGGAAGCCCGGCTCCTTCGAAAAGCCTCAGCAAAAGCAAAAGCAAACCGCACTCACGGCAGCCGCAGCCGCCCCACCGCTCCCAGCTCCGTGTACCGCTTGCTCTGAGGGAGCTGCCGATATGGCCTCTTTTAAAGTTTGTCGCAGTTCTCAGTCACGCCCCCCGCCACGTCAGCCTTTCTTTGTCTCCGTTTTCTCAGGATTCCCGCTCAGACTCAGGTTTCCTTGCTCGGCCCCGGCTTCACCGTCTCCGGGAAGCCCGGCTCCTTCGAAAAGCCTCAGCAAAAGCAAAAGCAAATCGCACTCACCGCAGCCGCCCCACCGCTCCAAGCTCCGCGTGCTGCTTGCTCTGAGGGAGCTGCCGAGATGGCCCCTTTTCAAGTTTTCCACAGTTTCAGTCACGCCCTCCCACCACGTCAGCCTTTTGTTTGTCTCAGTTTTCTAAGGATTCCCGCTCAAACTCGGGTTTCCTTGCTCGGCCCCGGCTTCACCGTCTCCAGGAAGCCCGGCTCCTTCGAAAAGCCTCAGCAAAAGCAAAAGCAAACCGCACTCACGGCAGCCGCAGCCGCCCCACCGCTCCCAGCTCCGTGTACCGCTTGCTCTGAGGGAGCTGCCGATATGGCCTCTTTTAAAGTTTGTCGCAGTTCTCAGTCACGCCCCCCGCCACGTCAGCCTTTCTTTGTCTCCGTTTTCTCAGGATTCCCGCTCAGACTCAGGTTTCCTTGCTCGGCCCCGGCTTCACCGTCTCCAGGAACCCCAGCTCCTTCGCAAAGCCTCAGCAAAAGCAAACGCAAATCGCACTCACCGCAGCCGCCCCACCGCTCCAAGCTCCGCGTGCTGCTTGCTCTGAGGGAGCTGCCGAGATGGTCCCTTTTCAAGTTTTCCACAGTTTCAGTCACGCCCCCCCACCACGTCAGCCTTTCTTTGTCTCCGTTTTCTCAGGATTCCCGCTCAGACTCAGGTTTCCTTGCTCGGCCCCGGCTTCACCGTCTCCGGGAAGCCCGGCTCCTTCGAAAAGCCTCAGCAAAAGCAAAAGCAAATCGCACTCACCGCAGCCGCCCCACCGCTCCAAGCTCCGCGTGCTGCTTGCTCTGAGGGAGCTGCCGAGATGGCCCCTTTTCAAGTTTTCCACAGTTTCAGTCACGCCCCCCCACCACGTCAGCCTTTCGTTTGTCTCAGTTTTCTAAGGATTCCCGCTCAAACTCGGGTTTCCTTGCTCGGCCCCGGCTTCACCGTCTCGGGGAAGCCCGGCTCCTTCGAAAAGCCTCAGCAAAAGCAAAAGCAAATCGCACTCACCGCATCCGCCCCACCGCTCCAAGCTCCGCGTGCTGCTTGCTCTGAGGGAGCTGCCGAGATGGCCCCTTTTCAAGTTTTCCACAGTTTCAGTCACGCCCCCCCACCACGTCAGCCTTTCGTTTGTCTCAGTTTTCTAAGGATTCCCGCTCAAACTCGGGTTTCCTTGCTCGGCCCCGGCTTCACCGTCTCCGGGAAGCCCGGCTCCTTCGAAAAGCCTCAGCAAAAGCAAAAGCAAACCGCACTCACGGCAGCCGCAGCCGCCCCACCGCTCCCAGCTCCGTGTACCGCTTGCTCTGAGGGAGCTGCCGATATGGCCTCTTTTAAAGTTTGTCGCAGTTCTCAGTCACGCCCCCCGCCACGTCAGCCTTTCTTTGTCTCCGTTTTCTCAGGATTCCCGCTCAGACTCAGGTTTCCTTGCTCGGCCCCGGCTTCACCTTCTCCGGGAAGCCCGGCTCCTTCGCAAAGCCTCAGCAAAAGCAAATGCAAACCGCACTCACCGCCGCCGCCCCACCGCTCCCAGCTCCGCGTGCTCCTTGCTCTGAGGGAGCTGCCGAGATGGCCGCTTTTAAAGTTTGCCGCGGTTCTCACTCACGCCCCCCGCCACGTCAGCCTTTCGTTTGTCTCAGGTTTCTGAGGATTCCCGCTCAGACTCGGGTTTCCATCCTCTGGCCCGGCTTCACCTTCTCCGGGAAGCCCGGCTCCTTCGCAAAACCTCAGAAAAAGCAAACGCAAATCGCACTCACCGCAGCCGCCCCACCGCTCCAAGCTCCGCGTGCTGCTTGCTCTGAGGGAGCTGCCGAGATGGCCCCTTTTCAAGTTTTCCACAGTTTCAGTCACGCCCCCCCACCACGTCAGCCTTTCGTTTGTCTCAGTTTTCTAAGGATTCCCGCTCAAACTCGGGTTTCCTTGCTCGGCCCCGGCTTCACCGTCTCCGGGAAGCCCGGCTCCTTCGAAAAGCCTCAGCAAAAGCAAAAGCAAATCGCACTCACCGCAGCCGCCCCACCGCTCCAAGCTCCGCGTGCTGCTTGCTCTGAGGGAGCTGCCGAGATGGCCCCTTTTCAAGTTTTCCACAGTTTCAGTCACGCCCCCCCACCACGTCAGCCTTTCGTTTGTCTCAGTTTTCTAAGGATTCCCGCTCAAACTCGGGTTTCCTTGCTCGGCCCCGGCTTCACCGTCTCCGGGAAGCCCGGCTCCTTCGAAAAGCCTCAGCAAAAGCAAAAGCAAACCGCACTCACGGCAGCCGCCCCACCGCTCCCAGCTCCGCGTGCTGCTTGCTCTGAGGGAGCTGCCGAGATGGCCCCTTTTCAAGTTTTCCACAGTTTCAGTCACGCCCCCCCACCACGTCAGCCTTTCGTTTGTCTCAGTTTTCTAAGGATTCCCGCTCAAACTCGGGTTTCCTTGCTCGGCCCCGGCTTCACCGTCTCCGGGAAGCCCGGCTCCTTCGAAAAGCCTCAGCAAAAGCAAAAGCAAACCGCACTCACGGCAGCCGCAGCCGCCCCACCGCTCCCAGGTCCGTGTACCGCTTGCTCTGAGGGAGCTGCCGATATGGCCTCTTTTAAAGTTTGTCGCAGTTCTCAGTCACGCCCCCCGCCACGTCAGCCTTTCTTTGTCTCCGTTTTCTCAGGATTCCCGCTCAGACTCAGGTTTCCTTGCTCGGCCCCGGCTTCACCGTCTCCAGGAACCCCAGCTCCTTCGCAAAGCCTCAGCAAAAGCAAACGCAAATCGCACTCACCGCAGCCGCCCCACCGCTCCAAGCTCCGCGTGCTGCTTGCTCTGAGGGAGCTGCCGAGATGGCCCCTTTTCAAGTTTTCCACAGTTTCAGTCACGCCCCCCCACCACGTCAGCCTTTCGTTTGTCTCAGTTTTCTAAGGATTCCCGCTCAAACTCGGGTTTCCTTGCTCGGCCCCGGCTTCACCGTCTCCGGGAAGCCCGGCTCCTTCGAAAAGCCTCAGCAAATGCAAAAGCAAATCGCACTCACCGCAGCCGCCCCACCGCTCCAAGCTCCGCGTGCTGCTTGCTCTGAGGGAGCTGCCGAGATGGCCCCTTTTCAAGTTTTCCACAGTTTCAGTCACGCCCCCCCACCACGTCAGCCTTTCGTTTGTCTCAGTTTTCTAAGGATTCCCGCTCAAACTCGGGTTTCCTTGCTCGGCCCCGGCTTCACCGTCTCCGGGAAGCCCGGCTCCTTCGAAAAGCCTCAGCAAAAGCAAAAGCAAACCGCACTCACGGCAGCCGCAGCCGCCCCACCGCTCCCAGCTCCGTGTACCGCTTGCTCTGAGGGAGCTGCCGATATGGCGTCTTTTAAAGTTTGTCGCAGTTCTCAGTCACGCCCCCCGCCACGTCAGCCTTTCTTTGTCTCCGTTTTCTCAGGATTCCCGCTCAGACTCAGGTTTCCTTGCTCGGTCCCGGCTTCACCGCCTCCGGGAAGCCCGGCTCCTTCGCAAAGCCTCAGCAAAAGCAAATGCAAACCGCACTCACCGCCGCCGCCCCACCGCTCCAAGCTCCGCGTGCTCCTTGCTCTGAGGGAGCTGCCGAGATGGCCGCTTTTAAAGTTTGCCGCGGTTCTCACTCACGCCCCCCGCCACGTCAGCCTTTCGTTTGTCTCAGGTTTCTGAGGATTCCCGCTCAGACTCGGGTTTCCATCCTCTGGCCCGGCTTCACCTTCTCCGGGAAGCCCGGCTCCTTCGCAAAACCTCAGCAAAAGCAAACGCAAATCGCACTCACCGCAGCCGCCCCACCGCTCCAAGCTCCGCGTGCTGCTTGCTCTGAGGGAGCTGCCGAGATGGTCCCTTTTCAAGTTTTCCACAGTTTCAGTCACGCCCCCCCACCACGTCAGCCTTTCGTTTGTCTCAGTTTTCTAAGGATTCCCGCTCAAACTCGGGTTTCCTTGCTCGGCCCCGGCTTCACCGTCTCCGGGAAGCCCGGCTCCTTCGAAAAGCCTCAGCAAAAGCAAAAGCAAATCGCACTCACCGCAGCCGCCCCACCGCTCCAAGCTCCGCGTGCTGCTTGCTCTGAGGGAGCTGCCGAGATGGCCCCTTTTCAAGTTTTCCACAGTTTCAGTCACGCCCCCCCACCACGTCAGCCTTTCGTTTGTCTCAGTTTTCTAAGGATTCCCGCTCAAACTCGGGTTTCCTTGCTCGGCCCCGGCTTCACCGTCTCCGGGAAGCCCGGCTCCTTCGAAAAGCCTCAGCAAAAGCAAAAGCAAACCGCACTCACGGCAGCCGCAGCCGCCCCACCGCTCCCAGCTCCGTGTACCGCTTGCTCTGAGGGAGCTGCCGATATGGCCTCTTTTAAAGTTTGTCGCAGTTCTCAGTCACGCCCCCCGCCACGTCAGCCTTTCTTTGTCTCCGTTTTCTCAGGATTCCCGCTCAGACTCAGGTTTCCTTGCTCGGACCCGGCTTCACCGTCTCCGGGAAGCCCGGCTCCTTCGCAAAGCCTCAGCAAAAGCAAATGCAAACCGCACTCACCGCCGCCGCCCCACCGCTCCCAGCTCCGCGTGCTCCTTGCTCTGAGGGAGCTGCCGAGATGGCCGCTTTTAAAGTTTGCCGCGGTTCTCACTCACGCCCCCCGCCACGTCAGCCTTTCGTTTGTCTCAGATTTCTGAGGATTCCCGCTCAGACTCGGGTTTCCATCCTCTGGCCCGGCTTCACCTTCTCCGGGAAGCCCGGCTCCTTCGCAAAACCTCAGCAAAAGCAAACGCAAATCGCACTCACCGCAGCCGCCCCACCGCTCCAAGCTCCGCGTGCTGCTTGCTCTGAGGGAGCTGCCGAGATGGCCCCTTTTCAAGTTTTCCACAGTTTCAGTCACGCCCCCCCACCACGTCAGCCTTTAGTTTGTCTCAGTTTTCTAAGAATTCCCGCTCAAACTCGGGTTTCCTTGCTCGGCCCCGGCTTCACCGTCTCCGGGAAGCCCGGCTCCTTCGAAAAGCCTCAGCAAAAGCAAAAGCAAACCGCACTCACGGCAGCCGCAGCTGCCCCACCGCTCCCAGCTCCGTGTACCGCTTGCTCTGAGGGAGCTGCCGATATAGCCTCTTTTAAAGTTTGTCGCAGTTCTCAGTCACGCCCCCCGCCACGTCAGCCTTTCTTTGTCTCCGTTTTCTCAGGATTCCCGCTCAGACTCAGGTTTCCTTGCTCGGCCTCGGCTTCACCGTCTCCAGGAACCCCGGCTCCTTCGCAAAGCCTCAGCAAAAGCAAACGCAAATCACACTCACCGCAGCCGCCCCACCGCTCCAAGCTCCGCGTGCTGCTTGCTCTGAGGGAGCTGCCGAGATGGCCCCTTTTCAAGTTTTCCACAGTTTCAGTCACGCCCCCCCACCACGTCAGCCTTTCGTTTGTCTCAGTTTTCTAAGGATTCCCGCTCAAACTCGGGTTTCCTTGCTCGGCCCCGGCTTCACCGTCTCCGGGAAGCCCGGCTCCTTCGAAAAGCCTCAGCAAAAGCAAAAGCAAATCGCACTCACCGCAGCCGCCCCACCGCTCCAAGCTCCGCGTGCTGCTTGCTCTGAGGGAGCTGCCGAGATGGCCCCTTTTCAAGTTTTCCACAGTTTCAGTCACGCCCCCCCACCACGTCAGCCTTTCGTTTGTCTCAGTTTTCTAAGGATTCCCGCTCAAACTCGGGTTTCCTTGCTCGGCCCCGGCTTCACCGTCTCCGGGAAGCCCGGCTCCTTCGAAAAGCCTCAGCAAAAGCAAAAGCAAACCGCACTCACGGCAGCCGCAGCCGCCCCACCGCTCCCAGCTCCGTGTACCGCTTGCTCTGAGGGAGCTGCCGATATGGCCTCTTTTAAAGTTTGTCGCAGTTCTCAGTCACGCCCCCCGCCACGTCAGCCTTTCTTTGTCTCCGTTTTCTCAGGATTCCCGCTCAGACTCAGGTTTCCTTGCTCGGCCCCGGCTTCACCGTCTCCGGGAAGCCCGGCTCCTTCGCAAAGCCTCAGCAAAAGCAAATGCAAACCGCACTCACCGCCGCCGCCCCACCGCTCCCAGCTCCGCGTGCTCCTTGCTCTGAGGGAGCTGCCGAGATGGCCGCTTTTAAAGTTTGCCGCGGTTCTCATTCACGCCCCCCGCCACGTCAGCCTTTCGTTTGTCTCAGGTTTCTGAGGATTCCCGCTCAGACTCGGGTTTCCATCCTCTGGCCCGGCTTCACCTTCTCCGGGAAGCCCGGCTCCTTCGCAAAACCTCAGCAAAAGCAAACGCAAATCGCACTCACCGCAGCCGCCCCAGCGCTCCAAGCTCCGCGTGCTGCTTGCTCTGAGGGAGCTGCCGAGATGGCCCCTTTTCAAGTTTTCCACAGTTTCAGTCACGCCCCCCCACCACGTCAGCCTTTCGTTTGTCTCAGTTTTCTAAGGATTCCCGCTCAAACTCGGGTTTCCTTGCTCGGCCCCGGCTTCACCGTCTCCGGGAAGCCCGGCTCCTTCGAAAAGCCTCAGCAAAAGCAAAAGCAAATCGCACTCACCGCAGCCGCCCCACCGCTCCAAGCTCCGTGTGCTGCTTGCTCTGAGGGAGCTGCCGAGATGGCCCCTTTTCAAGTTTTCCACAGTTTCAGTCACGCCCCCCCACCACGTCAGCCTTTCTTTTGTCTCAGTTTTCTAAGGATTCCCGCTCAAACTCGGGTTTCCTTGCTCGGCCCCGGCTTCACCGTCTCCGGGAAGCCCGGCTCCTTCGAAAAGCCTCAGCAAAAGCAAAAGCAAATCGCACTCACCGCAGCCGCCCCACCGCTCCAAGCTCCGCGTGCTGCTTGCTCTGAGGGAGCTGCCGAGATGGCCCCTTTTCAAGTTATCCACAGTTTCAGTCACGCCCCCCCACCACGTCAGCCTTTCGTTTGTCTCAGTTTTCTAAGGATTCCCGCTCAAACTCGGGTTTCCTTGCTCGGCCCCGGCTTCACCGTCTCCGGGAAGCCCGGCTCCTTCGAAAAGCCTCAGCAAAAGCAAAAGCAAATCGCACTCACCGCAGCCGCCCCACCGCTCCAAGCTCCGTGTACCGCTTGCTCTGAGGGAGCTGCCGATATGGCCTCTTTTAAAGTTTGTCGCAGTTCTCAGTCACGCCCCCCGCCACGTCAGCCTTTCTTTGTCTCCGTTTTCTCAGGATTCCCGCTCAGACTCAGGTTTCCTTGCTCGGCCCCGGCTTCACCGTCTCCGGGAAGCCCGGCTCCTTCGCAAAGCCTCAGCAAAAGCAAATGCAAACCGCACTCACCGCCGCCGCCCCACCGCTCCCAGCTCCGCGTGCTCCTTGCTCTGAGGGAGCTGCCGAGATGGCCCCTTTTCAAGTTTGCCGCGGTTCTCACTCACGCCCCCCGCCACGTCAGCCTTTCGTTTGTCTCAGGTTTCTGAGGATTCCCGCTCAGACTCGGGTTTCCATCCTCTGGCCCGGCTTCACCTTCTCCGGGAAGCCCGGCTCCTTCGCAAAACCTCAGCAAAAGCAAACGCAAATCGCACTCACCGCAGCCGCCCCACCGCTCCAAGCTCCGCGTGCTGCTTGCTCTGAGGGAGCTGCCGAGATGGCCCCTTTTCAAGTTTTCCACAGTTTCAGTCACGCCCCCCCACCACGTCAGCCTTTCGTTTGTCTCAGTTTTCTAAGGATTCCCGCTCAAACTCGGGTTTCCTTGCTCGGCCCCGGCTTCACCGTCTACGGGAAGCCCGGCTCCTTCGAAAAGCCTCAGCAAAAGCAAAAGCAAATCGCACTCACCGCAGCCGCCCCACCGCTCCAAGCTCCGCGTGCTGCTTGCTCTGAGGGAGCTGCCGAGATGGCCCCTTTTCAAGTTTTCCACAGTTTCAGTCACGCCCCCCCACCACGTCAGCCTTTCGTTTGTCTCAGTTTTCTAAGGATTCCCGCTCAAACTCGGGTTTCCTTGCTCGGCCCCGGCTTCACCGTCTCCGGGAAGCCCGGCTCCTTCGAAAAGCCTCAGCAAAAGCAAAAGCAAACTGCACACACGGCAGCCGCAGCCGCCCCACCGCTCCCAGCTCCGTGTACCGCTTGCTCTGAGGGAGCTGCCGATATGGCCTCTTTTAAAGTTTGTCGCAGTTCTCAGTCACGCCCCCCGCCACGTCAGCCTTTCTTTGTCTCCGTTTTCTCAGGATTCCCGCTCAGACTCAGGTTTCCTTGCTCGGCCCCGGCTTCACCGTCTCCAGGAACCCCAGCTCCTTCGCAAAGCCTCAGCAAAAGCAAACGCAAATCGCACTCACCGCAGCCGCCCCACCGCTCCAAGCTCCGCGTGCTGCTTGCTCTGAGGGAGCTGCCGAGATGGCCCCTTTTCAAGTTTTCCACAGTTTCAGTCACGCCCCCCCACCACGTCAGCCTTTCGTTTGTCTCAGTTTTCTAAGGATTCCCGCTCAAACTCGGGTTTCCTTGCTCGGCCCCGGCTTCACCGTCTCCGGGAAGCCCGGCTCCTTCGAAAAGCCTCAGCAAAAGCAAAAGCAAATCGCACTCACCGCAGCCGCCCCACCGCTCCAAGCTCCGCGTGCTGCTTGCTCTGAGGGAGCTGCCGAGATGGCCCCTTTTCAAGTTTTCCACAGTTTCAGTCACGCCCCCCCACCACGTCAGCCTTTCGTTTGTCTCAGTTTTCTAAGGATTCCCGCTCAAACTCGGGTTTCCTTGCTCGGCCCCGGCTTCACCGTCTCCGGGAAGCCCGGCTCCTTCGAAAAGCCTCAGCAAAAGCAAAAGCAAACCGCACTCACGGCAGCCGCAGCCGCCCCACCGCTCCCAGCTCCGTGTACCGCTTGCTCTGAGGGAGCTGCCGATATGGCCTCTTTTAAAGTTTGTCGCAGTTCTCAGTCACGCCCCCCGCCACGTCAGCCTTTCTTTGTCTCCGTTTTCTCAGGATTCCCGCTCAGACTCAGGTTTCCTTGCTCGGCCCCGGCTTCACCGTCTCCAGGAACCCCAGCTCCTTCGCAAAGCCTCAGCAAAAGCAAATGCAAACCGCACTCACCGCCGCCGCCCCACCGCTCCAAGCTCCGCGTGCTGCTTGCTCTGAGGGAGCTGCCGAGATGGCCCCTTTTCAAGTTTTCCACAGTTTCAGTCACGCCCCCCCACCACGTCAGCCTTTCGTTTGTCTCAGTTTTCTAAGGATTCCCGCTCAAACTCGGGTTTCCTTGCTCGGCCCCGGCTTCACCGTCTCCGGGAAGCCCGGCTCCTTCGAAAAGCCTCAGCAAAAGCAAAAGCAAATCGCACTCACCGCAGCCGCCCCACCGCTCCAAGCTCCGCGTGCTGCTTGCTCTGAGGGAGCTGCCGAGATGGCCCCTTTTCAAGTTTTCCACAGTTTCAGTCACGCCCCCCCACCACGTCAGCCTTTCGTTTGTCTCAGTTTTCTAAGGATTCCCGCTCAAACTCGGGTTTCCTTGCTTGGCCCCGGCTTCACCGTCTCCGGGAAGCCCGGCTCCTTCGAAAAGCCTCAGCAAAAGCAAAAGCAAACCGCACTCACGGCAGCCGCAGCCGCCCCACCGCTCCCAGCTCCGTGTACCGCTTGCTCTGAGGGAGCTCCCGATATGGCCTCTTTTAAAGTTTGTCGCAGTTCTCAGTCACGCCCCCCACCACGTCAGCCTTTCTTTGTCTCCGTTTTCTCAGGATTCCCGCTCAGACTCAGGTTTCCTTGCTCGGCCCCGGCTTCACCGTCTCCGGGAAGCCCGGCTCCTTCGCAAAGCCTCAGCAAAATCAAATGCAAACCGCACTCACCGCCGCCGCCCCACCGCTCCCAGCTCCGCGTGCTCCTTGCTCTGAGGGAGCTGCCGAGATGGCCGCTTTTAAAGATTGCCGCGGTTCTCACTCACGCCCCCCGCCACGTCAGCCTTTCATTTGTCTCAGGTTTCTGAGGATTCCCGCTCAGACTCGGGTTTCCATCCTCTGGCCCGGCTTCACCTTCTCCGGGAAGCCCGGCTCCTTCGCAAAACCTCAGCAAAACCAAACGCAAATCGCACTCACCGCAGCCGCCCCACCGCTCCAAGCTCCGCGTGCTGCTTGCTCTGAGGGAGCTGCCGTGATGGCCCCTTTTCAAGTTTTCCACAGTTTCAGTCACGCCCCCCCACCACGTCAGCCTTTCGTTTGTCTCAGTTTTCTAAGGATTCCCGCTCAAACTCGGGTTTCCTTGCTCGGCCCCGGCTTCACCGTCTCCGGGAAGCCCGGCTCCTTCGAAAAGCCTCAGCAAAAGCAAAAGCAAACCGCACTCACGGCAGCCGCCCCACCGCTCTCAGCTCCGTGTACCGCTTGCTCTGAGGGAGCTGCCGATATGGCCTCTTTTAAAGTTTGTCGCAGTTCTCAGTCACGCCCCCCGCCACGTCAGCCTTTCTTTGTCTCCGTTTTCTCAGGATTCCCGCTCAGACTCAGATTTCCTTGCTCGGCCCCGGCTTCACCGTCTCCAGGAACCCCAGCTCCTTCGCAAAGCCTCAGCAAAAGCAAACGCAAATCGCACTCACCGCAGCCGCCCCACCGCTCCAAGCTCCGCGTGCTGCTTGCTCTGAGGGAGCTGCCGAGATGGCCCCTTTTCAAGTTTTCCACAGTTTCAGTCACGCCCCCCCACCACGTCAGCCTTTCGTTTGTCTCAGTTTTCTAAGGATTCCCGCTCAAACTCGGGTTTCCTTGCTCGGCCCCGGCTTCACCGTCTCCGGGAAGCCCGGCTCCTTCGAAAAGCCTCAGCAAAAGCAAAAGCAAACCGCACTCACGGCAGCCGCAGCCGCCCCACCGCTCCCAGCTCCGTGTACCGCTTGCTCTGAGGGAGCTGCCGATATGGCCTCTTTTAAAGTTTGTCGCAGTTCTCAGTCACGCCCCCCGCCATGTCAACCTTTCTTTGTCTCCGTTTTCTCAGGATTCCCGCTCAGACTCAGGTTTCCTTGCTCGGCCCCGGCTTCACCGTCTCCGGGAAGCCCGGCTCCTTCGCAAAGCCTCAGCAAAAGCAAATGCAAACCGCACTCACCGCCGCCGCCCCACCGCTCCAAGCTCCGCGTGCTGCTTGCTCTGAGGGAGCTGCCGAGATGGCCCCTTTTCAAGTTTTCCACAGTTTCAGTCACGCCCCCCCACCACGTCAGCCTTTCGTTTGTCTCAGTTTTCTAAGGATTCCCGCTCAAACTCGGGTTTCCTTGCTCGGCCCCGGCTTCACCGTCTCCGGGAAGCCCGGCTCCTTCGAAAAGCCTCAGCAAAAGCAAAAGCAAACCGCACTCACGGCAGCCGCAGCCGCCCCACCGCTCCCAGCTCCGTGTACCGCTTGCTCTGAGGGAGCTGCCGATATGGCCTCTTTTAAAGTTTGTCGCAGTTCTCAGACACGCCCCCCGCCACGTCAGCCTTTCTTTGTCTCCTTTTTCTCAGGATTCCCGCTCAGACTCAGGTTTCCTTGCTCGGCCCCGGCTTCACCGTCTCCAGGAACCCCAGCTCCTTCGCAAAGCCTCAGCAAAAGCAAACGCAAATCGCACTCACCGCAGCCGCCCCACCGCTCCAAGCTCCGCGTGCTGCTTGCTCTGAGGGAGCTGCCGAGATGGCCCCTTTTCAAGTTTTCCACAGTTTCAGTCACGCCCCCCCACCACGTCAGCCTTTCGTTTGTCTCAGTTTTCTAAGGATTCCCGCTCAAACTCGGGTTTCCTTGCTCGGCCCCGGCTTCACCGTCTCCGGGAAGCCCGGCTCCTTCGAAAAGCCTCAGCAAAAGCAAAAGCAAATCGCACTCACCGCAGCCGCCCCACCGCTCCAAGCTCCGCGTGCTGCTTGCTCTGAGGGAGCTGCCGAGATGGCCCCTTTTCAAGTTTTCCACAGTTTCAGTCACGCCCCCCCACCACGTCAGCCTTTCGTTTGTCTCAGTTTTCTAAGGATTCCCGCTCAAACTCGGGTTTCCTTGCTCGGCCCCGGCTTCACCGTCTCCGGGAAGCCCGGCTCCTTCGAAAAGCCTCAGCAAAAGCAAAAGCAAACCGCACTCACGGCAGCCGCAGCCGCCCCACCGCTCCCAGCTCCGTGTACCGCTTGCTCTGAGGGAGCTGCCGATATGGCCTCTTTTAAAGTTTGTCGCAGTTCTCAGTCACGCCCCCCGCCACGTCAGCCTTTCTTTGTCTCCGTTTTCTCAGGATTCCCGCTCAGACTCAGGTTTCCTTGCTCGGCCCCGGCTTCACCGTCTCCGGGAAGCCCGGCTCCTTCGCAAAGCCTCAGCAAAAGCAAATGCAAACCGCACTCACCGCCGCCGCCCCACCGCTCCAAGCTCCGCGTGCTCCTTGCTCTGAGGGAGCTGCCGAGATGGCCGCTTTTAAAGTTTGCCGCGGTTCTCACTCACGCCCCCCGCCACGTCAGCCTTTCGTTTGTCTCAGGTTTCTGAGGATTCCCGCTCAGACTCGGGTTTCCATCCTCTGGCCCGGCTTCACCTTCTCCGGGAAGCCCGGCTCCTTCGCAAAACCTCAGCAAAAGCAAACGCAAATCGCACTCACCGCAGCCGCCCCACCGCTCCAAGCTCCGCGTGCTGCTTGCTCTGAGGGAGCTGCCGAGATGGCCCCTTTTCAAGTTTTCCACAGTTTCAGTCACGCCCCCCCACCACGTCAGCCTTTCGTTTGTCTCAGTTTTCTAAGGATTCCCGCTCAAACTCGGGTTTCCTTGCTCGGCCCCGGCTTCACTGTCTCCGGGAAGCCCGGCTCCTTCGAAAAGCCTCAGCAAAAGCAAAAGCAAATCGCACTCACCGCAGCCGCCCCACCGCTCCAAGCTCCGCGTGCTGCTTGCTCTGAGGGAGCTGCCGAGATGGCCCCTTTTCAAGTTTTCCACAGTTTCAGTCACGCCCCCCCACCACGTCAGCCTTTCGTTTGTCTCAGTTTTCTAAGGATTCCCGCTCAAACTCGGGTTTCCTTGCTCGGCCCCGGCTTCACCGTCTCCGGGAAGCCCGGCTCCTTCGAAAAGCCTCAGCAAAAGCAAAAGCAAACCGCACTCACGGCAGCCGCAGCCGCCCCACCGCTCCCAGCTCCGTGTACCGCTTGCTCTGAGGGAGCTGCCGATATGGCCTCTTTTAAAGTTTGTCGCAGTTCTCAGTCACGCCCCCCGCCACGTCAGCCTTTCTTTGTCTCCGTTTTCTCAGGATTCCCGCTCAGACTCAGGTTTCCTTGCTCGGCCCCGGCTTCACCGTCTCCGGGAACCCCAGCTCCTTCGCAAAGCCTCAGCAAAAGCAAACGCAAATCGCACTCACCGCAGCCGCCCCACCGCTCCAAGCTCCGCGTGCTGCTTGCTCTGAGGGAGCTGCCGAGATGGCCCCTTTTCAAGTTTTCCACAGTTTCAGTCACGCCCCCCCACCACGTCAGCCTTTCGTTTGTCTCAGTTTTCTAAGGATTCCCGCTCAAACTCGGGTTTCCTTGCTCGGCCCCGGCTTCACCGTCTCGGGGAAGCCCGGCTCCTTCGAAAAGCCTCAGCAAAAGCAAAAGCAAATCGCACTCACCGCATCCGCCCCACCGCTCCAAGCTCCGCGTGCTGCTTGCTCTGAGGGAGCTGCCGAGATGGCCCCTTTTCAAGTTTTCCACAGTTTCAGTCACGCCCCCCCCACCACGTCAGCCTTTCGTTTGTCTCAGTTTTCTAAGGATTCCCGCTCAAACTCGGGTTTCCTTGCTCGGCCCCGGCTTCACCGTCTCCGGGAAGCCCGGCTCCTTCGAAAAGCCTCAGCAAAAGCAAAAGCAAACCGCACTCACGGCAGCCGCAGCCGCCCCACCGCTCCCAGCTCCGTGTACCGCTTGCTCTGAGGGAGCTGCCGATATGGCCTCTTTTAAAGTTTGTCGCAGTTCTCAGTCACGCCCCCCGCCACGTCAGCCTTTCTTTGTCTCCGTTTTCTCAGGATTCCCGCTCAGACTCAGGTTTCCTTGCTCGGCCCCGGCTTCACCGTCTCCGGGAACCCCAGCTCCTTCGCAAAGCCTCAGCAAAAGCAAACGCAAATCGCACTCACCGCAGCCGCCCCACCGCTCCAAGCTCCGCGTGCTGCTTGCTCTGAGGGAGCTGCCGAGATGGCCCCTTTTCAAGTTTTCCACAGTTTCAGTCACGCCCCCCCACCACGTCAGCCTTTCGTTTGTCTCAGTTTTCTAAGGATTCCCGCTCAAACTCGGGTTTCCTTGCTCGGCCCCGGCTTCACCGTCTCCGGGAAGCCCGGCTCCTTCGCAAAGCCTCAGCAAAAGCAAATGCAAACCGCACTCACCGCCGCCGCCCCACCGCTCCCAGCTCCGCGTGCTGCTTGCTCTGAGGGAGCTGCCGAGATGGCCGCTTTTAAAGTTTGTCGCGGTTCTCACTCACGCCCCCCGCCACGTCAGCCTTTCGTTTGTCTCAGGTTTCTGAGGATTCCCGCTCAGACTCGGGTTTCCATCCTCTGGCCCGGCTTCACCTTCTCCGGGAAGCCCGGCTCCTTCGCAAAACCTCAGCAAAAGCAAACGCAAATCGCACTCACCGCAGCCGCCCCACCGCTCCAAGCTCCGCGTGCTGCTTGCTCTGAGGGAGCTGCCGAGATGGCCCCTTTTCAAGTTTTCCACAGTTTCAGTCACGCCCCCCCACCACGTCAGCCTTTCGTTTGTCTCAGTTTTCTAAGGATTCCCGCTCAAACTCGGGTTTCCTTGCTCGGCCCCGGCTTCACCGTCTCCGGGAAGCCCGGCTCCTTCGAAAAGCCTCAGCAAAAGCAAAAGCAAATCGCACTCACCGCAGCCGCCCCACCGCTCCAAGCTCCGCGTGCTGCTTGCTCTGAGGGAGCTGCCGAGATGGCCCCTTTTCAAGTTTTCCACAGTTTCAGTCACGCCCCCCCACCACGTCAGCCTTTCGTTTGTCTCAGTTTTCTAAGGATTCCCGCTCAAACTCGGGTTTCCTTGCTCGGCCCCGGCTTCACCGTCTCCGGGAAGCCCGGCTCCTTCGAAAAGCCTCAGCAAAAGCAAAAGCAAACCGCACTCACGGCAGCCGCAGCCGCCCCACCGCTCCCAGCTCCGTGTACCGCTTGCTCTGAGGGAGCTGCCGATATGGCCTCTTTTAAAGTTTGTCGCAGTTCTCAGTCACGCCCCCCGCCACGTCAGCCTTTCTTTGTCTCCGTTTTCTCAGGATTCCCGCTCAGACTCAGGTTTCCTTGCTCGGCCCCGGCTTCACCGTCTCCAGGAACCCCAGCTCCTTCGCAAAGCCTCAGCAAAAGCAAACGCAAATCGCACTCACCGCAGCCGCCCCACCGCTCCAAGCTCCGCGTGCTGCTTGCTCTGAGGGAGCTGCCGAGATGGCCCCTTTTCAAGTTTTCCACAGTTTCAGTCACGCCCCCCCACCACGTCAGCCTTTCGTTTGTCTCAGTTTTCTAAGGATTCCCGCTCAAACTTGGGTTTCCTTGCTCGGCCCCGGCTTCACCGTCTCCGGGAAGCCCGGCTCCTTCGAAAAGCCTCAGCAAAAGCAAAAGCAAATCGCACTCACCGCAGCCGCCCCACCGCTCCAAGCTCCGCGTGCTGCTTGCTCTGAGGGAGCTGCCGAGATGGCCCCTTTTCAAGTTTTCCACAGTTTCAGTCACGCCCCCCCACCACGTCAGCCTTTCGTTTGTCTCAGTTTTCTAAGGATTCCCGCTCAAACTCGGGTTTCCTTGCTCGGCCCCGGCTTCACCGTCTCTGGGAAGCCCGGCTCCTTCGAAAAGCCTCAGCAAAAGCAAAAGCAAACCGCACTCACGGCAGCCGCAGCCGCCCCACCGCTCCCAGCTCCGTGTACCGCTTGCTCTGAGGGAGCTGCCGATATGGCCTCTTTTAAAGTTTGTCGCAGTTCTCAGTCACGCCCCCCGCCACGTCAGCCTTTCTTTGTCTCCGTTTTCTCAGGATTCCCGCTCAGACTCAGGTTTCCTTGCTCGGCCCCGGCTTCACCGCCTCCGGGAAGCCCGGCTCCTTCGCAAAGCCTCAGCAAAAGCAAATGCAAACCGCACTCACCGCCGCCGCCCCACCGCTCCCAGCTCCGCGTGCTCCTTGCTCTGAGGGAGCTGCCAAGATGGCCGCTTTTAAAGTTTGTCGCAGTTCTCAGTCACGCCCCCCGCCACGTCAGCCTTTCTTTGTCTCCGTTTTCTCAGGATTCCCGCTCAGACTCAGGTTTCCTTGCTCGGCCCCGGCTTCACCGCCTCCAGGAACCCCAGCTCCTTCGCAAAGCCTCAGCAAAAGCAAATGCAAACCGCACTCACCGCCGCCGCCCCACCGCTCCCAGCTCCGCGTGCTGCTTGCTCTGAGGGAGCTGCCGAGATGGCCCCTTTTCAAGTTTTCCACAGTTTCAGTCACGCCCCCCCACCACGTCAGCCTTTCGTTTGTCTCAGTTTTCTAAGGATTCCCGCTCAAACTCGGGTTTCCTTGCTCGGCCCCGGCTTCACCGTCTCCGGGAAGCCCGGCTCCTTCGAAAAGCCTCAGCAAAAGCAAAAGCAAACCGCACTCACGGCAGCCGCAGCCGCCCCACCGCTCCCAGCTCCGTGTACCGCTTGCTCTGAGGGAGCTGCCGATATGGCCTCTTTTAAAGTTTGTCGCAGTTCTCAGTCACGCCCCCCGCCACGTCAGCCTTTCTTTGTCTCCGTTTTCTCAGGATTCCCGCTCAGACTCAGGTTTCCTTGCTCGGCCCCGGCTTCACCGTCTCCGGGAAGCCCGGCTCCTTCGAAAAGCCTCAGCAAAAGCAAAAGCAAATCGCACTCACCGCAGCCGCCCCACCGCTCCAAGCTCCGCGTGCTGCTTGCTCTGAGGGAGCTGCCGAGATGGCCCCTTTTCAAGTTTTCCACAGTTTCAGTCACGCCCTCCCACCACGTCAGCCTTTTGTTTGTCTCAGTTTTCTAAGGATTCCCGCTCAAACTCGGGTTTCCTTGCTCGGCCCCGGCTTCACCGTCTCCGGGAAGCCCGGCTCCTTCGAAAAGCCTCAGCAAAAGCAAAAGCAAACCGCACTCACGGCAGCCGCAGCCGCCCCACCGCTCCCAGCTCCGTGTACCGCTTGCTCTGAGGGAGCTGCCGATATGGCCTCTTTTAAAGTTTGTCGCAGTTCTCAGTCACGCCCCCCGCCACGTCAGCCTTTCTTTGTCTCCGTTTTCTCAGGATTCCCGCTCAGACTCAGGTTTCCTTGCTCGGCCCCGGCTTCACCGTCTCCAGGAACCCCAGCTCCTTCGCAAAGCCTCAGCAAAAGCAAACGCAAATAGCACTCACCGCAGCCGCCCCACCGCTCCAAGCTCCGCGTGCTGCTTGCTCTGAGGGAGCTGCCGAGATGGTCCCTTTTCAAGTTTTCCACAGTTTCAGTCACGCCCCCCCACCACGTCAGCCTTTCTTTGTCTCCGTTTTCTCAGGATTCCCGCTCAGACTCAGGTTTCCTTGCTCGGCCCCGGCTTCACCGTCTCCGGGAAGCCCGGCTCCTTCGAAAAGCCTCAGCAAAAGCAAAAGCAAATCGCACTCACCGCAGCCGCCCCACCGCTCCAAGCTCCGCGTGCTGCTTGCTCTGAGGGAGCTGCCGAGATGGCCCCTTTTCAAGTTTTCCACAGTTTCAGTCACGCCCCCCCACCACGTCAGCCTTTCGTTTGTCTCAGTTTTCTAAGGATTCCCGCTCAAACTCGGGTTTCCTTGCTTGGCCCCGGCTTCACCGTCTCCGGGAAGCCCGGCTCCTTCGAAAAGCCTCAGCAAAAGCAAAAGCAAACCGCACTCACGGCAGCCGCAGCCGCCCCACCGCTACCAGCTCCGTGTACCGCTTGCTCTGAGGGAGCTGCCGATATGGCCTCTTTTAAAGTTTGTCGCAGTTCTCAGTCACGCCCCCCGCCACGTCAGCCTTTCTTTGTCTCCGTTTTCTCAGGATTCCCGCTCAGACTCAGGTTTCCTTGCTCGGCCCCGGCTTCACCGTCTCCGGGAACCCCAGCTCCTTCGCAAAGCCTCAGCAAAAGCAAACGCAAATCGCACTCACCGCAGCCGCCCCACCGCTCCAAGCTCCGCGTGCTGCTTGCTCTGAGGGAGCTGCCGAGATGGCCCCTTTTCAAGTTTTCCACAGTTTCAGTCACGCCCCCCCACCACGTCAGCCTTTCGTTTGTCTCAGTTTTCTAAGGATTCCCGCTCAAACTCGGGTTTCCTTGCTCGGCCCCGGCTTCACCGTCTCCGGGAAGCCCGGCTCCTTCGAAAAGCCTCAGCAAAAGCAAAAGCAAACCGCACTCACGGCAGCCGCAGCCGCCCCACCGCTCCCAGCTCCGTGTACCGCTTGCTCTGAGGGAGCTGCCGATATGGCCTCTTTTAAAGTTTGTCGCAGTTCTCAGTCACGCCCCCCGCCACGTCAGCCTTTCTTTGTCTCCGTTTTCTCAGGATTCCCGCTCAGACTCAGGTTTCCTTGCTCGGCCCCGGCTTCACCTTCTCCGGGAAGCCCGGCTCCTTCGCAAAGCCTCAGCAAAAGCAAATGCAAACCGCACTCACCGCCGCCGCCCCACCGCACCCAGCTCCGCGTGCTCCTTGCTCTGAGGGAGCTGCCGAGATGGCCGCTTTTAAAGTTTGCCGCGGTTCTCACTCACGCCCCCCGCCACGTCAGCCTTTCGTTTGTCTCAGGTTTCTGAGGATTCCCGCTCAGACTCGGGTTTCCATCCTCTGGCCCGGCTTCACCTTCTCCGGGAAGCCCGGCTCCTTCGCAAAACCTCAGAAAAAGCAAACGCAAATCGCACTCACCGCAGCCGCCCCACCGCTCCAAGCTCCGCGTGCTGCTTGCTCTGAGGGAGCTGCCGAGATGGCCCCTTTTCAAGTTTTCCACAGTTTCAGTCACGCCCCCCCACCACGTCAGCCTTTCGTTTGTCTCAGTTTTCTAAGGATTCCCGCTCAAACTCGGGTTTCCTTGCTCGGCCCCGGCTTCACCGTCTCCGGGAAGCCCGGCTCCTTCGAAAAGCCTCAGCAAAAGCAAAAGCAAATCGCACTCACCGCAGCCGCCCCACCGCTCCAAGCTCCGCGTGCTGCTTGCTCTGAGGGAGCTGCCGAGATGGCCCCTTTTCAAGTTTTCCACAGTTTCAGTCACGCCCCCCCACCACGTCAGCCTTTCGTTTGTCTCAGTTTTCTAAGGATTCCCGCTCAAACTCGGGTTTCCTTGCTCGGCCCCGGCTTCACCGTCTCCGGGAAGCCCGGCTCCTTCGAAAAGCCTCAGCAAAAGCAAAAGCAAACCGCACTCACGGCAGCCGCCCCACCGCTCCCAGCTCCGCGTGCTGCTTGCTCTGAGGGAGCTGCCGAGATGGCCCCTTTTCAAGTTTTCCACAGTTTCAGTCACGCCCCCCCACCACGTCAGCCTTTCGTTTGTCTCAGTTTTCTAAGGATTCCCGCTCAAACTCGGGTTTCCTTGCTCGGCCCCGGCTTCACCGTCTCCGGGAAGCCCGGCTCCTTCGAAAAGCCTCAGCAAAAGCAAAAGCAAACCGCACTCACGGCAGCCGCAGCCGCCCCACCGCTCCCAGCTCCGTGTACCGCTTGCTCTGAGGGAGCTGCCGATATGGCCTCTTTTAAAGTTTGTCGCAGTTCTCAGTCACGCCCCCCGCCACGTCAGACTTTCTTTGTCTCCGTTTTCTCAGGATTCCCGCTCAGACTCAGGTTTCCTTGCTCGGCCCCGGCTTCACCGTCTCCAGGAACCCCAGCTCCTTCGCAAAGCCTCAGCAAAAGCAAACGCAAATCGCACTCACCGCAGCCGCCCCACCGCTCCAAGCTCCGCGTGCTGCTTGCTCTGAGGGAGCTGCCGAGATGGCCCCTTTTCAAGTTTTCCACAGTTTCAGTCACGCCCCCCCACCACGTCAGCCTTTCGTTTGTCTCAGTTTTCTAAGGATTCCCGCTCAAACTCGGGTTTCCTTGCTCGGCCCCGGCTTCACCGTCTCCGGGAAGCCCGGCTCCTTCGAAAAGCCTCAGCAAATGCAAAAGCAAATCGCACTCACCGCAGCCGCCCCACCGCTCCAAGCTCCGCGTGCTGCTTGCTCTGAGGGAGCTGCCGAGATGGCCCCTTTTCAAGTTTTCCACAGTTTCAGTCACGCCCCCCCACCACGTCAGCCTTTCGTTTGTCTCAGTTTTCTAAGGATTCCCGCTCAAACTCGGGTTTCCTTGCTCGGCCCCGGCTTCACCGTCTCCGGGAAGCCCGGCTCCTTCGAAAAGCCTCAGCAAAAGCAAAAGCAAACCGCACTCACGGCAGCCGCAGCCGCCCCACCGCTCCCAGCTCCGTGTACCGCTTGCTCTGAGGGAGCTGCCGATATGGCGTCTTTTAAAGTTTGTCGCAGTTCTCAGTCACGCCCCCCGCCACGTCAGCCTTTCTTTGTCTCCGTTTTCTCAGGATTCCCGCTCAGACTCAGGTTTCCTTGCTCGGTCCCGGCTTCACCGCCTCCGGGAAGCCCGGCTCCTTCGCAAAGCCTCAGCAAAAGCAAATGCAAACCGCACTCACCGCCGCCGCCCCACCGCTCCCAGCTCCGCGTGCTCCTTGCTCTGAGGGAGCTGCCGAGATGGCCGCTTTTAAAGTTTGCCGCGGTTCTCACTCACGCCCCCCGCCACGTCAGCCTTTCGTTTGTCTCAGGTTTCTGAGGATTCCCGCTCAGACTCGGGTTTCCATCCTCTGGCCCGGCTTCACCTTCTCCGGGAAGCCCGGCTCCTTCGCAAAACCTCAGCAAAAGCAAACGCAAATCGCACTCACCGCAGCCGCCCCAGCGCTCCAAGCTCCGCGTGCTGCTTGCTCTGAGGGAGCTGCCGAGATGGCCCCTTTTCAAGTTTTCCACAGTTTCAGTCACTCCCCCCCACCACGTCAGCCTTTCGTTTGTCTCAGTTTTCTAAGGATTCCCGCTCAAACTCGGGTTTCCTTGCTCGGCCCCGGCTTCACCGTCTCCGGGAAGCCCGGCTCCTTCGAAAAGCCTCAGCAAAAGCAAAAGCAAACCGCACTCACGGCAGCCGCAGCCGCCCCACCGCTCCCAGCTCCGTGTACCGCTTGCTCTGAGGGAGCTGCCGATATGGCGTCTTTTAAAGTTTGTCGCAGTTCTCAGTCACGCCCCCCGCCACGTCAGCCTTTCTTTGTCTCCGTTTTCTCAGGATTCCCGCTCAGACTCAGGTTTCCTTGCTCGGTCCCGGCTTCACCGCCTCCGGGAAGCCCGGCTCCTTCGCAAAGCCTCAGCAAAAGCAAATGCAAACCGCACTCACCGCCGCCGCCCCACCGCTCCCAGCTCCGCGTGCTCCTTGCTCTGAGGGAGCTGCCGAGATGGCCGCTTTTAAAGTTTGCCGCGGTTCTCACTCACGCCCCCCGCCACGTCAGCCTTTCGTTTGTCTCAGGTTTCTGAGGATTCCCGCTCAGACTCGGGTTTCCATCCTCTGGCCCGGCTTCACCTTCTCCGGGAAGCCCGGCTCCTTCGCAAAACCTCAGCAAAAGCAAACGCAAATCGCACTCACCGCAGCCGCCCCAGCGCTCCAAGCTCCGCGTGCTGCTTGCTCTGAGGGAGCTGCCGAGATGGCCCCTTTTCAAGTTTTCCACAGTTTCAGTCACTCCCCCCCACCACGTCAGCCTTTCGTTTGTCTCAGTTTTCTAAGGATTCCCGCTCAAACTCGGGTTTCCTTGCTCGGCCCCGGCTTCACCGTCTCCGGGAAGCCCGGCTCCTTCGAAAAGCCTCAGCAAAAGCAAAAGCAAACCGCACTCACGGCAGCCGCAGCCGCCCCACCGCTCCCAGCTCCGTGTACCGCTTGCTCTGAGGGAGCTGCCGATATGGCCTCTTTTAAAGTTTGTCGCAGTTCTCAGTCACGCCCCCCGCCACGTCAGCCTTTCTTTGTATCCGTTTTCTCAGGATTCCCGCTCAGACTCAGGTTTCCTTGCTCGGCCCCGGCTTCACCGTCTCCAGGAACCCCAGCTCCTTCGCAAAGCCTCAGCAAAAGCAAACGCAAATCGCACTCACCGCAGCCGCCCCACCGCTCCAAGCTCCGCGTGCTGCTTGCTCTGAGGGAGCTGCCGAGATGGTCCCTTTTCAAGTTTTCCACAGTTTCAGTCACGCCCCCCCACCACGTCAGCCTTTCGTTTGTCTCAGTTTTCTAAGGATTCCCGCTCAAACTCGGGTTTCCTTGCTCGGCCCCGGCTTCACCGTCTCCGGGAAGCCCGGCTCCTTCGAAAAGCCTCAGCAAAAGCAAAAGCAAATCGCACTCACCGCAGCCGCCCCACCGCTCCAAGCTCCGCGTGCTGCTTGCTCTGAGGGAGCTGCCGAGATGGCCCCTTTTCAAGTTTTCCACAGTTTCAGTCACGCCCCCCCACCACGTCAGCCTTTCGTTTGTCTCAGTTTTCTAAGGATTCCCGCTCAAACTCGGGTTTCCTTGCTCGGCCCCGGCTTCACCGTCTCCGGGAAGCCCGGCTCCTTCGAAAAGCCTCAGCAAAAGCAAAAGCAAACCGCACTCACGGCAGCCGCAGCCGCCCCACCGCACCCAGCTCCGTGTACCGCTTGCTCTGAGGGAGCTGCCGATATGGCCTCTTTTAAAGTTTGTCGCAGTTCTCAGTCACGCCCCCCGCCACGTCAGCCTTTCTTTGTCTCCGTTTTCTCAGGATTCCCGCTCAGACTCAGGTTTCCTTGCTCGGACCCGGCTTCACCGTCTCCGGGAAGCCCGGCTCCTTCGCAAAGCCTCAGCAAAAGCAAATGCAAACCGCACTCACCGCCGCCGCCCCACCGCTCCCAGCTCCGCGTGCTCCTTGCTCTGAGGGAGCTGCCGAGATGGCCGCTTTTAAAGTTTGCCGCGGTTCTCACTCACGCCCCCCGCCACGTCAGCCTTTCGTTTGTCTCAGATTTCTGAGGATTCCCGCTCAGACTCAGGTTTCCTTGCTCGGCCTCGGCTTCACCGTCTCCAGGAACCCCAGCTCCTTCGCAAAGCCTCAGCAAAAGCAAACGCAAATCACACTCACCGCAGCCGCCCCACCGCTCCAAGCTCCGCGTGCTGCTTGCTCTGAGGGAGCTGCCGAGATGGCCCCTTTTCAAGTTTTCCACAGTTTCAGTCACGCCCCCCCACCACGTCAGCCTTTCGTTTGTCTCAGTTTTCTAAGGATTCCCGCTCAAACTCGGGTTTCCTTGCTCGGCCCCGGCTTCACCGTCTCCGGGAAGCCCGGCTCCTTCGAAAAGCCTCAGCAAAAGCAAAAGCAAACCGCACTCACGGCAGCCGCAGCCGCCCCACCGCTCCCAGCTCCGTGTACCGCTTGCTCTGAGGGAGCTGCCGATATGGCCTCTTTTAAAGTTTGTCGCAGTTCTCAGTCACGCCCCCCGCCACGTCAGCCTTTCTTTGTCTCCGTTTTCTCAGGATTCCCGCTCAGACTCAGGTTTCCTTGCTCGGCCCCGGCTTCACCGTCTCCGGGAAGCCCGGCTCCTTCGCAAAGCCTCAGCAAAAGCAAATGCAAACCGCACTCACCGCCGCCGCCCCACCGCTCCCAGCTCCGCGTGCTCCTTGCTCTGAGGGAGCTGCCGAGATGGCCGCTTTTAAAGTTTGCCGCGGTTCTCATTCACGCCCCCCGCCACGTCAGCCTTTCGTTTGTCTCAGGTTTCTGAGGATTCCCGCTCAGACTCGGGTTTCCATCCTCTGGCCCGGCTTCACCTTCTCCGGGAAGCCCGGCTCCTTCGCAAAACCTCAGCAAAAGCAAACGCAAATCGCACTCACCGCAGCCGCCCCAGCGCTCCAAGCTCCGCGTGCTGCTTGCTCTGAGGGAGCTGCCGAGATGGCCCCTTTTCAAGTTTTCCACAGTTTCAGTCACGCCCCCCCACCACGTCAGCCTTTCGTTTGTCTCAGTTTTCTAAGGATTCCCGCTCAAACTCGGGTTTCCTTGCTCGGCCCCGGCTTCACCGTCTCCGGGAAGCCCGGCTCCTTCGAAAAGCCTCAGCAAAAGCAAAAGCAAATCGCACTCACCGCAGCCGCCCCACCGCTCCCAGCTCCGTGTGCTGCTTGCTCTGAGGGAGCTGCCGAGATGGCCCCTTTTCAAGTTTTCCACAGTTTCAGTCACGCCCCCCCACCACGTCAGCCTTTCTTTTGTCTCAGTTTTCTAAGGATTCCCGCTCAAACTCGGGTTTCCTTGCTCGGCCCCGGCTTCACCGTCTCCGGGAAGCCCGGCTCCTTCGAAAAGCCTCAGCAAAAGCAAAAGCAAATCGCACTCACCGCAGCCGCCCCACCGCTCCAAGCTCCGCGTGCTGCTTGCTCTGTGGGAGCTGCCGAGATGGCCCCTTTTCAAGTTATCCACAGTTTCAGTCACGCCCCCCCACCACGTCAGCCTTTCGTTTGTCTCAGTTTTCTAAGGATTCCCGCTCAAACTCGGGTTTCCTTGCTCGGCCCCGGCTTCACCGTCTCCGGGAAGCCCGGCTCCTTCGAAAAGCCTCAGCAAAAGCAAAAGCAAATCGCACTCACCGCAGCCGCCCCACCGCTCCAAGCTCCGCGTGCTGCTTGCTCTGAGGGAGCTGCCGAGATGGCCCCTTTTCAAGTTTTCCACAGTTTCAGTCACGCCCCCCCACCACGTCAGCCTTTCGTTTGTCTCAGTTTTCTGAGGATTCCCGCTCAAACTCGGGTTTCCTTGCTCGGCCCCGGCTTCACCGTCTCCGGGAAGCCCGGCTCCTTCGAAAAGCCTCAGCAAAAGCAAAAGCAAACCGCACTCACGGCAGCCGCAGCCGCCCCACCGCTCCCAGCTCCGTGTACCGCTTGCTCTGAGGGAGCTGCCGATATGGCCTCTTTTAAAGTTTGTCGCAGTTCTCAGTCACGCCCCCCGCCACGTCAGCCTTTCTTTGTCTCCGTTTTCTCAGGATTCCCGCTCAGACTCAGGTTTCCTTGCTCGGCCCCGGCTTCACCGTCTCCGGGAAGCCCGGCTCCTTCGCAAAGCCTCAGCAAAAGCAAATGCAAACCGCACTCACCGCCGCCGCCCCACCGCTCCCAGCTCCGCGTGCTCCTTGCTCTGAGGGAGCTGCCGAGATGGCCGCTTTTAAAGTTTGCCGCGGTTCTCACTCACGCCCCCCGCCACGTCAGCCTTTCGTTTGTCTCAGGTTTCTGAGGATTCCCGCTCAGACTCGGGTTTCCATCCTCTGGCCCGGCTTCACCTTCTCCGGGAAGCCCGGCTCCTTCGCAAAACCTCAGCAAAAGCAAACGCAAATCGCACTCACCGCAGCCGCCCCACCGCTCCAAGCTCCGCGTGCTGCTTGCTCTGAGGGAGCTGCCGAGATGGCCCCTTTTCAAGTTTTCCACAGTTTCAGTCACGCGCCCCCACCACGTCAGCCTTTCGTTTGTCTCAGTTTTCTAAGGATTCCCGCTCAAACTCGGGTTTCCTTGCTCGGCCCCGGCTTCACCGTCTACGGGAAGCCCGGCTCCTTCGAAAAGCCTCAGCAAAAGCAAAAGCAAATCGCACTCACCGCAGCCGCCCCACCGCTCCAAGCTCCGCGTGCTGCTTGCTCTGAGGGAGCTGCCGAGATGGCCCCTTTTCATGTTTTCCACAGTTTCAGTCACGCCCCCCCACCACGTCAGCCTTTCGTTTGTCTCAGTTTTCTAAGGATTCCCGCTCAAACTCGGGTTTCCTTGCTCGGCCCCGGCTTCTCCGTCTCCGGGAAGCCCGGCTCCTTCGAAAAGCCTCAGCAAAAGCAAAAGCAAACCGCACTCACGGCAGCCGCAGCCGCCCCACCGCTCCCAGCTCCGTGTACCGCTTGCTCTGAGGGAGCTGCCGATATGGCCTCTTTTAAAGTTTGTCGCAGTTCTCAGTCACGCCCCCCGCCACGTCAGCCTTTCTTTGTCTCCGTTTTCTCAGGATTCCCGCTCACACTCAGGTTTCCTTGCTCGGCCCCGGCTTCACCGTCTCCGGGAACCCCAGCTCCTTTGCAAAGCCTCAGCAAAAGCAAACGCAAATCGCACTCACCGCAGCCGCCCCACCGCTCCAAGCTCCGCGTGCTGCTTGCTCTGAGGGAGCTGCCGAGATGGCCCCTTTTCAAGTTTTCCACAGTTTCAGTCACGCCCCCCCACCACGTCAGCCTTTCGTTTGTCTCAGTTTTCTAAGGATTCCCGCTCAAACTCGGGTTTCCTTGCTCGGCCCCGGCTTCACCGTCTCCGGGAAGCCCGGCTCCTTCGAAAAGCCTCAGCAAAAGCAAACGCAAATCGCACTCACCGCAGCCGCCCCACCGCTCCAAGCTCCGCGTGCTGCTTGCTCTGAGGGAGCTGCCGAGATGGCCCCTTTTCAAGTTTTCCACAGTTTCAGTCACGCCCCCCCACCACGTCAGCCTTTCCTTTGTCTCAGTTTTCTAAGGATTCCCGCTCAAACTCGGGTTTCCTTGCTCGGCCCCGGCTTCACCGTCTCCGGGAAGCCCGGCTCCTTCGAAAAGCCTCAGCAAAAGCAAAAGCAAACCGCACTCACGGCAGCCGCAGCCGCCCCACCGCTCCCAGCTCCGTGTACCGCTTGCTCTGAGGGAGCTGCCGATATGGCCTCTTTTAAAGTTTGTCGCAGTTCTCAGTCACGCCCCCCGCCACGTCAGCCTTTCTTTGTCTCCGTTTTCTCAGGATTCCCGCTCAGACTCAGGTTTCCTTGCTCGGCCCCGGCTTCACCGTCTCCGGGAAGCCCGGCTCCTTCGCAAAGCCTCAGCAAAAGCAAATGCAAACCGCACTCACCGCCGCCGCCCCACCGCTCCCAGCTCCGCGTGCTCCTTGCTCTGAGGGAGCTGCCGAGATGGCCGCTTTTAAAGTTTGCCGCGGTTCTCACTCACGCCCCCCCACCACGTCAGCCTTTCGTTTGTCTCAGTTTTCTAAGGATTCCCGCTCAAACTCGGGTTTCCTTGCTCGGCCCCGGCTTCTCCGTCTCCGGGAAGCCCGGCTCCTTCGAAAAGCCTCAGCAAAAGCAAAAGCAAACCGCACTCACGGCAGCCGCAGCCGCCCCACCGCTCCCAGCTCCGTGTACCGCTTGCTCTGAGGGAGCTGCCGATATGGCCTCTTTTAAAGTTTGTCGCAGTTCTCAGTCACGCCCCCCGCCACGTCAGCCTTTCTTTGTCTCCGTTTTCTCAGGATTCCCGCTCACACTCAGGTTTCCTTGCTCGGCCCCGGCTTCACCGTCTCCGGGAACCCCAGCTCCTTTGCAAAGCCTCAGCAAAAGCAAACGCAAATCGCACTCACCGCAGCCGCCCCACCGCTCCAAGCTCCGCGTGCTGCTTGCTCTGAGGGAGCTGCCGAGATGGCCCCTTTTCAAGTTTTCCACAGTTTCAGTCACGCCCCCCCACCACGTCAGCCTTTCGTTTGTCTCAGTTTTCTAAGGATTCCCGCTCAAACTCGGGTTTCCTTGCTCGGCCCCGGCTTCACCGTCTCCGGGAAGCCCGGCTCCTTCGAAAAGCCTCAGCAAAAGCAAACGCAAATCGCACTCACCGCAGCCGCCCCACCGCTCCAAGCTCCGCGTGCTGCTTGCTCTGAGGGAGCTGCCGAGATGGCCCCTTTTCAAGTTTTCCACAGTTTCAGTCACGCCCCCCCACCACGTCAGCCTTTCCTTTGTCTCAGTTTTCTAAGGATTCCCGCTCAAACTCGGGTTTCCTTGCTCGGCCCCGGCTTCACCGTCTCCGGGAAGCCCGGCTCCTTCGAAAAGCCTCAGCAAAAGCAAAAGCAAACCGCACTCACGGCAGCCGCAGCTGCCCCACCGCTCCCAGCTCCGTGTACCGCTTGCTCTGAGGGAGCTGCCGATATAGCCTCTTTTAAAGTTTGTCGCAGTTCTCAGTCACGCCCCCCGCCACGTCAGCCTTTCTTTGTTTCCGTTTTCTCAGGATTCCCGCTCAGACTCAGGTTTCCTTGCTCGGCCCCGGCTTCACCGTCTCCAGGAACCCCAGCTCCTTCGCAAAGCCTCAGCAAAAGCAAACGCAAATCACACTCACCGCCGCCGCCCCACCGCTCCAAGCTCCGCGTGCTGCTTGCTCTGAGGGAGCTGCCGAGATGGCCCCTTTTCAAGTTTTCCACAGTTTCAGTCACGCCCCCCCACCACGTCAGCCTTTCGTTTGTCTCAGTTTTCTAAGGATTCCCGCTCAAACTCGGGTTTCCTTGCTCGGCCCCGGCTTCACCGTCTCCGGGAAGCCCGGCTCCTTCGCAAAGCCTCAGCAAAAGCAAATGCAAACCGCACTCACCGCCGCCGCCCCACCGCTCCCAGCTCCGCGTGCTCCTTGCTCTGAGGGAGCTGCCGAGATGGCCGCTTTTAAAGTTTGCCGCGGTTCTCACTCACGCCCCCCGCCACGTCAGCCTTTCGTTTGTCTCAGGTTTCTGAGGATTCCCGCTCAGACTCGGGTTTCCATCCTCTGGCCCGGCTTCACCTTCTCCGGGAAGCCCGGCTCCTTCGCAAAACCTCAGCAAAAGCAAACGCAAATCGCACTCACCGCAGCCGCCCCACCGCTCCAAGCTCCGCGTGCTGCTTGCTCTGAGGGAGCTGCCGAGATGGCCCCTTTTCAAGTTTTCCACAGTTTCAGTCACGCCCCCCCACCACGTCAGCCTTTCGTTTGTCTCAGTTTTCTAAGGATTCCCGCTCAAACTCGGGTTTCCTTGCTCGGCCCCGGCTTCACCGTCTCCGGGAAGCCCGACTCCTTCGAAAAGCCTCAGCAAAAGCAAAAGCAAATCGCACTCACCGCAGCCGCCCCACCGCTCCAAGCTCCGCGTGCTGCTTGCTCTGAGGGAGCTGCCGAGATGGCCCCTTTTCATGTTTTCCACAGTTTCAGTCACGCCCCCCGCCACGTCAGCCTTTCTTTGTCTCCGTTTTCTCAGGATTCCCGCTCAGACTCAGGTTTCCTTGCTCGGCCCCGGCTTCACCGTCTCCGGGAAGCCCGGCTCCTTCGCAAAGCCTCACCAAAAGCAAATGCAAACCGCACTCACCGCCGCCGCCCCACCGCTCCCAGCTCCGCGTGCTCCTTGCTCTGAGGGAGCTGCCGAGATGGCCGCTTTTAAAGTTTGCCGCGGTTCTCACTCACGCCCCCCGCCACGTCAGCCTTTCGTTTGTCTCAGGTTTCTGAGGATTCCCGCTCAGACTCGGGTTTCCATCCTCTGGCCCGGCTTCACCTTCTCCGGGAAGCCCGGCTCCTTCGCAAAACCTCAGCAAAAGCAAACGCAAATCGCACTCACCGCAGCCGCCCCACCGCTCCAAGCTCCGCGTGCTGCTTGCTCTGAGGGAGCTGCCGAGATGGCCCCTTTTCAAGTTTTCCACAGTTTCAGTCACGCCCCCCCACCACGTCAGCCTTTCGTTTGTCTCAGTTTTCTAAGGATTCCCGCTCAAACTCGGGTTTCCTTGCTCGGCCCCGGCTTCACCGTCTCCGGGAAGCCCGGCTCCTTCGAAAAGCCTCAGCAAAAGCAAAAGCAA
The DNA here is from genome assembly GCA_028020825.1 of Podargus strigoides. Taxonomy (NCBI): domain Eukaryota; kingdom Metazoa; phylum Chordata; class Aves; order Caprimulgiformes; family Podargidae; genus Podargus; species Podargus strigoides. Next base: position 30,476,956 of record CM051662.1, on the reverse strand, counting down.
ACCGCACTCACGGCAGCCGCAGCCGCCCCACCGCTCCCAGCTCCGTGTACCGCTTGCTCTGAGGGAGCTGCCGATATGGCGTCTTTTAAAGTTTGTCGCAGTTCTCAGTCACGCCCCCCGCCACGTCAGCCTTTCTTTGTCTCCGTTTTCTCAGGATTCCCGCTCAGACTCAGGTTTCCTTGCTCGGTCCCGGCTTCACCGCCTCCGGGAAGCCCGGCTCCTTCGCAAAGCCTCAGCAAAAGCAAATGCAAACCGCACTCACCGCCGCCGCCCCACCGCTCCCAGCTCCGCGTGCTCCTTGCTCTGAGGGAGCTGCTGAGATGGCCGCTTTTAAAGTTTGCCGCGGTTCTCACTCACGCCCCCCGCCACGTCAGCCTTTCGTTTGTCTCAGGTTTCTGAGGATTCCCGCTCAGACTCGGGTTTCCATCCTCTGGCCCGGCTTCACCTTCTCCGGGAAGCCCGGCTCCTTCGCAAAACCTCAGCAAAAGCAAACGCAAATCGCACTCACCGCAGCCGCCCCACCGCTCCAAGCTCCGCGTGCTGCTTGCTCTGAGGGAGCTGCCGAGATGGCCCCTTTTCAAGTTTTCCACAGTTTCAGTCACTCCCCCCCACCACGTCAGCCTTTCGTTTGTCTCAGTTTTCTAAGGATTCCCGCTCAAACTCGGGTTTCCTTGCTCGGCCCCGGCTTCACCGTCTCCGGGAAGCCCGGCTCCTTCGAAAAGCCTCAGCAAAAGCAAAAGCAAACCGCACTCACGGCAGCCGCAGCCGCCCCACCGCTCCCAGCTCCGTGTACCGCTTGCTCTGAGGGAGCTGCCGATATGGCCTCTTTTAAAGTTTGTCGCAGTTCTCAGTCACGCCCCCCGCCACGTCAGCCTTTCTTTGTCTCCGTTTTCTCAGGATTCCCGCTCAGACTCAGGTTTCCTTGCTCGGCCCCGGCTTCACCGTCTCCAGGAACCCCAGCTCCTTCGCAAAGCCTCAGCAAAAGCAAACGCAAATCGCACTCACCGCAGCCGCCCCACCGCTCCAAGCTCCGCGTGCTGCTTGCTCTGAGGGAGCTGCCGAGATGGTCCCTTTTCAAGTTTTCCACAGTTTCAGTCACGCCCCCCCACCACGTCAGCCTTTCGTTTGTCTCAGTTTTCTAAGGATTCCCGCTCAAACTCGGGTTTCCTTGCTCGGCCCCGGCTTCACCGTCTCCGGGAAGCCCGGCTCCTTCGAAAAGCCTCAGCAAAAGCAAAAGCAAATCGCACTCACCGCAGCCGCCCCACCGCTCCAAGCTCCGCGTGCTGCTTGCTCTGAGGGAGCTGCCGAGATGGCCCCTTTTCAAGTTTTCCACAGTTTCAGTCACGCCCCCCCACCACGTCAGCCTTTCGTTTGTCTCAGTTTTCTAAGGATTCCCGCTCAAACTCGGGTTTCCTTGCTCGGCCCCGGCTTCACCGTCTCCGGGAAGCCCGGCTCCTTCGAAAAGCCTCAGCAAAAGCAAAAGCAAACCGCACTCACGGCAGCCGCAGCCGCCCCACCGCTCCCAGCTCCGTGTACCGCTTGCTCTGAGGGAGCTGCCGATATGGCCTCTTTTAAAGTTTGTCGCAGTTCTCAGTCACGCCCCCCGCCACGTCAGCCTTTCTTTGTCTCCGTTTTCTCAGGATTCCCGCTCAGACTCAGGTTTCCTTGCTCGGACCCGGCTTCACCGTCTCCGGGAAGCCCGGCTCCTTCGCAAAGCCTCAGCAAAAGCAAATGCAAACCGCACTCACCGCCGCCGCCCCACCGCTCCCAGCTCCGCGTGCTCCTTGCTCTGAGGGAGCTGCCGAGATGGCCGCTTTTCAAGTTTGCCGCGGTTCTCACTCACGCCCCCCGCCACGTCAGCCTTTCGTTTGTCTCAGATTTCTGAGGATTCCCGCTCAGACTCGGGTTTCCATCCTCTGGCCCGGCTTCACCTTCTCCGGGAAGCCCGGCTCCTTCGCAAAACCTCAGCAAAAGCAAACGCAAATCGCACTCACCGCAGCCGCCCCACCGCTCCAAGCTCCGCGTGCTGCTTGCTCTGAGGGAGCTGCCGAGATGGCCCCTTTTCAAGTTTTCCACAGTTTCAGTCACGCCCCCCCACCACGTCAGCCTTTAGTTTGTCTCAGTTTTCTAAGAATTCCCGCTCAAACTCGGGTTTCCTTGCTCGGCCCCGGCTTCACCGTCTCCGGGAAGCCCGGCTCCTTCGAAAAGCCTCAGCAAAAGCAAAAGCAAACCGCACTCACGGCAGCCGCAGCTGCCCCACCGCTCCCAGCTCCGTGTACCGCTTGCTCTGAGGGAGCTGCCGATATAGCCTCTTTTAAAGTTTGTCGCAGTTCTCAGTCACGCCCCCCGCCACGTCAGCCTTTCTTTGTCTCCGTTTTCTCAGGATTCCCGCTCAGACTCAGGTTTCCTTGCTCGGCCTCGGCTTCACCGTCTCCAGGAACCCCAGCTCCTTCGCAAAGCCTCAGCAAAAGCAAACGCAAATCACACTCACCGCAGCCGCCCCACCGCTCCAAGCTCCGCGTGCTGCTTGCTCTGAGGGAGCTGCCGAGATGGCCCCTTTTCAAGTTTTCCACAGTTTCAGTCACGCCCCCCCACCACGTCAGCCTTTCGTTTGTCTCAGTTTTCTAAGGATTCCCGCTCAAACTCGGGTTTCCTTGCTCGGCCCCGGCTTCACCGTCTCCGGGAAGCCCGGCTCCTTCGAAAAGCCTCAGCAAAAGCAAAAGCAAATCGCACTCACCGCAGCCGCCCCACCGCTCCAAGCTCCGCGTGCTGCTTGCTCTGAGGGAGCTGCCGAGATGGCCCCTTTTCAAGTTTTCCACAGTTTCAGTCACGCCCCCCCACCACGTCAGCCTTTCGTTTGTCTCAGTTTTCTAAGGATTCCCGCTCAAACTCGGGTTTCCTTGCTCGGCCCCGGCTTCACCGTCTCCGGGAAGCCCGGCTCCTTCGAAAAGCCTCAGCAAAAGCAAAAGCAAACCGCACTCACGGCAGCCGCAGCCGCCCCACCGCTCCCAGCTCCGTGTACCGCTTGCTCTGAGGGAGCTGCCGATATGGCCTCTTTTAAAGTTTGTCGCAGTTCTCAGTCACGCCCCCCGCCACGTCAGCCTTTCTTTGTCTCCGTTTTCTCAGGATTCCCGCTCAGACTCAGGTTTCCTTGCTCGGCCCCGGCTTCACCGTCTCCGGGAAGCCCGGCTCCTTCGCAAAGCCTCAGCAAAAGCAAATGCAAACCGCACTCACCGCCGCCGCCCCACCGCTCCCAGCTCCGCGTGCTCCTTGCTCTGAGGGAGCTGCCGAGATGGCCGCTTTTAAAGTTTGCCGCGGTTCTCATTCACGCCCCCCGCCACGTCAGCCTTTCGTTTGTCTCAGGTTTCTGAGGATTCCCGCTCAGACTCGGGTTTCCATCCTCTGGCCCGGCTTCACCTTCTCCGGGAAGCCCGGCTCCTTCGCAAAACCTCAGCAAAAGCAAACGCAAATCGCACTCACCGCAGCCGCCCCAGCGCTCCAAGCTCCGCGTGCTGCTTGCTCTGAGGGAGCTGCCGAGATGGCCCCTTTTCAAGTTTTCCACAGTTTCAGTCACGCCCCCCCACCACGTCAGCCTTTCGTTTGTCTCAGTTTTCTAAGGATTCCCGCTCAAACTCGGGTTTCCTTGCTCGGCCCCGGCTTCACCGTCTCCGGGAAGCCCGGCTCCTTCGAAAAGCCTCAGCAAAAGCAAAAGCAAATCGCACTCACCGCAGCCGCCCCACCGCTCCAAGCTCCGTGTGCTGCTTGCTCTGAGGGAGCTGCCGAGATGGCCCCTTTTCAAGTTTTCCACAGTTTCAGTCACGCCCCCCCACCACGTCAGCCTTTCGTTTGTCTCAGTTTTCTAAGGATTCCCGCTCAAACTCGGGTTTCCTTGCTCGGCCCCGGCTTCACCGTCTCCGGGAAGCCCGGCTCCTTCGAAAAGCCTCAGCAAAAGCAAAAGCAAACCGCACTCACGGCAGCCGCAGCCGCCCCACCGCTCCCAGCTCCGTGTACCGCTTGCTCTGAGGGAGCTGCCGATATGGCCTCTTTTAAAGTTTGTCGCAGTTCTCAGTCACGCCCCCCGCCACGTCAGCCTTTCTTTGTCTCCGTTTTCTCAGGATTCCCGCTCAGACTCAGGTTTCCTTGCTCGGCCCCGGCTTCACCGTCTCCGGGAAGCCCGGCTCCTTCGCAAAGCCTCAGCAAAAGCAAATGCAAACCGCACTCACCGCCGCCGCCCCACCGCTCCCAGCTCCGCGTGCTCCTTGCTCTGAGGGAGCTGCCGAGATGGCCGCTTTTAAAGTTTGCCGCGGTTCTCACTCACGCCCCCCGCCACGTCAGCCTTTCGTTTGTCTCAGGTTTCTGAGGATTCCCGCTCAGACTCGGGTTTCCATCCTCTGGCCCGGCTTCACCTTCTCCGGGAAGCCCGGCTCCTTCGCAAAACCTCAGCAAAAGCAAACGCAAATCGCACTCACCGCAGCCGCCCCACCGCTCCAAGCTCCGCGTGCTGCTTGCTCTGAGGGAGCTGCCGAGATGGCCCCTTTTCAAGTTTTCCACAGTTTCAGTCACGCCCCCCCACCACGTCAGCCTTTCGTTTGTCTCAGTTTTCTAAGGATTCCCGCTCAAACTCGGGTTTCCTTGCTCGGCCCCGGCTTCACCGTCTCCGGGAAGCCCGGCTCCTTCGAAAAGCCTCAGCAAAAGCAAAAGCAAATCGCACTCACCGCAGCCGCCCCACCGCTCCAAGCTCCGCGTGCTGCTTGCTCTGAGGGAGCTGCCGAGATGGCCCCTTTTCATGTTTTCCACAGTTTCAGTCACGCCCCCCCACCACGTCAGCCTTTCGTTTGTCTCAGTTTTCTAAGGATTCCCGCTCAAACTCGGGTTTCCTTGCTCGGCCCCGGCTTCTCCGTCTCCGGGAAGCCCGGCTCCTTCGAAAAGCCTCAGCAAAAGCAAAAGCAAACCGCACTCACGGCAGCCGCAGCCGCCCCACCGCTCCCAGCTCCGTGTACCGCTTGCTCTGAGGGAGCTGCCGATATGGCCTCTTTTAAAGTTTGTCGCAGTTCTCAGTCACGCCCCCCGCCACGTCAGCCTTTCTTTGTCTCCGTTTTCTCAGGATTCCCGCTCACACTCAGGTTTCCTTGCTCGGCCCCGGCTTCACCGTCTCCGGGAACCCCAGCTCCTTCGCAAAGCCTCAGCAAAAGCAAACGCAAATCGCACTCACCGCAGCCGCCCCACCGCTCCAAGCTCCGCGTGCTGCTTGCTCTGAGGGAGCTGCCGAGATGGCCCCTTTTCAAGTTTTCCACAGTTTCAGTCACGCCCCCCCACCACGTCAGCCTTTCGTTTGTCTCAGTTTTCTAAGGATTCCCGCTCAAACTCGGGTTTCCTTGCTCGGCCCCGGCTTCACCGTCTCCGGGAAGCCCGGCTCCTTCGAAAAGCCTCAGCAAAAGCAAAAGCAAATCGCACTCACCGCAGCCGCCCCACCGCTCCAAGCTCCGCGTGCTGCTTGCTCTGAGGGAGCTGCCGAGATGGCCCCTTTTCAAGTTTTCCACAGTTTCAGTCACGCCCCCCCACCACGTCAGCCTTTCGTTTGTCTCAGTTTTCTGAGGATTCCCGCTCAAACTCGGGTTTCCTTGCTCGGCCCCGGCTTCACCGTCTCCGGGAAGCCCGGCTCCTTCGAAAAGCCTCAGCAAAAGCAAAAGCAAACCGCACTCACGGCAGCCGCAGCCGCCCCACCGCTCCCAGCTCCGTGTACCGCTTGCTCTGAGGGAGCTGCCGATATGGCCTCTTTTAAAGTTTGTCGCAGTTCTCAGTCACGCCCCCCGCCACGTCAGCCTTTCTTTGTCTCCGTTTTCTCAGGATTCCCGCTCAGACTCAGGTTTCCTTGCTCGGCCCCGGCTTCACCGTCTCCGGGAACCCCGGCTCCTTCGCAAAGCCTCAGCAAAAGCAAATGCAAACCGCACTCACCGCCGCCGCCCCACCGCTCCCAGCTCCGCGTGCTCCTTGCTCTGAGGGAGCTGCCGAGATGGCCGCTTTTAAAGTTTGCCGCGGTTCTCACTCACGCCCCCCGCCACGTCAGCCTTTCGTTTGTCTCAGGTTTCTGAGGATTCCCGCTCAGACTCGGGTTTCCATCCTCTGGCCCGGCTTCACCTTCTCCGGGAAGCCCGGCTCCTTCGAAAAGCCTCAGCAAAAGCAAAAGCAAACCGCACTCACCGCAGCCGCCCCACCGCTCCCAGCTCTGTGTACCGCTTGCTCTGAGGGAGCTGCCGATATGGCCTCTTTTAAAGTTTGTCGCAGTTCTCAGTCACGCCCCCCGCCACGTCAGCCTTTCTTTGTCTCCGTTTTCTCAGGATTCCCGCTCAGACTCATGTTTCCTTGCTCGGCCCCGGCTTCACCGTCTCCGGGAACCCCAGCTCCTTCGCAAAGCCTCAGCAAAAGCAAACGCAAATCGCACTCACCGCAGCCGCCCCACCGCTCCAAGCTCCGCGTGCTGCTTGCTCTGAGGGAGCTGCCGAAATGGCCCCTTTTCAAGTTTTCCACAGTTTCAGTCACGCCCCCCCACCACGTCAGCCTTTCGTTTGTCTCAGTTTTCTAAGGATTCCCGCTCAAACTCGGGTTTCCTTGCTCGGCCCCGGCTTCACCGTCTCCGGGAAGCCCGGCTCCTTCAAAAAGCCTCAGCAAAAGCAAAAGCAAATCGCACTCACCGCAGCCGCCCCACCGCTCCAAGCTCCGCGTGCTGCTTGCTCTGAGGGAGCTGCCGAGATGGCCCCTTTTCAAGTTTTCCACAGTTTCAGTCACGCCCCCCCACCACGTCAGCCTTTCGTTTGTCTCAGTTTTCTAAGGATTCCCGCTCAAACTCGGGTTTCCTTGCTCGGCCCCGGCTTCACCGTCTCCGGGAAGCCCGGCTCCTTCGAAAAGCCTCAGCAAAAGCAAAAGCAAACCGCACTCACGGCAGCCGCAGCCGCCCCACCGCTCCCAGCTCCGTGTACCGCTTGCTCTGAGGGAGCTGCCGATATGGCCTCTTTTAAAGTTTGTCGCAGTTCTCAGTCACGCCCCCCGCCACGTCAGCCTTTCTTTGTCTCCGTTTTCTCAGGATTCCCGCTCAGACTCAGGTTTCCTTGCTCGGCCCCGGCTTCACCGTCTCCGGGAAGCCCGGCTCCTTCGCAAAGCCTCAGCAAAAGCAAATGCAAACCGCACTCACCGCCGCCGCCCCACCGCTCCCAGCTCCGCGTGCTCCTTGCTCTGAGGGAGCTGCCGAGATGGCCGCTTTTAAAGTTTGCCGCGGTTCTCACTCACGCCCCCCGCCACGTCAGCCTTTCGTTTGTCTCAGGTTTCTGAGGATTCCCGCTCAGACTCGGGTTTCCATCCTCTGGCCCGGCTTCACCTTCTCCGGGAAGCCCGGCTCCTTCGCAAAACCTCAACAAAAGCAAACGCAAATCGCACTCACCGCAGCCGCCCCACCGCTCCAAGCTCCGCGTGCTGCTTGCTCTGAGGGAGCTGCCGAGATGGCCCCTTTTCAAGTTTTCCACAGTTTCAGTCACGCCCCCCCACCACGTCAGCCTTTCATTTGTCTCAGTTTTCTAAGGATTCCCGCTCAAACTCGGGTTTCCTTGCTCGGCCCCGGCTTCACCGTCTCCGGGAAGCCCGGCTCCTTCGCAAAGCCTCAGCAAAAGCAAATGCAAACCGCACTCACCGCCGCCGCCCCACCGCTCCAAGCTCCGCGTGCTCCTTGCTCTGAGGGAGCTGCCGAGATGGCCGCTTTTAAAGTTTGCCGCGGTTCTCACTCACGCCCCCCGCCACGACAGCCTTTCGTTTGTCTCAGGTTTCTGAGGATTCCCGCTCAGACTCGGGTTTCCATCCTCTGGCCCGGCTTCACCTTCTCCGGGAAGCCCGGCTCCTTCGCAAAACCTCAGCAAAAGCAAACGCAAATCGCACTCACCGCAGCCGCCCCACCGCTCCAAGCTCCGCGTGCTGCTTGCTCTGAGGGAGCTGCCGAGATGGCCCCTTTTCAAGTTTTCCACAGTTTCAGTCACGCCCCCCCACCACGTCAGCCTTTCGTTTGTCTCAGTTTTCTAAGGATTCCCGCTCAAACTCGGGTTTCCTTGCTCGGCCCCGGCTTCACCGTCTCCGGGAAGCCCGGCTCCTTCGAAAAGCCTCAGCAAAAGCAAAAGCAAATCGCACTCACCGCAGCCGCCCCACCGCTCCAAGCTCCGCGTGCTGCTTGCTCTGAGGGAGCTGCCGAGATGGCCCCTTTTCAAGTTTTCCACAGTTTCAGTCACGCCCCCCCACCACGTCAGCCTTTCGTTTGTCTCAGTTTTCTAAGGATTCCCGCTCAAACTCGGGTTTCCTTGCTCGGCCCCGGCTTCACCGTCTCCGGGAAGCCCGGCTCCTTCGAAAAGCCTCAGCAAAAGCAAAAGCAAACCGCACTCACGGCAGCCGCAGCCGCCCCACCGCTCCCAGCTCCGTGTACCGCTTGCTCTGAGGGAGCTGCCGATATGGCCTCTTTTAAAGTTTGTCGCAGTTCTCAGTCACGCCCCCCGCCACGTCAGCCTTTCTTTGTCTCCGTTTTCTCAGGATTCCCGCTCAGACTCAGGTTTCCTTGCTCGGCCCCGGCTTCACCGTCTCCGGGAACCCCAGCTCCTTCGCAAAGCCTCAGCAAAAGCAAACGCAAATCGCACTCACCGCAGCCGCCCCACCGCTCCAAGCTCCGCGTGCTGCTTGCTCTGAGGGAGCTGCCGAGATGGCCCCTTTTCAAGTTTTCCACAGTTTCAGTCACGCCCCCCCACCACGTCAGCCTTTCGTTTGTCTCAGTTTTCTAAGGATTCCCGCTCAAACTCGGGTTTCCTTGCTCGGCCCCGGCTTCACCGTCTCGGGGAAGCCCGGCTCCTTCGAAAAGCCTCAGCAAAAGCAAAAGCAAATCGCACTCACCTCAGCCACCCCACCGCTCCAAGCTCCGCGTGCTGCTTGCTCTGAGGGAGCTGCCGAGATGGCCCCTTTTCAAGTTTTCCACAGTTTCAGTCACGCCCCCCCACCACGTCAGCCTTTCGTTTGTCTCAGTTTTCTAAGGATTCCCGCTCAAACTCGGGTTTCCTTGCTCGGCCCCGGCTTCACCGTCTCCGGGAAGCCCGGCTCCTTCGAAAAGCCTCAGCAAAAGCAAAAGCAAACCGCACTCACGGCAGCCGCAGCCGCCCCACCGCTCCCAGCTCCGTGTACCGCTTGCTCTGAGGGAGCTGCCGATATGGCCTCTTTTAAAGTTTGTCGCAGTTCTCAGTCACGCCCCCCGCCACGTCAGCCTTTCTTTGTCTCCGTTTTCTCAGGATTCCCGCTCAGACTCAGGTTTCCTTGCTCGGCCCCGGCTTCACCTTCACCGGGAAGCCCGGCTCCTTCGCAAAGCCTCAGCAAAAGCAAATGCAAACCACACTCACCGCCGCCGCCCCACCGCTCCCAGCTCCGCGTGCTCCTTGCTCTGAGGGAGCTGCCGAGATGGCCGCTTTTAAAGTTTGCCGCGGTTCTCACTCACGCCCCCCGCCACGTCAGCCTTTCGTTTGTCTCAGGTTTCTGAGGATTCCCGCTCAGACTCGGGTTTCCATCCTCTGGCCCGGCTTCACCTTCTCCGGGAAGCCCGGCTCCTTCGCAAAACCTCAGCAAAAGCAAACGCAAATCACACTCACCGCCGCCGCCCCACCGCTCCCAGCTCCGCGTGCTCCTTGCTCTGAGGGAGCTGCCGATATGGCCTCTTTTAAAGTTTGTCGCAGTTCTCGGTCACGCCCCCCGCCACGTCAGCCTTTCTTTGTCTCCGTTTTCTCAGGATTCCCGCTCAGACTCAGGTTTCCTTGCTCGGCCCCGGCTTCACCGTCTCCGGGAACCCCAGCTCCTTCGCAAAGCCTCAGCAAAAGCAAACGCAAATCGCACTCACCACAGCCGCCCCACCGCTCCAAGCTCCGCGTGCTGCTTGCTCTGAGGGAGCTGCCGAGATGGCCCCTTTTCAAGTTTTCCACAGTTTCAGTCACGCCCCCCCACCACGTCAGCCTTTCGTTTGTCTCAGTTTTCTAAGGATTCCCGCTCAAACTCGGGTTTCCTTGCTCGGCCCCGGCTTCACCGTCTCCGGGAAGCCCGGCTCCTTCGCAAAGCCTCAGCAAAAGCAAATGCAAACCGCACTCACCGCCGCCGCCCCACCGCTCCCAGCTCCGCGTGCTCCTTGCTCTGAGGGAGCTGCCGAGATGGCCGCTTTTAAAGTTTGTCGCGGTTCTCACTCACGCCCCCCGCCACGTCAGCCTTTCGTTTGTCTCAGGTTTCTGAGGATTCCCGCTCAGACTCGGGTTTCCATCCTCTGGCCCGGCTTCACCTTCTCCGGGAAGCCCGGCTCCTTCGCAAAACCTCAGCAAAAGCAAACGCAAATCGCACTCACCGCAGCCGCCCCACCGCTCCAAGCTCCGCGTGCTGCTTGCTCTGAGGGAGCTGCCGAGATGGCCCCTTTTCAAGTTTTCCACAGTTTCAGTCACGCCCCCCCACCACGTCAGCCTTTCGTTTGTCTCAGTTTTCTAAGGATTCCCGCTCAAACTCGGGTTTCCTTGCTCGGCCCCGGCTTCACCGTCTCCGGGAAGCCCGGCTCCTTCGAAAAGCCTCAGCAAAAGCAAAAGCAAATCGCACTCACCGCAGCCGCCCCACCGCTCCAAGCTCCGCGTGCTGCTTGCTCTGAGGGAGCTGCCGAGATGGCCCCTTTTCAAGTTTTCCACAGTTTCAGTCACGCCCCCTCACCACGTCAGCCTTTCATTTGTCTCAGTTTTCTAAGGATTCCCGCTCAAACTCGGGTTTCCTTGCTCGGCCCCGGCTTCACCGTCTCCGGGAAGCCCGGCTCCTTCGAAAAGCCTCAGCAAAAGCAAAAGCAAACCGCACTCACGGCAGCCGCAGCCGCCCCACCGCTCCCAGCTCCGTGTACCGCTTGCTCTGAGGGAGCTGCCGATATGGCCTCTTTTAAAGTTTGTCGCAGTTCTCAGTCACGCCCCCCGCCACGTCAGCCTTTCTTTGTCTCCGTTTTCTCAGGATTCCCGCTCAGACTCAGGTTTCCTTGCTCGGCCCCGGCTTCACCGCCTCCGGGAAGCCCGGCTCCTTCGCAAAGCCTCAGCAAAAGCAAATGCAAACCGCACTCACCGCCGCCGCCCCACCGCTCCCAGCTCCGCGTGCTCCTTGCTCTGAGGGAGCTGCCGAGATGGCCGCTTTTAAAGTTTGTCGCAGTTCTCAGTCACGCCCCCCACCACGTCAGCCTTTCGTTTGTCTCAGTTTTCTAAGGATTCCCGCTCAAACTCGGGTTTCCTTGCTCGGCCCCGGCTTCACCGTCTCCGGGAAGCCCGGCTCCTTCGAAAAGCCTCAGCAAAAGCAAAAGCAAATCGCACTCACCGCAGCCGCCCCACCGCTCCAAGCTCCGCGTGCTGCTTGCTCTGAGGGAGCTGCCGAGATGGCCCCTTTTCAAGTTTTCCACAGTTTCAGTCACGCCCCCCCACCACGTCAGCCTTTCGTTTGTCTCAGTTTTCTGAGGATTCCCGCTCAAACTCGGGTTTCCTTGCTCGGCCCCGGCTTCACCGTCTCCGGGAAGCCCGGCTCCTTCGAAAAGCCTCAGCAAAAGCAAAAGCAAACCGCACTCACGGCAGCCGCAGCCGCCCCACCGCTCCCAGCTCCGTGTACCGCTTGCTCTGAGGGAGCTGCCGATATGGCCTCTTTTAAAGTTTGTCGCAGTTCTCAGTCACGCCCCCCGCCACGTCAGCCTTTCTTTGTCTCCGTTTTCTCAGGATTCCCGCTCAGACTCAGGTTTCCTTGCTCGGCCCCGGCTTCACCGTCTCCGGGAACCCCGGCTCCTTCGCAAAGCCTCAGCAAAAGCAAATGCAAACCGCACTCACCGCCGCCGCCCCACCGCTCCCAGCTCCGCGTGCTCCTTGCTCTGAGGGAGCTGCCGAGATGGCCGCTTTTAAAGTTTGCCGCGGTTCTCACTCACGCCCCCCGCCACGTCAGCCTTTCGTTTGTCTCAGGTTTCTGAGGATTCCCGCTCAGACTCGGGTTTCCATCCTCTGGCCCGGCTTCACCTTCTCCGGGAAGCCCGGCTCCTTCGAAAAGCCTCAGCAAAAGCAAAAGCAAACCGCACTCACCGCAGCCGCCCCACCGCTCCCAGCTCTGTGTACCGCTTGCTCTGAGGGAGCTGCCGATATGGCCTCTTTTAAAGTTTGTCGCAGTTCTCAGTCACGCCCCCCGCCACGTCAGCCTTTCTTTGTCTCCGTTTTCTCAGGATTCCCGCTCAGACTCATGTTTCCTTGCTCGGCCCCGGCTTCACCGTCTCCGGGAACCCCAGCTCCTTCGCAAAGCCTCAGCAAAAGCAAACGCAAATCGCACTCACCGCAGCCGCCCCACCGCTCCAAGCTCCGCGTGCTGCTTGCTCTGAGGGAGCTGCCGAAATGGCCCCTTTTCAAGTTTTCCACAGTTTCAGTCACGCCCCCCCACCACGTCAGCCTTTCGTTTGTCTCAGTTTTCTAAGGATTCCCGCTCAAACTCGGGTTTCCTTGCTCGGCCCCGGCTTCACCGTCTCCGGGAAGCCCGGCTCCTTCAAAAAGCCTCAGCAAAAGCAAAAGCAAATCGCACTCACCGCAGCCGCCCCACCGCTCCAAGCTCCGCGTGCTGCTTGCTCTGAGGGAGCTGCCGAGATGGCCCCTTTTCAAGTTTTCCACAGTTTCAGTCACGCCCCCCCACCACGTCAGCCTTTCGTTTGTCTCAGTTTTCTAAGGATTCCCGCTCAAACTCGGGTTTCCTTGCTCGGCCCCGGCTTCACCGTCTCCGGGAAGCCCGGCTCCTTCGAAAAGCCTCAGCAAAAGCAAAAGCAAACCGCACTCACGGCAGCCGCAGCCGCCCCACCGCTCCCAGCTCCGTGTACCGCTTGCTCTGAGGGAGCTGCCGATATGGCCTCTTTTAAAGTTTGTCGCAGTTCTCAGTCACGCCCCCCGCCACGTCAGCCTTTCTTTGTCTCCGTTTTCTCAGGATTCCCGCTCAGACTCAGGTTTCCTTGCTCGGCCCCGGCTTCACCGTCTCCGGGAAGCCCGGCTCCTTCGCAAAGCCTCAGCAAAAGCAAATGCAAACCGCACTCACCGCCGCCGCCCCACGGCTCCCAGCTCCGCGTGCTCCTTGCTCTGAGGGAGCTGCCGAGATGGCCGCTTTTAAAGTTTGCCGCGGTTCTCACTCACGCCCCCCGCCACGTCAGCCTTTCGTTTGTCTCAGGTTTCTGAGGATTCCCGCTCAGACTCGGGTTTCCATCCTCTGGCCCGGCTTCACCTTCTCCGGGAAGCCCGGCTCCTTCGCAAAACCTCAACAAAAGCAAACGCAAATCGCACTCACCGCAGCCGCCCCACCGCTCCAAGCTCCGCGTGCTGCTTGCTCTGAGGGAGCTGCCGAGATGGCCCCTTTTCAAGTTTTCCACAGTTTCAGTCACGCCCCCCCACCACGTCAGCCTTTCATTTGTCTCAGTTTTCTAAGGATTCCCGCTCAAACTCGGGTTTCCTTGCTCGGCCCCGGCTTCACCGTCTCCGGGAAGCCCGGCTCCTTCGCAAAGCCTCAGCAAAAGCAAATGCAAACCGCACTCACCGCCGCCGCCCCACCGCTCCAAGCTCCGCGTGCTCCTTGCTCTGAGGGAGCTGCCGAGATGGCCGCTTTTAAAGTTTGCCGCGGTTCTCACTCACGCCCCCCGCCACGACAGCCTTTCGTTTGTCTCAGGTTTCTGAGGATTCCCGCTCAGACTCGGGTTTCCATCCTCTGGCCCGGCTTCACCTTCTCCGGGAAGCCCGGCTCCTTCGCAAAACCTCAGCAAAAGCAAACGCAAATCGCACTCACCGCAGCCGCCCCACCGCTCCAAGCTCCGCGTGCTGCTTGCTCTGAGGGAGCTGCCGAGATGGCCCCTTTTCAAGTTTTCCACAGTTTCAGTCACGCCCCCCCACCACGTCAGCCTTTCGTTTGTCTCAGTTTTCTAAGGATTCCCGCTCAAACTCGGGTTTCCTTGCTCGGCCCCGGCTTCACCGTCTCCGGGAAGCCCGGCTCCTTCGAAAAGCCTCAGCAAAAGCAAAAGCAAATCGCACTCACCGCAGCCGCCCCACCGCTCCAAGCTCCGCGTGCTGCTTGCTCTGAGGGAGCTGCCGAGATGGCCCCTTTTCAAGTTTTCCACAGTTTCAGTCACGCCCCCCCACCACGTCAGCCTTTCGTTTGTCTCAGTTTTCTAAGGATTCCCGCTCAAACTCGGGTTTCCTTGCTCGGCCCCGGCTTCACCGTCTCCGGGAAGCCCGGCTCCTTCGAAAAGCCTCAGCAAAAGCAAAAGCAAACCGCACTCACGGCAGCCGCAGCCGCCCCACCGCTCCCAGCTCCGTGTACCGCTTGCTCTGAGGGAGCTGCCGATATGGCCTCTTTTAAAGTTTGTCGCAGTTCTCAGTCACGCCCCCCGCCACGTCAGCCTTTCTTTGTCTCCGTTTTCTCAGGATTCCCGCTCAGACTCAGGTTTCCTTGCTCGGCCCCGGCTTCACCGTCTCCGGGAACCCCAGCTCCTTCGCAAAGCCTCAGCAAAAGCAAACGCAAATCGCACTCACCGCAGCCGCCCCACCGCTCCAAGCTCCGCGTGCTGCTTGCTCTGAGGGAGCTGCCGAGATGGCCCCTTTTCAAGTTTTCCACAGTTTCAGTCACGCCCCCCCACCACGTCAGCCTTTCGTTTGTCTCAGTTTTCTAAGGATTCCCGCTCAAACTCGGGTTTCCTTGCTCGGCCCCGGCTTCACCGTCTCGGGGAAGCCCGGCTCCTTCGAAAAGCCTCAGCAAAAGCAAAAGCAAATCGCACTCACCGCAGCCACCCCACCGCTCCAAGCTCCGCGTGCTGCTTGCTCTGAGGGAGCTGCCGAGATGGCCCCTTTTCAAGTTTTCCACAGTTTCAGTCACGCCCCCCCACCACGTCAGCCTTTCGTTTGTCTCAGTTTTCTAAGGATTCCCGCTCAAACTCGGGTTTCCTTGCTCGGCCCCGGCTTCACCGTCTCCGGGAAGCCCGGCTCCTTCGAAAAGCCTCAGCAAAAGCAAAAGCAAACCGCACTCACGGCAGCCGCAGCCGCCCCACCGCTCCCAGCTCCGTGTACCGCTTGCTCTGAGGGAGCTGCCGATATGGCCTCTTTTAAAGTTTGTCGCAGTTCTCAGTCACGCCCCCCGCCACGTCAGCCTTTCTTTGTCTCCGTTTTCTCAGGATTCCCGCTCAGACTCAGGTTTCCTTGCTCGGCCCCGGCTTCACCTTCACCGGGAAGCCCGGCTCCTTCGCAAAGCCTCAGCAAAAGCAAATGCAAACCACACTCACCGCCGCCGCCCCACCGCTCCCAGCTCCGCGTGCTCCTTGCTCTGAGGGAGCTGCCGAGATGGCCGCTTTTAAAGTTTGCCGCGGTTCTCACTCACGCCCCCCGCCACGTCAGCCTTTCGTTTGTCTCAGGTTTCTGAGGATTCCCGCTCAGACTCGGGTTTCCATCCTCTGGCCCGGCTTCACCTTCTCCGGGAAGCCCGGCTCCTTCGCAAAACCTCAGCAAAAGCAAACGCAAATCACACTCACCGCCGCCGCCCCACCGCTCCCAGCTCCGCGTGCTCCTTGCTCTGAGGGAGCTGCCGATATGGCCTCTTTTAAAGTTTGTCGCAGTTCTCGGTCACGCCCCCCGCCACGTCAGCCTTTCTTTGTCTCCGTTTTCTCAGGATTCCCGCTCAGACTCAGGTTTCCTTGCTCGGCCCCGGCTTCACCGTCTCCGGGAACCCCAGCTCCTTCGCAAAGCCTCAGCAAAAGCAAACGCAAATCGCACTCACCACAGCCGCCCCACCGCTCCAAGCTCCGCGTGCTGCTTGCTCTGAGGGAGCTGCCGAGATGGCCCCTTTTCAAGTTTTCCACAGTTTCAGTCACGCCCCCCCACCACGTCAGCCTTTCGTTTGTCTCAGTTTTCTAAGGATTCCCGCTCAAACTCGGGTTTCCTTGCTCGGCCCCGGCTTCACCGTCTCCGGGAAGCCCGGCTCCTTCGCAAAGCCTCAGCAAAAGCAAATGCAAACCGCACTCACCGCCGCCGCCCCACCGCTCCCAGCTCCGCGTGCTCCTTGCTCTGAGGGAGCTGCCGAGATGGCCGCTTTTAAAGTTTGTCGCGGTTCTCACTCACGCCCCCCGCCACGTCAGCCTTTCGTTTGTCTCAGGTTTCTGAGGATTCCCGCTCAGACTCGGGTTTCCATCCTCTGGCCCGGCTTCACCTTCTCCGGGAAGCCCGGCTCCTTCGCAAAACCTCAGCAAAAGCAAACGCAAATCGCACTCACCGCAGCCGCCCCACCGCTCCAAGCTCCGCGTGCTGCTTGCTCTGAGGGAGCTGCCGAGATGGCCCCTTTTCAAGTTTTCCACAGTTTCAGTCACGCCCCCCCACCACGTCAGCCTTTCGTTTGTCTCAGTTTTCTAAGGATTCCCGCTCAAACTCGGGTTTCCTTGCTCGGCCCCGGCTTCACCGTCTCCGGGAAGCCCGGCTCCTTCGAAAAGCCTCAGCAAAAGCAAAAGCAAATCGCACTCACCGCAGCCGCCCCACCGCTCCAAGCTCCGCGTGCTGCTTGCTCTGAGGGAGCTGCCGAGATGGCCCCTTTTCAAGTTTTCCACAGTTTCAGTCACGCCCCCTCACCACGTCAGCCTTTCATTTGTCTCAGTTTTCTAAGGATTCCCGCTCAAACTCGGGTTTCCTTGCTCGGCCCCGGCTTCACCGTCTCCGGGAAGCCCGGCTCCTTCGAAAAGCCTCAGCAAAAGCAAAAGCAAACCGCACTCACGGCAGCCGCAGCCGCCCCACCGCTCCCAGCTCCGTGTACCGCTTGCTCTGAGGGAGCTGCCGATATGGCCTCTTTTAAAGTTTGTCGCAGTTCTCAGTCACGCCCCCCGCCACGTCAGCCTTTCTTTGTCTCCGTTTTCTCAGGATTCCCGCTCAGACTCAGGTTTCCTTGCTCGGCCCCGGCTTCACCGCCTCCGGGAAGCCCGGCTCCTTCGCAAAGCCTCAGCAAAAGCAAATGCAAACCGCACTCACCGCCGCCGCCCCACCGCTCCCAGCTCCGCGTGCTCCTTGCTCTGAGGGAGCTGCCGAGATGGCCGCTTTTCAAGTTTTCCACAGTTTCAGTCACGCCCCCCCACCACGTCAGCCTTTCGTTTGTCTCAGTTTTCTAAGGATTCCCGCTCAAACTCGGGTTTCCTTGCTCGGCCCCGGCTTCACCGTCTCCGGGAAGCCCGGCTCCTTCGAAAAGCCTCAGCAAAAGCAAAAGCAAACCGCACTCACGGCAGCCGCAGCCGCCCCACCGCTCCCAGCTCCGTGTACCGCTTGCTCTGAGGGAGCTGCCGATATGGCCTCTTTTAAAGTTTGTCGCAGTTCTCAGTCACGCCCCCCGCCACGTCAGCCTTTCTTTGTCTCCGTTTTCTCAGGATTCCCGCTCAGACTCAGGTTTCCTTGCTCGGCCCTGGCTTCACCGCCTCCGGGAAGCCCGGCTCCTTCGCAAAGCCTCAGCAAAAGCAAACGCAAATCGCACTCACCGCAGCCGCCCCACCGCTCCAAGGTCCGCGTGCTCCTTGCTCTGAGGGAGCTGCCGAGATGGCCCCTTTTCAAGTTTTCCACAGTTTCAGTCACGCCCCCCCACCACGTCAGCCTTTCGTTTGTCTCAGTTTTCTAAGGATTCCCGCTCAAACTCGGGTTTCCTTGCTCGGCCCCGGCTTCACCGTCTCCGGGAAGCCCGGCTCCTTCGAAAAGCCTCAGCAAAAGCAAAAGCAAATCGCACTCACCGCAGCCGCCCCACCGCTCCAAGCTCCGCGTGCTGCTTGCTCTGAGGGAGCTGCCGAGATGGCCCCTTTTCAAGTTTTCCACTGTTTCAGTCACGCCCCCCCACCACGTCAGCCTTTCGTTTGTCTCAGTTTTATAAGGATTCCCGCTCAAACTCGGGTTTCCTTGCTCGGCCCCGGCTTCACCGTCTCCGGGAAGCCCGGCTCCTTCGCAAAGCCTCAGCAAAAGCAAAAGCAAACCGCACTCACGGCAGCCGCAGCCGCCCCACCGCTCCCAGCTCCGTGTACCGCTTGCTCTGAGGGAGCTGCCGATATGGCCTCTTTTAAAGTTTGTCGCAGTTCTCAGTCACGCCCCCCGCCACGTCAGCCTTTCTTTGTCTCCGTTTTCTCAGGATTCCCGCTCAGACTCAGGTTTCCTTGCTCGGCCCCGGCTTCACCGCCTCCGGGAAGCCCGGCTCCTTCGCAAAGCCTCAGCAAAAGCAAATGCAAACCGCACTCACCGCCGCCGCCCCACCGCTCCCAGCCCCGCGTGCTCCTTGCTCTGAGGGAGCTGCCGAGATGGCCGCTTTTAAAGTTTGCCGCGGTTCTCACTCACGCCCCCCGCCACGTCAGCCTTTCGTTTGTCTCAGGTTTCTGAGGATTCCCGCTCAGACTCGGGTTTCCATCCTCTGGCCCGGCTTCACCTTCTCCGGGAAGCCCGGATCCTTCGCAAAACCTCAGCAAAAGCAAACGCAAATCGCACTCACCGCAGCCGCCCCACCGCTCCAAGCTCCGCGAGCTCCTTGCTCTGAGGGAGCTGCCGAGATGGCCCCTTTTCAAGTTTTCCACAGTTTCAGTCACGCCCCCCCACCACGTCAGCCTTTCGTTTGTCTCAGTTTTCTAAGGATTCCCGCTCAAACTCGGGTTTCCTTGCTCGGCCCCGGCTTCACCGTCTCCGGGAAGCCCGGCTCCTTCGAAAAGCCTCAGCAAAAGCAAAAGCAAATCGCACTCACCGCAGCCGCCCCACCGCTCCAAGCTCCGCGTGCTGCTTGCTCTGAGGGAGCTGCCGAGATGGCCCCTTTTCAAGTTTTCCACAGTTTCAGTCACGCCCCCCCACCACGTCAGCCTTTCGTTTGTCTCAGTTTTCTAAGGATTCCCGCTCAAACTCGGGTTTCCTTGCTCGGCCCCGGCTTCACCGTCTCTGGGAAGCCCGGCTCCTTCGAAAAGCCTCAGCAAAAGCAAAAGCAAACCGCACTCACGGCAGCCGCAGCCGCCCCACCGCTCCCAGCTCGGTGTACCGCTTGCTCTGAGGGAGCTGCCGATATGGCCTCTTTTAAAGTTTGTCGCAGTTCTCAGTCACGCCCCCCGCCACGTCAGCCTTTCTTTGTCTCCGTTTTCTCAGGATTCCCGCTCAGACTCAGGTTTCCTTGCTCGGCCCCGGCTTCACCTTCTCCGGGAAGCCCGGCTCCTTCGCAAAGCCTCAGCAAAAGCAAATGCAAACCGCACTCACCGCCGCCGCCCCACCGCTCCCAGCTCCGCGTGCTCCTTGCTCTGAGGGAGCTGCCGAGATGGCCGCTTTTAAAGTTTGCCGCGGTTCTCACTCACGCCCCCCGCCACGTCAGCCTTTCGTTTGTCTCAGTTTTCTAAGGATTCCCGCTCAAACTCGGGTTTCCTTGCTCGGCCCCGGCTTCACCGTCTCCGGGAAGCCCGGCTCCTTCGCAAAACCTCAGCAAAAGCAAACGCAAATCGCACTCACCGCAGCCGCCCCACCGCTCCAAGCTCCGCGTGCTGCTTGCTCTGAGGGAGCTGCCGAGATGGCCCCTTTTCAAGTTTTCCACAGTTTCAGTCACGCCCCCCCACCACGTCAGCCTTTCGTTTGTCTCAGTTTTCTAAGGATTCCCGCTCAAACTCGGGTTTCCTTGCTCGGCCCCGGCTTCACCGTCTCCGGGAAGCCCGGCTCCTTCGAAAAGCCTCAGCAAAAGCAAAAGCAAACCGCACTCACGGCAGCCGCAGCCGCCCCACCGCTCCCGGCTCCGTGTACCGCTTGCTCTGAGGGAGCTGCCGATATGGCCTCTTTTAAAGTTTGTCGCAGTTCTCAGTCACGCCCCCCGCCACGTCAGCCTTTCTTTGTCTCCGTTTTCTCAGGATTCCCGCTCAGACTCAGGTTTCCTTGCTCGG
Source organism: Podargus strigoides (assembly GCA_028020825.1). NCBI lineage: Eukaryota > Metazoa > Chordata > Aves > Caprimulgiformes > Podargidae > Podargus > Podargus strigoides. The sequence goes on along the minus strand of CM051662.1, from coordinate 30,456,993 downwards.
CCCCGGCTTCACCGTCTCCGGGAAGCCCGGCTCCTTCGCAAAGCCTCAGCAAAAGCAAATGCAAACCGCACTCACCGCCGCCGCCCCACCGCTCCCAGCTCCGCGTGCTCCTTGCTCTGAGGGAGCTGCCGAGATGGCCGCTTTTAAAGTTTGCCGCGGTTCTCACTCACGCCCCCCGCCACGTCAGCCTTTCGTTTGTCTCAGGTTTCTGAGGATTCCCGCTCAGACTCGGGTTTCCATCCTCTGGCCCGGCTTCACCTTCTCCGGGAAGCCCGACTCCTTCGCAAAACCTCAGCAAAAGCAAACGCAAATCGCACTCACCGCAGCCGCCCCACCGCTCCAAGCTCCGCGTGCTGCTTGCTCTGAGGGAGCTGCCGAGATGGCCCCTTTTCAAGTTTTCCACAGTTTCAGTCACGCCCCCCCACCACGTCAGCCTTTCGTTTGTCTCAGTTTTCTAAGGATTCCCGCTCAAACTCGGGTTTCCTTGCTCGGCCCCGGCTTCACCGTCTCCGGGAAGCCCGGCTCCTTCGAAAAGCCTCAGCAAAAGCAAAAGCAAACCGCACTCACGGCAGCCGCAGCCGCCCCACCGCTCCCAGCTCCGTGTACCGCTTGCTCTGAGGGAGCTGCCGATATAGCCTCTTTTAAAGTTTGTCGCAGTTCTCAGTCACGCCCCCCGCCACGTCAGCCTTTCTTTGTCTCCGTTTTCTCAGGATTCCCGCTCAGACTCAGGTTTCCTTGCTCGGCCCCGGCTTCACCGTCTCCAGGAACCCCAGCTCCTTCGCAAAGCCTCAGCAAAAGCAAACGCAAATCACACTCACCGCAGCCGCCCCACCGCTGCAAGCTCCGCGTGCTGCTTGCTCTGAGGGAGCTGCCGAGATGGCCCCTTTTCAAGTTTTCCACAGTTTCAGTCACGCCCCCCCACCACGTCAGCCTTTCGTTTGTCTCAGTTTTCTAAGGATTCCCGCTCAAACTCAGGTTTCCTTGCTCGGCCCCGGCTTCACCGTCTCCGGGAAGCCCGGCTCCTTCGAAAAGCCTCAGCAAAAGCAAAAGCAAATCGCACTCACCGCAGCCGCCCCACCGCTCCAAGCTCCGCGTGCTGCTTGCTCTGTGGGAGCTGCCGAGATGGCCCCTTTTCAAGTTTTCCACAGTTTCAGTCACGCCCCCCCACCACGTCAGCCTTTCGTTTGTCTCAGTTTTCTAAGGATTCCCGCTCAAACTCGGGTTTCCTTGCTCAGCCCCGGCTTCACCGTCTCCGGGAAGCCCGGCTCCTTCGAAAAGCCTCAGCAAAAGCAAAAGCAAACCGCACTCACGGCAGCCGCAGCCGCCCCACCGCTCCAAGCTCCGCGTGCTGCTTGCTCTGAGGGAGCTGCCGATATGGCCTCTTTTAAAGTTTGTCGCAGTTCTCAGTCACGCCCCCCGCCACGTCAGCCTTTCTTTGTCTCCGTTTTCTCAGGATTCCCGCTCAGACTCAGGTTTCCTTGCTCGGCCCCGGCTTCACCGTCTCCGGGAAGCCCGGCTCCTTCGCAAAGCCTCAGCAAAAGCAAATGCAAACCGCACTCACCGCCGCCGCCCCACCGCTCCCAGCTCCGCGTGCTCCTTGCTCTGAGGGAGCTGCTGAGATGGCCGCTTTTAAAGTTTGCCGCGGTTCTCACTCACGCCCCCCGCCACGTCAGCCTTTCTTTGTCTCCGTTTTCTCAGGATTCCCGCTCAGACTCAGGTTTCCTTGCTCGGCCCCGGCTTCACCGTCTCCGGGAACCCCAGCTCCTTCGCAAAGCCTCAGCAAAAGCAAACGCAAATCGCACTCACCGCAGCCGCCCCACCGCTCCAAGCTCCGCGTGCTGCTTGCTCTGAGGGAGCTGCCGAGATGGCCCCTTTTCAAGTTTTCCACAGTTTCAGTCACGCCCCCCCACCACGTCAGCCTTTCGTTTGTCTCAGTTTTCTAAGGATTCCCGCTCAAACTCGGGTTTCCTTGCTCGGCCCCGGCTTCACCGTCTCCGGGAAGCCCGGCTCCTTCGAAAAGCCTCAGCAAAAGCAAAAGCAAATCGCACTCACCGCAGCCGCCCCACCGCTCCAAGCTCCGCGTGCTGCTTGCTCTGAGGGAGCTGCCGAGATGGCCCCTTTTCAAGTTTTCCACAGTTTCAGTCACGCCCCCCCACCACGTCAGCCTTTCGTTTGTCTCCGTTTTCTAAGGATTCCCGCTCAAACTCGGGTTTCCTTGCTCGGCCCCGGCTTCACCGTCTCCGGGAAGCCCGGCTCCTTCGAAAAGCCTCAGCAAAAGCAAAAGCAAACCGCACTCACGGCAGCCGCAGCCGCCCCACCGCTCCCAGCTCCGTGTACCGCTTGCTCTGAGGGAGCTGCCGATATGGCCTCTTTTAAAGTTTGTCGCAGTTCTCAGTCACGCCCCCCGCCACGTCAGCCTTTCTTTGTCTCCGTTTTCTCAGGATTCCCGCTCAGACACCGGTTTCCTTGCTCGGCCCCGGCTTCACCTTCTCCGGGAAGCCCGGCTCCTTCGCAAAGCCTCAGCAAAAGCAAATGCAAACCGCACTCACCGCCGCCGCCCCACCGCTCCCAGCTCCGCGTGCTCCTTGCTCTGAGGGAGCTGCCGAGATGGCCGCTTTTAAAGTTTGCCGCGGTTCTCACTCACGCCCCCCGCCACGTCAGCCTTTCGTTTGTCTCAGGTTTCTGAGGATTCCCGCTCAGACTCGGGTTTCCATCCTCTGGCCCGGCTTCACCTTCTCCGGGAAGCCCGGCTCCTTCGCAAAACCTCAGCAAAAGCAAACGCAAATCGCACTCACCGCAGCCGCCCCACCGCTCCAAGCTCCGCGTGCTGCTTGCTCTGAGGGAGCTGCCGAGATGGCCCCTTTTCAAGTTTTCCACAGTTTCAGTCACGCCCCCCCACCACGTCAGCCTTTCGTTTGTCTCAGTTTTCTAAGGATTCCCGCTCAAACTCGGGTTTCCTTGCTCGGCCCCGGCTTCACCGTCTCCGGGAAGCCCGGCTCCTTCGAAAAGCCTCAGCAAAAGCAAAAGCAAATCGCACTCACCGCAGCCGCCCCACCGCTCCAAGCTCCGCGTGCTGCTTGCTCTGAGGGAGCTGCCGAGATGGCCCCTTTTCAAGTTTTCCACAGTTTCAGTCACGCCCCCCCACCACGTCAGCCTTTCGTTTGTCTCAGTTTTCTAAGGATTCCCGCTCAAACTCGGGTTTCCTTGCTCGGCCCCGGCTTCACCGTCTCCGGGAAGCCCGGCTCCTTCGAAAAGCCTCAGCAAAAGCAAAAGCAAACCGCACTCACGGCAGCCGCAGCCGCCCCACCGCTCCCGGCTCCGTGTACCGCTTGCTCTGAGGGAGCTGCCGATATGGCCTCTTTTAAAGTTTGTCGCAGTTCTCAGTCACGCCCCCCGCCACGTCAGCCTTTCTTTGTCTCCGTTTTCTCAGGATTCCCGCTCAGACTCAGGTTTCCTTGCTCGGCCCCGGCTTCACCGTCTCCGGGAAGCCCGGCTCCTTCGCAAAGCCTCAGCAAAAGCAAATGCAAACCGCACTCACCGCCGCCGCCCCACCGCTCCCAGCTCCGCGTGCTCCTTGCTCTGAGGGAGCTGCCGAGATGGCCGCTTTTAAAGTTTGCCGCGGTTCTCACTCACGCCCCCCGCCACGTCAGCCTTTCGTTTGTCTCAGGTTTCTGAGGATTCCCGCTCAGACTCGGGTTTCCATCCTCTGGCCCGGCTTCACCTTCTCCGGGAAGCCCGACTCCTTCGCAAAACCTCAGCAAAAGCAAACGCAAATCGCACTCACCGCAGCCGCCCCACCGCTCCAAGCTCCGCGTGCTGCTTGCTCTGAGGGAGCTGCCGAGATGGCCCCTTTTCAAGTTTTCCACAGTTTCAGTCACGCCCCCCCACCACGTCAGCCTTTCGTTTGTCTCAGTTTTCTAAGGATTCCCGCTCAAACTCGGGTTTCCTTGCTCGGCCCCGGCTTCACCGTCTCCGGGAAGCCCGGCTCCTTCGAAAAGCCTCAGCAAAAGCAAAAGCAAACCGCACTCACGGCAGCCGCAGCCGCCCCACCGCTCCCAGCTCCGTGTACCGCTTGCTCTGAGGGAGCTGCCGATATAGCCTCTTTTAAAGTTTGTCGCAGTTCTCAGTCACGCCCCCCGCCACGTCAGCCTTTCTTTGTCTCCGTTTTCTCAGGATTCCCGCTCAGACTCAGGTTTCCTTGCTCGGCCCCGGCTTCACCGTCTCCAGGAACCCCAGCTCCTTCGCAAAGCCTCAGCAAAAGCAAACGCAAATCACACTCACCGCAGCCGCCCCACCGCTGCAAGCTCCGCGTGCTGCTTGCTCTGAGGGAGCTGCCGAGATGGCCCCTTTTCAAGTTTTCCACAGTTTCAGTCACGCCCCCCCACCACGTCAGCCTTTCGTTTGTCTCAGTTTTCTAAGGATTCCCGCTCAAACTCAGGTTTCCTTGCTCGGCCCCGGCTTCACCGTCTCCGGGAAGCCCGGCTCCTTCGAAAAGCCTCAGCAAAAGCAAAAGCAAATCGCACTCACCGCAGCCGCCCCACCGCTCCAAGCTCCGCGTGCTGCTTGCTCTGTGGGAGCTGCCGAGATGGCCCCTTTTCAAGTTTTCCACAGTTTCAGTCACGCCCCCCCACCACGTCAGCCTTTCGTTTGTCTCAGTTTTCTAAGGATTCCCGCTCAAACTCGGGTTTCCTTGCTCAGCCCCGGCTTCACCGTCTCCGGGAAGCCCGGCTCCTTCGAAAAGCCTCAGCAAAAGCAAAAGCAAACCGCACTCACGGCAGCCGCAGCCGCCCCACCGCTCCAAGCTCCGCGTGCTGCTTGCTCTGAGGGAGCTGCCGATATGGCCTCTTTTAAAGTTTGTCGCAGTTCTCAGTCACGCCCCCCGCCACGTCAGCCTTTCTTTGTCTCCGTTTTCTCAGGATTCCCGCTCAGACTCAGGTTTCCTTGCTCGGCCCCGGCTTCACCGTCTCCGGGAAGCCCGGCTCCTTCGCAAAGCCTCAGCAAAAGCAAATGCAAACCGCACTCACCGCCGCCGCCCCACCGCTCCCAGCTCCGCGTGCTCCTTGCTCTGAGGGAGCTGCTGAGATGGCCGCTTTTAAAGTTTGCCGCGGTTCTCACTCACGCCCCCCGCCACGTCAGCCTTTCTTTGTCTCCGTTTTCTCAGGATTCCCGCTCAGACTCAGGTTTCCTTGCTCGGCCCCGGCTTCACCGTCTCCGGGAACCCCAGCTCCTTCGCAAAGCCTCAGCAAAAGCAAACGCAAATCGCACTCACCGCAGCCGCCCCACCGCTCCAAGCTCCGCGTGCTGCTTGCTCTGAGGGAGCTGCCGAGATGGCCCCTTTTCAAGTTTTCCACAGTTTCAGTCACGCCCCCCCACCACGTCAGCCTTTCGTTTGTCTCAGTTTTCTAAGGATTCCCGCTCAAACTCGGGTTTCCTTGCTCGGCCCCGGCTTCACCGTCTCCGGGAAGCCCGGCTCCTTCGAAAAGCCTCAGCAAAAGCAAAAGCAAATCGCACTCACCGCAGCCGCCCCACCGCTCCAAGCTCCGCGTGCTGCTTGCTCTGAGGGAGCTGCCGAGATGGCCCCTTTTCAAGTTTTCCACAGTTTCAGTCACGCCCCCCCACCACGTCAGCCTTTCGTTTGTCTCCGTTTTCTAAGGATTCCCGCTCAAACTCGGGTTTCCTTGCTCGGCCCCGGCTTCACCGTCTCCGGGAAGCCCGGCTCCTTCGAAAAGCCTCAGCAAAAGCAAAAGCAAACCGCACTCACGGCAGCCGCAGCCGCCCCACCGCTCCCAGCTCCGTGTACCGCTTGCTCTGAGGGAGCTGCCGATATGGCCTCTTTTAAAGTTTGTCGCAGTTCTCAGTCACGCCCCCCGCCACGTCAGCCTTTCTTTGTCTCCGTTTTCTCAGGATTCCCGCTCAGACACCGGTTTCCTTGCTCGGCCCCGGCTTCACCTTCTCCGGGAAGCCCGGCTCCTTCGCAAAGCCTCAGCAAAAGCAAATGCAAACCGCACTCACCGCCGCCGCCCCACCGCTCCCAGCTCCGCGTGCTCCTTGCTCTGAGGGAGCTGCCGAGATGGCCGCTTTTAAAGTTTGCCGCGGTTCTCACTCACGCCCCCCGCCACGTCAGCCTTTCGTTTGTCTCAGGTTTCTGAGGATTCCCGCTCAGACTCGGGTTTCCATCCTCTGGCCCGGCTTCACCTTCTCCGGGAAGCCCGGCTCCTTCGCAAAACCTCAGCAAAAGCAAACGCAAATCGCACTCACCGCAGCCGCCCCACCGCTCCAAGCTCCGCGTGCTGCTTGCTCTGAGGGAGCTGCCGAGATGGCCCCTTTTCAAGTTTTCCACAGTTTCAGTCACGCCCCCCCACCACGTCAGCCTTTCGTTTGTCTCAGTTTTCTAAGGATTCCCGCTCAAACTCGGGTTTCCTTGCTCGGCCCCGGCTTCACCGTCTCCGGGAAGCCCGGCTCCTTCGAAAAGCCTCAGCAAAAGCAAAAGCAAATCGCACTCACCGCAGCCGCCCCACCGCTCCAAGCTCCGCGTGCTGCTTGCTCTGAGGGAGCTGCCGAGATGGCCCCTTTTCAAGTTTTCCACAGTTTCAGTCACGCCCCCCCCACCACGTCAGCCTTTCGTTTGTCTCAGTTTTCTAAGGATTCCCGCTCAAACTCGGGTTTCCTTGCTCGGCCCCGGCTTCACCGTCTCCGGGAAGCCCGGCTCCTTCGAAAAGCCTCAGCAAAAGCAAAAGCAAACCGCACTCACGGCAGCCGCAGCCGCCCCACCGCTCCCAGCTCCGTGTACCGCTTGCTCTGAGGGAGCTGCCGAGATGGCCGCTTTTAAAGTTTGTCGCAGTTCTCAGTCACGCCCCCCGCCACGTCAGCCTTTCTTTGTCTCCGTTTTCTCAGGATTCCCGCTCAGACTCAGGTTTCCTTGCTCGGCCCCGGCTTCACCGTCTCCGGGAACCCCAGCTCCTTCGCAAAGCCTCAGCAAAAGCAAACGCAAATCGCACTCACCGCAGCCGCCCCACCGCTCCAAGCTCCGCGTGCTGCTTGCTCTGAGGGAGCTGCCGAGATGGCCCCTTTTCAAGTTTTCCACAGTTTCAGTCACGCCCCCCCACCACGTCAGCCTTTCGTTTGTCTCAGTTTTCTAAGGATTCCCGCTCAAACTCGGGTTTCCTTGCTCGGCCCCGGCTTCACCGTCTCCGGGAAGCCCGGCTCCTTCGAAAAGCCTCAGCAAAAGCAAAAGCAAACCGCACTCACGGCAGCCGCAGCCGCCCCACCGCTCCCAGCTCCGTGTACCGCTTGCTCTGAGGGAGCTGCCGATATGGCCTCTTTTAAAGTTTGTCGCAGTTCTCAGTCACGCCCCCCGCCACGTCAGCCTTTCTTTGTCTCCGTTTTCTCAGGATTCCCGCTCAGACTCCGGTTTCCTTGCTCGGCCCCGGCTTCACCTTCTCCGGGAAGCCCGGCTCCTTCGCAAAGCCTCAGCAAAAGCAAATGCAAACCGCACTCACCGCCGCCGCCCCACCGCTCCCAGCTCCGCGTGCTCCTTGCTCTGAGGGAGCTGCCGAGATGGCCGCTTTTAAAGTTTGCCGCGGTTCTCAGTCACGCCCCCCGCCACGTCAGCCTTTCGTTTGTCTCAGGTTTCTGAGGATTCCCGCTCAGACTCGGGTTTCCATCTTCTGGCCCGGCTTCACCTTCTCCGGGAAGCCCGGCTCCTTCGCAAAACCTCAGCAAAAGCAAACGCAAATCGCACTCACCGCAGCCGCCCCACCGCTCCAAGCTCCGCGTGCTGCTTGCTCTGAGGGAGCTGCCGAGATGGCCCCTTTTCAAGTTTTCCACAGTTTCAGTCACGCCCCCCCACCACGTCAGCCTTTCGTTTGTCTCAGTTTTCTAAGGATTCCCGCTCAAACTCGGGTTTCCTTGCTCGGCCCCGGCTTCACCGTCTCCGGGAAGCCCGGCTCCTTCGAAAAGCCTCAGCAAAAGCAAATGTAAATCGCACTCACCGCAGCCGCCCCACCGCTCCAAGCTCCGCGTGCTGCTTGCTCTGAGGGAGCTGCCGAGATGGCCCCTTTTCAAGTTTTCCACGGTTTCAGTCACGCCCCGCACCACGTCAGCCTTTCGTTTGTCTCAGTTTTCTAAGGATTCCCGCTCAAACTCGGGTTTCCTTGCTCGGCCCCGGCTTCACCGTCTCCGGGAAGCCCGGCTCCTTCGAAAAGCCTCAGCAAAAGCAAAAGCAAACCGCACTCACGGCAGCCGCAGCCGCCCCACCGCTCCCAGCTCCGTGTACCGCTTGCTCTGAGGGAGCTGCCGATATGGCCTCTTTTAAAGTTTGTCGCAGTTCTCAGTCACGCCCCCCGCCACGTCAGCCTTTCTTTGTCTCCGTTTTCTCAGGATTCCCGCTCAGACTCAGGTTTCCTTGCTCGGCCCCGGCTTCACCATCTCCAGGAACCCCAGCTCCTTCGCAAAGCCTCAGCAAAAGCAAACGCAAATCGCACTCACCGCAGCCGCCCCACCGCTCCAAGCTCCGCGTGCTGCTTGCTCTGAGGGAGCTGCCGAGATGGCCCCTTTTCAAGTTTTCCACAGTTTCAGTCACGCCCCCCCACCACGTCAGCCTTTTGTTTGTCTCAGTTTTCTAAGGATTCCCGCTCAAACTCGGGTTTCCTTGCTCGGCCCCGGCTTCACCGTCTCCGGGAAGCCCGGCTCCTTCGAAAAGCCTCAGCAAAAGCAAAAGCAAATCGCACTCACCGCAGCCGCCCCACCGCTCCAAGCTCCGCGTGCTGCTTGCTCTGAGGGAGCTGCCGAGATGGCCCCTTTTCAAGTTTTCCACAGTTTCAGTCACGCCCCCCCACCACGTCAGCCTTTCGTTTGTCTCAGTTTTCTAAGGATTCCCGCTCAAACTCGGGTTTCCTTGCTCGGCCCCGGCTTCACCGTCTCCGGGAAGCCCGGCTCCTTCGAAAAGCCTCAGCAAAAGCAAAAGCAAACCGCACTCACCGCAGCCGCCCCACCGCTCCAAGCTCCGCGTGCTGCTTGCTCTGAGGGAGCTGCCGAGATGGCCCCTTTTCAAGTTTTCCACAGTTTCAGTCACGCCCCCCCACCACGTCAGCCTTTCGTTTGTCTCAGTTTTCTAAGGATTCCCGCTCAAACTCGGGTTTCCTTGCTCGGCCCCGGCTTCACCGTCTCCGGGAAGCCCGGCTCCTTCGAAAAGCCTCAGCAAAAGCAAAAGCAAACCGCACTCACGGCAGCCGCAGCCGCCCCACCGCTCCCAGCTCCGTGTACCGCTTGCTCTGAGGGAGCTGCCGATATGGCCTCTTTTAAAGTTTGTCGCAGTTCTCAGTCACGCCCCCCGCCACGTCAGCCTTTCTTTGTCTCCGTTTTCTCAGGATTCCCGCTCAGACTCAGGTTTCCTTGCTCGGCCCCGGCTTCACCGACTCCGGGAAGCCCGGCTACTTCGAAAAGCCTCAGCAAAAGCAAATGCAAACCGCACTCACCGCCGCCGCCCCACCGCTCCCAGCTCCGCGTGCTCCTTGCTCTGAGGGAGCTGCCGAGATGGCCGCTTTTAAAGTTTGCCGCGGTTCTCACTCACGCCCCCCGCCACGTCAGCCTTTCGTTTGTCTCAGGTTTCTGAGGATTCCCGCTCAGACTCGGGTTTCCACCCTCTGGCCCGGCTTCACCTTCTCCGGGAAGCCCGGCTCCTTCGCAAAACCTCAGCAAAAGCAAACGCAAATCGCACTCACCGCAGCCGCCCCACCGCTCCAAGCTCCGCGTGCTGCTTGCTCTGAGGGAGCTGCCGAGATGGCCCCTTTTCAAGTTTTCCACAGTTTCAGTCACGCCCCCCCCCCACGTCAGCCTTTCGTTTGTCTCAGTTTTCTAAGGATTCCCGCTCAAACTCGGGTTTCCTTGCTCGGCCCCGGCTTCACCGTCTCCGGGAAGCCCGGCTCCTTCGAAAAGCCTCAGCAAAAGCAAAAGCAAATCGCACTCACCGCAGCCGCCCCACCGCTCCAAGCTCCACGTGCTGCTTGCTCTGAGGGAGCTGCCGAGATGGCCCCTTTTCAAGTTTTCCACAGTTTCAGTCACGCCCCCCCACCACGTCAGCCTTTCGTTTGTCTCAGTTTTCTAAGGATTCCCGCTCAAACTCGGGTTTCCTTGCTCGGCCCCGGCTTCACCGTCTCCGGGAAGCCCGGCTCCTTCGAAAAGCCTCAGCAAAAGCAAAAGCAAATCGCACTCACCGCAGCCGCCCCACCGCTCCAAGCTCCGCGTGCTGCTTGCTCTGAGGGAGCTGCCGAGATGGCCCCTTTTCAAGTTTTCCACAGTTTCAGTCACGCCCCCCCACCACGTCAGACTTTCGTTTGTCTCAGTTTTCTAAGGATTCCCGCTCAAACTCGGGTTTCCTTGCTCGGCCCCGGCTTCACCGTCTCCGGGAAGCCCGGCTCCTTCGAAAAGCCTCAGCAAAAGCAAAAGCAAACTGCACTCACGGCAGCCGCGGCCGCCCCACCGCTCCCAGCTCCGTGTACCGCTTGCTCTGAGGGAGCTGCCGATATGGCCTCTTTTAAAGTTTGTCGCAGTTCTCAGTCACGCCCCCCACCACGTCAGCCTTTCTTTGTCTCCGTTTTCTCAGGATTCCCGCTCAGACTCAGGTTTCCTTGCTCGGCCCCGGCTTCACCGTCTCCGGGAACCCCAGCTCCTTCGCAAAGCCTCAGCAAAAGCAAACGCAAATCGCACTCACCGCAGCCGCCCCACCGCTCCAAGCTCCGCGTGCTGCTTGCTCTGAGGGTGCTGCCGAGATGGCCCCTTTTCAAGTTTTCCACAGTTTCAGTCACGCACCCCCACCACGTCAGCCTTTCGTTTGTCTCAGTTTTCTAAGGATTCCCGCTCAAACTCGGGTTTCCTTGCTCGGCCCCGGCTTCACCGTCTCCGGGAAGCCCGGCTCCTTCGAAAAGCCTCAGCAAAAGCAAAAGCAAATCGCACTCACCGCAGCCGCCCCACCGCTCCAAGCTCCGCGTGCTGCTTGCTCTGAGGGAGCTGCCGAGATGGCCCCTTTTCAAGTTTTCCACAGTTTCAGTCACGCCTCCCCACCACGTCAGCCTTTCCTTTGTCTCAGTTTTCTAAGGATTCCCGCTCAAACTCGGGTTTCCTTGCTCGGCCCCGGCTTCACCGTCTCCGGGAAGCCCGGCTCCTTCGAAAAGCCTCAGCAAAAGCAAAAGCAAACCGCACTCACGGCAGCCGCAGCCGCCCTACCGCTCCCAGCTCCGTGTACCGCTTGCTCTGAGGGAGCTGCCGATATGGCCTCTTTTAAAGTTTGTCCCAGTTCTCAGTCACGCCCCCCGCCACGTCAGCCTTTCTTTGTCTCCGTTTTCTCAGGATTCCCGCTCAGACTCAGGTTTCCTTGCTCGGCCCCGGCTTCACCTTCTCCGGGAAGCCCGGCTCCTTCGCAAAGCCTCAGCAAAAGCAAATGCAAACCGCACTCACCGCCGCCGCCCCACCGCTCCCAGCTCCGCGTGCTCCTTGCTCTGAGGGAGCTGCCGAGATGGCCGCTTTTAAAGTTTGCCGCGGTTCTCAGTCACGCCCCCCGCCACGTCAGCCTTTCGTTTGTCTCAGGTTTCTGAGGATTCCCGCTCAGACTCGGGTTTCCATCTTCTGGCCCGGCTTCACCTTCTCCGGGAAGCCCGGCTCCTTCGCAAAACCTCAGCAAAAGCAAACGCAAATCGCACTCACCGCAGCCGCCCCACCGCTCCAAGCTCCGCGTGCTGCTTGCTCTGAGGGAGCTGCCGAGATGGCCCCTTTTCAAGTTTTCCACAGTTTCAGTCACGCCCCCCCACCACGTCAGCCTTTCGTTTGTCTCAGTTTTCTAAGGATTCCCGCTCAAACTCGGGTTTCCTTGCTCGGCCCCGGCTTCACCGTCTCCGGGAAGCCCGGCTCCTTCGAAAAGCCTCAGCAAAAGCAAATGTAAATCGCACTCACCGCAGCCGCCCCACCGCTCCAAGCTCCGCGTGCTGCTTGCTCTGAGGGAGCTGCCGAGATGGCCCCTTTTCAAGTTTTCCACGGTTTCAGTCACGCCCCGCACCACGTCAGCCTTTCGTTTGTCTCAGTTTTCTAAGGATTCCCGCTCAAACTCGGGTTTCCTTGCTCGGCCCCGGCTTCACCGTCTCCGGGAAGCCCGGCTCCTTCGAAAAGCCTCAGCAAAAGCAAAAGCAAACCGCACTCACGGCAGCCGCAGCCGCCCCACCGCTCCCAGCTCCGTGTACCGCTTGCTCTGAGGGAGCTGCCGATATGGCCTCTTTTAAAGTTTGTCGCAGTTCTCAGTCACGCCCCCCGCCACGTCAGCCTTTCTTTGTCTCCGTTTTCTCAGGATTCCCGCTCAGACTCAGGTTTCCTTGCTCGGCCCCGGCTTCACCATCTCCAGGAACCCCAGCTCCTTCGCAAAGCCTCAGCAAAAGCAAACGCAAATCGCACTCACCGCAGCCGCCCCACCGCTCCAAGCTCCGCGTGCTGCTTGCTCTGAGGGAGCTGCCGAGATGGCCCCTTTTCAAGTTTTCCACAGTTTCAGTCACGCCCCCCCACCACGTCAGCCTTTTGTTTGTCTCAGTTTTCTAAGGATTCCCGCTCAAACTCGGGTTTCCTTGCTCGGCCCCGGCTTCACCGTCTCCGGGAAGCCCGGCTCCTTCGAAAAGCCTCAGCAAAAGCAAAAGCAAATCGCACTCACCGCAGCCGCCCCACCGCTCCAAGCTCCGCGTGCTGCTTGCTCTGAGGGAGCTGCCGAGATGGCCCCTTTTCAAGTTTTCCACAGTTTCAGTCACGCCCCCCCACCACGTCAGCCTTTCGTTTGTCTCAGTTTTCTAAGGATTCCCGCTCAAACTCGGGTTTCCTTGCTCGGCCCCGGCTTCACCGTCTCCGGGAAGCCCGGCTCCTTCGAAAAGCCTCAGCAAAAGCAAAAGCAAACCGCACTCACCGCAGCCGCCCCACCGCTCCAAGCTCCGCGTGCTGCTTGCTCTGAGGGAGCTGCCGAGATGGCCCCTTTTCAAGTTTTCCACAGTTTCAGTCACGCCCCCCCACCACGTCAGCCTTTCGTTTGTCTCAGTTTTCTAAGGATTCCCGCTCAAACTCGGGTTTCCTTGCTCGGCCCCGGCTTCACCGTCTCCGGGAAGCCCGGCTCCTTCGAAAAGCCTCAGCAAAAGCAAAAGCAAACCGCACTCACGGCAGCCGCAGCCGCCCCACCGCTCCCAGCTCCGTGTACCGCTTGCTCTGAGGGAGCTGCCGATATGGCCTCTTTTAAAGTTTGTCGCAGTTCTCAGTCACGCCCCCCGCCACGTCAGCCTTTCTTTGTCTCCGTTTTCTCAGGATTCCCGCTCAGACTCAGGTTTCCTTGCTCGGCCCCGGCTTCACCGTCTCTAGGAACCCCAGCTCCTTCGCAAAGCCTCAGCAAAAGCAAATGCAAACCGCACTCACCGCCGCCGCCCCACCGCTCCCAGCTCCGCGTGCTCCTTGCTCTGAGGGAGCTGCCGAGATGGCCGCTTTTAAAGTTTGCCGCGGTTCTCACTCACGCCCCCCGCCACGTCAGCCTTTCGTTTGTCTCAGGTTTCTGAGGATTCCCGCTCAGACTCGGGTTTCCATCCTCTGGCCCGGCTTCACCTTCTCTGGGAAGCCCGGCTCCTTCGCAAAACCTCAGCAAAAGCAAACGCAAATCGCACTCACCGCAGCCGCCCCACCGCTCCAAGCTCCGCGTGCTGCTTGCTCTGAGGGAGCTGCCGAGATGGCCCCTTTTCAAGTTTTCCACAGTTTCAGTCACGCCCCCCGCCACGTCAGCCTTTCGTTTGTCTCAGGTTTCTGAGGATTCCCGCTCAGACTCGGGTTTCCATCCTCTGGCCCGGCTTCACCTTCTCCGGGAAGCCCGGCTCCTTCGCAAAACCTCAGCAAAAGCAAACGCAAATCGCACTCTCCGCCGCCGCCCCACCGCTCCCAGCTCCGCGTGCTCCTTGCTCTGAGGGAGCTGCCGAGATGGCCGCTTTTAAAGTTTGCCGCGGTTCTCACTCACGCCCCCCGCCACGTCAGCCTTTCGTTTGTCTCAGGTTTCTGAGGATTCCCGCTCAGACTCGGGTTTCCATCCTCTGGCCTGGCTTCACCTTCTCCGGGAAGCCCGGCTCCTTCGCAAAACCTCAGCAAAAGCAAACGCAAATCGCACTCACCGCAGCCGCCCCACCGCTCCAAGCTCCGCGTGCTGCTTGCTCTGAGGGAGCTGCCGAGATGGCCCCTTTTCAAGTTTTCCACAGTTTCAGTCACGCCCCCCCACCACGTCAGCCTTTCGTTTGTCTCAGTTTTCTAAGGATTCCCGCTCAAACTCGGGTTTCCTTGCTCGGCCCCGGCTTCACCGTCTCCGGGAAGCCCGGCTCCTTCGAAAAGCCTCAGCAAAAGCAAAAGCAAATCGCACTCACCGCAGCCGCCCCACCGCTCCAAGCTCCGCGTGCTGCTTGCTCTGAGGGAGCTGCCGAGATGGCCCCTTTTCAAGTTTTCCACAGTTTCAGTCACGCCCCCCCACCACGTCAGCCTTTCCTTTGTCTCAGTTTTCTAAGGATTCCCGCTCAAACTCGGGTTTCCTTGCTCGGCCCCGGCTTCACCGTCTCCGGGAAGCCCGGCTCCTTCGAAAAGCCTCAGCAAAAGCAAAAGCAAACCGCACTCACGGCAGCCGCAGCCGCCCTACCGCTCCCAGCTCCGTGTACCGCTTGCTCTGAGGGAGCTGCCGATATGGCCTCTTTTAAAGTTTGTCCCAGTTCTCAGTCACGCCCCCCGCCACGTCAGCCTTTCTTTGTCTCCGTTTTCTCAGGATTCCCGCTCAGACTCAGGTTTCCTTGCTCGGCCCCGGCTTCACCTTCTCCGGGAAGCCCGGCTCCTTCGCAAAGCCTCAGCAAAAGCAAATGCAAACCGCACTCACCGCCGCCGCCCCACCGCTCCCAGCTCCGCGTGCTCCTTGCTCTGAGGGAGCTGCCGAGATGGCCGCTTTTAAAGTTTGCCGCGGTTCTCACTCACGCCCCCCGCCACGTCAGCCTTTCGTTTGTCTCAGGTTTCTGAGGATTCCCGCTCAGACTCGGGTTTCCATCTTCTGGCCCGGCTTCACCTTCTCCGGGAAGCCCGGCTCCTTCGCAAAACCTCAGCAAAAGCAAACGCAAATCGCACTCACCGCAGCCGCCCCACCGCTCCAAGCTCCGCGTGCTGCTTGCTCTGAGGGAGCTGCCGAGATGGCCCCTTTTCAAGTTTTCCACAGTTTCAGTCACGCCCCCCCACCACGTCAGCCTTTCGTTTGTCTCAGTTTTCTAAGGATTCCCGCTCAAACTCGGGTTTCCTTGCTCGGCCCCGGCTTCACCGTCTCCGGGAAGCCCGGCTCCTTCGAAAAGCCTCAGCAAAAGCAAATGTAAATCGCACTCACCGCAGCCGCCCCACCGCTCCAAGCTCCGCGTGCTGCTTGCTCTGAGGGAGCTGCCGAGATGGCCCCTTTTCAAGTTTTCCACGGTTTCAGTCACGCCCCGCACCACGTCAGCCTTTCGTTTGTCTCAGTTTTCTAAGGATTCCCGCTCAAACTCGGGTTTCCTTGCTCGGCCCCGGCTTCACCGTCTCCGGGAAGCCCGGCTCCTTCGAAAAGCCTCAGCAAAAGCAAAAGCAAACCGCACTCACGGCAGCCGCAGCCGCCCCACCGCTCCCAGCTCCGTGTACCGCTTGCTCTGAGGGAGCTGCCGATATGGCCTCTTTTAAAGTTTGTCGCAGTTCTCAGTCACGCCCCCCGCCACGTCAGCCTTTCTTTGTCTCCGTTTTCTCAGGATTCCCGCTCAGACTCAGGTTTCCTTGCTCGGCCCCGGCTTCACCATCTCCAGGAACCCCAGCTCCTTCGCAAAGCCTCAGCAAAAGCAAACGCAAATCGCACTCACCGCAGCCGCCCCACCGCTCCAAGCTCCGCGTGCTGCTTGCTCTGAGGGAGCTGCCGAGATGGCCCCTTTTCAAGTTTTCCACAGTTTCAGTCACGCCCCCCCACCACGTCAGCCTTTTGTTTGTCTCAGTTTTCTAAGGATTCCCGCTCAAACTCGGGTTTCCTTGCTCGGCCCCGGCTTCACCGTCTCCGGGAAGCCCGGCTCCTTCGAAAAGCCTCAGCAAAAGCAAAAGCAAATCGCACTCACCGCAGCCGCCCCACCGCTCCAAGCTCCGCGTGCTGCTTGCTCTGAGGGAGCTGCCGAGATGGCCCCTTTTCAAGTTTTCCACAGTTTCAGTCACGCCCCCCCACCACGTCAGCCTTTCGTTTGTCTCAGTTTTCTAAGGATTCCCGCTCAAACTCGGGTTTCCTTGCTCGGCCCCGGCTTCACCGTCTCCGGGAAGCCCGGCTCCTTCGAAAAGCCTCAGCAAAAGCAAAAGCAAACCGCACTCACGGCAGCCGCAGCCGCCCCACCGCTCCCAGCTCCGTGTACCGCTTGCTCTGAGGGAGCTGCCGATATGGCCTCTTTTAAAGTTTGTCGCAGTTCTCAGTCACGCCCCCCGCCACGTCAGCCTTTCTTTGTCTCCGTTTTCTCAGGATTCCCGCTCAGACTCAGGTTTCCTTGCTCGGCCCCGGCTTCACCGTCTCTAGGAACCCCAGCTCCTTCGCAAAGCCTCAGCAAAAGCAAATGCAAACCGCACTCACCGCCGCCGCCCCACCGCTCCCAGCTCCGCGTGCTCCTTGCTCTGAGGGAGCTGCCGAGATGGCCGCTTTTAAAGTTTGCCGCGGTTCTCACTCACGCCCCCCGCCACGTCAGCCTTTCGTTTGTCTCAGGTTTCTGAGGATTCCCGCTCAGACTCGGGTTTCCATCCTCTGGCCCGGCTTCACCTTCTCTGGGAAGCCCGGCTCCTTCGCAAAACCTCAGCAAAAGCAAACGCAAATCGCACTCACCGCAGCCGCCCCACCGCTCCAAGCTCCGCGTGCTGCTTGCTCTGAGGGAGCTGCCGAGATGGCCCCTTTTCAAGTTTTCCACAGTTTCAGTCACGCCCCCCGCCACGTCAGCCTTTCGTTTGTCTCAGGTTTCTGAGGATTCCCGCTCAGACTCGGGTTTCCATCCTCTGGCCCGGCTTCACCTTCTCCGGGAAGCCCGGCTCCTTCGCAAAACCTCAGCAAAAGCAAACGCAAATCGCACTCTCCGCCGCCGCCCCACCGCTCCCAGCTCCGCGTGCTCCTTGCTCTGAGGGAGCTGCCGAGATGGCCGCTTTTAAAGTTTGCCGCGGTTCTCACTCACGCCCCCCGCCACGTCAGCCTTTCGTTTGTCTCAGGTTTCTGAGGATTCCCGCTCAGACTCGGGTTTCCATCCTCTGGCCTGGCTTCACCTTCTCCGGGAAGCCCGGCTCCTTCGCAAAACCTCAGCAAAAGCAAACGCAAATCGCACTCACCGCAGCCGCCCCACCGCTCCAAGCTCCGCGTGCTCCTTGCTCTGAGGGAGCTGCCGAGATGGCCCCTTTTCAAGTTTTCCACAGTTTCAGTCACGCCCCCCCACCACGTCAGCCTTTCGTTTGTCTCAGTTTTCTAAGGATTCCCGCTCAAACTCGGGTTTCCTTGCTCGGCCCCGGCTTCACCGTCTCCGGGAAGCCCGGCTCCTTCGAAAAGCCTCAGCAAAAGCAAAAGCAAATCGCACTCACCGCAGCCGCCCCACCGCTCCAAGCTCCGCGTGCTGCTTGCTCTGAGGGAGCTGCCGAGATGGCCCCTTTTCAAGTTTTCCACAGTTTCAGTCACGCCCCCCCACCACGTCAGCCTTTCCTTTGTCTCAGTTTTCTAAGGATTCCCGCTCAAACTCGGGTTTCCTTGCTCGGCCCCGGCTTCACCGTCTCCGGGAAGCCCGGCTCCTTCGAAAAGCCTCAGCAAAAGCAAAAGCAAACCGCACTCACGGCAGCCGCAGCCGCCCTACCGCTCCCAGCTCCGTGTACCGCTTGCTCTGAGGGAGCTGCCGATATGGCCTCTTTTAAAGTTTGTCCCAGTTCTCAGTCACGCCCCCCGCCACGTCAGCCTTTCTTTGTCTCCGTTTTCTCAGGATTCCCGCTCAGACTCAGGTTTCCTTGCTCGGCCCCGGCTTCACCATCTCCAGGAACCCCAGCTCCTTCGCAAAGCCTCAGCAAAAGCAAACGCAAATCGCACTCACCGCAGCCGCCCCACCGCTCCAAGCTCCGCGTGCTGCTTGCTCTGAGGGAGCTGCCGAGATGGCCCCTTTTCAAGTTTTCCACAGTTTCAGTCACGCCCCCCCACCACGTCAGCCTTTTGTTTGTCTCAGTTTTCTAAGGATTCCCGCTCAAACTCGGGTTTCCTTGCTCGGCCCCGGCTTCACCGTCTCCGTGAAGCCCGGCTCCTTCGAAAAGCCTCAGCAAAAGCAAAAGCAAATCGCACTCACCGCAGCCGCCCCACCGCTCCAAGCTCCGCGTGCTGCTTGCTCTGAGGGAGCTGCCGAGATGGCCCCTTTTCAAGTTTTCCACAGTTTCAGTCACGCCCCCCCACCACGTCAGCCTTTCGTTTGTCTCAGTTTTCTAAGGATTCCCGCTCAAACTCGGGTTTCCTTGCTCGGCCCCGGCTTCACCGTCTCCGGGAAGCCCGGCTCCTTCGAAAAGCCTCAGCAAAAGCAAAAGCAAACCGCACTCACGGCAGCCGCAGCCGCCCCACCGCTCCCAGCTCCGTGTACCGCTTGCTCTGAGGGAGCTGCCGATATGGCCTCTTTTAAAGTTTGTCGCAGTTCTCAGTCACGCCCCCCGCCACGTCAGCCTTTCTTTGTCTCCGTTTTCTCAGGATTCCCGCTCAGACTCAGGTTTCCTTGCTCGGCCCCGGCTTCACCGTCTCTAGGAACCCCAGCTCCTTCGCAAAGCCTCAGCAAAAGCAAATGCAAACCGCACTCACCGCCGCCGCCCCACCGCTCCCAGCTCCGCGTGCTCCTTGCTCTGAGGGAGCTGCCGAGATGGCCGCTTTTAAAGTTTGCCGCGGTTCTCACTCACGCCCCCCGCCACGTCAGCCTTTCGTTTGTCTCAGGTTTCTGAGGATTCCCGCTCAGACTCGGGTTTCCATCCTCTGGCCCGGCTTCACCTTCTCTGGGAAGCCCGGCTCCTTCGCAAAACCTCAGCAAAAGCAAACGCAAATCGCACTCACCGCAGCCGCCCCACCGCTCCAAGCTCCGCGTGCTGCTTGCTCTGAGGGAGCTGCCGAGATGGCCCCTTTTCAAGTTTTCCACAGTTTCAGTCACGCCCCCCGCCACGTCAGCCTTTCGTTTGTCTCAGGTTTCTGAGGATTCCCGCTCAGACTCGGGTTTCCATCCTCTGGCCCGGCTTCACCTTCTCCGGGAAGCCCGGCTCCTTCGCAAAACCTCAGCAAAAGCAAACGCAAATCGCACTCTCCGCCGCCGCCCCACCGCTCCCAGCTCCGCGTGCTCCTTGCTCTGAGGGAGCTGCCGAGATGGCCGCTTTTAAAGTTTGCCGCGGTTCTCACTCACGCCCCCCGCCACGTCAGCCTTTCGTTTGTCTCAGGTTTCTGAGGATTCCCGCTCAGACTCGGGTTTCCATCCTCTGGCCTGGCTTCACCTTCTCCGGGAAGCCCGGCTCCTTCGCAAAACCTCAGCAAAAGCAAACGCAAATCGCACTCACCGCAGCCGCCCCACCGCTCCAAGCTCCGCGTGCTGCTTGCTCTGAGGGAGCTGCCGAGATGGCCCCTTTTCAAGTTTTCCACAGTTTCAGTCACGCCCCCCCACCACGTCAGCCTTTCGTTTGTCTCAGTTTTCTAAGGATTCCCGCTCAAACTCGGGTTTCCTTGCTCGGCCCCGGCTTCACCGTCTCCGGGAAGCCCGGCTCCTTCGAAAAGCCTCAGCAAAAGCAAAAGCAAATCGCACTCACCGCAGCCGCCCCACCGCTCCAAGCTCCGCGTGCTGCTTGCTCTGAGGGAGCTGCCGAGATGGCCCCTTTTCAAGTTTTCCACAGTTTCAGTCACGCCCCCCCACCACGTCAGCCTTTCCTTTGTCTCAGTTTTCTAAGGATTCCCGCTCAAACTCGGGTTTCCTTGCTCGGCCCCGGCTTCACCGTCTCCGGGAAGCCCGGCTCCTTCGAAAAGCCTCAGCAAAAGCAAAAGCAAACCGCACTCACGGCAGCCGCAGCCGCCCTACCGCTCCCAGCTCCGTGTACCGCTTGCTCTGAGGGAGCTGCCGATATGGCCTCTTTTAAAGTTTGTCCCAGTTCTCAGTCACGCCCCCCGCCACGTCAGACTTTCTTTGTCTCCGTTTTCTCAGGATTCCCGCTCAGACTCAGGTTTCCTTGCTCGGCCCCGGCTTCACCTTCTCCGGGAAGCCCGGCTCCTTCGCAAAGCCTCAGCAAAAGCAAATGCAAACCGCACTCACCGCCGCCGCCCCTCCGCTCCCAGCTCCGCGTGCTCCTTGCTCTGAGGGAGCTGCCGAGATGGCCGCTTTTAAAGTTTGCCGCGGTTCTCACTCACGCCCCCCGCCACGTCAGCCTTTCGTTTGTCTCAGGTTTCTGAGGATTCCCGCTCAGACTCGGGTTTCCATCTTCTGGCCCGGCTTCACCTTCTCCGGGAAGCCCGGCTCCTTCGCAAAACCTCAGCAAAAGCAAACGCAAATCGCACTCACCGCAGCCGCCCCACCGCTCCAAGCTCCGCGTGCTGCTTGCTCTGAGGGAGCTGCCGAGATGGCCCCTTTTCAAGTTTTCCACAGTTTCAGTCACGCCCCCCCACCACGTCAGCCTTTCGTTTGTCTCAGTTTTCTAAGGATTCCCGCTCAAACTCGGGTTTCCTTGCTCGGCCCCGGCTTCACCGTCTCCGGGAAGCCCGGCTCCTTCGAAAAGCCTCAGCAAAAGCAAATGTAAATCGCACTCACCGCAGCCGCCCCACCGCTCCAAGCTCCGCGTGCTGCTTGCTCTGAGGGAGCTGCCGAGATGGCCCCTTTTCAAGTTTTCCACGGTTTCAGTCACGCCCCGCACCACGTCAGCCTTTCGTTTGTCTCAGTTTTCTAAGGATTCCCGCTCAAACTCGGGTTTCCTTGCTCGGCCCCGGCTTCACCGTCTCCGGGAAGCCCGGCTCCTTCGAAAAGCCTCAGCAAAAGCAAAAGCAAACCGCACTCACGGCAGCCGCAGCCGCCCCACCGCTCCCAGCTCCGTGTACCGCTTGCTCTGAGGGAGCTGCCGATATGGCCTCTTTTAAAGTTTGTCCCAGTTCTCAGTCACGCCCCCCGCCACGTCAGCCTTTCTTTGTCTCCGTTTTCTCAGGATTCCCGCTCAGACTCAGGTTTCCTTGCTCGGCCCCGGCTTCACCATCTCCAGGAACCCCAGCTCCTTCGCAAAGCCTCAGCAAAAGCAAACGCAAATCGCACTCACCGCAGCCGCCCCACCGCTCCAAGCTCCGCGTGCTGCTTGCTCTGAGGGAGCTGCCGAGATGGCCCCTTTTCAAGTTTTCCACAGTTTCAGTCACGCCCCCCCACCACGTCAGCCTTTTGTTTGTCTCAGTTTTCTAAGGATTCCCGCTCAAACTCGGGTTTCCTTGCTCGGCCCCGGCTTCACCGTCTCCGGGAAGCCCGGCTCCTTCGAAAAGCCTCAGCAAAAGCAAAAGCAAATCGCACTCACCGCAGCCGCCCCACCGCTCCAAGCTCCGCGTGCTGCTTGCTCTGAGGGAGCTGCCGAGATGGCCCCTTTTCAAGTTTTCCACAGTTTCAGTCATGCCCCCCCACCACGTCAGCCTTTCGTTTGTCTCAGTTTTCTAAGGATTCCCGCTCAAACTCGGGTTTCCTTGCTCGGCCCCGGCTTCACCGTCTCCGGGAAGCCCGGCTCCTTCGAAAAGCCTCAGCAAAAGCAAAAGCAAACCGCACTCACGGCAGCCGCAGCCGCCCCACTGCTCCCAGCTCCGTGTACCGCTTGCTCTGAGGGAGCTGCCGATATGGCCTCTTTTAAAGTTTGTCGCAGTTCTCAGTCACGCCCCCCGCCACGTCAGCCTTTCTTTGTCTCTGTTTTCTCAGGATTCCCGCTCAGACTCAGGTTTCCTTGCTCGGCCTCGGCTTCACCGTCTCTAGGAACCCCAGCTCCTTCGCAAAGCCTCAGCAAAAGCAAATGCAAACCGCACTCACCGCCGCCGCCCCACCGCTCCCAGCTCCGCGTGCTCCTTGCTCTGAGGGAGCTGCCGAGATGGCCGCTTTTAAAGTTTGCCGCGGTTCTCACTCACGCCCCCCGCCACGTCAGCCTTTCGTTTGTCTCAGGTTTCTGAGGATTCCCGCTCAGACTCGGGTTTCCATCCTCTGGCCCGGCTTCACCTTCTCTGGGAAGCCCGGCTCCTTCGCAAAACCTCAGCAAAAGCAAACGCAAATCGCACTCACCGCAGCCGCCCCACCGCTCCAAGCTCCGCGTGCTGCTTGCTCTGAGGGAGCTGCCGAGATGGCCCCTTTTCAA
The DNA here is from genome assembly GCA_028020825.1 of Podargus strigoides. Classification (NCBI taxonomy): domain Eukaryota; kingdom Metazoa; phylum Chordata; class Aves; order Caprimulgiformes; family Podargidae; genus Podargus; species Podargus strigoides. The sequence goes on along the minus strand of CM051662.1, from coordinate 30,434,598 downwards.
GTTTTCCACAGTTTCAGTCACGCCCCCCGCCACGTCAGCCTTTCGTTTGTCTCAGGTTTCTGAGGATTCCCGCTCAGACTCGGGTTTCCATCCTCTGGCCCGGCTTCACCTTCTCCGGGAAGCCCGGCTCCTTCGCAAAACCTCAGCAAAAGCAAACGCAAATCGCACTCTCCGCCGCCGCCCCACCGCTCCCAGCTCCGCGTGCTCCTTGCTCTGAGGGAGCTGCCGAGATGGCCGCTTTTAAAGTTTGCCGCGGTTCTCACTCACGCCCCCCGCCACGTCAGCCTTTCGTTTGTCTCAGGTTTCTGAGGATTCCCGCTCAGACTCGGGTTTCCATCCTCTGGCCTGGCTTCACCTTCTCCGGGAAGCCCGGCTCCTTCGCAAAACCTCAGCAAAAGCAAACGCAAATCGCACTCACCGCAGCCGCCCCACCGCTCCAAGCTCCGCGTGCTGCTTGCTCTGAGGGAGCTGCCGAGATGGCCCCTTTTCAAGTTTTCCACAGTTTCAGTCACGCCCCCCCACCACGTCAGCCTTTCGTTTGTCTCCGTTTTCTAAGGATTCCCGCTCAAACTCGGGTTTCCTTGCTCGGCCCCGGCTTCACCGTCTCCGGGAAGCCCGGCTCCTTCGAAAAGCCTCAGCAAAAGCAAAAGCAAATCGCACTCACCGCAGCCGCCCCACCGCTCCAAGCTCCGCGTGCTGCTTGCTCTGAGGGAGCTGCCGAGATGGCCCCTTTTCAAGTTTTCCACAGTTTCAGTCACGCCCCCCCACCACGTCAGCCTTTCCTTTGTCTCAGTTTTCTAAGGATTCCCGCTCAAACTCGGGTTTCCTTGCTCGGCCCCGGCTTCACCGTCTCCGGGAAGCCCGGCTCCTTCGAAAAGCCTCAGCAAAAGCAAAAGCAAACCGCACTCACGGCAGCCGCAGCCGCCCCACCGCTCCCAGCTCCGTGTACCGCTTGCTCTGAGGGAGCTGCCGATATGGCCTCTTTTAAAGTTTGTCGCAGTTCTCAGTCACGCCCCCCGCCACGTCAGCCTTTCTTTGTCTCCGTTTTCTCAGGATTCCCGCTCAGACTCAGGTTTCCTTGCTCGGCCCCGGCTTCACCTTCTCCGGGAAGCCCGGCTCCTTCGCAAAGCCTCAGCAAAAGCAAATGCAAACCGCACTCACCGCCGCCGCCCCACCGCTCCCAGCTCCGCGTGCTCCTTGCTCTGAGGGAGCTGCCGAGATGGCCGCTTTTAAAGTTTGCCGCGGTTCTCAGTCACGCCCCCCGCCACGTCAGCCTTTCGTTTGTCTCAGGTTTCTGAGGATTCCCGCTGAGACTCGGGTTTCCTTGCTCGGCCCCGGCTTCACCGTCTCCGGGAAGCCCGGCTCCTTCGAAAAGCCTCAGCAAAAGCAAATGTAAATCGCACTCACCGCAGCCGCCCCACCGCTCCAAGCTCCGCGTGCTGCTTGCTCAGAGGGAGCTGCCGAGATGGCCCCTTTTCAAGTTTTCCACGGTTTCAGTCACGCCCCGCACCACGTCAGCCTTTCGTTTGTCTCAGTTTTCTAAGGATTCCCGCTCAAACTCGGGTTTCCTTGCTCGGCCCCGGCTTCACCGTCTCCGGGAAGCCCGGCTCCTTCGAAAAGCCTCAGCAAAAGCAAAAGCAAACAGCACTCACGGCAGCCGCAGCCGCCCCACCGCTCCAAGCTCCGCGTGCTGCTTGCTCTGAGGGAGCTGCCGAGATGGCCCCTTTTCAAGTTTTCCACTGTTTCAGTCACGCCCCCCCACCACGTCAGCCTTTCGTTTGTCTCAGTTTTCTGAGGATTCCCGCTCAAACTCGGGTTTCCTTGCTCGGCCCCGGCTTCACCGTCTCCGGGAAGCCCGGCTCCTTCGAAAAGCCTCAGCAAAAGCAAAAGCAAACCGCACTCACGGCAGCCGCAGCCGCCCCACCGCTCCCAGCTCCGTGTACCGCTTGCTCTGAGGGAGCTGCCGATATGGCCTCTTTTAAAGTTTGTCGCAGTTCTCAGTCACGCCCCCCGCCACGTCAGCCTTTCTTTGTCTCCGTTTTCTCAGGATTCCCGCTCAGACTCAGGTTTCCTTGCTCGGCCCCGGCTTCACCGTCTCTAGGAACCCCAGCTCCTTCGCAAAGCCTCAGCAAAAGCAAATGCAAACCGCACTCACCGCCGCCGCCCCACCGCTCCCAGCTCCGCGTGCTCCTTGCTCTGAGGGAGCTGCCGAGATGGCCGCTTTTAAAGTTTGCCGCGGTTCTCACTCACGCCCCCCGCCACGTCAGCCTTTCGTTTGTCTCAGGTTTCTGAGGATTCCCGCTCAGACTCGGGTTTCCATCCTCTGGCCCGGCTTCACCTTCTCTGGGAAGCCCGGCTCCTTCGCAAAACCTCAGCAAAAGCAAACGCAAATCGCACTCACCGCAGCCGCCCCACCGCTCCAAGCTCCGCGTGCTGCTTGCTCTGAGGGAGCTGCCGAGATGGCCCCTTTTCAAGTTTTCCACAGTTTCAGTCACGCCCCCCGCCACGTCAGCCTTTCGTTTGTCTCAGGTTTCTGAGGATTCCCGCTCAGACTCGGGTTTCCATCCTCTGGCCCGGCTTCACCTTCTCCGGGAAGCCCGGCTCCTTCGCAAAACCTCAGCAAAAGCAAACGCAAATCGCACTCACCGCAGCCGCCCCACCGCTCCAAGCTCCGCGTGCTGCTTGCTCTGAGGGAGCTGCCGAGATGGCCCCTTTTCAAGTTTTCCACAGTTTCAGTCACGCCCCCCCACCACGTCAGCCTTTCGTTTGTCTCCGTTTTCTAAGGATTCCCGCTCAAACTCGGGTTTCCTTGCTCGGCCCCGGCTTCACCGTCTCCGGGAAGCCCGGCTCCTTCGAAAAGCCTCAGCAAAAGCAAAAGCAAATCGCACTCACCGCAGCCGCCCCACCGCTCCAAGCTCCGCGTGCTGCTTGCTCTGAGGGAGCTGCCGAGATGGCCCCTTTTCAAGTTTTCCACAGTTTCAGTCACGCCCCCCCACCACGTCAGCCTTTCGTTTGTCTCAGTTTTCTAAGGATTCCCGCTCAAACTCGGGTTTCCTTGCTCGGCCCCGGCTTCACCGTCTCCGGGAAGCCCGGCTCCTTCGAAAAGCCTCAGCAAAAGCAAAAGCAAACCGCACTCACGGCAGCCGCAGCCGCCCCACCGCTCCCAGCTCCGTGTACCGCTTGCTCTGAGGGAGCTGCCGATATGGCCTCTTTTAAAGTTTGTCCCAGTTCTCAGTCACGCCCCCCGCCACGTCAGCCTTTCTTTGTCTCCGTTTTCTCAGGATTCCCGCTCAGACTCAGGTTTCCTTGCTCGGCCCCGGCTTCACCTTCTCCGGGAAGCCCGGCTCCTTCGCAAAGCCTCAGCAAAAGCAAATGCAAACCGCACTCACCGCCGCCGCCCCACCGCTCCCAGCTCCGCGTGCTCCTTGCTCTGAGGGAGCTGCCGAGATGGCCGCTTTTAAAGTTTGCCGCGGTTCTCAGTCACGCCCCCCGCCACGTCAGCCTTTCGTTTGTCTCAGGTTTCTGAGGATTCCCGCTGAGACTCGGGTTTCCTTGCTCGGCCCCGGCTTCACCGTCTCCGGGAAGCCCGGCTCCTTCGAAAAGCCTCAGCAAAAGCAAATGTAAATCGCACTCACCGCAGCCGCCCCACCGCTCCAAGCTCCGCGTGCTGCTTGCTCTGAGGGAGCTGCCGAGATGGCCCCTTTTCAAGTTTTCCACGGTTTCAGTCACGCCCCGCACCACGTCAGCCTTTCGTTTGTCTCAGTTTTCTAAGGATTCCCGCTCAAACTCGGGTTTCCTTGCTCGGCCCCGGCTTCACCGTCTCCGGGAAGCCCGGCTCCTTCGAAAAGCCTCAGCAAAAGCAAAAGCAAACAGCACTCACGGCAGCCGCAGCCGCCCCACCGCTCCCAGCTCCGTGTACCGCTTGCTCTGAGGGAGCTGCCGATATGGCCTCTTTTAAAGTTTGTCGCAGTTCTCAGTCACGCCCCCCGCCACGTCAGCCTTTCTTTGTCTCCGTTTTCTCAGGATTCCCGCTCAGACTCAGGTTTCCTTGCTCGGCCCCGGCTTCACCATCTCCAGGAACCCCAGCTCCTTCGCAAAGCCTCAGCAAAAGCAAACGCAAATCGCACTCACCGCAGCCGCCCCACCGCTCCAAGCTCCGCGTGCTGCTTGCTCTGAGGGAGCTGCCGAGATGGCCCCTTTTCAAGTTTTCCACAGTTTCAGTCACGCCCCCCCACCACGTCAGCCTTTCGTTTGTCTCAGTTTTCTAAGGATTCCCGCTCAAACTCGGGTTTCCTTGCTCGGCCCCGGCTTCACCGTCTCCGGGAAGCCCGGCTCCTTCGAAAAGCCTCAGCAAAAGCAAAAGCAAACCGCACTCACCGCAGCCGCCCCACCGCTCCAAGCTCCGCGTGCTGCTTGCTCTGAGGGAGCTGCCGAGATGGCCCCTTTTCAAGTTTTCCACTGTTTCAGTCACGCCCCCCCACCACGTCAGCCTTTCGTTTGTCTCAGTTTTCTGAGGATTCCCGCTCAAACTCGGGTTTCCTTGCTCGGCCCCGGCTTCACCGTCTCCGGGAAGCCCGGCTCCTTCGAAAAGCCTCAGCAAAAGCAAAAGCAAACCGCACTCACGGCAGCCGCAGCCGCCCCACCGCTCCCAGCTCCGTGTACCGCTTGCTCTGAGGGAGCTGCCGATATGGCCTCTTTTAAAGTTTGTCGCAGTTCTCAGTCACGCCCCCCGCCACGTCAGCCTTTCTTTGTCTCCGTTTTCTCAGGATTCCCGCTCAGACTCAGGTTTCCTTGCTCGGCCCCGGCTTCACCGTCTCTAGGAACCCCAGCTCCTTCGCAAAGCCTCAGCAAAAGCAAATGCAAACCGCACTCACCGCCGCCGCCCCACCGCTCCCAGCTCCGCGTGCTCCTTGCTCTGAGGGAGCTGCCGAGATGGCCGCTTTTAAAGTTTGCCGCGGTTCTCACTCACGCCCCCCGCCACGTCAGCCTTTCGTTTGTCTCAGGTTTCTGAGGATTCCCGCTCAGACTCGGGTTTCCATCCTCTGGCCCGGCTTCACCTTCTCTGGGAAGCCCGGCTCCTTCGCAAAACCTCAGCAAAAGCAAACGCAAATCGCACTCACCGCAGCCGCCCCACCGCTCCAAGCTCCGCGTGCTGCTTGCTCTGAGGGAGCTGCCGAGATGGCCCCTTTTCAAGTTTTCCACAGTTTCAGTCACGCCCCCCGCCACGTCAGCCTTTCGTTTGTCTCAGGTTTCTGAGGATTCCCGCTCAGACTCGGGTTTCCATCCTCTGGCCCGGCTTCACCTTCTCCGGGAAGCCCGGCTCCTTCGCAAAACCTCAGCAAAAGCAAACGCAAATCGCACTCTCCGCCGCCGCCCCACCGCTCCCAGCTCCGCGTGCTCCTTGCTCTGAGGGAGCTGCCGAGATGGCCGCTTTTAAAGTTTGCCGCGGTTCTCACTCACGCCCCCCGCCACGTCAGCCTTTCGTTTGTCTCAGGTTTCTGAGGATTCCCGCTCAGACTCGGGTTTCCATCCTCTGGCCTGGCTTCACCTTCTCCGGGAAGCCCGGCTCCTTCGCAAAACCTCAGCAAAAGCAAACGCAAATCGCACTCACCGCAGCCGCCCCACCGCTCCAAGCTCCGCGTGCTGCTTGCTCTGAGGGAGCTGCCGAGATGGCCCCTTTTCAAGTTTTCCACAGTTTCAGTCACGCCCCCCCACCACGTCAGCCTTTCGTTTGTCTCAGTTTTCTAAGGATTCCCGCTCAAACTCGGGTTTCCTTGCTCGGCCCCGGCTTCACCGTCTCCGGGAAGCCCGGCTCCTTCGAAAAGCCTCAGCAAAAGCAAAAGCAAATCGCACTCACCGCAGCCGCCCCACCGCTCCAAGCTCCGCGTGCTGCTTGCTCTGAGGGAGCTGCCGAGATGGCCCCTTTTCAAGTTTTCCACAGTTTCAGTCACGCCCCCCCACCACGTCAGCCTTTCCTTTGTCTCAGTTTTCTAAGGATTCCCGCTCAAACTCGGGTTTCCTTGCTCGGCCCCGGCTTCACCGTCTCCGGGAAGCCCGGCTCCTTCGAAAAGCCTCAGCAAAAGCAAAAGCAAACCGCACTCACGGCAGCCGCAGCCGCCCTACCGCTCCCAGCTCCGTGTACCGCTTGCTCCGAGGGAGCTGCCGATATGGCCTCTTTTAAAGTTTGTCCCAGTTCTCAGTCACGCCCCCCGCCACGTCAGCCTTTCTTTGTCTCCGTTTTCTCAGGATTCCCGCTCAGACTCAGGTTTCCTTGCTCGGCCCCGGCTTCACCTTCTCCGGGAAGCCCGGCTCCTTCGCAAAGCCTCAGCAAAAGCAAATGCAAACCGCACTCACCGCCTCCGCCCCACCGCTCCCAGCTCCGCGTGCTCCTTGCTCTGAGGGAGCTGCCGAGATGGCCGCTTTTAAAGTTTGCCGCGGTTCTCAGTCACGCCCCCCGCCACGTCAGCCTTTCGTTTGTCTCAGGTTTCTGAGGATTCCCGCTCAGACTCGGGTTTCCATCTTCTGGCCCGGCTTCACCTTCTCCGGGAAGCCCGGCTCCTTCGCAAAACCTCAGCAAAAGCAAACGCAAATCGCACTCACCGCAGCCGCCCCACCGCTCCAAGCTCCGCGTGCTGCTTGCTCTGAGGGAGCTGCCGAGATGGCCCCTTTTCAAGTTTTCCACAGTTTCAGTCACGCCCCCCCACCACGTCAGCCTTTCGTTTGTCTCAGTTTTCTAAGGATTCCCGCTCAAACTCGGGTTTCCTTGCTCGGCCCCGGCTTCACCGTCTCCGGGAAGCCCGGCTCCTTCGAAAAGCCTCAGCAAAAGCAAAAGCAAATCGCACTCACCGCAGCCGCCCCACCGCTCCAAGCTCCGCGTGCTGCTTGCTCTGAGGGAGCTGCCGAGATGGCCCCTTTTCAAGTTTTCCACAGTTTCAGTCACGCCCCCCCACCACGTCAGCCTTTCGTTTGTCTCAGTTTTCTAAGGATTCCCGCTCAAACTCGGGTTTCCTTGCTCGGCCCCGGCTTCACCGTCTCCGGGAAGCCCGGCTCCTTCGAAAAGCCTCAGCAAAAGCAAAAGCAAACCGCACTCACGGCAGCCGCAGCTGCCCCACCGCTCCCAGCTCCGTGTACCGCTTGCTCTGAGGGAGCTGCCGATATAGCCTCTTTTAAAGTTTGTCGCAGTTCTCAGTCACGCCCCCCGCCACGTCAGCCTTTCTTTGTCTCCGTTTTCTCAGGATTCCCGCTCAGACTCAGGTTTCCTTGCTCGGCCCCGGCTTCACCGTCTCCAGGAACCCCAGCTCCTTCGCAAAGCCTCAGCAAAAGCAAACGCAAATCACACTCACCGCAGCCTCCCCACCGCTCCAAGCTCCGCGTGCTGCTTGCTCTGAGGGAGCTGCCGAGATGGCCCCTTTTCAAGTTTTCCACAGTTTCAGTCACGCCCCCCCACCACGTCAGCCTTTCGTTTGTCTCAGTTTTCTAAGGATTCACGTTTAAACTCGGGTTTCCTTGCTCGGCCCCGGCTTCACCGTCTCCGGGAAGCCCGGCTCCTTCGAAAAGCCTCAGCAAAAGCAAAAGCAAATCAACTCACCGCAGCCGCCCCACCGCTCCAAGCTCCGCGTGCTGCTTGCTCTGAGGGAGCTGCCGAGATGGCCCCTTTTCAAGTTTTCCACAGTTTCAGTCACGCCCCCCCACCACGTCAGCCTTTCTTTGTCTCCGTTTTCTCAGGATTCCCGCTCAGACTCAGGTTTCCTTGCTCGGCCCCGGCTTCACCGTCTCCGGGAAGCCCGGCTCCTTCGCAAAGCCTCAGCAAAAGCAAATGCAAACCGCACTCACCGCCGCCGCCCCACCGCTCCCAGCTCCGCGTGCTCCTTGCTGTGAGGGAGCTGCCGAGATGGCCGCTTTTAAAGTTTGCCGCGGTTCTCACTCACGCCCCCCGCCACGTCAGCCTTTCGTTTGTCTCAGGTTTCTGAGGATTCCCGCTCAGACTCGGGTTTCCATCCTCTGGCCCGGCTTCACCTTCTCCGGGAAGCCCGGCTCCTTCGCAAAACCTCAGCAAAAGCAAACGCAAATCGCACTCACCGCAGCCGCCCCACCGCTCCAAGCTCCGCGTGCTGCTTGCTCTGAGGGAGCTGCCGAGATGGCCCCTTTTCAAGTTTTCCACAGTTTCAGTCACGCCCCCCCACCACGTCAGCCTTTCGTTTGTCTCAGTTTTCTAAGGATTCCCGCTCAAACTCGGGTTTCCTTGCTCGGCCCCGGCTTCACCGTCTCCGGGAAGCCCGGCTCCTTCGAAAAGCCTCAGCAAAAGCAAAAGCAAATCGCACTCACCGCAGCCGCCCCACCGCTCCAAGCTCCGCGTGCTGCTTGCTCTGAGGGAGCTGCCGAGATGGCCCCTTTTCAAGTTTTCCACAGTTTCAGTCACGCCCCCCCACCACGTCAGCCTTTTGTTTGTCTCAGTTTTCTAAGGATTCCCGCTCAAACTCGGGTTTCCTTGCTCGGCCCCGGCTTCACCGTCTCCGGGAAGCCCGGCTCCTTCGAAAAGCCTCAGCAAAAGCAAAAGCAAATCGCACTCACCGCAGCCGCCCCACCGCTCCAAGCTCCGCGTGCTGCTTGCTCTGAGGGAGCTGCCGAGATGGCCCCTTTTCAAGTTTTCCACAGTTTCAGTCACGCCCCCCCACCACGTCAGCCTTTCGTTTGTCTCAGTTTTCTAAGGATTCCCGCTCAAACTCGGGTTTCCTTGCTCGGCCCCGGCTTCACCGTCTCCGGGAAGCCCGGCTCCTTCGAAAAGCCTCAGCAAAAGCAAAAGCAAACCGCACTCACGGCAGCCGCAGCCGCCCCACCGCTCCCAGCTCCGTGTACCGCTTGCTCTGAGGGAGCTGCCGATATGGCCTCTTTTAAAGTTTGTCGCAGTTCTCAGTCACGCCCCCCGCCACGTCAGCCTTTCTTTGTCTCCGTTTTCTCAGGATTCCCGCTCAGACTCCGGTTTCCTTGCTCGGCCCCGGCTTCACCTTCTCCGGGAAGCCCGGCTCCTTCGCAAAGCCTCAGCAAAAGCAAATGCAAACCGCACTCACCGCCGCCGCCCCACCGCTCCCAGCTCCGCGTGCTCCTTGCTCTGAGGGAGCTGCCGAGATGGCCGCTTTTAAAGTTTGCCGCGGTTCTCACTCACGCCCCCCGCCACGTCAGCCTTTCGTTTGTCTCAGGTTTCTGAGGATTCCCGCTCAGACTCGGGTTTCCATCCTCTGGCCCGGCTTCACCTTCTCCGGGAAGCCCGGCTCCTTCGCAAAACCTCAGCAAAAGCAAACGCAAATCGCACTCACCGCAGCCGCCCCACCGCTCCAAGCTCCGCGTGCTGCTTGCTCTGAGGGAGCTGCCGAGATGGCCCCTTTTCAAGTTTTCCACAGTTTCAGTCACGCCCCCCCACCACGTCAGCCTTTCGTTTGTCTCAGTTTTCTAAGGATTCCCGCTCAAACTCGGGTTTCCTTGCTCGGCCCCGGCTTCACCGTCTCCGGGAAGCCCGGCTCCTTCGAAAAGCCTCAGCAAAAGCAAAAGCAAATCGCACTCACCGCAGCCGCCCCACCGCTCCAAGCTCCGCGTGCTGCTTGCTCTGAGGGAGCTGCCTAGATGGCCCCTTTTCAAGTTTTCCACAGTTTCAGTCACGCCCCCCCACCACGTCAGCCTTTCGTTTGTCTCAGTTTTCTAAGGATTCCCGCTCAAACTCGGGTTTCCTTGCTCGGCCCCGGCTTCACCGTCTCCGGGAAGCCCGGCTTTTTCGAAAAGCCTCAGCAAAAGCAAAAGCAAACCGCACTCACGGCAGCCGCAGCCGCCCCACCGCTCCCAGCTCCGTGTACCGCTTGCTCTGAGGGAGCTGCCGATATGGCCTCTTTTAAAGTTAGTCGCAGTTCTCAGTCACGCCCCCCGCCACGTCAGCCTTTCTTTGTCTCCGTTTTCTCAGGATTCCCGCTCAGACTCAGGTTTCCTTGCTCGGCCCCGGCTTCACCGTCTCCGGGAACCCCAGCTCCTTCGCAAAGCCTCAGCAAAAGCAAACGCAAATCGCACTCACCGCAGCCGCCCCACCGCTCCAAGCTCCGCGTGCTGCTTGCTCTGAGGGAGCTGCCGAGATGGCCCCTTTTCAAGTTTTCCACAGTTTCAGTCACGCCCCCCCACCACGTCAGCCTTTCCTTTGTCTCAGTTTTCTAAGGATTCCCGCTCAAACTCGGGTTTCCTTGCTCGGCCCCGGCTTCACCGTCTCCGGGAAGCCCGGCTCCTTCGAAAAGCCTCAGCAAAAGCAAAAGCAAACCGCACTCACGGCAGCCGCAGCCGCCCCACCGCTCCCAGCTCCGTGTACCGCTTGCTCTGAGGGAGCTGCCGATAAGGCCTCTTTTAAAGTTTGTCGCAGTTCTCAGTCACGCCCCCCGCCACGTCAGCCTTTCTTTGTCTCCGTTTTCTCAGGATTCCCGCTCAGACTCCGGTTTCCTTGCTCGGCCCCGGCTTCACCTTCTCCGGGAAGCCCGGCTCCTTCGCAAAGCCTCAGCAAAAGCAAATGCAAACCGCACTCACCGCCGCCGCCCCACCGCTCCCAGCTCCGCGTGCTCCTTGCTCTGAGGGAGCTGCCGAGATGGCCGCTTTTAAAGTTTGCCGCGGTTCTCACTCACGCCCCCCGCCACGTCAGCCTTTCGTTTGTCTCAGGTTTCTGAGGATTCCCGCTCAGACTCGGGTTTCCATCCTCTGGCCCGGCTTCACCTTCTCCGGGAAGCCCGGCTCCTTCGCAAAACCTCAGCAAAAGCAAACGCAAATCGCACTCACCGCAGCCGCCCCACCGCTCCAAGCTCCGCGTGCTGCTTGCTCTGAGGGAGCTGCCGAGATGGCCCCTTTTCAAGTTTTCCACAGTTTCAGTCACGCCCCCCCACCACGTCAGCCTTTCGTTTGTCTCAGTTTTCTAAGGATTCCCGCTCAAACTCGGGTTTCCTTGCTCGGCCCCGGCTTCACCGTCTCCGGGAAGCCCGGCTCCTTCGAAAAGCCTCAGCAAAAGCAAAAGCAAATCGCACTCACCGCAGCCGCCCCACCGCTCCAAGCTCCGCGTGCTGCTTGCTCTGAGGGAGCTGCCGAGATGGCCCCTTTTCAAGTTTTCCACAGTTTCAGTCACGCCCCCCCACCACGTCAGCCTTTCCTTTGTCTCAGTTTTCTAAGGATTCCCGCTCAAACTCGGGTTTCCTTGCTCGGCCCCGGCTTCACCGTCTCCGGGAAGCCCGGCTCCTTCGAAAAGCCTCAGCAAAAGCAAAAGCAAACCGCACTCACGGCAGCCGCAGCCGCCCCACCGCTCCCAGCTCCGTGTACCGCTTGCTCTGAGGGAGCTGCCGATAAGGCCTCTTTTAAAGTTTGTCGCAGTTCTCAGTCACGCCCCCCGCCACGTCAGCCTTTCTTTGTCTCCGTTTTCTCAGGATTCCCGCTCAGACTCCGGTTTCCTTGCTCGGCCCCGGCTTCACCTTCTCCGGGAAGCCCGGCTCCTTCGCAAAGCCTCAGCAAAAGCAAATGCAAACCGCACTCACCGCCGCCGCCCCACCGCTCCCAGCTCCGCGTGCTCCTTGCTCTGAGGGAGCTGCCGAGATGGCCGCTTTTAAAGTTTGCCGCGGTTCTCACTCACGCCCCCCGCCACGTCAGCCTTTCGTTTGTCTCAGGTTTCTGAGGATTCCCGCTCAGACTCGGGTTTCCATCCTCTGGCCCGGCTTCACCTTCTCCGGGAAGCCCGGCTCCTTCGCAAAACCTCAGCAAAAGCAAACGCAAATCGCACTCACCGCAGCCGCCCCACCGCTCCAAGCTCCGCGTGCTGCTTGCTCTGAGGGAGCTGCCGAGATGGCCCCTTTTCAAGTTTTCCACAGTTTCAGTCACGCCCCCCCACCACGTCAGCCTTTCGTTTGTCTCAGTTTTCTAAGGATTCCCGCTCAAACTCGGGTTTCCTTGCTCGGCCCCGGCTTCACCGTCTCCGGGAAGCCCGGCTCCTTCGAAAAGCCTCAGCAAAAGCAAAAGCAAATCGCACTCACCGCAGCCGCCCCACCGCTCCAAGCTCCGCGTGCTGCTTGCTCTGAGGGAGCTGCCGAGATGGCCCCTTTTCAAGTTTTCCACAGTTTCAGTCACGCCCCCCCACCACGTCAGCCTTTCGTTTGTCTCAGTTTTCTAAGGATTCCCGCTCAAACTCGGGTTTCCTTGCTCGGCCCCGGCTTCACCGTCTCCGGGAAGCCCGGCTCCTTCGAAAAGCCTCAGCAAAAGCAAAAGCAAACCGCACTCACGGCAGCCGCAGCCGCCCCACCGCTCCCAGCTCCGTGTACCGCTTGCTCTGAGGGAGCTGCCGATATAGCCTCTTTTAAAGTTTGTCGCAGTTCTCAGTAACGCCCCCCGCCACGTCAGCCTTTCTTTGTCTCCGTTTTCTCAGGATTCCCGCTCAGACTCCGGTTTCCTTGCTCGGCCCCGGCTTCACCTTCTCCGGGAAGCCCGGCTCCTTCGCAAAGCCTCAGCAAAAGCAAATGCAAACCGCACTCACCGCCGCCGCCCCACCGCTCCCAGCTCCGCGTGCTCCTTGCTCTGAGGGAGCTGCCGAGATGGCCCCTTTTAAAGTTTGCCGCGGTTCTCACTCACGCCCCCCGCCACGTCAGCCTTTCGTTTGTCTCAGGTTTCTGAGGATTCCCGCTCAGACTCAGGTTTCCATCCTCTGGCCCGGCTTCACCTTCTCCGGGAAGCCCGGCTCCTTCGCAAAACCTCAGCAAAAGCAAACGCAAATCGCACTCACCGCAGCCGCCCCACCGCTCCAAGCTCCGCGTGCTGCTTGCTCTGAGGGAGCTGCCGAGATGGCCCCTTTTCAAGTTTTCCACAGTTTCAGTCACGCCCCCCCCCCACGTCAGCCTTTCGTTTGTCTCAGTTTTCTAAGGATTCCCGCTCAAACTCGGGTTTCCTTGCTCGGCCCCGGCTTCACCGTCTCCGGGAAGCCCGGCTCCTTCAAAAAGCCTCAGCAAAAGCAAAAGCAAATCGCACTCACCGCAGGCGCCCCACCGCTCCAAGCTCCACGTGCTGCTTGCTCTGAGGGAGCTGCCGAGATGGCCCCTTTTCAAGTTTTCCACAGTTTCAGTCACGCCCCCCCACCACGTCAGCCTTTCGTTTGTCTCAGTTTTCTAAGGATTCCCGCTCAAACTCGGGTTTCCTTGCTCGGCCCCGGCTTCACCGTCTCCGGGAAGCCCGGCTCCTTCGAAAAGCCTCAGCAAAAGCAAAAGCAAATCGCACTCACCGCAGCCGCCCCACCGCTCCAAGCTCCGCGTGCTGCTTGCTCTGAGGGAGCTGCCGAGATGGCCCCTTTTCAAGTTTTCCACAGTTTCAGTCACGCCCCCCGCCACGTCAGCCTTTCGTTTGTCTCAGTTTTCTAAGGATTCCCGCTCAAACTCGGGTTTCCTTGCTCGGCCCCGGCTTCACAGTCTCCGGGAAGCCCGGCTCCTTCGCAAAACCTCAGCAAAAGCAAACGCAAACTGCACTCACGGCAGCCGCAGCCGCCCCACCGCTCCCAGCTCCGTGTACCGCTTGCTCTGAGGGAGCTGCCGATATGGCCTCTTTTAAAGTTTGTCGCAGTTCTCAGTCACGCCCCCCACCACGTCAGCCTTTCTTTGTCTCCGTTTTCTCAGGATTCCCGCTCAGACTCAGGTTTCCTTGCTCGGCCCCGGCTTCACCGTCTCCGGGAACCCCAGCTCCTTCGCAAAGCCTCAGCAAAAGCAAACGCAAATCGCACTCACCGCAGCCGCCCTACCGCTCCAAGCTCCGCGTGCTGCTTGCTCTGAGGGAGCTGCCGAGATGGCCCCTTTTCAAGTTTTCCACAGTTTCAGTCACGCCCCCCCACCACGTCAGCCTTTCCTTTGTCTCAGTTTTCTAAGGATTCCCGCTCAAACTCGGGTTTCCTTGCTCGGCCCCGGCTTCACCGTCTCCGGGAAGCCCGGCTCCTTCGAAAAGCCTCAGCAAAAGCAAAAGCAAACCGCACTCACGGCAGCCGCAGCCGCCCTACCGCTCCCAGCTCCGTGTACCGCTTGCTCTGAGGGAGCTGCCGATATGGCCTCTTTTAAAGTTTGTCCCAGTTCTCAGTCACGCCCCCCGCCACGTCAGCCTTTCTTTGTCTCCGTTTTCTCAGGATTCCCGCTCAGACTCAGGTTTCCTTGCTCGGCCCCGGCTTCACCTTCTCCGGGAAGCCCGGCTCCTTCGCAAAGCCTCAGCAAAAGCAAATGCAAACCGCACTCACCGCCGCCGCCCCACCGCTCCCAGCTCCGCGTGCTCCTTGCTCTGAGGGAGCTGCCGAGATGGCCGCTTTTAAAGTTTGCCGCGGTTCTCAGTCACGCCCCCCGCCACGTCAGCCTTTCGTTTGTCTCAGGTTTCTGAGGATTCCCGCTCAGACTCGGGTTTCCATCTTCTGGCCCGGCTTCACCGTCTCCGGGAAGCCCGGCTCCTTCGCAAAACCTCAGCAAAAGCAAACGCAAATCGCACTCACCGCAGCCGCCCCACCGCTCCAAGCTCCGCGTGCTGCTTGCTCTGAGGGAGCTGCCGAGATGGCCCCTTTTCAAGTTTTCCACGGTTTCAGTCACGCCCCCCCACCACGTCAGCCTTTCGTTTGTCTCAGTTTTCTAAGGATTCCCGCTCAAACTCGGGTTTCCTTGCTCGGCCCCGGCTTCACCGTCTCCGGGAAGCCCGGCTCCTTCGAAAAGCCTCAGCAAAAGCAAAAGCAAACCGCACTCACGGCAGCCGCAGCCGCCCCACCGCTCCCAGCTCCGTGTACCGCTTGCTCTGAGGGAGCTGCCGATATGGCCTCTTTTAAAGTTTGTCGCAGTTCTCAGTCACGCCCCCCGCCACGTCAGCCTTTCTTTGTCTCCGTTTTCTCAGGATTCCCGCTCAGACTCAGGTTTCCTTGCTCGGCCCCGGCTTCACCGTCTCCAGGAACCCCAGCTCCTTCGCAAAGCCTCAGCAAAAGCAAACGCAAATCGCACTCACCGCAGCCGCCCCACCGCTCCAAGCTCCGCGTGCTGCTTGCTCTGAGGGAGCTGCCGAGATGGCCCCTTTTCAAGTTTTCCACAGTTTCAGTCACGCCCCCCCACCACGTCAGCCTTTTGTTTGTCTCAGTTTTCTAAGGATTCCCGCTCAAACTCGGGTTTCCTTGCTCGGCCCCGGCTTCACCGTCTCCGGGAAGCCCGGCTCCTTCGAAAAGCCTCAGCAAAAGCAAAAGCAAATCGCACTCACCGCAGCCGCCCCACCGCTCCAAGCTCCGCGTGCTGCTTGCTCTGAGGGAGCTGCCGAGATGGCCCCTTTTCAAGTTTTCCACAGTTTCAGTCACGCCCCCCCACCACGTCAGCCTTTCGTTTGTCTCAGTTTTCTAAGGATTCCCGCTCAAACTCGGGTTTCCTTGCTCGGCCCCGGCTTCACCGTCTCCGGGAAGCCCGGCTCCTTCGAAAAGCCTCAGCAAAAGCAAAAGCAAACCGCACTCACCGCAGCCGCCCCACCGCTCCAAGCTCCGCGTGCTGCTTGCTCTGAGGGAGCTGCCGAGATGGCCCCTTTTCAAGTTTTCCACAGTTTCAGTCACGCCCCCCCACCACGTCAGCCTTTCGTTTGTCTCAGTTTTCTAAGGATTCCCGCTCAAACTCGGGTTTCCTTGCTCGGCCCCGGCTTCACCGTCTCCGGGAAGCCCGGCTCCTTCGAAAAGCCTCAGCAAAAGCAAAAGCAAACCGCACTCACGGCAGCCGCAGCCGCCCCACCGCTCCCAGCTCCGTGTACCGCTTGCTCTGAGGGAGCTGCCAATATGGCCTCTTTTAAAGTTTGTCGCAGTTCTCAGTCACGCCCCCCGCCACGTCAGCCTTTCTTTGTCTCCGTTTTCTCAGGATTCCCGCTCAGACTCAGGTTTCCTTGCTCGGCCCCGGCTTCACCGTCTCTAGGAACCCCAGCTCCTTCGCAAAGCCTCAGCAAAAGCAAATGCAAACCGCACTCACCGCCGCCGCCCCACCGCTCCCAGCTCCGCGTGCTCCTTGCTCTGAGGGAGCTGCCGAGATGGCCGCTTTTAAAGTTTGCCGCGGTTCTCACTCACGCCCCCCGCCACGTCAGCCTTTCGTTTGTCTCAGGTTTCTGAGGATTCCCGCTCAGACTCGGGTTTCCATCCTCTGGCCCGGCTTCACCTTCTCTGGGAAGCCCGGCTCCTTCGCAAAACCTCAGCAAAAGCAAACGCAAATCGCACTCACCGCAGCCGCCCCACCGCTCCAAGCTCCGCGTGCTGCTTGCTCTGAGGGAGCTGCCGAGATGGCCCCTTTTCAAGTTTTCCACAGTTTCAGTCACGCCCCCCGCCACGTCAGCCTTTCGTTTGTCTCAGGTTTCTGAGGATTCCCGCTCAGACTCGGGTTTCCATCCTCTGGCCCGGCTTCACCTTCTCCGGGAAGCCCGGCTCCTTCGCAAAACCTCAGCAAAAGCAAACGCAAATCGCACTCTCCGCCGCCGCCCCACCGCTCCCAGCTCCGCGTGCTCCTTGCTCTGAGGGAGCTGCCGAGATGGCCGCTTTTAAAGTTTGCCGCGGTTCTCACTCACGCCCCCCGCCACGTCAGCCTTTCGTTTGTCTCAGGTTTCTGAGGATTCCCGCTCAGACTCGGGTTTCCATCCTCTGGCCTGGCTTCACCTTCTCCGGGAAGCCCGGCTCCTTCGCAAAACCTCAGCAAAAGCAAACGCAAATCGCACTCACCGCAGCCGCCCCACCGCTCCAAGCTCCGCGTGCTGCTTGCTCTGAGGGAGCTGCCGAGATGGCCCCTTTTCAAGTTTTCCACAGTTTCAGTCACGCCCCCCCACCACGTCAGCCTTTCGTTTGTATCAGTTTTCTAAGGATTCCCGCTCAAACTCGGGTTTCCTTGCTCGGCCCCGGCTTCACCGTCTCCGGGAAGCCCGGCTCCTTCGAAAAGCCTCAGCAAAAGCAAAAGCAAATCGCACTCACCGCAGCCGCCCCACCGCTCCAAGCTCCGCGTGCTGCTTGCTCTGAGGGAGCTGCCGAGATGGCCCCTTTTCAAGTTTTCCACAGTTTCAGTCACACCCCCCCACCACGTCAGCCTTTCGTTTGTCTCAGTTTTCTAAGGATTCCCGCTCAAACTCGGGTTTCCTTGCTCGGCCCCGGCTTCACCGTCTCCGGGAAGCCCGGCTCCTTCGAAAAGCCTCAGCAAAAGCAAAAGCAAACCGCACTCACGGCAGCCGCAGCCGCCCCACCGCTCCCAGCTCCGTGTACCGCTTGCTCTGAGGGAGCTGCCGATATGGCCTCTTTTAAAGTTTGTCGCAGTTCTCAGTCACGCCCCCCGCCACGTCAGCCTTTCTTTGTCTCCGTTTTCTCAGGATTCCCGCTCAGACTCAGGTTTCCTTGCTCGGCCCCGGCTTCACCGTCTCCAGGAACCCCAGCTCCTTCGCAAAGCCTCAGCAAAAGCAAATGCAAATCGCACTCACCGCAGCCGCCCCACCGCTCCAAGCTCCGCGTGCTGCTTGCTCTGAGGGAGCTGCCGAGATGGCCCCCTTTCAAGTTTTCCACAGTTTCAGTCACGCCCCCCCACCACGTCAGCCTTTCGTTTGTCTCAGTTTTCTAAGGATTCCCGCTCAAACTCGGGTTTCCTTGCTCGGCCCCGGCTTCACCGTCTCCGGGAAGCCCGGCTCCTTCGAAAAGCCTCAGCAAAAGCAAAAGCAAACCGCACTCACGGCAGCCGCAGCCGCCCCACCGCTCCCAGCTCCGTGTACCGCTTGCTCTGAGGGAGCTGCCGATATGGCCTCTTTTAAAGTTTGTCGCAGTTCTCAGTCACGCCCCCCGCCACGTCAGCCTTTCTTTGTCTCCGTTTTCTCAGGATTCCCGCTCAGACTCAGGTTTCCTTGCTCGGCCCCGGCTTCACCGTCTCTAGGAACCCCAGCTCCTTCGCAAAGCCTCAGCAAAAGCAAATGCAAACCGCACTCACCGCCGCCGCCCCACCGCTCCCAGCTCCGCGTGCTCCTTGCTCTGAGGGAGCTGCCGAGATGGCCGCTTTTAAAGTTTGCCGCGGTTCTCACTCACGCCCCCCGCCACGTCAGCCTTTCGTTTGTCTCAGGTTTCTGAGGATTCCCGCTCAGACTCGGGTTTCCATCCTCTGGCCCGGCTTCACCTTCTCTGGGAAGCCCGGCTCCTTCGCAAAACCTCAGCAAAAGCAAACGCAAATCGCACTCACCGCAGCCGCCCCACCGCTCCAAGCTCCGCGTGCTGCTTGCTCTGAGGGAGCTGCCGAGATGGCCCCTTTTCAAGTTTTCCACAGTTTCAGTCACGCCCCCCGCCACGTCAGCCTTTCGTTTGTCTCAGGTTTCTGAGGATTCCCGCTCAGACTCGGGTTTCCATCCTCTGGCCCGGCTTCACCTTCTCCGGGAAGCCCGGCTCCTTCGCAAAACCTCAGCAAAAGCAAACGCAAATCGCACTCTCCGCCGCCGCCCCACCGCTCCCAGCTCCGCGTGCTCCTTGCTCTGAGGGAGCTGCCGAGATGGCCGCTTTTAAAGTTTGCCGCGGTTCTCACTCACGCCCCCCGCCACGTCAGCCTTTCGTTTGTCTCAGGTTTCTGAGGATTCCCGCTCAGACTCGGGTTTCCATCCTCTGGCCTGGCTTCACCTTCTCCGGGAAGCCCGGCTCCTTCGCAAAACCTCAGCAAAAGCAAACGCAAATCGCACTCACCGCAGCCGCCCCACCGCTCCAAGCTCCGCGTGCTGCTTGCTCTGAGGGAGCTGCCGAGATGGCCCCTTTTCAAGTTTTCCACAGTTTCAGTCACGCCCCCCCACCACGTCAGCCTTTCGTTTGTCTCAGTTTTCTAAGGATTCCCGCTCAAACTCGGGTTTCCTTGCTCGGCCCCGGCTTCACCGTCTCCGGGAAGCCCGGCTCCTTCGAAAAGCCTCAGCAAAAGCAAAAGCAAATCGCACTCACCGCAGCCGCCCCACCGCTCCAAGCTCCGCGTGCTGCTTGCTCTGAGGGAGCTGCCGAGATGGCCCCTTTTCAAGTTTTCCACAGTTTCAGTCACACCCCCCCACCACGTCAGCCTTTCGTTTGTCTCAGTTTTCTAAGGATTCCCGCTCAAACTCGGGTTTCCTTGCTCGGCCCCGGCTTCACCGTCTCCGGGAAGCCCGGCTCCTTCGAAAAGCCTCAGCAAAAGCAAAAGCAAACCGCACTCACGGCAGCCGCAGCCGCCCCACCGCTCCCAGCTCCGTGTACCGCTTGCTCTGAGGGAGCTGCCGATATGGCCTCTTTTAAAGTTTGTCGCAGTTCTCAGTCACGCCCCCCGCCACGTCAGCCTTTCTTTGTCTCCGTTTTCTCAGGATTCCCGCTCAGACTCAGGTTTCCTTGCTCGGCCCCGGCTTCACCGTCTCCAGGAACCCCAGCTCCTTCGCAAAGCCTCAGCAAAAGCAAATGCAAATCGCACTCACCGCAGCCGCCCCACCGCTCCAAGCTCCGCGTGCTGCTTGCTCTGAGGGAGCTGCCGAGATGGCCCCCTTTCAAGTTTTCCACAGTTTCAGTCACGCCCCCCCACCACGTCAGCCTTTCGTTTGTCTCAGTTTTCTAAGGATTCCCGCTCAAACTCGGGTTTCCTTGCTCGGCCCCGGCTTCACCGTCTCCGGGAAGCCCGGCTCCTTCGAAAAGCCTCAGCAAAAGCAAAAGCAAACCGCACTCACGGCAGCCGCAGCCGCCCCACCGCTCCCAGCTCCGTGTACCGCTTGCTCTGAGGGAGCTGCCGATATGGCCTCTTTTAAAGTTTGTCGCAGTTCTCAGTCACGCCCCCCGCCACGTCAGCCTTTCTTTGTCTCCGTTTTCTCAGGATTCCCGCTCAGACTCAGGTTTCCTTGCTCGGCCCCGGCTTCACCGTCTCTAGGAACCCCAGCTCCTTCGCAAAGCCTCAGCAAAAGCAAATGCAAACCGCACTCACCGCCGCCGCCCCACCGCTCCCAGCTCCGCGTGCTCCTTGCTCTGAGGGAGCTGCCGAGATGGCCGCTTTTAAAGTTTGCCGCGGTTCTCACTCACGCCCCCCGCCACGTCAGCCTTTCGTTTGTCTCAGGTTTCTGAGGATTCCCGCTCAGACTCGGGTTTCCATCCTCTGGCCCGGCTTCACCTTCTCTGGGAAGCTCGGCTCCTTCGCAAAACCTCAGCAAAAGCAAATGCAAATCGCACTCACCGCAGCCGCCCCACCGCTCCAAGCTCCGCGTGCTGCTTGCTCTGAGGGAGCTGCCGAGATGGCCCCTTTTCAAGTTTTCCACAGTTTCAGTCACGCCCCCCGCCACGTCAGCCTTTCGTTTGTCTCAGGTTTCTGAGGATTCCCGCTCAGACTCGGGTTTCCATCCTCTGGCCCGGCTTCACCTTCTCCGGGAAGCCCGGCTCCTTCGCAAAACCTCAGCAAAAGCAAACGCAAATCGCACTCTCCGCCGCCGCCCCACCGCTCCCAGCTCCGCGTGCTCCTTGCTCTGAGGGAGCTGCCGAGATGGCCGCTTTTAAAGTTTGCCGCGGTTCTCACTCACGCCCCCCGCCACGTCAGCCTTTCGTTTGTCTCAGGTTTCTGAGGATTCCCGCTCAGACTCGGGTTTCCATCCTCTGGCCTGGCTTCACCTTCTCCGGGAAGCCCGGCTCCTTCGCAAAACCTCAGCAAAAGCAAACGCAAATCGCACTCACCGCAGCCGCCCCACCGCTCCAAGCTCCGCGTGCTGCTTGCTCTGAGGGAGCTGCCGAGATGGCCCCTTTTCAAGTTTTCCACAGTTTCAGTCACGCCCCCCCACCACGTCAGCCTTTCGTTTGTCTCAGTTTTCTAAGGATTCCCGCTCAAACTCGGGTTTCCTTGCTCGGCCCCGGCTTCACCGTCTCCGGGAAGCCCGGCTCCTTCGAAAAGCCTCAGCAAAAGCAAAAGCAAATCGCACTCACCGCAGCCGCCCCACCGCTCCAAGCTCCGCGTGCTGCTTGCTCTGAGGGAGCTGCCGAGATGGCCCCTTTTCAAGTTTTCCACAGTTTCAGTCACACCCCCCCACCACGTCAGCCTTTCGTTTGTCTCAGTTTTCTAAGGATTCCCGCTCAAACTCGGGTTTCCTTGCTCGGCCCCGGCTTCACCGTCTCCGGGAAGCCCGGCTCCTTCGAAAAGCCTCAGCAAAAGCAAAAGCAAACCGCACTCACGGCAGCCGCAGCCGCCCCACCGCTCCCAGCTCCGTGTACCGCTTGCTCTGAGGGAGCTGCCGATATGGCCTCTTTTAAAGTTTGTCGCAGTTCTCAGTCACGCCCCCCGCCACGTCAGCCTTTCTTTGTCTCCGTTTTCTCAGGATTCCCGCTCAGACTCAGGTTTCCTTGCTCGGCCCCGGCTTCACCGTCTCCAGGAACCCCAGCTCCTTCGCAAAGCCTCAGCAAAAGCAAATGCAAACCGCACTCACCGCCGCCGCCCCACTGCTCCCAGCTCCGCGTGCTCCTTGCTCTGAGGGAGCTGCCGAGATGGCCGCTTTTTAAGTTTGCCGCGGTTCTCACTCACGCCCCCCGCCACGTCAGCCTTTCGTTTGTCTCAGGTTTCTGAGGATTCCCGCTCAGACTCGGGTTTCCATCCTCTGGCCCGGCTTCACCTTCTCCGGGAAGCCCGGCTCCTTCGCAAAACCTCAGCAAAAGCAAACGCAAATCGCACTCACCGCAGCCGCCCCACCGCTCCAAGCTCCGCGTGCTGCTTGCTCTGAGGGAGCTGCCGAGATGGCCCCTTTTCAAGTTTTCCACAGTTTCAGTCACGCCCCCCCACCACGTCAGCCTTTCGTTTGTCTCAGTTTTCTAAGGATTCCCGCTCAAACTCGGGTTTCCTTGCTCGGCCCCGGCTTCACCGTCTCCGGGAAGCCCGGCTCCTTCGAAAAGCCTCAGCAAAAGCAAAAGCAAATCGCACTCACCGCAGCCGCCCCACCGCTCCAAGCTCCGTGTACCGCTTGCTCTGAGGGAGCTGCCGAGATGGCCCCTTTTCAAGTTTTCCACAGTTTCAGTCACGCCCCCCCACCACGTCAGCCTTTCGTTTGTCTCAGTTTTCTAAGGATTCCCGCTCAAACTCGGGTTTCCTTGCTCGGCCCCGGCTTCACCGTCTCCGGGAAGCCCGGCTCCTTCGAAAAGCCTCAGCAAAAGCAAAAGCAAACCGCACTCACGGCAGCCGCAGCCGCCCCACCGCTCCCAGCTCCGTGTACCGCTTGCTCTGAGGGAGCTGCCGATATGGCCTCTTTTAAAGTTTGTCGCAGTTCTCAGTCACGCCCCCCGCCACGTCAGCCTTTCTTTGTCTCCGTTTTCTCAGGATTCCGCTCAGACTCAGGTTTCCTTGCTCGGCCCCGGCTTCACCGTCTCCAGGAACCCCAGCTCCTTCGCAAAGCCTCAGCAAAAGCAAAAGCAAATCGCACTCACCGCAGCCGCCCCACCGCTCCAAGCTCCGCGTGCTGCTTGCTCTGAGGGAGCTGCCGAGATGGCCCCTTTTCAAGTTTTCCACAGTTTCAGTCACGCCCCCCCACCACGTCAGCCTTTCGTTTGTCTCAGTTTTCTAAGGATTCCCGCTCAAACTCGGGTTTCCTTGCTCGGCCCCGGCTTCACCGTCTCCGGGAAGCCCGGCTCCTTCGAAAAGCCTCAGCAAAAGCAAAAGCAAACCGCACTCACGGCAGCCGCAGCCGCCCCACCGCTCCCAGCTCCGTGTACCGCTTGCTCTGAGGGAGCTGCCGATATGGCCTCTTTTAAAGTTTGTCGCAGTTCTCAGTCACGCCCCCCGCCACGTCAGCCTTTCTTTGTCTCCGTTTTCTCAGGATTCCCGCTCAGACTCAGGTTTCCTTGCTCGGCCCCGGCTTCACCTTCTCCGGGAAGCCCGGCTCCTTCGCAAAGCCTCAGCAAAAGCAAATGCAAACCGCACTCACCGCCGCCGCCCCACCGCTCCCAGCTCCGCGTGCTCCTTGCTCTGAGGGAGCTGCCGAGATGGCCGCTTTTAAAGTTTTCCACAGTTTCAGTCACGCCCCCCCACCACGTCAGCCTTTCGTTTGTCTCAGTTTTCTAAGGATTCCCGCTCAAACTCGGGTTTCCTTGCTCGGCCCCGGCTTCACCGTCTCCGGGAAGCCCGGCTCCTTCGAAAAGCCTCAGCAAAAGCAAAAGCAAATCGCACTCACCGCAGCCGCCCCACCGCTCCAAGCTCCGCGTGCTGCTTGCTCTGAGGGAGCTGCCGAGATGGCCCCTTTTCAAGTTTTCCACAGTTTCAGTCACGCCCCCCCACCACGTCAGCCTTTCGTTTGTCTCAGTTTTCTAAGGATTCCCGCTCAAACTCGGGTTTCCTTGCTCGGCCCCGGCTTCACCGTCTCCGGGAAGCCCGGCTCCTTCGAAAAGCCTCAGCAAAAGCAAAAGCAAATCGCACTCACCGCAGCCGCCCCACCGCTCCAAGCTCCGCGTGCTGCTTGCTCTGAGGGAGCTGCCGAGATGGCCCCTTTTCAAGTTTTCCACGGTTTCAGTCACGCCCCCCCACCACGTCAGCCTTTCGTTTGTCTCAGTTTTCTAAGGATTCCCGCTCAAACTCGGGTTTCCTTGCTCGGCCCCGGCTTCACCGTCTCCGGGAAGCCCGGCTCCTTCGAAAAGCCTCAGCAAAAGCAAAAGCAAACCGCACTCACGGCAGCCGCAGCCGCCCCACCGCTCCCAGCTCCGTGTACCGCTTGCTCTGAGGGAGCTGCCGATATGGCCTCTTTTAAAGTTTGTCGCAGTTCTCAGTCACGCCCCCCGCCACGTCAGCCTTTCTTTGTCTCCGTTTTCTCAGGATTCCCGCTCAGACTCAGGTTTCCTTGCTCGGCCCCGGCTTCACCATCTCCAGGAACCCCAGCTCCTTCGCAAAGCCTCAGCAAAAGCAAATGCAAACCGCACTCACCGCCGCCGCCCCACCGCTCCCAGCTCCGCGTGCTCCTTGCTCTGAGGGAGCTGCCGAGATGGCCGCTTTTAAAGTTTGCCGCGGTTCTCACTCACGCCCCCCGCCACGACAGCCTTTCGTTTGTCTCAGGTTTCTGAGGATTCCCGCTCAGACTCGGGTTTCCATCCTCTGGCCCGGCTTCACCTTCTCCGGGAAGCCCGGCTCCTTCGCAAAACCTCAGCAAAAGCAAACGCAAATCGCACTCACCGCAGCCGCCCCACCGCTCCAAGCTCCGCGTGCTGCTTGCTCTGAGGGAGCTGCCGAGATGGCCCCTTTTCAAGTTTTCCACAGTTTCAGTCACGCCCCCCCACCACGTCAGCCTTTCGTTTGTCTCAGTTTTCTAAGGATTCCCGCTCAAACTCGGGTTTCCTTGCTCGGCCCCGGCTTCACCGTCTCCGGGAAGCCCGGCTCCTTCGAAAAGCCTCAGCAAAAGCAAAAGCAAATCGCACTCACCGCAGCCGCCCCACCGCTCCAAGCTCCGCGTGCTGCTTGCTCTGAGGGAGCTGCCGAGATGGCCCCTTTTCAAGTTTTCCACAGTTTCAGTCACGCCCCCCGCCACGTCAGCCTTTCTTTGTCTCCGTTTTCTCAGGATTCCCGCTCAGACTCAGGTTTCCTTGCTCGGCCCCGGCTTCACCGTCTCCAGGAACCCCAGCTCCTTCGCAAAGCCTCAGCAAAAGCAAATGCAAACTGCACTCACCGCCGCCGCCCCACCGCTCCCAGCTCCGCGTGCTCCTTGCTCTGAGGGAGCTGCCGAGATGGCCGCTTTTAAAGTTTGCCGCGGTTCTCACTCACGCCCCCCGCCACGTCAGCCTTTCGTTTGTCTCAGGTTTCTGAGGATTCCCGCTCAGACTCGGGTTTCCATCCTCTGGCCCGGCTTCACCTTCTCCGGGAAGCCCGGCTCCTTCGCAAAACCTCAGCAAAAGCAAACGCAAATCGCACTCACCGCAGCCGCCCCACCGCTCCAAGCTCCGCGTGCTGCTTGCTCTGAGGGAGCTGCCGAGATGGCCCCTTTTCAAGTTTTCCACAGTTTCAGTCACGCCCCCCCACCACGTCAGCCTTTCGTTTGTCTCAGTTTTCTAAGGATTCCCGCTCAAACTCGGGTTTCCTTGCTCGGCCCCGGCTTCACCGTCTCCGGGAAGCCCGGCTCCTTCGAAAAGCCTCAGCAAAAGCAAAAGCAAATCGCACTCACCGCAGCCGCCCCACCGCTCCAAGCTCCGCGTGCTGCTTGCTCTGAGGGAGCTGCCGAGATGGCCCCTTTTCAAGTTTTCCACAGTTTCAGTCACGCCCCCCCACCACGTCAGCCTTTCGTTTGTCTCAGTTTTCTAAGGATTCCCACTCAAACTCGGGTTTCCTTGCTCGGCCCCGGCTTCACCGTCTCCGGGAAGCCCGGCTCCTTCGAAAAGCCTCAGCAAAAGCAAAAGCAAACCGCACTCACGGCAGCCGCAGCCGCCCCACCGCTCCCAGCTCCGTGTACCGCTTGCTCTGAGGGAGCTGCCGATATGGCCTCTTTTAAAGTTTGTCGCAGTTCTCAGTCACGCCCCCCGCCACGTCAGCCTTTCTTTGTCTCCGTTTTCTCAGGATTCCCGCTCAGACTCAGGTTTCCTTGCTCGGCCCCGGCTTCACCGTCTCCAGGAACCCCAGCTCCTTCGCAAAGCCTCAGCAAAAGCAAACGCAAATCGCACTCACCGCAGCCGCCCCACCGCTCCAAGCTCCGCGTGCTGCTTGCTCTGAGGGAGCTGCCGAGATGGCCCCTTTTCAAGTTTTCCACAGTTTCAGTCACGCCCCCCCACCACGTCAGCCTTTCGTTTGTCTCAGTTTTCTAAGGATTCCCGCTCAAACTCGGGTTTCCTTGCTCGGCCCCGGCTTCACCGTCTCCGGGAAGCCCGGCTCCTTCGAAAAGCCTCAGCAAAAGCAAAAGCAAATCGCACTCACCGCAGCCGCCCCACCGCTCCAAGCTCCGCGTGCTGCTTGCTCTGAGGGAGCTGCCGAGATGGCCCCTTTTCAAGTTTTCCACAGTTTCAGTCACGCCCCCCCACCACGTCAGCCTTTCGTTTGTCTCAGTTTTCTAAGGATTCCCGCTCAAACTCGGGTTTCCTTGCTCGGCCCCGGCTTCACCGTCTCCGGGAAGCCCGGCTCCTTCGAAAAGCCTCAGCAAAAGCAAAAGCAAACCGCACTCACGGCAGCCGCAGCCGCCCCACCGCTCCCAGCTCCGTGTACCGCTTGCTCTGAGGGAGCTGCCGATATGGCCTCTTTTAAAGTTTGTCGCAGTTCTCAGTCACGCCCCCCGCCACGTCAGCCTTTCTTTGTCTCCGTTTTCTCAGGATTCCCGCTCAGACTCAGGTTTCCTTGCTCGGCCCCGGCTTCACCGTCTCCAGGAACCCCAGCTCCTTCGCAAAGCCTCAGCAAAAGCAAATGCAAACCGCACTCACCGCCGCCGCCCCACCGCTCCCAGCTCCGCGTGCTCCTTGCTCTGAGGGAGCTGCCGAGATGGCCGCTTTTAAAGTTTGCCGCGGTTCTCACTCACGCCCCCCGCCACGTCAGCCTTTCGTTTGTCTCAGGTTTCTGAGGATTCCCGCTCAGACTCGGGTTTCCATCCTCTGGCCCGGCTTCACCTTGTCCGGGAAGCCCGGCTCCTTCGCAAAGCCTCAGCAAAAGCAAACGCAAATCGCACTCACCGCAGCCGCCCCACTGCTCCAAGCTCCGCGTGCTGCTTGCTCTGAGGGAGCTGCCGAGATGGCCCCTTTTCAAGTTTTCCACAGTTTCAGTCATGCCCCCCCACCACGTCAGCCTTTCGTTTGTCTCAGTTTTCTAAGGATTCCCGCTCAAACTCGGGTTTCCTTGCTCGGCCCCGGCTTCACCGTCTCCGGGAAGCCCGGCTCCTTCGAAAAGCCTCAGCAAAAGCAAAAGCAAATCGCACTCACCGCAGCCGCCCCACCGCTCCAAGCTCCGCGTGCTGCTTGCTCTGAGGGAGCTGCCGAGATGGCCCCTTTTCAAGTTTTCCACAGTTTCAGTCACGCCCCCCCACCACGTCAGCCTTTCGTTTGTGTCAGTTTTCTAAGGATTCCCGCTCAAACTCGGGTTTCCTTGCTTTGCCCCGGCTTCACCGTCTCCGGGAAGCCCGGCTCCTTCGAAAAGCCTCAGCAAAAGCAAAAGCAAACCGCACTCATGGCAGCTGCAGCCGCCCCACCGCTCCCAGCTCCGTGTACCGCTTGCTCTGAGGGAGCTGCCGATATGGCCTCTTTTAAAGTTTGTCGCAGTTCTCAGTCACGCCCCCCGCCACGTCAGCCTTTCTTTGTCTCCGTTTTCTCAGGATTCCCGCTCAGACTCAGGTTTCCTTGCTCGGCCCCGGCTTCACCGTCTCCAGGAACCCCAGCTCCTTCGCAAAGCCTCAGCAAAAGCAAACGCAAATCGCACTCACCGCAGCCGCCCCACCGCTCCAAGCTCCGCGTGCTGCTTGCTCTGAGGGAGCTGCCGAGATGGCCCCTTTTCAAGTTTTCCACAGTTTCAGTCACGCCCCCCCACCACGTCAGCCTTTCATTTGTCTCAGTTTTCTAAGGATTCCCGCTCAAACTCGGGTTTCCTTGCTCGGCCCCGGCTTCACCGTCTCCGGGAAGCCCGGCTCCTTCGAAAAGCCTCAGCAAAAGCAAAAGCAAATCGCACTCACCGCAGCCGCCCCACCGCTCCAAGCTCCGCGTGCTGCTTGCTCTGAGGGAGCTGCCGAGATGGCCCCTTTTCAAGTTTTCCACAGTTTCAGTCACGCCCCCCCACCACGTCAGCCTTTCGTTTGTCTCAGTTTTCTAAGGATTCCCGCTCAAACTCGGGTTTCCTTGCTCGGCCCCGGCTTCACCGTCTCCGGGAAGCCCGGCTCCTTCGAAAAGCCTCAGCAAAAGCAAAAGCAAACCGCACTCACGGCAGCCGCAGCCGCCCCACCGCTCCCAGCTCCGTGTACCGCTTGCTCTGAGGGAGCTGCCGATATGGCCTCTTTTAAAGTTTGTCGCAGTTCTCAGTCACGCCCCCCGCCACGTCAGCCTTTCTTTGTCTCCGTTTTCTCAGGATTCCCGCTCAGACTCAGGTTTCCTTGCTCGGCCCCGGCTTCACCGTCTCCAGGAACCCCAGCTCCTTCGCAAAGCCTCAGCAAAAGCAAATGCAAACCGCACTCACCGCCGCCGCCCCACCGCTCCCAGCTCCGCGTACTCCTTGCTCTGAGGGAGCTGCCGAGATGGCCGCTTTTAAAGTTTGCCGCGGTTCTCACTCACGCCCCCCGCCACGTCAGCCTTTCGTTTGTCTCAGGTTTCTGAGGATTCCCGCTCAGACTCGGGTTTCCATCCTCTGGCCCGGCTTCACCTTCTCCGGGAAGCCCGGCTCCTTCGCAAAACCTCAGCAAAAGCAAACGCAAATCGCACTCACCGCAGCCGCCCCACCGCTCCAAGCTCCGCGTGCTGCTTGCTCTGAGGGAGGTGCCGAGATGGCCCCTTTTCAAGTTTTCCACAGTTTCAGTCACGCCCCCCCACCACGTCAGCCTTTCGTTTGTCTCAGTTTTCTAAGGATTCCCGCTCAAACTCGGGTTTCCTTGCTCGGCCCCGGCTTCACCGTCTCCGGGAAGCCCGGCTCCTTCGAAAAGCCTCAGCAAAAGCAAAAGCAAATCGCACTCACCGCAGCCGCCCCACCGCTCCAAGCTCCGCGTGCTGCTTGCTCTGAGGGAGCTACCGAGATGGCCCCTTTTCAAGTTTTCCACAGTTTCAGTCACGCCCCCCCACCACGTCAGCCTTTCGTTTGTCTCAGTTTTCTAAGGATTCCCGCTCAAACTCAGGTTTCCTTGCTCGGCCCCGGCTTCACCGTCTCCGGGAAGCCCGGCTCCTTCGAAAAGCCTCAGCAAAAGCAAAAGCAAACCGCACTCACGGCAGCCGCAGCCGCCCCACCGCTCCCAGCTCCGTGTACCGCTTGCTCTGAGGGAGCTGCCGATATGGCCTCTTTTAAAGTTTGTCGCAGTTCTCAGTCACGCCCCCCGCCACGTCAGCCTTTCTTTGTCTCCGTTTTCTCAGGATTCCCGCTCAGACTCAGGTTTCCTTGCTCGGCCCCGGCTTCACCGTCTCCAGGAACCCCAGCTCCTTCGCAAAGCCTCAGCAAAAGCAAATGCAAACCGCACTCACCGCCGCCGCCCCACCGCTCCCAGCTCCGCGTGCTCCTTGCTCTGAGGGAGCTGCCGAGATGGCCGCTTTTAAAGTTTGCCGCGGTTCTCACTCACGCCCCCCGCCACGTCAGCCTTTCGTTTGTCTCAGGTTTCTGAGGATTCCCGCTCAGACTCGGGTTTCCATCCTCTGGCCCGGCTTCACCTTGTCCGGGAAGCCCGGCTCCTTCGCAAAGCCTCAGCAAAAGCAAACGCAAATCGCACTCACCGCAGCCGCCCCACTGCTCCAAGCTCCGCGTGCTGCTTGCTCTGAGGGAGCTGCCGAGATGGCCCCTTTTCAAGTTTTCCACAGTTTCAGTCATGCCCCCCCACCACGTCAGCCTTTCGTTTGTCTCAGTTTTCTAAGGATTCCCGCTCAAACTCGGGTTTCCTTGCTCGGCCCCGGCTTCACCGTCTCCGGGAAGCCCGGCTCCTTCGAAAAGCCTCAGCAAAAGCAAAAGCAAATCGCACTCACCGCAGCCGCCCCACCGCTCCAAGCTCCGCGTGCTGCTTGCTCTGAGGGAGCTGCCGAGATGGCCCCTTTTCAAGTTTTCCACAGTTTCAGTCACGCCCCCCCACCACGTCAGCCTTTCGTTTGTGTCAGTTTTCTAAGGATTCCCGCTCAAACTCGGGTTTCCTTGCTTTGCCCCGGCTTCACCGTCTCCGGGAAGCCCGGCTCCTTCGAAAAGCCTCAGCAAAAGCAAAAGCAAACCGCACTCATGGCAGCTGCAGCCGCCCCACCGCTCCCAGCTCCGTGTACCGCTTGCTCTGAGGGAGCTGCCGATATGGCCTCTTTTAAAGTTTGTCGCAGTTCTCAGTCACGCCCCCCGCCACGTCAGCCTTTCTTTGTCTCCGTTTTCTCAGGATTCCCGCTCAGACTCAGGTTTCCTTGCTCGGCCCCGGCTTCACCGTCTCCAGGAACCCCAGCTCCTTCGCAAAGCCTCAGCAAAAGCAAACGCAAATCGCACTCACCGCAGCCGCCCCACCGCTCCAAGCTCCGCGTGCTGCTTGCTCTGAGGGAGCTGCCGAGATGGCCCCTTTTCAAGTTTTCCACAGTTTCAGTCACGCCCCCCCACCACGTCAGCCTTTCATTTGTCTCAGTTTTCTAAGGATTCCCGCTCAAACTCGGGTTTCCTTGCTCGGCCCCGGCTTCACCGTCTCCGGGAAGCCCGGCTCCTTCGAAAAGCCTCAGCAAAAGCAAAAGCAAATCGCACTCACCGCAGCCGCCCCACCGCTCCAAGCTCCGCGTGCTGCTTGCTCTGAGGGAGCTGCCGAGATGGCCCCTTTTCAAGTTTTCCACAGTTTCAGTCACGCCCCCCCACCACGTCAGCCTTTCGTTTGTCTCAGTTTTCTAAGGATTCCCGCTCAAACTCGGGTTTCCTTGCTCGGCCCCGGCTTCACCGTCTCCGGGAAGCCCGGCTCCTTCGAAAAGCCTCAGCAAAAGCAAAAGCAAACCGCACTCACGGCAGCCGCAGCCGCCCCACCGCTCCCAGCTCCGTGTACCGCTTGCTCTGAGGGAGCTGCCGATATGGCCTCTTTTAAAGTTTGTCGCAGTTCTCAGTCACGCCCCCCGCCACGTCAGCCTTTCTTTGTCTCCGTTTTCTCAGGATTCCCGCTCAGACTCAGGTTTCCTTGCTCGGCCCCGGCTTCACCGTCTCCAGGAACCCCAGCTCCTTCGCAAAGCCTCAGCAAAAGCAAATGCAAACCGCACTCACCGCCGCCGCCCCACCGCTCCCAGCTCCGCGTACTCCTTGCTCTGAGGGAGCTGCCGAGATGGCCGCTTTTAAAGTTTGCCGCGGTTCTCACTCACGCCCCCCGCCACGTCAGCCTTTCGTTTGTCTCAGGTTTCTGAGGATTCCCGCTCAGACTCGGGTTTCCATCCTCTGGCCCGGCTTCACCTTCTCCGGGAAGCCCGGCTCCTTCGCAAAACCTCAGCAAAAGCAAACGCAAATCGCACTCACCGCAGCCGCCCCACCGCTCCAAGCTCCGCGTGCTGCTTGCTCTGAGGGAGGTGCCGAGATGGCCCCTTTTCAAGTTTTCCACAGTTTCAGTCACGCCCCCCCACCACGTCAGCCTTTCGTTTGTCTCAGTTTTCTAAGGATTCCCGCTCAAACTCGGGTTTCCTTGCTCGGCCCCGGCTTCACCGTCTCCGGGAAGCCCGGCTCCTTCGAAAAGCCTCAGCAAAAGCAAAAGCAAATCGCACTCACCGCAGCCGCCCCACCGCTCCAAGCTCCGCGTGCTGCTTGCTCTGAGGGAGCTACCGAGATGGCCCCTTTTCAAGTTTTCCACAGTTTCAGTCACGCCCCCCCACCACGTCAGCCTTTCGTTTGTCTCAGTTTTCTAAGGATTCCCGCTCAAACTCAGGTTTCCTTGCTCGGCCCCGGCTTCACCGTCTCCGGGAAGCCCGGCTCCTTCGAAAAGCCTCAGCAAAAGCAAAAGCAAACCGCACTCACGGCAGCCGCAGCCGCCCCACCGCTCCCAGCTCCGTGTACCGCTTGCTCTGAGGGAGCTGCCGATATGGCCTCTTTTAAAGTTTGTCGCAGTTCTCAGTCACGCCCCCCGCCACGTCAGCCTTTCTTTGTCTCCGTTTTCTCAGGATTCCCGCTCAGACTCAGGTTTCCTTGCTCGGCCCCGGCTTCACCGTCTCCAGGAACCCCAGCTCCTTCGCAAAGCCTCAGCAAAAGCAAATGCAAACCGCACTCACCGCCGCCGCCCCACCGCTCCCAGCTCCGCGTGCTCCTTGCTCTGAGGGAGCTGCCGAGATGGCCGCTTTTAAAGTTTGCCGCGGTTCTCACTCACGCCCCCCGCCACGTCAGCCTTTCGTTTGTCTCAGGTTTCTGAGGATTCCCGCTCAGACTCGGGTTTCCATCCTCTGGCCCGGCTTCACCTTCTCCGGGAAGCCCGGCTCCTTCGCAAAACCTCAGCAAAAGCAAACGCAAATCGCACTCACCGCAGCCGCCCCACCGCTCCAAGCTCCGCGTGCTGCTTGCTCTGAGGGAGCTGCCGAGATGGCCCCTTTTCAAGTTTTCCACAGTTTCAGTCACGCCCCCCCACCACGTCAGCCTTTCGTTTGTCTCAGTTTTCTAAGGATTCCCGCTCAAACTCGGGTTTCCTTGCTCGGCCCCGGCTTCACCGTCTCCGGGAAGCCCGGCTCCTTCGAAAAGCCTCAGCAAAAGCAAAAGCAAACCGCACTCACGGCAGCCGCAGCCGCCCCACCGCTCCCAGCTCCGTGTACCGCTTGCTCTGAGGGAGCTGCCGATATGGCCTCTTTTAAAGTTTGTCGCAGTTCTCAGTCACGCCCCCCGCCACGTCAGCCTTTCTTTGCCTCCGTTTTCTCAGGATTCCCGCTCAGACTCAGGTTTCCTTGCTCGGCCCCGGCTTCACCGTCTCCAGGAACCCCAGCTCCTTCGCAAAGCCTCAGCAAAAGCAAACGCAAATCGCACTCACCGCAGCCGCCCCACCGCTCCAAGCTCCGCGTGCTGCTTGCTCTGAGGGAGCTGCCGAGATGGCCCCTTTTCAAGTTTTCCACAGTTTCAGTCACGCCCCCCCACCACGTCAGCCTTTCGTTTGTCTCAGTTTTCTAAGGATTCCCGCTCAAACTCGGGTTTCCTTGCTCGGCCCCGGCTTCACCGTCTCCGGGAAGCCCGGCTCCTTCGAAAAGCCTCAGCAAAAGCAAAAGCAAATCGCACTCACCGCAGCCGCCCCACCGCTCCAAGCTCCGCGTGCTGCTTGCTCTGAGGGAGCTGCCGAGATGGCCCCTTTTCAAGTTTTCCACAGTTTCAGTCACGCCCCCCCACCACGTCAGCCTTTCGTTTGTCTCAGTTTTCTAAGGATTCCCGCTCAAACTCGGGTTTCCTTGCTCGGCCCCGGCTTCACCGTCTCCGGGAAGCCCGGCTCCTTCGAAAAGCCTCAGCAAAAGCAAAAGCAAACCGCACTCACGGCAGCCGCAGCCGCCCCACCGCTCCCAGCTCCGTGTACCGCTTGCTCTGAGGGAGCTGCCGAGATGGCCCCTTTTCAAGTTTTCCACAGTTTCAGTCACGCCCCCCCACCACGTCAGCCTTTCGTTTGTCTCAGTTTTCTAAGGATTCCCGCTCAAACTCGGGTTTCCTTGCTCGGCCCCGGCTTCACCTTCTCCGGGAAGCCCGGCTCCTTCGCAAAACCTCAGCAAAAGCAAACGCAAATCGCACTCACCGCAGCCGCCCCACCGCTCCAAGCTCCGCGTGCTGCTTGCTCTGAGGGAGCTGCCGAGATGGCCCCTTTTCAAGTTTTCCACAGTTTCAGTCACGCCCCCCGCCACGTCAGCCTTTCGTTTGTCTCAGTTTTCTAAGGATTCCCGCTCAAACTCGGGTTTCCTTGCTCGGCCCCGGCTTCACCGTCTCCGGGAAGCCCGGCTCCTTCGAAAAGCCTCAGCAAAAGCAAAAGCAAACCGCACTCACGGCAGCCGCAGCCGCCCCACCGCTCCCAGCTCCGTGTACCGCTTGCTCTGAGGGAGCTGCCGATATGGCCTCTTTTAAAGTTTGTCGCAGTTCTCAGTCACGCCCCCCGCCACGTCAGCCTTTCTTTGTCTCCGTTTTCTCAGGAATCCCGCTCAGACTCAGGTTTCCTTGCTCGGCCCCGGCTTCACCGTCTCCAGGAACCCCAGCTCCTTCGCAAAGCCTCAGCAAAAGCAAACGCAAATCGCACTCACCGCAGCCGCCCCACCGCTCCAAGCTCCGCGTGCTGCTTGCTCTGAGGGAGCTGCCGAGATGGCCCCTTTTCAAGTTTTCCACAGTTTCAGTCACGCCCCCCCACCACGTCAGCCTTTCGTTTGTCTCAGTTTTCTAAGGATTCCCGCTCAAACTCGGGTTTCCTTGCTCGGCCCCGGCTTCACCGTCTCCGGGAAGCCCGGCTCCTTCGAAAAGCCTCAGCAAAAGCAAAAGCAAATCGCACTCACCGCAGCCGCCCCACCGCTCCAAGCTCCGCGTGCTGCTTGCTCTGAGGGAGCTGCCGAGATGGCCCCTTTTCAAGTTTTCCACAGTTTCAGTCACGCCCCCCCACCACGTCAGCCTTTCGTTTGTCTCAGTTTTCTAAGGATTCCCGCTCAAACTCGGGTTTCCTTGCTCGGCCCCGGCTTCACCGTCTCCGGGAAGCCCGGCTCCTTCGAAAAGCCTCAGCAAAAGCAAAAGCAAACCGCACTCACGGCAGCCGCAGCCGCCCCACCGCTCCCAGCTCCGTGTACCGCTTGCTCTGAGGGAGCTGCCGATATGGCCTCTTTTAAAGTTTGTCGCAGTTCTCAGTCACGCCCCCCGCCACGTCAGCCTTTCTTTGTCTCCGTTTTCTCAGGATTCCCGCTCAGACTCAGGTTTCCTTGCTCGGCCCCGGCTTCACCGTCTCCGGGAAGCCCGGCTCCTTCGCAAAGCCTCAGCAAAAGCAAATGCAAACCGCACTCACCGCCGCCGCCCCACCGCTCCCAGCTCCGCGTGCTCCTTGCTCTGAGGGAGCTGCCGAGATGGCCGCTTTTAAAGTTTGCCGCGGTTCTCACTCACGCCCCCCGCCACGTCAGCCTTTCGTTTGTCTCAGGTTTCTGAGGATTCCCGCTCAGACTCGGGTTTCCATCCTCTGGCCCGGCTTCACCTTCTCCGGGAAGCCCGG
This sequence comes from Podargus strigoides, assembly GCA_028020825.1. Taxonomy (NCBI): domain Eukaryota; kingdom Metazoa; phylum Chordata; class Aves; order Caprimulgiformes; family Podargidae; genus Podargus; species Podargus strigoides. The sequence continues at coordinate 30,399,858 of CM051662.1, read as the reverse complement.
CTCCTTCGCAAAACCTCAGCAAAAGCAAACGCAAATCGCACTCACCGCAGCCGCCCCACCGCTCCAAGCTCCGCGTGCTGCTTGCTCTGAGGGAGCTGCCGAGATGGCCCCTTTTCAAGTTTTCCACAGTTTCAGTCACGCCCCCCCACCACGTCAGCCTTTCGTTTGTCTCAGTTTTCTAAGGATTCCCGCTCAAACTCGGGTTTCCTTGCTCGGCCCTGGCTTCACCGTCTCCGGGAAGCCCGGCTCCTTCGAAAAGCCTCAGCAAAAGCAAAAGCAAATCGCACTCACCGCAGCCGCCCCACCGCTCCAAGCTCCGCGTGCTGCTTGCTCTGAGGGAGCTGCCGATATGGCCTCTTTTAAAGTTTGTCGCAGTTCTCAGTCACGCCCCCCGCCACGTCAGCCTTTCTTTGTCTCCGTTTTCTCAGGATTCCCGCTCAGACTCAGGTTTCCTTGCTCGGCCCCGGCTTCACCGTCTCCAGGAACCCCAGCTCCTTCGCAAAGCCTCAGCAAAAGCAAACGCAAATCACACTCACCGCAGCCGCCCCACCGCTCCAAGCTCCGCGTGCTGCTTGCTCTGAGGGAGCTGCCGAGATGGCCCCTTTTCAAGTTTTCCACAGTTTCAGTCACGCCCCCCCACCACGTCAGCCTTTCGTTTGTCTCAGTTTTCTAAGGATTCCCGCTCAAACTCGGGTTTCCTTGCTCGGCCCCGGCTTCACCGTCTCCGGGAAGCCCGGCTCCTTCGAAAAGCCTCAGCAAAAGCAAAAGCAAATCGCACTCACCGCAGCCGCCCCACCGCTCCAAGCTCCGCGTGCTGCTTGCTCTGAGGGAGCTGCCGAGATGGCCCCTTTTCAAGTTTTCCACAGTTTCAGTCACGCCCCCCCACCACGTCAGCCTTTCGTTTGTCTCAGTTTTCTAAGGATTCCCGCTCAAACTCGGGTTTCCTTGCTCGGCCCCGGCTTCACCGTCTCCGGGAAGCCCGGCTCCTTCGAAAAGCCTCAGCAAAAGCAAAAGCAAACCGCACTCACGGCAGCCGCAGCCGCCCCACCGCTCCCAGCTCCGTGTACCGCTTGCTCTGAGGGAGCTGCCGATATGGCCTCTTTTAAAGTTTGTCGCAGTTCTCAGTCACGCCCCCCGCCACGTCAGCCTTTCTTTGTCTCCGTTTTCTCAGGATTCCCGCTCAGACTCAGGTTTCCTTGCTCGGCCCCGGCTTCACCGTCTCCAGGAACCCCAGCTCCTTCGCAAAGCCTCAGCAAAAGCAAATGCAAACCGCACTCACCGCCGCCGCCCCACCGCTCCCAGCTCCGCGTGCTCCTTGCTCTGAGGGAGCTGCCGAGATGGCCGCTTTTAAAGTTTGCCGCGGTTCTCACTCACGCCCCCCGCCACGTCAGCCTTTCGTTTGTCTCAGGTTTCTGAGGATTCCCGCTCAGACTCGGGTTTCCATCCTCTGGCCCGGCTTCACCTTCTCCGGGAAGCCCGGCTCCTTCGCAAAACCTCAGCAAAAGCAAACGCAAATCGCACTCACCGCAGCCGCCCCACCGCTCCAAGCTCCGCGTGCTGCTTGCTCTGAGGGAGCTGCCGAGATGGCCCCTTTTCAAGTTTTCCACAGTTTCAGTCACGCCCCCCCACCACGTCAGCCTTTCGTTTGTCTCAGTTTTCTAAGGATTCCCGCTCAAACTCAGGTTTCCTTGCTCGGCCCCGGCTTCACCGTCTCCGGGAAGCCCGGCTCCTTCGAAAAGCCTCAGCAAAAGCAAAAGCAAATCGCACTCACCGCAGCCGCCCCACCGCTCCAAGCTCCGCGTGCTGCTTGCTCTGAGGGAGCTGCCGAGATGGCCCCTTTTCAAGTTTTCCACAGTTTCAGTCATGCCCCCCCACCACGTCAGCCTTTCGTTTGTCTCAGTTTTCTAAGGATTCCCGCTCAAACTCGGGTTTCCTTGCTCGGCCCCGGCTTCACCGTCTCCGGGAAGCCCGGCTCCTTCGAAAAGCCTCAGCAAAAGCAAAAGCAAACCGCACTCACGGCAGCCGCAGCCGCCCCAACGCTCCCAGCTCCGTGTACCGCTTGCTCTGAGGGAGCTGCCGATATGGCCTCTTTTAAAGTTTGTCGCAGTTCTCAGTCACGCCCCCCGCCACGTCAGCCTTTCTTTGTCTCCGTTTTCTCAGGATTCCCGCTCAGACTCAGGTTTCCTTGCTCGGCCCCGGCTTCACCGTCTCCAGGAACCCCAGCTCCTTCGCAAAGCCTCAGCAAAAGCAAACGCAAATCGCACTCACCGCAGCCGCCCCACTGCTCCAAGCTCCGCGTGCTGCTTGCTCTGAGGGAGCTGCCGAGATGGCCCCTTTTCAAGTTTTCCACAGTTTCAGTCACGCCCCCCCACCACGTCAGCCTTTCGTTTGTCTCAGTTTTCTAAGGATTCCCGCTCAAACTCGGGTTTCCTTGCTCGGCCCCGGCTTCACCGTCTCCGGGAAGCCCGGCTCCTTCGAAAAGCCTCAGCAAAAGCAAAAGCAAATCGCACTCACCGCAGCCGCCCCACCGCTCCAAGCTCCGCGTGCTGCTTGCTCTGAGGGAGCTGCCGAGATGGCCCCTTTACAAGTTTTCCACAGTTTCAGTCACGCCCCCCCACCACGTCAGCCTTTCGTTTGTGTCAGTTTTCTAAGGATTCCCGCTCAAACTCGGGTTTCCTTGCTCGGCCCCGGCTTCACCGTCTCCGGGAAGCCCGGCTCCTTCGAAAAGCCTCAGCAAAAGCAAAAGCAAACCGCACTCACGGCAGCCGCAGCCGCCCCACCGCTCCCAGCTCCGTGTACCGCTTGCTCTGAGGGAGCTGCCGATATGGCCCCTTTTCAAGTTTTCCACAGTTTCAGTCACGCCCCCCCACCATGTCAGCCTTTCATTTGTCTCAGTTTTCTAAGGATTCCCGCTCAAACTCGGGTTTCCTTGCTCGGCCCCGGCTTCACCGCCTCCGGGAAGCCCGGCTCCTTCGAAAAGCCTCAGCAAAAGCAAAAGCAAATCGCACTCACCGCAGCCGCCCCACCGCTCCAAGCTCCGCGTGCTGCTTGCTCTGAGGGAGCTGCCGAGATGGCCCCTTTTCAAGTTTTCCACAGTTTCAGTCACGCCCCCCCACCACGTCAGCCTTTCGTTTGTCTCAGTTTTCTAAGGATTCCCGCTCAAACTCGGGTTTCCTTGCTCGGCCCCGGCTTCACCGTCTCCGGGAAGCCCGGCTCCTTCGAAAAGCCTCAGCAAAAGCAAAAGCAAACCGCACTCACGGCAGCCGCAGCCGCCCCACCGCTCCCAGCTCCGTGTACCGCTTGCTCTGAGGGAGCTGCCGATATGGCCTCTTTTAAAGTTTGTCGCAGTTCTCAGTCACGCCCCCCGCCACGTCAGCCTTTCTTTGTCTCCGTTTTCTCAGGATTCCCGCTCAGACTCAGGTTTCCTTGCTCGGCCCCGGCTTCACCGTCTCCAGGAACCCCAGCTCCTTCGCAAAGCCTCAGCAAAAGCAAATGCAAACCGCACTCACCGCCGCCGCCCCACCGCTCCCAGCTCCGCGTGCTCCTTGCTCTGAGGGAGCTGCCGAGATGGCCGCTTTTAAAGTTTGCCGCGGTTCTCACTCACGCCCCCCGCCACGTCAGCCTTTCGTTTGTCTCAGGTTTCTGAGGATTCCCGCTCAGACTCGGGTTTCCATCCTCTGGCCCGGCTTCACCTTCTCCGGGAAGCCCGGCTCCTTCGAAAAGCCTCAGCAAAAGCAAAAGCAAATCGCACTCACCGCAGCCGCCCCACCGCTCCAAGCTCCGCGTGCTGCTTGCTCTGAGGGAGCTGCCGAGATGGCCCCTTTTCAAGTTTTCCACAGTTTCAGTCACGCCCCCCCACCACGTCAGCCTTTCGTTTGTCTCAGTTTTCTAAGGATTCCCGCTCAAACTCGGGTTTCCTTGCTCGGCCCCGGCTTCACCGTCTCCGGGAAGCCCGGCTCCTTCGAAAAGCCTCAGCAAAAGCAAAAGCAAATCGCACTCACCGCAGCCGCCCCACCGCTCCAAGCTCCGCGTGCTGCTTGCTCTGAGGGAGCTGCCGAGATGGCCCCTTTTCAAGTTTTCCACAGTTTCAGTCACACCCCCCCACCACGTCAGCCTTTCGTTTGTCTCAGTTTTCTAAGGATTCCCGCTCAAACTCGGGTTTCCTTGCTCGGCCCCGGCTTCACCGTCTCCGGGAAGCCCGGCTCCTTCGAAAAGCCTCAGCAAAAGCAAAAGCAAATCGCACTCACCGCAGCCGCCCCACCGCTCCAAGCTCCGCGTGCTGCTTGCTCTGAGGGAGCTGCCGAGATGGCCCCTTTTCAAGTTTTCCACAGTTTCACTCACGCCCCCCCACCACGTCAGCCTTTCGTTCGTCTCAGTTTTCTAAGGATTCCCGCTCAAACTCGGGTTTCCTTGCTCGGCCCCGGCTTCACCGTCTCCAGGAAGCCCGGCTCCTTCGAAAAGCCTCAGCAAAAGCAAAAGCAAACCGCACTCACGGCAGCCGCAGCCGCCCCACCGCTCCCAGCTCCGTGTACCGCTTGCTCTGAGGGCGCTGCCGATATGGCCTCTTTTAAAGTTTGTCGCAGTTCTCAGTCACGCCCCCCGCCACGTCAGCCTTTCTTTGTCTCCGTTTTCTCAGGATTCCCGCTCAGACTCAGGTTTCCTTGCTCGGCCCCGGCTTCACCGTCTCCAGGAACCCCAGCTCCTTCGCAAAGCCTCAGCAAAAGCAAATGCAAACCGCACTCACCGCCGCCGCCCCACCGCTCCCAGCTCCGCGTACTCCTTGCTCTGAGGGAGCTGCCGAGATGGCCGCTTTTAAAGTTTGCCGCGGTTCTCACTCACGCCCCCCGCCACGTCAGCCTTTCGTTTGTCTCAGGTTTCTGAGGATTCCCGCTCAGACTCGGGTTTCCATCCTCTGGCCCGGCTTCACCTTCTCCGGGAAGCCCGGCTCCTTCGCAAAACCTCAGCAAAAGCAAACGCAAATCGCACTCACCGCAGCCGCCCCACCGCTCCAAGCTCCGCGTGCTGCTTGCTCTGAGGGAGCTGCCGAGATGGCCCCTTTTCAAGTTTTCCACAGTTTCAGTCACGCCCCCCCACCACGTCAGCCTTTCGTTTGTCTCAGTTTTCTAAGGATTCCCGCTCAAACTCGGGTTTCCTTGCTCGGCCCCGGCTTCACCGTCTCCGGGAAGCCCGGCTCCTTCGAAAAGCCTCAGCAAAAGCAAAAGCAAATCGCACTCACCGCAGCCGCCCCACCGCTCCAAGCTCCGCGTGCTGCTTGCTCTGAGGGAGCTGCCGAGATGGCCCCTTTTCAAGTTTTCCACAGTTTCACTCACGCCCCCCCACCACGTCAGCCTTTCGTTCGTCTCAGTTTTCTAAGGATTCCCGCTCAAACTCGGGTTTCCTTGCTCGGCCCCGGCTTCACCGTCTCCGGGAAGCCCGGCTCCTTCGAAAAGCCTCAGCAAAAGCAAAAGCAAACCGCACTCACGGCAGCTGCAGCCGCCCCACCGCTCCCAGCTCCGTGTACCGCTTGCTCTGAGGGCGCTGCCGATATGGCCTCTTTTAAAGTTTGTCGCAGTTCTCAGTCACGCCCCCCGCCACGTCAGCCTTTCTTTGTCTCCGTTTTCTCAGGATTCCCGCTCAGACTCAGGTTTCCTTGCTCGGCCCCGGCTTCACCGTCTCCAGGAACCCCAGCTCCTTCGCAAAGCCTCAGCAAAAGCAAATGCAAACCGCACTCACCGCCGCCGCCCCACCGCTCCCAGCTCCGCGTACTCCTTGCTCTGAGGGAGCTGCCGAGATGGCCGCTTTTAAAGTTTGCCGCGGTTCTCACTCACGCCCCCCGCCACGTCAGCCTTTCGTTTGTCTCAGGTTTCTGAGGATTCCCGCTCAGACTCGGGTTTCCATCCTCTGGCCCGGCTTCACCTTCTCCGGGAAGCCCGGCTCCTTCGCAAAACCTCAGCAAAAGCAAACGCAAATCGCACTCACCGCAGCCGCCCCACCGCTCCAAGCTCCGCGTGCTGCTTGCTCTGAGGGAGCTGCCGAGATGGCCCCTTTTCAAGTTTTCCACAGTTTCAGTCATGCCCCCCCACCACGTCAGCCTTTCGTTTGTCTCAGTTTTCTAAGGATTCCCGCTCAAACTCGGGTTTCCTTGCTCGGCCCCGGCTTCACCGTCTCCGGGAAGCCCGGCTCCTTCGAAAAGCCTCAGCAAAAGCAAAAGCAAATCGCACTCACCGCAGCCGCCCCACCGCTCCAAGCTCCGCGTGCTGCTTGCTCTGAGGGAGCTACCGAGATGGCCCCTTTTCAAGTTTTCCACAGTTTCAGTCACGCCCCCCCACCACGTCAGCCTTTCGTTTGTCTCAGTTTTCTAAGGATTCCCGCTCAAACTCAGGTTTCCTTGCTCGGCCCCGGCTTCACCGTCTCCGGGAAGCCCGGCTCCTTCGAAAAGCCTCAGCAAAAGCAAAAGCAAACCGCACTCACGGCAGCCGCAGCCGCCCCACCGCTCCCAGCTCCGTGTACCGCTTGCTCTGAGGGAGCTGCCGATATGGCCTCTTTTAAAGTTTGTCGCAGTTCTCAGTCACGCCCCCCGCCACGTCAGCCTTTCTTTGTCTCCGTTTTCTCAGGATTCCCGCTCAGACTCAGGTTTCCTTGCTCGGCCCCGGCTTCACCGTCTCCAGGAACCCCAGCTCCTTCGCAAAGCCTCAGCAAAAGCAAATGCAAACCGCACTCACCGCCGCCGCCCCACCGCTCCCAGCTCCGCGTGCTCCTTGCTCTGAGGGAGCTGCCGAGATGGCCGCTTTTAAAGTTTGCCGCGGTTCTCACTCACGCCCCCCGCCACGTCAGCCTTTCGTTTGTCTCAGGTTTCTGAGGATTCCCGCTCAGACTCGGGTTTCCATCCTCTGGCCCGGCTTCACCTTCTCCGGGAAGCCCGGCTCCTTCGCAAAACCTCAGCAAAAGCAAACGCAAATCGCACTCACCGCAGCCGCCCCACCGCTCCAAGCTCCGCGTGCTGCTTGCTCTGAGGGAGCTGCCGAGATGGCCCCTTTTCAAGTTTTCCACAGTTTCAGTCACGCCCCCCCACCACGTCAGCCTTTCGTTTGTCTCAGTTTTCTAAGGATTCCCGCTCAAACTCGGGTTTCCTTGCTCGGCCCCGGCTTCACCGTCTCCGGGAAGCCCGGCTCCTTCGAAAAGCCTCAGCAAAAGCAAAAGCAAATCGCACTCACCGCAGCCGCCCCACCGCTCCAAGCTCCGCGTGCTGCTTGCTCTGAGGGAGCTGCCGAGATGGCCCCTTTTCAAGTTTTCCACAGTTTCAGTCACGCCCCCCCACCACGTCAGCCTTTCGTTTGTCTCAGTTTTCTAAGGATTCCCGCTCAAACTCGGGTTTCCTTGCTCGGCCCCGGCTTCACCGTCTCCGGGAAGCCCGGCTCCTTCGAAAAGCCTCAGCAAAAGCAAAAGCAAACCGCACTCACGGCAGCCGCAGCCGCCCCACCGCTCCCAGCTCCGTGTACCGCTTGCTCTGAGGGAGCTGCCGATATGGCCTCTTTTAAAGTTTGTCGCAGTTCTCAGTCACGCCCCCCGCCACGTCAGCCTTTCTTTGTCTCCGTTTTCTCAGGATTCCCGCTCAGACTCAGGTTTCCTTGCTCGGCCCCGGCTTCACCGTCTCCAGGAACCCCAGCTCCTTCGCAAAGCCTCAGCAAAAGCAAATGCAAACCGCACTCACCGCAGCCGCCCCACCGCTCCCAGCTCCGCGTGCTCCTTGCTCTGAGGGAGCTGCCGAGATGGCCGCTTTTAAAGTTTGCCGCGGTTCTCACTCACGCCCCCCGCCACGTCAGCCTTTCGTTTGTCTCAGGTTTCTGAGGATTCCCGCTCAGACTCGGGTTTCCATCCTCTGGCCCGGCTTCACCGTCTCCGGGAAGCCCGGCTCCTTCGCAAAACCTCAGCAAAAGCAAACGCAAATCGCACTCACCGCAGCCGCCCCACCGCTCCAAGCTCCGCGTGCTGCTTGTTCTGAGGGAGCTGCCGAGATGGCCCCTTTTCAAGTTTTCCACAGTTTCAGTCACGCCCCCCCACCACGTCAGCCTTTCGTTTGTCTCAGTTTTCTAAGGATTCCCGCTCAAACTCGGGTTTCCTTGCTCGGCCCCGGCTTCACCGTCTCCGGGAAGCCCGGCTCCTTCGAAAAGCCTCAGCAAAAGCAAAAGCAAACCGCACTCACCGCAGCCGCCCCACCGCTCCAAGCTCCGCGTGCTGCTTGCTCTGAGGGAGCTGCCGAGATGGCCCCTTTTCAAGTTTTCCACAGTTTCAGTCACGCCCCCCCACCACGTCAGCCTTTCGTTTGTCTCACTTTTCTAAGGATTCCCGCTCAAACTCGGGTTTCCTTGCTCGGCCCCGGCTTCACCGTCTCCGGGAAGCCCGGCTCCTTCGAAAAGCCTCAGCAAAAGCAAAAGCAAACCGCACTCACGGCAGCCGCAGCCGCCCCACCGCTCCCAGCTCCGTGTACCGCTTGCTCTGAGGGAGCTGCCGATATGGCCTCTTTTAAAGTTTGTCGCAGTTCTCAGTCACGCCCCCCGCCACGTCAGCCTTTCTTTGCCTCCGTTTTCTCAGGATTCCCGCTCAGACTCAGGTTTCCTTGCTCGGCCCCGGCTTCACCGTCTCCAGGAACCCCAGCTCCTTCGCAAAGCCTCAGCAAAAGCAAACGCAAATCGCACTCACCGCAGCCGCCCCACCGCTCCAAGCTCCGCGTGCTGCTTGCTCTGAGGGAGCTGCCGAGATGGCCCCTTTTCAAGTTTTCCACAGTTTCAGTCACGCCCCCCCACCACGTCAGCCTTTCGTTTGTCTCAGTTTTCTAAGGATTCCCGCTCAAACTCGGGTTTCCTTGCTCGGCCCCGGCTTCACCGTCTCCGGGAAGCCCGGCTCCTTCGAAAAGCCTCAGCAAAAGCAAAAGCAAATCGCACTCACCGCAGCCGCCCCACCGCTCCAAGCTCTGCGTGCTGCTTGCTCTGAGGGAGCTGCCGAGATGGCCCCTTTTCAAGTTTTCCACAGTTTCAGTCACGCCCCCCCACCACGTCAGCCTTTCGTTTGTGTCAGTTTTCTAAGGATTCCCGCTCAAACTCGGGTTTCCTTGCTCGGCCCCGGCTTCACCGTCTCCGGGAAGCCCGGCTCCTTCGAAAAGCCTCAGCAAAAGCAAAAGCAAACCGCACTCACGGCAGCCGCAGCCGCCCCACCGCTCCCAGCTCCGTGTACCGCTTGCTCTGAGGGAGCTGCCGATATGGCCTCTTTTAAAGTTTGTCGCAGTTCTCAGTCACGCCCCCCGCCACGTCAGCCTTTCTTTGTCTCCGTTTTCTCAGGATTCCCGCTCAGACTCAGGTTTCCTTGCTCGGCCCCGGCTTCACCGTCTCCAGGAACCCCAGCTCCTTCGCAAAGCCTCAGCAAAAGCAAATGCAAACCGCACTCACCGCCGCCGCCCCACCGCTCCCAGCTCCGCGTGCTCCTTGCTCTGAGGGAGCTGCCGAGATGGCCGCTTTTAAAGTTTGCCGCGGTTCTCACTCACGCCCCCCGCCACGTCAGCCTTTCGTTTGTCTCAGGTTTCTGAGGATTCCCGCTCAGACTCGGGTTTCCATCCTCTGGCCCGGCTTCACCGTCTCCGGGAAGCCCGGCTCCTTCGCAAAACCTCAGCAAAAGCAAACGCAAAGCGCACTCACCGCAGCCGCCCCACCGCTCCAAGCTCCGCGTGCTGCTTGCTCTGAGGGAGCTGCCGAGATGGCCCCTTTTCAAGTTTTCCACAGTTTCAGTCACGCCCCCCCACCACGTCAGCCTTTCGTTTGTCTCAGTTTTCTAAGGATTCCCGCTCAAACTCGGGTTTCCTTGCTCGGCCCCGGCTTCACCGTCTCCGGGAAGCCCGGCTCCTTCGAAAAGCCTCAGCAAAAGCAAAAGCAAATCGCACTCACCGCAGCCGCCCCACCGCTCCAAGCTCCGCGTGCTGCTTGCTCTGAGGGAGCTGCCGTGATGGCCCCTTTTCAAGTTTTCCACAGTTTCAGTCACGCCCCCCCACCACGTCAGCCTTTCGTTTGTCTCAGTTTTCTAAGGATTCCCGCTCAAACTCGGGTTTCCTTGCTCGGCCCCGGCTTCACCGTCTCCGGGAAGCCCGGCTCCTTCGAAAAGCCTCAGCAAAAGCAAAAGCAAATCGCACTCACCGCAGCCGCCCCACCGCTCCAAGCTCCGCGTGCTGCTTGCTCTGAGGGAGCTGCCGAGATGGCCCCTTTTCAAGTTTTCCACAGTTTCAGTCACGCCCCCCCACCACGTCAGCCTTTCGTTTGTCTCAGTTTTCTAAGGATTCCCGCTCAAACTCGGGTTTCCTTGCTCGGCCCCGGCTTCACCGTCTCCGGGAAGCCCGGCTCCTTCGAAAAGCCTCAGCAAAAGCAAAAGCAAACCGCACTCACGGCAGCCGCAGCCGCCCCACCGCTCCCAGCTCCGTGTACCGCTTGCTCTGAGGGAGCTGCCGATATGGCCTCTTTTAAAGTTTGTCGCAGTTCTCAGTCACGCCCCCCGCCACGTCAGCCTTTCTTTGTCTCCGTTTTCTCAGGATTCCCGCTCAGACTCAGGTTTCCTTGCTCGGCCCCGGCTTCACCGTCTCCAGGAACCCCAGCTCCTTCGCAAAGCCTCAGCAAAAGCAAACGCAAATCGCACTCACCGCAGCCGCCCCACCGCTCCAAGCTCCGCGTGCTGCTTGCTCTGAGGGAGCTGCCGAGATGGCCCCTTTTCAAGTTTTCCACAGTTTCAGTCACGCCCCCCCACCACGTCAGCCTTTCGTTTGTCTCAGTTTTCTAAGGATTCCCGCTCAAACTCGGGTTTCCTTGCTCGGCCCCGGCTTCACCGTCTCCGGGAAGCCCGGCTCCTTCGAAAAGCCTCAGCAAAAGCAAAAGCAAATCGCACTCACCGCAGCCGCCCCACCGCTCCAAGCTCCGCGTGCTGCTTGCTCTGAGGGAGCTGCCGAGATGGCCCCTTTTCAAGTTTTCCACAGTTTCAGTCACGCCCCCCCACCACGTCAGCCTTTCGTTTGTCTCAGTTTTCTAAGGATTCCCGCTCAAACTCGGGTTTCCTTGCTCGGCCCCGGCTTCACCGTCTCCGGGAAGCCCGGCTCCTTCGAAAAGCCTCAGCAAAAGCAAAAGCAAACCGCACTCACGGCAGCCGCAGCCGCCCCACCGCTCCCAGCTCCGTGTACCGCTTGCTCTGAGGGAGCTCCCGATATGGCCTCTTTTAAAGTTTGTCGCAGTTCTCAGTCACGCCCCCCGCCACGTCAGCCTTTCTTTATCTCCGTTTTCTCAGGATTCCCGCTCAGACTCAGGTTTCCTTGCTCGGCCCCGGCTTCACCGTCTCCAGGAACCCCAGCTCCTTCGCAAAGCCTCAGCAAAAGCAAATGCAAACCGCACTCACCGCCGCCGCCCCACCGCTCCCAGCTCCGCGTGCTCCTTGCTCTGAGGGAGCTGCCGAGATGGCCGCTTTTAAAGTTTGCCGCGGTTCTCACTCACGCCCCCCGCCACGACAGCCTTTCGTTTGTCTCAGGTTTCTGAGGATTCCCGCTCAGACTCGGGTTTCCATCCTCTGGCCCGGCTTCACCTTCTCCGGGAAGCCCGGCTCCTTCGCAAAACCTCAGCAAAAGCAAACGCAAATCGCACTCACCGCAGCCGCCCCACCGCTCCAAGCTCCGCGTGCTGCTTGCTCTGAGGGAGCTGCCGAGATGGCCCCTTTTCAAGTTTTCCACAGTTTCAGTCACGCCCCCCCACCACGTCAGCCTTTCGTTTGTCTCAGTTTTCTAAGGATTCCCGCTCAAACTCGGGTTTCCTTGCTCGGCCCCGGCTTCACCGTCTCCGGGAAGCCCGGCTCCTTCGAAAAGCCTCAGCAAAAGCAAAAGCAAATCGCACTCACCGCAGCCGCCCCACCGCTCCAAGCTCCGCGTGCTGCTTGCTCTGAGGGAGCTGCCGAGATGGCCCCTTTTCAAGTTTTCCACAGTTTCAGTCACGCCCCCCGCCACGTCAGCCTTTCTTTGTCTCCGTTTTCTCAGGATTCCCGCTCAGACTCAGGTTTCCTTGCTCGGCCCCGGCTTCACCGTCTCCAGGAACCCCAGCTCCTTCGCAAAGCCTCAGCAAAAGCAAATGCAAACCGCACTCACCGCCGCCGCCCCACCGCTCCCAGCTCCGCGTGCTCCTTGCTCTGAGGGAGCTGCCGAGATGGCCGCTTTTAAAGTTTGCCGCGGTTCTCACTCACGCCCCCCGCCACGTCAGCCTTTCGTTTGTCTCAGGTTTCTGAGGATTCCCGCTCAGACTCGGGTTTCCATCCTCTGGCCCGGCTTCACCTTTTCCGGGAGGCCCGGCTCCTTCGAAAAGCCTCAGCAAAAGCAAACGCAAATCGCACTCACCGCAGCCGCCCCACCGCTCCAAGCTCCGCGTGCTGCTTGCTCTGAGGGAGCTGCCGAGATGGCCCCTTTTCAAGTTTTCCACAGTTTCAGTCACGCCCCCCCACCACGTCAGCCTTTCGTTTGTCTCAGTTTTCTAAGGATTCCCGCTCAAACTCGGGTTTCCTTGCTCGGCCCCGGCTTCACCGTCTCCGGGAAGCCCGGCTCCTTCGAAAAGCCTCAGCAAAAGCAAAAGCAAACCGCACTCCAGGCTGCCGCAGCCGCCCCACCGCTCCCAGCTCCGTGTACCGCTTGCTCTGAGGGAGCTGCCGATATGGCCTCTTTTAAAGTTTGTCGCAGTTCTCAGTCACGCCCCCCGCCACGTCAGCCTTTCTTTGTCTCCGTTTTCTCAGGATTCCCGCTCAGACTCAGGTTTACTTGCTCGGCCCCGGCTTCACCGTCTCCAGGAACCCCAGCTCCTTCGCAAAGCCTCAGCAAAAGCAAATGCAAACCGCACTCACCGCCGCCGCCCCACCGCTCCCAGCTCCGCGTGCTCCTTGCTCTGAGGGAGCTGCCGAGATGGCCGCTTTTAAAGTTTGCCGCGGTTCTCACTCACGCCCACCGCCACGTCAGCCTTTCGTTTGTCTCAGGTTTCTGAGGATTCCCGCTCAGACTCGGGTTTCCATCCTCTGGCCCGGCTTCACCTTCTCCGGGAAGCCCGGCTCCTTCGCAAAACCTCAGCAAAAGCAAACGCAAATCGCACTCACCGCAGCCGCCCCACCGCTCCAAGCTCCGCGTGCTGCTTGCTCTGAGGGAGCTGCCGAGATGACCCCTTTTCAAGTTTTCCACAGTTTCAGTCACGCCCCCCCACCACGTCAGCCTTTCGTTTGTCTCAGTTTTCTAAGGATTCCCGCTCAAACTCGGGTTTCCTTGCTCGGCCCCGTCTTCACCGTCTCCGGGAAGCCCGGCTCCTTCGAAAAGCCTCAGCAAAAGCAAAAGCAAATCGCACTCACCGCAGCCGCCCCACCGCTCCAAGCTCCGCGTGCTGCTTGCTCTGAGGGAGCTGCCGAGATTGCCCCTTTTCAAGTTTTCCACAGTTTCAGTCACGCCCCCCCACCACGTCAGCCTTTCGTTTGTCTCAGTTTTCTAAGGATTCCCGCTCAAACTCGGGTTTCCTTGCTCGGCCCCGGCTTCACCGTCTGCGGGAAGCCCGGCTCCTTCGAAAAGCCTCAGCAAAAGCAAAAGCAAACCGCACTCACGGCAGCCGCAGCCGCCCCACCGTTCCCAGCTCCGTGTACCGCTTGCTCTGAGGGAGCTGCCGATATGGCCTCTTTTAAAGTTTGTCGCAGTTCTCAGTCACGCCCCCCGCCACGTCAGCCTTTCTTTGTCTCCGTTTTCTCAGGATTCCCGCTCAGACTCAGGTTTCCTTGCTCGGCCCCGGCTTCACCGTCTCCAGGAACCCCAGCTCCTTCGCAAAGCCTCAGCAAAAGCAAATGCAAACCGCACTCACCGCCGCCGCCCCACCGCTCCCAGCTCCGCGTGCTCCTTGCTCTGAGGGAGCTGCCGAGATGGCCGCTTTTAAAGTTTGCCGCGGTTCTCACTCACGCCCCCCGCCACGTCAGCCTTTCGTTTGTCTCAGGTTTCTGAGGATTCCCGCTCAGACTCGGGTTTCCATCCTCTGGCCCGGCTTCACCTTCTCCGGGAAGCCCGGCTCCTTCGCAAAACCTCAGCAAAAGCAAACGCAAATCGCACTCACCGCAGCCGCCCCACCGCTCCAAGCTCCGCGTGCTGCTTGCTCTGAGGGAGCTGCCGAGATGGCCCCTTTTCAAGTTTTCCACAGTTTCAGTCACGCCCCCCCACCACGTCAGCCTTTCGTTTGTCTCAGTTTTCTAAGGATTCCCGCTCAAACTCAGGTTTCCTTGCTCGGCCCCGGCTTCACCGTCTCCGGGAAGCCCGGCTCCTTCGAAAAGCCTCAGCAAAAGCAAAAGCAAATCGCACTCACCGCAGCCGCCCCACCGCTCCAAGCTCCGCGTGCTGCTTGCTCTGAGGGAGCTGCCGAGATGGCCCCTTTTCAAGTTTTCCACAGTTTCAGTCACGCCCCCCCACCACGTCAGCCTTTCGTTTGTCTCAGTTTTCTAAGGATTCCCGCTCAAACTCGGGTTTCCTTGCTCGGCCCCGGCTTCACCGTCTCCGGGAAGCCCGGCTCCTTCGAAAAGCCTCAGCAAAAGCAAAAGCAAACCGCACTCACGGCAGCCGCAGCCGCCCCACCGCTCCCAGCTCCGTGTACCGCTTGCTCTGAGGGAGCTGCCGATATGGCCTCTTTTAAAGTTTGTCGCAGTTCTCAGTCACGCCCCCCGCCACGTCAGCCTTTCTTTGTCTCCGTTTTCTCAGGATTCCCGCTCAGACTCAGGTTTCCTTGCTCGGCCCCGGCTTCACCGTCTCCAGGAACCCCAGCTCCTTCGCAAAGCCTCAGCAAAAGCAAACGCAAATCGCACTCACCGCAGCCGCCCCACCGCTCCAAGCTCCGCGTGCTGCTTGCTCTGAGGGAGCTGCCGAGATGGCCCCTTTTCAAGTTTTCCACAGTTTCAGTCACGCCCCCCCACCACGTCAGCCTTTCGTTTGTCTCAGTTTTCTAAGGATTCCCGCTCAAACTCGGGTTTCCTTGCTCGGCCCCGGCTTCACCGTCTCCGGGAAGCCCGGCTCCTTCGAAAAGCCTCAGCAAAAGCAAAAGCAAATCGCACTCACTGCAGCCGCCCCACCGCTCCAAGCTCCGCGTGCTGCTTGCTCTGAGGGAGCTGCCGAGATGGCCCCTTTACAAGTTTTCCACAGTTTCAGTCACGCCCCCCCACCACGTCAGCCTTTCGTTTGTGTCAGTTTTCTAAGGATTCCCGCTCAAACTCGGGTTTCCTTGCTCGGCCCCGGCTTCACCGTCTCCGGGAAGCCCGGCTCCTTCGAAAAGCCTCAGCAAAAGCAAAAGCAAACCGCACTCACGGCAGCCGCAGCCGCCCCACCGCTCCCAGCTCCGTGTACCGCTTGCTCTGAGGGAGCTGCCGATATGGCCTCTTTTAAAGTTTGTCGCAGTTCTCAGTCACGCCCCCCGCCACGTCAGCCTTTCTTTGCCTCCGTTTTCTCAGGATTCCCGCTCAGACTCAGGTTTCCTTGCTCGGCCCCGGCTTCACCGTCTCCAGGAACCCCAGCTCCTTCGCAAAGCCTCAGCAAAAGCAAACGCAAATCGCACTCACCGCAGCCGCCCCACCGCTCCAAGCTCCGCGTGCTGCTTGCTCTGAGGGAGCTGCCGAGATGGCCCCTTTTCAAGTTTTCCACAGTTTCAGTCACGCCCCCCCACCACGTCAGCCTTTCATTTGTCTCAGTTTTCTAAGGATTCCCGCTCAAACTCGGGTTTCCTTGCTCGGCCCCGGCTTCACCGTCTCCGGGAAGCCCGGCTCCTTCGAAAAGCCTCAGCAAAAGCAAAAGCAAATCGCACTCACCGCAGCCGCCCCACCGCTCCAAGCTCCGCGTGCTGCTTGCTCTGAGGGAGCTGCCGAGATGGCCCCTTTTCAAGTTTTCCACAGTTTCAGTCACGCCCCCCCACCACGTCAGCCTTTCGTTTGTCTCAGTTTTCTAAGGATTCCCGCTCAAACTCGGGTTTCCTTGCTCGGCCCCGGCTTCACCGTCTCCGGGAAGCCCGGCTCCTTCGAAAAGCCTCAGCAAAAGCAAAAGCAAATCGCACTCACCGCAGCCGCAGCCGCCCCACCGCTCCCAGCTCCGTGTACCGCTTGCTCTGAGGGAGCTGCCGATATGGCCTCTTTTAAAGTTTGTCGCAGTTCTCAGTCACGCCCCCCGCCACGTCAGCCTTTCTTTGTCTCCGTTTTCTCAGGATTCCCGCTCAGACTCAGGTTTCCTTGCTCGGCCCCGGCTTCACCGTCTCCAGGAACCCCAGCTCCTTCGCAAAGCCTCAGCAAAAGCAAATGCAAACCGCACTCACCGCCGCCGCCCCACCGCTCCCAGCTCCGCGTGCTCCTTGCTCTGAGGGAGCTGCCGAGATGGCCGCTTTTAAAGTTTGCCGCGGTTCTCACTCACGCCCCCCGCCACGTCAGCCTTTCGTTTGTCTCAGGTTTCTGAGGATTCCCGCTCAGACTCGGGTTTCCATCCTCTGGCCCGGCTTCACCTTCTCCGGGAAGCCCGGCTCCTTCGCAAAACCTCAGCAAAAGCAAACGCAAATCGCACTCACCGCAGCCGCCCCACCGCTCCAAGCTCCGCGTGCTGCTTGCTCTGAGGGAGCTGCCGAGATGGCCCCTTTTCAAGTTTTCCACAGTTTCAGTCACGCCCCCCCACCACGTCAGCCTTTCGTTTGTCTCAGTTTTCTAAGGATTCCCGCTCAAACTCGGGTTTCCTTGCTCGGCCCCGGCTTCACCGTCTCCGGGAAGCCCGGCTCCTTCGAAAAGCCTCAGCAAAAGCAAAAGCAAATCGCACTCACCGCAGCCGCCCCACCGCTCCAAGCTCCGCGTGCTGCTTGCTCTGAGGGAGCTGCCGAGATGGCCCCTTTTCAAGTTTTCCACAGTTTCAGTCACGCCCCCCCACCACGTCAGCCTTTCGTTTGTCTCAGTTTTCTAAGGATTCCCGCTCAAACTCGGGTTTCCTTGCTCGGCCCCGGCTTCACCGTCTCCGGGAAGCCCGGCTCCTTCGAAAAGCCTCAGCAAAAGCAAAAGCAAACCGCACTCACGGCAGCCGCAGCCGCCCCACCGCTCCCAGCTCCGTGTACCGCTTGCTCTGAGGGAGCTGCCGATATGGCCTCTTTTAAAGTTTGTCGCAGTTCTCAGTCACGCCCCCCGCCACGTCAGCCTTTCTTTGTCTCCGTTTTCTCAGGATTCCCGCTCAGACTCAGGTTTCCTTGCTCGGCCCCGGCTTCACCGTCTCCAGGAACCCCAGCTCCTTCGCAAAGCCTCAGCAAAAGCAAATGCAAACCGCACTCACCGCCGCCGCCCCACCGCTCCCAGCTCCGCGTGCTCCTTGCTCTGAGGGAGCTGCCGAGATGGCCGCTTTTAAAGTTTGCCGCGGTTCTCACTCACGCCCCCCGCCACGTCAGCCTTTCGTTTGTCTCAGGTTTCTGAGGATTCCCGCTCAGACTCGGGTTTCCATCCTCTGGCCCGGCTTCACCTTCTCCGGGAAGCCCGGCTCCTTCGCAAAACCTCAGCAAAAGCAAACGCAAATCGCACTCACCGCAGCCGCCCCACCGCTCCAAGCTCCGCGTGCTGCTTGCTCTGAGGGAGCTGCCGAGATGGCCCCTTTTCAAGTTTTCCACAGTTTCAGTCACGCCCCCCCACCACGTCAGCCTTTCGTTTGTCTCAGTTTTCTAAGGATTCCCGCTCAAACTCGGGTTTCCTTGCTCGGCCCCGGCTTCACCGTCTCCGGGAAGCCCGGCTCCTTCGAAAAGCCTCAGCAAAAGCAAAAGCAAATCGCACTCACCGCAGCCGCCCCACCGCTCCAAGCTCCGCGTGCTGCTTGCTCTGAGGGAGCTGCCGAGATGGCCCCTTTTCAAGTTTTCCACAGTTTCAGTCACGCCCCCCCACCACGTCAGCCTTTCGTTTGTCTCAGTTTTCTAAGGATTCCCGCTCAAACTCGGGTTTCCTTGCTCGGCCCCGGCTTCACCGTCTCCGGGAAGCCCGGCTCCTTCGAAAAGCCTCAGCAAAAGCAAAAGCAAACCGCACTCACGGCAGCCGCAGCCGCCCCACCGCTCCCAGCTCCGTGTACCGCTTGCTCTGAGGGAGCTGCCGATATGGCCTCTTTTAAAGTTTGTCGCAGTTCTCAGTCACGCCCCCCGCCACGTCAGCCTTTCTTTGTCTCCGTTTTCTCAGGATTCCCGCTCAGACTCAGGTTTCCTTGCTCGGCCCCGGCTTCACCGTCTCCAGGAACCCCAGCTCCTTCGCAAAGCCTCAGCAAAAGCAAACGCAAATCGCACTCACCGCAGCCGCCCCACCGCTCCAAGCTCCGCGTGCTGCTTGCTCTGAGGGAGCTGCCGAGATGGCCCCTTTTCAAGTTTTCCACAGTTTCAGTCACGCCCCCCCACCACGTCAGCCTTTCGTTTGTCTCAGTTTTCTAAGGATTCCCGCTCAAACTCGGGTTTCCTTGCTCGGCCCCGGCTTCACCGTCTCCGGGAAGCCCGGCTCCTTCGAAAAGCCTCAGCAAAAGCAAAAGCAAATCGCACTCACCGCAGCCGCAGCCGCCCCACCGCTCCCAGCTCCGTGTACCGCTTGCTCTGAGGGAGCTGCCGATATGGCCTCTTTTAAAGTTTGTCGCAGTTCTCAGTCACGCCCCCCGCCACGTCAGCCTTTCTTTGTCTCCGTTTTCTCAGGATTCCCGCTCAGACTCAGGTTTCCTTGCTCGGCCCCGGCTTCACCGTCTCCAGGAACCCCAGCTCCTTCGCAAAGCCTCAGCAAAAGCAAATGCAAACCGCACTCACCGCCGCCGCCCCACCGCTCCCAGCTCCGCGTGCTCCTTGCTCTGAGGGAGCTGCCGAGATGGCCGCTTTTAAAGTTTGCCGCGGTTCTCACTCACGCCCCCCGCCACGTCAGCCTTTCGTTTGTCTCAGGTTTCTGAGTATTCCCGCTCAGACTCGGGTTTCCATCCTCTGGCCCGGCTTCACCTTCTCCGGGAAGCCCGGCTCCTTCGCAAAACCTCAGCAAAAGCAAACGCAAATCGCACTCACCGCAGCCGCCCCACCGCTCCAAGCTCCGCGTGCTGCTTGCTCTGAGGGAGCTGCCGAGATGGCCCCTTTTCAAGTTTTCCACAGTTTCAGTCACGCCCCCCCACCACGTCAGCCTTTCGTTTGTCTCAGTTTTCTAAGGATTCCCGCTCAAACTCGGGTTTCCTTGCTCGGCCCCGGCTTCACCGTCTCCGGGAAGCCCGGCTCCTTCGAAAAGCCTCAGCAAAAGCAAAAGCAAATCGCACTCACCGCAGCCGCCCCACCGCTCCAAGCTCCGCGTGCTGCTTGCTCTGAGGGAGCTGCCGAGATGGCCCCTTTTCAAGTTTTCCACAGTTTCAGTCACGCCCCCCCACCACGTCAGCCTTTCGTTTGTCTCAGTTTTCTAAGGATTCCCGCTCAAACTCGGGTTTCCTTGCTCGGCCCCGGCTTCACCGTCTCCGGGAAGCCCGGCTCCTTCGAAAAGCCTCAGCAAAAGCAAAAGCAAACCGCACTCACGGCAGCCGCAGCCGCCCCACCGCTCCCAGCTCCGTGTACCGCTTGCTCTGAGGGAGCTGCCGATATGGCCTCTTTTAAAGTTTGTCGCAGTTCTCAGTCACGCCCCCCGCCACGTCAGCCTTTCTTTGTCTCCGTTTTCTCAGGATTCCCGCTCAGACTCAGGTTTCCTTGCTCGGCCCCGGCTTCACCGTCTCCAGGAACCCCAGCTCCTTCGCAAAGCCTCAGCAAAAGCAAATGCAAACCGCACTCACCGCCGCCGCCCCACCGCTCCCAGCTCCGCGTGCTCCTTGCTCTGAGGGAGCTGCCGAGATGGCCGCTTTTAAAGTTTGCCGCGGTTCTCACTCACGCCCCCCGCCACGTCAGCCTTTCGTTTGTCTCAGGTTTCTGAGGATTCCCGCTCAGACTCGGGTTTCCATCCTCTGGCCCGGCTTCACCTTCTCCGGGAAGCCCGGCTCCTTCGCAAAACCTCAGCAAAAGCAAACGCAAATCGCACTCACCGCAGCCGCCCCACCGCTCCAAGCTCCGCGTGCTGCTTGCTCTGAGGGAGCTGCCGAGATGGCCCCTTTTCAAGTTTTCCACAGTTTCAGTCACGCCCCCCCACCACGTCAGCCTTTCGTTTGTCTCAGTTTTCTAAGGATTCCCGCTCAAACTCGGGTTTCCTTGCTCGGCCCCGGCTTCACCGTCTCCGGGAAGCCCGGCTCCTTCGAAAAGCCTCAGCAAAAGCAAAAGCAAATCGCACTCACCGCAGCCGCCCCACCGCTCCAAGCTCCGCGTGCTGCTTGCTCTGAGGGAGCTGCCGAGATGGCCCCTTTTCAAGTTTTCCACAGTTTCAGTCACGCCCCCCCACCACGTCAGCCTTTCGTTTGTCTCAGTTTTCTAAGGATTCCCGCTCAAACTCGGGTTTCCTTGCTCGGCCCCGGCTTCACCGTCTCCGGGAAGCCCGGCTCCTTCGAAAAGCCTCAGCAAAAGCAAAAGCAAACCGCACTCACGGCAGCCGCAGCCGCCCCACCGCTCCCAGCTCCGTGTACCGCTTGCTCTGAGGGAGCTGCCGATATGGCCTCTTTTAAAGTTTGTCGCAGTTCTCAGTCACGCCCCCCGCCACGTCAGCCTTTCTTTGTCTCCGTTTTCTCAGGATTCCCGCTCAGACTCAGGTTTCCTTGCTCGGCCCCGGCTTCACCGTCTCCGGGAACCCCAGCTCCTTCGCAAAGCCTCAGCAAAAGCAAATGCAAACCGCACTCACCGCCGCCGCCCCACCGCTCCCAGCTCCGCGTGCTCCTTGCTCTGAGGGAGCTGCCGAGATGGCCACTTTTAAAGTTTGCCGCGGTTCTCACTCACGCCCCCCGCCATGTCAGCCTTTCGTTTGTCTCAGGTTTCTGAGGATTCCCGCTCAGACTCGGGTTTCCATCCTCTGGCCCGGCTTCACCTTCTCCGGGAAGCCCGGCTCCTTCGCAAAACCTCAGCAAAAGCAAACGCAAATCGCACTCACCGCAGCCGCCCCACCGCTCCAAGCTCCGCGTGCTGCTTGCTCTGAGGGAGCTGCCGAGATGGCCCCTTTTCAAGTTTTCCACAGTTTCAGTCACGCCCCCCCACCACGTCAGCCTTTCGTTTGTCTCAGTTTTCTAAGGATTCCCGCTCAAACTCGGGTTTCCTTGCTCGGCCCCGGCTTCACCGTCTCCGGGAAGCCCGGCTCCTTCGAAAAGCCTCAGCAAAAGCAAAAGCAAATCGCACTCACCGCAGCCGCCCCACCGCTCCAAGCTCCGCGTGCTGCTTGCTCTGAGGGAGCTGCCGAGATGGCCCCTTTTCAAGTTTTCCACAGTTTCAGTCACGCCCCCCCACCACGTCAGCCTTTCGTTTGTCTCAGTTTTCTCAGGATTCCCGCTCAGACTCAGGTTTCCTTGCTCGGCCCCGGCTTCACCGTCTCCAGGAACCCCAGCTCCTTCGCAAAGCCTCAGCAAAAGCAAATGCAAACCGCACTCACCGCCGCCGCCCCACCGCTCCCAGCTCCGCGTGCTCCTTGCTCTGAGGGAGCTGCCGAGATGGCCGCTTTTAAAGTTTGCCGCGGTTCTCACTCACGCCCCCCGCCACGTCAGCCTTTCGTTTGTCTCAGGTTTCTGAGGATTCCCGCTCAGACTCGGGTTTCCATCCTCTGGCCCGGCTTCACCTTCTCCGGGAAGCCCGGCTCCTTCGCAAAACCTCAGCAAAAGCAAACGCAAATCGCACTCACCGCAGCCGCCCCACCGCTCCAAGCTCCGCGTGCTGCTTGCTCTGAGGGAGCTGCCGAGATGGCCCCTTTTCAAGTTTTCCACAGTTTCAGTCACGCCCCCCCACCACGTCAGCCTTTCGTTTGTCTCAGTTTTCTAAGGATTCCCGCTCAAACTCGGGTTTCCTTGCTCGGCCCCGGCTTCACCGTCTCCGGGAAGCCCGGCTCCTTCGAAAAGCCTCAGCAAAAGCAAAAGCAAATCGCACTCACCGCAGCCGCCCCACCGCTCCAAGCTCCGCGTGCTGCTTGCTCTGAGGGAGCTGCCGAGATGGCCCCTTTTCAAGTTTTCCACAGTTTCAGTCACGCCCCCCCACCACGTCAGCCTTTCGTTTGTCTCAGTTTTCTAAGGATTCCCGCTCAAACTCGGGTTTCCTTGCTCGGCCCCGGCTTCACCGTCTCCGGGAAGCCCGGCTCCTTCGAAAAGCCTCAGCAAAAGCAAAAGCAAACCGCACTCACGGCAGCCGCAGCCGCCCCACCGCTCCCAGCTCCGTGTACCGCTTGCTCTGAGGGAGCTGCCGATATGGCCTCTTTTAAAGTTTGTCGCAGTTCTCAGTCACGCCCCCCGCCACGTCAGCCTTTCTTTGTCTCCGTTTTCTCAGGATTCCCGCTCAGACTCAGGTTTCCTTGCTCGGCCCCGGCTTCACCGTCTCCGGGAACCCCAGCTCCTTCGCAAAGCCTCAGCAAAAGCAAATGCAAACCGCACTCACCGCCGCCGCCCCACCGCTCCCAGCTCCGCGTGCTCCTTGCTCTGAGGGAGCTGCCGAGATGGCCGCTTTTAAAGTTTGCCGCGGTTCTCACTCACGCCCCCCGCCACGTCAGCCTTTCGTTTGTCTCAGGTTTCTGAGGATTCCCGCTCAGACTCGGGTTTCCATCCTCTGGCCCGGCTTCACCTTCTCCGGGAAGCCCGGCTCCTTCGCAAAACCTCAGCAAAAGCAAACGCAAATCGCACTCACCGCAGCCGCCCCACCGCTCCAAGCTCCGCGTGCTGCTTGCTCTGAGGGAGCTGCCGAGATGGCCCCTTTTCAAGTTTTCCACAGTTTCAGTCACGCCCCCCCACCACGTCAGCCTTTCGTTTGTCTCAGTTTTCTAAGGATTCCCGCTCAAACTCGGGTTTCCTTGCTCGGCCCCGGCTTCACCGTCTCCGGGAAGCCCGGCTCCTTCGAAAAGCCTCAGCAAAAGCAAAAGCAAATCGCACTCACCGCAGCCGCCCCACCGCTCCAAGCTCCGCGTGCTGCTTGCTCTGAGGGAGCTGCCGAGATGGCCCCTTTTCAAGTTTTCCACAGTTTCAGTCACGCCCCCCCACCACGTCAGCCTTTCGTTTGTCTCAGTTTTCTAAGGATTCCCGCTCAAACTCGGGTTTCCTTGCTCGGCCCCGGCTTCACCGTCTCCGGGAAGCCCGGCTCCTTCGAAAAGCCTCAGCAAAAGCAAAAGCAAACCGCACTCACGGCAGCCGCAGCCGCCCCACCGCTCCCAGCTCCGTGTACCGCTTGCTCTGAGGGAGCTGCCGATATGGCCTCTTTTAAAGTTTGTCGCAGTTCTCAGTCACGCCCCCCGCCACGTCAGCCTTTCTTTGTCTCCGTTTTCTCAGGATTCCCGCTCAGACTCAGGTTTCCTTGCTCGGCCCCGGCTTCACCGTCTCCGGGAACCCCAGCTCCTTCGCAAAGCCTCAGCAAAAGCAAATGCAAACCGCACTCACCGCCGCCGCCCCACCGCTCCCAGCTCCGCGTGCTCCTTGCTCTGAGGGAGCTGCCGAGATGGCCACTTTTAAAGTTTGCCGCGGTTCTCACTCACGCCCCCCGCCATGTCAGCCTTTCGTTTGTCTCAGGTTTCTGAGGATTCCCGCTCAGACTCGGGTTTCCATCCTCTGGCCCGGCTTCACCTTCTCCGGGAAGCCCGGCTCCTTCGCAAAACCTCAGCAAAAGCAAACGCAAATCGCACTCACCGCAGCCGCCCCACCGCTCCAAGCTCCGCGTGCTGCTTGCTCTGAGGGAGCTGCCGAGATGGCCCCTTTTCAAGTTTTCCACAGTTTCAGTCACGCCCCCCCACCACGTCAGCCTTTCGTTTGTCTCAGTTTTCTAAGGATTCCCGCTCAAACTCGGGTTTCCTTGCTCGGCCCCGGCTTCACCGTCTCCGGGAAGCCCGGCTCCTTCGAAAAGCCTCAGCAAAAGCAAAAGCAAATCGCACTCACCGCAGCCGCCCCACCGCTCCAAGCTCCGCGTGCTGCTTGCTCTGAGGGAGCTGCCGAGATGGCCCCTTTTCAAGTTTTCCACAGTTTCAGTCACGCCCCCCCACCACGTCAGCCTTTCGTTTGTCTCAGTTTTCTAAGGATTCCCGCTCAAACTCGGGTTTCCTTGCTCGGCCCCGGCTTCACCGTCTCCGGGAAGCCCGGCTCCTTCGAAAAGCCTCAGCAAAAGCAAAAGCAAACCGCACTCACGGCAGCCGCAGCCGCCCCACCGCTCCCAGCTCCGTGTACCGCTTGCTCTGAGGGAGCTGCCGATATGGCCTCTTTTAAAGTTTGTCGCAGTTCTCAGTCACGCCCCCCGCCACGTCAGCCTTTCTTTGTCTCCGTTTTCTCAGGATTCCCGCTCAAACTCGGGTTTCCTTGCTCGGCCCCGGCTTCACCTTCTCCGGGAAGCCCGGCTCCTTCGCAAAACCTCAGCAAAAGCAAACGCAAATCGCACTCACCGCAGCCGCCCCACCGCTCCAAGCTCCGCGTGCTGCTTGCTCTGAGGGAGCTGCCGAGATGGCCCCTTTTCAAGTTTTCCACAGTTTCAGTCACGCCCCCCCACCACGTCAGCCTTTCGTTTGTCTCAGTTTTCTAAGGATTCCCGCTCAAACTCGGGTTTCCTTGCTCGGCCCCGGCTTCAACGTCTCCGGGAAGCCCGGCTCCTTCGAAAAGCCTCAGCAAAAGCAAAAGCAAATCGCACTCACCGCAGCCGCCCCACCGCTCCAAGCTCCGCGTGCTGCTTGCTCTGAGGGAGCTGCCGAGATGGCCCCTTTTCAAGTTTTCCACAGTTTCAGTCACGCCCCCCCACCACGTCAGCCTTTCGTTTGTCTCAGTTTTCTAAGGATTCCCGCTCAAACTCGGGTTTCCTTGCTCGGCCCCGGCTTCACCGTCTCCGGGAAGCCCGGCTCCTTCGAAAAGCCTCAGCAAAAGCAAAAGCAAACCGCACTCACGGCAGCCGCAGCCGCCCCACCGCTCCCAGCTCCGTGTACCGCTTGCTCTGAGGGAGCTGCCGAGATGGCCCCTTTTCAAGTTTTCCACAGTTTCAGTCACGCCCCCCCACCACGTCAGCCTTTCGTTTGTCTCAGTTTTAAAGGATTCCCGCTCAAACTCGGGTTTCCTTGCTCGGCCCCGGCTTCACCTTCTCCGGGAAGCCCGGCTCCTTCGCAAAACCTCAGCAAAAGCAAACGCAAATCGCACTCACCGCAGCCGCCCCACCGCTCCAAGCTCCGCGTGCTGCTTGCTCTGAGGGAGCTGCCGAGATGGCCCCTTTTCAAGTTTTCCACAGTTTCAGTCACGCCCCCCCACCACGTCAGCCTTTCGTTTGTCTCAGTTTTCTAAGGATTCCCGCTCAAACTCGGGTTTCCTTGCTCGGCCCCGGCTTCACCGTCTCCGGGAAGCCCGGCTCCTTCAAAAAGCCTCAGCAAAAGCAAAAGCAAACCGCACTCACGGCAGCCGCAGCCGCCCCACCGCTCCCAGCTCCGTGTACCGCTTGCTCTGAGGGAGCTGCCGAGATGGCCCCTTTTCAAGTTTTCCACAGTTTCAGTCACGCCCCCCCACCACGTCAGCCTTTCGTTTGTCTCAGTTTTCTAAGGATTCCCGCTCAAACTCGGGTTTCCTTGCTCGGCCCCGGCTTCACCGTCTCCGGGAAGCCCGGCTCCTTCGCAAAACCTCAGCAAAAGCAAACGCAAATCGCACTCACCGCAGCCGCCCCACCGCTCCAAGCTCCGCGTGCTGCTTGCTCTGAGGGAGCTGCCGAGATGGCCCCTTTTCAAGTTTTCCGCAGTTTCAGTCACGCCCCCCCACCACGTCAGCCTTTCGTTTGTCTCAGTTTTCTAAGGATTCCCGCTCAAACTCGGGTTTCCTTGCTCGGCCCCGGCTTCACCGTCTCCGGGAAGCCCGGCTCCTTCGAAAAGCCTCAGCAAAAGCAAAAGCAAATCGCACTCACCGCAGCCGCCCCACCGCTCCAAGCTCCGCGTGCTGCTTGCTCTGAGGGAGTTGCCGAGATGGCCCCTTTACAAGTTTTCCACAGTTTCAGTCACGCCCCCCCACCACGTCAGCCTTTCGTTTGTCTCAGTTTTCTAAGGATTCCCGCTCAAACTCGGGTTTCCTTGCTCGGCCCCGGCTTCACCGTCTCCAGGAACCCCAGCTCCTTCGCAAAGCCTCAGCAAAAGCAAATGCAAACCGCACTCACGGCAGCCGCAGCCGCCCCACCGCTCCCAGCTCCGTGTACCGCTTGCTCTGAGGGAGCTGCCGAGATGGCCCCTTTTCAAGTTTTCCACAGTTTCAGTCACGCCCCCCCACCACGTCAGCCTTTCGTTTGTCTCAGTTTTCTAAGGATTCCCGCTCAAACTCGGGTTTCCTTGCTCGGCCCCGGCTTCACCTTCTCCGGGAAGCCCGGCTCCTTCGCAAAACCTCAGCAAAAGCAAACGCAAATCGCACTCACCGCAGCCGCCCCACCGCTCCAAGCTCCGCGTGCTGCTTGCTCTGAGGGAGCTGCCGAGATGGCCCCTTTTCAAGTTTTCCACAGTTTCAGTCACGCCCCCCCACCATGTCAGCCTTTCGTTTGTCTCAGTTTTCTAAGGATTCCCGCTCAAACTCGGGTTTCCTTGCTCGGCCCCGGCTTCACCGTCTCCGGGAAGCCCGGCTCCTTCGAAAAGCCTCAGCAAAAGCAAAAGCAAATCGCACTCACCGCAGCCGCCCCACCGCTCCAAGCTCCGCGTGCTGCTTGCTCTGAGGGAGCTGCCGAGATGGCCCCTTTTCAAGTTTTCCACAGTTTCAGTCACGCCCCCCCACCACGTCAGCCTTTCGTTTGTCTCAGTTTTCTAAGGATTCCCGCTCAAACTCGGGTTTCCTTGCTCGGCCCCGGCTTCACCGTCTCCGGGAAGTCCGGCTCCTTCGAAAAGCCTCAGCAAAAGCAAAAGCAAACCGCACTCACGGCAGGCGCAGCCGCCCCACCGCTCCCAGCTCCGTGTACCGCTTGCTCTGAGGGAGCTGCCGATATGGCCTCTTTTAAAGTTTGTCGCAGTTCTCAGTCACGCCCCCCGCCACGTCAGCCTTTCTTTGTCTCCGTTTTCTCAGGATTCCCGCTCAGACTCAGGTTTCCTTGCTCGGCCCCGGCTTCACCGTCTCCAGGAACCCCAGCTCCTTCGCAAAGCCTCAGCAAAAGCAAACGCAAATCGCTCTCACCGCAGCCGCCCCACCGCTCCAAGCTCCGCGTGCTGCTTGCTCTGAGGGAGCTGCCGAGATGGCCCCTTTTCAAGTTTTCCACAGTTTCAGTCACGCCCCCCCACCACGTCAGCCTTTCGTTTGTCTCAGTTTTCTAAGGATTCCCGCTCAAACTCGGGTTTCCTTGCTCGGCCCCGGCTTCACCGTCTCCGGGAAGCCCGGCTCCTTCGAAAAGCCTCAGCAAAAGCAAAAGCAAATCGCACTCACCGCAGCCGCCCCACCGCTCCAAGCTCCGCGTGCTGCTTGCTCTGAGGGAGCTGCCGAGATGGCCCCTTTTCAAGTTTTCCACAGTTTCAGTCACGCCCCCCCACCACGTCAGCCTTTCGTTTGTCTCAGTTTTCTAAGGATTCCCGCTCAAACTCGGGTTTCCTTGCTCGGCCCCGGCTTCACCGTCTCCGGGAAGCCCGGCTCCTTCGAAAAGCCTCAGCAAAAGCAAAAGCAAACCGCACTCACGGCAGCCGCAGCCGCCCCACCGCTCCCAGCTCCGTGTACCGCTTGCTCTGAGGGAGCTCCCGATATGGCCTCTTTTAAAGTTTGTCGCAGTTCTCAGTCACGCCCCCCGCCACGTCAGCCTTTCGTTTGTCTCAGGTTTCTGAGGATTCCCGCTCAGACTCGGGTTTCCATCCTCTGGCCCGGCTTCACCTTCTCCGGGAAGCCCGGCTCCTTCGCAAAACCTCAGCAAAAGCAAACGCAAATCGCACTCACCGCAGCCGCCCCACCGCTCCAAGCTCCGCGTGCTGCTTGCTCTGAGGGAGCTGCCGAGATGGCCCCTTTTCAAGTTTTCCACAGTTTCAGTCACGCCCCCCCACCACGTCAGCCTTTCGTTTGTCTCAGTTTTCTAAGGATTCCCGCTCAAACTCGGGTTTCCTTGCTCGGCCCCGGCTTCACCGTCTCCGGGAAGCCCGGCTCCTTCGAAAAGCCTCAGCAAAAGCAAAAGCAAATCGCACTCACCGCAGCCGCCCCACCACTCCAAGCTCCGCGTGCTGCTTGCTCTGAGGGAGCTGCCGAGATGGCCCCTTTTCAAGTTTTCCACAGTTTCAGTCACGCCCCCCCACCACGTCAGCCTTTCGTTTGTCTCAGTTTTCTAAGGATTCCCGCTCAAACTCGGGTTTCCTTGCTCGGCCCCGGCTTCACCGTCTCCGGGAAGCCCGGCTCCTTCGAAAAGCCTCAGCAAAAGCAAAAGCAAACCGCACTCATGGCAGCCGCAGCCGCCCCACCGCTCCCAGCTCCGTGTACCGCTTGCTCTGAGGGAGCTGCCGATATGGCCTCTTTTAAAGTTTGTCGCAGTTCTCAGTCACGCCCCCCCACCACGTCAGCCTTTCTTTGTCTCCGTTTTCTCAGGATTCCCGCTCAGACTCGGGTTTCCTTGCTCGGCCCCGGCTTCACCGTCTCCAGGAACCCCAGCTCCTTCGCAAAGCCTCAGCAAAAGCAAATGCAAACCGCACTCACCGCCGCCGCCCCACCGCTCCCAGCTCCGCGTGCTCCTTGCTCTGAGGGAGCTGCCGAGATGGCCGCTTTTAAAGTTTGCCGCGGTTCTCACTCACGCCCACCGCCACGTCAGCCTTTCGTTTGTCTCAGTTTTCTAAGGATTCCCACTCAGACTCGGGTTTCCATCCTCTGGCCCGGCTTCACCTTCTCCGGGAAGCCCGGCTCCTTCGCAAAACCTCAGCAAAAGCAAACGCAAATCGCACTCACCGCAGCCGCCCCACCGCTCCAAGCTCCGCGTGCTGCTTGCTCTGAGGGAGCTGCCAAGATGGCCCCTTTTCAAGTTTTCCACAGTTTCAGTCACGCCCCCCCACCACGTCAGCCTTTCGTTTGTCTCAGTTTTCTAAGGATTCCCGCTCAAACTTGGGTTTCCTTGCTCGGCCCCGGCTTCACCGTCTCCGGGAAGCCCGGCTCCTTCGAAAAGCCTCAGCAAAAGCAAAAGCAAATCGCACTCACCGCAGCCGCCCCACCGCTCCAAGCTCCGCGTGCTGCTTGCTCTGAGGGAGCTGCCGAGATGGCCCCTTTTCAAGTTTTCCACAGTTTCAGTCACGCCCCCCCACCACGTCAGCCTTTCGTTTGTCTCAGTTTTCTAAGGATTCCCGCTCAAACTCGGGTTTCCTTGCTCGGCCCCGGCTTCACCGTCTCCAGGAAGCCCGGCTCCTTCGAAAAGCCTCAGCAAAAGCAAAAGCAAACCGCACTCACGGCAGCCGCAGCCGCCCCACCGCTCCCAGCTCCGTGTACCGCTTGCTCTGAGGGAGCTGCCGATATGGCCTCTTTTAAAGTTTGTCGCAGTTCTCAGTCACGCCCCCCGCCACGTCAGCCTTTCTTTGTCTCCGTTTTCTCAGGATTCCCGCTCAGACTCAGGTTTCCTTGCTCGGCCCCGGCTTCACCGTCTCCAGGAACCCCAGCTCCTTCGCAAAGCCTCAGCAAAAGCAAATGCAAACCGCACTCACCGCCGCCGCCCCACCGCTCCCAGCTCCGCGTGCTCCTTGCTCTGAGGGAGCTGCCGAGATGGCCGCTTTTAAAGTTTGCCGCGGTTCTCACTCACGCCCCCCGCCACGTCAGCCTTTCGTTTGTCTCAGGTTTCTGAGGATTCCCGCTCAGACTCGGGTTTCCATCCTCTGGCCCGGCTTCACCTTCTCCGGGAAGCCCGGCTCCTTCGCAAAACCTCAGCAAAAGCAAACGCAAATCGCACTCACCGCAGCCGCCCCACCGCTCCAAGCTCCGCGTGCTGCTTGCTCTGAGGGAGCTGCCGTGATGGCCCCTTTTCAAGTTTTCCACAGTTTCAGTCACGCCCCCCCACCACGTCAGCCTTTCGTTTGTCTCAGTATTCTAAGGATTCCCGCTCAAACTCGGGTTTCCTTGCTCGGCCCCGGCTTCACCGTCTCCGGGAAGCCCGGCTCCTTCGAAAAGCCTCAGCAAAAGCAAAAGCAAATCGCACTCACCGCAGCCGCCCCACCGCTCCAAGCTCCGCATGCTGCTTGCTCTGAGGGAGCTGCCGAGATGGCCCCTTTACAAGTTTTCCACAGTTTCAGTCACGCCCCCCCACCACGTCAGCCTTTCGTTTGTCTCAGTTTTCTAAGGATTCCCGCTCAAACTCGGGTTTCCTTGCTCGGCCCCGGCTTCACCGTCTCCGGGAAGCCCGGCTCCTTCGAAAAGCCTCAGCAAAAGCAAAAGCAAACCGCACTCACGGCAGCCGCAGCCGCCCCACCGCTCCCAGCTCCGTGTACCGCTTGCTCTGAGGGAGCTGCCGATATGGCCTCTTTTAAAGTTTGTCGCAGTTCTCAGTCACGCCCCCCGCCACGTCAGCCTTTCTTTGTCTCCGTTTTCTCAGGATTCCCGCTCAGACTCAGGTTTCCTTGCTCGGCCACGGCTTCACCGTCTCCAGGAACCCCAGCTCCTTCGCAAAGCCTCAGCAAAAGCAAACGCAAATCGCACTCACCGCAGCCGCCCCACCGCTCCAAGCTCCGCGTGCTGCTTGCTCTGAGGGAGCTGCCGAGATGGCCCCTTTTCAAGTTTTCCACAGTTTCAGTCACGCCCCCCCACCACGTCAGCCTTTCGTTTGTCTCAGTTTTCTAAGGATTCCCGCTCAAACTCGGGTTTCCTTGCTCGGCCCCGGCTTCACCGTCTCCGGGAAGCCCGGCTCCTTCGAAAAGCCTCAGCAAAAGCAAAAGCAAATCGCACTCACCGCAGCCGCCCCACCGCTCCAAGCTCCGCGTGCTGCTTGCTCTGAGGGAGTTGCCGAGATGGCCCCTTTACAAGTTTTCCACAGTTTCAGTCACGCCCCCCCACCACGTCAGCCTTTCGTTTGTCTCAGTTTTCTAAGGATTCCCGCTCAAACTCGGGTTTCCTTGCTCGGCCCCGGCTTCACCGTCTCCGGGAAGCCCGGCTCCTTCAAAAAGCCTCAGCAAAAGCAAAAGCAAACCGCACTCACGGCAGCCGCAGCCGCCCCACCGCTGCCAGCTCCGTGTACCGCTTGCTCTGAGGGAGCTGCCGATATGGCCTCTTTTAAAGTTTGTCGCAGTTCTCAGTCACGCCCCCCGCCACGTCAGCCTTTCTTTGTCTCCGTTTTCTCAGGATTCCCGCTCAGACTCAGGTTTCCTTGCTCGGCCCCGGCTTCACCGTCTCCAGGAACCCCAGCTCCTTCGCAAAGCCTCAGCAAAAGCAAATGCAAACCGCACTCACCGCCGCCGCCCCACCGCTCCCAGCTCCGCGTGCTCCTTGCTCTGAGGGAGCTGCCGAGATGGCCGCTTTTAAAGTTTGCCGCGGTTCTCACTCACGCCCCCGCCACGTCAGCCTTTCGTTTGTCTCAGGTTTCTGAGGATTCCCGCTCAGACTCGGGTTTCCATCTTCTGGCCCGGCTTCACCTTCTCTGGGAAGCCCGGCTCCTTCGCAAAACCTCAGCAAAAGCAAACGCAAATCGCACTCACCGCAGCCGCCCCACCGCTCCAAGCTCCGCGTGCTGCTTGCTCTGAGGGAGCTGCCGAGATGGCCCCTTTTCAAGTTTTCCACAGTTTCAGTCACGCCCCCCCACCACGTCAGCCTTTCGTTTGTCTCAGTTTTCTAAGGATTCCCGCTCAAACTCGGGTTTCCTTGCTCGGCCCCGGCTTCACCGTCTCCGGGAAGCCCGGCTCCTTCGAAAAGCCTCAGCAAAAGCAAAAGCAAATCGCACTCACCGCAGCCGCCCCACCGCTCCAAGCTCCGCGTGCTGCTTGCTCTGAGGGAGCTGCCGAGATGGCCCCTTTTCAAGTTTTCCACAGTTTCAGTCACGCCCCCCCACCACGTCAGCCTTTCGTTTGTCTCAGTTTTCTAAGGATTCCCGCTCAAACTCGGGTTTCCTTGCTCGGCCCCGGCTTCACCGTCTCCGGGAAGCCCGGCTCCTTCGAAAAGCCTCAGCAAAAGCAAACGCAAATCGCACTCACCGCAGCCGCCCCACCGCTCCAAGCTCCGCGTGCTGCTTGCTCTGAGGGAGCTGCCGAGATGGCCCCTTTACAAGTTTTCCACAGTTTCAGTCACGCCCCCCCACCACGTCAGCCTTTCGTTTGTCTCAGTTTTCTAAGGATTCCCGCTCAAACTCGGGTTTCCTTGCTCGGCCCCGGCTTCACCGTCTCCGGGAAGCCCGGCTCCTTCGAAAAGCCTCAGCAAAAGCAAAAGCAAACCGCACTCACGGCAGCCGCAGCCGCCCCACCGCTCCCAGCTCCGTGTTCCGCTTGCTCTGAGGGAGCTGCCGATATGGCCTCTTTTAAAGTTTGTCGCAGTTCTCAGTCACGCCCCCCGCCACGTCAGCCTTTCTTTGTCTCCGTTTTCTCAGGATTCCCGCTCAGACTCAGGTTTCCTTGCTCGGCCACGGCTTCACCGTCTCCAGGAACCCCAGCTCCTTCGCAAAGCCTCAGCAAAAGCAAACGCAAATCGCACTCACCGCAGCCGCCCCACCGCTCCAAGCTCCGCGTGCTGCTTGCTCTGAGGGAGCTGCCGAGATGGCCCCTTTTCAAGTTTTCCACAGTTTCAGTCACGCCCCCCCACCACGTCAGCCTTTCGTTTGTCTCAGTTTTCTAAGGATTCCCGCTCAAACTCGGGTTTCCTTGCTCGGCCCCGGCTTCACCGTCTGCGGGAAGCCCGGCTCCTTCGAAAAGCCTCAGCAAAAGCAAAAGCAAATCGCACTCACCGCAGCCGCCCCACCGCTCCAAGCTCCGCGTGCTGCTTGCTCTGAGGGAGTTGCCGAGATGGCCCCTTTACAAGTTTTCCACAGTTTCAGTCACGCCCCCCCACCACGTCAGCCTTTCGTTTGTCTCAGTTTTCTAAGGATTCCCGCTCAAACTCGGGTTTCCTTGCTCGGCCCCGGCTTCACGGTCTCCGGGAAGCCCGGCTCCTTCGAAAAGCCTCAGCAAAAGCAAAAGCAAACAGCGCTCACTGCAGCCGCAGCCGCCCCACCGCTCCCAGCACCGCGTGCCGCTTGCTCTGAGGGAGCTGCCGAGAGTGCCGCTTTTAAAGTATGCCGCGGTTCTTCAGTCACGCCCCCCGCCACGTCAGCCTTGCGTTGTCTCAGGTTTCTCAGCATTGCCGCTCAGACTCGGGTTTCCTTGCTCGGCCCCGGCTTCACCTTCTCGGGGAAGCGCGGCTCCTTCACAAAGCCTCATCAAAAGCAGAAGGAAAGAGCACTACACCGCAGCCGCCCCACCGCTCCCAGCTCCGCATGCCGCTTGCTCTGAGGGAGCTGCCGAGATGGCCGCTTTTCAAGTTTGCCGCGGTTCTTCAGTCACGCCCCCCACCACCTCAGCCTAGCGTTTGTCTCAGGTTTCTCAGGATTCCTGCTCAGACTCAGGTTTCCTTGCTCGGCCCCGGCTTCACCGTCTCCGGGAAGCCCGGCTCCTTCGAAAACCCTCAGCAAAAGCAAAAGCAAACAGCACTCACTGCAGCCGCAGCCGCCCCACCGCTCCCAGCTCGGCGTGCTGCTTGCTCTGAGGGAGCTGCCGAGATGGCCGCTTTTAAAGTTTGCCGCAGTTCTCAGTCACGCCCCCCGCCACGTCAGCCTTTCGTTTGTCTCAGTTTTCTCAGGATTGCCGCTCAGACTCGGGTTTCCTTGCTCGGCCCCGGCTTCACCTTCTCCGGGAAGCCCGGCTCCTTCGCAAAGCCTCAGCAAAAGCATAAGGAAAGAGCACATACCGCAGCCGCCCCACCGCTCCCAGCTCCGCGTAACGCTTGCTCTGAGGGAGCTGCCGAGATGGCCCCTTTTCAAGTTTTCCACAGTTCTCAGTCACGCTCCCCGCCACGTCAGCCTTTCTTTGTCTCCGTTTTCTCAGGATTCCCGCTCAGACTCGGGTTTCCTTGCTCGGCCCCGGCTTCACCGTCTCCGGGAAGCCCGGCTCCTTCGAGAAGCCTCAGCAAAAGCAAAAGAAAACCACACTCACCGCGGCCGCAGTCGCCCCACCGCTCCCAGCTCCGCGTACCGCTTGCTCTGAGGGAGCTGCCGAGATGGCCGCTTTTCAAGTTTGCCGCGGTTCTTCAGTCACGCCCCCCGCCACGTCAGCCTCTCGTTTATCTTAGGTGTCTAAGGATTCCCGCTCAGACTCGGGTTTCCTTGCTCGGCCCCGGCTTCACCGTCTCCAGGAACCCCACTTCTTTCGCAAAGCCTCAGCAAATGCAAACGCAAACAGCGCTCACTGCAGCCGCAGCCGCCCCACCGCTCCCAGCACCGCGTGCCGCTTGCTCTGAGGGAGCTGCCGAGAAGGCCGCTTTTGAAGTATGCCGCGGTTCTTCACTCACGCCCCCCGCCACGTCAGCCTTGCGTTTGTCTCAGGTTTCTGAGGGTTCCCTCTCAGTCTCGGGTTTCCTTCCTCTGCCCCGGCTTCACCTTCTCTGGGAAGCCCGGCTCTATCGAAAACCCTCAGCAAAAGCAAAAGCAAAAGCAAACAGCACTCACTGCAGCCGCAGCCGCCCCACCGCTCCCAGCTCCGCGTGCTGCTTGCTTTGAGGGAGCTGCCGACATGGCTGCTTTTAAAGCTTGCCGCAGATCTTGAGTCACGCCCCCCGCCACGTCAGCCTTGCGTTTGTCTCAGGTTTCTCAGGATTCCCGCTCAGACTCCGGTTTCCTTGCTCGGCCCCGGCTTCACCGTCTCCAGGGACCCCACTTCTTTCGCAAAGCCTCAGAAAAAGCAAACGCAAACAGCGCTCCCTGCAGCCGCAGCCGCCCCACCGCTCCCAGCACCGCGTGCCGCTTGCTCTGAGGGAGCTGCCGAGAGGGCCGCTTTTAAAGTTTGCCGCAGTTCTCAGTCACGCCCCCCGCCACGTCAGCCTTTCTTTGTCTCCGTTTTCTCAGGATTCCCGCTCAGACTCGGGTTTCCTTGCTCGGCCCCGGCTTCACAGTCTCCGGGAAGCCCGGCTCCTTCGAAAAGCCTCAGCAAAAGCAAAAGCAAACCACACTCACCGCGGCCGCAGTTGCCCCACCGCTCCCAGCTCCGCGTACCGCTTGCTCTGAGGGAGCTGCCGAGATGGCCGCTTTTAAAGTTCGCCGCGTTTCTTCAGTCACGCCCCCCGCCACGTCAGCCTTTCTTTGTCTCCGTTTTCTCAGGATTCCCGCTCAAACTCGGGTTGTCTTGCTCTGCACCGGCTTCACCGTCTCCAGGAACCCCACTTCTTTCGCAAAGCCTCAGCAAAAGCAAACGCAAAAAGCGCTCACTGCAGCCGCAGCCGCCCCACCGCTCGCAGCACCGCGTGCCGCTTGCTCTGAGGGAGCTGCCGAGAGGGCCGCTTTTTAAGTATGCCGCGGTTCTTCAGTCACGCCCCCCGCCACGTCAGCCTTGCGTTTGTCTCAGGTTTCTGAGGGTTCCCTCTCAGACTCGGGTTTCCTTCCTCTGCTCCGGCTTCACCTTCTCCGGGAAGCCCGGCTCTATCGAAAACCCTCAACGAAAGGAAAAGCAAAAGCAAAGCGCACTCACCGCAGCTGCAGCCACCCCACCGCTCCCAGCTCGGCGTGCTGCTTGCTCTGAGGGAGCTGCCAAGATGGCCGCTTTTGAAGTTTGCAGCGGTTCTCAGTCACGCCCCCCGCCACGTCAGCCTTACGTTTGTCTCAGGTTTCTCAGGATTCCCACTCAGACTCCAGTTTCCTTGCTTGGCCCTGGCTTCACCGTCTCCTGCAATCCCAGTTCATTCGCAAAGCCTCGGCAAAAGCAAATGCAAACAGCACTCACCGCAGCCGCAGCCACCGCTCTAAGCTCCGCGTGCCGCTTGCTCTGAGGGGGCTGCCGAGATGGCCGCTTTTTCATGTTTGCCGCGATTCTCAGTCACGCCCCGCGCCACGTCAGCCTTACGTTTGTCTCAGGTTTCTCAGGATTCCCGCTCTGACTCGGGTTTCCTTGCTCGGCCCCGGCTTCACCGTCTCCGGGAAGCCCGGCTCCTTCGCAAAGCCTCAGCAAAAGCTGAAGCAAAGAGCACTCACCGCAGCCGCCCCACTGCTCCCAGCTCCGCGTGCCGCTTGCTCTGAGGGTGCTGCCGAAATCGCTGCTTTTTCATGTTTGCCACAGTTCTCAGTCACGCCCCCCGCCATGTCAGCCTTTCGTTTGTCTCAGGTTTCTCAGGATTCCCGCTCTGACTCGGATTTCCTTGCTCGGCCCCGGCTTCACCTTCTCCGGGAAGCCCGGCTCCTTCGAAAACCCTCAGCAAAAGCAAAAGCAAACAGCAATCACCGCAGCCGCCCCACCGCTCCCAGCTCCGCGTGCCGCTTGCTCTGAGGGAGTGCCGAGATGGCCGCTTTTCATGTTTGCCGCGGTTCTCAGTCACGCCCCCCGCCACGTCAGCCTTTCGTTTGTCTCAGCTTTCTGAGGATTCCCACTCAGACTCCAGTTTCCTTGCTCGGCCCCGGCTTCACCGTCTCCTGCAATCCCAGTTCATTCGCAAAGCCTCGGCAAAAGCAAATGCAAACAGCACTCACTGCAGCCGCAGCCACCGCTCCAAGCTCCGCGTGCCGCTTGCTCTGAGGGGGCTGCCGAGATGGCCGCTTTTTCATATTTGCCGCGGTTCTCAGTCACGCCCCCCGCCACGTCAGCCTTTCGTTTGTCTCAGGTTTCTCAGGATTCCCGCTCAGACTCGCGTTTCCTTGCTCTGCCCCGGCTTCACATTCTCCGGGAAGCCCGGCTCCTTCGCAAAGCCTCAGCAAAAGCCGAAGCAAACAGCACTCACGGCAGCCGTCCCTCTGCTCCCAGCTCCGCCTGCCGCTTGCTCTGAGGGAGCTGCCGAGATGGCCGCTTTTCAGGTTTGCCGCGGTTCTCAGTCCCGCCCCCCGCCACGTCAGCCTTTCTTTTGTCTCAGGTTTCTCAGGATTCCCGCTCAGACTCGGGTTTCCTTGCTCAGCCCCGGCTTCACCGTCTCCGGGAACCCCAGCTCCTTCACAAAGCCTCAGCAAAATCAAACGCAAACAGCACTCACTGCAGCCGCCCCACCGCTCCCAGCTCTGCGTGCCGCTTGCTCTGAGGGAGCTGCCGAGATGGCTGCTTTCAAAGTCTTCCGCGGTTCTCAGTTGTGGGAAGTCAAGGCAAGCAGTCACATAGAGACGTAATAAATCTTGTGAAAGGCAGTTTAATGGTGTTACAACACGGTTTATATTGACAGAGCACTAAGTCACAAGACTCTTCACGAGACTCTTCTAGCTACTAATTGGTTAACAGCACTATCGTGGCACAAATTGATTTGTGACTTTAAAGCATGCATTCACACCGTCACACCTTTCCCAGCTTCCCATCCTGCTTCAGCATCCGGGTCAGGCTCGAAGGTTGGATTGCTCACATGACCATTGCTAGCTAAAAATCCCCCAACAAATCCCCCTTCTTAATTTTGAGCAGTCGAAACCCAGTGATGGGAACAACGAGGAAATTATGATGGTGAGGTTCTTCATAATCTTTCTTAACTGCTACAGTTGCTTATGAATAGAGAAAGAGTGATTAAACCAATTCATACAACTTATTTCATCTAAAATCTTATAACCTTAACCTAGGCTAATAACAGAGAAATTTTTAACAGCAATTCTTATTTTACCACACAGCATGCATAACATTATCTAAATATTCAGTTAATTCTAACTATCCCTTTTTAAACAGGTTTTCTATCCCTACGCGCGGCCACGCATTATCTAATTTGATAAAAGTCTCTAGCACGAGGCAAACATGCAAGTCAGTTCAGCTCTCGTTGTTTCTTGAGTTCTTCTCACGCAGCGTCCAATTGGTCACTCTTATCTGTTCGCTCCTGCCAGCTGTCACTGTTCTTTCTCATTTTTTCTTCCTCTGAAGTAACTTCTAGAATGCGGCTACGTGCCTAGGCCAACATCTCGTATGGCTGGTTCACTATATGGTTATTCTCTTTTAAAATACATTCCGACAATTCCCCCTTTTTCTTCTTGAGCCAGCCATACGGTCTTCATGGTGTAAGTAATCATGCTTGTTACCTTTTCGAAAACATAAAGTACAGTCATTAATACAATAGCGAACCAATAATAGGTGGAATTCAATGATAGGTGGAATTAAAAAAGAAAAAAAGTCTCTCACAGAAGGAATGGGAGACAACCAAGTCAATAGGCTGATTATATAGAAGTAGTCCCATATGGTTTTCCCATGAAGCCCCCGTTTGCAAATGCCAAACCTGAGCGGGCCCAGTTGCATGGAGGGTCAGGAGGTCCTTCCCCAACAGGAAATTTCTGCAAGGTGTGTCCACCTCACAGACAGACACTCCACCCTTCTGCAAGTGGCCCCAGCCCCTGTCTCCAAAACAGGACACCTGGCACTCATTTATCCAATGTGGGGCACCTGGGGCTTGTTTACCCAAGGGCTCCTCCCCACAAGGCCGGCCGCACCTTGAAGGAAAGCCAAAAGGCAAACTTGTCCCCTCGTCCTTAAAGGACCATGGGAACCACCCATATGTCAATCTAGGACATCTGCGGATCTGGTTCTGACATCAATGGTGTTAAAATAGCCTCTTATTATTACTTGACTTCTTATCTGGGGTGGGATCATTACCTAATAACTATCATTCAGTAACAAATTCAATATAAACTTATTTTATCTAAACCTCTTAGCCTATTTTAACAGATTCTAAGACTCTAATTAAACATGTTCAAAAAAGAAAGTCGCCAGACGCGGCCATTGATAAACAAAAAGATTATTTCCCAATTCGATTTGCCCACGTCACCTACGTGTTCTGTCTGAGATTAATACTGTGGGGCTTCTAACAATTTATTTTGATGATACAGCCTTTACAGATGAGTCTTGGCACTGCGGCTCCTTCCATGATTTTACCCATCTAGAAGGAATCCAACGGAGACCTTCACCTGTGAGCAAACACATATATCCTCTTCCAGTTAGTTTCACTTCAGCTGGTCCTTCCCAAAGTCCTGTGTTGAGATTTTTATACTGCACCAGAATTTTCTGTTGTTCATCTAACCCGGTTTTTAAAACTGCACTATGAATTACCATAGGTGGATCTTTTCTTTCTCCTGTGAGACGCAGGTAATTTAGCACATACACAGCTTTAGCTAATCTTTCTGCTGGGGTACTGGGCTCTCCCCCTTTTTGTTTTTGAAGCAAATCTTTCAGAGTTTGATGGGCTCGTTCGACCATCGCTTGACCTGTGGGGGAGTGAGGAATACCAGTGGTGTGCTGAATACCCCAAGCGAGACAAAATTGTTGAAATCTACGAGAGGTATATGCAGGGCCATTGTCAGTCTTGAGGGATAATGGGACTCCTAAAACTGCAAAACTGGAATATAGATGTTTTTCAACATGCTTAGTAGTCTCTCCAGTTTGAGCTGTCGCCCATACAGCCATAGAAAATGTATAAATTACAACATGGACATATTTCAATCTGCCAAACTCTACAATGTGTGTCACATCCATTTGCCACAATTGCAAGGGCCGTAGTCCTTTAGGGTTGACCCCGAGGCCAACTCCAAACCCTATTTTTTGACAAGCTGGACAGGACTTCACGATCCCTTGTGCATCTGTCAAGGGCAAATGAAATTGTCGTGCTAACATTTTTGCTGATTGGTGGAAAAATGCATGGGAATTTTTTGCTTGCTCAAAAATATTTACAGGTGGACCAGTCCAAGCTGGAGCTACCCATTGATCAGCCTTGTTGTTTCCAATGGCCAATCCTTCAGTCATTAAGTGACTGCAAATATGGGTGATGAAATATGATTGACGTCTGTCATTTAAGGTCAATAATAATTCTCGCAACAGCTCAGCAAGCAGCTTATTCGAGACCTCACGAAGCATAGCCCTTTTGATGCGCCACACTACTCCAACCACATAGAGAGAGTCTGATACAATATTCAGTGGTTGATCACTCCAATGTTGAAATGCCCATATTACAGCTCAGAGTTCTAACGTCTGCAAGGAGTTTATAGTCCCTCCCTGGATGATGTGACTATCCCATTGACCAGGCTCCTTTTCCCAGGTGACTCCTGCCTTTTTAGTTTTCTTTCCTGCATCAGTGAAAACAGTGATACCGTTTACTGGTGTTTCAGACCGATATGGCTGTTCCTCAAAGGTCTGGTTTTGCAGCATAGGGATCATGCGGTGAGCAGGATAAACATTTGTGAGGAGACCCGTGAAATCTGCGCAGGCAATTTGCAAAGGAAGAGAATTTCTAATGAGCCATTCTAAATATTCCTGAACCAATGGCACAATAATTGATTGTGGATCCGCTCCTGCTATTGCCTGAATTCTAGATCGTCCTTTCATAATTAATTGCGCAAGTAGTTCAATTCGGGTCACAACGGTTTTTCTCTGCCTCATTGGAGAAGATATCCACTCTAAAATGCGTAAAGGATTTGGCCCTTCCTGCACCCATTGGATGATGAGGGCAAATGGCCAATCTCTACCTTGTTGTGAATTGACAATCATAAGGATAATAGGATACTGAGGATTAAACCGAGCTGCATGACATTGGGATATTTTTTCACTGATTTTGTTCAATGCACACTGCTGTTCAGGACCAAGCTCACGTTTCTTGTTAGCTTGAGTAGAGGTGCCTAACAACTGAATTAAAAGTTTTAAATCATCATTTGTTATACCACAGATACCTCTTACCCACTGAATATCACCAACCAGCTTCTGGATATCACTGAGCGTTTTGATGTCTGATTTGATTTCTAGTTTTTGTGGTCTGACACTACTTCCTGTGATGATCCAGCCCAAATATTTCCAAGGTGATTGCTGCTGAATTTTTTCAGGGGCAATTTTTACCCCCCTCTTCTCCAATTCTCTGGTCATCGCTATTAAAATGGTTTCTTTTTGCAAATGTTTCCCAGCAATTAATATATCATCCATATAGTGATAAATTATCAATTGTGGATATTTCTTTCGAATTGGTCCTAAGGCCCAAGC
Source organism: Podargus strigoides (assembly GCA_028020825.1). NCBI lineage: Eukaryota > Metazoa > Chordata > Aves > Caprimulgiformes > Podargidae > Podargus > Podargus strigoides. The sequence goes on along the minus strand of CM051662.1, from coordinate 30,358,716 downwards.
AACAAATGCCTGGCACATGATAGGAGAATTTTTCATGCCTTGAGGCAAGACCAGCCAATGATATCTTTCTGCTGGTTCGGCCTTGTTAACAGAGGGAACCGAAAAGGCAAACTTTTCTACATCATCTTTACACAGTGGAATTGTGAAGAAACAATCTTTCAAGTCAATAATCAGTAAATCCCAATCCTCGGGTAGCATAACAGGTGATGGCAAACCCGGCTGCAAGGATCCCATATTTTCCATAACTGCATTAACTGCCCGTAAATCATGCAACAATCTCCATTTCCCACCTTTTTTGGGAATAGTAAAAATCGGTGTGTTCCAGGGGCTGTTTGAAGGAACAATATGTCCTGCTTTTAATTGCTCCTCTACTAGTTCTCTGACTTTTAGAGGCCTTTCGTGTGTAAGCGGCCACTGATCTATCCATACTGGTTCTTCTGTTTTCCATTTCAATTTCAGGATTGGCTGCTCAGCAGCGGCCGCCACTAAAAAGGCTGAGTTACAATTTGAGCTCCCATTTGACTTAGTAAGTCTCTGCCAATTAGTGTAATAGGCACATTCATGATGTAGGGTCTGGTAGTAACTATTACACCGTCAGGAAACTGAAATGCAATCACCTCTTTGCTAATTTGGGTTGACTGTGTTCCGCCAATTCCATAAATACCGGATGGAGCAAGAACCGTAGGCCATGTATCAGGCCACTGTAATGTTGAGATGATTGTCACATCAGCCCCTGTGTCGATGAGCATTTTTGCCTGTTTTTTCTGGCCATTTTTTGCTATCATGATTATCACACATTCTGGTTTTGCTTTTGCTATGTCTAAAGACAAGTATACTTGCGGCGATCCTGTTGAGCCGAATCCCCCGTCTCCTCGTTCTGCTATACCCGGTCGAGGAACACAAGATTTAAAAGGAACCAGTTGAGCTATGCGGCTACCTTTTGCAATGAAAACAGGTGGTGTTAATGAGTAAACCATTATTTTTACAATCCCTACAAAGTCAGCATCAATTACTCCAGGCAAAACAAAAATACCCCGTCTAGAGGTTGAAGATCTTCCTAACAATAAGGCACTAAGACCATGACCTAATGGCCCTTGAATATTGCTATCTATTAGATGCACTCCGGTGTCTTGTAGAGTGACATCTACAGCTGATTCCACGTCCACTCCGGCACTTCCTGCCGTGGCAGAGGGAATGGTGTCGAGGCATCCCTTTGCTGTTGGGATGCTGCCCAAGCCCCCTGCATTTGTGTCGTCGCACAAGAGGGCGGGGCGCTCTTGTTCCAGTTTCCCTTACGTTTAGTATTGCATTCTGATGTGTCATGAGTATTCTTATGACAAGGAACACACCATTTTGATTGTTTTGAAGCTTTACATTGACTTTTCCAGTGACCTAGTTTGCCGCAATTAAAACACCTCTTTTCTTTATTTTCTTTGCCCCTTTTTTGTTTTAACAAGGGTGCAATGGCTCCTTTCATAGTAGGAGCAATAGCTCCTTTCAAGGCAGCAGCAACATAGGCCGCATTGTTCATCTGTGTGGTGCGTTCAGCCAATTCAATCATATCAGTTACCTCTGAATTTTTAGGTAGTGTCCCTAAGACTCTTTTGTTTTTTTCATTGGCATTATCAAAGGCCAGCATTTTGAACATTTGCTGTTTCATGGCCTCATTAAGATCAGGGTGACTGTCAATGGCAGAATATAATTTGTCTACAAACTCTGTGTAGCTATCATTTAGCCCTTGCTTGACATGCGTGAACCCATAGGGCTTCCCTGGCTCATGCACTGAAAAAATGGCCTGCAGTGCTAGTTGTTGAGATAACTGCAGAACTTGTGTTGAAAATTGAGATTGCATTTGTACAGAGGCAAAAGGGCCCATACCCAATAGCATTTGGGCCTGAATTCCATATAATGGGTCAGTTTGTTGGCGTGGTTTAGCTTGCTCTGCATCACACAATCTCTGCCAAGCTCTTTGGAACATGAGCTGTTGTGATGGAGTAAGCAAAACATTTGCAACCTGTGTACTATCAGCTGGAATCAACAAATCAGAAGTGAAAATATAGCGAATTATTTGTTGAGTGAGCTGTGACTGCAACCCATACTGCACAATGGCAGACCGAGTTTTCTCTAGCATTTTCCAATCAAAAGCCTCCCACTTTTGACCTGTTGGAGATAAAATAACAGGGAAAGCCTGCGGAAGAAAAGACCCCTCGACAATTGCATCTTTGATGATTCCTCTCCAGCGCTGAGTGGATTCCTGAGGATCTTTGGCTGCGGCGAAAAGATGCTCTGGAGGCGGCAGCGGCGGGGCAAGCGGTTGCAGAGCTGAGGCTTGTGGAGAAACGCCTTCTGGCGTGAAGGGGTTGAAAGGTTTAGATCTGTCCAGTGAAGCAGCAACCGCTGTTTTTTCAGCTAGGGTGTGATGCTGTAATTCTAGCTCGCTGACGCGTGCCATCACATCTCTCATGCATTCGTCCACTGATGGGGAGGGCCGGTCGGGGTTGTCCTCGGGGCTGGTATCGTCACCCGAGGGCGGGGATGACAGGGCCGGCGAAAAAGGGAGCGGTGGATAAGTACCCGCCCCTGAACTGCATAATGGACCACCCACTTCTGTTTTTTCCTCTGTTGTTACTTCCGCATTCGCCTCAGTCTGTTTCAGGCTGAGAAGCGAGGCGCTGCCTGGCAGAGCTCCGCCAGGTGAAGCAGGGGGCGGTGCAAGCGGCGCAGGCGGCGCCGGCGCAGGCCGGGGGGGGGGCGGCGGCGGGGCAGAGGTGGAACGCCCAACTCGGGAGGTGAAGTCCCGAGGACCTGGAATCGCGAAATTCTGCGTGAAGGGATTAAAAGGAGACGAAACCGCCATGGGCTCAGCGTCGGCCCCCCCCTTTTTCTCCTCCCCGGGAGTCGAAGCTGCATGTGCAGCAGCAGCAGCCCGTTCCCCTTTCATTGTACTCAAAGTCTCTCTTATTTGTTTCCACAGCGCTGAACGTTTATAGGCTTCTTTGCCACTCCTTCCTCCGTTACTAACTTCATCCCACAGACTCGTGCCTATGGCTTCCCAGGTAGACAGCTCAAACGCTATATTCACCCCGGATATTAGACTTTTGTCCCGTGCCCACTGCAGCAGACCCTTCAGGGCTTGCGCGTCATAAGAAATTCCTCTCACAGAGAGCATATCGTGGAGGAGCTTAACTACTGCTTCCTCTTCTTTGGTAAGCGTAGACCCCATCTCCTCCCCGACCGCTCACTGACCTTTTTCAGTGAGAATTCAGAACAGGACCAGTTGTCCATCGGTGCGCACCATCTCCGTCCGCTGGGCACTGCGGAACGACTGTCGCCGGGGCAGCGACAACTTTCGGTCGGCTTTTCCACCCTCTCCGTCTGCTTTTCTTCACGCTGACAGCATCAGCTTCTAACAGCAGTTCTGAGGGTCCCTGTTCGGGCGCCACTTGCGGGAAGTCAACGCAAGCAGTAACATAGAGACGTAATAAATCTTGTGAAAGGCACTTTACGCGTGCCGCTTGCTCTGAGGGAGCTGCCGAGATGGCTTCTTTTAAAGTTGGCCGCTGTTCTCAGTCACGCCCCCCGCCACGTCAGCCTTTCGTTCGTCTCGAGTTTCTCAGGATTCCCGCTCAGACAAGGCTTTCCTTGCTCTGCCCCGGCTTCACTGTCTCCAGGAACCCCAGCTCCTTCGCAAATCCTCAGCAAAAGCAGAAGCAAAGAGCACCCACTGCAGCCGCAGCCGCCCCACCGCTCCCAGCTCCGCGTGCCGCTTGCTCTGAGGTAGCTGCCAAAATGGCCGCTTTTCAAGTTTGCCGCGGTTCTCCGTTAAGCTCGCCGCCACGTCAGCCTTTCGTTTGTCTCGGGTTTCTCAGGATTCCCGCTCAGACTTGGGTTTCCTTGCCCGGCCCCGGCTTCACTGTCTCCAGGAACCCTAGCTCCTTCGCAAAGCCTCAGCAAAAACAAAAGCAAACAGCACTCACCGCAGCTGCCCCACCGCTCCTTGCTCCGCGTGCCGCTTGCTCTGAGGGAGCTGCCGAGATGGCCGCTTTTTCATATTTGCCGTGGTTCTCAGTCAGGCCCCCCGCCACGTCAGCCTTTCGTTTGTCTCATGTTTCTCAGGAATCCCGCTCCAACTCGGGTTTGCTTGCTCTGCCCCGGCTTCACCGTCTCCGGGAAGCCCGGCTCCTTCCAAATCCTCTGCAAAAGCAGAAGCAAAGAGCACTCACCGCAGCCGCAGCCGCCCCACCGCTCCCAGCTCCACGTGCCGCTTGCTCTGAGGGACCTGCCGGGATGGCCGCTTTTGAAGTTTGCCGCGATTCTCCATCTCGCCCCCCGCCACGTCAGCTTTTAGTTTGTCTCAGGTTTCTCAGGATTCCCGCTCAGGCTCGGGTTTCTATTCTCTGCCCCGGCTTCACCGTCTCCAGGAACCCCAGCTCCTTCGCAAATCCTCAGCAAAAGCAGAAGCAAAAAGCATTCAAGGCAGCCGCCCCACCGCTGCCAGCTCCTCGTGCCGCTTGCTCTGAGGGAGATGCCGAGATGGACGCTTTAAACGTTTGCCGCGGTTCTCCGTCAAGCTCCCCGCCATGTCAGCCTTTCGTTTGCCTCAGGTTTCTCAGGATTCCCGCTCAGACTTGGGTTTCCTTGCCCGGCCCCGGCTTCACCGTCTCCAGGAACCCTAGCTCCTTCGCAAAGCCTCAGCAAAAACAAAAGCAAACAGCACTCACCGCAGCTGCCCCACCGCTCCTTGCTCCGCGTGCCGCTTGCTCTGAGGGAGCTGCCGAGATGGCCGCTTTTTCATATTTGCCGTGGTTCTCAGTCAGGCCCCCCGCCACGTCAGCCTTTCGTTTGTCTCATGTTTCTCAGGAATCCCGCTCCAACTCGGGTTTGCTTGCTCTGCCCCGGCTTCACCGTCTCCGGGAAGCCCGGCTCCTTCCAAATCCTCTGCAAAAGCAGAAGCAAAGAGCACTCACCGCAGCCGCAGCCGCCCCACCGCTCCCAGCTCCACGTGCCGCTTGCTCTGAGGGACCTGCCGGGATGGCCGCTTTTAAAGTTTGCCGCGATTCTCCATCTCGCCCCCCGCCACGTCAGCTTTTAGTTTGTCTCAGGTTTCTCAGGATTCCCGCTCAGGCTCGGGTTTCTATTCTCTGCCCCGGCTTCACCGTCTCCAGGAACCCCAGCTCCTTCGCAAATCCTCAGCAAAAGCAGAAGCAAAAAGCATTCAAGGCAGCCTCCCCACCGCTGCCAGCTCCTCGTGCCGCTTGCTCTGAGGGAGATGCCGAGATGGACGCTTTAAACGTTTGCCGCGGTTCTCCGTCAAGCTCCCCGCCATGTCAGCCTTTCGTTTGCCTCAGGTTTCTCAGGATTCCCGCTCAGACTCGGGTTTCTATTCTCTGCCCCGGCTTCACCGTCTCCGGGAAGCCCGGCTCCTTCGAAAACCCTAAGGAAAGGCTCCGCAAAGAGCACTCACTGCAGCCGCGGCCGCCCCACCGCTCCCAGCTCCGTGTGCCGCTTGCTCTGAGGGAGCTGCTGAGATGGCCGCTTTTGAAGTTTGCCACGGTTCTCAGTCACTCCGCCCGCCACGTTAGCCTTTCGTTTGTCTCAGGCTTCTCAGGATACCCGCTCACGCTCGGGTTTCTATTCTCTGCCCCGGCTTCACCGTCTCCAGGAACACCAGCTCCTTCGCAAATCCTCAGCAAAAGCAGAAGCAAAAGCATTCACGGCAGCCGCCCCACCGCTCCACGCTCCGCGTGCCGCTTGCTCAAAGGGAGCTGCCGAGATGGACGCTTTTAACGTTTGCCACGGTTCTCCGTCAAGCTCCCCGCCATGTCAGCCTTTCGTTTGCCTCAGGTTTCTCAGGATTCCCGCTCAGACTCGGGTTTCCTTGCTCGGCCCCGGCTTCACCGTCTCCAGGAACCCCAGCTGCTTGGCAAAGACTCAGCAAAAGCAAACGCAAACAGCACTCACCGCAGCCGCAGCCGCCCCACCGCTCCCAGCTCCGCGTGCCGCTTGCTCTGATGGAGCTGCCGTGATGGCCGCTTTTTCATGTTTGCCGTGGTTCTCAGTCACGCCCCCCACCACGTCAGCCTTTCGTTTGTATAAGGTTTCTCAGGATTCCCGCTCAGACTAGGGTTTCCTTGCTCTGTCCCGGCTTCACCGTCTCCGGGATGCCCGGCTTCTTCGAAAAACCTCAGCAAGGCAAAATCAAAGAGCACTCACTACAGCCGCGGCCGCCCCACCGCTCCCAGCTCTGCGTGCCGCTTGCTCTGAGGGAGATGCCGAGATGGCCGCTTTTAAAGTTTGCCGCGGTTCTCAGTCACGCCCCCCGCCACGTCAGCCTTTCGTTTGTCTCAGGTTTCTCAGGATTTCCGCTCACGCTCCGGTTTCTATTCTCTGCCCCGGCTTCACCGTCTCCAGGAACACCAGCTCCTTCGCAAATCCTCAGCAAAAACAGAAGCAAAAGCATTCACGGCAGCCGCCCCACCGCTCCACGCTCCGCGTGCCGCTTGCTCTGAGGGAGCTGCCGAGATGGACGCTTTTAACGTTTGCCGCGGTTCTCCGTCAAGCTCCCTGCCATGTCAGCCTTTCGTTTGCCTCAGGTTTCTCAGGATTCCCGCTCAGACTCGGGTTTCCTTGCTCTGCCCCGGCTTCACCGTCTCCGGGAAGCCCGGCTCTTCCGAAAACCCTCAGCAAAGGCAAAAGCAAAGAGCACTCACCGCAGCCGCAGCCGCCCCACCGCTCCCAGCTCCACGTGCCGCTTGCTCTGAGGGACCTGCCGGGATGGCCGCTTTTAAAGTTTGCCGCGATTCTCCATCTCGCCCCCCGCCACGTCAGCTTTTAGTTTGTCTCAGGTTTCTCAGGATTCCCGCTCAGGCTCGGGTTTCTATTCTCTGCCCCGGCTTCACCGTCTCCAGGAACCCCAGCTCCTTCGCAAATCCTCAGCAAAAGCAGAAGCAAAAAGCATTCAAGGCAGCCTCCCCACCGCTGCCAGCTCCTCGTGCCGCTTGCTCTGAGGGAGATGCCGAGATGGACGCTTTAAACGTTTGCCGCGGTTCTCCGTCAAGCTCCCCGCCATGTCAGCCTTTCGTTTGCCTCAGGTTTCTCAGGATTCCCGCTCAGACTCGGGTTTCTATTCTCTGCCCCGGCTTCACCGTCTCCGGGAAGCCCGGCTCCTTCGAAAACCCTAAGGAAAGGCTCCGCAAAGAGCACTCACTGCAGCCGCGGCCGCCCCACCGCTCCCAGCTCCGTGTGCCGCTTGCTCTGAGGGAGCTGCTGAGATGGCCGCTTTTGAAGTTTGCCACGGTTCTCAGTCACTCCGCCCGCCACGTTAGCCTTTCGTTTGTCTCAGGCTTCTCAGGATACCCGCTCACGCTCGGGTTTCTATTCTCTGCCCCGGCTTCACCGTCTCCAGGAACACCAGCTCCTTCGCAAATCCTCAGCAAAAGCAGAAGCAAAAGCATTCACGGCAGCCGCCCCACCGCTCCACGCTCCGCGTGCCGCTTGCTCAAAGGGAGCTGCCGAGATGGACGCTTTTAACGTTTGCCACGGTTCTCCGTCAAGCTCCCCGCCATGTCAGCCTTTCGTTTGCCTCAGGTTTCTCAGGATTCCCGCTCAGACTCGGGTTTCCTTGCTCGGCCCCGGCTTCACCGTCTCCAGGAACCCCAGCTGCTTGGCAAAGACTCAGCAAAAGCAAACGCAAACAGCACTCACCGCAGCCGCAGCCGCCCCACCGCTCCCAGCTCCGCGTGCCGCTTGCTCTGATGGAGCTGCCGTGATGGCCGCTTTTTCATGTTTGCCGTGGTTCTCAGTCACGCCCCCCACCACGTCAGCCTTTCGTTTGTATAAGGTTTCTCAGGATTCCCGCTCAGACTAGGGTTTCCTTGCTCTGTCCCGGCTTCACCGTCTCCGGGATGCCCGGCTTCTTCGAAAAACCTCAGCAAGGCAAAATCAAAGAGCACTCACTACAGCCGCGGCCGCCCCACCGCTCCCAGCTCTGCGTGCCGCTTGCTCTGAGGGAGATGCCGAGATGGCCGCTTTTAAAGTTTGCCGCGGTTCTCAGTCACGCCCCCCGCCACGTCAGCCTTTCGTTTGTCTCAGGTTTCTCAGGATTTCCGCTCACGCTCCGGTTTCTATTCTCTGCCCCGGCTTCACCGTCTCCAGGAACACCAGCTCCTTCGCAAATCCTCAGCAAAAACAGAAGCAAAAGCATTCACGGCAGCCGCCCCACCGCTCCACGCTCCGCGTGCCGCTTGCTCTGAGGGAGCTGCCGAGATGGACGCTTTTAACGTTTGCCGCGGTTCTCCGTCAAGCTCCCTGCCATGTCAGCCTTTCGTTTGCCTCAGGTTTCTCAGGATTCCCGCTCAGACTCGGGTTTCCTTGCTCTGCCCCGGCTTCACCGTCTCCGGGAAGCCCGGCTCTTCCGAAAACCCTCAGCAAAGGCAAAAGCAAAGAGCACTCACTGTAGCCGCGGCCACCCCACCGCTCCCAGCTCCGCGTGCCGCTTGCTCTGAGGGAGCTGCCGGGATGGCCGGTTTTCAAGTTTGCCGCGGTTCTCAGTCACGCCCCCCGCCACGTCAGCCTTTCGTTTGTCTCAGGTTTCTGAGGATTCCCGCTCAGACTCAGGTTTCCTTGCTCTACCCCGCCTTCACCGTCTCCGGGAAGCCCGGCTCCTTAGAAAACCCTCAGCAAAAGCAAAAGCAAAGAGCACTGAATGCAGCCGCGGGCGCGCCACCGCTCCCAGCTCCGCGTGCTGCTTGCTCTGAGGGAGCTGCCGAGATGGCCGCTTTTTCATATTTGCCGTGGTTCTCAGTCAGGCCCCCCGCCACGTCAGCCTTTCGTTTGTCTCATGTTTCTCAGGAATCCCGCTCCAACTCGGGTTTCCTTCCTCGGCCCCGGCTTCACCGTGTCCGGGAAGCCCGGCTCCTTCGCAAAGCCTCAGCAAAAGCAAACGCATACAGCACTCACCGCAGCTGCCCCACCGCTCCTAGCTCCGCGTGCCGCTTGCTCTGAGGGAGCTGCCGAGATGGCCGCTTTTTCATATTTGCCGTGGTTCTCAGTCAGGCCCCCCGCCACGTCAGCCTTTCGTTTGTCTCATGTTTCTCAGGAATCCCGCTCCAACTCGGGTTTGCTTGCTCTGCCCCAGCTTCACCGTCTCCGGGAAGCCCGGCTCCTTCCAAATCCTCTGCAAAAACAGAAGCAAAGAGCACTCACCGCAGCCGCAGCCGCCCCACCGCTCCCAGCTCCACGTGCCGCTTGCTCTGAGGGACCTGCCGAGATGGCCGCTTTTAAAGTTTGCCGCGGTTCTCCATCTCGCCCCCGGCCACGTCAGGCTTTCGTTTGTCTCAGGTTTCTCAGGATTCCCGCTCAGGCTCGGGTTTCTATTCTCTGCCACGGCTTCACCGTCTCCAGGAACCCCAGCTCCTTCGCAAATCCTCAGCAAAAGCAGAAGCAAAAAGCATTCACGGCAGCCGCCCCACCACTCCCAGCTCCGTGTTCCGCTTGCTCTGAGGGAGCTGCCGAGATGGCCGCTTTTAAAGTTTGCCATGGTTCTCAGTCACTCCCCCCGCCATGTCAGCCTTTCGTTTGCCTCAGGTTTCTCAGGATTCCCGCTCAGACTCGGGTTTCCTTGCTGTGCCCCGGCTTCACCGTCTCCGGGAAGCCCCGCTCATTCAAAAACCCTAAGCAAAGGCTCAGCAAAGAGCACTCACTGCAGCCGCGGCCGCCCCACCCCTCCCAGCTCCGTGTGCTGCTTGCTCTGAGGGAGCTGCCGAGATGGCCGCTTTTAAAGTTAGCCACGGTACTCAGTCACTCCCCCCGCCACGTTAGCCTTTCGTTTGTCTCAGGTATCTCAGGATTGCCGCTCAGACTCGGGTTTCCTTGCTCGGCCCCGGCTTCACCGTCTCCAGGAACCCCAGCTCCTTCGCAAAGCCTCAGCAAAAGCAAATGCAAACAGCACTCACCGCAGCCGCCGCCGCCCCACCGCTCCCAGTTCCGCGTGCCGCTTGCTCTGAGGGAGCTGCCGGGATGGCCGGTTTTGAAGTTTGCCACGGTTCTCAGTCACGCCCCCCGCCACGTAAGCCTTTCTTTTGTCTCAGGCTTCTCAGGATTCCCGCTCAGGCTCGGGTTTCTATTCTCTGCCCCGGCTTCACCGTCTCCGGGAAGTCCGGCTCCATCGCAAAGCCTCAGCAAAAGCAAACGCAAACAGCACTCACCGCAGCCGCCGCCGCCCCACCGCTCCCAGCTCCGCGTGCCGCTTGCTCTGAGGGAGCTGCCGAGATGGCCGCTTTTTCATGTTTGCCGTGGTTCTCAGTCAGGCCCCCTGCCACGTCACCCTTTCATTTGTCTCATGTTTCTCAGGATTCCCGCTCCATCTCGGGTTTGCTTGCTCTGCCCCGGCTTCACCGTCTCCGGGATGCCCGGCTCCTTTGAAAACCCTCAGCAAAGGCAAAAAGAAAGAGCACTCACCGCAGCCGCGGTCGCCCCACCGCTCCCAGCTCCACGTGCCACTTGCTCTGAGGGAGCTGCCGGGATGGCCGCTTTTAAACTTTGCCGCGGTTCTCCATCTCGCCCCCCGCCATTTCAGCCTTTCTTTTGTCTCAGGCTTCTCAGGATTCCCGCTCAGAAAAGGGTTTCCTTGCTCGGCCCCGGCTTCACCGTCTCCAGGAAGCCCGGCTCCTTCACAAAGCCTCAGCAATAGCAGAAAGAAAGAGCACTCACTGCAGCCGCAGCCGCCCCACCGCTCCCAGCTCCGCGTGCCGCTTGCTCTGAGGGAGCTGCCGGGATGGCCGGTTCTCAAGTTTGCCGCGGTTCTCAGGCAAGCCCCCCGCCACGTCAGCCTTTCGTTTGTCTCAGGTTTCTCAGGATTCCCGCTCAGGCTCGGGTTTCTATTCTCTGCCCCGGCTTCACCGTCTCCAGGAACCCCAGCTCCTTCGAAAATCCTCAGCATAAACAGAAGCAAAAGCATTCACGGCAGCCTCCCCACGGCTGCCAGCTCCGCGTGCCGCTTGCTCTGAGGGAGCTGCCGAGATGGACGCTTTTAACGTTTGCCGCGGTTCTCCATCAAGGTCCCCGCCATGTCAGCCTTTCGTTGGCCTCAGGTTTCTCAGGATTCCCGCTCAGACTCGGGTTTCCTTGCTGTGCCCCGGCTTCACCGTCTCCGGGAAGCCCCGTTCCTTCGAAAACCCTAAGCAAAGGCTCAGCAAAGAGCACTCACTGCACCCGCGGCCGCCCCACCGCTCCCAGCTCCGTGTGCCGCTTGCTCTGAGGGAGCTGCCGAGATGGCCGCTTTTAAAGTTTGCGACGGTTGTCAGTCACTCCGCGCGCCACGTTAGCGTTTCGTTTGTCTCAGGTTTCTAAGGATTCCCGCTCAGACTCAGGTTTCCTTGCTCTGCCCCGGCTTCACCGTCTCCGGGAAGCCCGGCTCGTTCGAAAATCCTCAGCAAGGCAAAATCAAAGAGCACTCACTGCAGCCGCGGCCGCCCCACCGCTCCCAGCTCCGCGTGCCGCTTGCTCTGAGGGAGATGCCGAGATGGCCGCTTTTAAAGTTTGCCGCAGTTCTCCGTCACGCCCCCCGCCCTGTCAGCCTTTCGTTTGCCTCAGGTTTCTCAGGATTCCCTCTCAGACTCGGGTTTCCTTGCTGTGCCCCGGCTTCAACGTCTCCGGGAAGCCCCGCTCCTTCGAAAACCCTAAGCAAAGGCTCAGCAAAGAGCACTCACTACAGCAGTGGCCGCAACCACCGCTCCCAGCTCCGCGTGCCGCTTGCTCTGAGGGAGATGCCGAGATGGCTGCTTTTAAAGTTTGCCGCAGTTCTCGGTCACGCCCCCCGCCACATCAGCCTTACTTTTGTCTCAGGTTTCTCAGGATTCCCGCTCAGACTCGGGTTTCCTTGCTCGGCCCCGGCTTCACCGTCTCCAGGAACCCCAGCTCCTTCGCAAAGCCTCAGCAAAAGCAAACGCAAACAGCACTCACCGCAGCCGCTGCCGCCCCACCGCTCCCAGCTCCGCGTGCTGCTTGCTCTGAGGGAGCTGCCGAGATGGCCGCTTTTTCATGTTTGCCGTGGTTCTCAGTCAGGCCCCCCGCCACGTCACCCTTTCATTTGTCTCAGGTTTCTCAGGATTCCCGCTCAGACTCGGGTTTCCTTGCTCTGCCCCGGCTTCACCGTCTCCGGGATGCCCGGCTCCTTTGAAAACCCTCAGCAAAGGCAAAAAGAAAGAGCACTCACTGCAGCCGCGGTCGCCCCACCGCTCCCAGCTCCACGTGCCACTTGCTCTGAGGGAGCTGCCGGGATGGCCGCTTTTAAACTTTGCCGCGGTTCTCCATCTCGCCCCCCGCCATTTCAGCCTTTCTTTTGTCTCAGGCTTCTCAGGATTCCCGCTCAGAAAAGGGTTTCCTTGCTCGGCCCCGGCTTCACCGTCTCCAGGAAGCCCGGCTCCTTCGCAAAGCCTCAGCAATAGCAGAAAGAAAGAGCACTCACTGCAGCCGCAGCCGCCCCACCGCTCCCAGCTCCGCGTGCCGCTTGCTCTGAGGGAGCTGCCGGGATGGCCGGTTTTCAAGTTTGCCGCGGTTCTCAGTCAAGCCCCCCGCCACGTCAGCCTTTCGTTTGTCTCAGGTTTCTCAGGATTCCCGCTCAGGCTTGGGTTTCTATTCCATGCCCCGGCTTCACCGTCTCCAGGAACCCCAGCTCCTTCGAAAATCCTCAGCAAAAACAGAAGCAAAAGCATTCACGGCAGCCTCCCCACCGCTGCCAGCTCCGCGTGCCGCTTGCTCTGAGGGAGCTGCCGAGATGGCCGCTTTTAAAGTTTGCGTCGGTTCTCAGTCACTCCCCCCGCCACGTTAGCGTTTCGTTTGTCTCAGGTTTCTAAGGATTCCCGCTCAGACTCGGGTTTCCTTGCTCTGCCCCGGCTTCACCGTCTCCGGGAAGCCCGGCTCGTTCGAAAACCCTCAGCAAGGCAAAATCAAAGAGCACTCACTGCAGCCGCGGCCGCCCCACCGCTCCCAGCTCCGCGTGCCGCTTGCTCTGAGGGAGATGCCGAGATGGCCGCTTTTAAAGTTTGCCGCAGTTCTCAGTCACGCCCCCCGCCCTGTCAGCCTTTCGTTTGTCTCAGGTTTCTAAGGATTCCCGCTCAGACTCGGGTTTCCTTGCTCTGCCCCGGCTTCACCGTCTCCGGGAAGCCCGGCTCGTTCGAAAACCCTCAGCAAGGCAAAATCAAAGAGCACTCACTGCAGCCGCGGCCGCCCCACCGCTCCCAGCTCCGCGGCCGCTTGCTCTGAGGGAGATGCCGAGATGGCCGCTTTTAAAGTTTGCCTCGTTTCTCAGTCACGCCCCCCGCCACGTCAGCCTTTCTTTTGTCTCAGGCTTCTCAGGATACCCGCTCACGCTCGGGTTTCTATTCTCTGCCCCGGCTTCACCGTCTCCAGGAACACCAGCTCCTTCGCAAATCCTCAGCAAAAGCAGAAGCAAAAGCATTCACGGCAGCCGCCCCACCGCTCCACGCTCCGCGTGCCGCTTGCTCAAAGGGAGCTGCCGAGATGGACGCTTTTAACGTTTGCCACGGTTCTCCGTCAAGCTCCCCGCCATGTCAGCCTTTCGTTTGCCTCAGGTTTCTCAGGATTCCCGCTCAGACTCGGGTTTCCTTGCTCGGCCCCGGCTTCACCGTCTCCAGGAACCCCAGCTGCTTGGCAAAGACTCAGCAAAAGCAAACGCAAACAGCACTCACCGCAGCCGCCCCACCGCTCCCAGCTCCGTGTGCTGATTGCTCTGAGGGAGCTGCCGAGATGGCCGCTTTTCATGTTTGCCACGGTTCTCAGTCACGCCCCCCGCCAAGTTAGCCTTTCGTTTGTCTCAGGTTTCTAAGGATTCCTGCTCAGACTAGGGTTTCCTTGCTCTGTCCCGGCTTCACCGTCTCCGGGAAGCCCGGCTCCTTCGAAAAACCTCAGCAAGGCAAAATCAAAGAGCACTCAGTACAGCCGCGGCCGCCCCACCGCTCCCAGCTCTGCGTGCCGCTTGCTCTGAGGGAGATGGCTAGATGGCCGCTTTTAAAGTTTGCCTCGTTTCTCAGTCACGCCCCCCGCCACGTCAGCCTTTCTTTTGTCTCAGGTTTCTCAGGATTCCCGCTCAGACTCGTGTTTCCTTCCTCGGCCCCGGCTTCACCATATCCGGGAAGCCCGGCTCCTTCGCAAAGCCTCAGCAAAAGCAAACGCAAACAGCACTCACCGCAGCCGCCGCCGCCCCACCGCTCCCAGCTCCGCGTGCCGCTTGCTCTGATGGAGCTGCCGTGATGGCCGCTTTTTCATGTTTGCCGTGGTTCTCAGTCACGCCCCCCACCACGTCAGCCTTTCGTTTGTATAAGGTTTCTCAGGATTCCCGCTCAGACTAGGGTTTCCTTGCTCTGTCCCGGCTTCACCGTCTCCGGGATGCCCGGCTTCTTCGAAAAACCTCAGCAAGGCAAAATCAAAGAGCACTCACTACAGCCGCGGCCGCCCCACCGCTCCCAGCTCTGCGTGCCGCTTGCTCTGAGGGAGATGCCGAGATGGCCGCTTTTAAAGTTTGCCGCGGTTCTCAGTCACGCCCCCCGCCACGTCAGCCTTTCGTTTGTCTCAGGTTTCTCAGGATTTCCGCTCACGCTCGGGTTTCTATTCTCTGCCCCGGCTTCACCGTCTCCAGGAACACCAGCTCCTTCGCAAATCCTCAGCAAAAACAGAAGCAAAAGCATTCACGGCAGCCGCCCCACCGCTCCACGCTCCGCGTGCCGCTTGCTCTGAGGGAGCTGCAGAGATGGACGCTTTTAACGTTTGCCGCGGTTCTCCGTCAAGCTCCCCGCCATGTCAGCCTTTCGTTTGCCTCAGGTTTCTCAGGATTCCCGCTCAGACTCGGGTTTCCTTGCTCTGCCCCGGCTTCACCGTCTCCGGGAAGCCCGGCTCTTCTGAAAACCCTCAGCAAAGGCAAAAGCAAAGAGCACTCACTGTAGCCACGGCCACCCCACCGCTCCCAGCTCCGCGTGCCGCTTGCTCTGAGGGAGCTGCGGAGATGGCCACTTTTAAAGTTTGCTAAGATTCTCAGTCACGCCCCCCGCCACGTCAGCCTTTCGTTTGTCTCAGGTTTCTGAGGATTCCCGCTCAGACTCAGGTTTCCTTGCTCTACCCCGCCTTCACCGTCTCCGGGAAGCCCGGCTCCTTAGAAAACCCTCAGCAAAAGCAAAAGCAAAGAGCACTGAATGCAGCCGCGGGCGCGCCACCGCTCCCAGCTCCGCGTGCTGCTTGCTCTGAGGGAGCTGCCGAGATGGACGCTTTTAACGTTTGCCGCGGTTCTCCATCAAGGTCCCCGCCATGTCAGCCTTTCGTTGGCCTCAGGTTTCTCAGGATTCCCGCTCAGACTCGGGTTTCCTTGCTGTGCCCCGGCTTCACCGTCTCCGGGAAGCCCCGCTCCTTCGAAAACCCTAAGCAAAGGCTCAGCAAAGAGCACTCACTGCACCCGCGGCCGCCCCACCACTCCCAGCTCCGTGTGCCGCTTGCTCTGAGGGAGCTGCCGAGATGGCCGCTTTTAAAGTTTGCGACGGTTGTCAGTCACTCCGCGCGCCACGTTAGCGTTTCGTTTGTCTCAGGTTTCTAAGGATTCCCGCTCAGACTCAGCTTTCCTTGCTCTGCCCCGGCTTCACCGTCTCCGGGAAGCCCGGCTCGTTCGAAAACCCTCAGCAAGGCAAAATCAAAGAGCACTCACTGCAGCCGCGGCCGCCCCACCGCTCCCAGCTCCGCGTGCCGCTTGCTCTGAGGTAGCTGCCAAGATGGCCGCTTTCCAAGTTTGCCGCGGTTCTCCGTCACGCCCCCCGCCACGTCAGCCTTTCATTTGTCTCAGGTTTCTCAGCATTCCCGCTCAGACTCGGGTTTCCTTTCTCTGCCCCGACTTCACCGTCCCCGGGAAGCCCGGCTCCTTCGAAAAGCCTCAGCAAAAGTAAAAGCAAACGGCACTCGCCGCAATCGCAGCCGCCCCACCGCTCCCAGCTCCGCATGCCGCTTTCTCTGACGGAGCTGCCGAGATGGCCGCTTTTAAAGATTGCCGCGGTACTCCATCACGCCCCCCGCCACGTCAGCCTTTAGTTTGTCTCAGGTTTCTCAGGATTCCTGCTCAGACTCGGGTTTCCTTGCTCTGCCCTGCCTTCACCGACTCCGGGAAGCCCAGCTCCTTCGCAAAGCCTCAGCAAAAGCAAACAGCACTCACCGTAGCCACAGCTGCCCCACCGCTCCCAGCTCCGCTTGCCGCTTGCTCTGACGGAGCTGCCGAGATGGCCGCTTTCCAAGATTGCCGCGGTTCACCGTCAAGCTTCCCGCCATGTCAGCCTTTCGTTTGTCTCAGGTTTCTCAGGATTCCCGCTCAGACTCGGGTTTCCTTGCTCTGCCCCGGCTTCACCGTCTCCGGGAAGCCCGGCCCCTTCGCAAAGCCTCAGCAAAAGCAAAAGCACAATCAAACAGAACTCACCGTAGCCACAGCTGCCCCACCGCTCCCAGGTCCGCGTGTCGCTTTCTCTGAGGTAGCTGCCAAGATGGCCGCTTTCCAAGTTTGCCGCGGATCTCCGTCATGCCCCCCGCCACGTCAGACTTTCTTTTGTCTCAGGTTTCTCAGGATTCCCACTCAGACTCGGGTTTCCTTGCTCTGCCCCGGCTTCACCGTCTCCGGGAAGCCCGGTTCCTTGGCAAAGCCTCCGCATAACCAAAAGCAAACAGCACTCGCCGCAATCGCAGCCGCCCTACCGCTCCCAGCTCCGTGTGCCGCTTACTCTGACGGAGCTGCCGAGATGGCCGCTTTTAAAGTTTGCTGCGGTTCTCCAACACGCCCCCCGCCACGTCAGCCTTTCGTTTGTCTCAGGTTTCTCAGGATTGCCGCTGAGACTCGGGTTTCCTTGCTCTGCCCCTGCTTCACCGTCCCCGGGAAGCCCGGCTCCTTCGCAAAGCCTCAGCAAAAGCAGAAGCAAACAGCACTCACCGCAGCCCCGGTCGCCCCACCGCTCCAAGCTCCGCGTGCCGCTTGCTCTGAGGGAGCCGCCACGATGGCCGCTTTTCCAGTTTGCCGCGGTTCTCAGTCACGCCCCCCGCCACGTCAGACTTTCTTTTGTCTCAGGTTTCTCAGGATTCCCGCTCAGACTCGGGTTTCCTTGCTCTGCCCCGGCTTCACCGTCTCCGGGAAGCCCGGCTCCTTTGCAAAGCCTCCGCATAACCAAAAGCAAACAGCACTCGCCGCAATCGCAGCCGCCCCACCGCTCCCAGCTCCGCGTGTCGCTTTCTCTGAGGTAGCTGCCAAAATGGCCGCGTTCCAAATTTGCCGCGGTTCTCCGTCACGCCCCCCGCCACGTCAGACTTTCTTTTGTCTCAGGTTTCTCAGGATTCCCGCTCAGACTCGGGTTTCCTTGCTCTGCCCCGGCTTCACCATCTCCGGGAAGCCCGGCTCCTTTGCAAAGCCTCCGCATAACCAAAAGCAAACAGCCCTCGCCGCAATCGCAGCCGCCCCACCGCTCCCAGCTCCGCATGCCGCTTTCTCTGACGGAGCTGCCGAGATGGCCGCTTTTAAAGATTGCAGCGGTACTCCGTCACGCCCCCCGCCATGTCAGCCTTTCGTTTGTCTCAGGTTTCTCAGGATTCCCGCTCAGACTCGGGTTTCCTTGCTCAGCCCCGGCTTCACCGTCTCCGGGAAGCCCGGCCCCTTCGCAAAGCCTCAGCAAAAGCAAAAGCACAATCAAACAGCACTCACCGTAGCCACAGCTGCCCCACCGCTCCCAGGTCCGCGTGTCGCTTTCTCTGATGTAGCTGCCAAGATGGCCGCTTTCCAAGTTTGCCGCGGTTCTCCGTCATGCCCCCCGCCACGTCAGACTTTATTTTGTCTCAGGTTTCTCAGGATTCCCGCTCAGACTCGGGTTTCCTTGCTCTGCCCCGGCTTCACTGTCTCCGGGAAGCCCGGCTCCTTCGCAAAGCCTCAGCAAAAGCAGAAGCAAACAGCACTCACCGCAGCCCCGGTCGCCCCACCGCTCCCCGCTCCATGTGCCGCTTGCTCTGAGGGAGCCGCCACGATGGCCGCTTTTCCAGTTTGCCGCGGTTCTCAGTCACGCCCCCCGCCACGTCAGCCTTTTGTTTGTCTCGCGTTTCTCAGGATTGCCACTCAGACTCGGGTTTCCTTGCTCTGCCCCGGCTTCACCGTCTCGGGAAGCCCGGCTCCTTCACAAAGCCTCAGCAAAAGCAAAAGCAAACAGTACTCGCCGCAGCCGCAGCCGCCCCACCGCTCCCAGCTCCGTGTGCCGCTTGCTCTGAGGGACCTGCCGAGATGGCCGCTTTTAAAGTTTGCCGCGGTTCTCCGTCACGCTCCCCGCCACGTCAGCCTTTAGTTTGTCTCAGGTTTCTCAGGATTCCCGCTCAGACTCGGGTTTCCTTGCTCTGCCCCGGCTTCACCGTGTCCGGGAAGCCCGGCTCCTTTGCAAAGCCTCCGCATATCCAAAAGCAAACAGCACTCGCCGCAGCCGCAGCCGCCCCACCGCTCCTAGCTACGCATGCCGCTTTCCCTGACGGAGCTGCTGAGATGGCCGCTTTTAACGTTTGCCGCGGTTCTCCGTCACGCCCCCCGCCACGTCAGCCTTTCTTTTGTCTCAGGTTTCTCAGGATTCCCGCTCAGAGTTGGGTTTCCTTCCTCGGCCCCGGCTTCACCGTGTCCGGGAAGCCCGGCTCCTTCGCAAAGCCTCAGCAAAAGCAAACGCATACAGCACTCACCGCAGCCGCCCCACCGCTCCCAGCTCCACGTGCCGCTTGCTCTGAGGGACCTGCCGAGATGGCCGCTTTTAAAGTTTGCCGCGGTTCTCCGTCACACCCCCCGCCACGTCAGCCTTTCTTTTGTCTCAGGTTTCTCAGGATGCCCGCTCAGACTCGAGTTTCCTTTCTCTGCCCCGGCTTCACCGTCTCCGGGAAGCCCGGCTCCTTCACAAAGCCTCAGCAAAAGCAAAAGCAAACAGCACTCACGGCAGCCACCCCACCGCTCCCCGCTCCACGTGCCGCTTTCTCTGAGGGACCTGGCGAGACGGCCGCTTTTGAAGTTTGCCGCGGTTCTCAGTCACGCCCCCCGCCACGTCAGACTTTCTTTTGTCTCAGGTTTCTCAGGATTGCCGCTCAGACTCGGGTTTCCTTGCTCGGCCCCGGCTTCACCGTCTCCGAGAAGCCCGGCTCCTTCGCAAAGCCTCAGCAAAAGCAAACAGCACTCACCGCAGCTGCTCCACCGCTCCCAGGTCCGCGTGTCGCTTTCTCTGAGGTACCTGCCAAAATGGCCGCTTTCCAATTTTGCCGCGGTTCTCCGTCACGCCCCCCGCCACGTCAGACTTTCTTTTGTCTCAGGTTTCTCAGGATTCCCGCTCAGACTCGGGTTTCCTTGCTCTGCCCTGGCTTCACCATCTCCGGGAAGCCCGGCTCCTTTGCAAAGCCTCCGCATAACCAAAAGCAAACAGCCCTCGCTGCAATCGCAGCCGCCCCACCGCTCCCAGCTCCGCATGCCGCTTTCTCTGACGGAGCTGCCGAGATGGCCGCTTTTAATGATTGCCGCGGTACTCCGTCACGCCCCCCGCCACGTCAGCCTTTAGTTTGTCTCAGGTTTCTCAGGATTCCTGCTCAGACTCGGGTTTCCTTGCTCTGCCCTGCCTTCACCGTCTCCGGGAAGCCCGGCTCATTCGCAAAGCCTCAGCAAAAGCAAACAGCACTCACCGTAGCCACAGCTGCCCCACCGCTCCCAGCTCCGCTTGCCGCTTGCTCTGACGGAGCTGCCGAGATGGCCGCTTTTCAAGATTGCCGCGGTTCACCGTCAAGCTTCCCGCCATGTCAGCCTTTCGTTTGTCTCAGGTTTCTCAGGATTCCCGCTCAGTCTCGGGTTTCCTTGCTCTGCCCCGGCTTCACCGTCTCCGGGAAGCCCGGCCCCTTCGCAAAGCCTCAGCAAAAGCAAAACACAATCAAACAGCACTCACCGTAGCCACAGCTGCCCCACCGCTCCCAGGTCCGCGTGTCGCTTTCTCTGAGGTAGCTGCCAAGATGGCCGCTTTCCAAGTTTGCCGCGGTTCTCCGTCATGCCCCCCGCCACGTCAGACTTTCTTTTGTCTCAGGTTTCTCAGGATTCCCACTCAGACTCGGGTTTCCTTGCTCTGCCCCGGCTTCACCGTCTCCGGGAAGCCCGGCTCCTTGGCAAAGCCTCCGCATAACCAAAAGCTAACAGCCCTCGCCGCAATCGCAGCCGCCCCACCGCTCCCAGCTCCGTGTGCCGCTAGCTCTGACGGAGCTGCCGAGATGGCCGCTTTTAAAGTTTGCTGCGGTTCTCCAACACGCCCCCCGCCACGTCAGCCTTTCGTTTGTCTCAGGTTTCTCAGGATTGCCGCTGAGACTCGGGTTTCCTTGCTCTGCCCCTGCTTCACCGTCTCCGGGAAGCCCGGCTCCTTCGCAAAGCCTCAGCAAAAGCAGAAGCAAACAGCACTCACCGCAGCCCCGGTCGCCCCACCGCTCCAAGCTCCGCGTGCCGCTTGCTCTGAGGGAGCCGCCACGATGGCCGCTTTTCCAGTTTGCCGCGGTTCTCAGTCACGCCCCCCGCCACGTCAGCCTTTTGTTTGTCTCGCGTTTCTCAGGATTCCCACTCAGACTCGGGTTTCCTTGCTCTGCCCCGGCTTCACCGTCTCCGGGAAGCCCGGCTCCTTCGCAAAGCCTCAGCAAAAGCAAAAGCAAACAGCACTCGCCGCAGCCGCAGCCGCCCCACCGCTCCCAGCTCCGTGTGCCGCTTGCTCTGAGGGACCTGCCGAGATGGCCGCTTTTAAAGTTTGCTGCGGTTCTCCGTCACGCTCCCCGCCACGTCAGACTTTAGTTTGTCTCAGGTTTCTCAGGATTCCCGCTCAGACTCGGGTTTCCTGCTCTGCCCCGGCTTCACCGTCCCCGGGAAGCCCGGCTGCTTTGCAAAGCCTCCGCATATCCAAAAGCAAACAGCACTCGCCGCAATCGCAGCCGACCCACCGCTCCTAGCTCCGCATGCCGCTTTCTTTGACGGAGCTGCTGAGATGGCCGCATTTAACGTTTGCCGCGGTTCTCCGTCACGCCCCCCGCCACGTCAGACTTTCTTTTGTCTCAGGTTTCTCAGGATTCCCGCTCAGACTCGGGTTTCCTTGCTCTGCCCCGGCTTCACCGTCTCCGGGAAGCCCGGCTCCTTTGCAAAGCCTCCGCATAACCAAAAGCAAACAGCACTCGCCGCAATCGCAGCCGCCCCACCGCTCCCAGCTCCGCGTGCCGCTTGCTCTGAGGGACCTGCCGAGATGGCCGCTTTTAAAGTTTGCCGCGGTTCTCCGTCACACCCCCCGCCACGTCAGCCTTTCTTTTGTCTCAGGTTTCTCAGGATTGCTGCGCAGACTCGGGTTTCCTTACTCTGCCCCGGTTTCACCGTCTCCGGGAAGCCCGGCTCCTTCACAAAGCCTCAGCAAAAGCAAAAGCAAACAGCACTCACCGCAGCCACCCCACCGCTCCCCGCTCCATGTGCCGCTTGCTCTGAGGGAGCTGCCGAGAAGGCCGCTTTTGAAGTTTGCCGCGGTTCTCAGTCACGCCCCCCGCCACATCAGACTTTCTTTTGTCTCAGGTTTCTCAGGATTGCCGCTCAGACTCGGGTTTCCTTGCTCGGCCCCGGCTTCACCGTCTCCGAGAAGCCCGGCTCCTTCGCAAAGCCTCAGCAAAAGCAAACAGCACTCACCGCAGCTGCTCCACCGCTCCCAGTTCCGCATGCCGCTGGCTCTGAGGGAGCTGCCGAGATGGCCGCTTTTTCAAGTTTGCCTCGGTTCTCAGTCACGCCCCCCGCCACGTCAGCCTTTCGTTTGTCTCAGGTTTCTCAGGATTGCCGCTCAGACTCGGGTTTCCTTGCACTGCCCCAGCATCACCTTCTCCGGGAAGCCCGGCTCCTTCACAAAGCCTCAGCAAAAGCAAAAGCACAATCAAACAGCACTCACCGAAGGCACAGCTGCCCCACCGCTCCAAGCTCCGCGTGCCGCTTGCTCTGAGGGAGCCGCCACGATGGCCGCTTTTCCAGTTTGCCGCGGTTCTCAGTCACGCCCCCCGCCACGTCAGCCTTTTGTTTGTCTCGCGTTTCTCAGGATTCCCACTCAGACTCGGGTTTCCTTGCTCTGCCCCGGCTTCACCGTCTCCGGGAAGCCCGGCTCCTTCGCAAAGCCTCAGCAAAAGCAAAAGCAAACAGCACTCGCCGCAGCCGCAGCCGCCCCACCGCTCCCAGCTCCGTGTGCCGCTTGCTCTGAGGGACCTGCCGAGATGGCCGCTTTTAAAGTTTGCTGCGGTTCTCCGTCACGCTCCCCGCCACGTCAGACTTTAGTTTGTCTCAGGTTTCTCAGGATTCCCGCTCAGACTCGGGTTTCCTGCTCTGCCCCGGCTTCACCGTCCCCGGGAAGCCCGGCTGCTTTGCAAAGCCTCCGCATATCCAAAAGCAAACAGCACTCGCCGCAATCGCAGCCGACCCACCGCTCCTAGCTCCGCATGCCGCTTTCTTTGACGGAGCTGCTGAGATGGCCGCTTTTAACGTTTGCCGCGGTTCTCCGTCACGCCCCCCGCCACGTCAGACTTTCTTTTGTCTCAGGTTTCTCAGGATTCCCGCTCAGACTCGGGTTTCCTTGCTCTGCCCCGGCTTCACCGTCTCCGGGAAGCCCGGCTCCTTTGCAAAGCCTCCGCATAACCAAAAGCAAACAGCACTCGCCGCAATCGCAGCCGCCCCACCGCTCCCAGCTCCGCGTGCCGCTTGCTCTGAGGGACCTGCCGAGATGGCCGCTTTTAAAGTTTGCCGCGGTTCTCCGTCACACCCCCCGCCACGTCAGCCTTTCTTTTGTCTCAGGTTTCTCAGGATTGCTGCGCAGACTCGGGTTTCCTTACTCTGCCCCGGCTTCACCGTCCCCGGGAAGCCCGGCTCCTTTGCAAAGCCTCCGCATATCCAAAAGCAAACAGCACTCGCCGCAATCGCAGCCGACCCACCGCTCCTAGCTCCGCATGCCGCTTTCTCTGACGGAGCTGCTGAGATGGCCGCTTTTAACGTTTGCCGCGGTTCTCCGTCACGCCCCCCGCCACGTCAGCCTTTCTTTTGTCTCAGGTTTCTCAGGATTCCCGCTCAGAGTTGGGTTTCCTTCCTCAGCCCCGGCTTCACCGTGTCCGGGAAGCCCGGCTCCTTCGCAAAGCCTCTGCAAAAGCAAACGCATACAGCACTCACCGCAGCCGCCCCACCGCTCCCAGCTCCACGTGCCGCTTGCTCTGAGGGACCTGCCGAGATGGCCGCTTTTAAAGTTTGCCGCGGTTCTCCGTCACACCCCCCGCCACGTCAGCCTTTCTTTTGTCTCAGGTTTCTCAGGATTCCCGCTCAGACTCGAGTTTCCTTTCTCTGCCCCGGCTTCACCGTCTCCGGGAAGCCCGGCTCCTTCACAAAGCCTCAGCAAAAGCAAAAGCAAACAGCACTCACCGCAGCCACCCCACCGCTCCCCCCTCCACGTGCCGCTTGCTCTGAGGGACCTGCCGAGACGGCCGCTTTTGAAGTTTGCCGCGGTTCTCAGTCACGCCCCCCGCCACGTCAGACTTTCTTTTGTCTCAGGTTTCTCAGGATTCCCGCTCAGACTCGGGTTTCCTTGCTCTGCCCCGGCTTCACCGTCTCCGGGAAGCCCGGCTCCTTTGCAAAGCCTCAGCAAAAGCAAACAGCACTCACCGTAGCCACAGCTGCCCCACCGCTCCCAGCTCCGCGTGCCGCTTGCTCTGAGGGACCTGCCGAGATGGCCGCTTTTAAAGTTTGCCGCGGTTCTCCGTCAAGCTTCCCGCCACGTCAGCCTTTCGTTTGTCTCAGGTTTCTCAGGATTGCCGCGCAGACTCGGGTTTCCTTACTCTGCCCCGGTTTCACCGTCTCCGGGAAGCCCGGCTCCTTCACAAAGCCTCAGCAAAAGCAAAAGCAAACAGCACTCACCGCAGCCACCCCACCGCTCCCCGCTCCATGTGCCGCTTGCTCTGAGGGAGCTGCCGAGACGGCCGCTTTTGAAGTTTGCCGCGGTTCTCAGTCACGCCCCCCGCCACGTCAGACTTTCTTTTGTCTCAGGTTTCTCAGGATTGCCGCTCAGGCTCGGGTTTCCTTGCTCGGCCCCGGCTTCACCGTCTCCGAGAAGCCCGGCTCCTTCGCAAAGCCTCAGCAAAAGCAAACAGCACTCACCGCAGCTGCTCCACCGCTCCCAGCTCCGCATGCCGCTGGCTCTGAGGGAGCTGCCGAGATGGCTGCTTTTTCAAGTTTGCCTCGGTTCTCAGTCATGCCCCCCGCTACGTCAGCCTTTCGTTCGTCTCAGGTTTCTCAGGATTCCCGCTCAGGCTCAGGTTTCCTTGCTCTGCCCCGGCTTCACCGTCTCCGGGAAGCCCGGCTCCTTCACAAAGCCTCAGTAAAACCAAAAGCAAACAGCACTCACCGCAGCCGCAGCCGCCCCACCGCTCCCTGCTCCACTTGCCGCTTGCTCTGAGGGAGCTGCCGAGACGGCCGCTTTTGAAGTTTGCCGCGGTTCTCAGTCACGCCCCCCGCCACGTCAGCCTTTCGTTTGTCTCAGGTTTCTCAGGATTGCCGCTCAGACTCGGCTTTCCTTGCACTGCCCCAGCATCACCTTCTCCGGGAAGCCCGGCTCCTTCACAAAGCCTCAGCAAAAGCAAAAGCACAATCAAACAGCACTCACCGAAGCCACAGCTGCCCCACCGCTCCCAGGTCCGCGTGTCGCTTTCACTGAGGTAGCTACCAAGATGGCCGCTTTCCATGTTTGCCGCGGTTCTCCGTCACGCCCCCCGCCACGTCAGACTTTCTTTTGTCTCACGTTTCTCAGGATTCCCGCACAGACTCGGGTTTCCTTGCTCTGCCCCGGCTTCACCGTCTCCGGGAAGCCCGGCTCCTTTGCAAAGCCTCCGCATAACCAAAAGCAAACAGCACTCGCCGCAATCGCAGCCGCCCCACCGCTCCCAGGTCCGCGTGTCGCTTTCTCTGAGGTAGCTGCCAAAATGGCCGCTTTCCAAATTTGCCGCGGTTCTCCGTCACGCCCCCCGCCACGTCAGACTTTCTTTTGTCTCAGGTTTCTCGGGATTCCCGCTCAGACTCGGGTTTCCTTGCTCTGCCCCGGCTTCACCATCTCCGGGAAGCCCGGCTCCTTTGCAAAGCCTCCGCATAACCAAAAGCAAACAGCCCTCGCTGCAATCGCAGCCGCCCCACCGCTCCCAGCTCCGCATGCCGCTTTCTCTGACGGAGCTGCCGAGATGGCCGCTTTTAATGATTGCCGCGGTACTCCGTCACGCCCCCCGCCACGTCAGCCTTTAGTTTGTCTCAGGTTTCTCAGGATTCCAGCTCAGACTCGGGTTTCCTTGCTCTGCCCTGCCTTCACCGACTCCGGGAAGCCCGGCTCATTCGCAAAGCCTCAGCAAAAGCAAACAGCACTCACTGTAGCCACAGCTGCCCCTCCGCTCCCAGCTCCGCTTGCCGCTTGCTCTGACGGAGCTGCCGAGATGGCCGCTTTTCAAGATTGCCGCGGTTCACCGTCAAGCTTCCCGCCATGTCAGCCTTTCGTTTGTCTCAGGTTTCTCAGGATTCCCGCTCAGACTCGGGTTTCCTTGCTCTGCCCCGGCTTCACCGTCTCCGGGAAGCCCGGCCCCTTCGCAAAGCCTCAGCAAAAGCAAAAGCACAATCAAACAGCACTCACCGTAGCCCCAGCTGCCCCACCGCTCCCAGGTCCGCGTGTCGCTTTCTCTGAGGTAGCTGCCAAGATTGCCGCTTTCCAAGTTTGCCGCGGTTCTCCGTCATGCCCCCCGCCACGTCAGACTTTCTTTTGTCTCAGGTTTCTCAGGATTGCCGCTGAGACTCGGGTTTTCTTGCTCTGCCCCTGCTTCACCGTCTCCGGGAAGCCCGGCTCCTTGGCAAAGCCTCCGCATAACCAAAAGCAAACAGCACTCGCCGCAATCGCAGCCGCCCCACCGCTCCCAGGTCCGCGTGTCGCTTTCTCTGAGGTTGCTGCCAAAATGGCCGCTTTCCAAATTTGCCGCGGTTCTCCGTCACGCCCCCCGCCACGTCAGACTTTCTTTTGTCTCAGGTTTCTCAGGATTCCCGCTCAGACTCGGGTTTCCTTGCTCTGCCCCGGCTTCACCGTCTCCGGGAAGCCCGGCTCCTTTGCAAAGCCTCCGCATAACCAAAAGCAAACAGCACTCGCCGCAATCGCAGCCGCCCCACCGCTCCCAGCTCCACGTGCCGCTTGCTCTGAGGGACCTGCCGAGATGGCCGCTTTTAAAGTTTGCCGTGGTTCTCCGTCAAGCTTCCCGCCACGTCAGCCTTTCGTTTGTCTCAGGTTTCTCAGGATTGCCGCGCAGACTCGGGTTTCCTTACTCTGCCCCGGTTTCACCGTCTCCGGGAAGCCCGGCTCCTTCACAAAGCCTCAGCAAAAGCAAAAGCAAACAGCACTCACCGCAGCCACCCCACCGCTCCCCGCTCCATGTGCCGCTTGCTCTGAGGGAGCTGCCGAGACGGCCGCTTTTGAAGTTTGCCGCGGTTCTCCGTCAAGCTTCCCGCCACGTCAGCCTTTCTTTTGTCTCAGGTTTCTCAGGATTGCCGCTCAGACTCGGGTTTCCTTGCTCGGCCCCGGCTTCACCGTCTCCGAGAAGCCCGGCTCCTTCGCAAAGCCTCAGCAAAAGCAAACAGCACTCGCCGCAGCCGCCCCACTGCTCCCAGCTCCGCGTGCCGCTGGCTCTGAGGGAGCTGCCGAGATGGCCGCTTTTTCAAGTTTGCCTCGGTTCTCAGTCATGCGCCCCGCTACGTCAGCCTTTCGTTTGTCTCAGTTTTCTCAGGATTGCCGCTCAGACTCGGGTTTCCTTGCACTGCCCCAGCATCACCTTCTCCGGGAAGCCCGGCTCCTTCACAAAGCCTCAGCAAAAGCAAAAGCACAATCAAACAGCACTCACCGAAGCCACAGCTGCCCCACCGCTCCCAGGTCCGCGTGTCGCTTTCTCTGAGGTAGCTGCCAAGATGGCCACTTTCCAAGTTTGCCGCGGTTCTCCGTCACGCCCCCCGCCACGTCAGACTTTCTTTTGTCTCAGGTTTCTCAGGATTCCCGCACAGACTCGGGTTTCCTTGCTCTGCCCCGGCTTCACCGTCTCCGGGAAGCCCGGCTCCTTTGCAAAGCCTCCGCATAACCAAAAGCAAACAGCACTCGCCGCAATCGCAGCCGCCCCACCGCTCCCAGGTCCGCGTGTCGCTTTCTCTGAGGTAGCTGCCAAAATGGCCGCTTTCCAAATTTGCCGCGGTTCTCCGTCACGCCCCCCGCCACGTCAGACTTTCTTTTGTCTCAGGTTTCTCAGGATTCCCGCTCAGACTCGGGTTTCCTTGCTCTGCCCCGGCTTCACCGTCTTCGGGAAGCCCGGCTCCTTTGCAAAGCCTCAGCAAAAGCAAAAGCAAACAGCACTCGCCGCAGCCGCCCCACTGCTCCCAGCTCCGCGTGCCGCTGGCTCTGAGGGAGCTGCCGAGATGGCCGCTTTTTCAAGTTTGCCTCGGTTCTCAGTCATGCGCCCCGCTACGTCAGCCTTTCGTTTGTCTCAGTTTTCTCAGGATTGCCGCTCAGACTCGGGTTTCCTTGCACTGCCCCAGCATCACCTTCTCCGGGAAGCCCGGCTCCTTCGCAAAGCCTCAGCAAAAGCAGAAGCAAACCGCACTCACGGCAGCCGCTGCCGCCCCACCGCTCCCAGCTCCGCGTGCCGCTTGCTCTGAGGGCGATGCCGAGATGGCCGCTTTTCAAGTTTGCCGCGGTTCTCAGTCACGCCCCCCGCCATGTCAGCCTTTCGTTTGTCTCAGGTTTCTCAGGATTCCCGCTCAGACTCGGGTTTCCTTGCTCTGCCCCGGCTTCACCTTCCCGGGAAGCCCGTCTCCTTCGCAAAGCCTCAGCCAAAGTAAAACCACAATCAAACAGCACTCACCGTAGCCACAGCTGCCCCACCGCTCCCAGGTCCGCGTGTCGCTTTCTCTGAGGTAGCTGCCAAGATGGCCGCTTTCCAAGTTTGCCGCGGTTCTCCGTCACGCCCCCCGCCACGTCAGCCTTTCGTTTGTCTCAGGTTTCTCAGGACTCCCGCTCAGACTCGGTTTTCCTTTCTCTGCCCCGGCTTCACCGTCCCCGGGAAGCCCGGCTCCTTCGAAAAGCCTCAGCAAAAGTAAAAGCAAACGGCACTCGCCGCAATCGCAGCCGCCCCACCGCTCCCAGCTCCGCTTGCCGCTTTCTCTGACGGAGCTGCCGAGATGGCCGCTTTTAAAGATTGCCGCGGTACTCCATCACGCCCCCCGCCACGTCAGCCTTTAGTTTGTCTCAGGTTTCTCAGGATTCCTGCTCAGACTCGGGTTTCCTTGCTCTGCCCTGCCTTCACCGACTCCGGGAAGCCCGGCTCCTTCGCAAAGCCTCAGCAAAAGCAAACAGCACTCACCGTAGCCACAGCTGCCCCACCGCTCCCAGCTCCGCTTGCCGCTTGCTCTGACGGAGCTGCCGAGATGGCCGCTTTTCAAGATTGCCGCGGTTCACCGTCAAGCTTCCCGCCATGTCAGCCTTTCGTTTGTCTCAGGTTTCTCAGGATTCCCGCTCAGACTCGGGTTTCCTTGCTCTGCCCCGGCTTCACCGTCTCCGGGAAGCCCGGCTCCTTTGCAAAGCCTCCGCGTAACCAAAAGCAAACAGCACTCGCCGCAGCCGCCCCACCGCTCCCAGCTCCGCGTGCGGCTTGCTCTGGGGGAGCTGCCGAGATGGCCGCTTTTAAAGTTTGCCGCGGTTCTCCGTCACGCCCCGCGCCACGTCAGCCTTTAGTTTGTCTCAGGTTTCTCAGGATTCCTGCTCAGACTCGGGTTTCCTTGCTCTGCCCTGCCTTCACCGTCTCCGGGAAGCCCGGCTCCTTCGCAAAGCCTCAGCAAAAGCAAACTGCACTCACCGCAGCTGCAGACTGAAATTCTGTAGCCTCTTTTTTTTCTAATGAGAATGTTTTCTAATTGGCTGAGGCTCAATGTAAACAAGGTGGAAGTCAGTCTGGCAGGTGGTGGCTGTCACTGAGATAAATAAGTAGAAGCTGAAAATATTTTCTATTGGAACTGTGTTTTCCTTTTGTCAATATGATTTGTACTTTCACCTTACCCAGGAGTCAGTAATTAGGTCTAAGAGAAAGAACTGATGGTTTTCTTTGAAGAAGATACAAATACTTCACAATGCTGGTATTCTTCAAATCAGGAATCTTGACCAATATAGAGAGGTGAAAGATAATTTACCACTGAGTTAAGATTCATGGTCATGAGCAGTTAATACAAGGAATGGGCAAATGCTTCTCACAAGCCTGCAAACACTACCTTTCATCATATTCCTGGAGAGAAAGAAGAATAAAGAATCATTATCCTTGTCTAAACTGTTTTCATAACAAGTTCTATAAGTGGAAGCTATTGCACCTTACTTGAACAAAATAGTTATAAATATAATGGAGGGAAATTGATGAGAAATTCATAAAAATTCCCTCATAAAAGTTATCTGAAGAGAATCAGAACTTTTCCTGGAAAGGTTTGTCTTAAGAAGGTTGCTGTTCAAATTCAAAAGACGTTTTCAGTCGGTTTATATCTCTATGCTACCTGCAAGTTTGCTTTTATTAAACTGTGGATGGAGAACACTTTAAAAATAATTACAGAGAAAGCAGTATAAAATGTTTAGACAGACGATCTTCAAATGGGAAAAAAATACAAGGTAATTTCTCACTCCAAATAGGAACATAATACTTAGGATTTAAAACTGATCTCAAAGAATGACTTATATTTTAGGGTATTAACATGGCATATTTTTCCATGTGCTATTCTTTTTTCTTTTTTAAAAGCTGAAAAGAGACATTTTGAGAGGAAGTGCAATGGCAAGAAATGTGATCTATTGAAAAAGCACAGCATAGGAAAGCATAGAAAGGGTAATGACTTCCATGGTTGTATGTTGTATGTTGTTCCATCACTCTTCTCTCACCAGATGATAGATCTTCTTGTGACCCTCTGATTCATTTATAGATTACAGAAAGAATGTATCACTCTGCTGCAATCTCACTTCTTTAATCTGAATGTCAAAATAATCACTGGGAACTGTGCTTTGTGAGGTCACACTTGTTGGCTGTGGAATTTTGTCTTTTACAATATTTTGCAACTATTTATGTCATATTCACAGTGATTATATTCCTGAAATTAGACTAAAAAGAACAGCTATATTTGATCACATGAAGGTATATTTGCCTTTTTTTTTTAAGTTTTAACAAAATCTGCATAATTAAAAACAGTCTAGATCACTTTTCATGCAAATTAAATTGATTATATTCCACAATCAAAATGAGACTTGAAATAGTAGTAGTGGCAGCATAAAAATCTTATAAGAGGTTCTGTCACTTTGTAGGACACCATCTTTTAATAAACTGTATGAATAACGATGTAGAATAACATATCAGAGAGAGTGGATTTAAATTGCTAAAAGAGACTAAAGAAAATCACTGCTAAATCTTACTGCTTTTATATAAAACCAGAATTAAACTCATATAGCTCTTCCTCAATCTATAAAATAAGAATCAAATTTTCAGCCTGTGAGATTTAGAAGTTAATAAATAACCTACTTATTTTCACAAGTCATTCACAAAATTCATACTTTGTGCAATATATTGATAAGTTTGCAGAGTATAACCTGCCAGTCAATGATCATAGCCGCAGTAACTGTTTTTTTTTTGCTGCTTAAGGCTCACTGAGACACATGCTGAGTGCACTTAACCCACAGGGAAGTTCTCAGGGAGCTTTAAGTACTTAACCCTTCACTAAGTACTTAATCAGTGCAGAACTACTGCAGTGCCAGGCTGGCACTGCTTTTTCCTTCATCTCCCTTCAAAATCAAATGCCGGTCTGTCAGCACTCTCAGTGGACTTCTTATCTATCTGCATTAATTATGTCTCTGTTCAGCCCTTTCAGCATCATTCTTGACCTCTTTTCCCTTTCCTCTTATGATGTGGTTTGATGGAACCTCAATTTGTCCAGGACCTTACAGTAAAACTGCTCTCTTTGCCTGCATTTTTTAAAACAATTAATCAATAGACTCAAAATGCTTTAGTCTCTGTACCTATGCTGCAATATCACTCCTTGCTGCCCCTCCTCCTAGTTGCTTCTGAAGTTTCTCCAAAGACGATCATTCAGTTGTTTTATGGGAATGAAATGACCTCCTATTCCCATCTGAGTGGAGTGGTGCCATAAAGTAAACTGTAGACAAACAAATCAAATAGTTCTACTATTTATCACAGAGGATGACTGACTTTTCTGGCTTTTTTTCTTCTGTACCCTTGGTTCTTTGTCCAGTTCTCTTCAGAGTTCATCCTCATGGTCACATTGCTGATACTACTTTCTCTGTCCCTCTGGGAAATAGGTACTAGAATAAGCATGACCCACTTTATTTCCTCCACTGAATTCTTATGTTTTTAATCCTAGCTTTTATTTCAATACTTTCTCTCCTTCAAGTCATCCTTATTCCCCTCATCAAGTATCTGTCCCTTGCTATGCAGGAACTAGCTAATTTCCTCTGAGAAAAAAAAAATGACTAACATTATGTGACCTCACCTTTCCTTCCCTCTGCTTTCCACTTTCTTTACCTGTCACTTAAGCAGTTTCTCAGCTTCTCTTTTTCCCCGACATGCACATGAGCCCTATAGGGACTGTTTTCTAACATCAAGCAATAAAATATATTTGTAAGGCCACAGCACTGAGGATTTTAACCCCATTATGTATGTATGAATTGTTTCCACAGTTGATTTGACTTTGGGGTTAGTGTCTCAATAAATCTTTGCTGAACAGTGAATCATTTTTCATTTATTTAATAGCAAGTGGGAAAGCATATTGTTTGAAGTTAAAGGGTTTTACTCCTGCGTGTTCAGCATTGTAATAAAACCAAGAATGGGACAAGTTACTCCACCTCATCCATTTTTCACTATTTCATGCTGATATTAGTGATCTCAGCAGTGCTCGACAAAATGATTGTCTAGCAACAAAATATCCATATTCTTTATAAACCATTAAAACAAAAAAAGGGTCTGTTTTTCACAACTGTTTTGTCTGTTTAGGATTTTGTAGGCATGCAAATCAGATAGGAAGGGATTAATTTGTCTGAACATAGATGTGCCATTTCAAAATGGTCTAGGTTATCATGTGACATCTGCTGGCATATGCAAAACAGTCTGCATGGAAGACCTATGCCCTTCAGAAGCTGCAGCCCTGGCAAGATATTCAACAGAGCCTAAAAAAACACTAGATGACTGTGTTCAGACAGCTGAAAATTGCTTAGCTTTATTTCAAGTTATTTCTGAAGTTAATATCTTTGACAATTTTGTTGCTGTATTGAAGCCGAGTACACTGACTTAAGTACATGCTTATACTTAAGATATGATTACAGCAATATATGTATGCTAAGAACAGAAGGAGAAACTCACAATAAATTGGAGTTAGCTGCAAGAAATCTGTGCTTACACTTAAGAATTCTTTTCCAAGCCAGAACAGGCTGAATTTCTTGAATGTACAGCATAGAAAGGAGAAAAAATATGATCCTGATTAAATGCCAGTACAAGGTGCTCCGAGTCTTTCATCTCCTTCTCTGGAGACATTCAAAACCCGCCTGGACATGTTCCTGTGTGACCTGACCTAGGTGTTCCTGCTCTGGCAGGGGGATTGGGCTAGATGATCTTTTGAGGTCCCTTCCAATCCCTAACATTCTGTGATTCTGTGATCAGCATTGCTCTTTATCTGACAGAATCTCCCTCTGTCTCAATTTCTTTCCCAGTAGTGATTTCCTTCTGGCTTGTTGGAATCCAATTCTCATCTAGCCTGTGATACTTCTATGTTTCTGATGACAGTTTTCATTACCATAATAGACACCCATTAGAGGATTATATGCTGGACATATGCATTTGCCCACAGAACACATGCTGAAGTATTATGCTACTGACATATATTTAATTCTGATCACTCTAATTCTCTTTCCAGTTTCATGCTGCCAATTTAATTTTTAATGACATGTGGTTTGATTGTAGATAATGAGTTTGACTATATTTGTCACTTACTGTGTGCTGAAATTAGCATTATCTTACCATAATTGATTGCCTAAGGGTCTTTCCTGGCCAACCTTCATCTGAAACATCAATAAGGCTCTCAACAATTTGGCTTAAATTATTATGCAAGGTAATAATTTTCTTCTCCTGGTGTGTCTCTCTCCCTTCTACCTATTCCACAGGCTCAATTTCCAATTTTTAAAGACCTCAGGACACTCTTCATCCCCAGTATATATCCAAACTGCTCTGTAAGTCCTGCTAAGTCCTTGGTTTCAGGAACTAGTTATGCTTAATTAGCTTAATCACATTTTGAGTGAGAACTAATGTTTGTTGATTTATAAATTTTACACCTTTTAAGTACCTCTATGAATGCCGATGAAATGAAAAGGTATGAAATGCAACACTATTCACATGATGATTTTGAAATTGAAATAAAATTTGAAAAAGAGCAATCACAGTGATTCAGAGATTTTGTCTACTTCTGTTTCTGTGTTCGCACTCTAGCAGTATATCCCTACCTCATAGCTGTTATTCCAACCCATTCGTTAACTTACAAAATCCTTCTGCCCACGATTCTCTATATTTTAAATCCTTGTATTCTTATATGATTGGGTAAACTGGCTTATTCTTTATTATGGGATCTGGATTTTTACCTTTCTTTCCCTTTTTGGTGTTCTAAGGTTGCAGTTTGCTTATTGGCCAATGTTAAGATTGACTGCTCATTTTATTTCTTCCATCAGACAGGAACTCATCCAACTATCTTTATGACAGACTCAGAAAAAAAATATTACTTTATCACTTAAGTTTTTAATTAAAATCTCCAAAATCCAAGCCATTGTTCTCTCTATATATGTTTAAACTATATTTTTTATAGAACAGAGACTCTAATGACCTGCCACAAGAGTTGCAACTTTCTGTTTCTGTACTTTGTGTGAAATTATTAGGGAGTAAGAAGGTAGACAAACATATGTGAAGCCTATGACAGCCTCTATAATTGCAGTGAGCACACCCAAAAATGCATAAAAGATATATTGCCAAAGGTATTGCTAAAAGAAATAAAAGTGATGTGAAAAGTCAGATTTGGATTTATGTTACTCTTCATGCTAACTGAAACCTGTTTCACAGTATACTAATGTACCTTTGTATTGTGCTAGAGCACCTAAGAGAGAAGGTACAATTCACATACTTTGCAAAAGAGTTGTTTTACAATATCACCACTCTGGTACAATTAGAAAAGAATGTTAAACGGTTTTATTGCTTATCCTCTTACTCAAGGGAATCTTACAGAACATTATTATAATTGCACTACATTTCAGTACGTATGCTACTGCAGGTATTGACCATACCATTTGGAAACTGCTTTCTTCCTTTGCAGAGATCCAGTTCACACCATCACAAAACTCAAATAGCACTGGATTTATCTCCTAGGAGTGTAGGAATGTATTTAAAGGAGAATGACCATATAGTGAACCAGCCATACGGGATGTTGGCCTAGGTACGTAGCTGCATTCTAGAAACTACTTCAAAGGAAGAAAAAATAAGAAAGAGCAATGACCGCTTCCCTAAGGAATGCAGGAGTGAACAGATAAGAGTGACCAATTGGACACTGCGGGAGAAGAACTTAAGAACCAACGGGAACTGAACTAAGCTGCATGTTTACCTTGTGCTAGAGACATTTAACCAATTAGATAATGCGTGACTGAGTCTAGGGAAAGTAAGATTGTATAAAAGGGACAGACAAAGTAAATAAAACGTCTTCAGTTTGATTCACACTGAATGGTGTGGAGTCCAGTTTTTCCTCCGCATAGGAGTTTTTCATAAAATACAGAAATGATTAGTGATCAGTTGTAGAGTGGATTGAAACATTCCAGCCCGGTCCCAAAGATTAGACCTGTCACATTTGGCAAGAATCTGGCTATGAACACATTCTCACATAGTAGCTCAGCTGTATCTGGGACTATTTCACAAGTGATACTTTACATTTATAATAATCATCCACCATCTCCATCCTTTTTTTTTTGTTGATTAATAATATTTAGGAGAATAGTTATCAAGTTTCTCGGTAATCCAAGTGTACTCACAAGTCAGAAAAGCCTTGGTAAGATGTTAAGAAGTTTCAAGAAAGATAAGGACAAACAGTGGAAACAGCTTGGCAAGACATTTTGTTTCCACCCTAAATGAGCAGCCAACCAACAGCACTAATTCTCTATCCTTTCTCGCTATCTTTTGGTGTCTTTACTTGCACCCCTCATCTGACTAAGAGGTTTTGTCCCTTCTTTGTAAAGATTCTGATAATCTCAAAATCTGGCTCTTTTTGCAGAATACCTGCTGTGCTTTACTGTCACGGTGTAAGAAGCGGTGAAAGTCATTTTATATGTAGTTTTTACCTCTCATGGTACACTGTGGATGATAGAGTTTAAAGTAGTGGAAAGGAGATTTGATACATATGGAATTCTGCCCCTAAGTAAGTGGAAAATACAAAATAATCTGTTCTAGTGGTCAGGTGGTCCATCTTATATTACAGATCACATATTGTCATGCCAAAATAGTCATAGTGGTCCTTTAAATCTCTCTTCTAGGCACACTATGGTATCAGTACTTTTTGAGAAATAACTACATTTTTATATAAATCAAAGCTTTTGATAGCAATTGCTGAATGAAAGAGAGCTGTGATATAATGTGTCAACATGTACCACTACTACTATATGGATAAACAGTAGGATTTTTTGAAACAGTAGGTTGCTGTTATTGACCTGTGTGACCTGCTGTATTTTTAGATACATATGTTAAATATATCATGTGAATTCTCTCTACATATGCATCAATAAAACATAAGATGTTCTTTTTAAACTGAGATTTGACTTCGGAAAACTGATGTATAACCAAGGGAAAACAGCTGTTTTTCTTTAACTCAAGATAATGCGCAGTACCAGAAGATCTTGGAGTTCTACTTTTTGTACACGTGTATTCATACTGAAGCAAGTACAGTAGTAAACTTATTTTCCTTTTTAACTTTTAAAAAAGGAGAAAATTTGCCTTCCTTGAATGAATCAAGTATTACTCTGTGAATAGTGTGGATGCATATGAGAACTTATGGTATCATTTTATTTGGTCTATTATGGAGACTTAACAGTCTTTAGAGATATAGGTTTTCTTGAATCATTCTTCAGTGCTTCATTCAGCAGGAGATGTTCACTGATGGTTGAAACTTTCTTATCAGTTTAAGAATTCTCCAATCCATTAAAGATGTTCCAATATTAGGAACAAAACTAAGGGATCCTTTTTAAATTATTATTAAATGATAACTATTTTCCCTCTGTTTAATGATAACTATTTTCCCTCTGTTTTTCCATGTTATAGTTTTTAAACAAAACTGGCATTAAGAAGAGTCTTAAGAAAACAAAAAAATGAAGAGATAGAGAAAAAAAAGTTGTACATTTCTTCTCACAATAAAAACTAAACGCATTGTAATTTCTGTGACTATGTTATTGGTTACAACTAATTAGTTGAAACTTGGCCAAAAAAAATCAATAGATGTTTTCTGGTTCTGAAATTTTCAGCCATTATGGCAGAAATATATATTTAACAGAAAATCAGTACTATTTACTATATGCTCATTATTGGTTCTGTGTTATTCTATAATTTAGTATATTTCATTCACCCAGCCACGCAGAGGAAATTATGTCCTGTGACAAGGATTGCCAGTGTCTTGACATAAGCAGAAAACAGACCAAACAAACTGCTTATCATGAAGTCTATAGCAGAAAAATAGCAGATCTGGTAAAAGGAAATCAGGACTGACTGGCAAATAATTTACCAACCAAGAAAAGAGCTGTATATCAGTGTGTTTTCTCTTACAAATAAGTCTTTTTAGCCCTCATTCAGTGAAATTTATTCATATGTGGAAATTTAGCAAAAGGCCTATTCACTACTTAAATCCCAGCTTTTGCTGTTATATTTTGGGTTGAACTGCAGTCCACTGTTGCTTAAAATGAATGGATGATATTTCCAGCTGGATCATGAAAAGAATTTTGGGAAAACTTATAAGAAAGTCTGTTCTAAAGTTGTCTTGCTAGCTAGATTTTGGTACATGTCACATATCTCCATTAAAACAGTGGCCTGTGAATCATGCTAAAATTATGATAAAAAGCTAGGGACAGTTGCACGTGATTCAGTGACTTGCTGACTCCACCTGATGCCACACATGCAGCCTTGCAGTATTGAAAACTTACCCTGAAGGCTTCCTCAGGGTTGCCTTGAGCAAAACATTGCAGGTATATCCGCCAGAGTGTTTAAACAAATGAAAGGTGAATTACTGTGTTGTGAGAGTCATTTGTCATCCTATAATCGTTGATCAATATAGAACTTATGATGGCAAATAATAACCTCCATGGCCCAAAATACAAATAAGGTTGAAAATCTGTAACTTGAGAGATTTTTTTTCTCTTCATCACACTAGGACGTCTCCCTGAAAAATGGCACACTTTCAAGAGTTCCTGCTAGGGCTGAAAAATATGGTAGACAACCTTTGAAGATTTAATAAACTGAAAGCAAAGGCAGAAAGTGTGCATATATGAGAATTTACAGCACTGAAAGCTGTTAAAACAGAGAATTTACATTCTTATAATATGCAGAGAGAATAGTTTAGGTGATACCGTAAAAGTCGGTAGAAGAA
This sequence comes from Podargus strigoides, assembly GCA_028020825.1. Lineage (NCBI taxonomy): Eukaryota > Metazoa > Chordata > Aves > Caprimulgiformes > Podargidae > Podargus > Podargus strigoides. Next base: position 30,320,912 of record CM051662.1, on the reverse strand, counting down.
AACCCTCTAAGACCTGTTTGAAGTTTTAGAAGGCAGGCATTCTTTATTGCAGCACTGGATGCATGGGGGATCAATCCACCTAACATGTATACCATCCATGGCATCACTCCAAGATTATATCCCCCTAATACATACATATGCATTACATTTCACTACTTTTTCAGGAACTAATTATAATACTTGCATATAATTAACGTATCACTAACGCATGCATCTTAAGACTCTCAGGTGCCTTGGGGGGCACTTTCGGTGGTCTCTGGTGGTTCCTTGTGGTTGTTGGAGAGATGTCTCTGAGTGTCCTTTCCATGAACTCTGGGCCTCCTCTTCCATATATGGTCTTGTCCTAGCTCATCTTTCTGGTTGTTAAAGCTCACAGGTTTCTTATCTTGGTCTCACCTGGTTCTTGTAGGTTTATCTGAATCCTTCAGGAGGTGCCAGCCACAGCTGTGAGAATTATGTCCTCTATCATCACATTCCTGCTGCAGCCTCCCTGCTGAGGCAGGCTCAAATCAAGCACGCAAAACTACCATAAAGATAAAAACAGAGTCAGGTTTTCATGCTTAATGTGTCATAGGTACTAAGCACTCTACTAACCCAGTTGCTATTCAGTCCTCCCCCCCTTTTTTTTGTCATATCAGAAATATAGGATTCAATATTTGAACGAATACAGCAAAAATGGAGATTGGCTTTTGAAATATTTATATTTTAACTTTGTAACCAAAGTCCTTTCTAATGAACTCTTTTTGTTATTACCATTTGTCAAAGAATATGAAGCAGAAATACTTCCATAGGGAGGAGATACTAATTTCTATATTAGGGGCAGCATTAGACAAAAAGAATAGGTATTAGTTTCAGTTCACTAATGTTCTTTCCACCTCGGTGTCCTTTAGTAACACCAGTCTCTCTCCAAGGGAGACAGTGCTAGTTTTCGGTACTGTTGGATGTAATTTATTTTCTGTAATTCTTTCTGTTTAACATAAGTTGTTTTGGAATTCTCTTCTGTTTCCTTTCTCAACCCTGCATCTCTTTTCAATTTCTATCCCTTCTTTTCTTCAGACCAATTTTTTTCATTGGATTCCTTTACCCTGCTTCTTGTTTTCTACTGAGAACTCAAATATTCCTCCTTAGCTTTCCTTCTTTGTTTTGATTCTTCACTTTGAAAGTTCCCTGACTCAGCTTTGGTGAGAGTTTTCATGACAACAGTATGTGCAGTCTTACCACAACTTTGTTGCTTTCTGTTACACAGAGACTTGGCAGTTCTTCTAATTAGTGGAAAGGTAGTCTTCACCAGTCATTGCTGTCTCTCTGAGTTCATGCATTACCACTGCTTGTCTACACTAGCTATTTTATCTAAAGCTATTATTTCTCAAAGCCAAAGTGAGAACAAATAATTTCTATTATTTGGTGATGCTTTTTAATGAAAAGCTAATGAATTCTGCATTTTGAAAAGAAATCTTCTACCATTTACATAACCTTTTTTTTATCAAAAGATAAGCAATTTGCTTTTGGCAGTTGTCCTATGTGCAGAACATTCTAAAATTAACTGTTTTGAAAACAGGATGCATTTGGTGATTTAGTTCAGCAACAGAATTTCAAGCACATCAGGAATGGAAGTTGACACTTAGAAGTACTCTAGCAGTGTATTCTTAGTTTTTCAGATATTTCTTATTTTTCTATCCTATTTTATATTCTATTAGAATTTTCTGCACTTATTCTTCATTTCTAGAATTTTTTAGATCATTTGGAGCTATTTCTTGATAGAGGTAGTAACTTTGAACATGTGTTACCAAATCTTTTGTATACTTGTAAAGTGTGTTGATGTAAACTAAATTATGCTTCATACAACAATGGAATTGATAAACTATGGGGTGGGGAGGAGGAATAGCTGTACTTCAACATTTTCAAGAGTGTTGCTATTAATCAGAAAAAAGTGTCAGCTCTTCCATTTTCTTGGAAAGATACAAAAACTCCTGCCTGGAAGTAACTGGGAATTGAAATGTTTTAAAATCTTTTATGTACTTTAACATAGTTTCTGTTTTCAGGGAAACCACTTCCTTTACAGCTGCTCACAACAGCTCTACCTTTAGGAGACCAGCTGTCAGGGAGGTCGAGTATTAAGAATGGGATCGGGGTGAACTGAGGGAGAAATAAGAAAACCAGTAACACTGAAAATGTATATGATATTGGAAATAGTATACTATGTATATTTATGGAAATAGGTGATTTTGGACTGCTTTTCACAGAATCACAGAATCACAGAATGTTAGGGATTGGAAGGGACCTTAAAAGATCATCTAGTCCAATCCCCCTGCCAGAGCAGGAATACCTAGATCAGGTCACACAGGAACATGTCCAGGCGGGTTTTGAATGTCTCCAGAGAAGGAGACTCCACAACCTCTCTGGGCAGCCTGTTCCAGTGTTCTGTTACCCTCACTGTGAAGAAATTCTTCCTCATATTTATGTGGAACCTCCTATGTTCCAGCTTACACCCATTGCCCCTTGTACTATCATTGGATGTCACTGAGAAGAGCCTGGCTCCATCCTCATGACACGCACACTTGACATATTTATAAACATTAATGAGGTCACCCCTCAGTCTCCTCTTCTCCAAGCTAAAGAGACCCAGCTCCCTCAGCCTTTCCTCATAAGGGAGATGTTCCACTCCTTTAATCATCTTTGTGGCTCTACGCTGGACTCTCTCGAGCAGTTCCCTGTCCTTCTTGAACTGGGGGGCCCAGAACTGGACACAATACTCCAGATGTGGCCTCACCAAGGCAGAATAGAGGGGAAGGAGAACCTCTCTTGACCTACTAACCACTCCCTTTCTAATACACCCCAGGATGCCATTGGCCTTCTTGGCCACAAGGGCACACTGCTGGCTCATGGTCATCCTGCTGTCCAGCAGGACCCCCAGGTCCCTTTCCCCTACACTGCTCTCCAGCAGGTCAGCTCCCAACCTGTACTGGTACATGGGGTTGTTCTTCCCCAGATGCAAAACTCTACACTTGCCCTTGTTGAAATTCATTAAGTTTTTTCCCGCCCAACTCTCCAGCCTATCAAGGTCTCGTTGAACGGCAGCACAACCCTCTGGTGTGTCAGCCATTCCTCCTAGTTTGGTGTCATCAGCAAACTTGCTGAGGATACATTCTGTACCCTCATCCAAGTCGTTGATGAAGATATTAAACAACACCGGTCCCAGTACCGACCCCTGAGGGACTCCACTAGTCACAGGCCTCCAACTAGACTCCGTCCCATTGACCACAACTCTCTGGCTTCTTCCCTTCAGCCAGTTCATAATCCACCTCACTACCTGATCACTAAACCCATACTTTATCAGCTTATCTACGAGGATGCTGTGGGAGACAGTGTCAAATGCTTTACTGAAATCAAGATAAACCACATCTACCGCTCTACCATCATCTATCCACCTAGTTATTTCCTCATAGAAGGCAATAAGGTTGGTCAAACATGACTTACCCTTGGTAAAACCATGTTGACTGCTCTTAATGACCCCCTCATCCTTGATGTGCCTAGAGATCGTGCCAAGAACAAGCTGTTCCATCACCTTTCCAGGGATGGAGGTGAGGCTGACCGGTCTATAGTTACCCGGGTCCTCCTTCTTGCCCTTCTTATAGATTGGAGTGACATTTGCTATCCTCCAGTCCTCAGGCACCTCTCCTGTTCTCCATGACTTACCAAAGATGATGGAGAGTGGCCTAGCAATGACCTCTGCCAGCTCCCTCAGCACCCTTGGGTGCATTCCATCTGGTCCCATTGATTTATGGATAACCAGATTGCTCAACTGATCCCTAACCCAATCTTCATCTACCAAGGCAAACTCCTCCTTTATCCTGACTTCTTCCGGGGCTACAGGGATCAGGGGCTCCTGGGGAAAGCCAGCAGGAGTAAAGACAGAGGCAAAGAAGGCATTCAGCACCTCTGCCTTCTTTATATCCTCTGTCTCTAGGGCACCCACCTCATTCATCAGTGGGCCTATATTGCCTCTAGTGTTTGTTTTATTAGCTATGTATTTGAAAAAGCCCTTTCTATTGTCCTTGACCTGGCTTGCAAGGTTAAGTTCTAAGGAGGCCTTAGCTTTCCTAATTGCCTTTCTACATCCTCTGACAACTGTCCTATATTCCTCCCAAGTGACTAGCCCCTCTTTCCATGATCCATAAATTCTTTTTTTCCACCTAAGTTTGCCCAGCAGTTCCTTGTTTAACCATGCTGGTCTCCTAGCTCCCTTACTTGATTTCATACCCATTGGGACGCTCTGATCCTGAGCTTGCAAGAAGTGGTCCTTGAATGTTGACCAACTATCTTGAGCCCCTTTACCATCTAGCACCCTGTCCCATGGGACTTCCCTTAACAATTGATTAAGGAGGCTAAAGTTGGCCCTGCGGAAGTCCAGGGTTCTGGTCTTGCTTGGTACTCTATTCCTCCCACACAGGATCCTGAACTCCACCATCTCATGATCACTGCAGCCAAGGCTGCCATCGACCATCACTGCTTCAACAAGACCCTCCTTGTTGGTAAGTACAAGATCCAGCAGCGCTCCTCTCCTAGTCGGCTTATCCACCATTTGCATTAAGTAGTTATCATCAATGCACTGGAGGAACCTCCTAGACTGTGAACGGCTGGCTGTGTAAGTCTCCCAGCAGATATCGGGGTAGTTAAAATCCCCCATGAGGACCAAGGCCTGTAGTTGTGAGGCTGCTTTCAGCTGCCTGTAGAAAGCCTCATCAACTCCCTCGTCCTGATCAGGAGGTCTGTAATAGACCCCCACAATTGTATCGCCCCTGCCTGCCTGCCCCTTAATTCTTACCCACAGACTTTCAACTTGCCCCTCATCAGCCCCTGGAGAAAACTCAATACATTCAAGTTGCTCCCTCACATAAAGAGCAACTCCACCACCTCGCTTCACTGACCGATCTTTCCTAAAAATGACATAGCCATCCATGACCACATTCCAGTCATGTGAGCTGTCCCACCATGTCTCTGTAATTGCCACCAGGTCATAACCTTTAGACCGCACACAGACCTCTAACTCCTCCTGTTTATTCCCCATACTGCGTGCATTGGTGTACAGGCATTTCAGAGAGCAAGCAGAGCGCACTGGTGGGACCCCCGGGAGGCAGGAGGCCTTGTGGTCAGGGCCTAAACATCTATCCCTTCTCTTCAATGATCGAAAATCCTCCCTAGACCACCTTCCTTCAGGCCCTAGCATATTGCTCTTGGGCTTGTCCCTAACAGACTCAGTTGTCCCCCCTTCCCCCTTCACATCTAGTTTAAAGCCCTCTCAATGAGCCCTGCTAACTCCTGCCCCAAAAGCCTTCTCCCCCTCTGGGACAAATGCATTCCACCTGTCACCAGGCCAGGTGTCTCATATAGCAGCCCATGATCAAAGAACCCAAAGCCCTGCCTTTGGCACCAGTTACGTAGCCATTCATTGATCTGTGAACTCTTCCTGCTTATCTCTTCACCCATTCTTGCAGGAGGTATGGAGGCAAACACTACTTGCACTCCAGACCCCTTAACCAGCCGTCCCAGGGCCCTGAAGTCACTCTTCATAGCCCTTACACTTCTTGTAGTAATTTCGTCCCTGCCAACCTGAAAAAGCAGCAGTGGGTAGTAATCGGAGGGCTTTACAAGATTAGGGAGTTTCCTTTTAATGTCTCTAATCCGAACCCCGGGGAGGCAGCAGACTTCCCTGTGGGATGGGTCCGGTCGACAGACGAGCCCTTCTGTTCCCCTCAGAAGGTAGTCGCCCACCACAATTACCCTCTTTTTCTTCTTAATTGAAGAAGTCCTAAGGCGTCGGGATGACTGATAAGCCTTAGGTGATTCAGGGGACTGATCTACCCCTCCAACTTCATTTACTTCTCCCTGAAGTTCCAAGGCGTGGTACCTGTTGCTCAAGGGCAACTGGGAGGGTGAAGGGGGTTGGGAGGGTTTTTGCTTGCCTCTCCGCGGACGGACCACCCTCCATTCCTCCCCATCTCCTGAACCCTCTGCTTCTGTCTGATGACAGGAGGGGAGGGGATCCATCACTTGCCCACCCTTTTCTGACTGCCCTTGCCTCAGGGTGAAGCTCCACCAATCTATTTCTCTTTCACAATCTCTAATACTTCTAAGTCTTTCTACCTCCTCCATCAGTTTAACCACCTGCCCGAGCAGATCATTTATCTGCTCGCACCGCACACACGCGGTGTCACTGGCTCCCTCCGGTACCAGTGCCAGGCTCAGGCATTCGCTGCAGCCAGAAACCTGCACAGCCGCATGTCTGGTCGGGGGATCTGTCTGAGTCCCCATATTCATTTTCCCAAGGGTTTTTGGGCGCGTTGCAACCATGTTCTATACGGTCTAAGGTCTATCTAGCTAATCCTCTCCGCGCGCTGTTCTCCTCGCGCTTGCCACTCCGTAGGCTAGCCGCCGCTCTCTGCTCCGCGTGCCACTTGCTCTGAGGGGAGCTGCCGAGATGGCCGCTTTTAAAGTTTGCCGTAGTTCTCAGTCATGCCCCCCGCCACGACAGCCTTTCGGTATCTCTCAGGTTTCTCTCAGGATTCCCGCTCAGACTCGGGTTTCCTTGCTCTATCCCGGCTTCACCGTCTCCGGGAAGCCCGGCTCCTTCTCGAAGCCTCAGCAAAAGCCAACAGCAAAAGCGAACAGCACTCGCCGCAGCCGCCCCACCGCTCCCACAGCCGCCGCTCTCTGCTCCGCGTGCCGCTTGCTCCCATTGATCACAACTCTCTGGCTTCTTCCCTTCAGCCAGTTCACAATCCACCTCACTACCTGATCACCAAACCCGTACTTTATCAGCTTATCTACAAGGATGCTGTGGGAGACAGTGTCAAATGCTTTACTGAAATCAAGATAAACCACATCTACCGCTCTACTATCATCTATCCACCTAGTTATTTCAGGTCACTGAAGCAGTAGTATTTATCCAGACAGAAAAGTTCCTTGAAATGAAGAAGTTGAATGTTTGACCCTTTGTACATGAATTTTGAACACAGAAAACCACACATTATTTCTCAGCAATACCAAAATCAAGCAGAGGGACAGGGATAGAGGTCCAAAGAAATATTTTAGAGCAAAACAGTATGTCATATACATATCCTAACCTGAGGTAACAAGTTCCTGCATCAAGTCAATGGCATTGTGTTGTTTCATGTATGATACAGAATCTTAAAAGTATCCTAACATAGAAACATGAGTTTCCTAACTATTACTGCGACTAAAGTCAGGTCACTTTATTTCTGCACCGTTAAATTCAGGTTTCAGAGAAAGACTAGGTTTTTACACAGGTGCACTATATGGGAGGTTGGAATAGTTTTGTTGTGAATATATATGACCCATCTCCATGCAAATCTGTGTTTAGAACAGGATAAGAAGTTATGGAATTTAAATGGGAAAGTACATAGGAAAATAAATAAATCAATAACTTGATTGCTGGGTCACAGAAATTACAATAGACGTTAGTGCTTATTTTATACAAATTTACACTAGAAGCAATGGAAGGAGTAAAATTAATATATTTATTTTATGTATATATCTCCAGTGTACAATCAAAAATAGTATATGATAATACCTGTCACATATCAGTTGGCTTCACACACTGCAATGAAGGCACAGATAAGCCTCCTTGTATTAAGCAAAAAAAGAAATTTATTTTTGACCTGACTTAACTAGGAAATAAGAACTGATCAGGGTAGCTGAAAAAGTCTTTTCAGCTGGTGCATCTGGGATAACTATCACCATAAGCACAGAAATGTTTTAAAGCTTATCCCAGAGAACATGTATATAGCATTTATGTGTCTTGTTCATCACACTGTTTCAAGTGAGAAAGTTTATAGACACAGCTTTGCTCATAGAGTAAGAAAAACACATTTTGCCTTCACTGTTTTCTCTAAGTCTTAGGTGCTTTGTAAATGTATTATATAAAAATCTTAATACTGTTGACAAAAAGGTGGGTTTAACAATAATTTTCTATCCTGGTGTGATAATGCTCGCTACAGATCTCATACTCCAACTGCTGCTGCTCAGGTCAGTGAAGTGTGATTTGCAGAGGAACACTGAACTTTGCTCTTAATGGAGAGGAGAAATCAAATGTTGCTATCTTATAACCTTACTGTTAAGGAATAAGAGGAAATAAGCTCCAAAGATAGCTCTGCATACCCTTATGAACTTATTTAAAAAATCATAGTAATGTTGAGTTTGTTTTAAAATGGACAAAGGCATAGAGATACAACAAATGACTCAAAAAATGCCTTCATAAATCACATATACCCTTGAATTTTCTCTCAGCACTGTTTCTCAAGACTGTGGATAATTGGGATAAAACCACCAGTCTTCTGTGAATACTGTATGCTGCAGGGAGATTTATAAACAGCTTAATTGATGGTAACCAATTATTCATGCATTGAATAAAATCATCTTCAAACATTCCAGTGTTTTAAAACTGATGGAATTCCAAAAAGGTTACTTTTTGCAACTGAGCTTATTCAGCCTGGTTTGACCTTTTTTTCTGAGATGTCTGAAGCCATGTTTCCATACCTATTCATTTTTAGCATGTGATTATATTGATTCAGTCACTTTTGAGCACATGAAGAAATTTACTGATGATCCACCAGCTGATTTTTTGAGAACAAATTTTGTCTTTTAAAAGAGAAGGAGGGAAAGAGAGAGATCACACTTCAAGGTCTTTAACAAACTGTAGATCTGTATCAAGCTGTGAACATTTTGAATGGATGGTAAAACAATTAAAAATCCGAAACTGCAAATAGTATAGCAATGTTTTACTTCTGACAATATTAGTATGAAATCTTTCAAAATTAACAGAAAAATTGCAATTTCTAGTAAATTATATCCCGGTTTTTTGAGAAGGACTAACTGGTCATTTTTTAGAGCATTACATGTTTCAAAAGCTACCTGACTTTCATATTTGTTTTAATTTCATATATATACTACGAAAAATAAATGAACATGGTGAGGATAGCTGTTTAGAATATCTAGTATCTCATCCACCCAGGCCTCAACTCTCACCTAGGTAAAACAGCTTAGAATCACAAGAGTGATGAATCGCCTCCATCTTCTGGCTTCAGATTTACGTTAGTGTCATGATAAGCTGGAAAACATTGTGTCCCAGCAGTCCATTGTGAGTCACCTTGAAAGAGGCAATCGCTTTTATCATATACCTCTGGAAATTTTCGAAGAATTTCTGGCAATAAATGAACAATCAAGCATGGACATATAAAGCTCAATGATGTTTCATATTTGGGTCTAGGTTTTTTAATGCTTTGAGTTTGATCACAGTGTAAAAAAATAGATAAAGTGGCAGAAGAAACATATTTTCTAAAATATAAATGGGTTTGTAAACAAACAGGTGTAAACTAGCAGTCTTTTTTTTTTTCAGATATGAAGAAAGGAAGAGCTGTTTCTTTCAGATTTCTGTATATAATGAGCTTTGGAAAATGTCTTATAAGTATCAACCATGCAGTGTAGCAGGTGCTAATTAACTTCTCTAAAGAGAAGCTTGAGTGAGATTCCAAGATTAAAGAAAGTTCAACAAAAATAATTTTGGAAAATAGTGTACCAGAAGTCTGTTTGTAATATCCATATCCTCTGAGGTAGCAATCTCTACACATCACTATACAGTATAATCTAATATTTATATGAGATTTCCCTACACTGAGATTTGTTTGTTAATATACAAAGTGCAATGTGATTCTTTGTCTTCTTTAAATTGTCTTATTTTAAAGCGAAATTAGTTGGTAGACAGACAGCTTGAATATCTTTTCTGCCTTGCAGCCCTCATACCTGTCTGTGTTCAGAGAATGTTATGAGCAGTGGAGATTATTTGTCACTGAAGGCAGTAACTCCACTATTCAATAACTTCTTGCTTGTATACCTAAAGTGATATGTGAATTTCCAGTCCAACACACCCATGCTAAAATGCATCTTCTGTACTTCAAAACTTTTCTAAATACCAAGAGTATACAAAATAAACAGTTAAAAGAATACAATATACATTTCTTATTCACGTATTTTTCCAAGGTGTTACACTGTCTTAATGTGCATACTGAGGAAGATTAAATTAATGCTATCAAACAGCCATACTTAGAACAAAATAAAAGAAGTTTTCCAATTGAGTTTGGTATGTTAATTTAGTTTGTTTCTCTGTGGACTAACCATTCAACAGGGCACACATAATACATAGTAAAACAAGGAATTTTAGTAAGGAAACCAAGCAAACCATAAGCATTTATGATCCTCAAAGCACTTGCCAGGTTGGACTGTAGTTGATGAGGATTTTAAGGGATTTTATTTTTTTACTAGAATTGGAGGTATTTTCTAGTACTCAGTGACTGCTCAACAGAACAGTTAGTGACCTTCGAGTTTACCTCCTGAAATGTGCCATCTCACAGTTTCTTAAAGGTACAGGCTCCAACTGCCAAATGCGGTGTATTTTTAACCAGCAGTACTGAATTTCCCGGAGAATAACTAACTCCATTAAATGAGAAAGGATTAAGTACAAATGTATTCTTATATTATTTTTTTTATTAAACAGAATCTTGTCTCATATGGGGATGAACTCTGAGAGTCTATAGTCTGTGTGTGCTATTTATCCAATCACTCAACTATGTGGTTGTTATAACTAACATGTACATTGTACATATACACATTTAGTTTATGTAATTAGTATAACAACTCTGAGGATATTTTTGTCTATAGTCACATACACAAAAAAACAGTTCTACAATTTGGACTAATCCTGGAAACATTCCATATACTAAACTGACATTAATTTTCTTTCAAAGTGAGAGCTTTGTGCCCAGTCTATCAAGGACTGCGGCTAAACAGTCAGGCCTTTAGCAGATCTCAGTGTCTTTATTTTAATGAAAGCAAAAGAATTAGTAAGTATCTCTCACTGCATTTTCAAAAGCAACACTTCTTACTATGAGCTCTGACAGACATCTCCCCTTCAGCAAAATCAGCTTCTCAGTTTAACTGAATGGAAAAAAAAACCCACCAACACTTCTGTAAAAAAAAGTCTGTCACATCTCCATTTTGAGGTACTAAATACCTTAAAACGAGTATTGAGATACCATAAAAACTGTCTGAACAGTCAGTCTACATATATAATTAGGAATTAGATATTGAAGCCTGGTCTGCTGCAGCCACACTGGTTTTGTTGCACAGACTTGATTTTAAAATGTTCTGGTTTCAGTTATATTTATGAAAATAAAATCCTGTTATCTTCTTTGTTTAATTAAATAGTGGAGATTACTTGAGCTTTATATTTTGAGTGTTTCCTAACTTTATGGCCACAGCAATTACTTTTTTGTAGTGTTGGCCAGAAATATCTATTCTGAGACAAATGCATATCTATTATGTTCCCCAGTGGCCTTTGTGGGTAAAGCAGAGTCTTTGCTCCCAGGAAAAATTCAAAATTCTAGTCTGGTTACCACAAGAAAATTTCACCAGTACTTAGTGTCCAGTGAAATAACTGTCAATATAGGAAACCTTAGTCTTGTTTAAGTCAGTGACTTGCTTCCTGTTGACATGAACAAGAAGACGCTTCACTGTAAACTGTTACATACTGTGAGACTTTTTTTAATCATATTTTGAATATTTGCATTCTTTTCCCAGATTCCTTCTGCAGTTAATTACAAATATTTCATGCCAGTATTTTTCTTTTTCAAAGATTTACCACTTTAGACTTTTTTTTTTTTTTTGCAACAGATCTTTAGTAAAAGATTCTTGGAAGTTCTTCTGAAGAGTTTCTTCTCCTTTGCCAGTCCCTGTACTCTTTGATTATATCAACGTATTACCTAAAAATAAGAAAAATGTTTCATTTCTCTCTCTTTTTTTTTCTTTTTTTCTTTTTTTCTTTTTTAAGGAGTTTTGAGGTTTTCTGTGGGTCTTATCCCTTCGTGTCTCTGAGCAGAAATGTTTCCATTGGTGAACATTGTTCTGGAGGATTACTAAATATTAGGAGTCCTGCATGTATGAGTCCTAACATGTGGCTATAACCCACATCCCCTCTTTGAGGAAAAAAAATACTTTTTCAGGAGCTGTTTTGTCCATAAGTTTTGTCCTTATGGCTGAAAACTGCATTCACAAAATTAAGTTCTTCTCATTTCTAACACTTTGTCTAATTAAAAAGTCCATGAACTGCAAAATGAGGCCCACAGTATCTGGAAAAAAAAATACTGGGAAAATAAACAAAGCAAAACAAAACAAAACAAGATCTATGTCCAGTGTGTTTTGTATGGAGATTTTTGACTCTGTTATTTCTCTCATTGACATCCATAAACTTTGTTCATGGGCTACTGACATTCTGTATCACTAACTCACAGCAATGTAATCCACCAAAGCCCACCAAATTAGATCAATTATCTAATTGCCACAGTCAGTTAAAAGTGAAATTAAGTGGATTCTGGACATTAATAACAGACCATAATAAAACAATCTCTTAATGATTCATGGAAATCTGATGAAAACAAATTTCCTTTTTTTTTCCCAATTGGTGATCACATAAAAGAAATTTTATCTGATGAACATAGAATTAATATTGATCAAATGTCTGATAGATTATTTTAGTTTTTTATTAGAGCTAGTTCATTCGGTGAATATTTGAGCAATAATATACATAAAAAAGACACTCAGAGATAAAATATACTTCCTGCAAATTTTTTCAGTGCTTATTTATAGATCATGACTCTTGAAATCTTAGAATAAAAATTACTATTTTTGTTGTTTTAAGAATTTATTTAGGCTGCTGAAAAAATTACTTTTAAATACAAATCCTAAAGTTGACGTTTCACAATATAGTTGAGAAGATCTGAAAGTTCACTGCTCCCAAGAATAGCAATCTCACCTTCCAGTCCTGTATGTTTGTCCCTTTCTTTATGATGGCTATGGCACTCATTGACACAGGTCAGCTCATTAACCAGAAAAAGCCTTCCCGGCCAGAAATGTACCTATTTTTTACCAGCTTCCTGGTGTGATCCATACGGATGGAGGTTCAGAGATGCTCCAAGACCCAGTGATTTTGAGTTCCTTTTGATAGTGCCAATTAACACATTCATACTATCCAATTTCACCCTAACTAAAGTCTTCAGGGAGACTTTTCATCACAGCACAACAGAAGAGAACTGGTTCAAATCAGCAGTCTATATATAAGATTTTTTTGAGATGTCACTTTGTTTATTCTGGTTTCTAGCCTTGTTAATGTCTATGGTTAATGTTTAACAAGAACAAGACATTTCCAAAAGTTCTGTCAAGCACTATGAAAACATGAGAGTTATTCTAATTCAGTAGGAATCCAGGCTTTGTGGTAACAGAAGCAGACAAATTATTTTAAATGACTCTACTTAAAGAGAGCAAGAAAAAGAAGTCAGTTAAATAGAAGCTAACATTCCAAAAAGTATTTTCTCTAGGAAAGGATACTTTTGATTATTATTTGAAACTTTTTTTTTTAAAAAAAAATTCAGTATTGATACTTCTATAGAATTCAGGAAAAAGTATTATTTAAGTCTTAAATGAATTTTTTTTCTGTGTCCAATATGTTTAGTCTCATTTTTGTCTTTTAGAATCAGAACACTCTTCATGTTATCATGTTTGCATCTTCACAACTCAAGAAACACTTTTGTCTATTAATGACTGAGATAAACTAATTTATCATCTTTTTTCCCATTAAGAGTTTTTTCTAAAAAGTTGTGTGTCTTTCCTTAGACAATATATTTCATGTTGTAAAAAATAAAACTATCTGAAATCTAACAAAATATCAATTCCGTAAAGACACATACTTTTTTTTCTAGTGGATATTTATCATTGACTTACCTATTTTGTGATTAAAATCTGTAATTAGATTGTTTTCCCTATATGAATAAGAATGGACATTGTTTAACATTGTTAAACTGTGTCTACTACTTTATTAAAAAAAACCAAAAACAAACCCAAACCAACACTATTCCACTCAATAAATTAAGTATTTTTAAACATCCATGTGTATGAAACTAAACCGAGCAATCCTGAACACTGGTTGCAGCCATACAGGGATTTTTGTAGATTGCCTTAATCTCTCTAACTCAGCTAGTAATCTCCACCTAACCAGAGCAAGATACACCTGCTAAAATCTAGATTACTCTGTTTATTTAGGAAACTATGTCCAGCTGCTTGGGTCTACTTTTAACAGAAATCAAGGAACAACTTTCTGAAAAGAATGGCCAGACTGAGGTAAAGAATATATGTAAGACTGATGGGACTTATTCTTATCATAGGAATCATGTGGGGGGGAAAGTATAAGACAGGAAAATATAATACAAAATACCCTTCATATTGAATATTTCATTCTTTATTTATAGGATGTATATCAAATGACAGCCAAGTAGCTCACCTTCCTGTGTACAACTTGCATATAATTTAATACTCGACAAATTCACAGAATAATGATTTTAAAAGATAAATAAATAAATCTATAAACAACAGTTCTTTAACTAAAACCTTCAAGTCTATCAGTACTCTAAGAATATGAGCTTTTCAACGGATGTAGCAGAAAACCTCCTGCTGATAAAGTAATCTTACTTCCCACAGAGTGAATAATACCACAGCAGCTGAACAACGATGGATGTGTTGGTCTTTTGAGTAAGATTATGTCTGACTCAAATACTGAGGAAGAGACTGTAATATTTTGGAAGAGGTAAAAGATACTCAGACTAACTTTAGTGAGAAAAGAGCTGAAAGAGCAAGATATTTTTTATCATTTGTTTTCTTATCTTTTTTAGAGAAAATCAACCTACTGAGATAGCTTTTGATGTACAATACTCTAGTGAAAAAGTCAAGGTGGCTAGTCTGAGTGTATCCTAATCTAACTACTATTAGAAACTGTCTCATTGTGCTCAGCTTTATCTACTATGTTTTGATTGCTGTCACAAACTGAGGTAATTCTTCAGCCATTCTTCCATGCTATTCATAAATAAACACAAAAAATAAGCCTAGGAAACCTGGTTTCTGTGTTATGCATGATACCAGAAGCAGCCAAAGGTTTGTTCTGGTGAATTTCATTAATTGCTTTACTCTTCTTAGCTGTTAGGACCATTCAAGTTAAACTAGAATAGAGCTGCTGCAGTTTAAATGTTTTATTTTTTTCTCAAGAGAGAGAAGTGAGTAGGAGTACACTCACTATTCAACTGTTACCGTATTGTGCTTCATTCTCCTTTGTAAGACCTCAAAATCATGTGAGGGCTTGATGGGTGTGAAATTAATTGACATTGTTGCTTTCCAAAATTACACTAAAATGTTTCTCATATTATATACAGGGCGGATTTTTTTTCACATATGTCACTTAAATAAACGATAAGTATTTTACAGTTTTTCAAACTGAGGATCCTAAATTAGATTTTGAATAAAATAGAATAGCTCAGTTGGGAGGGATCACCTAGTCTAACTGCCTGACCATTCAGGGCTGAACAAGCAAGTTAAAGAAATGTTTCCTATTGTCACATCTGAACCTCTCCTGATGCAGTTTTCAATCATTTCCATACATCCTGTCAATAGATACCAGGGAGAACAGATTAGCACCTCCCTCTCCAATTCCCTTCTTCAGGAAGGATCATACAGAATTTATGCATTTCATTGATCTAATTGCAAGGGTGGGATATTGACCAAATCAAAACGTTTACACACTTTTGGATCAGATGCTTTACTCTTTCTTGGACTTTTTTCCAATTCTACTATACCCTTTTGAGATGTGGGGGCCAGAAATGTATAGAGTATTCAAAATGTAAGAGAAACATGAACTTACACAATGGCATAATGACATTTTCTATTTCATTCTCTATTTCTTTATTGCTTTCTGACACTTGATGTGGTGTTTTTTTTTTCACAGTCACTGAACATTAGAACTGTCTGTCATAAAACCAAGATCTTCCCCTGGGTAATATGGTCAGCTCAGAGCCCTTCATTGGTTTCCCCACGTGGATTATTTTACATTTATGAACATTATATTTCACCTGCCATTTTCTTACATAGTTATTCACATTCTTACGGGCTTCCTCAAACTTTTTATTGTCGAACCCTACATGTGGGATAAATAATGATGCTGCTACAATCTCACCTGTATTTCAAAATTTCACGTTATTGTCACAATCAGCTTGATAAGCATGCACAGAGCATTTAGGCTGCAGTTGTCTATGACTCTCAATCATAGAGGTATTTGGCATAAGTAGCGTGAGTCTTCCAACACTACATGGTCCCCCACATGCACGAGAGGGGAGACCAGGCCAGGCTATGTCACCACAAATAAGAAAATATCCCAGTGGGAATTTTCTGGGATATCTGCCAGAAAGCATTATATTAGGTGCGGTGTAATTGCACCAGGATTGCGGGAAGTCAAGGCAAGCAATCACATAGAGACTTAATAAATCTCGTGAAAGGCACTTTAATGGCGTTACAACCCGGTTTATATAGACAGAGCACTAAGTCACAAGACTCTTCAGGAGACTCTTCTAGCTACTAATTGGTTAACAGCACTATCGTGGCATAAATTGATTTGTGACTTTAAAGCATGCATTCACACCGTCACACCTTTCCCAGCTTCCCATCCTGCTTCAGCATCCGGGTCAGGCTCGAAGGTTGGATTGCTCACATGACCATTGCTTGCTAAAAACCCCCCAACAAATCCCCCTTCTTAATTTTGAGCAATCCAAACCCAATGATGGGAACAACGAGGAAATTATGATGGTGAGGTTCTTCATATTCTTTCTTAACTGCTACAGTTGCTTATGAATAGAGAAAGAGTGATTAGACAAATTCATACAACTTATTTCATCTAAAATCTTATAACCTTAACCTAGGCTAATAACAGAGAAATTTTAAACAGCAATTCTTATTTTACCACACAGCATGCATAACATTATCTAAATCTTCAGTTAATTCTAACTATGCCTTTTTAAACAGGTTTTCTATCCCTACGCGCGGCCACGCATTATCTAATTTGATAAAAGTCTCTAGCACGAGGCAAACATGCAAGTCAGTTCAGCTCTCGTTGTTTCTGGAGTTCTTCTCACGCAGCGTCCAATTGGTCACTCTTATCTGTTCACTCCTGCAAGCTGTCACTGTTCTTTCTCATTTTTTCTTCCTCTGAAGTAACTTCTAGAATGCGGCTACGTGCCTAGGCCAACATCTCGTATGGCTGGTTCACTATATGGTTATTCTCTTTTAAAATACATTCCTACAATTCCCCCTTTTTCTGCTTGAGCCAGCCATACGGTCTTCATGGTATATGTAATCATGCTTGTTACCTTTTCGAAAACATAAAGTACAATCATTAATACAATAGCAACCAATAATAGGTGGAATTCAATGACAGGTGGATTTAACAAAGAAACAAAGTCTCTCACAGAAGGAATGGGAGACAACCAAGTCAATAGGCTGATTATATAGAAGTAGTCGCATATGGTTTTCCCATGAAGCCCCCATTTGCAAATGCCAAACCTGAGTGGGGCCTAGTTGCGTGGAGGGTCAGGAGGTCCTTCCCCAACAGGAAATTTCTGCAAGGTGCATCCACCTCACAGACAGACACTCCACCCTTCTGCAAGTAGCCCCAGCCCCTGTCCCCAAAACAGGACACCTGCCACTCATTTATCCAGTGTGGGGCACCTGGGGCTTGTTTACCCAAGGGCTCCTCCCCACAAGGCCGGCCGCACCTTGAAGGAAAGCCAAAAGGCAAACTTGTCCCCTCGTCCTTAAAGGACCATGGGAACCACCCATATGTCAATCTAGGACATCTGCGGATCTGGTTCTGACATCAATGGTGTTAAAATAGCCTCTTATTATTACTTGACTTCTTATCTGGGGTGGGATCATTACCTAATAACTATCATTCAGTAACAAATTCAATATAAACGTCTTAGCCTATTTTTACAGATTCTAAGACTCTAATTAAACATGTTCAAAAAAGAAAGTCGCCAGACATGGCCATTGATAAACAAAAAGATTATTTCCCAATTCGATTTGCCCACGTCACTTACGTGTTCTGTCTGAGATTAATACTGTGGGGCTTCTAACAATTTATTTTGATGATACAGCCTCTACAGATGAGTCTTGGCACTGCGGCTCCTTCCATGGTTTTACCCATCTAGAAGGAATCCAACGGAGACCTTCACCTGTGAGCAAACACATATATCCTCTTCCAGTTAGTTTCACTTCAGCTGGTCCTTCCCAAAGTCCTGTGTTGAGATTTTTATACTGCACAGAATTTTCTGTTGTTCATCTAACCCGGTTTTTAAAACTGCACTATGAATTACCATAGGTGGATCTTTTCTTTCTGCTGTGAGACGCAGGTAATTTAGCACATACACAGCTTTAGCTAATCTTTCTGCTGGGGTACTGGGCTCTCCCCCTTTTTGTTTTTGAAGCAAATCTTTCAGAGTTTGATGGGCTCGTTCAACCATCGCTTGACCTGTGGGGGAGTGAGGAATACCAGTGGTGTGCTGAATAAGCCAAGCGAGACAAAATTGTTGAAATCTACGAGAGGTATATGCAGGGCCATTGTCAGTCTTGAGGGATAATGGGACTCCTAAAACTGCAAAACTGGAATATAGATGTTTTTCAACATGCTTAGCAGTCTCTCCAGTTTGAGTTGTCGCCCATACAGCCATAGAAAATGTATCAATTACAACATGGACATATTTTAATCTGCCAAACTCTACAATATGTGTCACATCCATTTGCCACAATTGCAAGGGCCACAGTCCTTTAGGGTTGACCCCGAGGCCAACTCCAAACCCTATTTTTTGACAAGCTGGACAAGACTTCACGATCCCTTGTGCATCTGTCAAGGGCAAATGAAATTGTCGTGCTAACATTTTTTGCTGATTGGTGTGAAAATGCATGGGAATTTTTTGCTTGCTCAAAAATATTTACAGGTGGACCAGTCCAAGCTGGAGCTACCAATTGATCAGCCTTGTTGTTTCCAATGGCCAATCCTTCAGTCATTAAGTGACTGCAAATATGGGTGATGAAATATGATTGACGTCTGTCATTTAAGGTCAATAATAATTCTCGCAACAGCTCAGCAAGCAGCTTATTCGAGACCTCACGAAGCATAGCCCTTTCGATGCACCACACTACTCCAACCACATAGAGAGAGTCTGATACAATATTCAGTGGCTGATCACTCCAGTGTTGAAATGCCCATATTACAGCTCGGAGCTCTAACGTCTGCAAGGAGTCTATAGTCCCTCCCTGGATGATGTGACTATTCCATTGACCAGGCTCCTTTTCCCAGGTGACTCCTGCCTTTTTAGGTTTCTTTCCTGCATCGGTGAAAACAGTGATACCGTTTACCGGTGTTTCAGACCGATATGGCTGTTCCTCAAAGGTCTGGTTTTGAAACATAGGGATCATGCGGTGAGCAGGATAAACATTTGTGAGGAGACCCATGAAATCTGTGCAGGCAATTTGCAAAGCAAGAGAATTTCTAATGAGCCATTCTAAATATTCCTGAACCAATGTCACAGTTATTGATTGTGGATCCGCTCCTGCTATTTCCTGAATTCTAGATCGTCCTTTCATAATTAATTGCGCAATTATTTCAATTCGGGTCACAACGGTTTTTCTCTGCCTCATTGGAGAAAATATCCACTCTAAAATGCGTAAAGGATTTGGCCCTTCCTGCACCCATTGGATGATGAGGGCAAGTGGCCAATCTCTACCCTGTTATGAATTGACAATCATAAGGACAATAGGATACTGAGGATTAAACCGAGCTGCATGACATTGGGATATTTTTTCACTGATTTTGTTCAATGCACACTGTTGTTCAGGACCAAGCTCACGTTTCTTGTTAGCTTGAGTAGAGGTGCCTAACGACTGAATTAAAGGTTTTAAATCATCATTTGTTATGCCACAGATACCTCTTACCCATTGAATATCGCCAACCAGCTTCTGGATATCATTGAGCGTTTTGATGTCTGATTTGATTTCTAGTTTTTGTGGTCTGACACTACTTCCTGTGATGATCCAGCCCAAATATTTCCAAGGTGATTGCAGTTGAATTTATTCAGGGGCAATTTTTAACCCCCTCTTCTCTAATTCTCTGGTCATCGCTATTAAAATGGTTTCTTTTTGCAAATGTTTCCCAGCAATTAATATATCATCCATATAGTGATAAATTATCAATTGCAAATATTTCTTTCGAATTGGTCCAAAGGCCCAGGCAACAAATGCCTGGCACATGATAGGAGAATTTTTCATGCCTTGAGGCAAGACCAGCCAATGATATCTTTCTGCTGGTTCGGCCTTGTTAACAGAGGGAACCAAAAAGGCAAACTTTTCTACATCATCTTTACACTGTGGAATTGTGAAGAAACAATCTTTCAAGTCAATAATCAGTAAATCCCAGTCCTCGGGTAGCATAACAGGAGATGGCAAACCCGGCTGCAAGGATCCCATATTTTCCATATCTGCATTAACTGCCCATAAATCATGCAACAATCTCCATTTCCCACCTTTTTTGGGAATAGTAAAAATCGGTGTGTTCCAGGGGCTGTTTGAAGGAACAGTATGTCCTGCTTTTAATTGCTCCTCTACTAGTTCTTTGACTTTTAGCAGCCTTTCGTGTGTAAGCGGCCACTGATCTATCCATACTGGTTCTTCTGTTTTCCATTTCAATTTCAGGATTGGCTGCTCAGCAGCGGCCGCCACTAAAAAGGCTGAGTTACAATTTGAGCTTCCATTTGACTTAGTAAGTCTCTGCCAATTAGTGTAATAGGCACATTCATGATGTAGGGTCTGGTAGTAACTATTACACCATCAGGAAACTGAAATGCAATCACCTCTTTGCTAATTTGCGTTGACTGTGTTCCGCCAATTCCATAAATACTGGATGGAGCAAAAACTGTAGGCCATGTATCAGGCCACTGTAACTTTGAGATGATTGTCACATCAGCCCCTGTGTCAATTAGCATTTTTGCCTGTTTTTTTCTGGCCATTTTTTGCTATCATGATTATCACACATTCAGGTTTGGCTTTTGCTATGTCTAAAGACAAGTATACTTGCGGCGATCCTGTTGAGCCGAATCCCCCGTCTCCTCGTTCTGCTATACCCGGTCGAGGAACACAAGATTTAAAAGGAACCAGTTGAGCTATGCGGCTACCTTTTGGAATGAAAACAGGTGGTGTTAATGAGTAAACCATTATTTTTACAATCCCTACAAAGTCAGCATCAATTACTCCAGGCAAAACAAAAATACCCCGTCTAGAGGTGGAAGAACTCCCTAACAATAAGGCACTAAGACCACGACCTAATGGCCCTTGAATATTGCTATCTATTAGATGCACTCCGGTGTCTTGTAGAGTGATGTCTACAGCTGTTCCACGTCCACTCTGGCACTTCCAGCTGTGGCAGAGGGAATGGTACCGAGGCATCCTTTTGCTGTTGGGATGCTGCCCAAGCCCCCTGCATTTGTGTCATCGCGCAAGAGGGCGTGGCGCTCCTGTTCCCGTTTCCCTTACCTTTACCGTTGCATTCGAATGTGTTATGGCTATCCTTTTGACAATGAACACACCATTTTGATCGTTTTAAAGCTTTACATTGAATTTTCCAGTGACCTAATTTGCCGCAATTAAAACACTTCTTTTCTTTTTTCTCTTTGCCTCCCTTTTTTTGTTTAAACAAGGGTGCAATGGCTCCTTTCATAGTAGGAGCGATAGCTCCTTGCAAGGCAGCAGCAACATAGGTCGCATTATTCATTTGTGTGGTGCGTTCAGCCAATTCAATCATATCAGCTACCTCTGAATTTTTTGTTAGCGTCCCTAAGACCTGTTTGGTTTTTTCATTGGCATTATCAAAGGCCAGCATTTTGAACATTTGCTGTTTCATGGCCTCATTAAGATCAGGGTGACTGTCAATGGCAGAATATAATTTGTCTACAAACTGTGCATAGCTATCATTTAGCCCTTGCTTGACATGTGTGAACCCATAGGGCTTCCCTGGCTCATTTACTGAAAAAATGGCCTGCATTGCTATTTGTTGAGATAACTGCAGAACTTGTGTTGAAAACTGAGACTGCATCTGAACAGAGGCAAAAGGGCCCATACCCAATAGCATTTGGGCCTGAATTCCATATAATGGGTCATTTTGTTGGCGTGGTTTAGCTTGCTCTGCATCACACAATCTCTGCCAAGTTCTTTGGAACATGAGCTGTTGTGATGGAGTAAGCAAAACATTTGCAACCTGTGTACTATCAAATGGAATCAACAAATCAGCGGTGAAATTATAGCGAATTATTTGTTGAGTGAGCTGTGACTGCAACCCATACTGTGCAATGGCAGACCGAGCTTTTTCTAGCATTTTCCAGTCAAAAGCCTCCCACTTTTGACCTGTTGGGGATAAAATAACAGGGAAAGCCTGCGGAAGAAAAGACCCCTCAACAATTGCATCTTTGATGATTCCTCTCCAGCGCTGAGTGGATTCCTGAGGATCTCTGGCTCCGGCGAAAAGATGCTCTGGAGGGGGCAGCGGCGGGGCAGAGGGTTGCAGAGCTGAGGCTTGTGGAGAAACGCCTTCGGACGTGAAGGGGTTAAAAGTTTTAGATCTGTCCAGTGAAGCAGCAACCGCTGTTTTTCCAGCTAGGGTGTGATGCTGTAATTCTAGCTCGCGGAGGCGTGCCATCACATCTCTCATGCATTCGTCCACTGATGGGGAGGGCCGGTCGGGGTTGTCCTCGGGGCTGGTATCGTCACCCGAGGGCGGGGATGACAGGGCCGGTGTAAAAGGGAGCGGTGGATAAGTACCCGCCCCTGATCTGCATAATGGACCACCCACTTCTGTTTTTTCCTCTGTTGTTACTTCCGCATTCGTCTCAGTCGGTTTCAGGCTGAGAAGCGAGGCGCTGCCTGGCAGAGCTCCGCCAGGTGAAGCAGGGGGCGGTGCAAGCGGCGCAGGTGGCGCAGGCGGCAGCGGCGCAGGCCGGGGGCGGGGGCGGCGGCGGGGCAGAGGTGGAACGCCCAACTCGGGAGGTGAAGTCCCGAGGACCTGGAATCGCGAAATTCTGCGCGAAGGGATTAAAAGGAGACGAAACCACCATGGGCGCAGGGTCTGCCCCCCCTTTTTCTCCTCTCCGGGAGTCAAAGCCACATATGCCGCAGCAGCAGCAAACCGTTCCCCTTTCATTGTACTCAAAGTCTCTCTTATTTGTTTCCACAGTGCTGAACGTTTATAGGCTTCTTTGCCACTCTTTCCTCCGTTACTAACTTCATCCCACAGACTCGTGCCTATGGCTTCCCAGGTAGACAGCTCAAACGCTGTTTTCACCCCGGATATCAAGTTTCTGTCCCGTGCCCACTGCAGCAGACCCTTCAGGGCTTGTGCGTCATAAGAAATTCCTCTCACAGAGAGCATATCTTGGAGGAGCTTAATTACTGCTTCCTTCACTTTGGTAAGCGTAAACCCCATCTCCTCCCCGACCGCTCACTAACCTTTTTTAGTGAGATTCAGAACAGGACCAGTTGTCCTTCGGTGCGCACCGTCTCCGTCCGCTGGGCACTGCGGAACGACTGTCGCCGGGGCAGTGACAACTTTCGGTCGGCTTTTCCACCCTCTCCATCTGCTTTTCTTCACGCTGACAGCATCAGCTTCTAGCAGCGGTCCTGAGGGTCCCTGTTCGGGCGCCACTTGCGGGAAGTCATGGCAAGCAATCACATAGAGACTTAATAAATCTCGTGAAAGGCACTTTAATGGCGTTACAACCCGGTTTATATAGACAGAGCACTAAGTCACAAGACTCTTCAGGAGACTCTTCTAGCTACTAACTGGTTAACAGCACTATCGTGGCATAAATTGATTTGTGACTTTAAAGCATGCATTCACACCGTCACACCTTTCCCAGCTTCCCATCCTGCTTCAGCATCCGGGTCAGGCTCGAAGGTTGGATTGCTCACATGACCATTGCTTGCTAAAAACCCCCCAACACAGGATGAAGCATTGTGGTACGCTGATAAGGTAGCATTTACCCATTGAATTCGGTGAGGTGTGGGATCTACGTCACTTGGATGTGCTCTGCTAAATGTGGCCCGTGTATCTGTGTAATTAAGGTGTACACAGTAATCCATTTTTAGGGATCCTAACAGAACTAACTCTTGCAGTTCAAAGGTTGATATAGGGAACCAACCCACCCAGTTATTAAAAAGGTTCACTACGTTTTCGGGGTTGGTGGTTAAATTTAGGTAGGGTAACCTGTCTTCTGGAACAGGCCAGTTATCGACAGGAGTCCCCACCAGACATGTGACAAAAGGGTTTCCTGGGCTAGATAGTGATAGAGACAGTGTGTCCTGTCCTGTTTGATTGGCTAGAGTTACCCATATATTTGTTTTTGGCTGCGGAGGAATCCAATATGGAGTGATCCTTTTCACATTGCTGGTGATGAAGATGGAGAAAATGAGGGCTTGACCCATCACGCAGGTACCCATCTTGGACCTGAATCTGTGGAAACACAAGCATACCCTCATCCCCAGGTTATTAACTGATAAGGTCCTTCCCATTTTCCAGTTTCTAAATCTCTAATCAACACTTCTGCTTTCTTTTTTACTTTCTGGTTCTCATTAGATACAGATACAAAATGTCTACGTATCGGTGGTCCACCATTGTCCTGCCATAGATTTAAAAAAACATAAGTGGCTTTGGCCAATCTTTCTTGGGGGGGTGCGGGACCTATTCCCCCTTTTTGTTTTGTTAACATTGTTTTCAAGGAGCTGTGTGCGCGCTCCACAATTGCTCGCCCTGTAGAGGAATGTGGAATTCCTGTTACATGTCGAATGCCCCATTGTTGTAAAAATTTTGTGGTTTTTGCGATACATAGGCAGGCCTGTTATTGGTTTTTATTTGTTTAGGAACCCTTAAGGTTGCAAAGGCTAGAAAAAAATGTTTACAAACATCTTTGGCTGTGTGTGCAGTAGCTGCTATTGCACTAGAAAATGTATCTATTGAAACATGAACATACTTTAACTTCCTAAATTCAGAAACATGAGTAACATCTGTCTGCCGTATTTCTAGAGCTTGCAAACCTCTTGGACTGACTCCATATGATAAGGAAGGAGTGTGCATCTGTTACCTTCTACTAAAGGTCCAGGAAGCGTGGTATGAGAGCGTATATGCATAACATAATAAGGAGTTTTTCGGTGGTATAACAGTGCTAATAGGGTTTGAAAGAAAGTAAATAAAGATTTATGCTCTATTTCTTTCAAATAGGATGCTTCAATTCGTGACACGATATCGGCCACATATGCCGAATCGGTAACTATATTAATAGAACAGTTCCATTTCTGAAAAACTCTAGCAACTGCAGTTAATTCAACTATTTGCAGTGATCCTTTTACAACACAAACATCAGACTGCCACTGTCTGTTGTTATCTTGCCATACAATAACAGCGCGTCCTGTTTTTCCTGAGCCGTCAGTAAAGACGGTTAAAGCATTTAAAGGAACAGGACTACATTTTGACATCTGTTGGATGTTAAATTGTAACCATAACAGTTTATGACTCGGGGGGTGAATTGAAATTGTTCCAGCAAAGCCTTCCATGGCAGTCTGAAACAACACAGAGGTTTGAAACAGCCATTGTAACATTTGCATTGACATGGGCAGTATAATGATTGCTGGTTCTTTGCCACTTAGAGCTAGCAACTGTTGTTGACCTTTCATGATTAATGTTGCAAACATCTCAATTTTTGTAATTATGGTTTTCCAAAATTGATGTGACAAAAAGATCCATTCAATAATTAACAGGGGATCTTTACTCTTGACATCCAATTGAAATATAAGTCCATAAGGCTGGAAGTCAGAATTTAAAATAATCAATTGAAAAGCACAGTCAGGATTGTATCTGTGTGCTTGCCTTTCTGAAATAGCTGAGGCTACTTTTTGAAATGCATCCTCATCTTGAGGTGTCAAAATTCATTCAGAGTTTAAAGCTGAATTCCCTTTAAGTACCTGAAACAAGGGGTGTAAGTCTTCATTGCTGATTCCTAATAATGTTCTTACCCAATTAATGGTTCCCAAAGCTTTTTGCATTCAAGGTGCGGATGTCAAAAGCCCATTTCAAGGGATGGGGGACAATTTGCTGGTTAGTAATTTTCCATCCCAAATACTTCCACGGAGAGGTTCGCTGTACCTTTTCAGGCGCTACCTCCAGTTCGGCTAATTTGATTTGTTCTAAAAGTGTATACATTGCTTGCTGCATTTCTACATCTGTTTGGGTTGCTACCAAAATATCATCCATATAATGATAAATCAAAACATTGGGTAATTGCTTTCGAGCGGAGGAAAGGGCTTTTGCCACATACCATAGACAAATGGTAGGGTGTAGGAATGTATTTAAAAGAGAATGACCATATAGTGAACCAGCCATATGGGATGTTGGCCTAGGCACGTAGCCGCATTCTAGAAGCTACTTCAGAGGAAGAAAAAATAAGAAAGAGCAATGACCACTTCACTAAGGAATGCAGGAGTGAACAGATAAGAGTGACCAATTGGACACTGCATGAGAAGAACTTAAGAACCAATGGGAGCTGAACTGAGTTGCATGTTTGCCTCATGCTAGAGACCTTTAACCAATTAGATAATGTGTGACCGTGTGTAGGGAAAGAAAGATTGTATAAAAGGGACAGACAAAGTAAATAAAACGGTTTCTGTTTGATTCACATTGAATCGTGCAGAGTCCAGTTTTTTCTCCTCAGATGGTGACCCCAACGTGATACCGACTTGAGCAGCAAGAGAAGAAGGTACAGGGGAAAAGCCCATAAGGAGAAGGGTCATCTGGAGATAGACGGCACGGCAGGACCGGAGACCGGGCGGATCGGAGTCCGATCCGGAGGGGGAAACATACGTCGCAACGGGACACCCAGTGAGGTGAGCAGCCGGGAGTGGAGATGGGGCACAAACTATCGAAAGAAGAGAGTGCCATAGTGAAACTTCTCCCACATATACTCTCTAAGAGAGGAATTAAAAACACGATGAGCTTACTGCTCCGGAGGCTGTTAGTTTGGTGCCGGGAACACGGATTCCCTGCTGAGCCTCAAGATGCCTTTAAAACTGAGACATGGGAAGAAATCGGGAAGTGCCTGTGGGAGGCGGTCAGTAGAGGAGAAAAACACTTAAAAGGGTTAGCTATCACTTGGAGGTTGATTTCAATAACTTTACAAGATATGGAGGCTGAGCGGGCAGCGGCGGCCGGCGGTGGGGCCGTGCCCAGCGCAGGGGAGCGGTGCAATCGGCATTTCCCCCCGCCTCCCCCGCCGCCCTCCTGCGCACTGCTCCAGAGGCTGGAACGTTCGCGGCTACAGGGCCTTCGCCACTGGGAGCGTTTCCTGCTGGAATCAGGGTGTTCGACCGAATGCCTGTTCCATCCCCCCCGATTCTATCGGCGCCCGCGTTGGAAGTGGTGTCTGGGATGGAAGAAGAGGCAATGGACACAGATGAACACTCGCCCGTGCTGCCACCAATCCCCCTACTGCCTGAAACAAATGTTCCTGAAACATCTAACCCACCACCTAAACCACCTCACCTGAGTGAATGGCCAGAGTATCCACCATTACCTCCTTCTACACCACCCACGCCCACCTCCCCCGCCAAGCCGCCTGATCTTAGCAGTGGACGGCCTGTTTGGGCACAAGAACTGTTGGAGAAGATGGAAAAGTTAGAAACGGACAACTACAAGTGGGAGACTGAGGAAGGAGGAGGAGAAAATCATTGCAAGATTTCAAAAGGAGCGTGGCTGGGGGGCGGGCAAGCTGGGACAAGAGATGGAGAGGGGGGCGGAGGTGGGAAATGCGGGGAAAGGATTTGATCTGGGTCACAGATGGAAGGGAGTTATTCAAAATGCATTAATCGAAGGGGAAATCCTTCCGACTGCGTTCCTGGTAATGCTGGGGGGAGCATCGGGAGGTTCTAGAAACCCGAATCACTGGGTGGGTTTCCCATGGGAGTTAATTAAGGAAGCCCGTAAGTCAATACAACAGAACAGTCTACAATTGCCGTACACTCAATTGTTTATTCATAACATTTTCATGACTAACCTTATGACTCCTTTTGATAGTAGGGTACTTATGTCAATGATACTAACACCAATGCAGGAAGTTCTGTGGCATTCTCGGTGGCAGGATGCAGTAGGAACATCTGCTGCAATAGCAAATTTAGATCATGTAGATGGAGATCCACTGCACTTAGCGACTACTGATATGCTTATGGGTCAGGGAAATTTTGCCAATGCCCAGCACCAAGCTCGATTAGATGCCGCTATACTGCGGCAATCTGCTGAATTGGCAAGAGAGGCACTTGAGATTCTCCCTGAAGATGGAAAAACAACACCCCCATATACCTCAGTAAAACAGGGTGCAAAGGAGCCATATACGCAATTTCTAGATCGGTTGCAAAATGCGCTTGATAGGGCACCTTTGTCTGATCCTGCACGAGAAGCATTACTCGTGTCTTTAGGTGTTGAAAATTCTGACCCAACCTGCAAGCATATTTTACAGACTCTGCCTAGAAACTCCAGTATTGCTGAAATGATGGATGCTTGTTTGCGGGTAGGAACACCTGAAGAGCATGCTGGTTTCATGGCCTCAGCTTTTGCTGCGGCTATCCGACCCTTGGTACAACAAGGTAACGGTAATCGAGGCCCAAAATGTTACAGCTGTGGAACGTCTGGGCACATTAAGGTACAGTGTAAAGCTCCAAAAAAGAAAAAACCAGGAGAAGGCTTTGATGGCGTCTGTAATCGCTGTCAGAACTATGGGCACCATGCTAGTGAATGTTGCTCCAAATGGAGAAAGAATGGGACACCTTTGGGAAAGGGGGTAGCGAGCGCTCGGAGGCCAGGCACGATGACACAAAATCGGTCTCAGGCTGCTTGGATGGCGTTGCTGCCGCCACAGCAGGGAGTGCCCGAGTGGATGTGAAAACAACAATAGAAACAACATTGACTGATTCACAGGTACAATGTATCCCAACTAATATGAACGGTCCGCTAGGACATGGGTTGAGTGCCCTGTTGTTAGAGCATTCATCTACAACCCGAAAAGGTCTTTTTGTGTTACCTGGAGTAATTGATTCTGGTTTTACAGGCACTATCTCTATAATGGTATGGACGCCATCACCCCCTGTACACATACCGGCAGGAGCAAAAATTGGACAACTCCTGCCATTCAAAACAGCAGTGCCTGTGGCTGGTAATCGCATAAGAGGAGCCGAAGGGTTTGGCTGTACAGGTCAAGCAGAAATTTATTTGGCAATGGATATTGGTAAATCAAAACCAACAGAGCAGGTAACACTAAAAGAACCAGGGGGCAGTACCTGTGTAATCACTATGTTGATTGATACCGGGACTGACGTCACTATCGTCAGTCGAGATGCATGGCCAACATCGTGGCCACTTGAAGTACCTGCGTCGTCAATCATGGCAGTGGGAGGTATACAGTCTAGCAGAATTAGCATGCGCTTGATTCAATGTACTTTGAGGGATGGGAGTGTATGTACAGTGCGGCCATATGTGATGAATGCCCCCATATGCTTATTGGGACATGACGCATTAAGTCAAATAGGGGCGCGACTGGTTACGAGCAATGAGGGTTTTTAGCAACGGCCATTGGTGAAGGGCGACCAATCCTGAAATTAACTTGGAAAACGCATACCCCTGTCTGAGTTGATCAATGGCCGCTGACAACAGAAAAGATGGCCCATCTTGAGGCTCTCGTGCAGGAGCAATTGGACAAAGGCCATATCAAACCAACCACAAGTCCCTGGAATACTCCAATATTTACAATTCGGAAAAAGAGTGGGAAGTGGCGATTATTACATGATCTTAGAAAAATCAATGAAGTAATGGAGAATATGGGGGCCTTGCAGCCAGGTGTACCATCTCCGAACATGATTCCAAAAAACTGGGACATATTAATTATTGATTTGAAAGATTGCTTTTTTACCGTTAGACTGCACCCAGATGATTATCAGAAATTTGCAAGCACTAAAATTAGGAGGACTGCAAATAGCTCCTGAAAAGGTACAAAAAACAGAGGTGTGGAGGTACCTTGGCTGGGAAATTATCAAGGCAAACTTTAGGCCCAAAAAATTAGAAATTCGAACAGAAGTATGTATGTACCCTAAATGATGTCCAGAAATTGTTAGGAGATCTTAACTGGGTAAGGACAGTATGTGGCCTTACCAATGCAGAGCTAGCCCCGCTAATTAAACTGTTGAAAGGAGGAGGTGGTGCCGAGGCACCTCAGACATTAACAGAAGAAGCAAAGCAAGCTTGAAATCACGTAAGCACTAAGACTGTCACAGCTTACACGCATCGCTGGAACCTGGAGTACGGGATAGGGCTATTGATTATTAATCATGAACAACATCCTTTTGCTTTAATAATGCAGTAGATTTCAGGGAAGGACCCACTGCACATTTTGGAATGGTTTTTTTTGTCACTGCAGCCAAAACGCACAATTACTACGCGAGTAGAAGCTTTTGCACAGTTAGTGATGAAAGGTAGGCACAGAGTTGTAGAAATAGTTGGCTTTGAACCCACTTTTATAGTGATACCTTTAGTAGCTGAATATTTACAGTGGTCATTGCATCACTCAGTACTGTTACAGATAGCATTGTTAGACTATAACGGGGAATTAAAGGTGCATTTGCCACCGCATAAATATTTCAGTATATTGCAGCTTGGTCAGTTAGAAGAACAACCCACACTGTCAGGGCATCCGGTACGGGGCAATATGGTATTTACAGACGCTGGTGGGAAATCTCAGAAGGCAGCATTAACCTGGCAGGAAAATGGACAATGGAAGGAGGTGGTTATTACAGGTTGTCAAGGCTCCACGCAGCAGCTAGAGTTACGAGCGGTGGTAGAGGTGTTTCGCCATTGGAAATTGGCTCCAGTGAATGTCGTATGTGACTCTATATGTAGTAGGACTAGTACAACGAATGGAGTGTGCCCTATTAAAGGAAATCGCGGAAGAGAGATTATATCTGCTTTTTCGCGAGCCATGGCTGTTGTTGACGTGGCGTCAATGTGCATATTTCATTACGCATATTAGAAGTCAAACAGGTATGCATGAAGGTTTAGCTGAAGGTAATCAGAGAGCAGACTTACTCGTTGTGCCCATATGGGCAGCGCCCTCAGTTGATCGGTTTGCACAGGCTAGACAATTGCATAATTTTTTTCACCAGTCAGTAAAAATGTTACGGCGTCTGTTTGGATTGTCGGAAGCAGATGCCCGCGGGATAGTTCAGACTTGTTCAGACTGTCAGCAACATTCAGGAGGCTTTGCATCTGGGGTTAATCCTCGAGGCACTGGTCCATTAGAAGTCTGGCAAATGGATGTTACGCACATTCCAGAGTTTGGTAGGCAGAAGTACGTACACGTTTCTGTAGATTGCTTTTCCCTTGCTGTATGGGCCACAGCCCAAATTGGAGAGTCTACTAAGCATGTTCAAAGGCATATGCGTTCTGCAATAGCGGCCCTAGGCATCCCATGGGAAATCAAAACCGACAATGGACCAGGATATGTGGCTCGATCCACTCAGTCCTTTTTCCAACTTTGGGGCATAGTACATGTTACAGGTACTCCACATTCTCCGACAGGTCAAGCTATTGTAGAACGGATGAACCAGACACTCAAGTGCCTGCTTCAAAAACAAAAAGGGGGAGAAATAGGACTGCCACCTGCACATAGATTAAATAAGGCTATATATGTATTGAACTTTTTACATCTGCCACAGGATAGTCTAGTACCGCCAGTCATGAAGCATGGAGCAGGATTGAAGGGGGAGTTAGACAAGGTAAAACAAGGACAGTGTAAAGTTATGGTTAAAAATGGAGTGACAGGAGCTTGGGAAGGACTGGCACAGCTAATAACCTAGGGAAGGGGATATGCATGTGTCGTTACAGATCATGGATCCAAATGGGTACCGGCAAAGTGGGTGAAACCATGGCTGTCAGAACCAGATTCGCAGATGCCCTAGGCTGACATATGGATAGTTCCCATGGTCCTTTAAAAGGAGGGGATGAGTTTGCCTTTTGGCTTTCCTTCAAGGTGCGGCCAGCCTTGTGGTGGGAGCCCTTGGGTAAACAAGCCCCAAGTGCCCCACATTGGATAAATGAGTGCCAGGTGTCCTGTTTTGGGGACGGAGTCTGGGGCCTCTTGCAGAAAGAGTGGAGTGTCTGTCTGTGAGGTGGACGCACTTTGCAGAGTTTTCCTGTTGGGGAAGGCCCTCCTGACTCTCCCCGCAACTGGGCCCCAGTCAGGTTTGGCATTTGCAAATGGAGGCTTTGTGGGGAAACAATATGTATTTAAAAGAGAATGACCATATAGTGAACCAGCCATATGGGATGTTGGCCTAGCTATGTAGCTGCATTCTAGAAACTACTTCAAAGGAAGAAAAAATAAGAAAGAGCAATGACAGCTTCCCTAAGGAATGCAGGAGTGAACAGATAAGAGTGACCAATTGGATACTGCGGGAGAAGAACTTAAGAACCAACGGGAACTGAACTAAGCTGCATTTTTACCTTGTGCTAGAGACTTTTAACCAATTAAATAATGCGTGACCGCGTCTAGGGAAAGAAAGATTGTATAAAAGGGACAGACAAAGAAAATAAAACGGCTTCTGTTTGATTCACATTGAATCGTGCGGAGTCCAGTTTTTTCTCCTCAGTTGGGCTATTTTTCATGCCCTGAGGTAGCACTGTCCAGTGGTACCTTTCATATGGTGCAGAGGCATTACTAGCAGGTACGGTAAAAGCAAATTTAAAGGCATCCTCCGGGTGTAAGTGTATGGTAAAAAACCAGTCCTTTAGATCAATTACTGTTAAATGCCAGTCTTTTAGTATCATTGTCGGTGAAGGAAGCCCTGGCTGTAATGGGCCCATGTCTTCAATTACTGCATTAATGCGTCGGAGGTCATGTAGCAAACGCCACTTTCTGCTCTTTTTGAAAATAACAAATACAGGAGAATTCCACGGACTGTTGGTAGGTACTATGTGCCCTGCATGGAGTTGATCTGCCACTAAATCTTTTAAATGCTGCAGCTTTTCTAAGGCAAGGGGCCACTGGTCCACCCAAACTGGAGTTTCAGTTTTCCAGTTTATTTTCAGGGTGTGCTGCATTCCAGTGGCCCTCAGGATAAATTTGACCCGATGCTGACACCCCATTGAGACAGACAATCCCCCCCCCAGAGTGAGAGGGGTAGGAAGCACAAAAGGCCAAACATTAGCTCTTGTTTCCTCTGGTCCCACAATTTGAATAAAACACTGACTTTGTTCAGGGAGCATGTGGCCTCCTATGCCTGGAATAGGTGTGGAGACCTTGGAGACTGGCCACTGTGCTGGCCCGGATGATTTTGAAATAACAGTTACATCAGCTCCTGTATCAATTAACTCTGACAATTCTATTGTCTGTTTAGGATTTCCCCATTCCAGTTGACAAGTTAAAAGTGGTCTTGCATTGTATTCCAAAATATCTGAGGGCTCCCTGTCGAACCAAAACCTTGGGCTCCTTGCCATAAGGTGGAGGCTCGAGGGGAGCAAGCATCAAAATACACTAGTTGTGCAATACACGATTTTGCTGGTAAAAAACAGGGCGGTGTAGGAGACCACACCATAATTTTGATTTCACCACAATTATCACTGTCAATCACACCAGGTAATGCAAAAAGTCCTTGCATAGTAGCAGACGACCGTCCCAACAATAAAGCACTTCTGTTGTTGCCTAGTGGCCCCCAGACTCCTGTTGGCACCGCTTTTACATCAGAATTATTCAGTTACTGACTCTGCGGTGGCCAGATCCACTCCGGTGTTGCCGCAGGTCTTTGCATATAGCTCCCCGGCTGGGATCCCGGTTGTTGGACAGGAGCCACTTGTATCATTGCACGGCCCCTTTTCGTGCTCTGATTCCCGTTTCCCTGCAAAGGCTTTCCATCCTTGTCAAATTTGGATCGGCACTGGTTTGCATAATGACGTCCCCTTTTACAGTGGGGACAAACTCCTGGGACTTGTGGCTTGTTAAATTTTCTCGGGCACTGCTTAAGAAAATGGCCTTTTTGACCACAGCTAAAACACTGCTGAGAGTTAAGGTTTACGGCTGCAAAAGCAGTGGCCATTTCCATATACTTGTGTTTCAGCGAGCCTACTTTATTGCAGGCTTCTATCATTTCGGACAGTGAAGGATCTTTCAGCAGGATTAACACTTGTTTACAGTCCTCATTAGCATTGCTAAACGCTAGTTGTTTCAAAAGCAATTCACGAGTGTCGTATCATGAACTTGTTTACTCAAGCTTTCTTGCAAGCGATCAATGAACTGCATATATGGCTCATTTGTTCCTTGCTTAATGTCAGTAAAAGCTTTCGAGGGTTTGCCCGCTGAGGGTAAGATTGTAGAAGCCTGTAAAGATGCAGCGCTTATTCCCTGCAAGATTTCTTGCAGCAGGGCAACCTGCTGATTGGGGTTGGCCCAGGAGTCCCCAGCCCCTAAAAGCATTTACATGGTCACCTGGCGATAAAGATGACCATTGGGCAGTTGTGAATAATGGGCACGTAACTCTTCTAAATATTTTTTCCAAGTTCCGTGCCAAAGTACATACTGAGAAGGGGTTAACAATGCATTGGCTAGCATTTTACAGTCATGCAGAGTGAGAGTTTGTGAACGATGAATTGCCTTTAACAGCTGTTGGGTATATGGGGCATGCAGACCGTAATCAGTAATAGCCTGGCGCGTATCCTTAACAACTTTATATTCTAGCGGTCGGAATGCCGGTTGCTGTCCTGGCACATAAACAGCTGGGAAAGCTAATTTAGATACCAAATCAACATCCCCTGCCTTTTGAGCCTCTGCACGAATATGTCCCCAAGTTTCCTGAGGGTCTGGGGGAAACTGGTCAGGCTTACTTTCTGGGTCTATCACACCCAGATCAGAGGGATCATCTGGTTCATTCTTAGCAGTCACAGAAATCCCCTGACAACGACGTGGAGCCAAGAATTTGGGCTCAGGAGCCGAGAAGTGTGGAACTTTAAGTTCACTCACAGAATTCAGGCACTGAGATGCCTCGTCATTATCATTATTATTGGGAGTCTCCGGCGCAGTCACCTCCGCGTGTGGCATCCCAGACTCCTGTGAGGCAGTCTTATTGGAGGAATTATTCTTTTTCAGCATCTCAAAAATAGTGTGCCATGGGGTGAGCAATTGTGCTGCATTTTCGTCCCCTGTTGTTGCTTTATTATACAATTTGATCCCTGCAGCATCCCATGTATCATCATTAAAAATAGTGACTGCATTAACATGTGGGACTGCAGTGGACACCCAGCGTAAAAGCACATGCAGTTTATGAGAGTCCAAAAGGACCTTATGCTTTTGCATCAGACTTTCCATGAGCCATAAGACAGCTTTTTCGTCTGTGCTTAACGTGTTCCCCATCTTTCCCCATCGTTCACCTCGCTCTCCCACGATGGTGATTTGCTGGCCAGCTTATCCACGCCAAGGGAGGTTCTCCTCCCCCTCTACTCTGCCCTGGTGAGGCCTCATCTGGAGTACTGTGTCCAGTTCTGGGCTCCCCAGTTGAAGAGGGACATGGAGCTACTGGAAAGAGTCCAACGCAGGGCCACTAAGATGATTAAGGGATTGGAGCATCTCCCATATGAAGAGAGGCTAAGGGAACTGGGTCTGTTTAGCTTGGAGGAGGCTGAGGGGGGATCTCATTAATGCTTATAAATATCTAAAGAGTGGGTGTCAGGAAGATGGGGCCAGACTCTTCTCGGTGGTGTCCAGTGACAGGACAAGGGGCAATGGGCACAAACTGGAACACAGGAGGTTCAATCTTAACATAAGAAAACACTTGTTTACTGTGAGGGTGACTGAGCACTGCAACAGGCTGCCCAGAAAGGTTGTGGAGTCTCCATCTCTGGAGGCATTTAAAACCCATCTGGACGTGTTCCTGTGTGGTCTACTCTAGGATGCTGCTCTAGCAGGGGGGTTGGACTAGGTGATCTTGGGAGGTCCCTTCCAACCCCTACCATTCTGTGATTCTGTGATTCTGTGATATGTAAAGCCTGAAGACTGGAGCTTGAACGAATTTAGAAGGGGAAAAGTTCATTTTCAAAGGCTATAATTAATTGGTTGCCTTGGGACTGAAATGAATTAGAAAAGTAATAAGAGCGGAAAGACTTTTTCTAAAAAAAAATAAATCCGTGTGTAATATTTGGTCTGATACTCATGTAGTTTTTATGTGCATTTCTAGGACTGAGTGCTTAAAAAAATAGCAGAATCTTGTGTTTTTTTCCTCTACTTTGGACCAGACACTCTTGTATACCCTCAGCTTTCTTGCTGCACCTCTTGTGCAAAGCATCATAACATAACAAAATTAATCAAACCAAAAAAATACACCTTGAAGTAACATCTCTGACATCAATTCAATGAAAAGTTACAGCTACATCAAGAAACTAGGCTTTCTTCCTGGATTTAAAAGCTAAATCAAGCCAAAATATCCTCACAAGAAAGGTGTTCCAAGGAGATGACATATAACCAATGAAATGTTTTACTCCTGCAGCTCATACAACAGTACTGGGGGGAAAAAAAAGCATCAGTCACGTTTCCCTGCAATGATCACAGGATTTATATATATGTTTAACACAAAATGAAACAGAAAAAAAGTATCTTCCTTTAATATATTTTGAGTTACAGGTAGTATGAAGTGCACATCTACTAATTATGCTTTATTGCTCTGAAAAAGTCATACAAAGAATAACCTCACCACTACAGATGCAAAGTTAAAAAAAACATTAAACACCTCTAAGATACTGTAGGGGCTTAGTTTCCTCTGGCTTAGCAGTCTTTACCATTTAGATGATGCCTTATGTACATTAATTTTTTTTTCTGCACAGTAACAAAATTCAGCATAATCGTTTGTGTTTTGAAATTCACATTAGTTTTGCATTAACAGGAGTTAGTATATATACATTTTTGGTAGGCATTTTTTTCATCTTTTTATTTTCTTGTTAATTTTTTTTCAATGCAGTGCAGCTCTGATTTCATCTGGGCTATTTGATATTACTGAAAATATAAACTTAACCATCAGCAACTTAAAAGCAATTACCTTCTATCTCTCAGCTTTTTTTCTTGTTTCAGAGAAACATCAATCTGGATTTAAACATATAGGAACACATCTACAGCTAAAGGTAGCTACAAGGTCACAAAAAGACAGTAAGCTGGAAAGCCTAGACTGGAGTACACGCTCTGTAGTGCTGAAGACTTGTCATACGCAGGGAGCTCATATCCTGATGGGTGACCTGCAGGCCTATCCCCGTCTGTGTGTTTCAGTGGTGGGAACTGCAGGTAAGTGAGAAGAAAGTGACTAGGAGAAGGGGCAAGCTGACCTATGGCCATCTCAAAGACTAAGCTTTCAGGAGAGGCAGTAACCATCAATAAGATTTACCCACTGGAGTAAAAAATGAAAATCTAATATTTGGATTTTGCAAAATCTTATATTTGGACTTTGGATCCTATGGAGCAATACTTCAATCGAAGTCTGAGACAAATAATAGAGTGCTTTCATTTCTGGTTTGGGTTATGATAAAGGAAATTATTGAAGCATGTATTCATATGCTTTTTAGACCTGAGATCTTGGTGCCTCAGCTGTGGGAACAAAAATGGGAATAATAATAGGAATAATTGGAGTTTGTTGGGTTTTTTTTCTCTAGACATTCACTTTCAAAAACTTTGTATTTAAATACTTAGGAAAGTTTCTTTCTTCAAGGAAGTACATAGATTACATAAATGATGAAAAAAGCAAGGACTGGTTACCCAAGATCTGTTTCACAGACCAGAAATACTAATTGTGACAGTCTATGAAATTAAAAAAAAATTTACTTATGTAGGTATGGAGGAATGGCTTGCTGAACAGGGCCGAATGTAACAACTGTGAGCGAGCAGTACTGATAACGGGAGCTGTACTGCTGATAGCTGTAGCTTCCCAGGGTCACTCTGACCTGGAAGCTTGTGGAAAGCTCCAGGGCAGAATAAACCCGAATCTGGTGGAAAGTTCCAAGGTAGAACCTGCGGGAAGAATCCAGAAGAAGATAACCGCAAGAGGCTGGAATATGCAAATGTAGCTTTATGCTTAGCCAATCAAATATAGATATGTAGGCATAATTTAACATAAGTAGGCATAATTAACCTCCAGTGTATAAAAGGCATAGCAGAACTCGAATAAAGTTGAAGCTTGCTTATAACTCATACTGAGTTGCGTCCTGCTTCCCTCGCCTTCTCCAACATTCTGCAACATGTAGGTTAAAGGATGTCTGACTCAACAACGAATCATATTTGCTGCTTCAGGGTGAACAAGGAAAAAGAGGTACTAAATCCCTGTTTGGGAGAAGTCTGACCTCATGCATGCCGTGATAATTCTCTACAGTCCTTTCATTTTGTTTCTACTTAGTGAGTGCATTAAGAAGGTGGTCCTTTATACCTTTTTACAGAAAGCACTTTCTAAATTCAATCTGCTGCTAATGCGATTACTGGGAGTATGAGCACACAAGGGCTGGTTTCTTATCCCTACATTTAAATTCTATATACTCTTTCCTCTATTTCATTTACATGCCGGTGAGTATCTATGTAGTTCTTCACTTCTTTTATCAAACGTATGAGCAAGCTATAGCAAAATCATATACAACATACACAAATCTTTAGCAAATTCAATCTGAAGTCAGAAACACAAATGATGAACTGGTAACAGAAAAACTTGTTTGGTTGGTTTTTTTCCTCAAATAAAAAGTACTCTACCAACAAAAAGAAGACATTTTTCACAGTTAAAGTGTGTAGCAGAATCTTTTTTTTTCACATTAACAAACAAAGAGGAATTGGAAATAATATGTTCCTAGTCACTTGAAAGAGAAATTTGTTGAATATTGGTTGTTTTCTGGTACCAATATATCTTTTTGAAACTATAGAATGTTTGAGGGAGTTTTGGTTTTTTTTTTTCTTTTTCTTCCCCTGCCTCTTTCCCTCCCTCAGTATTATATGCAGCTTGTTTTGCTCTCTGCTTACTCAGACACATTTCTATGAATTAATTTTGTTCAGTTTTCACTTCTTGATATGTAGTCAAAATCTTTTTTAAACTGTACTTTTATTTGATCAGTTTGATTAATCACAGCAAAGCCATTCAATAATTTTCACAGTGTAGAGAATGTTAAGAGTATTACATACTGATACAATAGCAATTTGCAAGAGATGCCATCTGCAAGCAATGTTTTCAGTGTTAAAAGCTGTTAGCCTTTTGCTCTACACAACATAAGCGTAACATCAAAAATAGTAATAACCAGATCTCTCTCTACTGAAAACTGTTTTGATTTGTGATAGAAATTCCGTATCCAGACAGAATTTGATAAAGTGGGTCAAGCACATGGTTACGTTGCAGACATCAATCACCTTGGGGAGGGTGGGGAAATAAAAAAATTATAATTTTTTTCTAACCAACTAAGCAGATACTCACTGCTTTCTTACTGCATATTTTGAAAACTATGCCTTTGTTTTTCTGTCTTTTTGCAATGTTTGCAGATTAATCTGAGATATCTAAAAGGCAGCCTAACCAAATAACAGCAATGTATGAATTTCTCATACACCTGTTCAGGACTCCAGTTCACTCACCCTGGATTTTGTTGCCATATCTGAATACTACAGGAGGTATGGCAGGTAAGCAAATGCTACTATCTAAAATGTTTTCAAGGCCTTGGATGTTTTAAATGATTTTTTTTTTTAAACACAGAAGTCCCATGAGGTGGAAAATGCTTTCCTGCTCAGCAGCCTGGGATGCACTGTGGGGGAGGAAGACAAGGATGTGGATGAGAAAAAGGTCAGAGGCTCATCTCCAGAGTGCACCCATCTTAACTAGTGGAAGTAATGGTATCTCTGCATGTGCCTATCCATAGAGAACATCTGTTTCACCTGAGTGTTTGGAAACATTACTCGTAGGATGTATTCTCTATGATACATTTACTATACTTTAATCTATTACTTGATAGAGTAATCTTATTTTGATTTTACATTATTACTTCAATAATGTCACAGAAATATAAATTTGTAATCATCTTACACATTTTTATGCTAAGACTTCCTTAATTTTTGCTCCTACATACCCTTCAAACTAATCAGTCAGTTAGCATAAATATATCTTTCTTAACATTACAACTAATGCATATTATGCTTGAAGTTTTATTCTGTTGTTACCCTTATTCCTTTTACAAACAATACTAGTTAAATTGCTTGATTTCTGTTTATACATGGTGCATAACTATTTTTTCTAAGAGCCTAAATGCAAATGACACTAATACTAGAAAAACGGATATTATTTAATTTTAAAAAATGTTTTAATGTATGCAAAATAGGGGCCTGTTTCAACAAGATGTAACTTCATCAGCATCAGCACATTTGATGTTGAAAACAATGCATTTATGAATGTATGAAACTTTAAAAAATATGGATTTTTTATTTAATACTTCGAACATTTTAATTCGAAACCCTTTATAATCTGAGCAATTATTTTACAAGTGTTTAGTTGCAATAGTTGTTACATAGGATTTCCAAAAGATTTAAAGTACCTAATTGTCCCTGACATCAGTAAGAATTTTGATGAAATCTTAGATCATTTGAAGCTGACAAAGGGTTCCTTCCTACATTCACATACAGAAATATTTTTTTTAAATCTAACAGAATTCCATGGGAAATGTTCTTTTTATTGGGAACTTATTTACTGAAAGAACAAAGAGAGTTTCAAATCAACATATCAAGAACAGTAAAAGGTAAAAACCTTAAGTTATTTTAGGCC
Source organism: Podargus strigoides (assembly GCA_028020825.1). Taxonomy (NCBI): domain Eukaryota; kingdom Metazoa; phylum Chordata; class Aves; order Caprimulgiformes; family Podargidae; genus Podargus; species Podargus strigoides. The sequence goes on along the minus strand of CM051662.1, from coordinate 30,280,040 downwards.
TGTGCTTTTCTAAAACTCTAATTTATATTTTACTTATAAAATATATTGCTATATATGAAAGCAAGGAAATAACTTATAACTGAGTTTAATGTTTAAGTGAAATTTATTAAATTCTTAATTTAATACAGAATTGAGCTCTACACATTTATCACCAGCAAGGATTCAGTTTTTAATCCGGGCTACAAAGTTTTTACAAGCATCTTTTCAATGATTAATCTCCAAGAATAGGTTGATGCTGGATATAAAAGCAAACTGTTATGTAACTCATTACACAGTCATCGGGTTAGACATAACATCAAGCATGCTGCATGGGATTTTAATTGCATAGATTAACTGACAGGAAATGAGACTGTCATGACTTAAACCTGAGTACAACAATCTGAAAAACATGTCTGTAACTCTAAGTAGAAACTAGGAATATTCACAAAGGACTGTATCAATGTAAAAATTGGAATATTTCCAGGCTGGCAAAGGAATAATTTGTGTTGCAATTCTTATTTATTATAATAAATGCTTCGTAGGGGGAATGTCAATAGTTAATAAGTACTGCATATCGCCATAAAAAGATTAGCTTAGAGATCTCATAAGTGATTTGTGTTGGAATTTAATCGCATAAAAATTGCAGACATTATTCAGAAACAAATTGAATCACTATAAAACAGCATTGCAAGGACAAGGGTAGCTACATGACAGACCTAGAGGCTATTCCAAAGCTGTCAACATAATTGTCTGAGGAATTTGCCAAGGAGACATGCTACTGATAGAAAATAATGTTCCACTCCCTGGCATTTAGTTATAGTAATGGTCAAACCTAAGACAAACATGAGTGAAATAGTGTTTTTCATTCCCACACAACACTGTTTCATGTCTACTAAAGGTGAGCACAGTTGTGTTTTCCTAGTTCTGTCTTAGACAATTTCCCATAAGAATTCTGCAGCCCTCAGAAGCTGATTAGTGCACCAAAAAAATAAAAGCTTTTCAAACTCTGATAGGAGTGTAAAATGTCACCTGTACTTCAGCACACAGATACTTTTAAAGGATGGCAGCTTGAGAAAGAACAGTTTTAGCAGAATCATAGTGATCTTCTTAACTCTCAAGTCAGAATTGGTAATTTCATGTTTGTATTTTTGATATTTTATTCCTTGTAGAATTTGAGAAAATTCTCTCTTGGGTTATACTGTGTAAACCCTGCTGCAGTCAAGAAGATAGCAGGAAGTTCCATTTGCTCTACCAGATAACACTTAAATGATACATCAGTTCACAAGAAACCTGAGTTGGAAGCATGAATATGAACCATAGGCCTGCCACCCAAAATCCCATTTCAGAATGGTCCAAATAGCCAGAGCACAGTGCCTAAAACGTAAGCTGCTGATCAGCCAGTACACAGCTGATCTGAATCTTCTGACTTTTTGAACACAGAAGGGCAAAGGCTCAGTGTTATGCACTGAGAGACTGCTCCGTGTTGAACACACAGATAACGTTCATTAGTGAGAGAAAATAGAATACAGGTGAGAGCAGGAGACTCACCACAGTGTAGGGCATTGATTAGGAAAAAAAAACAAACAGAAGGAGCACCATTGGAAAGGTACAGGAGGTTGCCTTTAGGTTGTCCTTCTACTGAAGAGTGAAAACTAATGAAGAATTTAAGATAAATACAAAAGCATGAGTCCTGTGTAGGCAGAAGTTGTTTATTTATATTTTTATTTGAACTATGAGTTTAGTGAGGGATACAGAGGAAAGGGCAAGAGCAGTAAAATGTCAAATAAACTGCAATGTCTGTTCACATAGGCAAAATAATCCTATTTCTCCAAGGACTGTGATGAGTCCAAAGATTTTGGGAGTCATTGCAGATTGTTTTCTGAAAATATTAAATAAGTGAACATCAGTGCTAAAAAAGTCAAACTGGACATCAGGAATTATTAAGAAAGAAATAAAGAACAAAACTCAAAATTCTACTATGCCATTGTGGAAACACATTATTTGGTTTTTACTGTCTTTAGCAGTGTATGCAGATCTTGTCCCTCCATATCAAAAATCATGTAATGGAACTAAAAAAGAAAGAAAGTAAAGCAAAGATAATGATCAAAGATATGAAAAGGCTGGTATATGAGGAGAGATTAAAAGACTATCACTCTTCTTCCTGAGAAAGAGAAAACTGAAAGACAATAAAATATAGGCTTCTAAAATCAAACGTTTATTACCTAGTTTTACTAGAGAACTGAGACAGATGAATAAAGGATTAGGAAGCAGGTTTAGCTGGTATATTTTCATTCATGATATGAAAATCTGTGGAACTTGCTGAAAATTTAGAGAGGTGAACATTTTTTAACAAAATCGTGGAAGAAAAGGCTTTTTGGAAGCTAAGGGGTTATAGGAATGAAAAAAGCAGTAAACAAAGGAACTAAAATGAGATACTGACTACTGTAACTATTAACACCTAAGCTTTACAAAAGCTTAATTTTTTTAAGCTTGTATTAAAACAAGAACTTTCCTCCCCCTTTCCCAGACTCAAATTCACTCCTTCATTACCATCCCCCATTCCAAGCAGTGCAGGAGGGATGGGAAGAGTGTGGTCAGTACACCCGTTTCTCTCTACCACTCCTTCCTCCTCACACATTTTCTCTGCTCCCACATGGGTTTGGCATGGTCTGCTATGAATACCTGCACTGGGGCCATGGCAGACCTCTTCCTCTGTTTAGATCTCTAAAGAGATCTAATCATCTGCAGTCTGGTGTGGATTCTGAAATATTTCCCATCTTTCTATGAATTTTGTACCTCTTCTGTAGATACCTATACTGAAATATATTAAACAAAACTCATTACTTTTACAATGAACTCCATGAAGGTAGAATTCCATCAATATTTTCCATGCAATTTCATGTACTCAAAGATAACTTCCCCCATGGTCTCTTTGGCAAAAGTTGTTTTTCATGTTTCTTTTAAAATTATTTTAAAATAGTAATTCCTGTTCATTGCTTAGTATGAAACTGTTTTAGCTAAAATAGTCACTATGTCATGTTTGGAAATGTTTGTGGCCAGGATGGTTTGCAGTCTACTTGGTAGAGCACTCTTCCCTGAAATTCTTGAAATATTGCATTAAAACAAATGAAACAAAACACACTAGTTCTGTAAGATAAACTTTTTCCCTTCTTAAAATGAAAAAAATATATTTTTGGTCTTTTTAAACCATTTCAAAATTTAGTTCATTATAACTAGGATATGTCCTCTCCTACTGCTACTCGAAAGAGTATTTTCAGCAAGACAAAAAGCCATGCCTATTTATCTAACTGATTATGTAGAGATGAAATGAAACTGATTGTACATATGCAGTTAAATGCAAGAAGTGAACAAAAAAAATGTCATTGGAGGCATGTACAACACTTTACACTAGTTGATATTTCACAGGTTGTTTTTTTTTAATTTAATGGCTCCTTTGAGACATTTCTGCTTAGCTTTCCATCTCACCCTTGTCGCTATCATGTTGGCTACAGTTAGCAATTATCATTTGTGTAAAAATTGTGTTCCTATCAGCTTTATCAATTGAGTTTTTTAATATCAACACTATGATATCCTCTTCAGGTGATTTTTTTATCAGCAGTTAAACTAGCTCAAAAGTAGAGCAAATAATCTGAAAATTAAATAACAAAAATCAATTGCCAGTGTAAGAGGATGAAGCTCAAATGGATTTTTTTTTGGAATCAAATGTATTTGTCTTCCATATTAAACATCTACCCACTCTGTTTCTATTTGCAAGTTTTTTAATTTTTTTCCTTTTTATTTATCCATCTCTCACTTCTGATTTATAATATTAAAGAAAAAACAAATACATTATTAAAACTGCCACTTGGTAACAAACTTCTTATAAGTAGGAAAACAAAGGTCAGTTTTGAAGAAGGTTCTAACTGATGCAGATGGCCAAGAGAAATGGAAGGGCTATTGTGTCTGTCTACACAGGCACTGGTAATTCTTACAGCAATTCAGTACTTTTCTAACCATCTTAAAATTGGTTAAAAATCACAGAATCACAGAATCATCATAGAATGGTAGGGGTTGGAAGGGACCTCCCAAGATCATCTACTCCAATCCCCCTTCTAGAGCAGCATCCTAGAGTAGATCACACAGGAACATGTCCAGACAGGTTTTAAATGTCTCCAGAGACGGAGACTCCACAACCTTTCTGGGCAGCCTGTTCCAGTGCTCAGTCACCCTCACAGTAAACAAGTGTTTTCTTATGTTAAGATTGAACCTGTGTTCCAGTTTGTGCCCATTGCCCCTTGTCCTGTCAAAATCCCCTTCATATCAGTCACAAAACTATAATAATGGTTCCTTATCCTTAGTCTAATGGAAATTAATTGTGCTAAAATATTCAGAAAGGATCAGATAAACAACTAGCAATAGTGTACAACAAAGCTGAAAGTCCATTGAAGAACATGAGAGTTCATAAAACAAAATTTAAAAACCTGTAATTTAACTTAATATTTAGATAAATATTTCAATCTATTTAATCAGACTTATTAAATAATTTACTTGTGTGTATTAGATTCACAGAAAGCAAAATTCAAAATAAAGGAAAAAATAACATCTCTCAATTTTATGCCAGCTGTGATCAAAGCCTAGCCTAGAGCCAACTGGCCTCTTTGCAGGGATAAATTACATCAATAATAGCAACAACTGTCATTCTCACTTATACATGAATGCAAATGAAAAAATACTCCTGATTTTCATTTATAACTACCTGATTCTGCTCAAGATTTCTTGGTACAAAGTGTCCTGGGTTACAATGTATTCTATTACCATGAGCTGTTGAAACCAGGCACCGATGTTCCTTGCCTCCTCCCTCGGGACTAGCTTCTGTTAATAGGCCCAACAATGCCTTGCCGCATGACTCATAGATAACCTGGACTATTCTTCTGTTAATGCGCCCATCAGTGCCTTGCCCTGTGACTCACCATCCCTTTGTGAGATGCTCTGGCCAGGGGGGAGGGAGCCAAGCATTCCCACCGGGGATAAAATCTGGGGTTTGGAACAGCACGAGCAGCCTTACCCGCTGGAATCCCAGAGGACAAGGACTACACCACCACCCGATAATTCGGAGGAGGACCGGACTTCTTTTCTACAAGATCACCGCTTCAACAGGACCATTTCAAAGAGAACTGCAGCTACCACTACATCGGACTGCTACCAGCACCCTGCCCGGCAGGGTGTCAGGTTGTATCCCTGACTCTGTCAGGTTTTAAACCAGTTTCTCTGTATTATTGTTTTGTTGTATATATTAGTAAAAACTGTTATTCCCATTTCCTCATATCTTTGCCTGAAAGCCCCTTAATTTCAATTTTATAATAATTCGGAGGGAAGGGGGTTGTATTTTCCGTTCCAAGGGGGGCTCCTGCCTTCCTTAGCAGACACATGTCTTTCAAACCAAGACAAAGGTTATTTTTCAAGTTGTTTTCAACTTGCATGCTTTTCAGTAAAAGCCTTTTGCATTTTCCTCAACATTCTTTCCCCACGACTGAAAAATAGACTCGTATTCTGTTTCACTTAAGTACAGACCAAAGTCTTAGAACTAAATTTTAATTTTTTAATTATTTTTTTTTTTTAGAAAAAGGCTCTTTCATGTTTTTCTTCATAAAGTAGTGCTTGCTGGAATTCATGGCAGAGTCTATGTATTTCTGTATTAATAAAAAAACCAGATTTTATCTATTTATAATGATTCTTTCCATATTCATTCTACATCAAGTCAATTTAATTTTATGATCTGCTGAGCTGGCACAATCTCAAGAGTCATGTACATCATAACCCATCCTTGGGATCCCCTTTGTCAACTCCACAATCACAGAAAAGTTTCTCATCCCACAGAGGATGAAGAAATGTGTCTGTAATAGACACGCATCTTCTCAGGTGGCCAGAGAGGTAATGACTCACATTCTAAGGTCCAGACTTCTGCAGACAAGGAAGTGTGTTTGGGTTGTGCTTATTTTGCCATTCCTTGTCTTCTCTGGACAGAGGAAGAAGAACAGATGCAATCACCCAACTCACCACCTGATACTGCTGATTAGTATTAGCTGCTTTGACAAGGGAGATATTCAGATGATATCACAATACTATTTAATCATTTCATTTCATATCATGTGTTTGCATTGCTACAATTACGTTTTCCATTCATTGACTTCAACATTGACTATAAAATCAGCTGAGTCTGCAAATCTTATTTCTGGTATCATTGTGAAACAGATTAAGTCAGTTAGCCATTTTGAGATCTTGGTAGTTTGCTCATATTATTTTATTTATTACTGGGCTTTATTTTCATATGTTATACTCAGACTACACCATTAATAACAGAGAAATCTCATTTTACATAAATAACTTCTATAGTAATTTTTTTCTCCTGAGTTAAGGAATGTGTTATGTGATGTACAGCATTGTGCTTTTGTATTTCTGATTCCCCATCAATGGACAGAGAACATCTTTAAACAGTAAAACATTTTTGTCTTAAACATTACAAGGTTACTCTGCTGTTTTGGTACCCTTCATTATATATAGCATTTTATAGGACTTATGCCATTCCTAAGGGGGGGAAAAAAAAGTTCTAAGGCATAATGTTGCAGAAGGTGAGGGAAGCAAGACACAACTCAGTATGAGTGATAAGCAAGCTTCAACTTTACTTGGGTTTTGCTATGCCTTTTATACACTGGAGGTTAATTATACCTACTTGTCTATATTTGATTGGCTAAGCATTAAAAGCTACATTTGCATGTTCCAGCCTCTTGCGGTTATCTTCTTCAGGATTCTTCCCATTCTTGTTAACGGCAGGTTCTGCCTTGGAACTTTCCACCAGATTCGAGGTCATTCTGACCCTGGGAAGCTACTGCTATCAGCCGTACTGCTCGCTCACAGCTGTTACATTCGGCCCTGTTCAGCAAGCCATTCTTCTACAGCATAATTTTTAAATAAAGTCATCTATTTTCATGTTTGTTTTGTTTACACAAGGATTTTCAAGATAACTAAGTATGGCCCTTATAGATGTGCTTAAAAGCCTTGTGCTGTTGAAGTTAATGAGAGGGTGAGAAAGTCAACTGCAGTTCATTTTAGTGAGGTGACAGAGTGGAAACTAAATGCTTGATAAATAGTCTTTGCTGCATCCTGTCAATAAAGATTGTTCACTTTTTAAGATTTCTAATTCGCTTTACAACCTTACTGTGGGGAAGCAAGACAAGGCCAAGCTAGTGGGAAAGTACAAGAACTAGCTACGTGCATAGAGATAAGAGGTAGAAACAATAACAGAACATGAACAAGAAGTGGATAAGTAGCACATGTTCAATTAGTTTGCAAGATGATAGGAGTATTAAAGGTAAACTACTGAGCTGTGGGTATAAATATGAACTGATCTATTAATAGCTACAGTATAAATGTGCACCGACCTATTAATAGCCACAGTAACAGTATAAATTGGAGCTGATGTACTAATAAAGCGTCTTTCCTTCTGCACTACCTGGGAAGTCCGTGCCTTGCTTGACACAAATGGTGCCCGAACAGGGTCCTTGAACAAGGTACTCGGGAGATCACAGTCAGTTTGAAGTGCTGAACCGGTGGCAACAACCCCATCGTGATTTATGCTGCTGAAAAAAAGCAGGATTTACGCTGCTGAAAAGAAGCAGGATTACGGCACCGTACTCAATCATCTCTGCAGGACAGAGGTGAGCGACAGGGAAAAATGGGTTCTGAAATGTCTAAAGAAGAGAAAAATGCGTGTAGACTTCTGGAAGCCATGATGACTAAACATAGTGCAAAAACAGGAGAATTTGAACTGTGCGGCTCCTGCCCGAGCGATAAATCAACTGAGGAAACAGCGGCCCCCCAGATGATGAATGCTTGTTCAAAGATACGTTCCCCTTTGGCTTCAGCTGCAACCGCATTTGTTACTGACGAGGGGGACGGTTCGCCTGAGGATCCCTTTGATCCGGGACCGAGGGATCCTGAGCAAGAATCTGACCTGTACCCGCCTGATAACCACCTACAACCCCCCGTAACTACTGGCTCGAACAGACGGGGGCAATGCTGGGAGGAAGCCTTGCGAGCGGGTGATTTTCAAGTGGTCACGGCGTGCTGCCGGCCTCTATTGCCTCCGGCGCAGCGCCGAGCACCCAGGCGGCTGACAGCGGCCGGCAGCGAGGCCGTGCCCAGCGCAGCGGAGGGACTCGATCGGCGTCCCCCCTCCCCTCCCCCGCCGCCCCCCCACCCACTGCGGTGCGGGCGGCAGGGGAAGCCGAGCGGGCCCCGAGTGGCGGCGGCGGTCAGGGCTGCGGGCTGTTACAGGCCTTTCCACGGGGGAATTACATCCACTGTGTGACCTTCCTAAAGGCAATCCAGCCTTAACTTCCCTGCAATAATATGGCAAGATCCAGAGACCAAGCAATGGAAACAACATGTGCAGACTGTAAACCGTGGTGGGGATTATGGCCTGCCGATATTTCTTTAAGTCAAATTCTTAACCTGGTGTGTCTGTAGTGTCACGGAACAACGCAAGCAGAAGCATTTAGTGCCTTCAGTTTTTGTTTTGTTTGATTTATTGTTACAGGCGCCTGAGAATGCAGTGATCAGTGTATGTGTGTGTGCTTCGGCCGAGGCAGTGGTGCGCTCAAGTTCTGTTGTTGCTAAGAGTGTGTGTATGCTTGTTTGGTACAACACAAGTATGTTTAAGAAAAAGGAACAATGAGTTACAGCGGCTCCCCCCGTGGAACAGCCACGGTGGACCCAGGAGCCCTGGTGGAAATACTGGGGCGAGTTCATGCAAACATCGCCCACCCGCTCCACAGAGCGGCTGCGTCACGCGGGGCGAAGGGCTGGTGCCTGCCATGTGCTTAGAAAGTTGTGGTGGATCAGAACACAGAATGGCAGCAGAGATATAGGGAGTTACAGGAGGATGATAAAGTAAACAAGGAGACAGTAGATTCTGAGGATCCTAAGACCAAAAATCCGTTTGATCCCGGGCCAAATGATCCCGAGAAAGAACCCAAATTATACTTCCACCCCCTGGCCCAGCTCGCCTCACTGCGGCAGCAGCCCCCCAGCGCTCGGTGGGCCGCCCCCATTGCTCAGAAAAAGCCCTTCCACCACCATTTAACCCCTGTGTTACTTATGTCATCTACAAATCCTTTTAGAGATCACACTGAAAACAAACCAGCAGTGCAAAAATGCAAAAAAAACACCTTAAAGCAAGGAGACTTTTCTTTTGAACCAACCCCCGACTCATGTCAGGTTGCCTTACCAGATGTTTAAAGACCTGCCCCGTGTGAGGCTGGCCATCAGGTTCATTTCATTTAAAGGAAATTCAACCAACAGGAGTGTAAAAGTTATAATTCACAGTTGTGCATTTAAGATACTAGTGTAAACCTCACTTCATAGAACTCATGTGCAAAATTGTATTGACAGTAGAAACCATGGCTAGATGCCCTGCCAGCCTCCCCCGGCCAACAGGCCATCGGCAGCTCCTTTGCCTGCACACGGACAACTGGAGAGAACTCTAATACTGCAAGCAAAGACGTGATTGGTTTAATGCTGCATCAAACAAACCTATGAGTTTTTTTCTACACACGTCTTTTCCCGAAGATATTTTTTTTTCCTTACAGGTGGAAACCGAACTTGGGCCAGAGTTCCAAAAGCAATAAGAGGAGGCCCATGTGATACAGGGGCAAAAGAGCTGATAGTAACGGTTTAACTAAAAATATGCAATTCTTTTTGCTAAATGTGTAACCTTGCTTGCTGAGGAAAACGAAGGCTGCGAGACGCTGATAAAACGAAAACAGTCCTTTCTCAAATTAGCCCTTCCTCTTATTGTTTCTACTTTTTCTAATGAGAGGGGGGACTATTCCCACTTCTTCAGCATTTGAACCAGCTGGAGCCGACCCCGCGGTCTGGAGAAGAGCCAGAGGCCCACAGAGCATGCGCAGCCAACTAAGGTGAAAAGTTCAGATGAGAGGAAGACTTGGAGCCTTCCTCCTGAGACCCCCAAAGATGACCACCAGGAAGCACTGCGCAGGCACAACCAGGTGGAGCAAGAGGCGTGGAATATTATAATGATTTGATGCAATCTTTGTAAATGACGTAATGTCTTCTGACACAACCCTCATGAATATGTATTTCTTTATGCCGTAAAAAGAACACGCTTTTACCCCTAGGTGTGCAAGCTAGGAGGAGCGATCCCCCTTGCACCCGGCGCTGAATAAACATACCTACTTTATAACTTTTCCAGGGTTATAGAATCTTTTCCGCATGTCAGTTTTGGTGACCCAGATGGGATGCGCTCTGCTTGGCTGCAGGATCGACTGAGGGGCGGACATCCTAGGGGCGCCCCCAGACCTTTCTGGAGGAACTCTGCTACTCAGCCGCTCACTGCGGGAGCAGACAACGACCATCTACAACTGCGGATGAAGGGTATGTTTTATTGGGGTAGCCTGTAAGTCGGATGCGTGGCTAGGGCAGCTGGTAAATCACGCAGAGACGTCTGGCGTGCAGCATAGTCCCTATAGGGAAAGGAGTCTCCATTTGGTGGGAAGCCGGCTTGGGGATTCGCTGACTTATAGGGCAGCCGCCAGCGATCCTTAGGGTGGATCGAGTGAATCCATAGGGAGTGTGTAGGATGAGTGTTTGGTTTTTAATAGGTGCAGTTAGTGTTTCTTTGTTGATTTGTGTAGGAAGTTATTGTTTGATTCGCTCTTTTGCTTGTCCGTCTGGTATATGTATGCCGTGTATGTTTGTTTAAAATTGCTAAGTGTATTTTTACTTGTGTGGGTAGGGGTTCGAGTCCTCTAGGGAGCTCGAGTTTCCCTTTCTGACGGATTTGGCGGAAACTGAATTACGGCTAAGTGTTTGTGGTTTATGATTTATAGTAGGAAGTGTAGTCATTGTAACCGACAATTTTATGTTTGAGTAAAATAGAGTGTAAGGACCTCCTTTGTGTGGTTGTGCGATTTTTTGGTGTGTGAGACGCAGCCTAGCTGCGAAGCGAGTGTGGAGTTCTGATCTGCAGTTCCGTTATCCCATGAGGGAAACGGTCGGAGACGAACGAAGCGTAAGTGTGTAATACTTGAGACACCTGAGCTCAGCTGCCGGTTCAGTTGGCCAAAGCAAAGGTATCAGTTAAGGATTGATTGTTAACCACCTGTGTTCCTAGCGCAAAGTGTATGGCAGAGTCTGCCGACAAAATAATAATAACACCAAAATTAGAAGTTAATTATTGGTGTCCTATACATGGAAGTGGGGATTTTTCATGCGGCCCAATTTTTGTGATTAAGTGCTATACTTGTGAGCAAGACGTTTGAGTAAGGTTTGGAGATGACTTTTATTGTAAGTGCAGGAAGTGGTCAGAGTGGAATAAAATAAGGGGTGAGGGAGAGCTTGTGAAGGCATACTGTGGAAACTTGGAGAACGCAGAGAATCAATAAAAAATTTAAGGTCGTCCGGGAGGGAGTATCAAGACCTATCTCCCATTCCTTGGTAAAGAGTGTGCTTTAGTGCCTGTCCTTAGTGTCACTGCTATTGTTTGTTGTCTCAAATTACTGAAGTGGCTAGACCAAGAGAAATCGCACTCTGTCGGTGGTTTGGTCTCGAACCTTGGGAATTCCTAAATGAAGCAGGACATTGGATAACGAGAAGAAGTGAACAGGTTTATCTGGGAGGGATATATAAGTCCCCTGCTGGAATGTTTTTAGCTCTAGATTGGGAACAACCCGCTGTGGAAGATTTAGATTATCCTGGCCAGAGGGGAATCCCCTGCTTTGTGTGAGCCTGCTAGGAAATTGTTAAATTCCCGAGAAGGTTGGCATCCGGTCTGGGTATTATTAGAGTGTACATTTTGTCAAAAGAGGTGGTATTGCTCATCTGTCAGGCAGACAAGTTTATGCCCTAGGTGCCGGATTTCAGAACGATGTAACTGCACTAGGATCCGGCCAGAGTCGAACATTGTGAAGTTTATGTGTGGAAGGGAAAACCTACTCCCGAAAAATTTGGGACGTGTGAGAGGTAGATTGGGAAAAGACTGTGGAAAATTGTGGAAGGAGGTTTGGGTGGAAGCAAAGACAAAGGAGGTATAAATTGTGGTTGAAACAAGTTAAAAGAGAAAGGGATAGCATGGGAAGTGGTCAGAGTAAAGAAATCTTAAGAAAAAGTCCCGTGGGTTGTATATTAGCACATTGGAAAGATATCGCTGGGACAGGGGGTACAGAGAATAAGAGGACTCTCATTAAGTATTGTAATCAGTGGTGGCCCTTATATAAACTAGGAGATGAAGCAAAGTGGCCACTTAATGGAACAATAGATTATAGTACCCTTGTACAATTAGCGTTGTTTTTAAGAAAAGAAGGAAAGTGGGATGAGGTATCTTATGCTGACATGTTTTTTACCCTCCGGAATCACCCTGAGTGGCAGAGACTGTGGCACCCCTTGGTGCTAGCCCTAGAGAAAGAAAATAATAAAAATCCTAAACGCAGACTTAAGCGATGTTGCTCAGCGTGTAGCGTCGGTCAGAGGTGTACAAAACCAGATAAAATACATCAAGCCCCAGAACATGAATTAACTGATTTGTTTAAGCCTCCCCCTTGGAGACAGGAGGAAGATGCAGACTTGGAAGGAACCGATACTCCCCCGGGGAGCCCCGTGTCCTCTTGGACCAGAAAAAAGTCTGTACTTCAGGCACCTCTCCGGGAGGCAGTGGGACCCAATGGAAACACAATGTTTATTAAGGTACCTTTTTCCACCACTGATTTGGATGCATGGAAGAAAGTTGCTAGAGATTATCACAACAACCCGGTAAGCGTGGCTAAACATTTTCGGTTTATCATCAAACAGCACAACCCCGACTGGAATGATATCCAGTTGCTATTGGAAGCTATGACCGAGACAGAAAAACAATTAATTTTGAAAGTAGCAGCATATTTAACTGAGGATCAACATAAAGCAGATGTGAAAGAATTCTTCCCACTCCAAGATCCAAATTGGGATCCAAACCGGTCAGCAGAAAAAGCAAAATTACAGGCTTACCAGGGAAGGATTTCAAAAGGGATGGAAAAAGCCATTCCTAAAACTATAAATTGGTCAGCATTATACGCTATCAAGCAGGGTCCTTCCGAGTCCCCGTCCGAATTCCTGGATCAACTAAGGGATGTAATGCACCGTAACACACCGTTAGATCCTGGGTCGGAGATAGGAATACAGCAATTAGTATCCTTATTTTTGGGGCAATCTACAGGGGATATTAGGCGTAAACTAGTTTTGCCAATTAGTAGGCCCAGTACAAAAGAGACAGCCAGCAGCAGAAAAACAATCCAGTAAGTGAATTCTATTTCGCGTAAAGGGGTCAGTTTATGGAGGATCGCTGGGGGTACAAACAAGTCGGACAGATCACAAATAATAGACATCAATCCCAGTGACCCCAGAAACGACACAGCATGACCCGCAATAGATGGAACAAACTGAGACACAAGGTAACCCACAGAGGAAATGGGAGACAACCAGGAGAACAAGGCAGTTACATATGACAGAAGTAACCCCATGTTGCCTCCCCACAAAGCCCGCGTTTCTACGTGCCAGACCTGACTGCAATCCAGTTGCATGAGGAGTCAGGAGGTCCTTCCCCAACAGGAAACTCTGTGAAGTGCATCCACTCCACAGACAGACTCTCCAACCCTTCCTGCAAGTGGGCCCAGCTTTTATCCCCAAACAGGACACCTGGCACTCGTTACCAAAATGCAGGGCACCTGGGGCTTGTTTACCCAAGGGCTTTCCTTGCAAGGCTGGCCGCACCTTGGAGGAAAGCCAAAAGGCAAACTCATCCCCTCCTTTTGAAGGGCTGTGGGAACCACCCATATGTCAAACTTAATTCAGGGCTTGGGGTTCAGACCCTAGCACTTCAAAACTTCAGAAGTTGCATCCTGTGGAGGGGAAGAATTTAGAAATTCTATTAGATGAGGCTTGGAGAGTGTTCAGCAACCAGGAAGAAGACTATAAGCGGGGACAAAAGCGGGTGGTGGCAATTATTAGAGAAGAAAAAGAAAGAAAGCCCAGGCAAGGACTGCCCCGACTAGGCAAGGATCAATGTGCATGGTGCAAGAAGATTGATCACTGGAAAAATGAATGTCCAGAAGGAAAGCGAAGCAATCACAATGAGAAAGTAGTGGCTCATGTTAAGGAGGACTGACGGGGACCCGGGGGACCTACCCTAGCAGATCCGCTGGTTATAATAAAGCTAGGGAAGGAAGAAAAGGGAGTAGAATTTCTGGTGGATACAGGGGCAACATATTCAGTTTTGAATCAAGCTTTAATGCCCCTGGAAAATGACTATGTTATGGTAAAAGGAGCAACTGGCCAAAGTGAAAAAGCATACTTCTGTAAACCTTTAAAATATAAATTAAAAAAACAATGGGGCATTCATAAATTTTTGTACATGCCCAACTCTTCAAAGGCACTCTTGAGCAGAGATCTACTAGAACAACTAAATGCAATCATTAAATTTGAAAAAGGGGAAATTATTCTGGAGGTAAATGATCAACAATATGTACAAATGCTGAGTCTATTTTTAACCAGTGTATCCATTGAGAGACAAATTAGTGAAGAAGTAATGAACCAAGTATTTCCCGGGGTATGAGCCACTGATGTGCCAGGAAGAGCAAAAAACGCTGCACCTGTTGAAGTTAGACTCAAAGAAGGAAAACAACCAGTGAGAATTAAGCAATATCCCCTGAAAAGGGAGGACAGGGAAGGAATTCGCCTGGTAGTAGAAAAGTTTCTGCAATTTGGGTTATTAAGGGAATGTGAATCTGACTTCAACACCCCCTTATTACCCGTTCGTAAACCTGATGGATCATACAGGGTGGTCCAAGATTTACGAGCTGTAAATAAAATAACTAAAGATCTTTACCCAGTGGTACCAAATCCATATACTTTATTAACTGAGTTAACACCTGAACTAACATGGTTTACTGTTGTAGATTTGAAAGACGCCTTCTTTTGCCTCCCTCTCCACAAAGCCAGCCAGAAAATATTCACATTCAAATGGGAAAACCCCAAGAATAGACGTAAAACTCAGCTCACTTGGACGGTGTTGCCTCAAGGATTCAAGAATAGTCCCACCATATTTGGGAGCCAGCTTGCAAAAGATTTGGAGTCCTGGGAAGCCCCACCTAAAGAAGAAAAGCTATTGCAGTACGTAGACGACATCCTAA
Organism: Podargus strigoides; assembly: GCA_028020825.1. Classification (NCBI taxonomy): domain Eukaryota; kingdom Metazoa; phylum Chordata; class Aves; order Caprimulgiformes; family Podargidae; genus Podargus; species Podargus strigoides. The sequence continues at coordinate 30,264,825 of CM051662.1, read as the reverse complement.
TAGCTACCCGGACAGAAGGAACCTGTGTAACCTGGACAGTAAGTTTGCTAAATTTCTTGGGGCTTCAAGGATACCGGGTGACTAAGAAAAAGGCTCAAGTAGTAAAACAAAAAGTAATCTATTTGGGCTATGAAATTAGTGCTGGGCAGAAGTCTCTGGGACAAGACAAAAAAGAAGCAATATGTCAGATCCCGAGACCACAGACAGTGAAAGAATTACAAACCTTTTTGGAGATGACTAGGTGGTGCAGGCTATGGATTTATAATTATGGACTGCTTGCAAAACCCCTATATGCATTAATCACAACCGGGCAAAAGAATCTTCAGTGGACCAAAGAAGCTAAGCAAGCTTTCAAACAACTGAAAAAGGCTTTGATGTCAGCCCTGGCTTTAGGACTTCCAGATGTAAGTAAACCTTTCTTTCTATTTTCTCAAAAAAAGCAAGGAATTGCCCTTGGAATACTGGCACAAGACCTAGGCCCATATCGTCGGGCGGTTGCCTATTTTTCCAAGCAGCTAGATGGCACAGCCAAAGGCTGGCCTGGGTGTTTGAGAGCAGTTGCACCTGTGATACTGAACATCCAAGAGGCACGGAAGTTTACCTTGGGCCAGAAAATGACTGTGCTAGTATCTCACACAGTGTCTGCAGTATTGGAAGCAAAAGGTGAGCATTGGCTATCTCCTCAAAGGTTTCTGAAATATCAGGCTGTCATGGTAGAGCAGGATAATGTAAAAATTGTAGTTACTAACATTATCAACCCAGCTTCCTTTCTCAGTGGGAATATGGGACAGCCAGTGCACCATAATTGCCTAGAGACCATTGAAGCCACATACTCCAGCCGTCCAGACCTGAAGGACGATCCTATGGAAAACACGGAAACGTGGTTTACAGATGGGAGCAGCTACGTTATAAGCGGTAAAAGATATGCTGGGTATGCCATCACAAGCAGTCAAGAAATAATAGAATCAGGACTCCTACCTACAAACACTTCTGCACAAAAGGCAGAGATAATTGCTCTGACCCGAGCCTTGGAGCTAGCCCGAGATAAGACTGTGAATATTTACACAGACTCGAAATATGCCTTTGGAGTCGTACACACACATAAAACAATTGAAAAAGAAAAAGGACTGTTGAACTCGCAAGGCAAGAACATTAAGCACGCAGAGGAAGTTTTGAAATTATTAGAAGTGGTCCAACTACCGAAGAAGATAGCAATCATGCACATTAAAGCACACCAAAGAGTGAGCTCAAAGTTGGAAAAAAGGAATGAGCTGGCGGACAAAGTGGCAAAACTGGCAGCCAAAAGAGAGGTAATAACAGAAAAAACGTTTAATTCCTGATGGGCAAATTTCCCTAGAAGGTAAGACAGAATATACCAAAGAGGATCAGAAATTGATTACAGATTTAGAGGGATCATATAACAAAGAGGGGTGGGCTCTCGCACCACAAGAGAAACTAATCATTCCTTCTTATATGGTATGGTCCTTAGTAAGAGAAGAACATAAAAAAAGGCATTGAGGGGCAGAAGCCCTATATAGACATTTAATCAGAAAAATCATAGCTAGGAAATTGTACACCACCATAAAACAAGTGACACAACAATGTGACCTTTGCCTCCAGACTAATCCCAAAAATACCCTCAAACCAGAAATGGGCCAGATTGGGAGAGGCAATGGACCAGGGCAACAACGGCAAATTGATTTTTCGGAACTCCCAAGAAAAGGGGGGTACCAATATTTATTAGTACTAACTGATACCTTTTCAGGTTGGCCAGAGGCATTTCCTACTAGAACAGCCCAAGCTCGAGAAGTAACCAAAATATTGCTACAAGAAATAATACCACGTTTTGGAGTTCCAGCCACCATATCCTCTGACAGAGGACCGCATTTCATTTCAAAAGTAGTACAACAAATTAACCATCATTTAAATATAAATTAGCAACTTCACACCCCATATCGCCCTCAGTCAAGTGGCCAAGTAGAAAAAATGAATCATTTGATTAAACAGCAAATTGTGAAATTGAGACAAGAAACCAATTTGGTTTGGCCTCAGTCCCTTCCTCTGGCTCTTTTACCTATCAGAACTAGACCGAGAGTAAAGGAAGGACTGAGCCCTTTTGAAATCTTGTATGGATGACCATATGAAATACAAGGAGAGATGTCCACACAAGTTGGAGATGAAATTATGACCTCCTACATGGTGGCACTGAGCAAACAACTCAGAAAAATTGAAGACATGTAGCTGGAACTGGAAGTAGAGGCCTAGATGGGCCAGTACATAATATACAGCCTGGAGATTACGTGTATGTAAAATCTCTTTCAGAAAAACCTTTAGAACCACAGTGGGAAGGCCCATTCCAGGTACTCCTTACCTTGTTCACCGCAATCAAGATTAAAGAGCAGAACGCCTAGATCCATCACATCAGAGTGAGGAAGGCTCATAAATCCCCATGGAAAGTCACGCAAGTCCAACCGGGAAAATTATTTTTCTCACGATCATAATTATAATTCAAGGATGGGAAAGCACCTCTAGCCAAAGTAGTACTGAATGGCCTTGGTCCCAAGCCTTTATTCAGTATACAGGGTCCATGGAAAAAAGCTCCGATCTAAAAGGTTTAAATCTCTCAACTGTAGTCATGCATGAAAATCAGGTATATGTAAGACAAAAATGAGAAAAGCGAAAAGTTTGGCAACTTCAGGGAACTATAGGAAAAGAAATTAAAATAGGATGCCGAATGGTTAATAGGACTACCCATCAAAAGGCTTCCCTAATTAGTGTGACCACAAGTACAAATTTCTCCCGTGATACTCCCCGCTATCGAAAAAATTGTGCAAATGAGTTAGAATGCTGGTATAATTTTACCTTAGTGCAAACTGTAGAAGGAGTTTGTCTTTAGGCCCGTGATACTATTGGGCTCTCATTCAAATTTAAAATAAAAACCATAACTGGACCTGTTATAACCTACACCAGCACCCAAACCACACCCCAAACCACACCACTCAAACTTAAACCCAGAATTTATGAAATTGGTCCGTATGTAATAAAAAACACAGGCCAACAACAAATCTTGTTTAACCCAGAGTGGTCTCTTAAGCGTATTGAATTGCTAATGCAGACTAATGTCTCTGACATCCAACCAGCATGTTCCTCTTTTCTTCGAACATCTTTCGAGGGCTGGACAACTTGGCTGCAGAAGCAAATGCCCTTCAAGGGCAGAATGCGAAGAGATCTAACCGGAGCATTGGGGACTGGACTGGGGATTTGCGGGAAGTCATGGCAAGCAATCACATAGAGACTTAATAAATCTCGTGAAAGGCAGTTTAATGGCGTTACAACCCGGTTTATATAGACAGAGCACTAAGTCACAAGACTCTTCACGAGACTCTTCTAGCTACTAATTGGTTAACAGCACTATCGTGGCATAAATTGATTTGTGACTTTAAAGCATGCATTCACACCGTCACACCTTTCCCAGCTTCCCATCCTGCTTCAGCATCCGGGTCAGGCTCGAAGGTTGGATTGCTCACATGACCATTGCTTGCTAAAAACCCCCCAACAAATCCCCCTTCTTAATTTTGAGCAATCCAAACCCAATGATGGGAACAACGAGGAAATTATGATGGTGAGGTTCTTCATAATCTTTCTTAACTGCTATAGTTGCTTATGAATAGAGAAAGAGTGATTAAACAAATTCATACAACTTATTTCATCTAAATCTTATAACCTTAACCTAGGCTAATAACAGAGAAATTTTTAACAGCAATTCTTATTTTACCACACAGCATGCATAACATTATCTAAATATTCAGTTAATTCTAACTATCCCTTTTTAAACAGGTTTTCTATCCCTACGCGCGGCCACGCATTATCTAATTTGATAAAAGTCTCTAGCACGAGGCAAACATGCAAGTCAGTTCAGCTCTCGCTGTTTCTGGAGTTCTTCTCACGCAGCGTCCAATTGGTCACTCTTATCTGTTCGCTCCTGCAAGCTGTCACTGTTCTTTCTCATTTTTTCTTCCTCTGAAGTAACTTCTAGAATGCGGCTACGTGCCTAGGCCAACTTCTCGTATGGCTGGTTCACTATATGGTTATTCTCTTTTAAAATACTGTCCCGGTTTGAAAGACTGGTGTCTGCTAAGGAAGGCAGGAGCCCCCCTTGGAACAGAAAAATACAACCCCCTCCCCTCCGAATTGTTATAGAATTGAAATTAAGGGGCTTTCAGGCAAAGATATGAGGAAAATGGGAATAACAGTTTTTACTAATATATACAACAAAACTATAATACAGAGAAACTGGTTACAGGCCCGATAGAGTCAGGGATACAACCTGGCCCCCTGCCGGGCAGGGTGCTGGTACCAGTCCGATCCAGTGGCAGCTGCAGCTCTCTCCGAAATGGTCCTGTTAAAGCGGCGGTCCGTAGGAAAAGAAAAAGAAAAGTCTGAGCAATCCGATTTCGGTGGCAGCTGCAGTTCTCTTTTAGATGATCCCGTTGAAGCGGTGATCTTGTAGAAAAAAGAAAACTGGTCCTCCTCTGAAAATCCGGCGGCGGTGCAGTCCCTGTCCTCTGGGATCCCAGCGGGTAAGGCTGCTCGCGCTGCTCCAAACCCCAAAGTTATCTCCGGCGGGAATGCTTGGCTCCACCCCTCCCCCCCTGGCCGGGGCATCTCACAAAGAGATGTTGAGTCCTGGGGCAAGGCACTGATGGGCGCATTAACAGAAGAATAGTCCCGAGGGGCGAGGCAAGGAACACCGGCGCCAGGCCTCAACGGCTCATGGTAATAGAATACATTGCAACCCAGGACAAATACATTCCTACAATTCCCCCTTTTTCTTCTTGAGCCAGCCATACGGTCTTCATGGTGTAAGTAATCATGCTTGTTACCTTTTCGAAAACATAAAGTACAATCATTAATACAATAGCGAACCAATAATAGGTGGAATTCAATGACAGGTGGAATTAACAAAGAAACAAAGTCTCTCACAGAAGGAATGGGAGACAACCAAGTCAATAGGCTGATTATATAGAAGTAGTCCCATATGGTTTTCCCATGAAGCCCCCGTTTGCAAATGCCAAACCTGAGCGGGCCCAGTTGCATGGAGGGTCAGGAGGTCCTTCCCCAACAGGAAATTTCTGCAAGGTGCGTCCACCTCACAGACAGACACTGCACCCTTCCACAAGTGGCCCCAGCCCCTGTCCCAAAAACAGGACACCTGGCACTCATTTACCCAATGTGGGGCACCTGGGGCTTGTTTACCCAAGGGCTCCTCCCCACAAGGCCGGCCGCACCTTGAAGGAAAGCCAAAAGGCAAACTTGTCCCCTCGTCCTTAAAGGACCATGGGAACCACCCATATGACAACCTAGGACATCTGCGGATCTGGCTCTGACATCAATGGTGTTAAAATAGCCTCTTATTATTACTTGACTTCTTATCTGGGGTGGGATCATTACCTAATAACTATCATTCAGTAACAAATTCAATATAAACTTATTTTATCTAAACCTCTTAGCCTATTTTAACAGATTCTAAGACTCTAATTAAACATGTTCAAAAAGGAAAGTCGCCAGACGCGGCCATTGATAAACAAAAAGATTATTTCCCAATTCGATTTGCCCACGTCACCTACGTGTTCTGTCTGAGATTAATAGTGTGGGGCTTCTAACAATTTATTTTGATGATACAGCCTTTACAGATGAGTCTTGGCACTGCGGCTCCTTCCATGGTTTTACCCATCTAGAAGGAATCCAACGGAGACCTTCACCTGTGAGCAAACACATATATCCTCTTCCAGTTAGTTTCACTTCAGCTGGTCCTTCCCAAAGTCCTGTGTTGAGATTTTTATACTGCACCAGAATTTTCTGTTGTTCATCTAACCCGGTTTTTAAAACTGCACTATGAATTACCATAGGTGGATCTTTTCTTTCTGCTGTGAGACGCAGGTAATTTAGCACATACACAGCTTTAGCTAATCTTTCTGCTGGGGTACTGGGCTCTCCCCCTTTTTGTTTTTGAAGCAAATCTTTCAGAGTTTGATGGGCTCGTTCGACCATCGCTTGACCTGTGGGGGAGTGAGGAATACCAGTGGTGTGCTGAATACCCCAAGCGAGACAAAATTGTTGAAATCTACGAGAGGTATATGCAGGGCCATTGTCAGTTTTGAGGGATAATGGGACTCCTAAAACTGCAAAACTGGAATATAGATGTTTTTCAACATGCTTAGCAGTCTCTCCAGTTTGAGCTGTTGCCCATACAGCCATAGAAAATGTATCAATTACAACATGGACATATTTCAATCTGCCAAACTCTACAATGTGTGTCACATCCATTTGCCACAATTGCAAGGGCCGTAGTCCTTTAGGGTTGACCCCGAGGCCAACTCCAAACCCTATTTTTTGACAAGCTGGACAGGACTTCACGATCCCTTGTGCATCTGTCAAGGGCAAATGAAATTGTCGTGCTAACATTTTTGCTGATTGGTGGAAAAATGCATGGGAATTTTTTGCTTGCTCAAAAATATTTACAGGTGGACCAGTCCAAGCTGGAGCTACCAATTGATCAGCCTTGTTGTTTCCAATGGCCAATCCTTCAGTCATTAAGTGACTGCGAATATGGGTGATGAAATATGATTGACGTCTGTCATTTAAGGTCAATAACAATTCTCGCAACAGCTCAGCAAGCAGCTTATTCGAGACCTCACGAAGCATAGCCCTTTCAATGCGCCACACTACTCCAACCACATAGAGAGAGTCTGATACAATATTCAGTGGTTGATCATTCCAATGTTGAAATGCCCATATTACAGCTCGGAGCTCTAACGTCTGCAAGGAGTTTATAGACCCTCCCTGGATGATGTGACTATCCCATTGACCAGGCTCCTTTTCCCAGGTGACTCCTGCCTTTTTAGTTTTCTTTCCTGCATCAGTGAAAACAGTGATACCGTTTACCGGTGTTTCAGACCGATACGGCTGTTCCTCAAAGGTCTGGTTTTGCAGCATAGGGATCATGCGGTGAGCAGGATAAACATTTGTGAGGAGACCCGTGAAATCTGCGCAGGCAATTTGCAAAGGAAGAGAATTTCTAATGAGCCATTCTAAATATTCCTGAACCAATGGCACAATAATTGATTGTGGATCTGCTCCTGCTATTTCCTGAATTCTAGATCGTCCTTTCATAATTAATTGCGCAAGTAGTTCAATTCGGGTCACAACGGTTTTTCTCTGTCTCATTGGAGAAAATATCCACTCTAAAATGCGTAAAGGATTTGGCCCTTCCTGCACCCATTGGATGATGAGGGCAAGTGGCCAATCTCTACCTTGTTGTGAATTGACAATCATAAGGATAATAGGATACTGAGGATTAAACCGAGCTGCATGACATTGGGATATTTTTTCACTGATTGTGCTCAATGCACACTGCTGTTCAGGACCAAGCTCACGTTTCTTGTTAGCTTGAGTAGAGGTGCCTAACAACTGAATTAAAGGTTTTAAATCATCATTTGTTATGCCACAGATACCTCTTACCCATTGAATATCGCCAACCAGCTTCTGGATATCATTGAGCGTTTTGATGTCTGATTTGATTTCTAGTTTTTGTGGTCTGACACTACTTCCTGTGATGATCCAGCCCAAATATTTCCAAGGTGATTGCTGTTGAATTTTTTCAGGGGCAATTTTTAACCCCCTCTTCTCCAATTCTCTGGTCATCGCTATTAAAATGGTTTCTTTTTGCAAATGTTTCCCAGCAATTAATATATCATCCATGTAGTGATAAATGATCAATTGTGGATATTTCTTTCGAATTGGTCCTAAGGCTCAGGCAACAAATGCCTGGCACATGATAGGTGAATTTTTCATGCCTTGAGGCAACACCAGCCAATGATATCTTTCTGCCGGTTCGGCCTTGTTTACAGAGGGAACCGAAAAGGCAAACTTTTCTACATCATCTTTACACAGTGGAATTGTGAAGAAACAATCTTTCAAGTCAATAATCAGTAAATCCCAATCCTCGGGTAGCATAACAGGTGATGGCAAACCCGGCTGCAAGGATCCCATATTCTCCATAACTGCATTAACTGCCCGTAAATCATGCAACAATCTCCATTTCCCACCTTTTTTGGGAATAGTAAAAATCGGTGTGTTCCAGGGGCTGTTTGAAGGAACAATATGTCCTGCTTTTAATTGCTCCTCTACTAGTTCTCTGACTTTTAGCAGCCTTTCGTGTGTAAGCGGCCACTGATCTATCCATACTGGTTCTTCTGTTTTCCATTTCAATTTCAGGATTGGCTGCTCAGCAGCGGCCGCCACTAAAAAGGCTGAGTTACAATTTGAGCTCCCATTTGACTTAGTAAGTCTCTGCCAATTAGTGTAATAGGCACATTCATGATGTAGGGTCTGGTAGTAACTATTACACCGTCAGGAAACTGAAATGCAATCACCTCTTTGCTAATTTGGGTTGACTGTGTTCCGCCAATTCCATAAATACTGGATGGAGCAAAAACTGTAGGCCATGTATCAGGCCACTGTAATGTTGAGATGATTGTCACATCAGCCCCTGTGTCGATGAGCATTTTTGCCTGTTTTTTCTGGCCATTTTTTGCTATCATGATTATCACACATTCAGGTTTTGCTTTTGCTATGTCTAAAGACAAGTATACTTGCGGCGATCCTGTTGAGCCGAATCCCCCGTCTCCTCGTTCTGCTATACCCGGTCGAGGAACACAAGATTTAAAAGGAACCAGTTGAGCTATGCGGCTACCTTTTGGAATGAAAACAGGTGGTGTTAATGAGTAAACCATTATTTTTACAATCCCTACAAAGTCAGCATCAATTACTCCAGGCAAAACAAAAATACCCCGTCTAGAGGTTGAAGATCTCCCTAACAATAAGGCACTAAGACCATGACCTAATGGACCTTGAATATTGCTATCTATTAGATGCACTCCGGTGTCTTGTAGAGTGACGTCTACAGCTGATTCCACGTCCACTCCGGCACTTCCTGCCGTGGCGGAGGGAATGGTGTCGAGGCATCCCTTTGCTGTTGGGATGCTGCCCAAGCCCCCTGAATTTGTGTCGTCGCGCAAGAGGGCGAGGCGCTCTTGTTCCAGTTTCCCTTACGTTTAGTATTGCATTTTGATGTGTCATGAGTATTCTTTTGACAATGAACACACCATTTTGATTGTTTTGAAGCTTTACATTGACTTTTCCAGTGACCTAGTTTGCCGCAATTAAAACACCTCTTTTCTTTATTTTCTTTGCCCCTTTTTTGTTTTAACAAGGGTGCAATGGCTCCTTTCATGGCAGCAGCAACATAGGTCGCATTGTTCATCTGTGTGGTGCGTTCAGCCAATTCAATCATATCAGCTACCTCTGAATTTTTAGGTAGTGTCCCTAAGACTCGTTTGGTTTTTTCATTGGCATTATCAAAGGCCAGCATTTTGAACATTTGCTCTTTCATGGCCTCATTCAGATCAGGGTGACTCTCAATGGCAGAATATAATTTGTCTACAAACTGTGTATAGCTCTCATTTGGCCCTTGCTTGACATGCGTGAACCCATAGGGCTTCCCTGGCTCATGCACTGAAAAAATGGCCTGCAGTGCTAGTTGTTGAGATAACTGCAGAACTTGTGTTGAAAATTGAGATTGCATTTGTACAGAGGCAAAAGGGCCCATACCCAATAGCATTTGGGCCTGAATTCCATATAATGGGTCAGTTTGTTGGCGTGGTTTAGCTTGCTCCGCATCACACAATCTCTGCCAAGTTCTTTGGAACATGAGCTGTTGTGATGGAGTAAGCAAAACATTTGCAACCTGTGTACTATCAGCTGGAATCAACAAATCAGAAGTGAAAATATAGCGAATTATTTGTTGAGTGAGTTGTGACTGCAACCCATACTGCGCAATGGCAGACCGAGCTTTCTCTAGCGTTTTCCAATCAAAAGACTCCCACTTTTGACCTGTTGGGGATAAAATAACAGGAAAAGCCTGTGGAAGAAAAGACCCCTCAACAATTGCATCTTTGATGATTCCTCTCCAGCGCTGAGTGGATTCCTGAGGATCTTTGGCTCCGTCGAAAAGATGCTCTGGAGGCGGCAGCGGCGGGGCAGGCGGTTGCAGAGCTGAGGCTTGTGGAGAAACGCCTTCTGGCGTGAAGGGGTTAAAAGTTTTAGATCTGTCCAGTGAAGCAGCAACCGCTGTTTTTTCAGCTAGGGTGTGGTGCTGTAATTCTAGCTCGCGGAGGCGTGCCATCACATCTTTCATGCATTCGTCCACTGATGGGGAGGGCCGGTCGGGGTTGTCCTCGGGGCTCGTGTCGTCACCCGAGGGCGGGGATGGCAGGGCCGGCGAAAAAGGGAGCGGTGGATAAGTACCCGCCCCTGATCTGCATAATGGACCACCCACTGCTGTTTTTTCCTCTGTTGTTACTTCCGCATTCGCCTCAGACTGTTTCAGGCTCAGAGGCGAGGCGCTGCCTGGCAGAGCTCCGCCAGGTGAAGCAGGGGGCGGTGCAAGCGGCGCAGGCGGCGCCGGCGCAGACGGCGCAGGCGGCAGCGGCGCAGGCCGGCGGGGGGGCGGCGGCGGGGCAGAGGTGGAACGCCCAACTCGGGAGGTGAAGTCCCGAGGACCTGGAATCGCGAAATTCTGCGCGAAGGGATTAAAAGGAGACGAAACCGCCATGGGTGCAGGGTCAGCCCCCCCCTTTTTCTCCTCCCCGGGAGTCAAAGCCGCACGTGCAGCAGCAGCAGCCCGTTCCCCTTTCATTGTACTCAAAGTCTCTCTTATTTGTTTCCACAGCGCTGAACGTTTATAGGCTTCCTTGCCACTCCTTCCTCCGTTACTAACTTCATCCCACAGACTCGTGCCTATGGCTTCCCAGGTAGACAGCTCAAACGCTGTATTCACCCCGGATATTAGACTTTTGTCCCGTGCCCACTGCAGCAGACCCTTCAGGGCTTGTGCGTCATAAGAAATTCCTCTCGCAGAGAGCATATCTTGGAGGAGCTTAACTACTGCTTCCTCTTCTTTGGTAAGCGTAGACCCCATCTCCTCCCCGACCGCTCACTAACCTTTTTTAGTGAGAATTCAGAACAGGACAGTTGTCCTTCGGTGCGCACCGTCTCCGTCCGCTGGGCACTGCGGGACGACTGTCGCCGGGGCAGCGACAACTTTCGGTCGGCTTTTCCACCCTCTCCGTCTGCTTTTCTTCACGCTGACAGCATCAGCTTCTAATAGCAGTTCTGAGGGTCCCTGTTCGGGCGCCACTTGCGGGAAGTCATGGCAAGCAATCACATAGAGACTTAATAAATCTCGTGAAAGGCAGTTTAATGGCGTTACAACCCGGTTTATATAGACAGAGCACTAAGTCACAAGACTCTTCACGAGACTCTTCTAGCTACTAATTGGTTAACAGCACTATCGTGGCATAAATTGATTTGTGACTTTAAAGCATGCATTCACACCGTCACACCTTTCCCAGCTTCCCATCCTGCTTCAGCATCCGAATCAGGCTCGAAGGTTGGATTGCTCACATGACCATTGCTTGCTAAAAACCCCCCAACAGGGATTCTAAATGGAATTGACTCAGAAGTAATAATAAATAAATTATCTGCTACAAAGAATGATTTGACAAAACTGGAATAGCCTCTGCAGTCTTCTCTATTAGCATTAAGAACTAGCCAATGGCAATTCTCAAAAGTATTACCAAAATAAGAAAAAATGAAAGAACAAGACTGTAGATATGCATTTAAAAGAGAATGGCCATATAGTGAGCCAGCCATATGGGATGTTGGCCTAGGCAGGTAGCCACATTCTGGAAGCTGCTTCAAAGGAAGAAAAAATAAGAGCAATGACTGCTTCACTAGGGAATGCAGGAGTGAACAGATGGGAGTGACCAATTGGACATTGTGTGAGAAGAACTTAAGAACCAACGGGAACTGAACTGAGCTGCATGTTTGCCTTGTACTAGAGACTTTTAACCAATTAAATAATGCGTGACCGCGTGTAGGGAAAGAAAAATTTGTAAAAAGGGACAGACATAATTAATAGAAGATTTAGATAGCGTTGGGCATGCTGTGTTGCAAAATAGAGCTGCTGTTGATTTTTGCTTTTAGCACAAGGCCATGGATGTGAAGATTTTGAAGGGATGTGCTGCTTCAATCTAAGCAATCGTGGGGAATCAATTCACCAACAACTGCAGTGGCTTAAAGAACACACTTAAAGATTCAAAAGGAGACAAGCTGGTTTGATTCATGGTTACAAAAAATATTTGGCAGTCTGTCCCCATGGTTACTTGGTTTGATCAAAGAAGGTATTCGCTGGGTAATCATAATTGTCTTGTTGTTAATTGGGCTAGGAATAGTATGGAAGCTAATAACAAAACTAGTCACTAGTCTAATGCATAAAGTTCTGTTCGTGCAAAAGAAAAAAGGGGGAATTGTGGGAGTTTGGCTTGTGAGTAATGGACATGGAGTGTTAGAGCAGGTGCACGAACAGGCTACTGTGCAGGCGCTAGCAGCCAAGATTAGGCCTCAAGGACGTACTGTCCTTGCAGAGTAGTACAAGAAACTAAGTTACATAAAATAGGGAACTAACAGGCAAGGAGGAGAATATTATAATTAGAGGCTGAAGCATAGGTTAAAAGTTAATGATTGATGTCGAAGTGGTCTAATGAAAACCTAAGAAAAAGATAATAAGATATGCTTAGTCGTGGTGATTTGACAGAAGAATGATATATAAGTAAATGTATCTGCGCAATAAATTGAGTTCTGCCGACCTCATATGAGAGTGCAGTCTCCCTCCGTCGATTCCTACACAAGACCACCAATTAATAGTAAACACACTTGGTGTAACCCAAGATAACGTATCTTTGGCTCTCAGTTGTATGCAAGCACAATTATGAGTGCAATCGGTGGCTGCATTAATTATAAGAGAAAGCAGTGAGGGCACTTTCCCCATCGAAATTTGAAAGGCTGTTTGAGACAGTGCCACCGATTTAGAAAGGAAGCGCCAATCTTGGTGGACCCTAGTAAATTTTACCTATAACCCTATTACTAATGTAGCCACAACTTTTGTATTAACCATACGTAACGCCTCAATATACACAATCCACCCCATTATCGCGCTAGAATTAAACCATGATAAAACAGTGCTCTATCCTTCTGAACACAAAGCATGGGCACGAATAGCGAATAAGAAGTGGCAGACTGTAAATTTAGAATCTTGTATTATATGAAAACAACAAAAGTTTATTTGTGAAGGGAATACAATTGATGCCCAAGACATATGCCTTGATACTGAGCAAAGCATTTGTCACTTTGAGGTCCATCCAGATACTAGTCAAAAGACTGTACTTGTATATATTGGTCAAGGCTGTGCATGCTTGAGAACTGCTTGCACTTCTATATTAATAGACGAAGTGACAACAGGCAACAAAAATCGCTCTAATTTCTGCATTTGCAATTTTGTTAAAATTCATGGGTGTGACTTCTCTTACTTAGCACCAGTCGTATTCCATCAATTAATAAAATCTAATTATACAGTATTTCACAAATTAACACCTGTACTGATTGAAATGAATCTTACATTAGTAGGACAATTAATAAAACACCAAAATTTAATCAGAATTTTGGAAGAAGTCCAAGAAAATGAAAAGAAAACTTTGATAACAGTTTATCATGATGCTGAACAAATTAAGTCCTGCAGAGGGTAAAACAAGATGCAAACCATAATTAGTGAGATGTACTCTTCGGATGGTCACCTACTGCAACTGGTATCCTGAATATGATGTTGCACCCTATTGTTGTTCTTCTGATATTAGTTTTACTTAGCCTTGTTTTCTCTGTAATATTGTTTGTTTGGAATTAGAGAATGGTACAGCGACTAGCCACCCTAACTTCTATAGCTAATGAATATAGAAAAGCATTAAGAGATACCTTTCAAATAATTTGCCAGATAAAGAATTTATGTATTAGTAAAAAAATTTACTAACTCTGTAGAAAAGGGGGGACTGATACAGGGCCAAAAGAGCTGATAGTAACGGTTTAACTAAAAATATGCAATTCTTTTTGCTAAATGTGTAACCTTGCTTGCTGAGCGAAACGAAGGCTGCGAGACGCTGATAAAGCGAAAACAGTCCTTTCTCACATTAGCCCTTCCTCTTATTGTTTCTGCTTTTTCTAATGAGAGGGGGGACTATTCCTGCTTCTTCAGCATTCTAACCGACTGGAGCCGACCCCGCGGTCTGGAGAAGAGCCAGAGGCCCACAGAGCATGCGCAGCCAACTAAGGTGAAAAGTTCAGATGAGAGGAAGACTTGGAGCCTTCCTCCTGAGACCCCCGAAGACGACCACCAGGAAGCACTGCGCAGGCACAACCAGGTGGAGCAAGAGGCGTGGAATATTATAATGATTTGATGCAATCTTTGTAAATGACGTAATGTCTTCTGACACAACCCTCATGAATATGTATTTCTTTATGCCGTAAAAAGAACACGCTTTTACCCCTAGGTGTGCAAGCTAGGAGGAGCGATCCCCCTTGCACCCGGCGCTGAATAAACATACCTACTTTATAACTTTTCCAGGGTTATAGAATCTTTTCCGCACGTCACATGTACTCTGGGAAAGTTAACCTTGTTTTCTGCTAATATCACAATCGCGCAGTGGCTGCAACACAATCAAACTCGCCATCGTCGAAGCCGAGACGTCCATGCATTTTCACCCAAGTGTTCGAACTCTGTTGACTTATTCACAGATACGAGAGTTACAGGCCCTCAACTCAGCACTTGAAGGAGAACACCAGTTAGAACCCCTTCCAGGAACGGGCATGAAGCTGGGATTGCTTGAAAAAAGGCTTATTATTGTTTTGTGCTAAGGTGGAGTTTTTATGTATTATTTGTTGTGATCCCTAATATTGTTAATATGTAATAAGATTGATGTGTCCCAACCACAGGCCACGGGGAAGCGTGTATTAGGAGTGATAAGAAATGGTCTGTGGTAAGACACCAGTAGGAAAATTACAGCTCAAAACATCTGCAACTGAGTATTGTGGAAACAAGACCTTGAGTAATGGGAAAGTTTAGTAAACCGAGGAAGCCGCTGTTTTCAAAAACACTACATGAAGCTGGCAGGCCTCTGTTCACACGCTGGCCAGGTGTGAGCCGATGCCAGAGCCAGTGCTTTTCCGCTCATGAGGAGGGGGCTATAATGCATGGTGGTGGGACGAACTGGGGAAGGCCTGATGCGCATCTTGATACAGGGGATGCCCTGAAGCTACATAACCTGCTGCCCCTCCATCAGACCACCATGATCCATCTTTCTCTACCTGTCAGCAACTGGCTTTTAAAAATGGTAACAGTGATTGTAGGTGAGCTTTGCAAACTGTCTGAAATCGCACTACTTGTAACATTGCTGATATGGTTCGTGTGTAAATTATACTGCTTCTTTAGCTACAACATTAGCTGCGCAGCTGTATACCTCACTCCCTGATAGGACAAGCTATTGTTGAACGTGCCCATCTGTTTTGCCAATCACTAGGCCTAGCACAAAGGACACAGCCAGCAGAAAAACAATCCAGTAACCAGATTCTATTGTACGTAGAAAACTCAGTATATGGGTGACCGGTGGGGGTACAAACAAGTCAAACAGATCACACATAATAGACATCAACCCTAGCTACCCCAGGAATGACACAGCATGACCAGTAATAGGTGGAATAAAAAAAGAAACAGTCTCTCATAGAAGAGATGGGAGACAACCAAGTCAATAGGCTGATCATATAAGATAGAAGTAGCCACATATTGCTCCCCCACAGAGCCCACATTTGCAAATGCCAGACCTGACTGGGGCCCAGTTGCAGGGAGAGTCAGGAGGGCCTTCCCCAACAGGGAAACTCTGCAAAGTGCATCCACCTCACAGATAGACACTCCACCCTTCCTGCAAGTGGTCCCAGCTTTTATCCCCAAAGCAGGACACCTGGCACTCATTTACCCAAATGCAGGGCACCTGGGGCTTGTTTACCAAGGGCTTTCCTTACAAGGCCGGCTGCACCTTGGAGGAAAACCAAAAGGCAAACTCATCCCCTCCTTTTAAAGGACCATGGGAACCACCCATATGTCAAACTTAATTCAGGGCTTGGGGTTCAGACCCCAGCACTTCACCATCGTAGCTTAAAAGACATGCTCTCTAAATAAAAGGGGGAGACTCTCTCCACCCACAAGACAGCAGGGGAAAGTTCTACATGGTATAAAAACCATCTTTCGAAAATGGGTGATTTTCCAGCATTGCCTCTTGAACTCCAGGAGTTAGATTTATTATGAACCATACAAGCATCAAACTGCTTTTTTCTTATTTCACCTTTCTGGAATAATGGACCGAGTCTTGATGTATCCCCTCGAGGGATATATTCAAATGTTTCTGCCTGGTGTAATGACACAGGTAGTGGGCCAGTTATAACAAAGCCAAGTTCAATTGGCCTGCCTAACAATTATTTTTTTGATTTGCGGACAAAGAGCTTCGAAGGGAATCCCTCGTGAGGCAGTGGGAGGTCCTTGCATAATTGGGCAACTAACTATCGTCCACCCAGAATGCATGTTCATAAATTTTTGCTTTGTGTGCCTTGCTTATTATCATGTATACAGTGTATGATTAACAATAGCCTAAACCGTGTTATGGTCACGCAAATTAATACTGTGCTAGAATATTTAAATAAAGAAGGGGGAGATGTGGGGAAGCAAGACAAGGCCAAGCTAGTGGGAAAGTACAAGAACTAGCTATGTGCATAGAGATAAGAGGTAGAAACAATAACAGGACATGAACAAGAAGCGGATAGGTAGCATGTGTTCAATTAGCCTGCAAGACGATAGGAGTATTAAAGGTAAACTACTGAGCTGTGGGTATAAATATGAACTGATCTATTAATAGCTACAGTATAAATGTGCACCGACCTATTAATAGCCACAGTAACAGTATAAATTGGAGCTGATGTACTAATAAAGCGTCTTTCCTTCTGCACTACCTGGGAAGTCCGTGCCTTACTTGCCACACCTTATCTTTTGGGTTTGTTGTTGTTTTGTTTGTTTGGTTCTTTTACAGCATGTGTGGAAAAACAATTGTTAATGGGGAGTGTGTTATTTTACAGGTAGTTGAACAGAAAAGGCAACAAGGAAGGTTGTATTCAAGAGAAATTAGTATTGATAAAGTATGGACAGGGTAAGTACTCAGTGAGATACACTGAAATGTGAGCCCAAAGGACTGTGATCAGCAACACAAAGTCCATCTGGAGGCCATATACTCATGGTGTGTCCCAGGGGCTGATACTGGGGCCAATTCTGTTTAAGCTCTTCATTAATGACCTGGATAGTGGGACAAGCTGCACTCTCAGCAGGTCTGCAGATGTTATAAAACTGGGAAGAGTGGCTGAAAGACATGATGGGCTGCAACTCAGCAAAAGTTTATTCAGTGCTTATATTTTCTTCCCGATTATATTTCTAAAATAATGTTTAGATGCATTAGATGTAGAAATGACTGTTAAGGAATTTATTCCTGTGAAGATGCTCAGGAGGTTTGTCTTTGGTGGACAGGTATTATTTACCACAAATATTTTACTAAAACACAATAATCTTTTTACAGTATTCTACTCTGTTATTTATTACGTGTTTTAATTTAAATTAAGGAGATAAAAGTGTCATTTATGTACATGAACAGACACTTTTATTTGTACAAGTGCATGTACATGTATGTGCACAGAAGATCAGGAAAGCTTTTGAACAGACTAGGGCTTATCAAAGTGATGGCAGAAGAACAGTTAAGATGAGTCGCTCCCTGTAAATGTTTTCTGCAACTGGAAACTAGTTATCAGAGTTTAAATAACTGTAAAATAAGGAAGTCCCCCATGAAATATTATTTTTTAAACCTGTTTTGGTTTCTGTGTATATTTTAAAATTTTATTTTCTTGTTTGTTTTGTAACTATGTAAAGTAGCAAATATGTTGATATAGGAATTTTAAGAGTCAAAAAGAAAAATTAAGAGCTATAAATATTTTCATGACATTTCCCAATGTTGTGAAAAAACTATAGTTTAAATAATTGCTGTCTGTAGCTAGAAAAAATCTGGTTTCCTTTGCTTCCATTAGTAATAGTATAACCTATGCAAAACTAGAAGTCAGAACGCACAGGAAAATGGCTGTGGTGGTTTAGACCCTGCCGGCACCCGAGACCACATTGCCGCTGACCCTCCCCCACCCTCTGACGGGGACGGGACAGGGAGTAAAATACAAATCCCGGGGTTGAGATAAGGAAGATTTAATACAACGGTGTAACAACAACAAAACAAACAACAACAATAACAATAACAGTGATAATAATGTACAGAACAAGAGATACACCGCACGGACACAGCACGAGGGTACAGATGAGGACAAAAGCCGCTCCTGCACTCCCGTGCCTGGGCACCCAGACATGACGTCAGCATGGTATTGAATAGCCTGACTGTAGCTCCCTCCCAATTGCTGGGGAAAATTAACCCTATCCTAGCCAAACCAGGACATAATCCACCTCTTATTCTATACCACCAACTTCATGCCCAGCAACCATTTAACAATTAACAAAAAAACCCCACATCGGACCTCTCCATCCTCCCGCATCACCCACCAGGTGCACCCAGGTCCTTGAGCAAAAGCAATCCCGTGGATGGGTTTGCCTTTGCCTGGCGCAGGACTAACCCAGACCATTTTTCCCAATACATCCCTCATGCGCACTACAGAGACTCTATCTCCATCTACTGTACATGGAAGTTTCGACTGAGCCGGGCCAGCTCGATTGGCAGATCCTCTTGTGTTGACTAACCAGGTGGCCTTTGCCAGATGTGTGTCCCAGTGTTTGAAGGTTCCACCTCCCATTGCTTTCAGTGTAGTTTTTAGCAGTCCATTATAGCGTTCAATTTTTCCAGAGGCTGGTGCGTGGCCAGCTGGGTGGCTTTCACCTCTGCGAACTGGCTCGATTCACCTTGCCCCTCAGCAGCTTCAGTGACTCGTCGTGTGGGACTCCACACAGCAGCCTTCCATTGTCGATGTTTTCCCACAATGCGACAAGACCCATCAGTGAACAGGGCATACCACTTCTCCTCGTCTGGCAGCTCGTCATATAGTGGGGCCTCCTCAGCACTTGTCACCTCCTGCTCTGGTGACATCCCAGAATCTTTGCTCTCTGGCCAGTTTGTGATCACCTCCAATATTCCTGGGTGGCTGGGGTTCCCTTTTCAAGCCCGTTGTGTTATCAACGCAACCCATTTACTCCACGTGGCATCTGTTGCATGATGTGTAGAGGAAGCCCTTCCTTTGAACATCCAGGCCAGCACCGGCAGTTGGGGTGCCAGAAGGAGCTGTGTTTCGGTGCCAACCACTTCTGAGGCAGCTCGAACTCCTTCGTATGCTGCCAGTATCTCCTTTTCAGTTGTTGTATAGTTAGCTTTGTAGCCTTTGTATCCCCGGCTCCAAAGGCCTAGAGGTCGGCCTCGGGTTTCTCCGGGTGCTCTCTGCCAGAGGCTCCAGGTAGGATCATTCTCCCCGGCTGCGGTGTAGAGCATGTTTTTAACCTCTTGTCCTGCCCGGACTGGCCCAAGCGCTACTGCCTAAGCAATCTCCCGTTTAATTTTCTCAAAAGCTTGCTGTTGCTCAGGGCCCCATTGAAAATCATTCTTCTTACGGGTCACGTGGTAGACAGGGCTCACAATCAGGTTGTAGTTTGGGATGTGCATCCTCCAGAACCCCACAGTGCCCAGGAAAGACTGAGTCTCCTTTTGACTAGTTGGTGAGGCCATGGCTGCTATCTTGTTTATCACCTCCATTGGGATGTGGTGACGCCCATCTTCCCATTTTATTCCTAGGAACTGAATCTCCTTTGCAGGCCCCTTAACTTTCCTTCATTTGATGGTAAAACCAGCCTTCAGGAGGATTCCAATTATCTTCTTTCCTTTTTCAAAGACTTCTTCAGCTGTGTCCCCCCCATACAATGACGTCGTCTATGTACTGCAGATGTTATGGAGCCCCACCTTTCTCCGGTGCAGTATGGATCAGTCCATGGCAAATGGTGGAGCTGTGGTTCCACCCCTGGGGCAATTGATTCCAGGTGTACTGGATGCCCCTCCAAGTGAATGCAAACTGTGGCCTGCACTCTGGTGCTATCGGAATGGAGAAAAACACATTAGCAATGCCAATCGTGGAGTACCACTTGGCTGCCTTCGACTCCAGTTCATATTGGAGCTCTAGCATGCCCGGCACTGCAGCACTCATCGCTGGCGTAACTTCATTCAGGCCACGGTAGGCCACGGTTAGTCTCCATTCGCCATTAGACTTTCTCACTGGCCATATAGGGCTGTTGAAGGGTGAATGAGTTTTGCTAATCACCTTCTGGCTCTCTAGTTGACAGACCAGCTGATAGATGGGGACCAGGGAGTCTTGGTTGGTATGGTACTGCCGCCGGTGCACCGTCTTGGTAGCAGTTGGCACTCGCTGCTCTTCAGCCTTCAGTAACCCCACCACTGAAGGGTCCTCTGAGAGGCCAGGTAAGGTGGACAATTGTTCAATTTCCTCCAGGGCAGCTATACCAAAGGCCCACCGGTAGGTACCCTTTTGGGTCTTTGAAGTACCCTCTCCTGAGATAATCTATGCCCAGGATGCACAGGGCGTCTGGACCAGTCACAATGGGGTGTTTATGCCAGTTCTTCCCAGTTAGGCTCACTTCAGCTTCCAATAGGGTCAGCTGTTGGGATCCCCCTGTCACTCCGGAGATACAGATGGGCTCAACCCCACTATAGCTTGATGGCATCAGGGTGCACTGTGCGCCAGTATCCACCAAGACCTTATATTCTTGTGGGTCTCATGTGCCAGGCCATCAGATCCACACCGTCCAGTAAATCCAATTATCCCTTTCCTCCACCTGGATGGAAGCAGGGACCCTCTAATCCTGCTCAGCATCACTTACTTGTTCCAAAAATGACTCTTGTTGTAGGAATGTCTCAGAGGTCACCTCAAGAGGGTCAGGCATAAGACCGGACATTCTATTCTGTCTGGGGGACTTCCGACTGGAAACTGGAGCGATGTTCTTCTTGGACGATTCCCCTTTCAGCTTCTGTACTCGTGCAGCTAGGGTAGAAGCGGGTTTTCCATCCCACGTCCTCATGTCTTCTCCATGGTCACGGAGGTAGAACCACAGGGTATCCTGTGGTGTGTACCTTCCACTGTCTTTCTCTTGGGTGGGGAAACATCTGATTCTAACGGCCGAGACATCGGCCCATGCAGGTTGAATGTAGGACATGTTCTCTTCCATTCTCTGGACCTTCTGAGACAGTTCCCTCACAGCTGAAACCAAGGCATGTTGAGAGGAAGGGAGACTTCCTTCACATTGCCAGAGCTGGCCAGCCACTTCATCCACTATTTGAACCTGGCCGTGTCTCCAAGACACCACTGCCAATGCATTGGCATGGGATTGTGGTGTGCTTCACAGGAACTTCCACCACATGGAGGGTGTGCAGTGGGCCTGATCTGGATCCATGGGTGATCGCTCATCATTCAGATCACCATAAATCATATCAAGCACAGCTAATTCCCTGAGATACTGAATACCTATCTCCATGTTGGTCCACTTGTTTAACTGACATAGGATCTCATCCTTGTAGGGGTACCTTTCCCTTACACTGAACAGGAGTCGCCTCCAAAGGCTGAGGGGTTGGACCTATCTCCCTACTACCTTGTCAATGCCAGCTTCCCTGGACAAGGATCCCAGCTGCCTGGCCTCTTTCCCCTCTAATTCCAAAACACCAGCTCCACTATCCCAGCATCGGAGCAGCCAGGTGATAATCTGCTCGCCTGGAAGGCGGCTGAAATCCTTCCACATATCTCGCAACTCACTCAGGGATAGAGATCGGGTGATCACCTCTGGCTCTTCCTCCTGTTCTCATGGTGGGCCTGGTTCATCTCCGTCTCTCATTATGCGAGCTGATTTTTTAGTATATTTCGTTTTCTGTATAGGGGCAACTGATACCAGCACTGTCTGTCCCTCTGGCTCAGCTGCAGTACTAGTGGAGGTGACTGGTACTGGCACCGACTGTCTCTCTGGCCCAGCTGCTCTACTAGTAGGTTTGTTTTCAGATTCTGAGACCCTTTCTTCCCCTTGAGGGCACTGAGTAGTGTTAAGGTGGACATGGTAGGCATGGGCAAGTCCCCAACACATTGCAGTAAGTCATGTCTCCCGGGGTTTGTCAGATTGGCAGCACACCTTTTCTAAATGCTCCATTAGTTTATCAGGACTCTGCAGTTGTTCGGGGGTGAAATTCCAAAGCACTGGGGGTGACCACTGTCCTAGGTACTTGCCCATTTTTTCCCCACACACCTTGCCACTCATAATTATCTGGCCTCGGGGCAGGTCTCTGGGTGATACTATTATTGGAGAAGTACCGTATAACCCAAAACAGGATACAGCAGACATGCAGAAAGCACTGTGCCGCGAACACGCTGGCCTGGATGCACCAAGGATAGCTAAAATTCTCAACAACTGGGCAGGTCTCTTCCCGTGGTTCACCCATAGATAGGATGAGACCACTAACAAATGCCCAGGCTGCATACAGGTACCGGTTCACCCCCACAAGCAGTGATGCAACCATATCATAAGTAGTCAGTATCCAATACAGCAAAGCAATACTCCCGCCACACTTCCCAGTGACAACAAACATCAGCACTGGAAACACACAGTGGATAAGGATTAATACAGCCCCACCATGCAAGCAAATTGGCCAGCATTGTAAATATACCTTATTCAAACAATACAAATATATAAACAGAAAATGGCGCCTAACAGATTGTTTTAACACACTCTGGTCAGGTGTTTTTTGTCCTTATCTCATCCCTCTCATGCCCCACGTTGGGCACCGAAAAGACTGTGGTGGTTTAGACCCTGCCGGGACCCGAGACCACGTTGCCGCTGCCCCTCCCCCACCCTCGGACGAGGATGGGACAGGGAGTAAAATGCAAACCCCGGAGTTGAGATAAGGAAGATTTAATACAACGGTGTAACAACAACAAAACGAACAATAACAATAACAGCGATAATAATGTACAGAACAAGAGATATACCGCACGGACACAGCACGAGGGTACAGACCAGGACAAAAGCCGCTCCTGCGCTCCCAGGCCTGGGCATCCGGACATGACGTCAGCATGGTATCGAATAGCCTGGCTGTAGCTCCCTCCCAACTGCTGGGGAAAATTAACCCTATCCTAGCCGAACCAGGACAATAACTTTAATATATATTCTATATTTTAATGCAGAAGATTAGAAAAGAACTCATTAGAATTGTACCTATGGTTTTGAAGTAAAGCAAAGATTGTCCGTAAAGATCCTATTAGTCTAAATTGTAGAAATATTTCTTACGCCAAGATGAGCAGACTGTTAACAGAGTTCAGCAGCAGGGGAGAAAGAATTTAATCAGCTCTATCTTCACCAGTAGATACATCCAAATTAAAAAGAATAAATTAGATTTTAACCACTGGGTCACATAGATGTGCTATGCAGTAAACAAAAACTATAAGAAGAGTGTCTCCAGACAAAAATTTCTTTGGAAATTTGTGTAGGAGATGCTGATGCACGTGCAAAGAATTTTGCCGTGGCTTAGATAGCTTGGACTGGTAAAGTAACCATAAAATATGGAAAACAGAAGCATTCCAAAATTATTTGTAGAAATAAGATTTATAGACTTTTCTATCACTTTAAAAAATAATTGTGGCTGTAGGCACTATTTTCTAAAGTGTTGTTTAAAAGCAATGCATTGAAATAGTCTATAAGAAACACAAGAAAATACTGCTTAAAATCACTTAGATTGCTATACACCAAATCAAGCACACCAAAATTAAGCTTGATAAGGATGAACCTGTCAAAAATAATAATAGAATTATACTATTCCTGAAACATTTCAACCCATTATTAGAAAAACAGAAAATATTCTGACCTCATCAGAATTTTTTCTGAATCCCTATTACGTGCAGTAATTAAAAACAAATTCAACAAGGAGAGGCAAAGAAAACAACATATTAAATGCAAGCTCCTTGAAAAACTAATGTTGGAGTGACTTTGCTTTTCAAAATTTTTAAGCAGATATTATCCTGCCGTACATTTTCTTATGTAAATCTACCAGAGGCCATATGCTCAGGCTGCTGGTCATATACCGTGAACATCAGGCCCATCAGCAGGCCTATACCCATTGTGTACTGTCATCCTTGAGGTATGCATTCTCATCTGGCCTCAAATAAATATTAGGATATTACCTGGATCTGTATTGTTCTTCCAGATGTTCATGCAGAACTTAAAATAAGACATTTGTCTTATAGAAATGTGCAGATTTTTAACCCTTATCCATACTGTGCAAAATACACATGCTTATTTGTATTTTGATCCTTCTACAAAGTAATGGGATAGAGCTATTCCTCATTATTTTTTTTTTTTTCCTGTTTGAGTCCTTTTTCTAATGTCACAAACATTCTTCATGAGAAAGCATGAAACAGGTGACTAAAGTATACAGCTGCAGGAGCTGTCATATGACTTGTCAAAAGCCTTATTAAGTCCCTTCTTGAGAAGGGTTGTTGACTTAAGACCCAGAGGGACATGGATGGCTGAACATTGCACCAGGAAACAGCAGTAGGTACTGGGAAGGTTGTTTTTGCGTAAAAATTTTGAGTATTATTGATGCTTTCCTGTATTAATTAGATGATTTGGAATACTAAACTCTTAGAACATTGATTATATCAACAATGAAGTCCTGCCTCCATGTGTGGTGTGCTCCCTTCCCCCATAACAACACTGAGTGTAACAATGGGTTGCATACAGTTTTTGAGAGCAATATATAGGATATAAATATATATATAAAATATACATGATGATCAGAGGGCTGGAGCACCTCTTTTGTGAAGACAGGATGAGGGAGTTGGGGTTGTTCAGCCTGGAGAAGACAAGGCTCTAGGGAGACCTTATAGCACCTTCCCGTACCTCAAGGGGCCTACAAGAAAGCTGGAGAGGGACTTTTACAAGGGTATGTAGCAATAGGACAAGGGGTAATGGCTTTAAACTGGAAGAGAGTGGATTGAGACTAGATATTAGGAAGAAATTCTGTGAGGGTGGTGAGACACTGGAACAGATTGCCTAGAAAAGTTTTATTTGTCCTAAGAAAAAGAAACTCACTTAAGAAAAATTCAGCTAATTATACTTTTTATTCTTAGTGAGTGTTGGGGGGTTTTTAGCAAGCAATGGTCATGTGAGCAATCCAACCTTCGAGCCTGACCCGGATGCTGAAGCAGGATGGGAAGTTGGGAAAGGTGTGATGGTGTGAATGCATGCTTTAAGGTCGCAAATCAATTTATGCCACGCTAGTGCTGTTAGCCAATTAGTAGTTAGAAGAGTCTCGTGAAGAGTCTTGTGACTTAGTGCTCTGTCTATATAAACCGGGTTGTAACGCCATTAAAGTGCCTTTCACAAGATTTATTAAGTCTCTATGTGATTGCTTGCCATGACTTCCCGCAAGTGAGGAGTGGCAAGCTCCCATATGTGGATAGGGAAACAGTTTTAGTCAAGAGACAACATTCTGCCCTCACTCTTACCTGTAAAGCCCCATTAAAGTCAGGGTATTACATCAGTGAAACAGAGAGTAGAACTTGGTCTCCATAGCTATGCAACTAATATTAATAGCAACATTTTAGGTAAAGTGCATTTTAGTTCTCATGAAAGATGTTAACTGCCTTAAAGACTTCAAAGCTGCTTCTTGCTGCAGATCAGATAGCTCAGGAGCAACACCAGGGAAAGCTGCCTAAATTGATTCTGTCATTGTGCCTGAGTACTGGTGTGATGTGACTGCTTCTAAAGGTGAGGGTGTAGTTCAGTCTTTAAACTGGGGCAGGTTGAATTATTTGTTGCAGTTACTGAATTATTTATTTCTGTTCATAAATAAGCTTTGATTTTTATAAAAGTATTTGGCACGCATCATTGCTTGATCATTTTAGCCAAACAAAATCTATCTTTTGGGTATCTCACTAAAGGCTCGGTCTTGCAAGGCTCTGAGACTTGTCATTGCACTTTTTGTGACATGGCATTTTTGCTCTTTGAATAATTGACTGAAGGCTTTAGGAGAGTGCTGAATGATAAATAACAAACAAAGAAAAACTGGTTTGTTTTGCTAACAAAAGGGCCACACTAAGTTCTCAAAACAGTGAAACAGGTACCTTTCATATGACTGCACAGAGGTTTAAACACTAATCCAGGAAATGGAAGACTTACTGCAGTAATAAACTTGAATCTCTCATCTTTTTAAAGTACATTTTTAAATATGATTTTTTTCCCTTACAACTTCAAACTGAAAGAAAATGAGTGATAAATATCTGGCATTGCAGACCGTGAGATGTAACCATAATGATGGTGGAGAGACTGTGTGGAAGAGCTAATATACGCCTACTATGTGAGCAGAGAACCTGCTGCAAGGACAGTCAACAGCCTCCTCATCACCATTATGTTATACCCTCCTTTTTATGGCAAATACTAGAAATCATTATTGAGGATTATTTTACCTTCAGTAAAAAATAAGAGGGAAGTGGATGTAAAAAATAATGTAAAAAGCTGCTTTTTTTTTTTTAAATGATGATTTCCTGTATTAATAAGATAATTTGGACTATTTGACTGTTAAAACATTAATTGTACTAACAATAAATTCTTAGCTCTGGACATATGATGTGTTCACTTTTGCTTAATGAAAGATTTTGAGATAGTTGGTTGAAACAACGGAAATCTCTTCCTGTTGAAGAAAAGGTTCCTATTTTTCAGGTATCTTTAATTTATTATATCAAAACTGAGGTTATACGAAACATAAGTTAATTTTTAAAATCTCAGGTCAAAAATATGCTTGAGCAAACTTCAAGGGTGTCATAAAGAAATGCACAACATACTATGGATAACAATGAGTTACATGAGAGAAAAATTGCCTTCACTAAATATTTTTAGATATCTTTAATTCTATGGCAGAGAGTCACTACAGATTTCAGGTTTACTTAGAATATCT
The DNA here is from genome assembly GCA_028020825.1 of Podargus strigoides. Taxonomy (NCBI): domain Eukaryota; kingdom Metazoa; phylum Chordata; class Aves; order Caprimulgiformes; family Podargidae; genus Podargus; species Podargus strigoides. The sequence goes on along the minus strand of CM051662.1, from coordinate 30,237,745 downwards.
GGCCACTGTAAGTGTGGGTCTTTACAATACCCTGATATAACAACAGGAATTTTTTCTTTAATTTCCTACTTTAATGAAGTTCTGCATCATTCCTCTAAATACAATGATAACAGTTTAGGTTGAGATAAAACAACTGTTACTGTAACTCAGACTATTAGATGTCACAGGAAGGGCCCAGGAGTCTACTCTGTGTCTTTACAAGCAAATTTCATAGCTGCCTTATTGGTTTTGCATTAAACCTACACATATGGATGAAAAGGAGTTTGCAATTACTGTTTAGTCTATTAGTAATCTGGATTGTCAAAAATCTATGTTTTACAACAAGCTATTTCAGTAAATAAAAGTAAATGGTTTGTAAAATGCATTTTAAAATACATTAAGATTTTTGCATGTTAATAGAAAACAGTACTTTTAAAGGAAAGTAGAAATGGAAAGTGTCACTAACTCTACAAAAAGATGACAGCACTGGCATTTTCTCTCAGAAAAACAGCATTGCAATTTGGTCTGAATTTCTAACTGAACTGAGATGTCACTCAGACAAGTTAGTACAAGGCAAAACCAGTCCCAAATTCTAAATTAACTATAGACTAAGTAAACACGTCCATTTACACAGAATATGTGCTTTTTTGGTCTTTTTTTTTTTTTTTTTCCAGGTGACCTGGGGGGAAACGGACCTCATTCTACATTCACCTGTAAGCTTGCGTAACTTTCTTGGCATAGGCAGAGTGCCTCTGGTCTTACAGCAGATGTTTTGTGAGCAGAGTGGCCAGGGTGACAACTGCTTCTTGCAGCATATTTCTCTGCAGACCAGACTTGTCTTAAGTATAAGAGTCTTGCCAGGAATTAGCAGAGCTCAGAACTGTATTAACTCCCTGTAGGTCTTTTCTTTGACTGCTACTTAACAGACACAGGAAGCTCCAGCCAGTAGCAGCAGGACCTCACAATAAGAAGCAAAGAGACTTCCTCTTAGTCCTTCACAGTTGCAAAGATACACACCACTGTAGCCCAGTATCTGATTGCTTTTTCACAAACTACAAGATCCACCTTTTATGATAAAGCTTTTCCTTTGTAAGATGTATTTTATATTTAAAAATAATTATGACACACTACTGAGGCAGAATTTCCTTAAACTGGACAAATATGAAAAGCTAAGTGATAATTTGCAAAAAAAAATACCCAACCCAAAAACCACAATCAACAACAAACTAAAACAAAACACACAAAAAACCCCTCACCAAACTCTAAAAATATTTAGCTTTAATAGACAGAATTACTTTATTAGATGTCACTAGAGTATTATCTTTGCAACTCTGTGTGAGAAAGTAAACAATTATCTTTGATTTTTTCAGAACAATTATTATACATGGCAGGTATTTCTTCAAATGCTCTAATACCACTTGGAATATAACTGTTCAAACATAGATAAACAAATGAAATTATGATTAATTCATGGGATACTAGGGAAAACTCAGTATAAATGCTGAAACTTGATTGGTGGGCCTGTGATAAAAAACTCTGTAAATAGAGCCTTTCTACATGAAATTCACAGCACAGTTATCTACTGTGTAAAACTCTCACTACCTACAAACTACTAATGTTTTTAGTTCCCTTTCACTTTGCTGGAATATATTTTAATACTTCACTCTCCTCTTTTTAGGTTTCACAGATTGTGTGCTATTTGAACACTGCTGGTAGCAAATTCTGCTGACAGAAGCAGAGGAACAAGAGTCAGTTAACTTCACTCAAGTGTTTCTGTCCAAACTGGGGAATTTGCCATCTCATGATCCAAGTAACTTTAAATAAATAGAAGTACTAATTTTCTAATTCTAGATTCAACTTTTTTTTTTTTTTTTTTTTTTTTTTGAGACTAGCTGCCTCTCACCTTCAACACATGACTAGCTACAGGAAGAAGAGAGTAAGCTGTCTTCCAGGCTCAGTTCAGTTATCCACAAGTGAATATATAGTGCTGTTAGTGATTTCCTTGGGAATCTTAGTTAATCTACAACTGCCACACTGAAAGAGTATGGGTGCTGTGAGTGTCCATTGTGTCCTTTAGCATGTCCCAGGACTAGTTGGATGACACATCTCAAAAGGCACAAGACATCTACAAATAAGCAAATGAATCAAATCTCCTGTATCTACTCCAGATATGAAAAGAACTATTGGACTTTCTGAAATCATAGGTCCCGAAAATGAAAATTTAAACTTCCACATTATGAGAATTTTTCTAACTGTAGGAATATCTGAAGAGGTGATGAAATGCACGGCTTAGGATGATCTGATGATCTAGACAGATATCTGCCAGGATTTGTCAAAAGTGCTGAAAACTTGCTTATAAAATTGACAATATAACTCATGCCTAGAAGCTACTAAGTTAAAAAAAAATGGAAAGAAAAAGAAAAAAAAGAAATTAAGCTTCTGTTTATTGAATCAAGGTCAACACACTGATTCTTTTTTTAAAATGAAATCTGGTTTTGTTTAGATTTCTCTGAATGTGCTTAGACCATGCTAATGTTGAGATAAAATGAGTGAGATTGCTGTGGTAATGAATTACTCAATTTGTTATTGATATGCATCCTAAGCTTAAGACTTTTGCAGAGAAATATGAAATCTCTATTAAAATTGTGCTCTCTAAGACAAAATAAGGTAATATGTAATCTAGTATACTTACTTTCTTTTAAACGTTTACTGAAAACAATATCCAGACTTCCAATATACCATTCTTTCTTCAGTAGACATTCTGCAGACATCAAGTATTATTGATCTACATTACAGAGGTACACAAAAGAAAGCAGTTAATTAACCTTGGTTTTTAGATATCCAGAAGCCATGGAAACATAAAACATAGCTTGTAATAAACAAAATTAAATAATGTGCTGTACAGAATAGAATTTGGAAGCAACACTACCTGTGCCACCCATGCAATACGTTATTACAGAAAGGATTTAATGAAAGAACTTGGCATCTGGCTGTAACTAATACTATGATAAACTACTTACCTTTGAGGAAAGATCTCTAACAAAGTCAATTAGAAACTATGGAGACAATTTATGAAGTTCACTTTTTATTCAACGTGAAGTTTTTTGGAGACTGCCATTCACATGTCCACCAGTTGCAATGCTATGTCACTGTTTTGCCAATTACTAGGCCTAGCACAAAGGACACAGCCAGCAGAAAAACAATCCAGTAACCAGATTCTATCGTACGTAGAAAAGTCAGTATAAGGGGGATCGCTGGGGATACAAACAAGTCAAACAGATCACACATAATAGACATCAACGCCAGCAACCCGAGGAATGACACAGCACGACCAATAATAGGTGGAATAAACAAAGACACAAAGTATCCCATAGAAAAAATGGGAGACAACCAAGTCAATAGGCTGATCATATAAGATAGAAGTAGCCACATATTGCTCCCCCACAGAGCCCACATTTGCAAATGCCAGACCTGACTAGGGCCCAGTTGCAGGGAGAGTCAGGAGGGCCTTCCCCAACAGGGAAACTCTGCAAAGTGCATCCACCTCATAGATAGACACTCCATCCTTCCTGCAAGTGGTCCCAGCTTTTATCCCTAAAGCAGGACACCTGGCACTCATTTACCCAAATGCAGGGCACCTGGGGCTTGTTTACCAAGGGCTTTCCTTACAAGGCCAGCTGCACCTTGGAGGAAAACCAAAAGGAAAACTCATCCCCTCCTTTTAAAGGACCATGGGAACCACCGATATGTCAACCTTAAATCAGGGCTCGGGGTTCAGACCTCAGCACTTCAGTCACACACATATTGTTGGCAACTTAAATTTGAGTAGAGAGCTTCTAAGGAAAAGAAAAGGTTTCGGTCTTCACAGGTGTTTCATGAGTATAGTATTTACTATTTTTCAACAGATACTTCACTTAGTTTGTAAACATTCCATTGTGTAGTGAACCAGAGAGGTCTCAGAATATTTTGGGGACCTGTATTACTTCACCTGCTAGAATTCCATATTGGAAGTAGCAAGTTGGTCGGGCAGCATTAAACCAACATATTTTCATGGGATCAGCTTTCTCATGTAGCTAGTGACTGCAGTTTCAGGGGAGATTTTATTTTCATTTATTTAGTCATGAGAGAGACTATATATTTATTTTCAATGATATAACAACTAAGTTTGTTTTACCAACAACAAAAAATTGGACTTACTAAAAATTGGGAATTAGAAGACATGGATACTCTGAACCCTAGTGACATTAATTTTCTCTGTTCAAGAGGACACAGAAAGGGATCAAATCTGTCATTTACAATAATAAACATGACTGTTTTGTTGATTTGAACACTTCAAGTTTTAATGAAGAACACAGGTAACAGAAGATGAGGATTTACTAATATATAACAAGGACAAGTGTAAGGTCCTGCACCTGGGTCAAGGCAATCCCAAGCACAGATACAGGCTGAGCAATGAGTGGATTGAGAACAGTCCTGGGGAGAAGGACTTGAGCATGTTGGTGGATGATAAGATCAGCATGAGCCAACAGTGTGTGCTTGCAGCCCAGAAAGACAACCGTATCCTGGGATTCATCAAAAGACGTGTGACCAGCAGGTCAAGGGAGGTGATTCTGCCCTTCTACTCTGCCCTCGTGAGACCCCACCTGGAATACTGTGTCCAGCTCTGGAGCCCCCAACACAAGAAAGATATGGAGCTGTTGAAGCAAGTCCAGAGGAGGGCTACCAAGATGGTCAGAGGGCTGGAACACGTCTCCTATGAGGACAGGCTGAGAGAGTTAGGCCTGGAAGAGAAGGCTCTGGGGAGCCCTCATAGCGGCCTTCCAGTACCTAAAGGGGGCCTACAAGAAAGCTGGAGAGGGACTTTTTACAAGGGACTGTGATGATAGAACGAGGGGTAATGGGTGGAAGCTGAGAGAGGGTAGGTTTAGACCAGATATAAGGAAGAAGTTCTTTACCCTGAGGGTGGTGAGGCACTGGAACAGGTTGCCTAAGGAAGCTGTGGATGCTCCATCCCTGAAAGTGTCCACTGCCAGGTTGGATGGAGTCTTGAGCAACCTGATCTAGTGGGAGGTGTCCCTGCCATGGCAGGGGGGTTGGAACTAGATGATCTTTGAGGTCCCTTCCAACCCAAACCATTTTATGATTCTATGATATATATTCTTTCCCCTACTCTTTATTATATTTATAGTTGCATTATCTAGACAATTCTGAAATTTCAAAGAGTTTTGCTAGAGAAGACCCACATCATTATAAAAAGTAAAGTGAGATCAAGGAGTGAAGGTTTAGCTTCTACCACTTTCCACAACGAGCTGCATAAAATTTAACAGAGATGATTGTCTGAATAAGTGATAGAATAACTTGAAAGTCCACTGTCTGGCATTTCATCTCACCTGTGTTTTAAATCCATAATGAAATTTTAGTTTTCTTCATGTTATCATCAGCCAACCTGATAGAGAAAAGTATAATCTGGAATGGCACTGAAAAATATAATCTTCTTACAATTTCTTTCTCTTCCTTTAGTCCCTCCCTGATCTTGTTACGCCTCCACCTGTAAGAAAGCCAGAGCTGGAGTAATTAATCATGTTCTATAAGAATTAATAGTTGAAAGTAGTGCTATGATTTGATATTATGCAGCTTATTAGACTGGGAAAAAAGGTGCAAGAAAGTAAAATTCTTCCTTATTAGGAAAGCTGTCTATCATTATCTCATAGCTTTTCATTTTAGGTGTCAGGAATATTGTACTATCTCTTCTAAATAAACTTTGAATTAAAAATTAAAATGTTATTTTTTATTTATTAAAATGGCAGTTTTTGTCATTAAAAAAAAAAGGGGGCATTAAAAATTTTCAAAATCTGGAAAAGCAAATTTCTGTCACCTCTTGTTCCATTTGAAAACGGTTAAGTATGAACAAATGTGATGTGTGATAGAAGGAAGAAAATCTTCAGTTCTTTCACCTCGACACAGGAAATACCTTTCTGACACATGTGAAATGTTCTCCTACTCTTCCTTTACCTGGACTGTCTGTTTAGATCTCTGAAGTTCTCTCTGAAATTATATTTACATTGAAAAAATAAGTATGGTGAAGACTTCCCTAGGAAAACAGTGCTCTGTATATATGTAAATATATACTAACTCGGTGTTAGTTTGCTCAGCGCAAGTGTATCAAACTTCAATTCATTCAGATGTCAGTTCAGGGATTAATCTCTTTGTCTCTGTATTCACAGTACAGATATGAAGGAGTCCCATGTTTGTATATGGCTTAACAAAATAGTGCCTGTTCTTGGCTCTTACTCACTACATAGCGAACATATATAAGAATACTCCCACACTGGGCTGTAAACTAATTTAGTCCAGTAAAAACAGATGCCTGTACTCCAAAGGGCATTCAAAAGACAGTGTCTCCCATCTCTAGGAAAATATTTGGTTTATTCTTTCAGAATTCTTTGAAATACTGTCGTGGTTTCACAGGAACAGACCCATGGGCCAGCCATGCAGGCAGGCCATGAGTAGCCCCGAGTCAGCTGGGAGATCCAATCAAGGCAGCTGACTCACAGGTGTATCCCATACCACCTAGTCATTCTCATTATAAAAGGAGGGAGTTCAGAGAGGGGAGTTCTTCCTGGGACAACTTTGTCTCCTGCCTTTCCTGATGAACCCAAGGACCAAGTTGAGTATAAGTTTGTACACTTTATGTTGGTATTTGTTTTAGTTTTGTTATTTCACTAAATCTGTTTCTATTTCATCCACAGGGCTTCTCCCTTTTTTTCCCCCAATTTCTCTTCTCAACCAGGGACTGTAGCAACTGCTACAGTTTAGCTGTGGATACATGGTAAACGTAGACAAATACTCTTCTTTATAATTCATTCAACAGGAATTTAAGGTCCCAAGGTATAGTTCCTAATTCTTATAATATCTTTGCTACTTTCTTTAAGATATATTGATGTTTCATGAAGTGCTTTGGCAAACTTTCTGACCTATTTAGTTTTGAATTTTTACTTGTTGCAATTTTACTTTGTTTCTAAGAACGTTTACAGGAATACAGGATCTTTGGAGCTCTTCCACTCCTCCTATTTATTTCCCATTTGAACATCCTAATCCTGTGTTTGCGACACCACAGTTAACTATTTGGGATGTTATTATGATTCTTCAAATAGAGGATTCTAACATCAGATGGAGAATGAGGCATAGACAAAACCCTAAGGAAGAAAGAGAAGGTTTTTTTGATAAGTGTTCTGACTGCAGTGAGGGGAAAGGCAAAAAATTCATTTATTTTTTTAGTGCAAACATAATTGGTTCTAATTAGAAAGTGTTCCTTTGCCTTAAGTTTCCTCTGAAAAGCCATGCAGCTCCTCAAGTTTTAAAAATTGCTTTTTGGCCAAGGACAGATTCTACTATGCTAATACTGTTCCTTCATTTTAGTGAGGCTACTTAAGATGTATGAAACTATTAATTGCAAGTAATCTAACACTGGGAAAATCAGCAGTGTGAAAGCACACTGTTTCACATATTTAAACAGGTTTTTTGACTCATCTTAGATCATTGTCTGTTTTCAAATGTTAGAAAGAAATGAACAGTTGGAAAATATTCACAAGAGTACCTTTAATCTCCAATGACTCTAAAGTCAATGCCCTGCAGTATGTAATCACTCTGTAGCTTATTTCTAGTTGGATAGATCCCTCTAGGAGGTGATTCAGAACTGAAATCTAAACTGCTCTGAATTATAATCTAAAAGGACTGTCTATCCAAGGAGATCAAGAGATTAGACTAAATATAGCCATTATGAAGTTATCTCTATAAAGCAGAATTTAGATCAGTAAGTGTTTTATACATCAAACACTTAATTTTGTTTTCCCCAGTATTTTGTCTTGTATTGTTTCATGAGTAATAGGATAAAATTACCAAAGAATGTGAAACCAGATCCTCAAAAGTCCTGCTTGTAATTTCTATAAAAATCCAAGTATACTTGACTCTAAGACTTCTATATGATATCTATTTGAATCAGAAGTACCTACATGTATTTCAAGCTCTGGGTCATGATTAAATGTCTTTAACTGGCAATTGTTAGGTACAGGTCAGAATGAAAAATAAACTATCACTGAAAGGTTTATGTTATTTACTAGGAAAAAAATCGATGGATGATGTTTCTCTGGATAATAATAATGGCCCTTTCATTCAGGGTTCTGGCACAACTGATATAAAACAGAACTTCTTTGAAGCTGAGACCAGAGCTTCAGAATATTTTCTTTTTTTTTTTTTTAAAAAAAAAAAGGCAAAAGCATCTTACATATTTTTTGAAACAAAAGTTCTGAAACTATAAGTACCAGCTGCTACTGGTATTTGAATGTTCCTAAATCTGTATCTCTTACTCTGAGCAATGTGAAATGCTACACGAACCTGTTAATTTGGAACCCAGCAATGATAACTTATATGTTAACTTTGACAGTTCATTGATTGTGACACTAGACTTGAAGGTGCTGGAAGATCTCAGAACCTCTGTAGTGACTGACAGCTCGTTCTGACACAGTCAGTAAAGCAGAGCCTGGTAACAAAACCTTCTTTTGCCACTTCATAGCTAGGTCATAAGGTGAGTAACTTCGTTAAGGTAGAATGCGAGTAAATCAGCAAAATGTCTTGGTACGTATAGATCTCAATAAAAGAAGGGCAAAGAAGCCTATAAACGTTCAATACTGTGGAAACAAATAAGAGAGACTTTGAGTACAATGAAAGGGGAACGGGCTGCTGTTCCTGCTGCATATGCGGCTTTGACTCCCGGAGAGGAGAAAAAAAGGGGGGCCGACCCTGCATCCATGGCGGTTTCGTCTCCTTTTAATCCCTTCGCGCAGAATTTCGCGATTCCAGATCCTCGGGACTCCACCTCCCGAGTTAAACGTTCCACCCCTAACCCGCCGCCGCCGCGCCCCACCCCCAGGCCGCCGCCGCTGCCGCCGGCGCCGCCCCCTGCTTCACCTGGCGGAGCTCTGCCAGGCAGCGCCTCGCTTCTCAGCCTGAAACCGACTGAGACGAAGGCGGAAGTAACAACAGAGGAAAAAACAGAAGTGGGTGGTCCATTATGCAGATCAGGGGCGGGTACTTATCCACCGCTCCCTTTTACACCGGCCCTGTCATCCCCGCCCTCGGGTGACGATACCAGCCCCGAGGACAACCCCGACCGGCCCTCCCCATCAGTGGACGAATGCATGAGAGATGTGATGGCACGCCTCCGCGAGCTAGAATTACAGCACCACACCCTAGCTGGAAAAACAGCGGTTGCTGCTTCACTGGACAGATCTAAAACTTTTAACCCCTTCACGTCCGAAGGCGTTTCTCCACAAGCCTCAGCTCTGAAACCGCCTGCCCCGCCGCTGCTGCCTCCAGAGCATCTTTTCGCCGGAGCCAGAGATCCTCAGCAATCCACTCAGCGCTGGAGAGGAATCATCAAAGATGCAATTGTTGAGGGGTCTTTTCTTCCGCAGGCTTTCCCTGTTATTTTATCCCCAACAGGTCAAAAGTGGGAGGCTTTTGACTGGAAAATGCTAGAAAAAGCTCGGTCTGCCATTGTGCAGTATGGGTTGCAGTCACAGCTCACTCAACAAATAATTCGCTATAATTTCACCGCTGATTTGTTGATTCCATTTGATAGTACACAGGTTGCAAATGTTTTGCTTACTCCATCACAACAGCTCATGTTCCAAAGAACTTGGCAGAGATTGTGTGATGCAGAGCAAGCTAAACCACGCCAACAAAATGACCCATTATATGGAATTCAGGCCCAAATGCTATTGGATATGGGCCCTTTTGCCTCTGTTCAGATGCAGTCTCAGTTTTCAACACAAGTTCTGCAGTTATCTCAACAAATAGCAATGCAGGCCATTTTTTCAGTAAATGAGCCAGGGAAGCCCTATGGGTTCACACATGTCAAGCAAGGGCTAAATGATAGCTATGCACAGTTTGTAGACAAATTATATTCTGCCATTGACAGTCACCCTGATCTTAATGAGGCCATGAAACAGCAAATGTTCAAAATGCTGGCCTTTGATAATGCCAATGAAAAAACCAAACGGGTCTTAGGGACGCTAACAAAAAATTCAGAGGTAGCTGATATGATTGAATTGGCTGAACGCACCACACAAATGAATAATGCGACCTATGTTGCTGCTGCCTTGCAAGGAGCTATCGCTCCTACTATGAAAGGAGCCATTGCACCCTTGTTAAAACAAAAAAAGGGAGGCAAAGAGAAAAAAGAAAAGAAGTGTTTTAATTGTGGCAAATTAGGTCACTGGAAAATTCAATGTAAAGCTTTAAAACGATCAAAATGGTGTGTTCATTGTCAAAAGGATAGCCATAACACATTCGAATGCAACGGTAAAGGTAAGGGAAACGGGAACAGGAGCGCCACGCCCTCTTGCGCGATGACACAAATGCAGGGGGCTTGGGCAGCATCCCAACAGCAAAAGGATGCCTCGGTACCATTCCCTCCGCCACAGCTGGAAGTGCCAGAGTGGACGTGGAACAGCTGTAGACATCACTCTACAAGACACCGGAGTGCATCTAATAGATAGCAATATTCAAGGGCCATTAGGTCATGGTCTTTTATTGTTAGAAAGATCTTCAACCTCTAGACGGCGTATTTTTGTTTTGCCTGGAGTAATTGATGCTGACTTTGTAGGGATTGTAAAAATAATGTTTTATTTGTTAACACCACCTGTTTTCATTCCAAAAGGTAGCCACATATCTCAGCTGGTTCCTTTTAAATCTTGTGTTCCTCGACCAGGTATAGCAGAACGAGGAGACGGGGGATTCGGCTCAACAGGATCGCCGCAAGTATACTTGTCTTTAGACATAGCAAAAGCCAAACCTGAATGTGTGATAATCATGATAGCAAAAAATGGCCAGAAAAAACAGGCAAAAACGCTAATCGACACAGGGGTCGACGTGACAATCATCTCAAAATTACAGTGGCCTGATACATGGCCTACAGTTTTTGCTCCATCCGGTATTTATGGAATTGGCGGAACACAGTCAACGCAAATTAGCAAAGAGGTGACTGCATTTCAGTTTCCTGACGGTGTAATAGTTACTACCAGACCCTACATCATGAATGTGCCTATTACACTAATTGGCAGAGACTTACTAAGTCAAATGGAAGCTCAAATTGTAACTCAGCCTTTTTAGTGGCGGCCGCTGCTGAGCAGCCAATCCTGAAATTGAAATGGAAAACAGAAGAACCAGTATGGATAGATCAGTGGCCGCTTACACACGAAAGGCTGCTAAAAATCAAAGAACTAGTAGAGGAGCAATTAAAAGCAGGACATACTGTTCCTTCAAACAGCCCCTGGAACACACCGATTTTTACTATTCCCAAAACAGGTGGGAAAAGGAGATTGTTGCATGATTTACGGGCAGTTAATGCAGTTATGGAAAATATGGGATCCTTGCAGCCGGGTTTGCCATCTCCTGTTATGCTACCCGAGGATTGGGATTTACTGATTATTGACTTGAAAGATTGTTTCTTCACAATTCCACAGTGTAAAGATGATGTAGAAAAGTTTGCCTTTTCGGTTCCCTCTGTTAACAAGGCCGAACCAGCAGAAAGATATCATTGGCTGGTCTTGCCTCAAGGCATGAAAAATTCTCCTATCATGTGCCCGGCATTTGTTGCCTGGGCCTTAGGACCAATTCGAAAGAAATATTTGCAATTGATAAATTATCACTATATGGATGATATATTAATTGCTGGGAAACATTTGCAAAAAGAAACCATTTTAATAGCGATGACCAGAGAATTAGAGAAGAGGGGGTTAAAAATTGCCCCTGAAAAAATTCAGCAGCAATCACCTTGGAAATATTTGGGCTGGATCATCACAGGAAGTAGTGTCAGACCACAAAAACTAGAAATCAAATCAGACATCAAAACGCTCAGTGATATCCAGAAGCTGGTTGGCGATACTCAATGGGTAAGAGGTATCTGTGGCATAACAAATGATGTTTTAAAACCTTTAATTCAGTTATTAGGCACCTCTACTCAAGCTAACAAGAAACGTGAGCTTGGTCCTGAACAGCAGTGTGCATTGAGCAAAATCAGTGAAAAAATATCCCAATGTCATGCAGCTCGGTTTAATCCTCAGTATCCTATTGTCCTTATGATTGTCAATTCACAACAAGATAGAGATTGGCCACTTGCCCTCATTATCCAATGGGTGCAGGAAGGGCCAAATCCTTTACGCATTTTAGAGTGGATATTTTCTCCAATGAGGCAGAGAAAAACCGTTGTGACCCGAATTGAAATAATTGCGCAATTAATTATGAAAGGACGATCTAGAATTCAAGAAATAGCAGGAGCGGATCCACAATCAATTATTGTGCCATTGGTTCAGGAATATTTAGAATGGCTCATTAGAAATTCTCTTGCTTTGCAAATTGCCTGCGCAGATTTCACGGGTCTCCTCACAAATGTTTATCCTGCTCACCGCATGATCCCTATGTTGCAAAACCAGACCTTTGAGGAACAGCCGTATTGGTCTTAAACACCGGTAAATGGTATCACTGTTTTCACTGATGCAGGAAAGAAACCTAAAAAGGCAGGAGTCACCTGGGAAAAGGAGCCTGGTCAATGGGATAGTCACATCATCCAGGGAGGGACTATAGACTCCTTGCAGACATTAGAGCTCCGAGCTGTAATATGGGCATTTCAACATTGGAATGATCAACCACTGAATATTGTATCAGACTCTCTCTATGTGGTTGGAGTGGTGTGGCGCATTGAAAGGGCTATGCTTCGTGAGGTCTCGAATAAGCTGCTTGCTGAGCTGTTGCGAGAGTTATTATTGACCTTAAATGACAGACGTCAATCATATTTCATCACCCATATTTGCAGTCACTTAATGACTGAAGGATTGGCCATTGGAAACAACAAGGCTGATCAATGGGTAGCTCCAGCTTGGACTGGTCCACCTGTAAATATTTTTGAGCAAGCAAAAAATTCCCATGCATTTTTCCACCAATCAGCAAAAATGTTAGCACGACAATTTCATTTGCCCTTGACAGATGCACAAGGGATCGTGAAGTCCTGTCCAGCTTGTCAAAAAATAGGGTTTGGAGTTGGCCTCGGGGTCAACCCTAAAGGACTGCGGCCCTTGCAATTGTGGCAAATGGATGTGACACATGTTGTAGAGTTTGGCAGATTAAAATATGTCCATGTTGTAATTGATACATTTTCTATGGCTGTATGGGCGACAGCTCAAACTGGAGAGACTGCTAAACATGTTGAAAAACATCTATATTCCAGTTTTGCAGTTTTAGGAGTCCCATTATCCCTCAAGACTGACAATGGCCCTGCATATACCTCTCGTAGATTTCAACAATTTTGTCTCGCTTGGGGTATTCAGCACACCACTGGTATTCCTCACTCCCCCACAGGTCAAGCGATGGTTGAACTAGCCCATCAAACTCTGAAAGATTTGCTTCAAAAACAAAAAGGGGGAGAGCCCAGTACCCCAGCAGAAAGATTAGCTAAAGCTGTGTATGTGCTAAATCACCTGCGTCTCACAGGAGAAAGGAAAGATCCACCTATGGTAATTCATAGTGCAGTTTTAAAAACCGGGTTAGATGAACAACAGAAAATTCTGTGCAGTATAAAAATCTCAACACAGGACTTTGGGAAGGACCAGCTGAAGTGAAACTAACTGGAAGAGGATATATGTGTTTGCTCACAGGTGAAGGTCTCCAATGGATTCCTTCTAGATGGGTAAAACCATGGAAGGAGCCGCAGTGCCAAGACTCATTTGTAAAGGCTTTATCATCAAAATAAATTGTTAGAAGCCCCACACTATTAATCTCAGACAGAACATGTGGGTGACGTGGGCAAATCGAATGGGAAATAATCCTTTTGTTTATCAATGGCCGCGTCTGGCGACCTTTTTTGAACATGTTTAATTAGAGTCTTAGAATCTGTTAAAATAGGCTAAGAGGTTTAGATAAAATAAGTTTATATTGAATTTGTTACTGTATGATAGTTATTAGGTAATGATCCCACCCCCAGAAAAGAAGTCAAGTAATAATAAGAGGCTATTTTAACACCATAGATGTCAGAACCAGATCTGCAGATGTCCTAGGTTGACATATGGGTGGTTCCCATGGCCCTTTAAGGACGAGGGGACAAGTTTGCCTTTTGGCTTTCCTCCAAGGTGTGGCCGGCCTTGTGGGGAGGAGCCCTTGGGTAAACAAGCCCCAGGTGCCCCACATTGGATAAATGAGTGCCAGGTGTCCTGTTTTGGGGACAGGGGCTGCGGCCACTTGCGGAAGGGTGGAGTGTCTGTCTGTGAGGTGGATGCACCTTGCAGAAATTTCCTGTTGGGGAAGGACCTCCTGACCCTCCATGCAACTGGGCCCGCTCAGGTTTGGCATTTGCAAACGGGGGCTTCATTTGAAAACCATATGGGACTACTTCTATATAATCAGCCTATTGACTTGGTTGTCTCCCATCTCTTCTGTGGGAGACTTTGTTTCTTTGTTAATTCCACCTATCATTGAATTCCACCTATTATTGGTCGCTATTGTATTAATGATTGTACTTTATGTTTTCGAAAAGGTAACAAGCATGATTACATATACCATGAAGACCGTATGGCTGGCTCAAGAAGAAAAAGGGGGAATTGTAGGAATGTATTTTAAAAGACAATAACCATATAGTGAACCAGCCATACGAGATGTTGGCCTAGGCACGTAGCCGCATTCTAGAAGTTACTTCAGAGGAAGAAAAAATGAGAAAGAACAGTGACAGCTGGCAGGAGTGAACAGATAAGAGTGACCATTTGGACGCTGCGTGAGAAGAACTCAAGAATCAATGAGAGCTGAACTGACTTGCATGTTTGCCTCGTGCTAGAGACTTTTATCAAATTAGATAATACGTGGCCGCGCGTAGGGATAGAAAACCTGTTTAAAAAGGCATAGTTAGAATTAACTGAAGATTTAGATAATGTTATGCATGCTGTGTAGTAAAATAAGAATTGCTGTTAAAAATTTCTCTGTTATTAGCCTAGGTTAAGGTTGTAAGATTTTAGATGAAATGAGTTGTATGAATCTGTCTAATCACTCTTTCTCTATTCATAAGCAACTGTAGCAGTTAAGAAAGAATATGAAGAACCTCACCATCATAATTTCCTTGTTGTTCCCATCATTGGTTTGGATTGCTCAAAATTAAGAAAGGGGATTTGTTGGGGGGTTTTTAGCAAGCAATGGTCATGTGAGCAATCCAACCTTCGAGCCTGACCCGGATGCTGAAGCAGGATGGGAAGCTGGGAAAGGTGTGACGGTGTGAATGCATGCTTTAAGGTCACAAATCAATTTATGCCATGCTAGTGCTGTTAACCAATTAGTAGCTTGAAGAGTCTCGTGAAGAGTCTTGTGACTTAGTGCTCTGTCTATATAAACCGGGTTGTAACGCCATTAAAGTGCCTTTCACAAGATTTATTAAGTCTCTATGTGATTGCTTGCCATGACTTCCCGCAGTCATCTGTGCAAAATGAAGATGAGAAGGGAAGATCTGAGCAGTAACAGAGAAATGACAAAAACAAAGTCAAGGAGGGAGAATGGAAGAAGACAGGTTTCTCCAGTCTTATGCAACTATTTTTTTCACTATGAGTACACTTCTCATGTTGCCTCAGTCCAGATTTTGTAAATAACATTAAACAATTCCTATACAGTTCAACAGCTCTGATTGCCACATTTCCTTTCTTTTGGAGACTATAACAAAGCATGTCACTGAAAGATATATTTTCCATTGCTCTCCAATGATACTGTTGGAGTATTTACGTAACACAACAGTCTTTATATGCACTATGTTGCCAATAAGGTGAGTGAACACATTATCTTAATTGTGGGTACAATATAGGAAGCAGAGGAATACTAGGAATGAACATGCTTATCAATCAATGGGGGGGGGGGGGGGGGGGAAATATGCAAATCATCCTGGATATTTCTGCATAGTTTACAAAAGTGACTCTAGAACCATTCCCCCCATCCCTAGATTTTATTCTCAAAGCTGTCCCAACTAAGGTTTTGTTCTCATGTTCCTCTGTGAAAGCTTATGTCTGCCATGGATTTTACAGAACAGACTGAGAGGAAGAAAAATTACTTCTGAGAATCACAGAAGCCGATGAAGTAGCTTCACCCTGCAGGGTTCTAGAAGTTCTTAATTTAAACTATGAATCACTTTGCCACAACCAAAAGAGACTCCTAAAGTGGCATCCTTTGGGGGTAATTCTTCCTTTATTTCTGTACTATATAATTCAGACATTTGGAACAAGATAAGCATGTGAATCACTGGTGGTGGCTACTGCAGTTGAAATGATTGTTGATTATTCTGTCAGACTAAAGGAAGCATACTTTTCTACCTTAAAGTCATCATTTTAGTGGTTAATCCCCTTTAAAAGTGATGAAATATGATTCCCTAAATTAGCATATTCTGTATTTTGTCTGGGTTTGGTTTTTCCTTTACTTTTCCCCCACTATTTGCAAAAGTGAATATGGAGGCAATGTTGTACATAAAAATTCCAAGTGACATCAGCAAGAATAATTTACATTTTCTTTGCCTCTGTCTTTACTCTCTTTAGCCTGGAGAAGAGGAGACTGAGGGGTGACCTTATTAATGTTTATAAATATGTAAAGGGTGAGTGTCATGAGGATGGAGCCAGGCTCTTCTCAGTGACCTCCAATGATAGGACAAGGGGCAATGGATGCAAGCTGGAACATAGGAGGTTCCACATAAATGTGAGGAAGAATTTCTTCACAGTGAGGGTAACAGAACACTGGAACAGGCTGCCCAGAGAGGTTGTGGAGTCTCCTTCTCTGGAGACATTCAAAACCCGCCTGGACATGTTCCTGTGTGACCTGATCTAGGTATTCCTGCTCTGGCAGGGGGATTGGACTAGATGATCTTTTGAGGTCCCTTCCAATCCCTAACATTCTGTGATTCTGTGATTCTGTGAATCTCTGTAGCACTAGAGATGAGACAGTCTGCTGATCTCCTCCAGCTCCTTTATTTGGCAACACAGGTAGTCCACCAGTATGCCCACCTCCTGCAGAAAAGAAGTGTTCCATCAAGAGGTCACAGAGACTCCCTACAGCTCTAGTGCATAGCTGTGTCCTCCCCTAGGAAGGCTGTCTGGGCCAAAGCCTCTGATGTTATAGGGACAGCTGCTCCAGTGGCTGCTGTGCAGAACCTCATCACCATCACTGAGTATGTCTACACTACCCTTGGCAGAGCTCCTGACTCATTTCTGCTCAGAAGGCTACATCTGTTGGTTGCCTCTATGAGCTGTACTCAAGACTAGCCCTTATATGCCTCTCTCCCTTGCATCTGCTGCAAGGGTGGCTGGACATCCATCACCAAGGATCAGCTAGGACAAAAGCTGAACCCTTTGTTCAAGGACAGCTCACAGAGCTTGTTAGGAACTGCTACAGCTTGGCAGTCAGAGACCCCCACAGTAATCTCCCCATCAATAGCAGGCACCCTGATGTTCCTCAGAGACCTCCAGTGATCTTGGACAAAGTTCCCAGGAGATCTAGATGATTATGAAGTGGAGCTCAGGAGCTACTACTCAAACTGCTGATTTAACTGTCTTAATTGCCTTAAATTTTGGAAAAGGATATATAATGATCATAGGGATAAGATATGGTTCCTAGAATGGGCTGCAGAGAAGTGGTGTTATTTTTAGAAAACAGTTCTGGAAACTTAGCTGATGATTTACAAGCCTTGTTAGATATTTTTGGTTTGATATCTTGTGGACTGAAACATAATTAGAAAATGACAAATATGGTTATTCCCATTGTTGCTGCAACATGTAAGTATCTAACAGAAGTAAATATCTGGTGTGAGAAGATGATGATTAGTTTGAGAAATTCTAATGAAATTATTATTCAAAAAAAGATCCGATTTCTTATTCATTTCCTCCCTATAGATGAACAATGTTAGATTAATCAATTAATTATTTATATAGTACACAGCTCAGACCATATCTCTAAATGATGTTTAGAGCCAACATTCAATACTATTAACCTCTAATGAGATGACACTTTAAATCTCATAACAGTTAGGGAAAAACAAGCAACACACACAAAAAGTGATTATGGAAAAGCAGTCAGGGACAACTGCTCTAAAAAGCTTCTAAGAGGCATAGATACATCACTTAACATCACTGTTTAATGAAGAAGCATCACCCTCAGTGTAACTGGATAAATGTTCTTTTTAATTTGTTTTAAAAATTTGAGCATTGTAAGTTCAAAGGCAGTAACAGAAAATAGGTAGGATGTAATTACTGGTGGAAAAATAAATATACTAACTGTAAGTCTAATATACTAAAAGTGGCCTGCAAGACTGCATAAATTAGTGAGGAAAAATAAATCATTTTTTGTAATATGTTAGTATGAAAAAAGAGGATATTGAACAGAATATATTTAAAATAAAATCTAATGGTGGTTGTTAAACACAAAATACGCTTGGAACCACTATCACATTCTCTCCTGGCATTACTTCATTGACTTCAAATAGAGTTGTGCCAGCAGAGAATTTGCTTCTTATAATTCTTGTAAGATGAGAACTAATTCCTGCAATGCTGGTTACCAGACAGATCAGTTTTCATCTGGTATATTCTTTAAGAAAACAAGTCCCTAAAAACCAGAAGACAAGTACTAAACACAGCTACACAAACTTAATATGTAAAATGTAATTCTGAGTTTCTAGATGTAATTCAATTGGAAGCTGAAGTACAATTAGTTAGTGGCTTTAAAAATATCATATCAATTTGAAAGAAAAATAATTTTATCTCTTTTTAGGACATTTTTTCCAGGGTTTTCTCAATGGATTGTATCTAGTAATTTAAACATCATTTGATAAGTTTTTGTTTGGTTAGTTGAGGGGTTTTTTTAGATATTGCATTGATCTTTTTTTTTTCTTTTCCAGTACAGACGCAGAATTTTTATGACAGAATTTCAGACAATCCCATGGTTCAGCAACCAAAATAACCAAGTCTCCTATAAAGCACTTTTCTTAGCACAAGCCTACCAGCTCCAGAAATGGAAATTATTCTATATAGAAGTCATTGGCATAAATACTATCTAAACCATAAGTAAAAAGTTATTCATTCCTGCCACAGATATGTAAAGTCAGTAGGCTCTCCCTGATCAACCCCTATGCTAGCTAGGTTAGGTTTCTGATATGCCTGTATGTTCCCGTACTGGGTCTGGCTGAGCCGGAATTGATTTTCCCCTATAGCAGCCCTCATGGTGCTGTTTTATGTTGGGAGCTAGAAGGGTGTTGATAACACACTGGTGTTGTGGCTACTGCTGAGTAGTGCTTACACAGCACCAAGGCTCTTTCCAACATTTCCGCCCAGTGGGATGGGGTGGGCAAGATCTTGGGAGGGGACACAACCAGGACAGCTGACCCAAACTGACCAAAGGGATATTCCATACCATATGACGTCTGCTCAAGTATAAAGCTGGGAAAAAGGAGGAAGGGGGGTGGGGCCACCCTTGGTCCTCCGAGGCAACCGCTACACGTATCGCAGCCCTGCTTCCTGAGAAGGCCCAACATCGCCTGCTAATGGGAAGTAGAGAATAAATCTGTTTTCTTTTTTTTGCTTCCACACACGGACCTTGCTTTGCTTTGCTTACATCAAAACTGCTTTTGTTTTACCCACAAGGGTTGTTTTTTTCTATCTTATTTTCTTTCCCCCTTTTTGCCCTGCTGAGAGAAGGGGGCGGGGGAAAGTGATAGAGCGACTTGGTGGGTACCTGGCATTTAACCAAGGTCAAACCGCCACAGTTCCCTACCTGCTTCCTGCCAAAGTTTTTTCTGACTCATACAGGCAGGGACATCCTTCTAAATCTTCAGGAGTCATATCTGACAGCTATTGTTTAAAACCTGACAAAGTTATCAGAATATTGATTTTGCTGAAATCAAGATGACATATTGGGCTTAATTCAGTTATATAAATATAGTAACTAGTGGTGTGTGAGATCACTTTGGCTGTCCTATCTGGCCTCTAGCTGCCATTCTAGAAGGATACAGATCTCCCAGAGGTTGTGAAATTCTGTGAACAACATGAGATGTCTCTGATCTACTGTATCTCAAATGATGCTAGATATTTATTTGTGAACAAGTAAATCACACTCGTGATGAGATTGTAGTTCATGTACCTGTACATGTAATTAAATCTTTGCTCTAGGCCTGCCTGTCTTGGTCTTATAGTCCTTGCTACCCTATTGCAAAAACATGCTGGTAGACAATGAGGTCTCATAAGTGTTCTCTCCATTTCCCTTTGCTGAATGAAAAATAGGTGAAAGAAAGCCTTTGATTCTATATGTCTATATCTGTATCTCTTTGAAAATCTTTCCTGATTAACCAAGTATTAGTTAGCATATTCTGATTTTTACAACAAGATCTAGCAGTATTAAACTATGAATTAGAAGAAGATAACATAATTTATTCCTTCCTAAAACTCACTTCTTTCCAGTGAATCAATGAGATGATACTCAAACGTAAATAAATGACAGAAAAATAGATAGATATTTTAGATTATAACTCTACTCCTTAAACAGAGCTCTAAAAAGAAAAGAAAATTGCTTATTTGGAAAGTGTATTCATAATTACATTGATTCTTTGGCAGTAGCTACAAGCTGAAAACTGTGTAATTAACCATAAATAAAGAGACATGAGGGGATAGATGGAAAAAAATCTTGGTATCTATAATAAAACTTCCTGTAGAGTTAAGGCACCTAAGTCCAAAAATTCTGAATGAAAATGCTTCACTCATTCAGTCTCTGCTCCTGAAATTAGGTCATTGCTGAGGTCAGTTATCTGAGAGACCTGATGTCAGAAGCACTTGGAGACCATGCATAACACTTAGGATGATCGTACCCCTAAAAATAGACTTGAGATCACTGATATTACCAGAAGTCTATATAATAACGTACCTTGTTGCTAGATGGCTGGAGTACTATAAGCCAAAAAGTAACAATCTCCCTGCAACAATTTTCTTAATCACCAGGCTGTAGGAATGTATTTAAAAGAGAATGACCATATAGTGAACCAGCCATATGGGATGTTGGCCTAGGCACATAGCCGCATTCTAGAAGCTACTTCAAAGGAAGAAAAAATAAGAAAGAGCAATGACCACTTCACTAAGGAATGCAGGAGTGAACAGATAAGAGTGACCAATTGGACACTGCGGGAGAAGAACTTAAGAACCAACGGGAGCTGAACTGACTTGCATGTTGGCCTCGTGCTAGAGACCTTTAACCAATTAGATAATGCGTGACCGCGTGTAGGGAAAGATAAATTGTATAAAAGGGACAGACAAAGAAAATAAAACAGCTTCTGTTTGATTCACATTGAATCGTGCGGAGTCCAGTTTTTCTCCTCACCAGGTGACTGGTTGGAATAAGGATGTATATTGCAGGACTTTTTCTGGAAGCCTTGCCAGTGTTCGGAAAAGTGTGCAAGGCTCTTGAAGGCAAAAAAGAGATTCTGACCTGGATCTCTGTGACTCAGGGTCTGAGTTCTGGATTCTGTTCTAGAAGTCAACATGCCTGAAGGTTAGGTTAACTGAAATCCTCTGTTTTGTATAAAAAATTATACAAGCCTGTAGTTTAATTCTTTAGGTATATGTGAAAAAAGATATATTTGTAGACAAATCAGCAGAATATTTTTTTTAAAAAAAATGTTTACATTTAATTGACTGTATAAATTAAATTATATTTAATTGACTATATAGCTTAGACCTTTAGAGCAATTACTTATGAGACAGGTAGAGAAATTTGTTGGAGTAAAATGGCCATGATATTTCTGTGTGTTTGTTCACTTTGGGAATTATTTACATAAAAGTGTTCCACAACTCTTCTTCTTTTGAAGAAATACCATCAGTTAAAGGTCTTACACTTTAACATGTGTTGGCAAGTCTCCTTTCACTCAAGAGTATGATTTCTCCCTGCAATCTCTAGCAAAGACTAACACAGTTTAAAAGGAGACTTCACAGCTAATTCACAGAATGTTACTCTGATGTGATTTTAAGAGTGTTTATGCTACATTTAAGTCACAGAAAATCAAAGCAGTATACCTGTCACATTTGAGTGCACCCATAAATAGAAATCTGCTCTAGTAGAACTAATTGGTGCAAATGTTGGCTTGTTATAAAAGCTGGTACAACATATTCTTAATCACCGAGGATTATGGAACTCAAGCATAAGAAATCATATGCAGCATCTGAAAAAAAAAAAAAAAAAGAAATGCATTTTGCCTCTTATAGTTTCCCTCAAGACATGTTCACTGGTTAAAATGCCACCTAGATGGTCTGACCTGGTTCACCAGGCACAGATCCATGGGCCAGTCATGCAGGCAGGCCATGAGTAGCCCTGAGTCAGCTGGGAGATCCAATCACAGAGTCCTAGGGGTTGGAAGGGACCTCGAGAGATCATCTAGTCCAACCCCCCTGCCAGAGCAGGGTCACCTAGAATACATCACACAGGAATGCATCCAGGCGGGTTTTGAATGTCTCCAGCGAAGGAGACTCCACAACCTCTCTGGGCAGCCTGTTCCAGTGCTCTGTCACTCTCACAGTAAAGAAGTACTGACACAGGGGCAAAAGAGTTAATAGAAATAGCCTAATTAAAGAAGTATGCAGCTTTTGCTTGGGAAGTATGTAATCTTGCCTCTCTTGCATGGGAACCTTGCCTGCTAGATGAAACAGGTGTTATAGGCCGCTGGTTAGAAGAAGACCGTTGAGAAAGGGAGGACAGCTCCTGCTCCTTCTGGTAAGAGGAAGGTTGGTTCCCACCATCTCAGCATTTGAGCTGGTGGGAACTGACGCCGCGGCCTGGAGAAGAGCCAGAGGCCCACAGAGCATGCGGAGGCAACTGAGGAAGACTTGGAGCCTTCCTCCCGAGAACCCCGAAGAGGACCACCAGGGAGCACTGCGCAGGCGCAACCAGGCGGAGCAAGAGGCGTGGAATATTATAATGACCTGATACAATGATGTAATGTTTATGATACACTCCTCATGAATATGTATTACTTAGTGCCATAAAAGAAGCACGCTTTGGCCCCCCAGGTGTGCAAGTCCGGAGGAGCGATCCCCCTTGCACCCGGCGCTGAATAAACATACCTACTTTATAACTTTACGAGAGTTATAGAGTCTTTTCTGCGTGTCAGTTCTTCCTGATATTCACATGGAACCTCCTGTGCTTCAGTTTGCATCCATTGCCCCTTGTCCTATCATCAGTCATCACTGAAAAAAGCTTGGCCCCATCATCCTGACACTCACCCTTTACATATTTGTAAACATGGATGAGGTCACCCCTCAGTCTCCTCTTCTCCAAGCTAAAGAGACCCAGCTCCCTCAGCCTTTCCTCATAAGGGAGATGTTCCACTCCCTTAATCATCTTTGTGGCTCTGCGCTGGACTCTTTCAAGCAGTTAATCAAGGCAGCTGACTCACAAGTGTATTCCTTACCACCTAGTCATGCTCATTATAAAAGAAGGGAGCTCACTGAGGGTGGAGCTCCTTTTCCTGGGGCTTCTCTCTCTTGTTTTTCTGCTCCTGCTGTTGATATCCAGGACCAGCCTGAGTAGAACTGTAGGAATCGACGGAGGGAGACTGCACTCTCATATGAGGTCGGCAGAACTCGATTTATTGCGCAGATACATTTACTTATATATCATTCTTCTGTCAAATCACCACGATTAAGCATACCTTATTATCTTTTTCTTAGGTTTTCATTAGACCACTTCTACATCAATCATTAACTTTTAACCTATGCTTCAGCCTCTAATTATAATATTCTCCGCCTTGCCTGTTAGTTCCCTATCTTATGTAACTTAGTTTCTTGTACTACTCTGCAAGGACAGTACGTCCTTGAGGCCTAATCTTGGCTGCTAGCGCCTGCACAGTAGCCTGTTCGTGCACCTGCTCTAACACTCCATGTCCATTACTCACAAGCCAAACTCCCACAATTCCCCCTTTTTTCTTTTGCACGAACAGAACTTTATACATTAGACTAGTGACTAGTTTTGTTATTAGCTTCCATACTATTCCTAGCCCAATTAACAACAAGACAATTATGATTACCCAGCGAATACCTTCTTTGATCAAACCAAGTAACCATGGGGACAGACTGCCAAATATTTTTTGTAACCATGAATCAAACCAGCTTGTCTCCTTTTGAATCTTTAAGTGTGTTCTTTAAGCCACTGCAGTTGTTGGTGAATTGATTCCCCACGATTGCTTAGATTGAAGCAGCACATCCCTTCAAAATCTTCACATCCATGGCCTTGTGCTAAAAGCAAAAAATCAACAGCAGCTCTATTTTGCAACACAGCATGCCCAACGCTATCTAAATCTTCTATTAATTCTGTCTGTCCCTTTTTACAAATTTTTCTTTCCCTACATGCGGTCACGCATTATTTAATTGGTTAAAAGTCTCTAGTACAAGGCAAACATGCAGCTCAGTTCAGTTCCCGTTGGTTCTTAAGTTCTTCTCACACAATGTCCAATTGGTCACTCCCATCTGTTCACTCCTGCATTCCCTAGTGAAGCAGTCATTGCTCTTTCTTATTTTTTCTTCCTTTGAAGCAGCTTCCAGAATGTGGCTACCTGCCTAGGCCAACATCCCGTATGGCTGGCTCACTATATGGCCATTCCCTTTTAAATGCATTTCTACAATTTCCCCTTTTTCTTCTTGAGCCAGCCATACGATCTTCATGGCATCTTTAATCATGCTTGTTGCCTTTTTGAAAACACAAAGTACAATCATTAATACAATAGTGACCAATAACAGGTGGAATTCAATAATAGGTGGAATTAACAAAGAAACAAAGTCACCCACAGAAGAGATGGAGACAACCAAGTCAATAGACTGATCATGTAGAAGTAGTCCCATATTGTTTTCCCACAAAGCCCCATTTGCAAATGTCAAACGTGACCAGGGCCCAGTTGCAGGGAGAGTCAGGAGGTCCTTCCCCAACAGGAAAACTCTGCAAAGTGCGTCCACCTCACAGACAGACACTCCACTCTTTCCACAAATGGACTCAGGCCCTGTCCCCAAAGCAGGACACCTGGCAGTCATTTATCCAATGTGGGGCACCTGGGGCTTGTTTACCCAAGGGCTCCCCCCACAAGGCCGATCGCACCTTGGAGGAAAGCCAAAAGGCAAAGTCATCCCCTCCTTTTAAAGGACCATGGGAACTATCCATATGTCATTCAATTATTTTTTTTTTTTTTTTTTTTTTTTTTTTTTTTTTTTTTTTAGAGCTTTACATTGTACCTTAATGTGACCAGATTTTCCACAGCTGCAACATTTTGTGCCTCGATTACCGTTACCTTGTTGTACCAAGGGTCGGATAGCCGCAGCAAAAGCTGAGGCCATGAAACCAGCATGCTCTTCAGGTGTTCCTACCCCGGAACAAGCATCCATCATTTCAGCAATACTGGAGTTTTTAGGCAGACTCTGTAAAATACGCTTGCAGGTTGGGTTAGAATTTTCAACACTTAAAGACATGAGTAATGCTTCTCGCCCAGGATCAGCTAAAGGTGACCTATCAAGTGCATTTTGCAACCAATTTAGAAATTGCATATATGGCTCATTTGCACCCTGTTTTACTGTGATTGCTTCATAAAAAGTGCTCTGCTGCTAAATAGTATTACAGGTACTGTGATGTTTTTATCTTAACATTGTTACTTGCTTAAATGTTCATTCCAGAAGGTCTGAAAAATTATGTTACTGTTAATTCTCCCCACAAAAAGCAGCTCATGCACAACTATTTTTCCTTTTTCTCTCTTTTTTTTTTTTTTTTTTTTTTTTTTTTCAGTTATTTTGAGATATTTTACCCACAGTTTAGTCCTAATCTGAGTCAGACTAAATCATAGTGACATTTTTTCTTTACCCCGGCTCCCTTTCCATTTCTTGTCCCAGCCTGCCCACCCCCCAACCACGCTCCTTTTGAAATCTCGCACTCAGGTGAGGTGGGTCAGATGTTTCAGGAACGTGTGGTTCAGGCGGCGGTGGAATGGGCCATTGTTCGTCTGTGTCCATTGTCTCTTCTTCTGTCCCAGACACTTCTCTCTCGCCGCTGGAATAGGTGGGGGGGACGGAACAGGCATTCGGTCGGGGCCCCTGAAGCTGCAGATGTTCCGGCTGCTGCCGCAGCGCTCGCGGGGGAGAGGGGCGGGGGAGAGGGGGGGCTTGGAATGCCGATCGTGCCGCTCCGCTGCGCCAGGCACGGCCGCCGCTCCAGCCGCTGCTGCGGCGTGCGCGGGGGGGGGAATGGGGAATTGTTTATCTCCCGCGCGGTTTTTGCAATTTTTTCGCCGTTTATCACCCTTAATAACATTGTCCCGCAGAGAGTTCCCACACTTTCTCCACTCCGTTACATTAAACAACGTATTAGGGTCTTTAAAGTGTCCTTTGGCATACCCCCAAGCATATAGGGAGCCCAAAGTCTTTTTACTTATGCATTACACCATACGCTTCTTGTCCTGCATTCTCTGCGTGTATGTCCCGTATTTCCACAGCGGTAGCAAATTATAGTGGCGTTACGGTCGTTGGAAGACGGAGAGGACGACAGGGGGGCAAGCGCTGCCATAGCCTGCACTGTATTTTCTTGCCCCTGCCGCACAGCTTCACTTAACTGATTACTAAGTTGACTCTCTGCTACTGTTGCTCTTAACTGTGTCAATAATTCCCAATCTAAGGGGGATAAGGTGACTTGAATGTTATCATTATCCAAGGGTGTAAAAACAACAGGAAAAACTTCCGAGAGTGCTTCCACAGCTCCACTATCACCCTCTTGCAGTCTATCTGCCGCGAGCTTTTTCCACCCCAGCACACATTCCTGTAGCTGACAGCGTAGTTTTTCTCGGCTACTTTCGGTCTCATTTGGGGCTTTTGAGTCAGAAACCTTCCCCACGGGCGGTGGGACCGGCTCTGAACTCGTTGCCCAATCCTCAGGCGGAGGAGGCAATTCCTCCTCTGGTGGAGCTGAGGGGATAGGTGCTTCTACGGCAGCCGTAGACATGGTGAATGATCTGAAACTAGGTGGATTGCACTCTATGCCCGTATCATGTAAGTATAATTGATTTTTGGCAGTAGCCTCATGAGCTAATTTAGCTGCACGCAACTCTATGGAATGTTGTAACAGAGCATTATAAACAATTCTCCAATGTTTCCCTAACTTTTTCGCTGTCTTGTCATCATCTAATACGGCATCCCAAATTATATCCCCTAATTTTCGCCATTCTGCAAGTTCATGTATCGTGTTAGGACTAACAAAACAACCCTTGCTTATCCCATAGGTTATTAGCCCTGGCAACTCCTTTTTAAAATCTAGCTTTTTTTTTTTTTTTTTTTTTTTTTTTTTTTTTTTTTAAAAAAAGCCTCTGCACCATATAAATTCCACTCGCCTCTCCCTTAATCCTTAAGCCTCCTCTGCTTCAAAAACTGAGTTAGCAGCGTCAATGCCGCCTGTCTTTGCATAGTTAAAGTATGAATCTACACAACCTTGATTACCAGTGGTTAGCGACAGCAATTGCTCACCTTTCGCTCCCACCGTTATCTTCCAGCCACTGTGTAATTTCACCCGTGGGATCCGGCACCGTAGTCGCCTGCGACGAGGTGCTTTGATCGTCCTTATTCGCGAGTCGGGACCTGGGATCTTTACTCCGTATTTTTATTCCTCGGTAGTTTCACGCCGACAGGATCACGTCGGGGGTCACCACTTTGTAGGAATCGACGGAGGGAGACTGCACTCTCATATGAGGTCGGCAGAACTCAATTTATTGCGCAGATACATTTACTTATATATCATTCTTCTGTCAAATCACCACGATTAAGCATATCTTATTATCTTTTTCTTAGGTTTTCATTAGACCACTTCTACATCAATCATTAACTTTTAACCTATGCTTCAGCCTCTAATTATAATATTCTCCGCCTTGCCTGTTAGTTCCCTATCTTATGTAACTTAGTTTCTTGTACTACTCTGCAAGGACAGTACGTCCTTGAGGCCTAATCTTGGCTGCTAGCGCCTGCACAGTAGCCTGTTCGTGCACCTGCTCTAACACTCCATGTCCATTACTCACAAGCCAAACTCCCACATAGAACCTTGTGTACTTTATGTTGGTGATTGTATTAGTTTTGTTATTTCATTAAATCTGTTTCTACTTGAACTCACGTGGCTTCTCCCTTTTTTCTCTGATTCCTCTTCTCAGCTGGGGAGAGGTCATCGGGTAGTAGTACAACTGCTACAGTTTAGCCCCAGGTACAGGCTAAATATACACAGTTTATTTGGCTCCCAATGTGATATCACCTATTTGTGTACCTACAGGTTGATCATTTAGTTTGTAGATTCTGGGGTGAAATTCTCAAAGCAAAGCTAACCACATAAAATCTATATGCCATGAGGGTAGAGAACTGTGTGTCTAAGATCCCCAACAGCCAACTTTCTTCTGCTACGTAGTTTAACCATTAAGGAGGACAGAAGAATATGTTGTTGTCCTAAATTCTGCCTTTATTCAGAGCTTGCTGGTGTCATGTTACCCTGTAGTAGGTTTCTACAGCCTAATGAACAGGAAGATGTTTAGAATCATAAGGGTAAGGCAAATGTTGATACACAGCTTCCAATGTTCACGTGTTTGACAGTTGGGGTTTTTCTACTAAATGCTGTGTGGCAGTAATTGCTCCTTTATGTCTGTGTAAAAACAAAACCAAACCTATTTATCCATAGAAAATGTCAAAGATAATGCCAGGATAAAGTTTCAAGTTATGAATCCGAATCATAGAATAGCCTTGGTTGGAAAAGACCTCTAAGATCATCAAGTCCAACCATTAACCTAGTACTGCCAGTTTACCACTACACCATGTCCTTATTTACATGTCTCTTAAATACCTCCAGGGATGCTGACTCCACCACTTCCCTGGGCAGCCTCTTCCAATGCCTGATAACTCTTTCAGTGAATTTTTTGTTTTCTAATATCCAGTTTAAACCTCCCCTGGCACAACTTGAGGCCATTACCCCTTGTCCTATCACTAGTTAGCTGAGAGAAGAAACCAATCCCTGCCTTGCTACAACCTCCTTTCAGGTCTCCCCTCAGCCTCCTCTTCTCCAGACTAAACAACCCCAGTTCCATCAGCCTCTCCTCATAAGACTTGTGCTCCAGACCCTTCACCAGCTTTGTTGCCCTTCTTTGAACACACTTCAGCAGCTCAATGTCCTTCTTGTAGTGAGGGTTCCAAAACTGAACACAGTACTTGAGGTGCGGCCTCATCAGAGCTGAGTACAGGGGTTCAATCACCTCCCTAGTCCTGCTTGCCACACTATTTCTTATACAAGCCAGGATGCTGTTGGCCACCTTGGCCACCTGAGCACATTGCTGGTTCATATTCAGCCAGCTGTCAACCAGCACCCCCAGGTCCCTTTCTGCTGGGCAGCTTTCCAGCCACTCTTCACCAAGCCTGTAGCATTGCTTGGAGTTGTTATGACCGAAGTGCAGGATCCAGCACTTGGCCTTATTGAACTTCATACAATTGGCACATGCAAATTCTGGAGATAATTTAAGCAAACACTTTTTCATAATTTTTATAAATTATCTTATGGTGTAGTCCTTGCTCCTGGCTGCTTGGAACTCCATTTGTATTTACTTACTTTTTTTTTCCTACGGCTCTTAGCAGGTAGAGCTCTTAGTCATGATTTCTAAGTTATAAAAGTAGTACTAACTCATGCTTTCCTTTCCAAGTTATCTGTAGATGCACATAAGTTAATAACTAGATGAGCAATTTGTTCCAAAATTGACTCTGAAATGTTTTTATTTGAGAGTTCTGGAAGGCATTTATCTTCTATCTAAATGTTAAAGAAAAAATATAAACAATGAATATTTTGTAAAGTAAAATCAATATGTTTAGTTATGTTTTTCTTTCCTTCTTTACTAACACCTTACAGACTATGAGCTCAAGTAGTATATGAACAAAATTTGAGGAAATACCAGTTCACTGTCATCATTGATATGAGCCCATTATATCTAAATTTATCATTTTTAATAGCTTTAAAAATATAATTATATGGCTAGTGCTAGATATGAAACTTATTAATGGTTTTATTAGTGATAAATGAGTGAATTATCTCTTTCTTCTATGTATGAATAAAAGGTGTAATTTAGGCCAATAATAAAATATTAATACATTTATATTATTGAGATGTCCATATAAATTTTTAAGTTGCAGAACAAAGCAGTTCACTCTGGTAACAAGGAAAAGGAAATGCATGACATAGCCATAAATAAGCATAGGTAAATTACAAGCATTTTTTAATTAAATACAAGCCGAATTTTTTTAAATTTACATGTTCTTTTAGCATGTCACTTTCTTTGGTCTACTTGCACAATTCTTCAACAGATTCGTCTTCTGTATTTTGGTAAAAATAACAATATAGCTATTAATTATATGACAACACACCATAGCAGTATACATTGCTTTATTTACACAATCAAAACTGATTTCTAGGAAAAAAAAAGAGTGGGCATTTAGGATGGTTTAATCATCTATCATTTTTCATGCATAATAGAACAGAGAGGAAACAGATTTGTTCGTGGAACATATATAGTATGAATTCCATGTGAATCTGTTATGATTCATTAGCTAAATTGTCTTTTGACTATGAACAGAAAAGTTAGCTTGGAACATTACCACTACAAAGATTGTTATGAGAATAAATGAACAAAAAAAATAATTAACATGATTTTAGTACTGAGATATAAGCCTTCTTCAGTCCATTACCTTAGGTGAATCAAATTCAAAATGTACTCACCCTTGAAATGTATATTGGACTGCATTTTATTGCAAACTACAAGACTGAGAACAGTTGTGGTGCCTTGAATACTGAAAGAGAAGTAATGAACAGACATTATTCTTTGGAGTATATATGGAGGCCTCTATCAATATAGTACATGTTCAAAGTCACTCTTGTTTCAATATATGTATTATAAAATGGTGTAGTATAAAATATAAGGTCATGTATTTAATAAGGACAGACTAAATACACCAGTAAGGAACTTGTTTTCTTATTTCAGGACACAGAAGAATCACAAAAAATGATGCTTTCATTTGTCATTTTTGTGAATCGCCAACATTATAAGGCTATGAAAGAGTCAAATAAAAGCTCAAGCTCAGTATATGTTAGGCGAAGTATTTCCCAGATGCTACCTAAAATGCTAGAAAGGTTCAGTTCACAGACTAAGGGATCTACCTTTAGATGCTGATACATAAAAGCTTCCCCCATAGTTAAATGTTTAAGCTCATGTTGTAGACAATGAGCATCTAGCTAATAGATACAGAAGAGTCTAAAGAGTAATTCAATTCAAAATGGGCAAGATTCAGTTGTATCTACTGATATTTTTAGTGTTCTAGAAGATTTGAGACTTCCACTGAAAACTAGAAAATAAAAATAAGGGTCCCTGAAAGACTTAGTTCTTTCCAAAGCATCTGAAAGTAATGCCTCATGCTCTAGCACATCACAGATGACACTAGTTGTTAATGTTTAGGTGAATAGTAAGCTATTCATAGTTTACTTTAGGTTGAGTTGACAGGATTCAGTGGCTGCGTTAACTATATCTTCACTGACTATAATGGGAGCTAGATAGCTAGTTCAGCTTCCTATAGACACTGTTATTTAAGTCTTATTCCGAAGCTGATTACCACATGCTGTCTAGCTCTGGTGACCATGATAAAAATGAATTCACTCCACAATATACACAGAGAAGGTTGTCATAGGAATAAGCAAGAGAATGAAGAGCTGCTTTCATATAAGAAAAAATGGGAAAAAAATTACTTTGGAAAGACACTACTATGGCTTTCAGATGGTAGATGAAAAGAGGGAAATTTATTATTTAGGATGAAGAACAGCATTGGCAGAAGAACAAAGAGGTGTATTTTAGTTATGAAAAAACAGTGAATTTTATATCAAAGGAAAGTTTGCAATAATGACATGCTGGAATACTGTGAATAGGCAACAGATATATTTTTTAAACTGGATTTGATTATGCAAGAAAGTATGTCTGGATGCTGCAAGTTTTTGACTAAAAAAGTAATTTCCAGTCCCTTCTCCAGTGTGAGTGAACTGAAGATTTAAAACATTTTTCTCACCTAAATGATTAGTCATATGTGTTTGCCTAACCTTCATGGAAACTGGCATCAGCAAACCTGCTGAGACTTTTATTATTGAGATCACTGGTGTCAATATGGCACTTGCGTTTTGGAGGGCTTTGACAGCTTAAAATTTACCAGGAGAAAAATGGTCATGTGTGGCAATCTTTTTTACATTGATCTGCTGTTTGAACAAAATCCTGTTAGTGAAATTTGTGGATAATTCAGTTAATGAGTAGATTGGTTTTAAATTAAATGTTTTCAAAATCGGCTTATAACTGACTGCCCAGATGGTAAAACCTTAATATGAAGTTAGTGTAGCTTGGACACCTATTACTGAGATCATTCTGACTGGTGTCCAATTCAATGACATGTACTTACAGGTTAACGTTGATTCAGAATTATTCACTGAAGTAACACAAGGTCATGCATTGAATGAGTTAGTTAAAACAAACAACTAGGATGCTACTCCTAGGCACTCAGCAAGTCTTTGGATGTTCCTTCACTAGGTTAATGTTGCCACCTATTATACACTACATTTTATACTGGTTTCTCTTTTATGGCATGCTTCATTATAAAATTAATTTTCTGTCTATGATTTTACATTACCTTAACTATATCTGTGAAACTGTCAGCATTCAGAACAATTGCCTTTTTATTCTGTACTGAAGATAAGTTAGCAAATGTAACTGGTTGGTATTTTGACCAGCTTACCCCAATGAGATTTATCAAATAACAAATATTTTTAGGCAAAAGGGAATTTTATCAGTAATAGTGTAGTGACTGTTATAATTAATTATTCCTTTGACTCTCATCATTTCAGCATTGTCTTTAGTTAAGTAGTTTAATGTGAAAAAACAAAGAATAATTATATTGTCTGCTTTGTAAAATTTATAATCAAAGAACTTCTTATCAGTTATGCTTTAAGGATAATGAATCCTCAGGAAGAAGTCTATATGGAGTTACTTAGGGCATAAGCCAGGATCAGATATTTACTTTTTATTCTGTGTTTCTGCATTGTAACAGGATCCAGCTCCATGAAGATGTCTTTTAGGTTCAGTGTCTTTTTGTTCAGTACAAATGATGAACAATTATAACAATATAAAATATTATGCACATTCACTAAAAAAATCTTCAGCACAATTTTCAAAATAACTGTCTATCCTTTACCAAATGAACAGCACAAGTCTTTAAACTTTTTTTTTTTTTAACAGTAGACCAGAGTTTACTTGACTGTATATGATGATTTTTAGATGTCAGCTGAAAACACTAGCCATGACAGTTAGGCTATTAATGTACTGGAGAGTGAGTGGAGTAGATCCAAACCATGCTCTGTCTGTAAGATTTATTTGGTACTTAAAACTTATTATTTATTAGCATACCCAGAGGAACTTTGCTTCAACAGCTTCTTCTTTTAGAAAATTTAGGATATGTATCCATCTTAAGTAAAAAGAATAGACAAAATAGTGAAATATAAAAATTAAATGGTTCATGTTCTGAGGTCCAAAAGTGAGAGTTAATGAAAAGAGATCAAAACCACAGGGAGAGAAAAAAGCAACAGAGATTGAAAAACCACATTCCTAAATTTGCATTCACACTGCTTAAGTGTTCTCCCTTAATTTTTCATAGTTTTTTATTGGCTACACAATGGTCAGTCTTACTTTGCTTTTCAGTGCAGAATCTTTCAGCCTTTTAGTTTTTCAGTTTTCTTTTGTTCTAGATATTCATCTTCTTTATTAGCAGAGCAGTTAAGCAATTTAAAAGTGGAGTATTTGTCTTTGAGGTATCTTCTTATAGACAAATAAGGAAAAAAAAAAGAAAACCTTTTAAGAGAGAAGAAAATGTTTAATATTTTGTGAAATTTTATTTAGATAGCACTTTGGAGGATTCATCTTGTTTCATTTTGTGATCTAAATCGGGAGCATTGTATAAACTAGGCTCCTTCAACTGTTAATGGTGACCTAATATTCTTCTTTTAATGATTTTTACTATTAAGAGATGGAATGAAGGCCTTTTTGTGTTACTTAGAGTCAGCTTTCCCACTATATAAGACTCTAGGAAAAATATGTTTATTTATAAGCATAGATTTGCAGTAATGAGACAACAAAATACCAAAATTCATTACTAAGGTTATACTTAATTTTAAAGATATTGGCTGCTTTTGTGACTGAATGAGCATTTATTTCCATTCTTCTAGGCTAAAGAGCATTTCCATCTTGCAGCTGAAGAAAGCATTTCTAATTCCTACTGCTATTTGTTTAATAATGCTGTCACTTTCTTCTAGGGAAAGAAGAAAAGAAGGAAGGAAGCAAGGAAACGATGCTCTTTTTGTTTGTTTGTTTATGATATAGTCTTTTATTTGTGAAGTTTGTGTACCAGATTCATAAAATACTACTAACTATGTAAGTGTTATATAAAGATTATAAACAATGCCAGAGAAGGTAGACTTGGAAATGTGGTGGGTGCTTAAACTAGCCTATACTTTCCTTTCTGTCCTTACTGTATTGAGCATTTTGATAATTTCATGAGAAAAATTTCTGGGGACTCTCTACCATCTGAAGGAAATGTGTTTGAGTTAACTGTTTCTCTTCTAAGTCAGACTAAGACACAGGAAAGTTAGATAAAAGGGGAGTAGTCTATCTTTATCTATATTTTTTTAAAATAATGGAAAAAAAGTGAATGTGAACCCTGATCATCCCTTCTTACAAGGAGCTGAAGATCTTAATCTTAGATGAGAATTCTGAGTGACAGATCCCAAATTAACAAAGGTTATAACCTGTATCCTTTACTCAGGTATCTAAATTCAGAGATGAAAGGGATTTTAGCTATTTTGAAACCTAATACCAGTTTTCTTTCCCCATTCACAATATAGTCTTTGTCATTCCTTGGTACTTATCCAATCCCAGAAACTGCAAGGACACCTTGTGCTCCAGGAACCTGTATCTATTCTGGGATATTAGACATGAGAATGTATCCATTAATGTAACAAGTTAAAGATTTTATCAAGGGACATAGTAGTAGTTCAGTGAGTCAAAAATCTTTCTCAAGGTCATATATTTTGGCCTCTTCAGGGACCTGCTGAAGTGCTGGGGTCTGAACCCCAAGCTCTGAATTAAGATTGACATATGGGTGGTTCCCACAGTCCTTCAAAAGGAGGCGACGAGTTTGCCTTTTGGTTTTCCTCCAAGGTGTGGCAGACCTTGTAGGGAAAGCCCTTGGGTAAATGAGCTCCAGGTGCCCTGCATTGGGTAAACAAGTGCCAGGTGTCCTGCTTTTGGGGATAAAATCTGGGACCACTTGCTAGAAGGGTGGGGTGTGTTTTTGTGGAGTGGATGTGTATTGCAGAATTTCTCTGTTGGGGAAGGACCTCCTGACTCTACAACTGGACAGTGGTCAGGTTTGGTGCTTGTAAATGTGGGCTCTGGGGGAACAGCATGAGTTTGCCTCTGTCCTATGTTATTAGCCTATTGGCTTGGTTGTCTCTCATCTCTTCTATGGGAGACTTTGTTGCTTTCTTTGTTCCACAGGTTGTTAGCTGTGTTGTATTGTTCTTGGAGTTGATGTCTATTATGTGTAACCTCACTGACTTGTTTGTACCCCCAGTGATCACTCATGTACTGACCCTTTTGTGTGCAATGGAATCTGGCTACTTGTTTGTTCTACTGCTGGCTGTGTCCTTTGTACTAGGCCCAGTAATTGGCAAAACACTTGCTTAGCAGAGTGCCATGGGATAAAGCCCTGGAGGGAAGAGGAGCCCAAGAAAGCTGGTTAATATTCAGGGATCATCTCCTCCAAGTTCAGGAGTGATGTATCCCAACAAAGTTGACGACAGGCAAAAACACCAGGAGACCTGCATGGATGAACAAGGAGCTCCTGGACAAACTCAAAACCAAAAAATAAGCCTACAGAGGGTGGAAGCAAGGACAGGTAGCCTGGAAGGAATACAGAGAAATTATTTGAGCAGCTAGGAATCAGGTTAGGGA
Organism: Podargus strigoides; assembly: GCA_028020825.1. Taxonomy (NCBI): domain Eukaryota; kingdom Metazoa; phylum Chordata; class Aves; order Caprimulgiformes; family Podargidae; genus Podargus; species Podargus strigoides. Next base: position 30,201,600 of record CM051662.1, on the reverse strand, counting down.
AAGTAAAGCCCTGAGATAATTAAATCTGGGATGTCAAGGGCAAGAGGAAAAGCTTCTATAGGTATGTTGGTGATAAAAGGAAGACTATGGAAAATGTGGACCCTCTCCAGAAGGTAAGGGGAGAGCTGCTTACCTGGGCTATAGAGAAAGTTGAGGTACTCAGCAACTTTTTTTTGCCTCAGTCTTCACCAGCAAGTTCTCAAACCACACTGCTCAAGTCACAGAAAGCAAAGGCAGGGACTAGGAGTATGAGGAACCACCCACTGTAGGAGATCAGGTTTGAGACAATCTAAGAAACTTGAAGTTGCACAAATCCATGGGACCTGATAAGATGCATCTGTGGGTCCTGAGGGAACTGGCAGATGCAGTTTCCAAGCCAGTATCTGAGGAGAAAAAAGTGGGCTCCGCACCATTCAGTGTGAATCAAACTGAAGACGTTTTATTTACCTTATCCGTCCCTTTTATACAATCTTACTTTCCTTAGACCCGGTCACGCATCATTTAATTGGTTAAAAGTCTCTAGCACAAGGTAAACATACAGCTTAGTTCAGTTCCCGTTGGTTCTTAAGTTCTTCTCCTGCAGTGTCCAATTGGTCACCCTTATCTGCTCACTCCTGCATTCCTTAGGGAAGCGGTCATTGCTCTTTTCTTATTTTTTCATCCTTTGAAGTAGTTTCTAGAATGCAGCTGCGTACCTAGGCCAACATCCCGTATGGCTGGTTCACTATATGGTCATTTTCTTTTAAATACATTCCTACAATTCCCCCTTTTTCTTCTTGAGCCAGCCATACGTTCTTCATGGTATATGTAATCATGCTTGTTACCTTTTCGAAAACACAAGGTACAATCATTAATACAATAGTGACCAATAATAGGTGGAATTCAATAATAGGTGGAATTAACAAAGAAACAAAGCCTCTCACAGAAGAGATGGGAGATAACCAAGTCAATAGACTGATCATACAGAAGTAGTCCTCAATTGTTTCCCAATGAAGCCTCCATTTGCAAGTGCCAAACCTGACCGAGGCCCAGTTGCGGGGAGAGTCAGGAGGTCCTTCCCCAACAGGAAAACTCTGCAAGGTGCGTCCACCTCACAGACAGACACTCCACTCTCTCTGCAAGTGGCCCCAGTCCTTGTTCCCAAAACAGGACACCTGGCACTCATCCAATTTGGGGCATTTGGGGCTTGTTTACCCAAGGGCTCCCACCACAAGGCCGGACGCACCCTGAAGGAAAGCCAAAAGGCAAACTCATCCCCTCCTTTCAGAGGACCATCGGAACTATCCATATGTCAGCCTAGGACATCTGCGAATCTGGTTCTGACAGCCATGGTTTCACCCACTTTGCCGGTATCCATTTGGATCCATGATCTGTAACGACACATAGATATCCCCTTCCCCAGGTTATTAGCTGTGCCGGTCCTTCCCAAGCTCCTGTCACTCCATTTTTAACCATAACTTTACACTGTCCTTGTTTTATCTTGTCCAACTCCCCTTTCAATCCTGCTTCATGCTTCACGACTGGTGGTACTAGACTATCCTGTGGCAGACGTAAAAAGTTCAATACATATATAACCTTATTCAATCTATGTGCAGGTGGCAGTCCTATTTCTCCCCCTTTTTGTTTTTGAAGCAGGCACTTGAGTGTTCTGGTTCATCCATTCTACACTAGCTTGACCCGTTGGGGAATGTGGAGTACCTGTAACGTACTAAGTGACGCAATGACCACTGTAAATATTCAGCTACTAAAGGTATTACTATAAAAGTCAGTTCAAAGCCAGCTATTTCTACAACTGTATGCCTACCTTTCATTACTAACTGTGCAAAAGCTTCTACTCGCGTAGTGATTGTGCGTTTTGGCTGCAGTGACAAAAACACCCATTCCAAAATGTGCAGTAGGTCTTTCCCTAAAATCCACTGCATTATCAAAGCAAAAGGATGTTGTTCATGATTAATAATCAATAGGCCTATCCCGTAATCTGGGTTCCAGCGATGCGTGTAAGCTGTGACAATCTTAGTACTTATGTGATTTAGAGCTTGCTTTGCTTCTTCTGTTAATGTCTGAGGGGCCTGAGCACCACCTCCTCCTTTCAACAGTTTCATTAGCGGCGCTAGCTCTGCATTGGTAAGGCCACATACTGTCCTTACCCAGTTAAGATCTCCTAACAATTTCTGGACATCATTTAGAGTAGATATTTTTGTTCGAATTTCTAATTTTTTGGGCCTAATGGTTGCTTTGGTAATTTCCCAGCCAAGGTACCTCCATATCTCTGTTTTTTGTACCTTTTCAGGAGCTATCTGCAGTCCCCCTAATTTTAGCGCTTGTTCCAGCTCAGCTATTAATTGCTCCCTGTTCAGCCGCTCCCCTGCTATCAGAATATCATCCATATAATGATATAGGAGTAGTTTCGGATATGCTTTTCGTATAGGAGCAAGTGCCCAGGCCACATACAATTGACACATTGTGGGTGAATTTTTCATTCCTTGTGGTAATACTACCCAGTGATATCTTTTCATGGGTTCACATTTGTTTACTGACGGTACTGAAAAGGCAAATTTTTGATAATCATTTGGGTGCAGTGGAATGGTAAAAAAGCAGTCTTTCAAATCAATAATTAATATGTCCCAGTTTTTTGGAATTAAAAACCCTCATTGCTCGTAACCAATCGTGCCCCTATTTGACTTAGTGCATCACATCTCAATAGGCATATGGGGGCATTCATCACATATGGCCGCACTGTACATACACTCCCATTCCGCAAGGTACATTGAAACAAGCGCACGCTAATTCTGGTAGACTGTATACCTCGCACTGCCATGACTGATGACGCAGGTACTTCAAGTGGCCATGATGTTGGCCATGCATCTGGACTGACGATAGTGACATCAGCCCCAGTATCAAGCAACATAGTGATTACACAGGTACTGCCCCCTGGTTCTTTTAGTGTTACCTGCTGTGTTGGTTTTGATTTACCAATATCCATTGCCAAATAAATTTCTGCTTGATGTGAAGAGCCAAATCCTTCTGCTCCTCTTATGCGATTACCAGCCACAGGCACTGCTGTTTTGAATGGCACAAGTTGTCCATTTTTTGCTCCTGTCGGTATGTGTACAGGGGGTGATGGCGTCCATACCATTATAGAGATAGTGCCTGTAAAACCAGAATCAATTACTGCAGGTAACACAAAAAGACCTTTTTGGGTTGTAGATGAACGCCCTAACAACAGGGCACTTAACTCATGTCCTAGCAGACCACTCATATTAGTTGGGATACATTGTACCTGTGAATCAGTCAATGTTGTTTCTATTGTTGTTTTCATATCCACTCGGGCACTCCCTGCTGTGGCGGTGGCGACGCCATCCAAGCAGCCTGAGACCGATTTTGTGTCATCGCGCCTGGCCTGCGAGCATTCGCTATCCTATTCTTTCTCCTTTTGGAGCGATATTTACTAGCATGGTGCCCATAGTTCTGACAGTGATTATAGACACCATCAAAGCCTTCCTCTGCGTTTTTGTTTTTTGGAGCTTTACATTGTACCTTAATGTGCCCATACCTTCCACAGTTATAACATTTTGGGCCTCGATTACGGTTACCTTGTTGTACCAAGGGTCGGATAGCCGCAGCAAAAGCTGAGGCCATGAAACCAGCATGCTCTTCAGGTGTTCCTACCCGCGAACAAGCATCCATCATTTCAGCAATACTGGAGTTTCTAGGCAGACTCTGTAAAATACGCTTGCAGGTTGGGTTAGAATTTTCAACAGCTAAAGATAAGAGTAATGCTTCTCGCACAGGATCAGATAAAGATGCCCTATCAAGCGCATTTTGCAACCGATCTAGAAATTGCATATATGGTTCATTTGTACCCTGTTTTACTGAGGTATATGGGGGTGTTGGTTTTCCATCCTCAGGGAGAGTCCTAAGTGCCTCTCTTGCCAGTTCAGCGGATTGTCGCAGTATAGCGGGATCTAATCGAGCTTGGCGCTGGGCATCGGCAAAATCTCCCTGACCCATAAGCATGTCAATAGTCGCTAAGCGCAGTGGGTCACCATCCGCACGATCTAAGTTTGTTATTGCGGCAGATGCTACTGCATCCTGCCACCGAGAACGCCACAGAACTTCCTGCATTGGTGTCAGTATCATTGACATAAGTACCCTACTGTCAAAAGGAGTCATAAGGTTAGTCATGAAAATGTTATGAATAAACGATTGAGTGTATGGTGATTGTAGACCGTTCTGTTGTACTGACTTACGGGCTTCCTTAATTAACTCCCATGGGAAGCCCACCCAGTGATTCGGGTTTCTAGAACCTCCCGATGTCCCCCCCAGCATTACCGGGAATGCAGCTGGAAGGAATTCCCCTTCGATTAATGCATTTTTAATAACTCCTCTCCATCTTTGAGCCGGATCAAATTCTTTCCCTGCATTTCCCGCCTCCGCCCCCCACTCCATCTCTTGTCCCAGCTTGTCCACCCCCCAACCACGGTCCTTTTGAAATCTTGCAATGATTTTCTTCTCCTCCTCCTTCAGTGTCTCTCGCTTGTGGATGTCCGCTTCTAACTTTTCCATCTTTTCCAACAGTTTTTGCGCCCAAACGGGCGGTTCGCTGCTAAGATCAGGCGGCTTGGCGGGGGAGGTGGGCGTGGGTGGGGTAGAAGGGGGTAGTGGTGGATAGTCTGTCCATTCACTCAGGTGAGGTGGTTCAGGAAAGTCTGGTTCAGGAGGTGGGGGGGGCGGCGGCGGCTCGGGCCATTGCTCGTCTGTGTCCGTTGCCTCTCCTTCCATCCCAGACACCTCTTCCAACGGGGGCGCCGCTGGAATAGGGGGGGACGGAACAGGCATTCGGTCGAACACTCTGATCCCGGCAGGGAACGCTTCCGGTGGCGAGGGCCCTGAAGCCGCGAACGCTCCGGCCGCTGGCGCAGTGTTCGAGGGGGGTGGCGGGGGAATACCGATCGTGCCGCTCCGCTGCGCTGCGTACGGCCCCGCCGCCGGCTGCCGCAGTGCGCGGGGGGGCAGCGAGGGGCGGGGGGGCGGAATGCCGGTCGAGCCGCTCCGCTGCGGTGGGTACGGTTCCGCTGCCGGCCGCCGCTGCCGGAGTGCGCGGGGGGGCGGCGGGGGGCGGGCGGGGGGATGCCGATCGCGCCGCTCCGCTGCTGCCCGCTCAACCTCCATATCTTGTAAAGTTGTTAGAATCAATCGCCAAGTGAAAGCTAACCCTTCTAAGTTTTTTTCTCCTCTACTGATTGCGTCCCACAGGCACTTCCCGATTTCTTCCCAAATCTTAGTTTTAAAGGCATTTTGAGGCTCAGCAGGGAATCCGTGTTCCCGGCACCAAATTAACAGCCTCCGGAGCGCACGCTTATCGAGTTTAACTCCTCTCCTAGAGAGTGTCTGTAGGAGAATTTTCACTAAGGTACTTTCTTCTTTCGATAGTTTGTGCCCCATCTCCGCTCCCGGCTGCTCACCTCACTGGGTGTCCTGTCGTAACGTACGTTTTCCTCTCCGGGTCGCCGTCCGATCCGCCCGGTCTCCGGCCCTGCCGTGCCGTCTATCTCCTTCTGGGCTTTTCCCCTGTACCTTCTTCTCTTGCTGCGCAAGTCGGTATCACGTCGGGGTCACCATTTGAGGAGAAAAAACTGGGCTCCGCACCATTCAGTGTGAATCAAACTGAAGACGTTTTATTTACCTTATCTGTCCCTTTTATACAATCTTACTTTCCTTAGACCCGGTCACGCATCATTTAATTGGTTAAAAGTCTCTAGCACAAGGTAAACATACAGCTTAGTTCAGTTCCCGTTGGTTCTTAAGTTCTTCTCCCGCAGTGTCCAATTGGTCACCCTTATCTGCTCACTCCTGCATTCCTTAGGGAAGCGGTCATTGCTCTTTTCTTATTTTTTCTTCCTTTGAAGTAGTTTCTAGAATGCGGCTGCGTACCTAGGCCAACATCCCGTATGGCTGGTTCACTATATGGTCATTTTCTTTTAAATACATTCCTACAAGTATCCATCATAGGTGAGAAGTCATGGCAGTCCGGTGGAGTTCCCACTGACTGGAAAAGGGGAGCTATAACACTCCTTTTTAAAAAGGTAAAAAGGAAGACCTGGGAAACTACAGGCAAGTCAGTCCCACCTCTGTGCTCGACAAGATCTATGCTAAGGCACATGGAAAACAAGTTTATTGGTGATAATCAACGTGGCTGCACTAAGGGCAAATTCTGCCTGCAAATTTGGTAGCCTTTTATGACAGCAACAGCACTGGTGGATAAGGGAAGAACAACTGACATCATCTACCTGGATGTGTGCAGAATATTTGACACTGTCCCCCATGACATTGTTCTGGACAATTTTACATTAAAAAAGAAGATTTAGAAATTGAGCAGTTTAAGTCCCAAATAAATGAAATAATAATCTACAAGTCTAAAACACAAGGTGTATAAGAAATAATGATGGACCTAAATTAGTTTAGCCCAAAGAGGACTACAGGAATATGTGACAGAAGTCTTTGAATATGTAAAAAGGAGAAAAAATGAAACAAACAGGAATCCAGTTTGCTAGATTTACCGGGCAATAAAATACAAAAAAATGTGCTTTTGTCTGGTAAAATGGTTCTAAGACATTAACACTTTTTTTTTTAAACAATTTTGTCTAAGAAAGTTTAATGACTTGAACAAATGCTGTTGATAAATTTAACAGCTGGAAACATTTTCCTCTTACTCCTTATCAGAAAGATTTACTTGACCATTATATTAGTATTTCATCTTCCATAACTATTGGATATCTTCCAGCTATTATTTCCTAAGAAGCTGCAATTGTATTCCATATAAACAAGAAATATAGATTTTTAAAGATTTCTAGATGTGGATTACAGGATTTTTCTTTTCTGTCTTCAAAAAGAGAGACATGCAGAGATTCTTTTCAATCAAGTGTTATACATTTTAAAAGTCTGTTTTTTTTTTTCTTTTTTTTTAGTAATACTACAGCTGAAATTACATAGATTTCATGACCTGATGTTTTTCTGTAACAATTAGAACTTTCAAGTAAAATTTGCAAATCCCAGGATACGACTTTACTGATGTATTGACTGTATTCATTCATTTCACAGAATGATCAGTTGCATACAACAATAAAAAAATTGTGGACCTACATTTCTATTTGTACGTATAATAGTTGGTCTCCATTTGCTAGCTTTTGAGAGCAGACATTGCACACAACTGTAGCATTGGTTAGATGCTAGCTGCATCTGGGCAAGCTTAATGTAAGATTGAAGTTTATATCTGTTCAATAAAATTCACACTGTGTTAAAGGTGAAAATTACTTGAATTCCAACCAACTTTTAAAGTTACAGCAAGGAACTCAGTAAGGAGATATTTTCTCAAATATAAACACTAAATAATAAGGTGTACAAAGGTATTGACCCATGAGTTTTAAAACCTCTAGATATAATGCAGTCTTGACTGAAATACGTTTTTATAGCAAAGGACTGACCTTTTCTATAAAAACTGCAATTAGAACATATATTATTAAAAATGGTGTCTCTCTTCAAGTCAGGAAATAATTATTTTGATTTCAGTAAACTTAACAGTTGCATAGTAAATATTTCAAAAGAAAAAGTTTAATGTTTAGTGATTTTAATCATTCATATAAAAATATTTTTGAATAAAATGACACCAGATTTTTTATTACTATACTTACATAACTAAAATCTTTTATTTTCCATCTTTAAAAACAAATCTTATCTCATTAAAATGTCACTTCCTACTGAATTAACACAGTACTTTTTTCTTTATTTACATTAAATTCAACAGATGTTACTGAGTTGATTTCACTTTTTATATAAGAGGATGACAATACAATTAGGATTTTTTTTCAAAACTGTAATTGTAAAATTGATCTTATTAAAATTCCACTTCCTTCATAATTAAAAAAACTAATTACTTGTAGTAATTGGACCAGAAATGACATTTTCAGTTCATTAATATTCAACAAATTGTTTTTGCATGGTTAGCAATCTTCAGCATTTCTGTTCATTTCTTATTTAAAAGTCATTTAGAATAATAGTCCGCATTTTAATAAGACAAGTCTTTACAAATTGACTTTATTTATAAGGTTTTTAATTGCTAATTAATGTGTGAAAATATCTGTCTCCTGTTATATTTGTAACACATGAAGTGAAAGGTGAATGTAGTAGAACAACAATTCACACATGCTGCATCACTCTAAATAAGCATGAAAGATATAATATTTCCTATTTATGAACTTTTATTATTCTTTCTAGAAATGTCAAAACCAGGTTTAATATGTCACTGTACTGTGCACCTGAGTAAAGAATTCAATTTATTTAACATCACAAAGTAAAGGCAAATCAAAATAATGATGCATGAACAATTTTATTAACCAGCAAAATACAACTGAGAATTTTCCAGGTATATGCTGTTTGTATTATTTCCTTTCATGTTCTCTTTTTCCCCAGGGAGGCTTTACTCTTAGAACATTTTGGTCAGGACTTTTCATTTCCCCTTAATGCTTTTCCAGACAAAAAGTAGATAAACTCAGTAGATAAAAATTTGGTATTGGATCTGGAAAATCCAGTGTTGTATAGAACCTACTACTTCAATTAAAACATCACCAACAGTTAACTGAATTTCTTAAACAGTCATTTCTAGTTTAGCCCACAGTCTTACACAAGCAGAAGCAGAGAGAGTTGACAGCATCCAGGACTAACAGACATTCTGCAACTGAAAGGGAGATTTAGGGCTTGGCTAGTCTAGGTTCTTAGCTTTCAAAATAGGACATCAGAATTCAAATTCCAAGTGTGGTGATGTCAAGAGTACATACATACCTTGCTAGAGGCATCCCAATCATGCTTCAAAGCTCCTGTGCTTTCCAGAAGGAAAGTGGTACTTTCTAAGATTATAAGCCCACTCCCACAGAAGTATTTTGAGTCTGCAGATGATTCAGTTCTTGGTTTAGCAGGTCGCTCCATCTGCTAGTTCACAGCCAGTTGAAAAGCAACAATTTTTTAAAAATTTCAATACGAAATCAACCTTTTTTATTTCAGGAGTCTGCTATTTAATTGCAGCTTCTGTCAAAAGGGCTACTAGAGATTCCTGGCTGCAAATCAAAGCTACTAGCTTCCAGTAGAATCTCAGGGAATAAAGTGTAAGCATCACCCTTCCACCTTCGAGATTACTGTCCTGTGAAACACAGAAGTTCATGCAACCAGCATCCCCTCATTCAGGTAGGAATTCAATTCAACTACAAAAACTGAAGTTCTCAGAAATGTCAGTACAGGACCCGCACTGATTTGAATGAGAATGAAACACCTAGATAGTGACAGGACACCCACATTTTGAAAATCGGAATATGATTTTTTTCCTTATTACATGTGGTTTCCTTACTATATCTATTTAACATTCATGGTAGTTTAAAAAAAGCTCTTAGGTAAATAGATGTCATCACTATCTTTCCAAGAGTTTCTTTTATTTGTAAAAAGGTAAAAATTCCTTGGTTTTCAAACTTCTGGTGGATGTACAAGTTCCCTATATTTAAAAGCACATTAATATAGTCAGCTCATTCTCTGCTTTAGTGAGTAAAATATCCTGGGGATATTTATTAAAATACTCAGACTGATTTGTACACAGATGTAGAAACTTGGGGAGGGGAGGAGGGGAACGGATGATAACTTCCGTAGCTTAGTCACATAATGGGTCTAAAATGCTAATCTAGGTATGCAACAAGCGAATTACTTCTGTCAGAGTTTTGAAATAATAATGATTATTCTCACACAGTTAATTTCCACAGCAATCAAATTAATGATGCTGTAGTTTATGTATAAGGTATATACTTAAAATTTCAAACTGCATGTTACTCAAATAAAATGAAGAAGCAGCCTCTCTATATTGTATGCACCACTCCTGTTCATAAGAAAAAAAAAGAAAAAAGATTAATCATAGAATTTTAGGGGTTGGAAGGGACCTGTGGAGATCTAGTCCAACCCTTCTGCACATTCACCTAGAGCAGGTCACACAGAATCGCTTCCAGGTGGGTTTTGAATGTCTCGAGAGAAGGAGACTCCACAACCTCTCTGTGCAGCCTGTTCCAGTGCTTTGTTACCCTCAAAGTAAAGAAGTTTTGGCCTATATTCAGATGGAACTTCCTATGTTTGTGCCCATTGCCCCTTGTCCTGTCACTGGGCATCACTGAAAAGAATCTAGACCTAGTACTGACCCCTGCAAAACATTGCTAGCTGCAGGCCTCCAACTAGACTCTGCACTGCTGATCACAACCCTCTGAGCTCCAGCCAGTCATACCATCATAGAAGGCTATTGGATCAGTCAAGCATGATTTCTCCTTGGTGAATCCATGTTGACCACTCCTTCTGTGGCCTTCCTACTCTATCAGGAAAAAGTGGGTAGATTTCAGTCTTCATACCCTAATATTCGTATGACATTTAAAACCACATTCATAACAGGAATATATGCTGGCATTTTGGAAAAAATAGTCTTACAATAATAATAATATAAAATCATTTGGAATCAAAGTAATTTGACTCTGTATCCTAGAAGCATTATTCTGAGGAAAGAATATGGAAAATTGCAAACTGTGGAAATTATTAATTTCTCTCTTAATCCAATTACATAAGAGCAGTGGACTAAATCTTGGAAAGTTTTGAAGACATATTAGGAAGCCATAGTTCATCCCCTTGTATTTTAAAGAAATATTCTGCTATTCTCAATGATTTTTTTGAAATCACATTTCTGAATTTTGTTGTGGGTTTGTTTTGGTTTTTTTAATATGTAAACATTATGTATTGCCCAAAAGGCTAAGGCTTGCAAATTTCTAATGCCTGTGACTTTAAAACTGCCTGAGGAATAACTTATTTACTATGTTTATAAAGGTTTAAAATAAGTTAATAATAATAGCAGTAAAGGTAACGATACATCTGAAGAAGCCTGACATTCTACTAAGAAACTGGAATTAAAGTTACCCTGTGCAAACCACGTGCCAAACAAGAATCCAATTGCTGTTCATGACTGAAGTTGTGCTGCTCATAGTAGCAGACCACAGAATGGTGTTACATTGCCTTTTTATCACTGTCCCCATTGATGCTTCTTTTTGTGCTGCATCATTCTTTGAATCCCTTCCAAAGAAGTTGGTAAGTGGGTCTAGTCTGTTAGCTCAGATTTACTCCCACTTCTCTTAACTCATTTTTTCATGTGTCAAATGCAGTCACAAACAGATTTTATTCTGGTCAGTCTACTGTGACTCCTTTTAAAATTCTGCACTGTTACAGAGTAATTGAAGCTCTACATTCTTACCCATTTCTACTTTGTCATGAGTTATTTACTCTTTCCTCATAACATTTTCATTCTGCCACCCCTAGCCCCAGTTTCACGTATATATTTTCAGTAATACCAGATAATCTCTTTGCTTCTTCTTGTGTATGTACCCATTAACCAGCAGATTGCTGACTGGAAACTTGCACCTGCCAATACCATGCTAACTTGCATGGTGGTGGTCTGCTCTCCACACAGATTTGGAAAGAGAGCATTCACACCTCTGTGCTTATATCTGCTGCTCTACCAGCAAGAGTACATGTTTTATGAATCCACCCCTTTCTGCTGGCAGCTGATCTTGAAAGTCAGCAGAAGGTCCAGCAAGACTGGCTGACATAAAACTTCCACTCACCATAGCAAATATTTTCCATTACTTGTAGGAAACCTGACCTGCTTCTCAAAGGTAGGCAAGTTAAGTACAGCATACAACCTATTTAAGCAATTACAGCATATATAATGTTTTTTCTTCACTGCAATATAAGATAAATTTATATAGTAAATTGTAATTAAGTCTTGAATTATCAAAATAATTTGCCTATTTCTGTTACATTTTCCCCACAAACTTCACTCTAACTGCCTATGGTGCAGTACAATGAACTGCACAAACATACCTACTTTAATAGCTTTCTCCAATAAGAGGTCAATAGAAATAGCACATACTGACCCATAAATGAATGCAAGAGATTTACTGAAACTGATTAAGCTTTCAGTCATGCACAGGCAGCTATGCTCATACATCTCAACCATGCTGTAAATGCACATCTTCACTAATACTGACTTGCAGATTTAGCAGTCATGTCCTAGGTCAAAGATTATACTCATGAAAGCAAACAGAAAGTGACTGGGCTAAATAATATTAATTACAATTAATAAAATATTTTGCACAAGTGATGGCTGCTGGCATTGCCAGTCTTTCAAAACATGTTGTGGTTGATGACTGCTTAGGTCTGCAAATCTTCTCTTCATCATTTAAATTAATACTTTAATTTAAAATGTAAAGTCAAACACAAAGCATGGGGCTGGATCCCAGGCTGTTGCACTGTTATACAGTGATTGGCTTTATCACTTAGTATGAAGCCCAATTACTATATTAGACTTTCAGCTATCATAGAATCACCTTGGTTGGAAGAGACCTCTAGGATCGTATAAAGTAAAAGCACAAATGAACAAGAAAAAACTTGAATTTCTTTTTGGGGGTGGGTGTCTTTTTTTTTTCCCTGGGGAAAGTATAAAACTTTGAATAACTATACATCAAACAACTATAAAATCAAATAACTATAAAATCAAATAATCAATAATCAAATCAAATAACTATAAAGCAAACATTTAAAATCATAGAACACCAGGTTGGAAGGGAACTCGAGGCTCATCTGGTTGGTCTTGCAGTTCACATCTTGGAAGGCAGCAAAGGAACATTTGTCGCTGTTCTGGTTAGTCTGGCTTATTCCACACTTGGTTGCATTATGTCAGCATTGCCATTTTGGACCCTACTTCCCCCCTGCGCCCCACCTAAATCCTTCAGTTTAGAGCCTGCCTCAGTTTAGAGCACTGCCTCCAGCAGTGTGCCCAGGTGGCCAAGAAGGCCAATGGCATCCTGGCCTGTATCAGAAACAGTGTGACCAGCAGGAGTAAGGAGGTGATCATGCCCCTGTACTCGGCACTCGTGAGACCGCACCTTGAGTACTGTGTCCAGTTCTGGGCACCACAGTATAAGAAGGACATTGAGGTGCTGGAGCGAGTCCAGAGAAGGGCAACGAGGCTAGTGAGAGGTCTGGAAAACAGGCCTTATGAAGACCGTCTGAAGGAATTGGGGTTGTTAAGTCTGGAGGAGACCTTATTGCCCTCTACAACTACCTAAAAGGAGGTTGTAGTGAGGCTGGTGTTGGTCTCTTCTCCCAAATTACTAATGATAGGACGAGAGGAAATGGCCTCAAGTCGCATCACGGGAAGTTTAGGTTGGATATTAGGAAGTTCTTTACTGAGAGGGTGGTTAGACATTGGAACAGGCTGCCCAGGGAGGTGGTGGAGTCACCGTCCCTGGGGGTGTTCAAAAAACGGGCTGATGAGGCACTTGAGGCCATGGTCTAATGGTTAGGAATATGATGGGATAAAGGTTGGACTTGATGATCCTGGAAGTCCCTTCCAATCATAATTATTCTATGATTCTATGTAATAAAATATATGTTATGCTATATGACAAAGGATATATATGCATATATACACACCTCTAATACCCACAATTATATTTCCATCTAGCTGTATGCATATATATAAAAAGAGACTCAGGTAGACCTTCTTGGATGCTGTGTAGTTGATTTTTAATATTTCTGCTAGCAGCTACAAAAGCTAATGTCAAGCCTGCCCAAATCCCGCTGCAGAGCCTCCCTAACCCTCAGGCAGATCGACACTCCAACTCAAGTTTCGTGTCATCTGCAAATTTACTGAGGGTGCATTCGATCCCCTCATCCAGGTCATCAATAAAGACATTAAACAAGACTGGCCCCAAGACTGAGCCCTGAGGGACACTGCTTGTGACCGATCTCCATCGGGATTTAACTCCATTCACCACAACTCTCAGGGCTCGGCCATCCAGCCAGTTTTTAACCCAGCGAAGAGTCCTCCTGTCTAGACCATGAGCCGCCAGCTTCTGCAGCAGAATGCTGTGGGAGACAGTGTCAAATGCCTTCCTGAAATCCAGGAAGACAACATCCACTGCTTTTCCCTCATCCACTAGGTGGGTCACCTGATCATAGAAGGAGATTAGGTTGGTTAAACAGGACTTGCCCTTCGTGAACCCATGCTGGGTAGACCTGATCCCACTGTTGTCTTGCACTTGCTGCGTGATCTCCCCCAGGATGAACCTTTCCATAATCTTCCCTGGCACCGAGGTCAGGCTGACAGGCCTGTAGTTCCCCGGATCCTCCTTCCTGCCCTTCTTGTAGATGGGCGTCACATTGGCAAGTTTCCAGTTTTCTGGGACCTCCCCCGATAACCAGGACTGCTGATAGATGATGGAGAGTGGCTTGGCAAGTTCCTCCGCCAGCTCCCTCAGCACTCTCGGGTGGATCTCATCCAGCCCCATAGACTTATGGGTGTCTAATTGACTCAGCAGGTCCTTCACCACTATTTCCTGGATTACGAGGGGTTTATTTTGATCTCCATCCCAATCCTCCAGCTCAGGGAATTGAATACCATGAGGAGAACTGGTCTGGCCGTTAAAGACGGAAGCAAAGAAGGCATTAGTGTACCTCAGCCTTTTCCTCGTCCTTGATAACAATGTTCCCTTTCGCACCAATAAGGCATGGAGATTCTCTCTGCATCTTTTTTTATTGTTAATATATTTATAAAAACTCTTCTTATTATCTCTTGCAGCAGTGGCCAGGCTGAGTTCTAGCTGAGCTTTTGCCTCCCTAATGTTCTTCCTACACAGCCTAACTAAATCCTTATACTCTTCCCGAGTAGCTTGCCCCTTCTTCCAAAGGTGGTAGACTCCCTTCTTTCTCCTAAGTCCCAGCAGGAGCTCCCTGTTCAACCATGTCAGTCGCTTTCCCTGCCAGTTTGTCTTACGACACATGGGAACAGCCTGCTCCTGCATCTCTAACAGTTTCTTCTTGAAAAGAGTCCATCCTTCCTGAATCCCTTTGCCCTCTAGGACTGTTCCCCAAGGGACTTTCTCAACCAGTGTTCTAAACAGGTTGAAGTCTGCCCTTTGGAAGTCCATGGTGAGAGTTTTGCTGCGCCCCCTCTTAACTTGGCTAAGGATCGAGAACTGTATCATTTCATGATCGCTCAGCCCAAGACAGCCTCCGACCACCACATCGCCTACCAGTCCTTCCCTGTTTGTGAATAACAGGTCTAACAAGGCACCTTCCCTGGTGGGCTCACTTATCAGCTGAGTCAAGAAGTTATCTTTCATGCACTCCAGGAACTTCTTGGATTGTTTTCTCTCTGCTGTGTTATATTTCCAGCAGATGTCTGGTAAGTTGAAGTCCCCCACAAGAACAAGGGCCAGCGACTTTGCAGCTTCAGCCAGTTGCCTACAGAACAGTTCATCTACCTCTTCATCCTGGTCAGGTGGCCTGTAGTAGACTCCCAGCAGGATATCTGTTTCGTTCGCCTTCCTCAACTTTATCCATAAACATTTGACTGGCTCATCACGCTTATCAATCTCCATACAGTCGAAACACTCCCTAATATAGAGTGCCACCCCACCGCCCTTTCTACCCTGCCTATTCCTCCTGTAGAGCTTGTAGCCATCCATTGCAGCACTCCATTCATGAGAGTCATCCCACCATGTTTCCGTGATGGCAACTACATCATAGTTGTGCTGAACGATGGCTTCCAGCTCCTCCTGTTTATTGCCCATGCTGCGTGCATTAGTGCAGAAGCACTTGAGCCGGGCTGACGACTTCCTTACCAACTTTGGTCTGCCACCTTTGGGTTCAACTCTAGCCGGCCCAATTTTATCCCCTTCCCCCTTCAAAGCTAGTTTAAAGCCCTTTCAATGAGGCCAGCCAGCTCATTTGCTAGGATTCTTTTTCCCCTCTGAGACAGATTAGCTCCATCTGCCACTCGCAGACCCCACGTAGTATAAAGCTCCCCATGTGAGAAAAACCCAAAATTTTGTCTGTGGCACCAGTCTCTTAGCCACTTGTTTATCAGCTGGGTCTTCCTCCCTCTATCAGTATTCCTCTCTTCCACCAAAGGAATTGAGGAGAACACCACCTGGGCTCCCGATCCCTCAAGTGATCTCCCCATGGCCCTGAAGTCTTTTTTAATTGTCTTCAGGTTCCTCTCAGAAACCTCATCACTACCAACTTGGATAACTAACAGTGGGTAGTAGTCGGTAGGCCAGACGAGACTAGGGAGTTTCTTAGTGATATCCCTAACCCTGGCCCCAGGGAGGCAGCAGACTTCCCTGTGGAGTGGATCCGGCCGGCATATGGGGGCTTCTGTTCCTCTCAGAAGGGAGTCACTGTCCTGGGTTACAATGTATTCTATTACTATGAGCTGTTGAAACCAGGTATGCCGATGTTCCTTGCCTTCTCCCTCGGGACTAGCTTCTGTTAATAGGCCCAACAATGCCTTGCCGCATGACCCATAGATAACCTGCACCTGGACTGTTCCTCTGTTAATGGGCCCATCAGTGCCTTGCCCCATGACTCACCATCCCATTGTGAGATGCTCCGGCCAGGGGGAGGGAGCCAAGCATTCCCACCGGGGATAAAATCTGGGGTCTGGAACAGCACGAGGAGCCTTACCCGCTGGGATCCCAGAGGATAAGGACTACACCACCACCGGATTTTCGGAGGAGGACCAGACTTCTTTTCTACAAGATCACCCCTTCAACAGGACCATTTCAAAGAGAACTGCAGCTACCACTACATCGGACTGCTACCAGCACCCTGCCCGGCAGGGTGTCAGGTTGTATCCCTGACTCTGTCAGGCTTTAAACCAGTTTCTCGGTATTATTGTTTTGTTATATATTTATTAGTAAAAACTGTTATCCCCATTTCCTCATATCTTTGCCTGAAAGCCCCTTAATTTCAATTTTATAATAATTTGGAGGGAAGGGGGTTGTATTTTCCATTCCAAGGGGGGCTCCTGCCTTCCTTAGCAGACACCTGTCTTTCAAACCAAGACAGTCACCAACTACAATTACCCTTCTTTTCCCTTTGTTAGAGCTGGTCCTAACTCGTGGGGGAGACCGACTTACCTTGGGTGACTCCTCTGATGGACCCTCGTCTCCATTTTGGTCTGTTTGCCCTTCTATTTGCCCCTCCATTTCGAGAGCCCCATACCTGTTCTTCAAGGGTAGCCAGGAAGGGGACAGAGGCCGAGGGGGGTTTCACTTGCCTCGCTGGGCAGGGACCTGTTTCCATTCCCCCTCGTCTCTTAGGTCCTCTTCCTGTACCCGATGGCAAGGGAGGAGGGGATCTTCTCTCTCTAGGGGAGCCTCTACCCACTGCCCTGTCCTCAAGGATGGTAGGGCCTGATTCCACCAGTCTATCTCCCTCTCACACTCCCTTATTGTCCTCAGCCTTTCCACCTCCTCCTTTAGCTCCATCACCAGGCTGAGCAGATCATTCACCTGCTCACAGCGCACACAGCCCCCTGTTCCCAGGGGGATGCTGTGGCATTCCCTGCAGCCTGCTGCCTGCACAACTGCATCCTTTCCTGGGAGCTCTGTCTGGGTTCCCACATCCAGTTTGGTCTTCCTCTTCCTGGTGGAGACCATTGTTCTTGCAGTGAGAGCAAATGAACTAACACTAATTTCCTGGGTAGTTTCATCTGTATACCTAAGGAAGGGATTTTTTAATTATTTTTTTAAAATAAACAGCATATTTTACATAGAGAAATAATTGAATTTAATATATGTTTTAGTGTCACTGACATTAGCTATAATTAAACTGAGGTATATTAATGAGAAAAACAAAAACATTTAAACAAAATAGATGGGACCAAAGGTGGTTTTTTTTAAAAAAAATACTTAGCTAAGATAAATATGTCATTCTTTATATGGGCTAAAACTCACATCTGGTTAGAACATCATGTTGCCATACATAAGCAGGCTATTCCAAACTCCAATTCATTTCCAACATAACAGATAATAATTGGTAGTAGTAGTACTGATAGTAAGAAGTATGGGTGATATGACTTTT
The DNA here is from genome assembly GCA_028020825.1 of Podargus strigoides. Classification (NCBI taxonomy): domain Eukaryota; kingdom Metazoa; phylum Chordata; class Aves; order Caprimulgiformes; family Podargidae; genus Podargus; species Podargus strigoides. The sequence goes on along the minus strand of CM051662.1, from coordinate 30,183,603 downwards.
TAGATAGCTTTTGGATTACTATAGCAGTTTAAAAAGACTGAGAGATGTGATGTCATTAAACTCAGGAGCTCTCTGCAGTAGTTTAACTATTTAAAGAAAGGAAATTACCATTACAGTGAGCATGGAAAATGGCTAAGCACGTGGCAAGCTAAAGCTATTGTCTGATCAGTTCATTTTTCGACCACCTTGTGTGTCTCTACAGCCATTTGTCTAACTTGACCACCTGGCTTCTCTAGTTGCCATGAGCTCTTTAGAGCAGGGACTACCATTTCCAGTTACCTTTTTTTTTTTTTTTACAGTGTAGAGGAGCCTAGATCATTGATTACTAAACATGTCCATAGGATGAAACACATTGAAAATCCAGCAAGGAATTTAAGCATTATCCCTTTCCCAGTGAATAAAAGTTATTCATATAATAACATCATATATTATTCATATAATAACAATCAGTAATAATAAAGAGCTCCAAATGCTGTGCTTTTTTAATCCCATAAGCGTTGTTATAGTTACTTGAAGATGCACATTCTAAACTTCTCCAATAAGTGAGTTAAAGGATTGAGGGATGTTCTAAATAGCAGTACACAATAGTTTGTCAGCTTTTTTTATTTGCAGTCCTTCTGAATTCATTCTGAAGATCTTCATCCCCTAGTCAAGCTTCCTTCAATGTAGTGAGCTTTCTTAGGGAGGGGAAAAAAAATTTTAAAAAATCAAACAGTAAAAATGGAAGATTGAGTGGATTAGATGGAATGCATCAAGGAGATTAAGTGTTTATATTCACATCACTTCAAGGTACCTAATTCTGAACTGCAGAGTAGTGAATTTAAAAGAGTGCTTGTAAATACCAGACATATTAAAATTTTCATTAAGGATAACAGAAATGGTCAATTATAAACCAAATGAGAATACCAAAATGAGAGAACAAATACTTAATTTCCTGAATTAACCTACTATTTCAGATCTGCTGCTCCTTTACTTGACCCTATTAGACTTACTCAAATCCATACATTCATCCATGAACTCATGCCCATATAAAGATATGGAATATATCATTTTTACTATTTCATAATTTCTATTTTATGCAAGATGCATGCTCTGATTATTTCCTAAATACTTTTAATATTTTGTCATCTCCTAAATGAAAGAAGTCTCAGATATTATTTTTTATTTTGTGGATTTTGGTCAACAAGAAATAGATTGTGAGAAATTCTGTGAATATCCATCAGTAATAAATTTTTAAAATGCCATCTTTAAAAAAATGTTGTTTGGAAAAGTAATGGAGTAAGGAACACAAAGACTTCTACTCTTTCTCATTTTCTTTCTATTTAGAAAATGTCATATTTTTCTTAAAGCAAGCAATAGTCAGTAAATGTAACAGTCCAGAGCAGTAATTCCTGATGTTACACATTTGTAAAAATGTAAAATGAATGGTAGTTTTCCAGTCAAATATTTACATGCAAGTTCATACAAGTGTTTGGCATAGCACTTGCTTAACGGTAAGATTATATATGGTTATCTCACTCCCAAGCCATGTTTAACTGCAGAATCAAGTAATTAAAAAAACAAAACCAACCCGAACAGCACCACAGTTTCTACTATAGCTTGGGTTACACTTGTAGGAGATATCCTATCCTAAAACACAGCAATGAAGAACCTCACATGTAAGTCAGGCAGGGCTTCCCAGCTGCTCCAGACACCTGAGATAATTACCTGGCCCAGAACATTCATGCCATCAGCTTGAATGTGTGACCACACAAGCACTCACAAATGCCTGGCTATATAGATATAGAAGGAAAAGATGGCAAATTCATTTGAGGGCTGACAGTTTGGCAGCATGCTATGAAGCTCATCTGCCTTTCGCTTAAGTCACTAGGGGAGATGTCTTGGTTTGAAAGACTGCTAAGGAAGGCAGGAGCCCCCCTTGGAATGGAAAATACAACCCCCTTCCCTCCAAATTATTATAAAATTGAAATTAAGGGGCTTTCAGGCAAAGATATGAGGAAATAGGGATAACAGTTTTTACTAATATATATAACAAAACAATAATACAGAGAAACTGGTTTAAAGCCTGACAGAGTCAGGGATACAACCTGGCACCCTGCCGGGCAGGGTGCTGGTCAACAGCTCATGGTAATAGAATACATTGTAACTCAGGACAGGGGAATAAGCACAGGTTGCTGTTAGGCATAATGTTAATAAATTAAATATATTTTTTGGGGGAAGTTTTTTTCAGCAAGAACATTATTCTAATCTGCCTTATCCATACTAATTGGATTCAGCTACAGGTAGAGATGCACTTTTTGTGAACTAGGTATTATCTGAGATTTTTGGAAAGAGAAGTTTTTCATTATACTTTTTTTTACCACCTCTGTTAATGAAATAAAAGTATGGAGTAAAAGGAAAACTTAAACTGCTAAAATTCATGAAATTTATTTCCCTGTTAACAGAAATAATTCTGCAATGCTGCAAAACATTCTACATCTTGGCAAGGCGCTGTGCAGAATGAACCTGTAATGGTGGATGTTCTTCATGTTCATCATGATTTCCAACATTGCAGTGTAATAGGGACAACAATTAGGAACACTTAGGAGAAGTAAATGAGGAATCTCACCCAGGTAAGGACTATTGGTACCTTGAGCAATAGAATCCTAAGACAAGAAACATCTTTCTCCCCTTTTACTCTTTTCCTGTGAATTTGCTTCCACAGAGTGGCCTTTATGAGTCTTTGGATATTCTCTCTGGAACAATACCTCATTAGCATTAGACAAAGCACTCAAAATCTCCTCTAGATCAAATACCCATATGGTGAGAGCAGCAGGTTTGTTCCTCTGCAGTGATCAGGCACAGTGATGCTCAACAGGTACCTGTACAACACTGATCACAGGATTTTCTTCCACCTATGTTGTCTTTTACATGCTTTTTCCAGTCCCAGGTTCTTTCCCTTTGCCATCTTCATCCCTTCCCAAACAAACTTCCTGTGTTTACTCTTCCTTCATTGTTTTTTGTTGGATTTTTTTACTGACTTCTTAAACTTCTTTGCTATTTGTGATATGATAATTTGGTAATTTCTATCTTAGTAATTCTGTTGGGCTATTACCTTCCTTTCTCTTTCCCATTACACTTCTCATTTCTGATATTCTCATATTCTTATCTTGGTTCTGTCTGTCTAGGCAATATTCTTATTTTGCTACTACTTTTAACCACTTGTGCCATTATCTTGCTTGTGTAGCTACAGATCAGTGTTGACTATCTGGACACATACCCTAACAACAACCTATTTAGTCTTCTACTGATGAGTAAAGAGTGAGAAAGTATCCCAGTGCTAAGAAAAGTGCCTTTTGTGCCACAGTTTTCAAAGAGTGGACTACAGTTCCCTTGGATAAATAACAAAAAACATTAGAGGCAGGATTTAGAAGTTTACTTGAGTTGACAGCAGTGCAGAGCCTTCAATACAGTGAAAGAAGGCTGTAATTTCTGGTTGTATTTATACTAATCAGGGAATTACTAGCTACATTTAATTGATATAAGCAGCTCAGCTCCTTCAGTGTGGGGAGTGATAGAAACACCGACAACCAGAAATTACAAATAATTTCCTCTTCTTGCCACAGAAGAAGTGAAACTATTACTGACTTAGGAAATTATATAAAGATAAGTAAAATTAAAGTAAAAAAAAAAAATATATTACTTCATGTATCCTAAGGTAGACAATGCTTTTTGTAATCACTTGAATACAGCTTAGGACAACATATGCCAAAGAAAGGGTAGATGTGGTGCATAAGACTGAGCAGAAATATGAGGAAATATTGTGGTTTAGTGCAAAGATAAAGTAAGCTTCACTGACTTTAAACCTCCATCTATAATGTTTACATACATCTCTTTCATGTGATTAGACTTGTTTCCTGGCATGCCTGAACAACATTTCTGTTTCTTGAATAAGTTGTGTGACATGGAGATGATGCCCGCCAATTCAGAAAAAGTTTATTTCAGGATTATGTTCATGTTTCTGCCTTATAAATCTACAGAAGAAGAGTTAAAAGTACATCAAAATAAAATAATAATTTTTTAAAAGAATTAAATAGGAAAACATAAAAGTATGAACCACACAAAAAGGAAAAATCTGACATATGCTTTTATTTTCCTCATTAAGATTAAGCCTGAAAAAAGTAATCCTCTGGGTTTTTTTTATAATTTACTTACAAGTTCTTATGCACTGTACATGCTGATAATACTTTGTCTCAGGTGCAATGACAGAAGATACCATTTACAATAATTTCTAGCATCCTGTCACTACATTTCAATGCTGTCAGTTATCTATAGCAAAGAGGCTGGGTGCAACTATCAGTTACCAGATGCAACTTAATTGACCAATATGAGTATCTGACACTATACTTCAAAGTCTTGAAGCCAGTTTGCAGATTCTAAAATCTTCATGCTTAATGAAAAAATATTACTGTAAATAATAATAAACCAAAAGTATGACAACTATGGAGACCATATAGGAATTGTATGATCCTGAATGCTTATTATATTAATGCCAATCTACTGTCTAATTTCACAGACACTGAAGTGCATATGTTCATTTTCAGAGATATTTTGTAACTGTTTGATTAGCATTTATCATTGAAACATTCTAGAGAAATGTCCAAACTAATGCTAGATTAAATAGCTCCACCAAAGTAAATGAAATAATGTCAGGAAGGTAACAGGTCCATTATTTATTAATGCCTCTTACTAAATAAAATATTGTATGATGTTCAAAAGGAGAAATAAAGACATGTTGAACTGAGGAGTCCTTTCTAGAACAACTGTCTAATTAAGATGGGAACAACCAAAAACTTGGATTAAATATATGGGTTTAAGATTCTGTTTTTGACAGCACACTTGACCATATTCCAAATTTCTTGCCTAGATTTATACCAGGGGGAGCTAGAAGCAGGGGAAAAGTAGCAGCAAAGTATATGCATTACCTATTTTAACTTTAAGTGAAACTATATATTGTAGTATTTGTAACACCTTAATTTTAACTTTGATCTTTAAAGAGTAATCTATAATCTGGATTTGATTTTTAATGTTCATCCCAAAGAAATGCTTAGGAAGCATTGGATAATGAGAAGAAGGTGGCACACTGAAGGTGAAGAGGTCTTCTTTCTGACTGTCTAAGGTGTATCTCCTGGAGAAGTACTTTCCTCCTATGGGATTGGCACCTCTGAACCCCCTTCCAAAAGTATGATACTCACAACCTTTTTTTCTTTCAAATACTTACATAGTATTTTATAAGGTTATAAATTTTTTAGTTTAGAAGGTACCTCTCTGTTCCCATTTTTGTCACTTAGTGGTTAGTCAAATACTCATATGAAGTACAGTTAAAATGTCTTTCTCTGCCTGAGGGACACATACACATATCAAGGGCATTCTCACTCCTTTCTTTTGGAACTGTTCCATTTTTCATGCACTAATCAAAGATTGTTGGACCAAAGACAGAAAGAAAGCAAGGGAGAGAATATGCATGTGTGTGACATTCTAGCTTACTGATTCTGTGATTCTGTGATTAGAGCTGTCACTCAGAAGAAGAGAAGACATTTGTGGTTTAGTTTCTGCTTCAGTAGCTTTGTGGGTTTCTCACTATTATTTTTTCCACAGTAATGACACATATTTAAACCTTACATTGTCTTTCTGAATGTAACATATTCAAGCAGAAGAATGATTTGAAAGCAACTTTTTAAATTCATAATTTTGATTTCTAACTATTTAGTTCTTCAACTAAAAAAAGTGGTGACATTGCCATGGAAAGTATTTTGATTACATCTTTCAGACAACACAGGACATACGTAGGACATTCAGACAACATAAAAGAATGCTAAGTCTTTAATTTCTGAGAAAGCTAGATATTGGTCCAATAAGCTCTATCAGTGTTGAACTGAAACACTGTTTGACACGCCCAGAAAATACATCAATACCACTGCACTGTAAAAAAGGACTTCTCCAGAATTTAGTGCCATTGAATTGAGGGTTTAAAGATGGCAGTTTTGGACATCAGTGACCAAAGTTAGAATAAATAGGAATGTAAATGCTCATATTCTTTTGTACCTTTAAACTTTGATGTTTTTTAAAATAAAACAAAACCAAAATCTCTCAGCCCTGATGTGACAACCATTAAAATGATGAAGAGTCATGCCCTGTTCATTTATTACTATACAGCAAAAATCAGTGGGAGTTTCTCATGTACAGTGGTAAAACTTGTCAAAGTTGATAAATAAGTAAACCTCATCAGTTTACTCAGCTGGCATCCTTTCCAAAGTGATGACAATAGAAGAGAGAACATAAGAACAGAATAGGCTGATAAGAGTGTTCTGCCAATCACTAGGCCTATCGCAAAGGACACAGCCAGCAGAAAAACAATCCAGTAACCAGATTCTATTGCACGTAGAAAAGTCAGTATAAGGGGGATCGCTGGGGATACAAACAAGTCAAACAGATCACACATAATAGACATCAACGCCAGCGACCCCAGGAATGACACAGCACGACCAATAATAGGTGGAATAAACAAAGACACAAAGTATCCCATAGAAAAAATGGGAGACAACCAAGTCAATAGGCTGATCATGTACGATAGAAGTAGCCCCATATTGTCTCCCCACGAAGCCCGCATTTGCAAATGCCAGACCTGACTGGGGCCCAGTTGCATGAAGAATCAGGAAGTCCTTCCCCAACAAGAAACTCTGCAAAGTGCATCCACTTCACAGATAGGCACTCCACCCTTCCTGCAAGTGGTCCCAGCTTTTATACCCAAAGCAGGACACCTGGCACTCATTTACCCAATGCAGGGCACCTAGGGCTTGTTTACCCAAGGGCTTTCCTTACAAGGCCTGCTGCACCTTGGAGGAAAGCCAGAAGGCAAACTCATCCCCTCCTTTTAAAGGACCATGGGGGCCACCCATATGTCAACCTTAATTCAGGGCTCAGGGTTCAAACCCCAGCACTTCATACGAGTCACTTGGTTAAGTGTGGAAAACAAAAAAGATAAATTAAAATTAAGAAAAAAATTATCTAATAAATTAATCTTAGGAAAGACATTTTTCCGAGGCATTATTAAACAGAGAAAGCCCTTATGCCAGTAATCTTAAAATCACTGAAACAAACCAAACTGGAAATGTAGAATGCAAGGATGAAAACAGCTCAGTTGAATGAGGTCTCTTTCTCGCCACTTAACTTAAGGACAATGAACGGCTCATTCATATAACATATGAACATAAAACATATATTATGTTTTTCTATTTTCTATTTCATTGTTTGATCATTAATTAAAGTCTAGAGTCCATATCTTCCAACTCAATATTTTTACAAGGCTTCTAAATTTCTAGTGTTATGAACAATAACATTGTCCTACAAAGTGGAGGAGCTTCAGGTTTCCTATCTGTGGTCACCTTGATGTCTCAAAGTTCAGTAGTGGAGATTACAGGTTTAGACTGAGAATCTCTCTGTTAATAAGGATGTTGAAGCTGGGCCTAGGGTATCCTAGGGTATTTAAAGAGTTAAAAACAGTTCTCAGACACTAAACGAGACATTGTTTAGACAAGTTAATAAAATTATAACACAGCATTAAATATTCTTTATTTTAATAAGGAAATCATTGTGGCTATATCCAACTAATTAAGTAATTGCCCTTCCTTAGAGATTAGGTCTGTACTGTTACTACTGAAGAGCCCTATTTGGAAAGAAAGATGGCTGCACAGCTGTGCAGTTCTAAACTTCTCATGAGCTCAGGGGTACATTTGGTTCAGAGAGTAGTGTTAATAGGGGAGAGGGCAATGGGAGTACTACAGCCCACTCAGCTCTCCCAACAACTGTAATGCACCTCTAAATCTGCAATTGTTCATAAACTATTGACACCTGTTTTTTTGTCCTCTTTTACCTTGAGATCTTTTTGTACTTTGTTGCTTCATGAGCGACTCCATCATACTGAGAAGGTATGCTGTAGATGCGTAATTCCGATGCACTGATTTTCATGGGTTTAGTCTACGTTTTTTCATTCCTTCAAGAATTTTTTTAATGTTCTATTGTTACTCTATTTACAGCATCTCCTATAGCATTTTTGTAATAATATTTGGCATCTAGTAAAAAATAATTTTTTGCATTATCAAAGGGATTTGCAAACATTAACTGATTAATCAGAAACATTATCTGTAAATGTAATTAATGTGAAAATCAGCCAGAGCATGCCCAGAAATTGTACTTTAAAAAGTTACATATTTTGCTTTTGAATGTATTTTTGTTGTGATATAGGGTTCAGAAAAGGAGTTTAGGAGAAGAGTCGTATTAAAACATTTTTAAATTCTATTTTTAGTTGATTGTGCAGTTCAAAGCTGAGAGGTTCTTCAAATTTGACATAAGTATATTTTATAGTGAGCCATATTATATAATACTGTCATAAAAATTCATAGGAAAATCAAAGGGTCTTACAAATTATTTAGTGAAGCACACTGATTCCATCTCAATTCAAAAGATTTGAAGTACACCACTGACGTAATTAGGACTCAAGGTGAAATCCTTGAACCTATAAAGAACTTTGTTTCTATGTGCAGTTCAATGTATACACAAAACTAACTCAGGAAATTAAATTATTCTTAATTATCAAAAATCTATTAAAGTTAATGATTTACTCATAATCATGATTATTATAATTAATTACAATATATCCATAATCATCCAGGCAGTTGGAAGTAGTTATTACCATCATGTGTTACATTTTGAATGTTGTAATTCAGCTTTGTTCTAATTATACAAAGACATCAGCAGTATGTAAAAAATTTACATTAATCTATTTAAATATTATCATTATTAACAATATTTAATAATAAAAATTATTAAAGTCATCTATTTAAGTTATTATACCTAATGCATCATTGCAGTAGGTGGACATCTCAGAAAATCTTTTTAAAATCATTTGCTTTAAAATCACTGTCTTTTTTCTTTCTTCAGAAAGGACTTTGTTTTGGGATTTTGTTTTAATTTAATAGAGATACCAAAAAAATCTATCAAAAAGTGTTTCTGATTTTTATTTATTTTACCTGTGGAGTTTAAATATGTTTAATTAGTGTATTTTTATGCTGAAATTGAGAAAAAAAATAGAAGTATTATGTTTTATCAATGGAAGGTTCCTAGAAATTTACCATCAATGAAATGTTAAACATAAAAGTTGCTCTTGCCAGCAACATATGACCTTGATTTTTCATATTTTTGTAATTATAATTAAAATACCTCCAGAAGAGAATACAATTTAATGATATTGCAGGATGTACCTGTGTAAAAGTGTCATAAGCCTTCCCAGTTATACATTTTAAATAGGAAGCTGTTCTGTACCTTCAGTATTAAAAGGATTAAAGCAAGTAAAAGTTAATGTTTTATTTTAAAAAGTTATAGATAGATTTCTGCTCATTTTAGAGGTAAAAAATTGCTGTCCAGGGTCAAACTGCATCCTGTTTTCAAAGTGACCTGTAACAGATGCTTAGGCAAAAGCAAAAAATAAATGTGAAAATACTTAATTTTATGTTTCAAATTTATTATTTCCAAGTTCTTTTAAAACTGGATAATTTAAATGCAAAAAAATAGGAAAGAAAGTTTACTTTTCCATTTCAGTCATCACTTTATATCTCTAAGCTGAATCCCTCCTTTGTGTCTTTCAGCTTGATGAATCATACTCTTTGGTTAATTGGACATAAGTTACTCCAGATTCATCTAAAGGATATATCCTCATGCCCTGAAAAAGACAGATGGTGGGACAACATTTGACAATGAAACTCACTGTAAATAATTGCAGAGAGTCTACAACTAAATGAAGAGTTAAAGTAGTTCACAGTGATATATTCTAAAATATCTGCAATCACTTGACTTATGAATCATTGTGGATTGTTAAAAAATAACTGCTCAGTGCAAATTAGGGTTAAAAATATGTAAATAGAAAATTTAAAAAATGCAAATAAAATATTTCCATATTGGAAAAGTATAAAGACTACTACTGATAAGATTCAATAAAATGATGGTGCAGCATCACTTTGCTGAGAGGAGGTTATCAAAACTGGACACAATTCTCAAAGTAGGAAATAACACTAGAAAGAAAGTAGAAATTATTAGTGCAGTGGAACAACTGCGGTATTCTGTTTACGAAGGCAAGTGAGTAGTTAATCAATATTGCTAAGAATATAATGAAGGTTCAAAATGAGATTTTTAGGCATCCTTATCTGCCCTCATCCATTAGAGAAGGGAAGAGGAAGATAAATCATGGAAAGACATCATAATACAAAATGTTTTGAAAGATGAAGGGGAGGAATTATGCCTCTGACTAATGACATTAAAGGTATTACAATATTCAGGAAATGTGAATTGCCTGTCTCTTGACATGTCTCCCTGCAGACATGTCTTGACAGACATAAGACAACAAACTTTCTGTTTTCGCAGCTGCTGCTCAAAAATGTCCCAGTATAGGTGTTCAGACAGAACTATGCTAATTTTCTGTTTCTGAATATGAAGTTGGTTTTCTATCAAGATGTGGCAATTGCTGTGTTTCTGAAAACAAAATCCTTTCCAAATCAATGCAGAAAGATAACGTTACCTGTGATGATCATCTCTGAAGAAGGAATATAAGCTAAGAAAGTTGAGGCAATTAAACTGTAAAATTTATATATATATATATCCAGCATTATAAATAAACAGAAAAATGAACATGAATTTAAATAAATAAAACTGCATTTTTCTGGAAATAAAGGAGAAGATGATAAGATATAAATTGTCATAAAGCAAAACAGAAATAGCACTTTTGCTGTTTTTCAAACAAAACCATTACACAATTGATTTACCTAAAGCTCTTTAAAGGCGATAGATTAAAAAAAAAAACTAAAGTAGAAATAACTGTACTAGAGGGACTGTCAAAACATTATTTTCAGAGCAGAGCTGTGAAACTTTATGTCTAGTTCTGTGGGAATTGTTCTGGCAGTAGCTAGCCAGAGGTAGTTTTCAAGTCTGTGAGCTTTGGTTCTCTGAAGTCGAAAACCTCATGAAATGGTCATTGTTCATAGGTGTCCTGCAACAAGTTGAAAAACCTTGTGCTGACTTACATCCTACTAACTTCAAATGGATCATCTGCTTTGCATAGTAAATCAGTGCAGTGCTGGCCTGAAGTACTGTTTCTGGGGATGAAATTGTTTCTGTACTGTTTGAGGGAAAAGTAACATATTGTCATGCTTATATTGTTGGCAAGTATCTTATGGATATTAAAGTGGTGCAAAGAAATATGTCATATGCTGAGATGAAGCATGGCTGAGGGAACTGAGGCAGTTCAGTCTGGAGAAGAGGAGGCTGAGAGGAGACCTTATTGCTCTCTACAACTACCTGAAAGGAGGCTGTAGTGAGGCAGGGGTCAGTCTCTTCTCCCAGATAACTAGTGACAGGACGAGAAATAATGGCCTCAAGTTGTGCCAGGGGAAGTTTAGATTGGATATTAGGAAAAATTTATTCACTGAAAGGGGTGCCAGGCACTGGAAAAGGCTGCCCAGGGCAGTGGTGGTGTCCCCATCCCTAGAAGTCTTTAAAACATGTAGATGAGGTGCTAAGGGACATGGTTTAGTGGGGAATTGGCAGTGCTAGGTTAATGGCTGGACTTGATGATCTTAGAGGTCTCTTCCAACCAAGGCTATTCTGTGATTCTGTGTTCTTGAGTTACACAACTCAAACCAGAATTTCAAAATGTCAAACTGTGGTAGCAGAAGTGTTGTCTGTACCGTGGTGAGATCACATCACAACTCTGAGACCCCCACATCTGTCTGCTGGCATGGCTCACTGAGTGAGCAGCCATGGAGGAAAGCATTTCAGAAAAATGCTAGAAGAGGTTGCAGCTTGTGCTGCCCTCCTATTTCACTTTGATCCTTTCACTTCAGGGTGTTTCACTCGGTTTTGTTGCTCCATCTAGTCCCCTTTACTTTGAACTTCCTTCCTGCAAATGAACTGCAGTTTCTAAATCTGCAAATGTTTTGCCAATTAGTAGGCCCAGTACAAAGGACACAGCCAGCAGCAGAACAACAATCCAGTAAGTGGATTCTATTTCGCGTAAAGGGGTCAGTATATAGAGGATCGCTGGGGGTACAAACAAGTCGGACAGATTACAAATGATAGACATCAACCCCGGCGACCCCAGAAACGACTCAGCATGACCCGCAATAGATGGACCAAATAGAGACACAAGGTAACCCACAGAGAAAATGGGAGACAACCAGGACAATAAGGTGGTTACATATGATAGAGGTAACCCCATGTTGCCTCCCCACAAAGCCCGCATTTGCAGGTGCCAGACCTGACTGCGATCCAGTTGCATGAAGAGCCAGGAGGTCCTTCCCTAACAGGAAACTCTGTGAAGTGCATCCACTTCAGAGATAGACTCTCCAACTCTTCCTGCAAGTGGTCCCAGCTTTTATCCCCAAAGCAGGACACCTGGCACTTGTTATCAAAATGCAGGGCACCTGGGGCTTGTTTACCCAAGGGCTTTCCTTACAAGGTCGGCTGCACCTTGGAGGAAAGCCAAAAGGCAAACTCATCCCCTCCTCTTAAAGGGCCATGGGGACCACCCATATGTCAACCTTAATTCAGGGCTTGGGGTTCAGACCCCAGCACTTAAGCAAATAGTGTTAACCTCTATATCTGAATTGACATCAAAAGCACAATTTATGACTGGACATTGACCCAAGGTAGCTGCAGGTAGTGAAGTTTGTGTGTTTGTTCTGGCTGCCATGAGTTCACCAGCACCTACTCAGACCCACCTACACAGAGAAGGGAGAGTGGAGAAGAAGCATTTGCAGATATTGGTCAGGTCCCTTGGCTCTCTCTGCAGCCAACAGGAAGAATGTTGCTCCACCACCAATGTAATTCAGATCACCTAAAGTTCAGTTGCTACTCTGTCTTGCCTTGGAGAAACATATGTCTTTCTACTAATGAAAGAAGTCCAGGAAGAGATTAATTTAGGCTAAAGGTAGTGATAAAGAATGGCAAATATAGTAACCAATTTTTTACTGAAATCACAAATTCTATGAAGACGACATTTCTGGAATGTTCTTTTTTCTTACTGAAGTTGTCTTGTTTGTGTGGAACAGGCTCACCAAAAGGTCGGACTATTTTCTCACTATGTCTACATGTTTCTTTGAAATTGCTGATGTATTTATGCAAAACAAGGATTCAGAATTCATCACAGTTGTAATTTTTCTTTTGGTAAAAATAAAATTGGTTGTGTATGTTATTGTTTACATAAAAATGCATTTTAAGCATATAGGACCTATATGACAATTGTGTGTTGCTTCAAATAAACATATAAAATTATACTTAGACTTGTATTTCATCAATGATCTGGGAGACCATATCTTTGAATTTCTAGAGTTTACATTGCTTAGCAAAATGTTAAGGTTATGATGGAAAATCAGTTCATCACAAATAAATTCATTGATCTACCATGGCTAGATACAGAAAAGCCTAGGAAATGTCTGTAGGTTGAACTCCCAGGTTCCATCCTCTGATCACAGATTTTTTTGCAGCCTCTCTTCCAACCAGCTGTCACACAGCCAGTAGTGTTTACACCAGCTTTTAGGCTGTGCTAACTTCTGTGCATGACCACAGATGGGTGATGAATAGTTCCTGGCACAAACTCCAGATGATTATGTATTAAAAAAAGATGATGATAATTAACATTTGGGAACTCTTCTTTCTCCTCTGCTTGCCAGAGGGTTGAAGCCATTTCCAGATCACTGTATCTGTGATGTGCCAGGTGGAGAATTCTTTCTTCCATATTTTACAGCTGCTTCTCGGGCGTTTTCTTCATCAACTCTGATTTAAAATATAATTTCATAGTATTTAATATCTTAAAATCCATACTTCCTCCCTTGTGTCTGAAATGGTGTTTACTGGAGAGATCTCTTGATGCAGGTTAAAACTTAGCAGATTAGTGTTCTTTCAGCCATTCGTATTGCATCATAACATTTTCCTAAAGAAAGTAAAGCATCACTGATTGAATCCTGAGCAGCATATCCTCATTGATGTTAACAGATCTAAAGTCTTTAAGTAGTAGTGATCAACAATCACAAATTTTCTGTTCTGAAAAGTAATTGTGGGACAATTTTATCAAAATAAAACCTCACTGCCTTTTGTAAATGTCCAGTGGCTATTTCAGTTATGTCAGTTACAAATATATTTCTGTTCAAGTTATATTTCTGTTTGGTAAAATATTCAAAATCTCTTACAACTTAGAAGACAATCATTTTAGGATGCAGAAGATTTCAGATTCTAAAATAATGTTTCTTTGGTGAAAGTTCATCTTATTGAGGACATCAAAGGTAGGATTTGTCTAACTTTGTTGTGTGAAAGTTTGTTGCAGAATGGCGGAGAAGGCGAGGGAAGCAAGACGCAACTCAGTATGAGTTATAAGCAAGCTTCTACTTTATTCGAGTTCTGCTATGCCTTTTATACACTGGAGGTTAATTATGCCTACTTATGTTAAATTATGCCTACATATCTATGTCTAATTGGCTAAGCACAAATTATGCCTACTCGTCTACATTTGATTAGTTAAGCATAGAGCTACATTTGCATATTCCAGCCTCTTGCGGTTATCTACTTCCGGATTCTTCCCGCAGGTTCTACCTTGCAACTTTCCACTAGCTTCGGACTTGTCAGGACTTACCTCGGGCTTGTTCGGACTTGGAGCTTTCTGCAAGCTTCCAGGTCAGAGTGACCCTGGGAAGCTACAGCTATCAGCAGTACAGCTCCCGTTATCAGTACTGCTCGCTCACAGCTGCTACATTCAGCCCTGTGCTCACAGTTGTTACATTCGGCCCTGTTCAGCAAGCCATTCCTCCACAAAAGTTAGCCATCAAATTCGTCTTGGTCATTGGTCTTGTCTCCTTAGATGGAAATATAGGGAAACCTCAACAAGACAATTCATATGTCTGTTTCATTGTGAGATAAATCAACTCACATATTCATTGATTGTACAGTTAGATTGGATTCCCAACTTCTAAATTTAATGAAGAGTCTTATCCCTGCAAGTAAAACCCTGAAAGTTTTACTACTGTGGTAGAGTCGGGATTTTCACCTTTTCTTTTACCTCTCAAGCTCCTTACTGTTTGGGATGTGAAAATGAGGGTTGCTCTCAACAATATCTTGCCTGAATTTTGTTTAGTAATTTTTAATCTCTTATTTTAAAGACAGTGTGACCCAAAAGTTGCACATCTGTTTGATTTCCTTATTTAATGAATACTTGTTCTAGAGACTAACATCAAGCAGCATACTAATGTTTTGACACAGGAATCTTGGTCCCTTTGGGTACATAAAAAGAACACATTAAAAACAAAAGCTCCTTTGGATAACAATGGAACTGGCTGATTGTCTCCCAAACCTGCCAAACACTGTCAGGCAGTTCAATAAGATTATTGAATTAACTAGAATTCAGACATCACATTAGGTTTTCCTTTGATTTCCAGATAAATTAGTGGTAATTTTGCCACTACCACTTAAGGAGTAGGATCTAACAATATACCATAGACTTTTTTTGGTGCATTTTTTAAAAAACTTTCTGTTCAAGATTCATTTAAATGGAAAGTCATAGATCTGATTATATCTCCTCCACATTTCTTAGTCATCATTCCTTAAAAGGTTAAGTTTCCAGTCACTCATCAAAAAAAAAAAAAAGGAAAGAAATCTTGGCAGATTTACTTAGATGGTGCTATATGACAAATAAATGACACTCCCGCTTTCAGGTAATGGTATTTACTGGATCTCATTTTCCTCCATGAACTCCTTATCAGCAAAGAATCTCTTTTTGTGACACAAGGAATTTAAAAGTAAATAAATACATACATCTAGCTCTTAACAATTTACTGTACGTTGTTATGGTATCTAAGCATCTATTAAGCCTTACTTTAGCTAGCAGTCTGCATGTTGTTTTTCACATTGTTTTTCACTAAAGAGTATGCTGAGGTATCCATTTCATACTGAAAGATTTTAATACAATAGAGAAAATTCAAATGTATCGAGGTTAATCTTTCGACTACAAATCTATGTTTTATTGATGATAGCTGTTGGAGAAATGTGTAAAATTTTTTTTTTTACTTGCTCTAAGACAGCAAGTTATTTTTCAATATGTCATGTACATAAATAGAAGAAGTGACAGTGACTTTAAACTTGTATGTACCTTTTTACTACAGTTCTTTATTTCAACTCTAAGTGGTCTTGAAAAAAAGAAAAAAGTGTTTTGTCTGAGGTACTCTTAAATAATTATTCCAACCATATTTGAATCAAGGTATTAACTCAGTAAGCACAGAATACTTTTGAGATCAAGCAAAAAATGTAGGCTGCCCAGCATTTAACATTAGCTATGTATTTAACATTAACTGTGTATCGCACATTCTGAAATACACATGGATGGCACTTTTGCTATCCATTGTGATGAAAAAAAGTATTTCCAGTGAATTATCATGGAGGACTGTAGCAAAATGTTGGTCATTGGCTTTTAGAGGTGTGCTTGAGGATTCTAGGACATAGTTATCATAGAATCATAGAATGGTTTGGGTTGGAAGGGACCTCAAGGGTCATCTAGTTCCAACCCCCTGCCATGGGCAGGGACACCTCCCACTAGACAAGGTTGCTCAAAGCCCTGTCTAACCTGGCCTTAAACACTTCCTGGGAGGGGGCATCCACAGCTTCCCTGAGCAACTTGTTACAGTGTCTCACCACCCTCACAGGAAAGAATTTCTTCCTAGTAACTAGTCTAAATCTACCCTCTTCCAGTTTAAAGCCATTACCATTCATCCTATCACTACATGCTTTTGTAAAAAGTCCCTCTCCAGCTTTCTTGTAGGCCCCTTCAGGTACTGGAAGACTGCTATAAGGTCTCCCTGGAGCCTTCTCTTCTCCAGGCTGAACAACCCCAACTCCCTCAGCCTTAGGCCCTGAATATGTCTGTTGTCATATCTCTACACAGACTTCTTCAAGCTTCATTCCATTTTCAGTTTTATTTACCTTGTTCTTTGAGGATGTTTGAAATCATCAAGCACTTAACTGAAAGCCAACACAATCTTCCAAATAGGAGTCAGTTCACATATTTTCCTTATTCTTTATATATTCCTTTGTAAGTCCATCATCATCATTATGATCAGGTTTCACATTTGACATATGTTATGACACTCTAATGTACAGTATAAACATGTTGCACATTAACCTTAATGGCACTGGGACTAGTATGCTAAATGATGACATTAGGCAGATGAAGTACCAAGATATCATTGAAATGACAACAGGATAACATTTTACTTTAATAGCATTTTAATTTATGCTTAATTATGTAATGGAGTTGTGCATAGTGCCCAGTGGAAGTGTAATGCTTCCTCTCAACAAAGGCTATTCAAATTCCCTATTGCAGAGTATGCCTTAAACTGGATTTTCAGCCTCCTGATGTTCCCATTGGTAGAAAAGTGTTCTTGTGAAGAATGACAGGTATAATGGCACTAAGTGAGCATTTTCCTCTTTGACTGAACAGTGAAAAACTACAGTCAAACTTCTTCCAAATAATCCCAGGTTTCAGCATGCAAACATTGAATCTAGATAATTGTTTTTCATTAATATGTGGAAGTCAATTTATACAATGTGACGCTTCAAGGGTGTCATAAAATGAATGGGACTTTCTGTACACCAAATATTAGTGAATTATACATCTTTGCCACATATTAAAAAAAAAAAAAAAAAAAGAAAAAACAGAAAAAAGAAAGTATGAGCAGTTGTGCAGGCAAAAATCTTGTAACCGTACAATTCCCTCACTCTGTATAAGTGGTAGGAGAATATTTGTTTTTAAGAAGCAAAAGAAAAATGCTATTTTGAGAAAAAATCCCATCTACAGTGGGATTATGTATATATATGTACTGTATGACTTCTACCAATGTCAGTTGGATTTTGTACTATGAAGAGATGAATATAATATGATGAATCAAGAGAGAGAAGGTCTATTAGGATTAGGTATCTCTCAGTGTCTTCCCATGTGCATTAGATATAGAAGTTAGGATGGCCAGTTGCTGTAACATTCTCCAATTCCAGACACACAATATTACAGAGAACACAAAGCTAAGTAAAACCAATATTAGAAGCACAACAATAGGATGTAACATCGCATTCAGGATACCAGTGGCAGTAGGTGACCATGCAAAAAGTACATCCCACCAATTATGGCTTGCATATTGTTTTACCCTTTCTAAAATCCTGTTTATTTGTTTTGTATCATGATAAACCGTTATCAAAGTTTTCTTCCCGTTTTCTTGGACCTCTTCCAAAATTTTGATCAAATCTTGGTGCTTTACTAGTTGTCTTATTAATGTCAGATTCATTCCAATAGGTACAGGTAATAATTTGTGAAACATTGTATAATTGGATCTTATTAATTGGTGGGATACGACTGGTGCTAAATAAGAGAAGTCACACCCGAGAATTTTAACAAAATTGCAAATACAAAAGTTAGAATGATTATTGCTATCCATTATCATTTCATCTATCACTATAGAAGCACAAGCAGTTCTCAAGCATGCACAACCTTGACCAATATATACAAATACAGTCTTTTGACTGATATTTGGATGGATCTCAAAGTGACAAATGCCTTGCTCAGTATCAAGGCAAATGTCTTGGGCATCAATTGTATTACCTTCACAAATGAACCCTTGTTGTTTTCGTGTAACACAAGATTCTAAATTTACAGTCTGCCACTTCTTGTTTGCTCTCCGTGCCCATGCCCTGTGCTCAGAAGGATAGAGCACTGTTTTATCATGGTTTAATCCTAGTGCCGTGATGGGGTGGATTGTGTATATTGAGGCATTACGTATGGTTAACACAAAAGTAGTAGCCACATTAGTAATAGGGTTGTAGGTGAAATTTACTAGGGTCCACCAAGCTTGAAGCTTCCTTTCCACATCAGTGGCATTGTCCCAGACAGCTTTTCGAATTTCAATGGGGAAAATGCCTTCACTGCCTTCTCTTATAATTAAGGCGGCCAGTGATTGTATCCATAACTGCGCCTGCATACAACTGAGAGCCAAAGATATATTATTTTGGGCTACATCAGGTGCATTTATTATTATTTGGTGGTCTCGTTCTTCTATCCTTTTCCATTTTGGCAATACTTTTGAGAATTGCCATTGATTGGTTCCTAATGCTAATAGAGAAGACTGCAGAGGCTGTTCCAATTTTGTCAAATCGTTAGTTGCAGCAGCTAATTTGTTCATTATTATTTCTGAATCAATTCCATTGAGGACCCCCAATCCGGTCCCCAATACTCCAGTTAGATCTCTTTGCATTCTGCCCTTGAAGGGCACCTCCTTCTGCAGCCAGGTTGTCCAGCCATTGAAAGATGTTTGAGTAAAGGAAGAACATACTGGTTGAATGTCAGAGATATTAGTCTGCATTAGCAATTCAACACGTTTAAGAGACCACTGCGGGTTAAACAAGATCTGTTGTTGGCCTGTGTTTCTTACTACATATGGGCCAATTTCATAGATTCTGGGTTTAAGTGGTGTGTGATGTGTGGTGTGGTGGTGTGGTGTAGTGGTGTGGTGGGGTGTTATGGTGGTGTGGTGTGAGGTGTGTGATGTGGTGTGAGGTGTGGCCTTTATTCTAAATTTGAATGTAAGTCCAATAGTATCATGGGCCCAGAGACAAATTACCTCAATAGTCTGCACTAGGGTGAAATTATACCAGCAATTTAACTCATTTGCACAATTTTTTCGATAACGGGGAGCACCATAGGATAGGTTTGCACTTGTGGTCACACTAATTAGGGAAGCCTTCTCATGGGTGGTCCCATTGATCATTCGGCATCCTATTTTGATTGTTTCCCCTATAGTTCCCCGAAGTTGCCAGACTGTTTGTTTTCCAAAATCCTCCAAATCATTTTCTTCCCATTCCTGTCTTGCATATACCTGATTTTCATGCATAACTACAATTGAGAGATTTAAACCTGTTAAATAATAGCCTTCCCCCATAGACCCAGTATACCGATTAAATGCTTGGGACCAAGGCCATTCAGTACCACTCTGACTAAAGGTGTTTTCCCATCCCTGGATCATAATTATGATCGTGAGAAAGATAGTTTTCCCATTTGGACTTGCGTGATTCTCCATTAGGATTTATGAGCTTTCTTCACTCTGGTGTGATGGATCCATGCGTTTTGTTCTCTGATCTTGATTGCAGTGAAGGAGGTAAGAAGCACCTGGAAAGGGCCTTCCCACTGTGGTTCTAAAGTTTTTTCTGAAAGAGATTTTACATATACATAATCTCCAGGTTGTATATTATGTACTGGCCCATCTAGGCCTCTACTTTGAGTACCAGCCACATGTTTTTCAATTTTCCTGAGCTGTTTGCTCAGTGCCACCATGTAGGAGGTCATAATTTCATCTCCATCTTGTGTGGACATTCCTCCTTGTATTCCATATGGTCGCCCATACAAAATTTCGAAAGGGCTCAGTCCTTCCTTTGCTCTCAGCCTAGTTCTGATAAGTAAAAGAGCCAAGGGAAGGGACTGAGGCCACGCCAGATTGGTTTCTTGCCCCAGTCTCACAATTTGCTGTTTAATTAAATGATTCATTTTTTCTACTTGGCCACTCGACTGAGGGCGGTATGGGGTATGAAGTTGCCAATCTATACCCAAATGATGGCTAATTTGTTGTACCACTTTTGAAATGAAATACGGTCCTCTGTCGGAGGATATGGTGGCTGGGACTCCGAAGTGTGGTATTATTTCTTGCAACAATATTTTGGTTACTTCCCGAGCTTGGGCTGTTCTAGTAGGAAATGCCTCTGGCCAACCTGAAAAGGTATCAGTTAGTACAAGTAAATATTTGTACCCCCTTTTCCTTGGAAGTTCTGAAAAATCAATCTGCCATTGTTGCCCCGGTCCATTCCCTTTCCCAATTTGGCCCATCTCTGGTTTTGGGGTATTTTTGGGATTAGTCTGGAGGCAAAGGTCACACTGTTGTGTCACCTGTCTCACAGTGGTATACAAATTTCTAGCTAAGATTTTTTCAATTAAATATTTATACAGGGCTTCTGCCCCCCAATGCCCCTTTTTATGTTCTTCCCTTACTAAGGACCATACCATCTGAGAGGGAATAACCAGTTTCCCTTGTGGTGTGAGAGCCCACCCTTCTTCGTTATATGATCCTTCTAAATCTGTAATTAACTTCTGATCCTCTTTGGTATATTCTGGCTTACCTTCTAGGGAGACTTGCCCGTCAGGAATTAAAGCCCCCTCCGTTATTACCTTTCTTTTGGCTGCCAGTTTTGCCTCTCTGTCCGCCAGCTCATTTCCTTTTTCCAACTCTGAGCACACTCTTTGGTGTGCCTTTATGTGCATGATTGCTCTTTTCTTCGGTAGTTGAACTGCTTCCAATAATTTTAAAATTTCCGCTGCATGCTTAATGTTCTTGCCTTGCGAGTTCAGCAGTCCTCTTTCTTTCCAAATTGCTCCATGTGCGTGTACGACTCCAAAAGCATACTTTGAGTCTGTGTAAATGTCCATAATCTTATTTCTGGCTAGCTCCAAGGCTCGTGTCAGAGCAATTATTTCTGCCTTTTGTGCAGAAGTGTTTGTGGGTAATGGTCCTGATTCTATTATTTCTTGACTGGTGGTGATGGCATACCCGGCATATCTTTTACCACTTAAAACGTAGCTACTCCCATCAGTAAACCAGGTCTCTGCGTTTTTCATAGGGTCATCTTTCAGGTCTGGACGGCTGGAGTATGTGGCTTCGATGGTCTCTAGGCAATCATGGTGTACCGGCTCTCCCATATTCCCACTGAGAAAAGAAGCTGGGTTGACAATGTTAGTAACCACAATTCTCACATCATCTTGCTCCACCATGACAGCCTGGTATCTCAGGAACCTCTGTGGAGAAAGCCAGTGCCCGCCTTTTGCTTCCAGTACTGCAGATACTGTGTGAGATACTAGCACAGTCATTTTCTGGCCCAAAGTGAACTTTCGTGCCTCTTGGATGTTCAGTACCACAGCTGCAACTGCTCTTAAACATCCAGGCCTGCCTTTTGCAGTACCATCTAGCTGTTTGGAAAAATAAGCAACTGCCCGGCGATATGGGCCTAAGTCTTGTGCCAGTATTCCAAGGGCAATTCCTTGTTTTTCGTGAGAGAAAAGAAGGAACGGTTTACTCACGTCTGGGAGTCCTAGAGCCGGGGCTGACATCAAAGCCTTTTTCAATTGCCTGAAAGCTTGCTCAGCTTCCTTGGTCCACTGAAGATTCTTTTTCTTGGTTACAGTCAGTGCATATAGGGGCTTCACAAGCAGTCCATAATTATAAATCCATAGCCTGCACCACCCAGTCATCCCCAAAAAGGTTCGTAGTTCTTTCACTGTCCGTGGTCTCGGGGTTTGACATATTGCTTCTTTCCGGTTTTGTCCCAGAGACCTCTGCCCAGCACTGATTTAATAGCCCAAATAGATTACTTTTTGTTTTGCTATTTGAGCCTTTTTCTTAGACACCCGGTACCCTTGGAGCCCCAAGAAATTTAACAAACTTACTGTCCACATTATGCAGGCTTCTTCTGTCCAGGTAGCTATCAGGATGTCATCTACGTACTGCACTATCTTTCCTTCTCCAGGCGGGGTTTCCCAGGACTCTAAATCCTTTGGAAGCTGGTTTCCAAATATAGTAGGGCTATTCTTGAATCCTTGGGGCAACACCGTCCAAGTGAGCTGAGTTTTCCGTCCGCTCTTGGGGTTTTCCCATTCAAATGCAAATATTTTCTGGCTGGCTTCATGGAGAGGGAGGCAAAAGAAGGCATCTTTCAAATCTACAACAGTAAACCAGGTTAGTTCAGGTGTTAGCTCAGTTAATAAAGTATACGGATTTGGTACTACCGGGTAAAGATCTTCAGTGATTTTATTTATAGCTCTTAAATCTTGGACCACTCTGTACGATCCATCAGGTTTACGAATAGGTAGTATGGGGGTGTTAAAGTCAGATTCACATTCCTTTAATAACCCAAATTGTAAAAATTTTTCTATTACCGGGTAAATTCCTTCCCTGTCCTCCCTTTTCAGGGGGTATTGTTTGATTCTCACTGGCTGCTTTCCCTCTTCAAGTCTAAATTCAACGGGTGGAGCATTTTTTGCTTTTCCTGGCACATCAGTGGCCCATACTCCAGGAAATACCTGGTTCAATACTTCTTCATTAATTTGTTCCTCGATGGATATGCTGGTTAAAAATAAGCTCAGCATTTGTACATATTGCTGATCATTTACCTCCAGAATAATTTCCCCTTTTTCAAAGTTAATAATTGCATTTAATTGTTCTAGCAGGTCCCTGCCCAGGAGTGCCTTTGGGGAATTAGGCATGTACAAAAATTTACGAATGCCCCATTGTTTTCCCAATTTGTATTCTAAAGGTTTACAGAAGTATGCCTTTTCACTTTGGCCAGTTGCTCCTTTTACCATGACATAATCATTTTCCAGAGGTATTAAAGCTTGATTCAGAACCGAATATGTTGCCCCAGTGTCCACCAAAAATTCTACTCCTTTTTCTTCTTTCCCTAGCTTTATTGTAACCAGTGGATCTGCTAGGGTAGATCCCCCAGGTCCCCGTCAGTCCTCCTTTACATGAGCCACTACTCCCTTTTTGTGATTCTCTTGCTTTTTCTCTGGACATTCGTTTTTCCAGTGACCAAACTTTTTACACACTGCACACTGATCTTTACCTAGTCGGGGTGGTCCCTGCCAAGGTTTTCTTTCTTCTTTTACCACCCCCACCCGTTTTTGTTCCTGCCTATAATCTTCTTCTCGGTTACTGAACACTCTCCAGGCCTCATCTAATAAGACTTCTAAATTTCTCCCGTCTACGGTGCGCAACTTCTGAAGTTTACGCCTAATATCCTTTGTAGATTGACCCAAAAACAGGGATACTAATTGCTGTATTCCGATCTCGGACTCGGGATCTAACGGTGTGCGACGCCTCATTACATCCCTTAGTCGATCCAGGAATTCGGTTGGAGACTCGGAGGGACCCTGCCTGATAGCACATAGTGTTGACCAGTTTATAGTTTTAGGAATGGCTTTTTCCATTCCCTTCGCAATCCAGTCCTGGTAAGCCTGTAATTTTGCGCTCTCTGCTGACCGGTTTGGGTTCCAGTAAGGATTTTGGAGTGGAAAATGTTCTTTCACGTTCAGTTCATGGTAGTCTTCAGCTAAACCTCCTGCTACTTTCAAAATTAATTGCTTTTCTGTCTCGGTCAGAGCATCTAGTAACAACTGGATATCACTCCAGTCAGGATTGTGCTGTTTGACGATGAAGCGAAAATGTTTGGCCACGCTTATCGGGTCGTTGCGATAGTCTCTAGCAACTTTCTTCCACACCTCCAGATCAGCGGTGGAAAAAGGTACCTTAATAAGCATTGTGGCTCCATCAGGTGCCACTGCCTCCCGGAGAGGTGCCTGAAGTACGTCCTTTCTTCTGGTCCGCGAGGACACGGGACTTTCCAGGGGGATAGTAGTTTCGTCTGATCCTATATCTTCCTTCTGTCTGAGGGGGAGGCCTAAACAAATCAGTCAGTTCCTGCTCTTCTGGGGCTTGGTGAATTTTGTCTGGTTTAGTACATCTCTGACCGATGCTGCATGCTGAGCAACATCGCCTAAGTCCGTTCTTAGGATTTTTACTGTTTTCTCTCTCAAGAGCTAGCACCAAGTGATCTTGCGGTGGTATAAGCCCGCAGTCCCTTTGCCACTCAGGGTGATTCCGGAGGGTGAAAAACATAGCAGCATAAGATACCTCGTCCCACTTTCCTTCTCTTCTCAGGAACAACATTAATTGTACAAGGGTGTCATAATCTATTGTTCCGTTAAGTGGCCACTTTGCTTCATTGCCCAGTTTATATAGGGGCCACCACTGATTACAATACTTAACAAGGCTCTTCTTATTCTCTGTACCCCCTGTCCCAGCTATATCCTTCCAATGTGCTAGTACACACCCCAGGGGGCTTTTCTTTAAGATCTCTTTACTCTGACCGCTTCCCATGCTATCTTTTTATTTTGATCACAATTTACACCCTTTACTTTCACCCAAACCCCTTTCGCAAATTCCCACTGTCACTCTGATAGTACCCAGACTAGATGTCTTCTCGGGAGTTTAACAATTTCCTGGCAGGCACACACACACAAGGCGGGGGGGGGGCTCCCCTCCGACCAGGAGAATCTAAATCTTCTACAGCAGGTCGTTCTCAGTTAGCCGCTTCAGTGATCTGAAATAACAAACAATCGCGGTGATACTAAGGACGGACTTGAGTGCGCTCTATACTACGGAACGGTCTTAACCCTCTCGTACGACCTTAAATTCCTTAATGGCTCTTTATGCCCTCCTGGTTTCCACAATATGCCTTCACAATCTCATTCTAATCAATTCCCGTAACCACACTAAAAGTCACCTTCAAATCTGACCTAAACGTCTTGTTCACATTTGATCACAAAGATTGGACCACGAAGAAAAGAAAAAAAAAAATCCCTCCTTCATGTATAGAATAATAATGAATCTGCCATACGCTGTGTGACTCATGCTAAAGACACAGACAGTTAACATTCAGACCTTAACTGAGGGTCTCACTTTAGCCGAGTGAACCGGCAATTAAGCTCAGGCATCTCAAATATCACACGCTTACACCTTGTTCCTCTCCAACCGCCCCCCCTTTCTTTCCCCCGCGGGACAGCGGACGAGCGGATCGGAGCTCCACGCACCAAACAATCACACAACACACAGCCCACAGCCACGCAAAGGAGCTCCTTACACTCAAACACAAAGGTGCCAGTCACAATGTTTCAGCATAAATCATAAGCCATAAATCTTTAGCCATAATTCAATTTCCACTACATCCGTCAGAAAAGGGGGACCCGAACCCTCAGGGGACTTGGATCCCTGCCTTCAGAGCACAAGATCTCAGACTCCGAACCACAACCCAACCAATAAACACGATGATCTGTTATTAGTTAGGGCACTTCAACACTTTAGACAAACATACACAACATACATATCCACACACTCATTTCATGCATACTACCTCTGAATTCACTTGATCCACCCCGAGGATCGCTAGCGGCTGCTCTATCGGTCAGCGAATTCTATAGCGGGCTCCTAAAGTTACACACTCACACACAACTGTTCCCTAGGGATTCACTCAGTTCACCCCGAAGATCGCGAGCGAATCCCCCAGCCCACCTCCCCAGCCGGCTCCCCACCAAACGGAGACTCCTTCCCTACAGGGACTGTGCTGCACGCCAGACGTCTCTGTGCGATTTACCAGCTGCCCTGGCCACGCGTACGACTTACAGGCTACTCCAATAAAACATACCGTTTGTCCGCAAGTGTAGATGGTCCTTGTCTGCTCCCGCAGTGAGCGGCCGAGGAGCGGAGTTCCTCCAGAAAGGTCTGGGGCGCGCCTAGGACGTCCGTCCCTCAGTCGATCCTGCAGCCAAGCAGAGATGTCCCATCTGGGTCGCCAACTGACGCACGGAAAAGACTCTATAACTCTCGTAAAGTTATAAAGTAGGTATGTTTATTCAGCGCCGGGTGCAAGGGGGATCGCTCCTCCGAACTTGCACACTTGGGGCCAAAAGGGTGCTTCTTTTATGGCACTAAGTAATACATATTCATGAGGAGTGTATCATAAGCATTACATCATTGTATCAGGTCATTATAATATTCCACGCCTGGTCATGCCTGCGCAGTGCTCCCTGGTGGTCTTCTTTGGGGGTCTCAGGAGGAAGGCTCTGTGTCTTCCTCAGTTGGCTGTGCATGCTCTGTGGGCCTCTGGCTCTTCTCCAGGCTCGAATGCTCGACCTTTCCCCCTTATCAGAAGGAGCAGGAGCCTTTCTCCCCTTTCCCAATGGCCTCCTTCTAATCAGCGGCCTGTAGCACCTGTTTTGTCTAGCAAGCAAGGTCTTCAAGCGGGAGAGGCAAGATTACATACTTTACATACTTTCCAAGCAAGAGCTGCATATTTCTCTAATTAAACTATTTCTATTAACTCTTTTTTGCTCCCCCCCCCCCCCGTATCAGGATAGTCTAATCTATTCTAAACTATCATAAAATATATCCATGTCATAAACACTGCTCATTTGATTACAGTAAGTACTGGAGTCTGCTGAAAAAATCTGGTGTCACCTGTCAGGCAAACTTCAATGGGCCTCAATATTAATAGATTTCATGTCCAGAGAACAACAGAAATTCCTTTATTCTAATCTGTTCTAGACCATGTTGCCAGTACATTCCTCGCACTATTCTCATACTGAGTTGCCAAAGTTGTGTTTGTAAATCTTCCAGACTGGCAACTGTTGCAGAATGGCGGAGAAGGCGAGGGAAGCAAGACACAACTCAGTATGAGTTATAAGCAAGCTTCTACTTTATTCGAGTTCTGCTATGCCTTTTATACACTGGAGGTTAATTATGCCTACTTATGTTAAATTATGCCTACATATCTATGTCTAATTGGCTAAGCACAAATTATGCCTACTCGTCTATATTTGATTAGTTAAGCATAGAGCTACATTTGCATATTCCAGCCTCTTGCGGTTATCTACTTCCGGATTCTTCCCGCAGGTTCTACCTTGCAACTTTCCACTAGCTTCGGACTTGTCAGGACTTGCCTCGGGCTTGTCCTGACTTGGAGCTTTCTGCAAGCTTCCAGGTCAGAGTGACCCTGGGAAGCTACAGCTATCAGCAGTACAGCTCCCGTTATCAGTACTGCTCGCTCACAGCTGTTACATTCAGCCCTGTGCTCACAGTTGTTACATTCGGCCCTGTTCAGCAAGCCATTCCTCCACAATTCCCGCTTTTTCTTTTTGAGAGAGCAGTATCTGGTTGGAAAGTTGAGCTACTTGTTTCATTATGCAGTTATAAGCAATTTTAGCAACAACTACAATAGCAATGCCTATTCCTATCCAGCGCAAGCCTTCTTTAACAAGCGAGAGCAGCCATGGTGTTAATCCCCCAAATATAGAAGATAGCCATTTATCAAACGGATTGTTATTAACAGTGATCTTATTGGTGTGTTGCTTTAGCCAGTTTAACTGCTTATGGATGGAATTACTATGATCAGATAGATTAAAGCAACACATACCCTCGAAGTCTTCACAACCATGGCCTTGTGCTAAAAGCAAAAAATCAATAGCGGCGCGATCTTGAAGCAAAGCACGTCGCAAACTATTTTGATCTACTAACAATTCATTAATAATATTTGTGGTAATATTTGATTGCTTAACAGACCAACAAGCTAGCCTTTCGATCTCTTTAAGGCATGGGCAGCTGTTCTGTGACAAGTGCTTGGGCCTGCAGAAGACTTTCCTGTTTTAGCGGCCACTGCTCGACCCATACTGGTTCGATGGTGAGCCATGTTAACTGGATCGGGAAAGTCCACTGGGCAGTGACCGCCCCTAAAAAGGGGCATTCGTGAGACGCAGTCCCAGCTGAGAAAGCACATCTCGTCCGATGAGAGCGTCGACTCCGACGGGCAATGACAAGATGTTCACAACTGCGTGGGCTTTTTTGTCATCGATGGTGATGCACACAGGAGAAGCGCTGCATTTTACTGTGGTGGTTCCTCCCACACCTTCGATACCTGTGGCAGCTGGGTGACATGGCCAGTCAGGTGGTCACCGTGTGGAACTAACAATGGTGACAATGGTGACATCAGCGTCAGTGTCCATTTGTTCACTCTTATCTGTTCACTCCTGCGTTCCTTAGTGAAGCAGTCATTGTTCTTCCTTATTTTTTTTTATTTTTTTTTTTTTTTCTTTTGAAGTAGCTTCTAGAATTTGGCTACCTGCCTAGGCCAACATCCCGTATGGCTGGTTCACTATTTGGTTATTCTCTTTTAGCCAGCCATACGTTCTTCATGGTATATTTAATCATGCTTGTTACCTTTTCGAAAACATAAAATACAATCGTTAATACAATAGCAACCGATAATAGGTGGAATTCAATAATAGGTGGAATTAACCAAGAAACAAAGTCTCCCAGTCAATAGGCTCATCATATAGAAGTAGTCCCGTATTGTTTTCCCACGAAGCCCCATTTGCAGATGCCAAACCTGACCGGGGCCCAGTTGCAGGGAGAATCAGGAGGTCCTTCCCCAACAGGAAAACTCTGCAAGGTGCGTCCACCTCACAGACAGACACTCCACCCTTCCTGCAAGTGGTCCCAGCCCCTGTCCCCAAAACAGGACAGCTGGCAGTCATTTATCCAATGTGGGGCACTTGGGGCTTGTTTACCCAAGGGCTCCCCCCACAAGGCCGATCGCACCTTGAAGGAAAGCCAAAAGGCAAAGTCATCCCCTCCTTTTACATTTTCTCTTTACCCGGATCAAATCCTTTCCCCGCATTTCCCGTCTCCGCCCCCTCCCCTTTTCATTTCTTGTCCCAGCCTGCCCACCCCCAACCACGCTCCTGTTGAAATCTTGCACTTGTTCATATGTGTGGGCACCGCTGGAATGGGGGGGGGAGAAACGGAACAGGCATTCGGTCGGGGCCCTGAAGCTGCGAATGTTTCGGCTGCTGCCGCAGCGCGCGCGCTCCCTCCCCCCCCCCGCCTCCACGTCCCTCCAAGCCGCGAATGCTCCGGCTGCTGCCGCAGCGCTCGCGCAGGGGGGTTGGAATGCCGATCGTGCCGCTCCGCTGCACCAGGCACGGCCCCGCCGCCGGCCGCCGCTCCAGCCGCTGCCGCGGCGCTCGGGGGGGGGAAAAAACGGAGGGGCACCGTTCACCTCCCGCCACGGTCCCCGCAACTTTTTCGCCGCTAACAACATTGTCCCGCAGAGAGTCCCCACACTTTCTCCACTCCGTTACATCAAACAGCGTATTAGGGTCTTGAAAGTGTCCTCTGGCATACCCCCAAGCATATAGGGAGCCCAAAGTCTTTTTACTTATGTCCAATCCCCGCTTTTCTAAAAAGCATAACAATAAAGCCACAAGCCCCGAAACATGCTTTAGGCTTTCTAACCCCTGCTTTTCTAAAAAGCATAAAAGCAATTCACAGGCTACCTCACGCTCCATGACTTTTTGGCTGGTCCAAGCCATCACTCCTCGAAGCCTCTCTCTGCTTCGGCAAACTCCTCGAAGCCTCTCTCTGCTTCGGCAAACCCCTCGAAGCCTCTCTCTGCTTCGGCAAACCCCTCGAAGCCTCTCTCTGCTTCGGCAAACCGGATAGCGACGGGAGGGTTCCCTCTTAGGGATCTCCCGCTTCAGGATGACCCCCACACCGGGTCTCCCGCTGTGCAGCACGAACACCCCCCTCTCTGGGCGTCGTCCAGAGCGTAGCCTTAAGCGGATAGCGGGTCAAACAGGCTCTGTTCTGTTCCCAGGCGCGGATGCGGAATCCCACTGCATAGCAGATCGCCGATCTTTCGCCCCCCGGTTCGCTGCTAACCGGTGCTCTGTTCCGCTCTCGCCTTCTCGGTCAGAGTTCTAGACCCCTGAGATGTAGAGTGGGGTCCCTTGTTCGGGCGCCAGATGTTGCAGAATGGCGGAGAAGGCGAGGGAAGCAAGACGCAACTCAGTATGAGTTATAAGCAAGCTTCTACTTTATTCGAGTTCTGCTATGCCTTTTATACACTGGAGGTTAATTATGCCTACTTATGTTAAATTATGCCTACATATCTATGTCTAATTGGCTAAGCACAAATTATGCCTACTCGTCTATATTTGATTAGTTAAGCATAGAGCTACATTTGCATATTCCAGCCTCTTGCGGTTATCTACTTCCGGATTCTTCCCGCAGGTTCTACCTTGCAACTTTCCACTAGCTTCGGACTTGTCAGGACTTGCCTCGGGCTTGTCCTGACTTGGAGCTTTCTGCAAGCTTCCAGGTCAGAGTGACCCTGGGAAGCTACAGCTATCAGCAGTACAGCTCCCGTTATCAGTACTGCTCGCTCACAGCTGTTACATTCAGCCCTGTGCTCACAGTTGTTACATTCGGCCCTGTTCAGCAAGCCATTCCTCCACAGGCAACTATTTTCCATTAAAGAAACTGAATGATAAATCATCCAGTCTCCTAGACTGATTGTCCCATAACTCTTAAAAGTTTGTATTTTGCTTTTAATCTGAATTTGTTTGCCTTTAGACTCTTGTCTCAGACTCTTGCTATGGCTTCCCCTGCAACATCACAATGGGATGTCTCACCAAGCAGATCTAAACCCATTAGCATGTATTTTATAGATATAATTTGATATAATTTTTTTAATAGATATAATTATGTTGAAATCTTGATCACTCATAAAGCACTTCTGAGTGTTTAATTTTGTTAATCATAATTTATTATTTTTATTCAATCAAGAACAACAACTTAAGAATTGTTGCCATTGATAAGAATATATAAAAATAGGAGTAGTTATGAGAGGAAGGATAACCTGATAAGCTCAAGTTTACTCTGAGTTCAAATAAAACTTTCCCTGCAGCAATTTTTCTAAATGTTTTGATGAATCAAGACTTTTTTCATTCCAGCATCAGAGATCCAGTCTATCATCAGAGAGATCTCATTTTTAAACAGTTTATATTTTTCTGTTTTAAAGATGGAAAAATTTCTGGTCTTATGTGGGAGCAGATATCTCTGTATCATAGAGATCAGTCTATCCTTTGGTTCCTCTACCACATCGAATTTCTTCTGTGCTTTAGAACACCATCATCATGACCAAGCAAAAGTTCTCTTAAGACACTGAAAACAGATGACATATTATGCAAGGTAACTTAAATCGGAATAATTTGTATTTATTGTGTTAGGTGACTATTTCTTGACATGACAAACAAAAATAATAGCATTATCATGAATTTGAATATATACGAACATCCAATATCAGAAAAGAAATTTAAGAAGAAGGGAGATGCAGAAAAGACAAATAAAAATTACTGCAATAGTGACAATTTATATAATGGAAGAATGGAAATTCAAAACCATAGAAATGAAAATAAAGTATTTGAAATTCACTGAAAAAAATATCTCATCTCATTAAATAAAATATTCTGGAGAAAAAGGTAAAGGAATATTCAATTTTCACACTAATTCTGAAATTAAAAAACGAACCAAATAGGAAGTTGCTTTCAGTCACTGTGATACTGAAAATTGTTATTACTGAAGTTATAAATGAAAACAAAG
The DNA here is from genome assembly GCA_028020825.1 of Podargus strigoides. Classification (NCBI taxonomy): domain Eukaryota; kingdom Metazoa; phylum Chordata; class Aves; order Caprimulgiformes; family Podargidae; genus Podargus; species Podargus strigoides. The sequence goes on along the minus strand of CM051662.1, from coordinate 30,151,399 downwards.
AAATAGCAACAAAACTTTCCTGAATACAGATCCTTTGTTTTTGCAAAAGACAAGATTTAAATTACTTTAAACAGCTTGGACAGAGACAAATAAATCACACAACGTATGATCTGTAGAACACTTACATTCAGGATGATTTTCTACATACATTTTTTGTTATTAAAACCCAATAGCTAGTGTTAATCTTTGCATGCCATCTGGTCATGAGAAGACAAGTTTTAAATTAAAAAAAATATGTTACTACTGGTCTACAATGGAAACAAATCACTGAAGATTATATTAGGCAAGGGAATAGCTTCAGTTTTTAGAGAAGAAACTTAGAAATTGAGTGCTTATGTATCTAAAATTTGTCTTTTGAAAAAAGTATAGTTTCTAATACATTACAGTATTTGACACCATTTTAACTATAATGCAAAGGGCAATAAGAAGGAAATGGATTGATTCAAGTTCATGTATGGATTGGTGAACTTGTCACAACAGAGCTCTGTGCTTCATGTTCTCATATTCAGGAAAGGGCAAACAAGACAAAACATATGGGCGGAAATTTATAACACCATGCATGGAGTAAAAATAATTCATTTTCTTCCTAGTTAGTTAATTTTCTTCCAAGTAGTTGGTGTTGCACTGTGTTTTGGATTTAATAAAAGAATAACATTGAAAACACACTGATGATTCAGTTACTGCTAAGCATCAAGTCAGCTTCTTGTGCCTTGCCAGAAAGAAGGTTGAAGGTGCACAAGGAGCTGGGAGGGGGCACAGCCAGGACAGCTGACTCAAACTGGCCAAAGGGATATTCCATACCATATGACATCATTCTCAGCATATAAATCAGGGGGAGTTGATCAGGGGGTGGCAATTGCTGCTCAGGGATAGGCTGGGCATCAGTCAGAGGGTGGTGAGCAGTTGCATTGTCCATCACTTGTTTTCTATAATCTTTTATTATTATTTTATCTTCCTTTTCTATCCTATTAAACTGTCTTTATCTCAACGTGTAAGTTTTAAATTTTTTTTCCCAGTTCTCTTCCTCAACCCACTGTGGGGGGAAGAGGGAGTGAGTGGCCTTGTGGTGCTTAGTTGGCAGCTGGGGTTAAACCACAACAATCCTGTAGTTAGACATATTTATTTTTATGAGTAATTCTGCAGTCTAAATTGGAGTTCTTCCATTGACTTCCATAAAATCAGAATTTACTGTAAAAGATCAAACTTGGGTTTTACATCTGACTTTCTGATAAGCTCTGAGGTTGCTATCCTTTTTTGAAGTTGAAGAAATCAACACTATTATTCCTTGAATAAGAAGGTATTAAACATTAAAAGAATAGCAAATAATCTCTGAGAACTTAGTTTTTATCCTTAATCTAATTCATTACTTGCCTACACATGCAAGAACACACACACAATTTACTATTAGGTTTTAATTCTCCTCATTGTGGTTGCACAGCAAGACACTACACATAATTTTTCATTGCATTTAATAAAATAGGATATTGGGTTATCATAGAATCATTATGGTTGGAAGGGACCTCCAGGGTCATCAAGTCCAACCTTTATCCTGTCATATTCCTAACCATTAGACCATGGCCTCAAGTGCCTCATCAACCCGTTTTTTGAACACCCCCAGGGACGGTGACTCCACCACCTCCCTGGGCAGCCTGTTCCAATGTCTAACCACCCTCTCAGTAAAGAACTTCTTCCTAATATCCAACCTAAACTTCTCCTGGCAGAACTTGAGGCCATTTCCTCTCATCCTGTCATTAGCAATTTGGGAGAAGAGACCAACACCAGCCTCACTACAACCTCCTTTTAGGTAGCTGTAGAGGTCAATAAGGTCTCCTCTCAGTCTCCTCTTCTCCAGGCTAAAGAACCCCAGTTCCCTCAGCCGGTATTCATAAGGCTTGTTTTCCAGACCTCTCACCAGCCTTGTTGCCCTTCTCTGAACTTGCTCCAGAACCTCAATGTCCTTCCCATACTGCGGTGCCCAGAACTGGACACAGTACTCAAGGTGCGGTCTCACGAGTGCCAAGTACAGGGGCATGATTACCTCCCTACTCCTGCTGGTCACACCGTTTCTGATACAGGCCAGAATGCCATCGGCCTTCTTGGCCACCTGGGCACAATGCTGGCTCATGTTCAGCCGGCTGTCAACCAGCACCCCCAGGTCCTTTTCCGCCAGGCTGCTTTTAAGCCACTCTTCCCCAAGCCTGTAGCATTGCATGGGGTTGTTGCGGCTGAAGTGCATGACCCGGCACTTACCCTTGTTAAACCTCATGCAATTGGCCTCAGCCCATCGCTCCAGCCTGTCCAAATCCCACTGCAGAGCCTCCCTACCCTCAGGCAGATCGACACTCCCACTCAACTACATGTCATCTGCAAATTTACTGAGGGTGCATTCGATCCCCTCATCCAGGTCATCGATAAAGAAATTAATCAAGACTGGCCCCAAGACCGAGCCCTGAGGGACACTGCTTGTGACTGTTCTCCAACTGGATTTAACTCCATTCACCACAACTCTCTGGGCTCGGCCATCCAGCCACTTTTTAACCCAGTGGAGAGTCCACCTGGCTAGACCATGAGCCACCAGCTTCTGCAGCAGAATGCTGTGGGAGACAGTGTCAGATGCCTTCCTGAAATCCAGGAAGACAACATCCACCGCTTTTCCCTCATCCACTAGGTGGGTCACCTGATCATAGAAGGAGATCAGGTTGGTTAAACAGGACTTGCCCTTCGTGAACCCATGCTGGGTAGACCTGATCCCACTGTTGTCCTGCACTTGCCGCATGATATCCCCCAAGATGAACCTTTCCATAATTTTCCCTGGCACCGAGGTCAGGCTGACAGGCCTGTAGTTCCCCGGATCCTCCTTCCTGCCCTTCTTGTAGATGGGCGTCACATTGGCAAGTTTCCAGTCATCTGGGACCTCCCCCGATAACCAGGACTGCTGAGAGATGATGGAGAGCGGCTTGGCAAGTTCCTCTGCCAGCTCCCTCAGCACTCTCGGGTGGATCTCATCCGGCCCCATAGACTTATGGGTGTCTAATTGACTCAGAAGGTCCTTCACCACTATTTCCTGGATTAAGAGGGGTTTATTCTGATCTCCATCCCAACCTTCCAGCTCAGGGAAGCAGCCTGCCCCTTCTTCCAAAGGTGGTAGACTCTCTTCTTTCTCCTAAGTCCCAGCAGGAGCTCCCTGTTCAACCATGCTGGTCGCTTTCCCCGCCAGTTTGTCTTACGACACATGGGAACAGCCTGCTCCTGCATCTCTAACAGTTTTTTCTTGAAAAGAGTCCATCCTTCCTGAATCCCTTTGCCCTCTAGGACTGTTCCCCAAGGGACTTTCTCAACCAGTGTTCTAAACAGGTTGAAGTCGGCCCTTTGGAAGTCCAAGGTGAGGGTTTTGCTGCGCCCCCTCCTAACTGGGCTAAGGATCGAGAACTGTATCATTTCATGATCGCTCAGCCCAAGACAGCCTCCGACAACCACATCGCCTACCAGTCCTTCCCTGTTTGTGAATAACAGGTCTAACAAGGCACCTTCTCTGGTGGGCTCACTTATCAGCTGAGTCAAGAAGTTATCTTCCACGCACTCTAGGAACTTCTTAGATTGTTTTCTCTCTGCTGTGTTATATTTCCAGCAGATGTCTGGTAAGTTGAAGTCCCCCACAAGAACAAGGGCCTGCGACTTTGCAGCTTCAGCCAGTTGCCCACAGAACAGTTCATCGACCTCTTCGTCTTGGTCAGGTGGCCTGTAGTAGACTCCCAGCAGGATATCTGTTTCGTTCGCCTTCCTCAACTTTATCCATAAACATTTGACTGGCTCATCACGCTTATCAATCTCCATACAGTCGAAACACTCCCTAATATAGAGTGCCACCCCACCGCCCTTTCTACCCTGCCTATTCCTCCTGTAGAGCTTGTAGCCATCCATTGCAGCACTCCATTCATGAGAGTCATCCCACCATGTTTCCGTGATGGCAACTACATCATAGTTGTGCTGAACGATGGCTTCCAGCTCCTCCTGTTTATTGCCTATGCTGCGTGCATTAGTGCAGAAGCACTTGAGCCGGGCTGACGACTTCCTTACCAACTGTGGTCTGCCACCTTTGGGTTCAGCTCTAGCCGGCCCAGTTTTATCCCCTTCCCCCTTCAAAGCTAGTTTAAAGCCCTTTCAATGAGGCCAGCCAGCTCATTTGCTAGGATTCTTTTTCCCCTCTGAGACAGATTAGCTCCATCTGCCACTCGCAGACCCCACGTAGTATAAAGCTCCCCATGTGAGAAAAACCCAAAATTTTGTCTGTGGCACCAGTCTCTTAGCCACTTGTTTATCAGCTGGGTCTGCCTCCCTCTGTCAGTATTCCTCTCTTCCACCAAAGGAATTGAGGAGAACACCACCTGGGCTCCCGATCCCTCAAGTGATCTCCCCATGGCCCTGAAGTCTTTTTTAATTGTCTTCAGGTTCCTCTCAGAAACCTCATCACTACCAACTTGGATAACTAATAGTGGGTAGTAGTCGGTAGGCCGGACGAGACTAGGGAGTTTCTTAGTGATATCCCTAACCCTGGCCCCAGGGAGGCAGCAGACTTCCCTGTGGAGTGGATCCGGCCGGCATATGGGGGCTTCTGTTCCTCTCAGAAGGGAGTCACCAACTACAATTACCCTTCTTTTCCCTTTGTTAGAGCTGGTCCTAACTCGTGGGGGAGACCGACTTACCTTGGGTGACTCCTCTGATGGACCCTCGTCTCCATTTTGGTCTGTTTGCCCCTCTATTTGCCCCTCCATTTCGAGAGCCCCATACCTGTTCTTCAAGGGTAGCCGGGAAGGGGACGGAGGCCGAGGGGGGTTTCGCCTGCCTCGCTGGGCAGGGACCTGTTTCCATTCCCCCTCGTCTCTTAGGTCCTCTTCCTGTACCCGATGGCAAGGGAGGAGGGGATCTTCTCTCTCTAGGGGAGCCTCTACCCACTGCCCTGTCCTCAAGGATGGTAGGGCCTGATTCCACCAGTCTATCTCCCTCTCACACTCCCTTATTGTCCTCAGCCTTTCCACCTCCTCCTTTAGCTCCATCACCAGGCTGAGCAGATCATTCACCTGATAAGTAACCTCCCTGAACCATGACAATTATACAACCAACACACCCTGATGCTGGCTGTGTGCTGTTGAATACTTCTATTCCATTGTGGCACAAAAGCACAGGGGAATGTAAGAGGAACCTTGAAGAAGAATCAAACCATGATAATTCCATTAAGCACACTGATATTAAGAAACAGAATTCCAAGCACACTTTTTAATGCAAAAGGAAATCAACCATTGCATCATACCTGAGGGTCTTCCCACTCAAAAGCAAATAAATTACGACTTTCCTGTTCCAGGGGTATACAAAAGAAAGCATCTTTCAAATCAAGCACTGTAAACCACTGATATGTCTCTCTGAGGGCAGTTAATAATGTATACGGATTTGCCACTACTGGATGGTTATCTTTTACGATTTGATTTACAGGTCGCAGATCCTGCACCAGTCTAAAATCACCTGAGGGTTTCTGTATTGGTAGGATAGGGGTATTATACTCTGACTCACACTCTTCTAAAATTTTATATTTCAAAAATTTATCAATCAGCTTTTTAATTCCTTGCTTTGCTTCTGGTTTAATTGGATATTGTCTAATCCTTACCGGTTTTGCTCCTTTCTTTAATTCAATTTTCACAGGTTGGGCCAATTTAGATTTTCCTGGGATATCAGTTTCCCATACCATGGGGATTACTGCATTATTTACTTCTAAGGGAATTTCTTGTACTTTTGGTTTTTCTTGTATCATCAACATTTCTCCTGTTTTTGATTCAGGTATTTTTAAAAACAACTCCCCGTCTTCAAAGACAATTTGTGCATTTAATTTAGATAGCAAATCTCTTCCCATTAAGGGTATCGGACAATCTGGAACATACAGAAATTCATGTGTTATACTTTTGCCTCCAAATTTCAAATCCAAGGGTTGTAGGAATGGTCGGTTTTCCTCTTTCCCTGTGGCTCCAATAATATTTGCTGGTTTTGTTCCTATTTTTCCTTTTTGTGTATTCAAAACTGAAAATGTTGCTCCCGTATCAACCAAAAATGTAACCTCTTTTTCTCCCAGCTTAATGGTAACCAGAGGCTCAGCTGGGTTCGCCTCCGGTCCCCGTCAATCTGTATATTCTCCCAGAACCATTACTCTTGCTGCTGCTTGCTGACCATTCAGTTTCTTTGGGCATTCCTTTTCCAGTGCCCCTCCTCTTTACAAAAGGCACATTGATTTATTCCGAGGGGGACTCTATTACCTGTTCTTCCTCTTCCCCCCGCACTCCCCCCTTTGGGTAACCCCTCCCTCTTTCTTGAGTGCTAGATGCTTAAGACAAATTTTAGTAGCAGTACATGCAGGGCAATGTTCCTGGACCTTTTTATCCTTTTTCATAAGAGGCATTATTCGGTCAGTCATCCCACATTCCTTTTGCCACGCAGGTTTTTCCCTTACATAGGAAAACAAATCCACATATAGAGCTTCATCCCACTTTCCTTCTCATTTACAAAATAACATTAACTGTAAAATAGTATTATAGTTTAAAGTTCCATTTAAGGGCCATACCTCCTGATCTTCTAGCTTATACATTGGCCCCACATGATTACAGTATTCGATAAGTTGGTTTTTACACAACTCACGCATCTCTTCCCAGTGAGCCAAAAGGCAACCCAAAGGAGAGGTCCTTGGTATAGAACCCTCATTTCTCTCCTTAAACAACTTTGGGAGCTTAAATGCCATTGTTATACCACCACAGTATAATATAATATTATTATATAATAATAATAATATAATTATATAATATAATATTTTTAACACTCGTTTCGTCTTTTCGCTTTGCTTATCTCCGGCTGCACCCCTCGCAGGATAACAGAACCGTGGATCAAAGCTCCCTCTCGCTTCGCACGCAATTGTGTGTCTCAGACTTACTCAGTCACACTCCACAGAGATCCACAGTTATTACAGAAATACCAGATGTGTGCACAACCATTTTCCTGAGAGTACTCAAATTACCCAGATACCAGATACGGCAAGACTCCAACCTGCATACACCGATGCCAACCCTGCGAAACTTTCGTATTCGTCTTACCGGGCGGCGCCTAGGCTTCCACAGACGGGTACCCTCTCAGTCCAACCTTGCGCAGCTTTCGCCAAGTCTGACAGACAGACTAGGGGACTCGAACCCCTTTCCCCAGACCAGATAATTTTAAGAAGTGTCTTACCAATTCCAGGGGATGTCGTGAAGAGCCTTATGGATCGGGGATCGATGGGTATCCCCGAGAAGTTCCTCGGTGCCAGCTGGAACCGATCAGGTCCCCGACTCCTCCGGTCTCTTTCAGCGAGGTCCCATCTGGGTCGGAAAACTGTCACCAAACAGGACAAAGAACTTATCAACACCAATGTGATGTTCGATAAGCAGACACTTCTTTATTGACGCATGGAGGATACGGGGAATAACTCCACCTAACGTATCCTGGGTTACATAACCTTTAGCAGGGTTTTTATATATTTGAGTTCCATTGTATAAGCTATTTAACATAAAACTGCATATACTGCTCGCTTTCAATTGCTCATTAAAATTAACCTTTACCTTGATTGGCCCCTAAGGATCTGTCAGATTACATCACTTCATGTATATTCATTTCTAATAACAATCATTGGTCACCTATAGTCACGCCATAGTCGCTTTATTGATTGTACCCTCTAATATTCAGATTAGGTTGGGGAGGGGGATAAGGGGATCTTTAAGCAGCATAAACTGGTCACTGTGACTTTAGCCACTATATGATTAATGACTGTATTGTTTCCACGGTGGTTGCTTAAACATAATATTTTACTTTCTTGTCTACATGGTTTCTAGTTACAGACAATGCTGGGCCTTAGCTGCTTGTACCCCCTGTTCACTTCACGTACTTTAGCTGCTGGTACCACCTGTTTGTTCTGTGTGCTTTCTGTGGTTACTAAAACAAAACACAGTCACTCCCTCATATGATTTGATTAGGCCTAACTTGATTTTAGCTAAACTAAAATCATAAAATCATCAAAATCATCAGAATCTGATCAGATTGGTAACAGTTTGAGATGTGATGGACAACCATGATAACCAGGTGTTTTGCCAATTAGTAGGCCCAGTAAAAAGGACACAGCCAGCAGCAGACCAACAATCCAGTACGCAGGTTCTATTTCACGTAAAGGGGTCAGTATATAGAGGATTGCTGGGGGTACAAACAACTCAGATAGATCACGAATAGCAGACATCAACCCCAGCGACCCCAGGAATGACACAATATCGCTCGTAACAGATGGAACAAACAGAGACACGAGATAACCCACAGAGCAAATGGGAGACAACCAGGAGAACAAGGCAGTTACATATGACAGAAGTAACCCCATGTTGCCTCCCCACAAAGCCCGCGTTTGAATGTGCCAGACCTGACTGGGACCCGGTTCCATGAGGAGTCAGGAGGTCCTTCCCCAACAGGAAACTCTGTGAAGTACGTCCACCCCACAGACAGACTCTCCAACCCTTCCTGCAAATGGGCCCAGCTTTTATCCCCAAACAGGACACCTGGCACTTGTTACCAAAATGCAGGGCACCTGGGGCTTGTTTACCCAAGGGCTCTCCTTGCAAGGCCGGCTGCACCCTGGAGGAAAGCCAAAAGGTAAACTCATCCCCTCCTCTTAAAGGGCTGTGGGAGCCACCCATATGTCAACCTTAATTCAGGGCTGGGGGTTCAGACCCCAGCACTTCATTCGGCCCTTTGACATATGGGTGGACCACAGCCTCTATACCGTCCGTAGGTGTACAAGTGTCTCTTCTTTATCTTGAATTAGTCTCAGTCCATTAGATGCAGATGTTGCTGCAGTCATCTCGGTCGTTGCTTCACTGTCGTAGTCTTTTTCATTGGAAGATCAGGTGCAGTCCTATTTCCAGTATGTTGTAGTCTGGAGCAGAGTTCATCTACTTGGCGCAGTTCAGCAGTACGTTACGTTGCAGTTCATGAAGTCAGATTCAGTGTAGATGTTCTCATACTCCGGCGGCGCTGTACAAGATCTGCAGTACAAAATTCTATACCATTTCGTTATTCCCGCAAATAACACTTATTTGCGGGGACATGTTCCCATTTTTCCTGCCCAGGTCTCATAATTAGGACAGTGTTATCTTTCCCTACAGCTATTACTTCAGCTGGCTCAGGGGGCCCACTCGGCCCTTGGACCCATACCTTTGCCCCATTACTAAAGTTGGTGGATCCAAATCCTTTGTCCCCACGAACAGTAGTAACTTGGGGTGGGTCCCCCTTCCTTACTGTTGTTTTCAAAATTGGTAGTATTAATAGTTGTGCTATTCTATCCTTGGGTTGAATAGCCAAATCTTCTTCACCATTATTTAAAAGGATTACCTTAATTTCTCCCTGATAGTCGGCATCAATCACTCCTCCCATGACGTGAACACCTTTCAGGGCTAAGTTTGAGCGAGCAGTTATCAGACCAAAGTGTCCTGGGGGAATCTGGACTCCTATCCCGGTGTTAATAACCCTTGTCTGGCTCCGGTTTATCTTTACCAGTTCTAATGCATAGAGATCCAGCCCAGCAGCATCTGGAGTGGCCCGGTAGGGTGCCATCGCACCCGGGACAATTTCCCAATAGATCAATGTTTCGGTTACTGTTAAAGGCTGTATCTGGAGATTGGGCGTAGTCATGCGCATCAAGGGCGTCTCCATCTCCCCAATGGGCCTATTGTTGAGGGTATGGAGCGCATCCGTGAGGTTAGTCCTCCATCGGGATAGCTTTCCATTTCCCAGCTTTTTTAACTGCTCCTTCAATAGCCCATTCATTCGTTCGATTAATCCTGCAGCCTGGGGATAGTATGGTATATGAAAGACCCACTGAATATTATGCTGCTCCGCATATTGTTGTACAAATTTGTTTCGAAAATGAGACCCATTATCAGTTTGGATTTGTAAGGGGATCCCATAGTACAAAATCATTATATCTATGGTGCAAGTAGTACTATGGTGTGTGGCTTTCTTGCAGGGATAAGCTATTAAATATCCCGAGTATGTGTCTACAGCGGTGCAGATGTATTTGCACCCTCGGTCCTGGGGTAAAGGTCCGATATAGTCCATTTGCCAGATCTGTCGTGGCAATTTCCCTCTTCCCAGTTCTCCTTTTACGATATTTGGTACCGGGCATTTATGAGTGTGTTGGCACACAGGGCATTGGGCAATTATTGTTTTGATCATGTCCAGTGACATGACTATGCCACGCTCTTGGGCCCACTTGTAAGTGGCCTTCTCCCCAAGATGCCCACATTTTTGGTGTGCCCATTTCGCCAAGCCTTCATGGTCCCCTTCCTGAGGGAACTCCAGTCCGGCTTGGGAAATCTTTGCCTGGTTATCGGTGACAGAATTGTAAAGTCGCTCAAGCGAATTTATGTTGCTATGAGCGTCGACATGAAACACTGTCACCTTTGTTCTTTGAACTACTTCCCAAATATCCTTCCATATTTCCTTTCCCCAGACCGTCTTAGAATAAATTTTCCAATCCTTGGCTACCCATGTTGGCAACCAGGTAGCCAATCCATTAGCCACTGACCAGGAATCGGTATACAGATGACACTCCCCTAAACCCTCTTGTTTCAAAGCCATATATGCTGCATATAACTCAGCATATTGGCTACTTTCCCCTTCTCCTGTGGTCTCCAAAAATTTTCCTGTGTGAGGGTGATAAGCCACTGCCTTCCAAAACCTTTTCCCTCCTATATATTTAGCTGACCCATCCGTAAACCATGCATGTTACCTTTCAAGAGGTAACAATTGATCCAGGGTCTTTCCCCATTGCACAGGGGATTCCCGGTCAACTATAGGATCAGGATTTACCTCTTGATCCTGCATGGGGGCAGCCACTATTTGTTCATGAAGGGCAGCAACACCACCAGGTCCCACCTTTGCTCTGTCTTGAATGTACTATTTCCATTTGATAATACTGGATTCCTGAGCATGCCCTATTCGGTGGGTCTTTGGGGAGCTTTTAACCCAGTGCATAATAGGGATTTCAGGGTGCAGAGCCACTTCGTGGCCTATCGTAAGCTGTTCAGTTTCTGCCAAGGCCCAATAGCAGGCTAACAGTTGCTTCTCAAAGGGCGTGTAGTTGTTCCCTGCCTCTGGCAACTTTCTTCCCCAAAATCCCAAGGGGACTTTTCTCCTCCCTTGTTTTTGCCAGAGGCTCCAGTTAGCATATGACCCATTTACAGATACGTTCAGTTCCACTTCGCCGTCCTGCATGGGCCATAAGTCTAAAGCCCTTTGAATAGCCTCTTTAGCCAACTCAAAGGCAGCCTGCTGCTCATTTCCCCATTCAAATTCATATTTCTTTCTGGTCACCCTGTATAATGGGGCCAAAATCTGTCCCAAATGGGGAATGTGTTGTCTCCAGAAACCAAACAGCCCGATAAATCTCTGTGCCTCTTTCTTATTCCGTGGTGTTGCAAAGTCAAGGATCTTCTGCCGAGCCTTAGGTAGTATTTCTCGATGACCACAGTGCCAATGGATTCCTAAAAATGTGATTGTCTGAGACGGCCCTTGGATTTTAGTTGGATTGATCTCCCAGCCTTTCTGCCTCATATGCACTAGGACCACTTTGAGCATTTGTTGTACTTCAGTCTCATTGCTCCCCTGAATCAGAATGTCATCAATAAAGGAGACAATCTGCATATGAGGGGGAAGCTGTACCTCATCCAGGTGCTCATCCACTATTCTATGACAAATAGTTGGACTATGCACCCATCCTTGAGGCAACCTGGTAAAGGTGTACTGTCGCCCTTGCCATGTGAATGCAAATTGATCCCAATGCTCTTCTGCAATTGGGATCGTAAAATATGCATTGGCTAAATCAATGACAGCATACCACGTGCCATGATGCCTCTGAACTCCTTCTATCAAAGTGACCATATCAGGTACAGCTGCCGCAAGAGGCGGGGTGCTCTTGTTCAGTTCCCTATAATCCACAGTCATTCTCCAGGATCCATCAGCCTTCTTAACTGGCCAGATTGGACTATTCCACACGGTGGTAGTCGGTTTTATAACTCCTCAAACGATCAAAGATTTACTGGCTGCAGAAATTTCTTCATGCCCACCTGGAATCCTGTACTGTTTCATGGATACGACCTTGGTCGCAGCTGGAATTGAACAGGAGGCATCTTTATCTTTCCAACTAAAATTGTCTTATTAGTGATATAATTCCTTACTCCAAATTGATACCGACCATCAGGGAGATTCAAAGTAAGTCCCTTCAGAATATCCATGCCAATTATATACTCTGGAATGGGAACAATCATAACTGTATACTGTCGTTTCAGTGTCCAATTCTCATATTAATTTGGGTTTGTACCGCCTCGATTTGCTTGCCGCCCAGCCCTGTAATAATCACAGACTGCCCTTTGAATTTCTCAGGGTTCCCATAGATTAAGGAGGCCTCCGCTCCGGTATCCACTAAAGCTTTTACTATCTGAGAGGACCGGTTTTTCCAGAATATCTGTAGCTCCACATGAGGTCGCCGGTCCTCCCGCGCCCAATGTACCGGAGCTTGGCCAACATTTCAGAAAGAATTATAATGCCTAGTTTCTTGTGAGGGATATAAGTCAGAGTACCGCTGCCACTCGTGGTTCCTCTCTGGAGCAACAGAGGGCCTGCCGCGAGCAGAGGCGGGGTCCTGCTGAGGTTCCAGAGGGGGTGCTGTAGGCTGAGCAGCTCCTGAATCATATGCCTGATAATTTTGCACCTTCCTACGGGGTTTCTGTAACCCTCTCTGGTTATACATCCTCCATAGTTCATTGGTATCAAGACCATCAATCCTAGTGAGAGGTACACCATCTTTTAGCAAACTTTTAAACATTTGTCCTTGAGACATCCTATATTCGGTAGTTTTACGGCGTCGGGTGTCTCGAGTCCGTGTACTCTCCCAGGGGCCCCGTTGACGTCGGAATTCTCGATACTCCTGACGCTCCCGGGGGCCCCAGTCTCCAAGGTCACCCAGCTGCTGCATTTTCTCAATTACATCTCTAATGGGATTCCCTGTTTCACTAAGTAGGAGAGTCACAAGAAGATTCTTATATGCCGGTGGAGCAGTTTTAATGATCGCATTTCTCATGGGCACAGACAATCTAAGCTGCATTAATACCTCAGCATGTCCCACATGAATGGCCAGTTTCATGCCTTCTTCCTTTACCCATTGTATACCATCCCGCAGAGTCTACCACGGTCGGTCAGAGCCTGGCCAGCTATTCTCCAGGGGATATTTTGCCTTGCACCCTGCAGCAGCTACAACCAATAGATTGGTATTTTGATCATTATTTCGAAATGCATCCTGCACAAGAGGGTCAAAACTCAGTGTCACAAACTTTTTATATTCCAGGTTGTCCAGGCTAACCCCTGATGCTCCCTGATCATACAAACGTACCATCCAAGCAAGCAGGGGCTCTCCTGGCCTCTGACTAAACCGTGCAAGGATATCATTAACTTCCTGCTGTGTAAAATCCTCCATTGTGGGTTTGTTCACCAGCGGCTCGTCTTCGGAAAATTCTATCTTTCTCCTGATGACTGGTCTCGCATCTGCAGAGTCATCTGAGGCACCTGCCCCATTGGACTCCGCAGGGTACCAAATATCATCATCCGAGTCATCAGGATTACAGTGCACATCCACCTCTACAACTTCTGAGTGGACCTTCTTATGACTAGCGTGCCCCCTTCTCTTCCCACGTTTACACTGGGCAACTTGCACTGTAGCCTTCTCAGGCACAGCTTGGCAAGTGTCCAGCTTGTCAGTAAGGAGCTTATTTAGGGTTTCTAGAGTCATAATCTGATCTCGCATGTGGGAACATTCTACCAGTAACTGTTCTTTCTGCTGGTGCTGTTTCTTATACGCTGTTAACAAAACCCTGGAGGAAAGCCAAAAGGTAAACTCATCCCCTCCTCTTAAAGGGCTGTGGGAGCCACCCATATGTCAACCTTAATTCAGGGCTGGGGGTTCAGACCCCAGCACTTTACCAGGATACACACACCATTTCTAATGCTTAGGACCTTGTGGGATGGCTGACTTAGAAACTCCATTGCCTCCTTCTGTATAAATATGTAGCACAGAGAGTGAATCTGCACAGGGCAACATTTGGTGTTAAGGACCTTTTATCCACACTGCAAAGATTTTATTTTGTTGTTTGGTTTTTTCCTTTCTTTTTTTACTTCTAATTATTTCTAGTCTGGTTCCATGACAGCATACTAAAAAAAAAACCAAAACAACCACCAGGTGCTTTTCCAAACCTTATCCGCTGGTTTGGTTTCATCTGAAAGTAAACAGCTTGAATACTCCAAGACAGCTCTATGATGCAAACAATTTGGGTTATCCCCACTTACTGAACTGCAGCCATGGTCTGTACAGAAATGCTAAATATTTTTGCTTTTCCTGTGCTGAGGAAACAGTCACTGGCTCTCTCCCCTTTACATTCCATTGGTGAGTCATAATTTAACCCAGAATTATAATGATATCAACACCATGTAACATAGTAAGTGGTATCTCCAGACAACAGATTCCTTCATTTTAAATCAACATTATTATTTTTCAAGCAGTCTATTTTGTAGGTCAGTTCAGGGAGGTAGTCAAGTACTAAGCAGAGTTTACACTTTGGCCTGAACCTATAAAGTTCCTTCCAGCAGCTCTGAATTTAGACAGCTCCAGAATGGCTAAATGGAAACAGTTATCTACCTTTTAAAAAAAAAAAAAAAAATACAAAATAAAACCAAAATTCAAAATGCCAAGAGGATGATACAGTGTTTCTTCAGTATTCTTTTTTTTTAAATTATTTATTCAGTCTGTATGGGTGCAAGTGTGCATCATGGGAACATTAATATGTACATCTAGAAATCTCTATCTCAGTGTTATTTAACATTTATTTTTCAACATAAAATCATTAGTTGCAACAGCTAATTTATTCATTATTATTTCTGAATCGATTCCATTGAGGACCCCCAATCCGGTCCCCAATACTCCAGTTAGATCTCTTCGCATTCTGCCCTTGAAGGGCACTTGCTTCTGCAGCCAAGTTGTCCAGCCATCGAAAGATGTTTGAATAAAGGAAGAACATACTGGTCGAATGTCAGAGATATTAGTCTGCATTAGCAATTCAACACGTTTAAGAGACCATTCTGGGTTAAACAAGATCTGTTGTTGGCCTGTGTTTCTTACTACATATGGGCCAATCTCTTAGATTCTGGGTTTAAGTGGTGTGTGGTGTGTGGTGTGAAGTGGTGTGGTGTGTGGTGTGGAGTGTGGTGTAGTGTGAGGTGTGGCATTTATTCCAAATTTGAATGAAAGCCCAATAGTATCATGGGCCCAGAGACAAATTACCTCAATAGTCTGCACTAAGGTGAAATTATACCAGCAATCTACCTCATTTGCACAATCTTTTCGATAGCGGGGAGCACCACAGGAGAGATTTGCACTTGTGGTCACGCTAATTAGGGTAGCCTTCTCATGGGTGGTCCCATTGATCATTCGGCATCCTATCTTGATTGCTTCCCCTATAGTTCCCCGAAGTTGCCAGACTGTTTCTTTTTCAAAACCCTCCAAATTATTTTCTTCCCATTCCCATCTTGCATATACCTGATTTTCATGCATAACTACAATTGAGAGATTTAAACCTTTTAAATAATAGCCTTCCCCCATTGACCCAGTATTCTGATTAAATGCTTGGGACCAAGGCCATTCAGTACTACTCTGGCTAGAGGTGCTTTCCCATCCCTGGATCATAATTATGATCGTGAGAAAGATAGTTTTCCCGGTTGGACTTGCGTGACTCTCCATTGGGATTTATGAGCTTTCTTCACTCTGGTGTGATGGATCCATGTGTTTTGTTCTCTGATCTTGATTGCAGTGAAGGAGGTAAGAAGCACCTGGAAAGGGCCTTCCCACTGTGGTTCTAAAGTTTTTTCTGAAAGAGATTTTACATATACATAATCTCCAGGTTGTATATTATGTACTGGCCCATCTAGGCCTCTACTTCGAGTACCAGCCACATGTTTTTCAATTTTCCTGAGCTGTTTGCTCAGTGCCACCATGTAGGAGGTCATAATTTCATCTCCAGCTTGTGTGGACATTCCTCCTTGTATTCCATATGGTCGCCCATACAAGATTTCAAAAGGGCTCAGTCCTTCCTTTGCTCTCGGCCTAGTTCTGATAAGTAAAAGAGCCAAGGGAAGGGACTGAGGCCACGCCAGATTGGTTTCTTGCCCCAATTTCACAATTTGCTGTTTAATCAAATGATTCATTTTTTCTACTTGGCCACTCGACTGAGGGCGGTATGGGGTATGAAGTTGCCAATCTATACCCAAATGATAGCTAATTTGTTGTACTACTTTTGAAATGAAATGTGGTCCTCTGTCGGAGGATATGGTGGCTGGGACTCCGAAGTGTGGTATTATTTCTTGCAACAATATTTTGGTTACTTCCCCAGCTTGGGCTGTTCTAGTAGGAAATGCCTCTGGCCAACCTGAAAAGGTATCAGTTAGTACAAGTAAATATTTGTACCCCCTTTTCCTTGGAAGTTCTGAAAAATCAATCTGCCATTGTTGCCCCGGTCCATTCCCTTTCCCAATTTGGCCCATCTCTGGTTTTGGGGTATTTTTGGGATTAGTCTGGAGGCAAAGGTCACACTGTTGTGTCACCTGTCTCACGGTGGTATACAAATTTCTAGCTAAGATTTTTCCAATTAAATATTTATACAGGGCTTCTGCCCCCCAATGCCCCTTTTTATGTTCTTCCCTTACTAAGGACCATACCATATGAGAGGGAATGATCAGTTTCCCTTGTGGTGTGAGAGCCCACCCCTCTTTGTTATATGATCCTTTTAAATCTGCAATTAACTTCTGATCCTCTTTGGTATATTCTGGCTTACCTTCTAGGGAGACTTGCCCGTCAGGAATTAAAGCCCCCTCCGTTATTACCTCTCTTTTGGCTGCCAGTTTTGCCTCTCTGTCCGCCAGCTCATTTCCTTTTTCTAACTCTGAGCTCACTCTTTGGTGTGCCTTAATGTGCTTGATTGCTATCTTCTTCGGTAGTTGAACTGCTTCCAATAATTTTAAAATTTCTGCTGCATGCTTAATGTTCTTGTCCTGTGAGTTCAACAGTCCTCTTTCTTTCCAAATTGCTCCATGTGCATGTACGACTCCAAAAGCATATTTCGAGTCTGTGTAAATATTCACAGTCTTATCTCTGGCTAGCTCCAAGGCTCGGGCCAGGGAAATTATCTGCCTTTTGTGCAGAAGTATTTGTGGGTAGGGGTCCTGATTCTATTATTTCTTGACTGGTGGTGATGGCATACCCGGCATATCTTTTACCACTTACAATGTAGCTACTCCCATTGGTAAACCAGGTCTCTGCGTTTTCCATAGGGTTGTCTTTCAGGTCTGGACGGCTGGAGAATGTGGCTTCAATGGTCTCTAGGCAATCATGGTGTACCGGCTCTCCCATATTCCCACTGAGAAAGGAAGCTGGGTTGATAATGTTAGTAACCAAATTCTCACATCATCTTGCTCCACCATGACAGCCTGGTATCTCAGGAACCTTTGTGGAGAAAGCCAATGCCCGCCTTTTGCTTCCAATACTGCGGACACTGTGTGAGATACTAGCACAGTCATTTTCTGGCCCAAAGTGAACTTTCGTGCCTCTTGGATGTTAGTACCACAGCTGCAACTGCTCTTAAACACCCAGGCCAGCCTTTTGCAGTTCCATCTAGCTGTTTGGAAAAATAGGCAACTGCCCAGCGATATGGGCCTAAGTCTTGTGCCAGTATTCCAAGGGCAATTCCTTGTTTTTCGTGGGAGAAAAGAAGGAATGGTTTACTCACATCTGGAAGTCCTAGAGCCGGGGCTGACATCAAAGCCTTTTTCAGTTGCCTGAAAGCTTGCTCAGCTTCCTTGGTTCACTGAAGGTTCTTTTGCTTGGTTACAGTTAGTGCATATAGGGGTTTCACAAGCAGTCCATAATTATAAATCCATAGCCTGCACCACCCAGTCATCCCCAAAAAGGTTCGTAATTCTTTCACTGTCTGTGGTCTCGGGGTTTGGCATATTGCTTCTTTCCGGTTTTGTCCCAGAGACCTCTGCCCAGCACTGATTTCATAGCCCAAATAGATTACTTTTTGTTTTACTGTTTGAGCCTTTTTCTTAGACACCCGGTACCCTTGGAGCCCCAAGAAATTTAACAAACTTACTGTCCACATTATGCAGGCTTCTTCTGTCCAGGTAGCTATCAGGATGTCATCTACATACTGCACTATCTTCCCTTCTTCAGGTGGGGTTTCCCAGGACTCCAAATCTTTTGCAAGCTGATTTCCAAATATGGTAGGGCTATTCTTGAATCCTTGAGGCAACACCGTCCAAGTGAGCTGAGTTTTCCATCCGTTCTTGGGGTTTTCCCATTTGAATGCAAATATTTTCTGGCTGTCTTCATGGAGAGGGAGGCAAAAGAAGGCATCTTTCAAATCTACAACAGTAAACCAGGTTAGTTCAGGTGTTAACTCAGTTAATAAAGTATACGGATTTGGTATCACTGGGTAAAGATCTTCAGTTATTTTATTTACAGCTCGTAAATCTTGGACCACTCTGTATGATCCATCAGGTTTACGAACAGGTAATATAGAGGTGTTAAAGTCAGATTCACATTCTCTTAATAACCCAAATTGTAAAAATTTTCTATTACCAGGCAAATTCCTTCCCTGTCCTCCCTTTTCAGGGGATATTGTTTAATTCTCACTGGCTGCTTTCCCTCTTCAAGTCTAAATTCAACGGGTGGAGCTTTTTTTTTTTTTTTTTTTTTTTGCCTTTCCTGGCACATCAGTGGCCCATACCCCAGGAAATACCTGGTTCAATACTTCTTCTTTAATTTGTCCCTCGATCTATACGCTGGTTAAAAATAGGCTCAGCATTTGTACATATTGTTGATCATTTACCTCCAGAATAATTTCCCCTTTTTCAATTTTAATAATTGCATTTAGTTGTTCTAGCAGGTCCCTGCCCAGGAGTGCCTTCGGGGAGTTGGGCACGTACAAAAATTTATGAATGCCCCATTGTTTTCCCAAATTGTATTCTAAGGGTTTACAGAAGTATGCCTTTTCAATTTGGCCAGTTGCTCCTTTTACCATAACATAATGATTTTCCAGAGGTATTAAAGCTTGATTCAAAACCAAATACGTTGCCCCTGTGTCCACCAAAAATTCTACTCCTTTTTCTTCTTTCCCTAGTTTTATTGTAACCAGTGGATCTGCTAGGGTAGATCCCCCGGGTCCCCATCAGTCTTTCTTAACATGTGCCACTACCCCCACACTTTTTGAGGATACTTTGCTTTGAAATATGACAGTTCTCCTGTCTTTAATCGTGTGTAGTGAGTCCACCCCTTCTCTGCAGTTCTCACAGCAGTCTCAGTGGTTAGCAGTACTTGAAAAGGTCCTTCCTACTCGGGCTGGAGCTTTGATTCCTTCCAGGCATGCACTAGGACCCAGTCTCCCACCTGGAAGGTGTGTACTGGAAATTCCAGAGGTGGAGTTTGAGCCAACAGTCCACTTACCTTGAGAGATGATAAGGAAGAAAACAACCCCAGTATATAGTTCTTGAGGAATTTATCTTTGGTCTCGAGAGTGGGCACCTCACCACTCCCCCTGGATATGGCAGCCGGAACAGCATCTCATACGGTGACACTCCTAGATCCTTTCTAGGAGCAGTTTGAATCTGAGAAAGGCCAGAGGTAAACACTTTGTCCATGATAGTTTGGTTTCTAAAACCAATTTTGGCAGGTGTTTCTTTAATGTTTGATTTATCCTCTCCACTTTTCCTGAAGAGAGGGGATGCCATGGAGTATGAAACTCCTACTTTCTCTCTAGGGTGTTCATTCATTCTTGGGGGATACGTGAAGTGAGCTGACTTCCCTTGTCTGGGTCAATATACCCTGCAATCCCATATCTGGGAATTATTTGTTGGTATGTTACACAGCTACTACAGATTTGTTTAGCTACTATGTACAGTCCTGTGCAGGCATATTTTCTTCGTACAGCATCGCACATTGCCTGAACTCCCCAATGACTCCCTTGATGCGAAATAGTTAAAATTTGTCTCATTACTTGTTTATTCACCAGTTTCCTGCCATCAGGGAGTATCCATTGCCCATCTGACTCTTTTGTTCCTAATTCCTTGAAAGTTGTTATCTCCTTTTCACTGAATACTTGCTTCTCAGGCAGAGGCCTTATCTCTGGCACTAGAGACAGTCTCATGATCACCTCTGGCTTTAAAGCGGCCTCCTTCGCTTTTCCATAATTTACAACCAGAAACAATTTCTCCTCTCTTTTCAACTCAGGGCGGTCTTGTTTAAGGTGGCCCTCCTGCCCACAATAAAACCACTTTCCTGGCATTTGATTTTGGGGATTTTGGGAAGGGGCTATCCCTGATCTCTCATTTGTATTTTTTTATTCTGATTTTAATCTAAAATACGTGACATCGGGTCTTGCAACAATGATAATTAACCCAACGCAATCTAGTTAAGGGTGTACTGGCTCCGCAGCGTATACACTGAAGCTCAAGGCAGCAGCTAGGATAAAACTCCTGCCTCCCCTTTGGAGATATTATGTAGTTATTACAATTCAAACACTGCCCGAACAAACAAACAACAGTGATGACACAAAGGACAGGCACTAGGGTGTGCTCCGTACCAGGGAGATGGGAGGTTGGCTTCGATCCTCCCCTTCCGTACGACCTTAAATCTTCACGAGCTCTCCTTTACCCCTATTTTATCCCAATCTAATCAATTCCCGCACCCGCACTAAAAGTCGCCTTCAAACCTAACCCAAACGTCTTGTTCACACTTAATCACAAAGACTGGGCCACAGGAAAAATCCTTCCTCCATGTATAGGACACCAATAATGAACTTTTTAATTTCAGTGCTATCGCTCTTTCGTTGGCAGAATCTGCCATACGCTGTGTGATTCGTGCTGAAGACACAGACAGTTAACACTCGGACCTTAACTGAGGGTCCCACTTTAGCCAAGTGAACTGGCAATTAAGCTCAGGCGTCTCAAATATCACACGCTTACGCTTCATTCGTCTCTGACCGCCCCCCCCTCTTTCCCCCGCGGGAGAGCGGACAAGCGGATCGGAGCTCCACACACCAAACAATCACACAACACACAGCCCACAGCCACGCAAAGGAGCTCCTTACACTCACACATAAAGTTGTCAGTAACAATGCTTCAGCATAAATCATAAGCCATAGATCTTTAGCCGTAATTCAATTTCCACCGAACCCGTCAGAAAAGGGGGACCCGAACCCTCAGGGGACTTGGATCCCTGCCTTTGGAGCCTTAGGCCTCAGACTCCGAACCACAACCCAACCAATAAACGCAATGATTTGTTATTAGTTAGGGCACTTCAACACTTTAGACAAACATACACAACATACATATCCACACACTCATTTCATGCATATTACCTCTGAATTCACTCGATCCACCCCGAGGATCGCTAGTGGCCACTCTATTGGTCAGCGAATTCCATAGCGGGCTCCTGAAGTTACAGTCTCACACACAGCTGTTCCCTAGGGATTCACTCGATCCACCCCAAGGATCGTGAGCGGCCAGCGAATCCCCTAGCCCGCCTCCCCCAGCCGGCTCCCCACCAAACGGAGACTCCTTCCCTATAGGGACTATGCTGCACGCCAGACGTCTCTGTGCAATTTACCAGCCGCCCTAGCCACATGTACAACTTACAGGCTACTCCAATAAAACATACTGTTTGTCCGCAAGTGCAGATGGTCGTTGTCTGCTCCCGCAGTGAGCGGCCGAGGAGCGGAGTTCCTCCAGAAAGGTCTGGGGCGCGCCGAGGACGTCCGTCCCTCAGCTGATCCTGCAGCCGAGCAGAGACGTCCCATCTGGGTCGCCAGCTGACGCGTGGAAAAGACTCTATAACTCTTGTAAAGTTATAAAGTAGGTATGTTTATTCAGCGCCGGGTGCAAGGGGGATCGCTCCTCCGAACTTGCATACCTAGGGGGCCAAAGCGTGTTTCTTTTATAGCACTAAGTAATACATATTCATGAGGAGTGTATCATAAGCATTACATCATTGTATCAGGTCATTATAATATTCCACACCTCTTGCTTCGCCTGGTTGCACCTGTGCAGTGCTCTGTGGGCCTCTGGCTCTTCTCCAGGCTACGGCATCGGTTCCCACCAGCTCGAATGCTGGGATGATGGGAACCAACCTTCCTCTTATCAGAAGGAGCAGGAGCCGTCCTCCCTTTTCTCAATGGTCTTCTTCTAATCAGCAGCCTGTAGCACCTGTTTCATCTAGCAGGCAAGGTTCCCAAGCAAGAGAGGCAAGATTACATACTTCCCAAGCAAGAGCTGCATACTTCTTTAATTAAACTATTTCTATTAACTCTTTTGCCCCCGTATCAGCACCATCGGGGGTGTGAGAACACCTATGTGAAGAAAATGTATACTGAATCTGATCTTGTGGATTGCAATGCGATTTAATGCTGAACTGTGCCAAGTAGATGAAATCAGCTCCAGACCACAGTCAGCCTGGTCTATCGTGGCATCCTGGAAATGTGACTGAACCTGATCTTCCAGTGAAAAAGACCGTGACAGTGAAGAATATAAGCAATGACCAAGATGACTGCAGCAGTGTCTGTAGTTGATGGACTGAGGCTAAATGCAAGATAAAGAAAATGCCTGTACACCTACGGATGGTATGAAGGCTGTGGTCCACCCATATGTCAAAGGGCCAAATGAAGCGCTGGGGTCTGAGCCCCAAGCCCTGAATTAAGATTGACATATGAGTGGTTCCCACAGTCCTTCAAAAGGAGGGGATGAGTTTGCCTTTTGGCTTTCCTCCAAGGTGCAGCCGGCCTTGCAAGGAAAGCCCTTGGGTAAACAAGCCCCAAGTGCCCCGCATTGGGTAAATGAGTGCCAGGTGTCCTGCTTTGGACATAAAAGCTGGGACCACTTGCAGGAAGGATGGAGTGTCTATCTGTGAGGTGGATGTACTTTGCAGAGTTTCCCTGTTGGGGAAGGACCTCCTGACTCTCCCTGCAACTGCGCCCCAGTCAGGTTTGGCATTTGCAAACGCAGGCATCTTGGGGGAACAATATGCGGCTACTTCTATCTTATATGATCAGCTTATTGACTTGGTTGTCTCCCATCTCTTCTATGGGAGACTTTGTTTCTTTGTTTATTCCACCTATTCTAGGTCGTGCTGTGTCGTCCCTGGGATCGCTGGGGTTGATGTCTGTTATGTGTGATCTGATTGACTTGTTTGTACCCCTAGCGATCACCCATAAACTGACCTTCTTGTATACAATAGAAACTAATTACTGGTTCGTTCTACTGCTGGCCGCGTCCTTTGTACTAGGCCTAGTAATTTGCAAAACAGAGACTCGGGAAACCAAGGTATTATTGTAAAGGTCAAAGCAGAAGAAAAATCCAATATAATTTCAATACAGAGGAATGAAAAGATTAAGAGTAGAAAAAGTTCAAGAGCCAACAAGAAGCAGAGACATGGAAACAGATACCAATCCAATCTGGCCATTAATAAGGTACCTGATGTGTAAATACTCATCATTACTTCTGGTAAGATCATTTTAAATTCTTCAGGGTGGAATAATGGTTCCTCTGATGTTATTCAGAATATTTCCATTAATTTTCTGTTGGCCTCAAGTTCATCAGTGTTTGAATATGACCTTTCTGCTTTGAGTTTAATCCTGTGATGTAATAGACGTATACCATTTTGAGTCAGAGTGCTAAATACAGTGACTTGGTTTGAAGGTGGTGCTAGAAACTGTTATTTCTTTTTCTGTGTATCTATAGTTTTCTGTTCATAACCTGATACTTAACCACATTCTATGAATCTAAAATTGAAAAAAAAAAAAAAAAAAGGATTTTGAGCTTTTGTAGGTTGTAATCGTTCTGCACAGTGATTCTGAAAAGATCAATTGTATCATTCATTTTGTGTTCTCTGAAAGACCGGAGCACCTACTGAAGACAAGAGCCCAGATGAAAATTTGCAGATGACTGACAAGTCAATAAAAGAATTCGTAAGTGGCAGAGTAGCAGGAAGTGATCCAAACAAACATATTAAATGACAGCCAAATTATCATGCAGCAATACTGTCTTAGTCATAATAGATCTGTGTCGTACTCTGTGCTAGTGGACCTAATTGATACGCCTGTTTGTGTTCTCATCTGCCTGGTATCTCTTTTTTAGGATTTGCTTTGAATTTTTTCTGTGGCCTGCAAGATTACCCAGTACTTCACTAGTGTCTGTTTAGAGATGAGGTAAACAGTCTTTGGCTTCTCAGGGATAATAAAAGAGAGGCTGCAACTAAGAGATTTGTTCAGATAATGTTCTAGGAATATTTTCTTTTACATGCTTATTTTTTTTAATTATTATTTTCAAATCATCAACAACAGAGTAAAATGTTTACCAATGAGTTGCTTATATGAAGTGAATCAAGAAATTGTGTGAATAGTTAAATATAGGTCAAGCCACAAACTGAATACTGACACCTTGCTTTGAGTTTTGACTATTCAGTCGCTATTGTCCTTGATGGTCACTTAAATCACAATATTATTTCCTTTTTCAGACTGAATGTCTTACAAAACAGCAGTGAATTTTCAAGATATTACAAAAAACTTCGTTCACTAAGCAGAGGTGTCATAGCCATGATCATCTAAGAACATTATTAAGCAAGGGTTTTTTTTCTTTTTAGGCTTGAATATTCTGATAAGGCACTAGACCTGTAACTAAGGCTGAGAAAACATATTAATTCTCCCTAAAATCTTGTTTGTCTTTGAAAGTTCACATAAGCATGTTTTCACAAACATCCTCCTTTGCTGCAGTCAGTCTTGCAAACAAAATGGCAACAGGCATCTTGAGGTATGGGACAAGCCAAGAGACTAGAGATGACGGATGAGTCTGAGTAGGTGAGGTGACGGTACATAAGTGTTTTCAATTGTGACTATGAGTCAGCAGAAAACCTTAAACTACCATATGGACATTTAAAAACCATCATCACTGTAACTGTAGGTAAGCCTGAAGGCTCTAAACATCAGGACTCCAGATGAATGCCTGAGGCACAAAGAATTTAAGATAAAATAACTCCTTAAAGTAAATAAATAAATTTGTGGACAATCTAGCACTAAGAGTCCTGAAGACTCTCATTTTCCAGCATGAATGATACAGTAGTATATATAAAGTTTTCAATTTAATATTTCTGAAAATTTTCTGTGAAAAATACACCTGAAACCATAGATTTTTCTTTTGCACTCTGATTGACAGGGCAATCAATTCAAAAACTCTGCATACAAGCTTAGCACAATGCCAAAAGCCATCAATGGAACTACTGCACTTTCATTATCTTTCTTATTGTTTAAATGTATGTATGGTAGTAAATGGAAGAGCACAAATTACAACTCCATCCCTAGACAATACCATCTTCTGCTTTCCCGTGGTTCTTTTTGTGTCTAACACTTCTGCGAACATCAGCAATGAAGCGCACAACATGGCCAGTAGTTACTCTTGCCTGTAGAGAGCTGAGGTAGAGAAGGGATATTTTTAGACAGTTAGAGGAGATATCTCTACAAGGACAGGATGATGGATTTTACTCCTGATCCCACCATCAACTAACAGTTTCAGTGGGGACACATATATTTCTTAGTTTCTTTATTGGTAAAAATAAGGATGCTACAATCTTTTTGGGGGAAAAAAAAAAAAAAGATATATTTAATATGGAAAAACTTTTGCATATAACAGTGTTTCTTTTTCTAAGAACAGATTATTGAATCAGACCTCCATTTCATGTGTTTTAGAAAGGAAATTAAACATAAAATCTATTATATATTCAAAGAGATGAAAAAGATCAAAAAACAAAATCAAGTTATGACATTTAGTTCAGCTCCATACTTTCCTGCATAATGCTAGTTGCCAGTTAAGTTGGGCAATTTTTCAAGAATTATTTTTGTTATATGCAGATTTCTATTAGATGTTATGTATTAGTGTTTTACTCCTTGTGTCTTCTCAGTACAGGTATTTGTGTTTCCAGTGACAAATTCTTGATTAGTAGGAAATGTAGACCTGAGAAAAATACTAATTCTGGTTCATTAATTGTAGTACAGATGGATAGATGCTTTCACAGAATCACAGAATCATCTAGGTTGGAAAAGACCTTGAAGATCATCGAGTCCAACCATCAACCTAACACTGACAGTCCTCAACTACACCGTATGCCTGAGCACTATGTCAACCCGACTCTTAAACACCTCCAGGGATGGGGACTCCACCACTGCCCTGGGCAGCCCATTCCAGTGTCTGACAACTTGTTCTGCGAAGAAATACTTCCTAATATCCAGTCTAAACCTCCCCTGGCACAACTTGAGGCCATTACCTCTTGTCCTATTGCTTGTTACTTGGTTAACGAGACTCATGCCCACCTCGGTACAACCTCCTTTCAGGAAGTTGTAGAGGACGATGAGGTCTCCCCTCAGCCTCCTCTTCTCTAGACTAAACAACCCCAGTTCCCTCAGCCACTCCTCATCAGACTTGTGCTCCAGACCCTTCACCAGCTCTATAGCCCTTCTTTGGACACGCTCAAGTATTTCAATGTCATTCTTGTAGCGAGGGGCCCAAAGCTGAACACAATACTTGAGGTGTGGCCTCACCAGTGCAGAGTACAGGGGTAAGATCACTTCCCTGCCCATGCTGGCCACACTATTTCTGATACAAGCCAGGATTCCATTGGCCTTCTTGGCCACCTGGGAACACTGCTGGCTCATGTTCAACTGGCTGTCAAACAACACCCCCAGGTCCCTCTCAGACTGGCAGCTTTCCAGCCACTCTTCCCCAGGTCTGTAGTGCTGCTGGGGGTTGTTGTGGTCGAAGTGCAAAACCCGGCATTTGGGGAACACCACTCATGACTGACCACCAACTGGATTTAACTCCATTCACAACTCTTTGGGCCCGGCCATCCAACCACTTTTTCACTCAGCAAAGTGTGTGCCCATCCAAGCCATGAGCAGCCAGTTTCCACAGGAGAATGCTGGGGAAAACAATGTCAAAGGCCTTACAAAGTCAGGGTAGACAACATTCACAGCCTTTCGATGGTCCAATAAGCAGGTCACCCTGTTCTAGAAAGAAATCAGGTTTGTCAAGCAGGACCTGCCTTTCATAAACCCATGAAAACTTCCATAAACTTCATGAAAAGCTGCAATAGTATCTTTTCTTTACATAATTTAAAAGCACATATTTTCCAAGAGATATCTGTGCAATTGTGCAGCCTGAAAGGACAAGAAAAAGAATTTCAGCTTTAAAAATAAGTTGCAGTCAGCTGATAAGGTGTAAATAGGAATATATTTGTGGAATAGAAAACTTGAAATATGACTCCTAATACTGAAAGAAAGCTAATCTCTATAGTTTTTAGTATTTCATAGACAAATAGGCTCAAATGTCATGTGAAAGCCTCCTCCATTTCACAGAATCACAGAATGTAAGGGATTGGAAGGGACCTCAAAAGATCATCTAGTCCAATCCCCCTGCCAGAGCAGGAATACCTAAAATACCTAAATCAGGTCACACAGGAAAGCATCCAGGCGGGTTTTAAATGTCTCCAGAGAAGGAGCCTCCACAACCTCTCTGGGTAGCCTGTTCCAGTGTTCTGTTACCCTCACTGTGAAGAAGTTCTTCCTCACATTTATGTGGAACCTCCTATGTTCCAGCTTGTACCCTTTGCTCCTAGTCCTATCATTGGCCTGTAGCGTTGCATGGGGTTGTTGTGGCCGAAGCGCATGATCTGGCACTTGCCTTTGTTAAACCTCATACAATTGACCTCAGCCCATTGCTCCAGCCTGTCCAAATCCTGCTGCAGAGCCTCCCTACCCTCAGGCAGACAGACACTCCTACTTAATTTCGTGTCATCTGCAAATTTACTGAGGGTGCATTCGATCTCCTCATCCAGGTCATCAATAAAGACATTAATCAAGACTGGCCCCAAAACCAAGCCCTGAGGGACACTGCTTGTGACCGTTCTCCAACTGGATTTAACTCCATTCACCACAACTCTCTGGGCTTGGCCATCCAGCCAGTTTTTAACCCAGTGGAGAGTCCACCTGTCTAGATCATGAGCCGCCAGCTTCTCCAGCAGAATGCTGTGGGAGACAGTGTCAAATGCCTTCCTGAAGTCCAGGTAGACAACATCCACCGCTTGTCCCTCATCCACTAGGTGGGTCACCTGATCATAGAAGGAGATCAGGTGGGTTAAACAGGACTTGCCCTTCATGAACCCATGCTGGGTGGACCTGATCCCACTGTTCTCCTGCATTTGCCGCGTGATCTCCCCCAAGATGAACCGTTCCATAATCTTCCCCGGTACCGAGGTCAGGCTGACAGGCCTGTAGTTCCCCGGATTCTCCTTCCAGCCCTTCCTGTACATGGGTGTCACGTTGGCAAGTTTCCAGTCGTCTGGGACCTCCCCCGATAACCAGGACTGCTGATAGATGATGGAGAGTGGCTTGGCAAGTTCCTCTGCCAGCTCCCTCAGCACTCTCGGGTGGATCTCATCCGGCCCCATAGACTTGTGGGTGTCTAATTGACTCAGCAGGTCCTTCACTACTATTTCCTGGATTACGAGGGGTTTATTCTGATCTCCATCCCAATCTTCCAGCTCAGGGGACTGAATACCATGAGGATAACTGGTCTGGTCATTAAAGATGGAGGCAAAGAAGGCATTAAGTACCTCAGCCTTTTCCTCGTCCTTGGTAACAATGTTCCCCCTCACATCCAATAAAGGATGGAGATTTTCCCTGGGTCTTTTTTTATTGTTAACGTATTTGCAAAAACACTTATTATCTCTTGCAGCAGTGGCCAGGCTGAGTTCTAGCTGAGCTTTTGCCTCCCTAATGTTCTTCCTACACAACCTAACTCAATCCTTATACTCTTCCCAAGTAGCCTGTCCCTTCTTCTAAAGGTGGTAGACTCTCTTCTTTATCCTAAGTCCCAGCAGAAGCTCCCTGTTCAGCCAGGCCGGTCATTTCCCTGCCAGTTTGTCTTACGACACATGGGGACAGCCTGCTCCTGTGTCGCTAAGAGTTTCTTCTTGAAAAGAGTCCATCCTTCCTGAATCCCTTTGCCCTCTAGGACTGTTCCCCAAGGGACTTTCTAAACCAGTGTTCTAAACAGGTTGAAGTCTGCCCTTTGGAAGTCCATGGTGAGGGTTTTGCTGCCCCCCCCACTCCTAACTTGGCTAAGGATCGAGAACTGTATCATTTCATGGTCATTTAGTCCAAGACAGCCTCCGACCACCACATCACCTACCAGTCCTTCCCTGTTCATGAACAACAGGTCTAACAAGGCACCTTCCCTGGTGGGCTCACTTACCAGCTGAGTCAGGAAGTTATCTTCCATGCACTCCAGGAACTTCTCGGACTGTTTCCTCTCTGCTGTGTTATATTTCCAGCAGATGTCTGGTAAGCTGAAATCCCCCACAAGAACAAGGGCTTGCAATTTTGCAGCTCCTGCCAGTTGTCTACAGAACAGTTCATCAACCTCTTCATCCTGGTCGGGTGGTCTGTAATAGACTCCCAACAAGATATCCACCTCGTTGGCCTTCCGCAGCTTTACCCATAAACATTCAACTGGTCCATCACACTTATTGACCTCCATGCAGTCAAAACACTCCCTAATATAGAGCACCACCCCACCGCCCTTTCTACCTTGCCTATTCCTCTTGTAGAGCTTATAGCCATCTACTGTAGCACTCCACTCATAAGAGTCATCCCACCATGTTTCCTTGTTGGCAAATACATTGTAGCAGTCATGCTGCACAATGGCTTCCAGGTCCTCCTGTTTATTGCCCATGCTGTGTGCATTAGAGTAGAAGCACTTGAGCTGGGCTAACGACTTCATTTTTAACCGTGGCGTGCCACCCTTAGGTTCAACTCCAGCACGCCCAGTTTTACCCCCTTCCCCCTTCGAACCTAGTTTAAAGCCCTTTCAATGAGCCCAGCCAGCTCATACGTCAGGATTCTTTTCCCCCTTTGAGATAGATTACCACCAGCTGCCGCCCACAGACTCGATGCAGCATAAAGCTCCCCATGCTCAAAAAACCCAAAATTCTTTTTGCAGCACCAGACTCTCCACCACATGTTTGTCAGGTAGGTCTTCCTTCCTCTATGAGTATTCTTCCCTGCCACTGAACGGACTGAGGAGAATACAACCTGGGCTCCCGATGCCTCAAGTGATCTCCCCAGGGCCCTGAAGCCTTTTTTAATTGTCTTCAGGCTCCTCTCTGACACATCATCACTACCAGCCTGGATAACCAACAGTGGGTAGTAGTCCATTGGCCAGTCATTGATTGTCACTGAGAAGAGCCTGGCTCCATCCTCATGACACTCACCCTTCACATATTTATAAACATTAATGAGGTCACTCCTCAGTCTCCTCCAAGCTAAAGAGACCGAGCTCCTTCAGCCTTTCCTCATAAGGGAGATGTTCCACTCCCTTAATCATCTTTGTGGCTCTGCGCTGGACTCTCTCAAGTAGTTCCCTGTCCTTCTTGAACTGGAGGGCCCAGAACTGGACACAGTATTCCAGATGCGGCCTCACCAGGGCAGAGTAGAGGGGGAGGAGAAAATCTCTAGACCTACTAACCACACCCCTTCTAATACACCCCAGGATGCCATTGGCCTTCTTGGCCACAAGGGCACATTGCTGGCTCATGGTCATCCTGCTGTCCACCAGGACCCCCAGGTCCCTTTCCCCTATGCTACTCTCCAACAGGTCAGTCCCCAATTTATACTGGCACATCGGGCTGTTCTTACCCAGATGTAAGACTCTACACTTGCCCTTGTTATATTTCATTAAATTTCTCCCCGCCCAACTCTCCAGCCTGTCTAGGTCTCTCTGAATGGCAGCACAGCCTTCTGGTGTGTCAGCCACTCCTCCCACTTTGGTGTCATCAGCAAACTTGCTGACAGAGTACTCTATTCCCTCATCCAAATCATTGATGAATATATTGAATAGTACTGGTCCCATTACCGACCCCTGAGGGACTCCACTAGTCACAGGCCTCCAACTAGACTCTGTCCCAATGACCACAACTCTCTGGCTTCTTTCCTTCAGCCAGTTCACAATCCACCTCACTATCCGATCATCCAGACCACACTTCCTCAGTTTAGCTGTGAGGATGCTGTGGGAGACTGTGTCAAATGCTTTACTGAAATCAAGATAAACCACATCTACCGCTCTACCATCATCTATCCACCTAGTTATTTCCTCATAGAAGGCAATAAGGTTGGTCAAGCATGACTTCCCCTTGGTGAAGCCATGTTGACTGCCCCTAATGACCCTCTTATCCTTGATATGCCTAGAGACAGCACCCAGGATAAGTTGTTCCATCACCTTTCCAGGGATGGAGGTGAGGCTGACTGGTCTATAGTTACCCGGGTCTTCCTTCTTGCCCTTTTTGAAGACCGGAGTGACATTTGCTTTCCTCCAGTCCTCAGGTACCTCTCTCGTTCCCCACGACTTAACAAAGATGATGGAGAGTGGCCTAGCAATGACATCCGCCAGCTCCCTCAGCACCCGCGGGTGCATCCCATCAGGACCCATGGATTTATGGATGTTCAGGTTGCTTAACTGATCCCTAACCCAGTCCTCATCAACCAGGACAAACTCTTCCCCTATCCTGACTTCCTCTGGAGCCTCAGGGGTCCTGGGCTCCTCCAGACAGCCTCCAGCAGTATAGACAGAAGCAAAGTAGGCATTCAGGAACTTTGCCTTCTTTTTATCCTCTGTCACCAGGGCACCCACCACATTCACCAGAGGGCCTACATTGCCTCTAGTGTTAGTTTTATCTGCAATGTATTTGAAGAAGCCCTTTCTGTTGTCCTTGACCTTTCTTGCATGGTTTAATTGCAAGGAGGCCTTGGCTTTCCTAGATGCCTCCCTGCATCCTCTGACAACAGACATATTCCTCCCAAGTGGCCAGCCCCTCCTTCTATGATCTCTACATTCTCTTCTTCTACTTGAGTTTGTCCAGCAGTTCCCTGTTTAACCATGCAGGTCTCCCGGCACCCTTTCTTGACTTCTTACCTGTTGGGATGCACTGATCTTGAGCTCAGAAGAGGTCCTTGAACGTTAACCAACTATCTTGGGCCCTTTTACCTTCAAGTACCCTGTCCCATGGGATTTCCCCTAGCAATTGCTTGAAAAGGCCCAAGTTGGCCCTCCTGAAGTCCAGGGTTGTAGTTCTGCTAGGTATTCTATTCCTGCCACACGAGATCCTGAACTCCACCATCTCATGGTCGCTGCAGCCAAGGCTACCCTCAACCTTCAGTGCTTCAACCAGACCCTCCTTGTTCATGAGAATAAGATCCAGCAGTGCTCCTCTCCTAATTGGCTCATCCACCATTTGCATCCGGAAGTTATCATCAATGCACTGAAGGAACCTCCTGAACTGTGGATGGCTGGCTGAGTAGGCCTCCCAGCAAATATCAGGGTAGTTCAAGTCCCCCGTGACAAACAGGGCCTGCATTTGCGAGACCACTATCAGTTGCCTGTAGAAGGCCTCATCAGCCTCCTCATCCTGATCCGGTGGCCTGTAATAGACACCCACAACAGTATCACCCATGCCAGCCTGCCCCTTAATTCACACCCACAAGCTCTCAGCTCACTCCTGATCCGCCCCTAGACATAACTCAATACACCCTAGTCGCTCCCTCACGTAAAGAGCAACTCTACCACCTCGCCTCACTGGCCTATCTTTCCTGAAAAGGACATAGCCACATTCCAGTCATGTGAGCTGTCCCACCAGGTCTCTGTAGTTGCCACTAGATCTTAACATCTCCCTTATGAGGAAAGGCTGAGGGAGCTGGGTCTCTTTAGCTTGGAGAAGAGGAGACTGAGGGGTGACCTTATTAATGTTTATAAATATGTAAAGGGTGAGTGTCATGAGGATGGAGCCAGGCTCTTCTCAGTGACATCCAATGATAGGACAAGGGGCAATGGGTGCAAGATGGAACATAGGAGGTTCCGCATAAATGTGAGGAAGAACTTCTTCACAGTGAGGGTAACAGAACACTGGAACAGGCTGCCCAGAGAGGTTGTGGAGTCTCCTTCTCTGGAGACATTCAAAACCCACCTGGACATGTTCCTGTGTGACCTGATCTAGGTATTCCTGCTCTGGCAGGGGGATTGGACTAGATGATCTTTTGAGGTCCCTTCCAATCCCTAACATTCTGTGATTCTGTGATTACCCCCTGACCGAACACGGATTTCTAACTCCTCCTGTTTATTCCCCATGTTGCATGCATTGGTGTACAGGCATTTCAGAGAGCGAGCTGAGCACGCCAGTTTCACCCTAGGGGGGTGGGAGGCCTCCTGGTCTTCATCAATACTAGAGCACTGCCCTAGTGGTGCAAGCCCAGCTACAACCACAACCCCCTTTGAATCTCGTTTAAAGCCCTCCGAATGAGCCCTGCTAATACCTGTCCCAGAACCCTTTTGCCCCTACGAGATAAACCTTCCCCAGTTATTACTCTCAGGTCTCTTGTCCTATAAAACCAGCCCTGCCTGTAGCACCAGTCTCGTAGCCAGGCATTTGAGTGAATCCTCCTATTCCATCCCATGTTATCACCTGAAAATGGAAGGAGGGAGGAGAAAATAACCTGCGCCCCAGACTCTTTCACCAACCGTCCCAAGGCCTTGAAGTCTTTCTTCATCCCCCTCGGGCTACGGGATGCAGCTTCCTCCCCTCCTGTCTGGAAGATCAGTAATGGGTAGGAGTCTGTCGACTGCACCAGGTTGGGGAGTTTCCAGGCGATATCCCTGATTCGGGCTCCAGTTAGGCTGCAGACCTCCCTGTGATGAGAGTCAGCTCTGCATATTGGGCCCTCATTTCCCTTTAGGAGTGAGTCCCCAACAACGAGAACTCCTGTCTTCTTCCTTGTGGAAGAGGTTGTTATATTTCTGTGAGGTTTTCCTGCCTATGGTGAGACCTCTGATGTAGGTTGCCTATCCACCACATCCCCATTAGTCTGGCTATATTCAACCAGGACCTCATATCTATTTCTCAGAGGCACCTGGGGAGGCGAGGAGGGCAAGGAGGGTGCTTGCCTTCTGCCACGGCCATTTACTTGCCTCCACTCACCCCTTTCCTTTAGGATTCTGTCATCCTCCTGTGAGAGGCAGAATACAGGGGCACCTCGATCCTGGGTGATTTCTGGCGGGTGCTCCCGTTTCTTTTGCAGGGAGGGAAGAGCCTTGCTCCACCAGTCTGTCTCCATTTCAGACTCCCTGATGCTCCTAAGCCTTTCTACTTCAGCTTGAAGCCTTTCAACCAGATCTTGCAGTTGTGCCACTCAGCTGAGTAGATCAACTATCTGCTCACAGCGCAGACAGCCCACTGTTACTAGGGAGATGGTGTATCATTCCCTGCAGCCTGCTGCCTGCACAATTGCATCCTTTTGTGGGAGCTCTGTCTGGGTTCCCACATCCAATTTGGTCTTCCTCTGCCTGGTGGAGACCATTGTTCTTTCAGTGGTAAGTGCTCACAGGAGCTTGTCTCTGTAGCAAACAGTTTGTAGCACCTCAGCTCCTCGCTCCCCTCCCTAGTTCATGGCTCCTTATCGCCTTCCCCTTGTGCCCTGCTCGTGCGAACTGCCCCGTGCAAAGTGCCGTGCCACGCCTTACAGACGTGCCACGCCCCTGTTTGCCCACTCCTGTTTGCCTGCTCCGGGTCACTCGCGATCCCCAGGCGTGTTTAAAAGTCTCCCACGCGGCTCAGGGCCACGCCTTTGCCCCGCCTGATTGGCTCTTGCCGACTTCCTGGAGCCGTTGGGGCTTGGGCCGCGAGTGGGGGGTGTTCCTGGCTCAGGAATTCCTCTACACAACACAATTAAACCCTCACCGCCTCGGCCTTACCTCAGTTTTGTCGCTGTTGCTGCTGCCACTGCCTCACCAACTCACTGATTGCAGTGGGCTTCTGCAAAATTACAAGTTTTTCAAAAAGAAAAACCAACAACATGTAAAATGCATTTACTAAAATGCCTAATGAGAATTTAGAAGCAAAATAAAATTACCAAAAAAGTAACACCAATGTTTTCTAACCTTCAAGAAAAGGACCAGATTCATTGGTGCGCTACTACAAATGTTTCCTAAACACTAATTTAGAAAGTTTCAAATGTTCAGAGTATGTTGGTGCTGTTATGAGTCATTTATGTGTCTCTGTATTGCTTAAGGAAAAATGTGTCCAATTTATAGTTATTAAGGTGTATTTTTTTTTAATGTTCATCACACAAACATTATAGATAGCTAAATACAATCTCATTACAACTTTCTTTTTGGTCACTAATGATGAGTTGACATTTCTGTAGCATGATTCCTCTGTCCTATTTTTAGCGTACATTAGGATGAGACAAATTGCATCTTCTAAGTGCTTGTTTTACTCCACTACCCATAAAGGAGTCTGTTTAGTTCATGTAGATGTCTGTTCTATAAATATCTGGGGTTAGATGAGATGAACCAGAGCTTTACTGATGAGGCAATGCAGTACTCAGTGCCTCAGATCTCAGCCTCTAGTTAACTTATGCTGTCATTACTGCCCAGCAGTTTGAGATACAGAATTCTGCTGTCTGAGGAGCCTCTTTGCATCTTTCTCAATATGATTTCATTCATTTGACAGTTCTGGACTTTTCTGATTGGGGTACAATAAGTGTTTAAGTAAACAGGGAATGACTGAAAGCTGAAAGGGGGTAATTTTTATCTTCTTTCTGTAACTGCTGAATCATTTATCTCTGCCTTTTCACCATTCTTTTGCTGATATTAAAAGGGGAAAACTAAGTAACTTTGTGCAGCTAAAGCCAGGTTATTGTTTCTAGCTTCTACTCTTTATTGGAATGCAGTGGTTTAGCACTCTGGAAATCAGGACATAGAAAAGTATATTAAAAGTGTAGAAAGCTAGGACAATAATAAAGATTGTTGGCTTTTTGCCAGCTTAGGTCCTTGCACATTTTAGGAAGGTGTGGGTAATTTCTTGGACTCTGAAGCTTGTTTATTTCCAGAGCTTTTCCTTATGGTGGGTGTGATAAATATGGACAATTCATTTTCTCCACCTGCTTGGAACAACTGTTTTGTTTTACAAGCTGACCCATCCACTCAATCTGTGTAATACATCTGCTGAAGGCATGGTTACTGTAATGATTCAGAAGGAAGAGGACCAACATGGAAGCAATGCAGTTAGTACAGCTCGTTGTTATCCTATCTTTTGATCTTTTACAGTATGCCCAGTAAGATGGACCAACAAAGCATGACAGTTCATAATTGGCTCCTGGTCTGGCAAGGTTCTTACGGCTTCTGAAACATTTAGGGCTGCTTAAGTGTACATGCATTATTTAAATGTACACTATTGCATTCCTATAAATTAATGAAAATAACTTTTTTTTTTCATATATATTAATTCCTTGGATTGATACTGGAAACCGAAATATCTGAAAACAGAGAACAATTTAGTACCAAATTCATGACACAGAGATGACGTGTAAGTTATTATTTTAGCTGTTTCCTCATATGCTCTTCTTAAGGAATACCATGGATAGACTGAATTACCCATGATCTGCTATAGTAGCCACCCTTGCCAAGTGAGTATCCTAAACGGTTGGTTTGTGTTTTAAGGGTTTTTTTGGGGGTGGGGAGCATGGCTGTAATATACAACACATTCTGTGTTGACAGCAAAAAGTAAGATTCCAGTTATAAAGAATTTACACATGTAAATGAAGAACATGTTTTTCCTTTGGAATTAAAGAAATGCTGAAATTTTCATTTCTTGAAAAGCTGGAGTGCAGTTTGAATGTCTCTGAGGAAGGTACACCTTAGTTAAATGCAGATTATTGGGCCTGGAGTTCACAGTGGGTCACGTTAGATGATCTAATATCCTTTTCTGGCATAAATGTCTATGAAACTATGAATTAATAATACACCTATAATATCCTAGGCAAAAAGTAGAGTACATGATGATTAAGTCATTAATATAATGTTAACAAAATTCTAAAAGGAAGGGAAGTTACAGCCTAGATTACTATTACTGAAAACATGTCCTTAATTGCATATCAACTGCATTAGCTAAAAGATCAACAAGTTTGATTTGTGTGGAACAAAATATAAGGGAAATCTTATCATTAGTGGACTTTGCTTCTCCTCAAGACACTTCCAGGACAGACTTTTCTTTTAAAATAAGATCTGAAGATATTTCTTCTTTCTAATCAGTAGATCAGTAGTCAGAAAATTCACTCAGAGGTTCTTCATGCAAAGTAGGAAGGGTGATTTTATAACCTCTACGTTTGGGATGCTAACTTTGTGAAACATACCTTGGTCCATATTTTCCCAGCCCTTCCTACTTTGATGAAATGATTCTTGTGGGGATCGATTAGACAGTAACTTCATCACAGATCCTTCAATATATTTAAAATTCTAGTTCTCACTAGATTTGTAAAAATGTTTGAGCAAAAAATTCTGAGAAATATCACCAAGATATCTTTTTGGTACAAGACAGTGAAATAGCTATAAAAGTCACGTAGGAAAACAGGAAACTCCATTACAAATGTCTTAGAAACAGTGAGAGAAAGATGAAGGAGCAGAAGAACTGGGAAAAGTAATGAGGAAAGTTGGAGAAAATGAAGTTCCCTCTATATAGTTATAATAAGATATTGAAAGACTGAAAGAGTTGAAAACAAAGGAAAGAAATGTACGAGAGGATAAGATAGAAAGAATAAACATAGGGAGAAATGATGCCTGACTTTGATGCTGTTTTGAGTGTAACATTTCTCGCACAGCCTTGTCATGTTATAGTTTAGTTATATTTTGTAATGATGGGCAACAATAAGGTGATACTCTGTGAGCCTGAGAATAGGATACTTTTTCAAGTGCATATTTATTTTCCACTTATTATTCACAGAAAATGTGATCTATGGTTGTTACACTGATCCTATAATAATGATTGGTGATTTATAGCCAAACAATGCATCAGCTAAGAAGTAGACTCATTAAGATTTCATAGACTTTCACTGTCATTCATGTCTTACAGTCTTTTATTTTTCTCCACCTCCCCTCCCCCCACCCAATTTTTTTTGAGGGGGATAAGGGGATAGAGGTTTGCTGTTGAAGTTTATGTGCAAAAAAAAATTGTCATGGCACAAGAGAATGAAGCCATCTGTTCATTTTCATCAGGGACACAGTGCAAGCGGTAAGTTCCACCACTGGACTTAAAATCAAAGAAGAGAATATTCTCTTGATGCATGCAGTCGTTTCTTGTAAACATGTTTCTAAGTGTTCCAGTTATTACTGTTTGGTTTTCCTTGGCGGGATGTCCTAGGCACTAGGGTATAAACTGCTCTTCATCCCATCTAAATTCTTAATTCAGTCTTCACCTATGTTGAGGGGCTTCTCTTTCCCTGAGGCAGAGAATTCAGGTTATTTTTGAGTCTGATTATATTAATCATTGAACCCCAGAATGCTTCTTGTTCTATACTCATTACCCCTACACGGGGGACATTATTAATTGCTTCATAGTTGGTTACAGTTCTCTCAGAGTCAGTATGAATTCTAGTCAAAAGGAGTAGAAATGCTGATTTCTGTCCAGCATTAGAAATTCTGGACTCATTATAAAATATGACATTTCATTAATAAATAGGTACATGAGAAAAATAGAAGATCATGTGAATATATGTGAGAGTGCGAATGGGGTGTATTGCCAAGCACTTCCCCCATGCAGGACAATACCGTAACCCTTACCCCCCCACTTCTAGCAACCTTTAGTCGTGCCACTGCAGAATTCCAGCCTCCTGCACACTAAACCCCTGGTTCTAGAGAATGAGGTGTACTGTCAAGCACTTCCCCCGTGCAGGACGATATTGTACATAAATAGCCCCAGTCCCAGACTCTTTCCTCATACACCACAGAAGAGTCCTACCCCCAAGGAATACTTCATCAACCCCTTTTGATTTTTCTTACTTGGTCTGCACACAGAGTTGCCGGGTGGATTTCTCAAGGCCAAAGTACCCCCTATAGCCCTTCCTGTCCCTACCCTGCTGCTTACCGATCCTGCCGCTTTGAAACAGTCTCGGGTCTCTCGTCGACTCTCCGCAGAGCCACCATCACCGGTTCACAGGACCGCTGAAGCAGAGCGGGGTGCACCTTCCTGCTGCACGGCGGCGGCGGTCCGTCGCAGGGGACTTGTATCCCGGACGAGCTCCCAATTGTGAGAAACGAAGTTTTAGGCCGAAAAAGTTTGCTCAGGCGAGGATCATGGTGAAGCAGCTCCGTGTATTCGCGAGTGCAATCGCGGGTGCGCCACCGCGTGGCCGAAGTAGAGACGCGCGCCCTAACAAAGAAAAGAAAACATTTATATAGTATTTTCCCCCGACGCGGGTTATTCTCTCCTGTTTCTCCATTGGTTGGATACTCCAGGCCCACAGCCTATCCGATGCATTCTATTACAATAAGTTTCCAGAAGAGGTTTTTCCGGTTTCCATAATAGGTCTTTCTGTTACCGACCGGCTGTTTATGCATAGTTGTGGAATCTGTTCAGTCTGGATGGCAATATTTTCTCAGGTGCACCCTATCTCCTGATCCATGTAAGACACAACATTCTCAAAAACAGGTTGTTAAGCGTAGCTCTTGTCCTTCTACATTATCTGGTACCAGGATGTACTGAACAAGAAGGTCTTTATACTAGGCTCCTTTCTAATTTGGTACCTCTGTACAAGGCCTTGGTTTTTGGCTCTGAAGTACCGTGTAAAAACATAAGTCAGTTCTCACATCCTTCTACGTTATCTGGCACCTGGATGTACAAGGCCTCGGTGTTTTTCTCGGTTCTACAAAAACATGATTCTCACAACACTTTGCGAAAACACAAGTTAACTCTCACATATAGTTTAATAAAGCATAAGTGTATGAGTTACCACTTAAAGGAAACTTTACATTAATGGAGAATATATGATGTTATGACTAAGCAAACGCAAACAAACAAGAAAACAAAACCCAGAATGATGTGCTGAAAACCTATAAAATTTTTGAAGAATTATGGGAAGTGGTTTGGCCAAATAACTCGCAAATTTTTTTCATTTTTATTTTCAGTGAGTCACCATCTGTCTCTGGAAAAGCTAGCCAAAATTCATGAGTTTAACAAAATCATTTTGTAAGTAACATTTCATAATATTTTATTTGCAGATGATTGTTTGACAGTTTTAATAATCTTGTTACAAATTCTCTATCAGTCCTAAATATTGTCAGCTGACAGCCTTCTGTCTAATGAGCAACAGGAAGTTTTCATCCTTTTTGTAAAGTGTAATTAAGTGGTTGCCTTAAGACTAGTTTCACACAGCGATCATGAATTTCATAACACGGGCTAGGAGATTTTCTCATCAAAGATCTGTTCTCCTAAACTAGTCAGTTCTGTGTTTTTTTCTTTTGGACTCCACAATAATAATTCTCTTGTTCTTACTGCCTATTCCCTACATTGCATGTGTAAGAGGAAATTTAAGAATGCCAAAAAGGCTTGAAATCTCTATCAGGGAAGGGAGCTGCTGAGCCTGGATAGGACAATAGGCCTTAAAACATACTGCTCTTTGGGGAGAACGGAACGGCTGATCTGAGATGCACTTTAGCATGTGGCTAGCCACCAGAGAAGGGGAAAGGGGACTGAGGAGAAAAAACTGGACTCCGCACGATTCAATGTGAATCAAACAGAAGCCATTTTATTTTCTTTGTCTGTCTCTTTTATACAATCTTTCTTTCCCTAAACGCAGTCACGCATTATTTAATTGGTTAAAAGTCTCTAGCACAAAGTAAACATGCAGCTTAGTTCAGTTCCCGTTGGTTCTTAAGTTCTTCTCCCGCAGTATCCAATTGGTCACTCTTATCTGTTCACTCCTGCATTCCTTAGGGAAGCTGTCATTGCTCTTTCTTATTTTTTCTTCCTCTGAAGTAGCTTTTAGAATGCGGCTACATGCCTAGGCCAACATCCCGTATGGCTGGTTCACTATATGGTCATTCTCTTTTAAATACATTCCTACAATTCCCCCTTTTTCTTCTTGAGCTAGACATACATTCTTCGTGGCATCTTTAATCATGCTTGTTGCCTTTTTGAAAACACAAGGTACAATCATTAATACAACAGCGACCAATAATAAGTGGAATTCAATAATAGGTGGAATTAACAAAGAAACAAAGTCTCCCACAGAAGAGATGGGAGACAACCAAGTGAATAGGCTGATCATATACAAGTATCACAGAATCACAGAATCACAGAATGTTAGGGATTGGAAGGGACCTTAAAAGATCATCTAGTCCAATCCCCCTGCCAGAGCAGGAATACCTAGATCAGGTCACACAGGAACATGTCCAGGTGGGTTTTGAATGTCTCCAGAGAAGAAGACTCCACAACCTCTCTGGGCAGCCTGTTCCAGTGTTCTGTTACCCTCACTGTGAAGAAATTCTTCCTCACATTTATGCGGAACCTCCTATGTTCTAGCTTACACCCATTGCCCCTTGTCCTATCATTGGATGTCACTGAGAAGAGCCTGGCTCCACCCTCATGACACTCACCCTTCACATATTTATAAACATTAATGAGGTCACCCTCAGTCTCCTCTTCTCCAAGCTAAAGAGACCCAGCTCCCTCAGCCTTTCCTCATAAGGGAGATGTTCCACTCCCTTAATCATCTTTGTGGCTCTACGCTGGACTCTCTCGAGCAGTTCCCTGTCCTTCTTGAACTGGGGGGCCCAGAACTGGACACAATACTCCAGATGTGGCCTCACCAAGGCAGAATAGAGGGGAAGGAGAACCTCTCTTGACCTACTAACCACCCCCTTTCTAATACACCCCAGGATGCCATTGGCCTTCTTGGCCACAAGGGCACATTGCTGGCTCATGGTCATCCTGCTGTCCACCAGGACCCCCAGGTCCCTTTCCCCTACACTGCTCTCCAGCAGGTCAGCTCCCAACCTGTACTGGCACATGAGGTTGTTCTTCCCCAGATGCAAAACTCTACACTTGCCCTTGTTGAAATTCATTAAGTTTTTTCCCGCCCAACTCTCCAGCCTATCAAGGTCTCGTTGAACGGCAGCACAACCCTCTGGTGTGTCAGCCATTCCTCCTAGTTTGGTGTCATCAGCAAACTTGCTGAGGATACATTCTGTACCCTCATCCAAGTCTTTGATGAAGATATTAAACAACACCGGTCCCAGTACCGACCCCTGAGGGACTCCACTAGTCACAGGCCTCC
Organism: Podargus strigoides; assembly: GCA_028020825.1. Taxonomy (NCBI): domain Eukaryota; kingdom Metazoa; phylum Chordata; class Aves; order Caprimulgiformes; family Podargidae; genus Podargus; species Podargus strigoides. The sequence continues at coordinate 30,109,001 of CM051662.1, read as the reverse complement.
AACTAGACTCCGTCCCATTGACCACAACTCTCTGGCTTCTTCCCTTCAGCCAGTTCATAATCCACCTCACTACCTGATCACTAAACCCATACTTTACCAGCTTATCTACAAGGATGCTGTGGGAGACAGTGTCAAATGCTTTACTGAAATCAAGATAAACCGCATCTACCGCTCTACCATCATCTATCCACCTAGTTATTTCCTCATAGAAGGCAATAAGGTTGGTCAAACATGACTTACCCTTGGTAAAACCATGTTGACTGCTCTTAATGACCCCCTCATCCTTGATGTGCCTAGAGATAGTGCCAAGAACAAGCTGTTCCATCACCTTTCCAGGGATGGAGGTGAGGCTGACCGGTCTATAGTTACCCGGGTCCTCCTTCTTGCCCTTCTTATAGATTGGAGTGACATTTGCTATCCTCCAGTCCTCAGGCACCTCTCCTGTTCTCCATGACTTACCAAAGATGATGGAGAATGGCCTAGCAATGACCTCTGCCAGCTCCCTCAGCACCCTTGGGTGCATTCCATCTGGTCCCATTGATTTATGGATATCCAGATTGCTCAACTGATCCCTAACCCAATCCTCATCTACCAAGGCAAACTCCTCCTTTATCCTGACTTCTTCCGGGGCTACAGGGATCAGGGGCTCCTGGGGAAAGCCTGCAGGAAAGTAGCCCCACATTGTTTTCTCATGAAGCCTCCATTTGCAAATGCCAAACCTGACCGGGGCCCAGTTGCGGGGAGAGTCAGGAGGTCCTTCCCCAACAGGAAAACTCTGCAAAGTGAGTCCACCTCACAGACAGACACTCCACCCTTCTGCAAGTGGCCCCAGCTTTTGTGCCCAAAACAGGACACCTGGCACTCATTTACCCAAATGCGGGGCACCTGGGGCTTGTTTACCCAAGGGCTTTCCTTACAAGGCCGGCTGCACCTTGGAGGAAAGCCAAAAGGAAACTCATCACCTCCTTTTGAAGGACCATGGGAACCATCCATATGTGAGCCTATGACATCTGCGGATCTGGTTCTGACAGCCATGGTTTCACTCACTTTGCCAGTACCCATTTGGATCCATGACCTGTAACGACACATGCATATCCCCTTCCCCAGGTTATTAGCTGTGCCGGTCCTTCCGAAGCTCCTGTCACTCCATTTTTAACCATAACTTTACACTGTCCTTGTGTTACTTTGTCTAACTCCCCCTTCAATCCTGCTCCATGCTTCACGACTGGCGGTACTAGACTATCACAGAATCATAGAATCATAGAATAATTATGGTTGGAAGGGACCTCCAGGGTCATCAAGTCCAACCTTTATCCCATCATATTCCTAACCATTCGACCATTAGACCATGGCCTCAAGTGCCTCATCAACCCGTTTTTTGAACACCCCCAGGGACGGTGACTCCACCACCTCCCTGGGCAGCCTACTCCAGTGCCTAACCACCCTCTCAGTAAAGAACTTCTTCCTAATATCCAACCTGAACTTCCCCTGACGTAACTTGAGGCCATTTCCTCTCGTCCTATCATTAGCAATTTGGGAGAAGAGACCAACACCAGCCTCACTACAACTTCCTTTTAGGTAGTTGTAGAGGTCAATAAGGTCTCCTCTCAGTCTCCTCTTCTCCAGGCTAAATAACCCCAGTTCCCTCAGCTGGTATTCATAAGGCTTATTTTCCAGACATCTCAGCAGCCTCATTGCCCTTCTCTGAACTTGCTCCAGAACCTCAATGTCCTTCCCATACTGCGGTGCCCAGAACTGGACGCAGTACTCAAGGTGCGGTCTCACGAGTGCCGAGTACAGGGGCACAATCACCTCCCTACTCCTGCTGGTCACACCGTTTCTGATACAGGCCAGGATGCCATTGGCCTTCTTGGCCACCTGGGCACACTGCTGGCTCATGTTCAGCCGGCTGTCAACCAACACCCCCAGGTCCTTTTCCGCCAGGCTGCTTTCCAGCTGCTCTTCCCGAAGCCTGTAGCGCTGCATGGGGTTGTTGTGGCCGAAGTGCATGACCCGGCACTTACCCTTGTTAAACCTCATGCAATTGGCCTCAGCCCATCGCTCCAGCCTGTCCAAATCCCACTGCAGAGCCTCCCTACCCTCAGGCAGATCGACACTCCCACTCAACTTCGTGTCATCTGCAAATTTACTGAGGGTGCATTCAATCCCCTCATCCAGATCATCAATAAAGACATTAAACAAGACTGGCCCCAAGACCGAGCCCTGAGGCAGACGTAAAAAGTTCAGTACATATATAGCCTTATTCAATCTATCTGCAGGTGGCAGTCCTATTTCTCCCCCTTTTTGTTTTTGAAGCAGGCACTTGACTGCCTGGTTCATCCGTTCTACAATAGCTTGACCCGTCGGAGAATGTGGAGTACCTGTAACATGCACTATGCCCCAAAGCTGGAAAAAGGACTGAGTGGTTCGAGCCACATATCCCGGTCCACTGTCGGTTTTGATTTCCCGTGGGATGCCTAGGGCCGCCATTGCAGAACGCATGTGCCTTTGAACATGCTTAGTAGACTCTCCAGTTTGGGCTGTGGACCATACAGCAAAGGAAAAGCAATCTACACAAACATGTACGTACTTCTGCCCAGGTTAATGCTGCCTTCTGAGATTTTCCGCCGGTGTCTGTAAATACCATATCGCCCCGTACCGGATGCTCCAACAGTCTGGGTAGTTCTTCTAACTGACCAAGCTGCAATATACTGAAATATTTATGAGGTGGCAAATGCACCTTTAATTCCCCATTATAGTCTAACAATGCTATCTGTAACGATACTGAGTGACGCAACGACCACTGTAAATACTCGGCTACTAAAGGCATCAATATAAAAGAGGGTTCAAAGCCAACTATTTCTACAACTCTATGCCTACCTTTCATTACTAACTGTGCTAAAGCTGCTACTAGCGTAGTGATTGTGCGTTTCGGCTGCAGTGACAAAAACACCCATTCCAAAATGTGCAGTGGGTCCTTCCCTGAAATCCACTGCACTATCAAAGCAAAAGGATGTTGTTCACGATTAATAATCAATAGGCCTATCCCATACTCCAGGTTCCAGCGATGCATGTAAGCTGTGACAGTCTTAGTGCTTATGTGATTTAAAGCTTGCTTTGCTTCTTCTGTTAATGTCCGAGGTGCCTCGGCACCACCTCCTCCTTTCAACAGTTTCATTAGCAGCGCTAGCTCTGCATTGGTAAGGCCACATACTGTCCTTACCCAGTTAAGAACTCCTAACAATTTCTGGACATCATTTAGGGTACATACTTCTGTTCGAATTTCTAATTTTTTGGACCTAATGGTTGCCTTGGTAATTTCCCAGCCAAGGTACCTCCACACCTCTGTTTTTTGTACCTTTTCAGGAGCTATTTGCAGTCCTCCTAATTTTAGCAGTTGTTCCAGCTCAACTATTAACCGCTCCCTGTTCAGTTGCTCCCTTGCTATCAAAATATCATCCATATAATGATATATGAGTAATTTCGGATATGCTTTCCGTATAGGAGCAAGTGCCCAGGCCACATACAATTGACACATTGTGGGTGAATTTTTCATTCCTTGTGGTAATACTACCCAGTGATATCTTTTCATGGGTTCACCTTTGTTTACTGTCGGTAGTGAAAAGGCAAACTTCTGATAATCATCTGGGTGCAGTGGGACAGTAAAAAAGCAATCTTTCAAATCAATAATTAATATGTCCCAGTTTTTTGGAATCATGTTTGGAGATGGTAGACCTGGCTGCAAGGCCCTCATATCCTCCATTACTTCATTGATTTTCCTAAGATCATGCAATAATGGCCACTTCCCACTCTTTTTCGAAATTGTAAATATTGGAGTATTCCAGGGACTTGTGGTTGGTTTGATATGGCCTTTGTCCAATTGCTCCTGCCGGTATGTGTACAGGGGGTGATGACGTCCATACCATTATAGAGATAGTGCCTGTAAAATCAGAATCAATTACTCCAGGTAAGACAAAAAGACCTTTTCGGGTTGTAGATGAATGCCCTAACAACAGGGCACTCAACCCATGTCCTAGCGGACCGTTCATATTAGTTGGGATACATTGTACCTGTGAATCAGTCAATGTTGTTTCTATTGTTGTTTCCACATCTACTCTGGCACTTCCTGCTTTGGCGGCGGAGACGCCATCCAAGCAGCCTGAGACCGGATTTCATTGCACCTGGCCTCAGAGCACTCGCTACCCCATTTCCCAAAGGTGTCCCATTCTTTCTCCATTTGGAGCAACATTCACTAGCACAGTGCCCATAGTTTTGACAGCGATTACAGACGCCATCAAAGCCTTCTCCTGTTTTTTTCTTTTTTGGAGCTTTACATTGTACCTTAATGTGCCCAGACCTTCCACAGTTGTAACATTTTGGGCCTCGTTTACCGTTACCTTGTTGTACCAAGGGCTGGATAGCCTCAGCAAAAGCTGAGGCCATGAAACGAGCATGTTCTTCAGGTGTTCCTACCCGCGAACAAGCATCCATCATTTCAGCAATACTGGAGTTTTTAGGCAGACTCTGTAAAATACGCTTGCAGGTTGGGTTAGAATTTTCAGCACCTAAAGACATGAGTAATGCTTCTTGTGCAGGATCAGACAAAGGTGCCCTATCAAGCACATTTTGCAACTGATCTAGAAATTGCATATATGGCTCATTTGCTCCCTGTTTTACTGAGGTATATGGGGGTGTTGTTTTTCCATCTTCAGGGAGAGTCCTAAGTGCCTCTCTTGCCAGTTCAGCGGATTGCCGCAGTATAGCAGGATCTAATCGAGCTTGGCGCTGGGCATCGGCAAAATCTCCCTGACCCATAAGCATGTCAATAGTCGCTAATCGCAGTGGATCTCCATCTGCACGATCTAAATTCGCTGTTGCAGCTCCTACTGCATCCTGCCACAGAACTTCCTGCATTGGTGTTAGTATCATTGACATAAGTACCCTACTATCAAAAGGAGTCATAAGGTTAGTCATGAAAATGTTATGAATAAACAATTGAGTGTACGGCGATTGTAGACCGTTCTGTTGTACTGACTTATGGGCTTCCTTAATTAACTCCCATGGGAAGCCCACCCAGTGGTTCGGGTGTCTCGAACCTCCTGATGTTCCCCCCAGCATTACCGGGAACACAGTTGGAAGGATTTCCCCTTCGATTAATGCATTTTTAATAACTCCTGTGCATCTTTGAGCCAGATCAAATCCTTTCCCCACATTTCCCGCCTCCTACCCCCTCTCCATCTCTTGTCCCAGCTTGCCCGCCCCGCAACCACGCTCCTTTTGAAATCTTGCAATGATTTTCTCCTCCTCCTCCCTCAGTCTCTCCCACTTGTAGTTGTCCGTTTCTAGCTTTTCCAGCTTCTCCAACAGTTCTTGTGCCCAAACAGGCCGTCCACTGCTAAGATCAGGCGGCTTGGCGGGGGAGGTGGGCGTGGGTGGTTTAGAAGGAGGTAATGGTGGATACTCTGGCCATTCACTCAGGTGAGGTGGTTTAGGTGGTGGGTTAGATGTTTCAGGAACATTTGTTTCAGGCGGTAGGGGGAGCGGCGGTGGCGGCACGGGCCGTTTTTCGTCTGTGTCCATTGCCTCTTCTTCCATCCCGGACACCTCTCCCAATGGGGGCGCCGCTGGAATAGGGGGGGACGGAACAGGCATTCGGTCGAACACTCTGATTCCGGCAGGAAACGCTCCCGGTGGCGAGGGCCCTGAAGCCACGAACGCTCTGGCCGCTGCCGCACTGCGCGGGGGGGTGGCGGGGGAGGGGGGGGAAATGCCGATTGCGCCGCTCCGCTGCGCTGGGTACGGCCTCGCTGCCGGCTGCTGTTGCCTGCTCAGCCTCCATATCTTGTAAAGTTGTTAAAATCAACCGCCAAGTGGTAACTAACCCTTTTAAGTCTTTTTCTCCTCTGCTGACCGCCTCCCATAGGCACTTCCCGATTTCTTCCCATGTCTCAGTTCTAAAAGCATCTTGAGGCTCAGCAGGGAATCCGTGTTCCCAGCACCAAATTAACAGCCTCCGGAGCAGTAAGCTCATCATGTTTTTAATTCCTCTCTTAGAGAGTATATGTGGGAGAATTTTCACTATGGCACTCTTTTCTTTCGATACGTTGTGCCCCATCTCCACTCCCGGCTGCTCACCTCACTGGGTGTCCCGTTGAGACGTATGTTTCTTCCTCCGGATCGGACTCCGATCCGCCCTGTCTCCAGTCCTGCCGTGCCATCTATCTCCAGCCGACCCTTCTCCTTCTGGGCTTTTCCCCTGTACCTTCTTCTCTTGCTGCGCAAGTCGGTATCACGTTGGGGTCACCATTTGAGGAGAAAAAACTGGACTCCGCACAATTCAATGTGAAGCAAACAGAAGCCGCTTTATTTACTTTGTCTGTCCCTTTTATACAATCTTTCTTTCCCTAGACGTGGTCACGCATTATTTAATTGGTTAAAAGTCTCTAGCACAAGGTAAACATGCAGCTTATTTCAGTTCCTGTTGGTTCTTGAGTTCTTCTCCCGCAGTGTCCAATTGGTCACTCTTATCTGTTCACTCCTGCATTCCTTAGTGAAGCGGTCATTGCTCTTTCTTAATTTTTCTTCCTTTGAAGTAGCTTCTAGAATGCGGCTACGTGCCTAGGCCAATATCCCATATGGCTGGTTCAGTATATGGTTATTCTCTTTTAAATACATTCCTACAGGTGACCACTGAAGTCAAGATAAGCCTTGGTGTGGCATTTGTTAATACAAATGTATTTGGTATTGCATGCATATGGACTAACTGAAAAGTTGATTAACCTTAAGTTTTAAACGGTGGAATATCTATAGACTACAAAATTGAACTAACAGGCTGCTGAGCTAACATAATAAGTAGAACATATGATAAACAGTGGGATAATGATGCGATTACATCAGGTGCAGACAGAAGGAAGAAGGAACGGACATTCCTGATTAGTTCTGAGGATCTAACTCCCCAGAGGATCATTTTCAGCACGAAGACATGATGACCAAGGACACAGCAATCAATTATCTCCAGACTGAGAAACAAACTCAGCAAAGGTAACAATCAGTCTGCAAAACTAGGGAAGTAAAGAACAGAATAACACTATCCGTCTTTTGAGGGATAAAAGACAACTCAAAAGACTACTAAACTTCGGATGTAAGGAAAAGCAGCACTGCAGGTATCAGTGGCCCAGAGTCAACTGCTGTGGAGGCAAGCACCTTCGCCAAGTCACCTTGATGCTCCAGCAGGTTTCCCTGCGCTGGTTTCCTTGTTGCTGGTTTCCCTGTACCATGGATGTGAACTCTAAGGACCAAGATAGGAGTCTTGTTAACTTAAGTGTGTTGGAAGAACTCAGGGATATGGGACTGAGGGAGCCCACCATACCCATAATACTATTCTGTTAGAATTTTAATGATAACATGATGTTAAGTTTGTAGTAGTTATACACAGCCATTGACATAATCGAATTAGTCATTTTATAAGATTGCTATGATTATATTTTCTACTGCCATTCTCATAATTATCTTATTGCCATGATTTCTTACTTTGTCACGTACATGAATGTTGTTGAACTGTAGTTGTACTTATTATTGCTATGCTTAAGTGCTAGAATTTCCAATCAACAGAAGCTATTAAACATCATGTATACTTCCTCATATTTGGGAAGGAATTTGTGAGGAATATAAGTCTGTTGTCAGAGGATGCAGGGAGACAACGCGGAAAGCCAAGGCCTCCTTGGAATTAAACCTTGCAAGAAAGGTCAAGGACAACAGAAAGGGCTTCTTCAAATACATTGCAGATAAAACTAACACTAGAGGCAATGTAGGCCCACTGGAGATAGAGGTGGGTGCCCTGGTGACAGAGGATAAAAAGAAGGCAAAGTTCCTGAATGCCTACTTTGCTTCTGTCTATACTGCTGGAGGCTGTCCTGAGGAGCCCAGGACCCCTGAGGCTCCAAAGGAAGTCAGGATAGGGGAGGAGTTTGTCCTGGCTGATGAGGACTGGGTTAGGGATCAGTTAAGCAACCTGAACATCCATAAATCCATGGGTCCTGACGGAATGCACCCGCGGGTGCTGAGGGAGCTGGCGGATGTCATTGCTAGGCCACTCTCCATCATCTTTGTTAAGTCGTGGGGAATGGGAGAGGTACCTGAGGACTGGAGGAAAGCAAATGTCACTCCGGTCTTCAAAAAGGGCAAGAAGGAAGACCCGGGTAACTATAGACCAGTCAGCCTCACCTCCATCCCTGGAAAGGTGATGGAACAACTTATCCTGGGTGCTGTCTCTAGGCATATCAAGGATAAGAGGGTCATTAGGGGCAGTCAACATGGCTTCACCAAGGGGAAGTCATGCTTGACCAACCTGATAGCCTTTTATGAGGACATAACCCGGTGGATAGATGATAGTAAAGCAGTGGATGTGGTCTGTCTTGATTTCAGTAAAGCATTTGACACTGTCTCCCACAGCATCCTTGTGGATGATAAAGTATGGGTTTGGTGATCAGGCAGTGAGGTGGATTGTGAACTGGCTGAAGGAAAGAAGCCAGAGAGTTGTGGTCATTGGGACAGAGTCTAGTTGGAGGCCTGTATCTAGTGGAGTCCCTCAGGGGTCGGTAATGGGACCAGTACTATTCAATATATTCATCAATGATTTGGATGAGGGAATAGAGTACTCTGTCAGCAAGTTTGCTGATGACACCAAACTGGGAGGAGTGGCTGACGCACCAAAAGGCTGTGCTGCCATTCAGAGAGACCTAGACAGGCTGGAGAGTTGGGCGGGGAGAAATTTAATGAAATATAACAAGGGCAAGTGTAGAGTCTTACATCTGGGTAAGAACAGCCCGATGTGCCAGTATAGGTTGAGGACTGACCTGTTGGAGAGCAGCATAGGGGAAAGGGACCTGGGGGTCCTGGTGGACAGCAGGATGACCATGAGCCAGCAATGTGCCCTTGTGGCCAAGAAGGCCAATGGCATCCTGGGGTGTATTAGAAAGGGGGTGTGGTTAGTAAGTCAAGAGAGGTTCTCCTTCCCCTCTATTCTGCCTTGGTGAGGCCGCATCTGGAATACTGTGTCCAGTTCTGGGCCCCCCTGTTCAAGAAGGACAGGGAACTGCTTGAGAGAGTCCAGCGCAGAGCCACAAAGATGATGGAGTGGAACATCTCCCTTATGAGGAAAGGCTGAGGGAGCTGGGTCTCTTTAGCTTGGACAAGAGGAGACTGAGGGGTGACCTCATTAATGTTTATAAATATGTGAAGGGTGAGTGTCATGAGGATGGAGCCAGGCTCTTCTCAGTGACATCCAATGATAGGACAACGGGCAATGAATGCAAGATGGAACATAGGAGGTTCCGCATAAATGTGAGGAAGAACTTCTTCACAGTGAGGGTAACAGAACACTGGAACAGGCTGCCCAGAGAGGTTGTGGAGTCTCCTTCTCTGGAGACATTCAAAACCCGCCTGGATGCGTTCCTGTGTGACCTGATCTAGGTATTCCTGCTCTGGCAGGGGGATTGGACTAGATGATCTTTCGAGGTCCCTTCCAGTCCCTAACATTCTGTGATTCTGTGATATCATTAATCTCTTTCCTTGCTGGATAAAACCTCTGCATGCTGCTGAAAACTATCCTGCTAAAAGCTTGCCCATTAAATTCCACTTCCTCTCCTTACGTTTCTGTATTCAGCCTGGCTCCCTTTTTGCCTTCTGACCTTCATTTTTGTCTTTTTATTAGTGCTCAAATGCTTTCTAATAAAAATCTTCATTTCTTGGCTCTACATCTAATCTCACGTCTCCTTTTGCACCATATTAACCCTTTTATTTTGCATAGACTGCCTCAGGTCTGCAACAATGCTATGGTTTCTTACCAGACTTTATCTATGCACATTTGTCTAGCCTTTCCAGACACCTCTAACTTCGCTTCACTTCTAATCACAGATTCCTGAACCACTCTCCTGAAGTTATATACCAGAATCCTGCTGACATTTTTTTTCAGTAACTCTCAGTTTACACAATGTTATGTGTTTTCCTTGAAACTGAACATCCTATGCCCCTCTTAATCTCTGTCTAATCATCTAGCTCCAAAAATATCTTTTATCTTCATTGAATTCAAATAGGAAAATTTGCATCCTTATCTCTGCTCTCCACTTTCTCTTGCTGCCTCGGCACAAATAGAGTTGTTGACTGGTTGTTTAAGGGGAACAATCCTTTTGCTGTTGCTTATAATTCTTAGACATAGAGCTACCATGATGCATGAATATCTGCTGAGACCTAGCCATAACATGCTCACTGCAGATGGAGTGTTAGGGAATGAAGCTGTGAAATTCTGATTTTCAATTGAATATATATTAATCGCAATATTTTTTTTTTTATGATGTGCAATTTGGCTAAACTCTATTTTTTCACAGACATGGCAAAAATCCCTTTTTCCTGGCAAATTTCATGTGCCCAACTCAAAGCATGAGGCAGATACATAGAGCTTTTTAGAAGTTTCTAGATTTTTTTAACATGGATAAACCCCCAGATATTCACCTTCAGCCACTTTCAGAGAAATGTCTAGCCTATAAGGGCTTGATTTTTCTTTTTTTCTTTTTTAACTAGTCATACGTAACATTTTAGAAGCTGAGTGTTCAGATGATTACAATTTATCTAATTTTGGTTAAGTAATAAGACAGATAGAAAAAGGGTGCTATTCTTGGAAACATTAGGAAACCTCAGTAAGTAATGCTATCACCCCTACTTGCTGTAATTAGTACAGTATTGCATTACTTTAAGTGTAAAAAATGTTGTGTGGTTTTAAAAAATCCCATTGAAATAAGTTGCACAACATATTTCTTGTCTCTTCTAACATTTGATTTAATAGTATACAGGTCTTAGTTTGATCTGAATTTCTAAAGAACATGGCAATATTTCCATATAATACAGTTTGGACTTAAGGACTGGTGAAGACAAGGTTTTTAATCAGTATCAGTTTCTCCACAGAGAACTGTTCTATTCTTTGTTTAATACCAGACCGATTTGTCTGCACATTGCAAACACAGTGATTTGCTTTCCCAGCAAGCAGTGGTATCATGTTTTACCAAGATGACAACTGTGTTTGAGAGACAGAAATTACTTTAGAAATTGATATCAGTGCCCTGACAGCTAATGTTCATTAAGAGATACTCAAGGCATTTTTATAAGGATAACGGTATTAATCCCATTTTTCTGGTGAAAATCTAGTTTGGGTAAGTTGATTCTGTGTGAAACACCCCTATACTTCTCTCTGGAGAGGTTATTAATCATTTACCTTATTAACAGTCTGCTTTTGTTTTTTTTTCTTGGGGGATGGTAGAGGGGGTTATTTTTGGTTTTACAGAAGTTTTGTTATAGAGGATAACTACCATGCTACACCACAGACACACATGCATTGAAGTAGTGAATGATCACTTCACACAACAAAAAAATTCTACTGAAAGAATAAAAAATGAAAAGCAAAGAATATAATGAAAATGGAAGTTACTTGCATGAAAACTAATGAAATAAAGGGCCTTACAGATACAGTAAACGTCTGTGGTCTATAACTATAGAAAGACAAGAAGATTTGTTAGAAAAACAGGTAATTTGTGGGATGATATTTTAAGGTAGATTCTTTGTACTCCTCAACCAGTTTCCAAAAGTCATTTGCAGACATGACTGAACTGATGCTGGCTAATCTAAGGGCAACTATTATCTCTTCATCCTTCCATGAATGAATTTGGGATATGAATATTTTTCATTTTATTTTTAGGGAAAAAAGACACTTTGTGAAAACAGAAACATAACAAACTTTGATGAGCATAGTAATATCACCAAAAATAGTCTCTACACTTTGATACTAGCATTAATATTTTTCCATTATTTTGTTATCAGGGTCCAAATTGTCAAAGAACATCTAAAAATTACATAGGGGACTGGAGGGAAGAGAAATCATCAGGATCTACCTATGTCTACATATATATATTTGCACAAGTATATGAATCAAGGAAATGTGCTAAGGCAGATGCACAAATATTTTTCACATGGAAATAACCATTCATACAGATTTATACATCAAAAATTAGCATAGTCTCATCTATACCTGACTCAGTTTGGAATATTCTTATACTCTGACAAAGTTTCAAATAAATTAACTGAAGTCGCATACACTTGACAGAACTGACTTTGCTATCTGTTTGATAACTTAATATTTTTAATGCTAAACTGTTTAAAAAGTGTTTGTATTTTAAAATAATTTATATGTCTTTTGATGGGGGCTGATGATTTTTGTGGTAATTATATGAATTATTGGCTGATAATTCCATCTCTGTCTGCTTCTGTGTACGTATTGACTAATGGAAATCAGTATTTCATTTGTTCAAAGATATCAAGAATGTAAACTTTAATACTGTTTCTAACCAATTAGCTGAGAAACCCTTAGTAGGTAATGCCTATAAAATATAATCATAATACAGAGAAGTGACCCCCTGAAAATGAATAATTGCTAAGATATACTGATAAGCAAAACCCCAGCTGGTTTAATGTGATGGAAGCACATTTTAGCAACTCCCAGCTATGCATCTGAGCTGTAAGTGTAAACAGAACCAGGAGCTGAAAACAGTTAGCAGGAGTATAGATGTACTGACAATTCAAGAACACACTGCACCAGAAGTGGAAATTTAACTTGAAAGCATCTTAACTTTGGTGAAGGGGAAGGAGTAGAAGAGAATGATTTTTCTGAGAATTTAGATACTTTACTCATTTCCTGTATTTTCTGACATATACTGTCTCACTTCTTGAGTTAGCACACTTAAGGCTCCCAACTGATGTGCACACTTAATATGTGGAGAATATCCATTAACTTTCTGACATACAGTTAATATTTTCAGTGACTATGTTCCAAGCATTCATAACAGTCCCTAACATACAGGGCCACCCCACCGCCTCTCCTTCCTTGTCTGTCCCTTCTGAAGAGCTTGTAGCCATCAACTGGAGCACTCCAGTCATGTGAGACATCCCACCACGTTTCCATGATAGCCACCACGCTGTAGTTTTCCTGTCGCATCATGGCTTCTAGCTCCTCCTGTTTGTTACCCATGCTCCATGCATTGGTATAGATGCACTTCAGATGGGCTAATGTTCCCAGTACCTTTTTGTATTTAGAGGTCCTAATTCCAGCCAGACAATTCACAGGTGTTACCACGGTTACTAATCCATCAATATCCCTTGCATATTGGCTGCCCTGCATGTCTCCATCCCTTACCTTCACTGAGATGGCAGAGCGAGGGTCCTCACTAGCACACAAACCCACAAACCCTGTCAGTCTTCCCTCGGGCTTATGTCTGGGAGGTCCAGTTTTGTTCCCTTCCCCCTTCAAATCTAGTTTAAAGCTCTCTCAGTGAGCCCTTCTAACTCCTGCCCCAAGATCCTTTTCCCCCTCTGGGATAGGCACAACCCATCTGATGCCAAAAGGTCTGACGTCCTGTATACTAACCCACAATTGAAAAATCCAAAGCCCTGCCGGTAATACTCTGAGCCACGCGTTCATCTGCTGAGTCCTCCTGTTGTCCTCCTCATCCATCCCTGCAACTGAAGGGATGGAGGAGAACACAACTTCCACCCCTGACCCCTTAACTAGTTTCCCCAAGGTTCTGAAATCTCTCTTCATTGATTTCAGACTTCTCCTGGTCACATCATCACTACCCAACTGAAAAACCAAGAGTGGGTAGTAATCTGTAGGTCTCACCAGTGTGGGGAGCTTTCCTATGAGATCCTTTACCCGGGTTCCAGGGAGGCAGCAGACTTTCCTATGAAGAGGATCCTGTCTGCATATTGGGCCTTCCGCATAGGGAGTCACCTATGAAAATGACCCGACTGGGTTTTTTATTGGAATTAGTTTTAATACAAGGCCTAGGGCGACCTGACCTTGGTGGATCTTCGTCCTCTTCCTTATTTGCCTTGTCCTCTTCATCCTTTTTTGATTTGTTCACAAGTTCCAGGGCCCCATATCTGTTCTGTAGGGGCACCATGGAAGGTGAGGGAGGCCAGGAGCAGATTTTCCTGCTGCCCTGAGCAGGGACCTGCTTCCACTCTCCCCCATGTCTTAGGTCCCCTCTTTCTGCCTGGTAGCAAGAGGGTGGGGGATCCCCTGCCTCTTTTGGAGCCTCCATCTGCTCCTTTTGTTTCAGGGGTGCTAGGGTGCTCCTCCACCAGTCGATTTCTCTTTCACACTCCCTGATACTTCTTAATCTTTCAGCCTCTTCTTTGAGCTCTGCCACCAGGCTGAGCAGATCATTCACCTGATCGCAGCACACACAGGTGTTGTCGCTGCTGCCCTCCAACACGAGTGACAGTCTCAGGCACTCCCTGCAGCCGGAGACCTGGACCGTTGCATGTTTCCGTGGCAGCTCCGTCTGGGTCACCACGTTATTTCTGGTGGTGGTTTTCAACCGAGTGGAGACCATAGCTCAGTCTTCTTGAGGAAGGCGATGAAATGACCACTAGCTAAGCTAGGCTCTAGAGCCAGGAGAAGGACTGCGCCCTGCCCGCACGCCTTGCCTGCTCGCCCTGCCTGCGCCAGCTGCCGTGCCGCGCCCTGTTTGCTCCCTGGGAGCGGCTCTTGTACATGAGGGGCTTGGGCACCGTCACTCTGTCCCCGCCCGCGCTGAATCACCGCTGCCCGCGTCTGCAGCTCGCTCTTCCCGCTTGGGGTGGGGGGTGGCGGTCTGAGGCACCCTCTGTCCCCTCGGCTTCTGCCTTCTCGGCTTCTGCCTTCTCAGCTTCAGGTTTTGCCGCGTTTTTTTGCCGCTTTGGGAGAGGTCCCCTGCTGCGATCCTCCGCTTTGGAGCCCTTCGCCTCCACGACTGCGAAGGAAGAAGGAACAGTCGCTGCCAAAAAATCTTCTAGTTGCAGACAAAAATTATGTGGGACATGATGGTAGGGATATCAGTCTTCATTTTATTTGTGTGACCAATCAAAGAATCCCTACAATGGAAGAAAGCACAATGTTGCAGAATGTTGGAGTAGGCGAGGGAAGCAAGACGCAACTCAGTATGAGTTATAAGCAAGCTTCAACACTTTATTCAAGTTCAGCTATGCCTTTTATACACTGGAGGTTAATTATGCCTACTTATGTCAAATTATGCCTACTTATCAATATTTGATTGGCTAAGCACAAATTATGCCTACTTGTCTATATTTGATTGGCTAAGCATAAAAGCTACATTTGCATGTTCCAGCCTCTTGCGGTTATCTTCTTCTGGATTCTGCCACACTGGGTGTAAGGATGGATGTGAACACGTGGGCAGTGAACGACCACAGCTGCAGTTCATCATTACAGTTGGGGTCTAGGTGGTGAACAGCATTTCTTTTCCTTCTTTTATTCAATGTAGATGTTATATTAAGCCATGCTCGATGGGTAGGAGCTAAGAGTGTTAATTTCCCTAGGTAACATGGTCCCCCAATTGAATTGCGTGGAATTCCTTGCCAAGCTCTGTCTCCGCATATCAAAAACATATCTGGGGGTAGAGCTTTGGCAGTGTCATTACTCCATACAGTGTCTCGCTGCCCTGTGGTGTTTTCTGCCCCCCAAGCCCCTAGCCCTTGTTGTGTAGTTTCATTAGTTTCGCAATAATCACCTTTGTGTGCAAACTTATAATTCTGACTGTTTAAAGGGTCAACTCATGTCCAGCCAGTCCAACTACTCGTCATGCGTATGGATCCTTTCCCTAATTGAATTGTTTGATATTGATTTCCAAACACAAAGCAGGTTTTAGTCCAATTTTTTGTATCGCTACCAACGGATTGGGACCCAAAAAGTTCTAATTCTTGTGGGTCCCATGGAAGGGTCACGTTCAACTTATTAATTATCTGAGCTGTGAGATTAGCTATACAGTCGGCTGGTTGGGACACGTTATGCATAGTGTAGTTGGAAAAACTGTGGAATTCTGCCATGTCTGTTATGGGAATTCCGATTAAACACGTTTTAAAGGGAGCAGTGGCTGTTTGCATGCTCAAACAGAATTCTGGGCTATGTGTGATGTTAGCCCAAGTTACCCACATATTCTGCCTGTTCTCTATTCTATGAAGTGGAGTTGTGGGTGGAACTTGCGACAGCATCCCCATCGTTGTCAACAGGAGAAGGTGCAACCTTGGTCCATTTCGCGGGAACCCATTGCGGACCTGTGGGAGTAAGCACACACATATAACCCCGCCCTATATATTTCACTTCAGCTGGACCACGCCATTGACCTGTCTGGGGATCTCGATACATCACTAACATAGATTTCTCAGTCTCTGTGTTGACCGCGCGACCATGTATCTGCGCAGGGGGTGCCTCCTGACCTGAAAAAATGCACAAATAGTTCATAACAAATAATGTCTTTGACAGTCTCTCTTGGACCTCAGGCACATCATTAAACTTATCTATATAATGCTTTAAGGTTTGTTTGGCGCGTTCTACAATAGCCTGTCCCGTTGGTGAGTGAGGAATTCCAGTTATGTGTTTTACTCCCCACAGCTGGCAGAACTTTTGCATCTTTTGACTCGAATATGCAGGTCCGTTGTCCGTCTTGATCTGTTGCGGCACTCCCATGACTGCAAAGCAGCTTGTTAGATGTCGGGTTACATGAGAGATCTTCTCCCCCACTTGAGCCGTAGCCCATATGAATTTGCTAAAGGTGTCGATGGTGACATGCACATACTTGAGCCGCCCAAAGCTGGGTACATGAGTGACGTCCATTTGCCAGATTTTGCAGGGTCCGAGACCTCGGGAATTTACTCCCATGCCTAGCCCTGGTCCATGATGACTGCAGCTAGGACAGGCCTTAACAATGCCTCTTGCTTCATCCATAGAGATGCTAAACTGATGGAAAAGTCCTTTGGCATTTTGATGGAACATATTATGAGCTTCCCGGGCTTTGACGAATTCACTCAGTGGCACGGTGATTGAGACCAGACGGTCTGCCCATTCATTTCCTTCTCCCAGTCCTTCTGTCCACTTGTGGCTCCGTATGTGGATCACTGCATACGCACACTGTCGTTGTTGAATTGCAGTGTAGAGTTGTCGCAATAGTGTGGACAGCCGTTTGTTGTGACAGTCTTTCACACGAGCATCTTCAATACGTTCCACTATGACTGCCACATACAGGGAATCTGTCACTACATTTAACTCTGTGTTAGGCCAGTTTAGAAATACACAAACAACAGCAGACAGTTCCAGCGTTTGTAGTGAATCCCCTGACTCAGCGGCCAAAAGGTGATGGTGCCATTCATTATTTTGTGTCCATGTAATGGCCGCACGCCGGGATTTTTTGCCTGCATCTGTGAAGGCTGTTATTGCCCCCGGTAGTGGGCGCATACTTCTCTTGGGTACCTTAATCCATTTTTGTTGGCTGATCCATCGCAAGGTTGTCGATCGCAGTTCATCTGTTTTAAGCTCTGCCGCTTGAGTTAGCAGACTAACTTGCAATGCTTGTGAGTGTTGCAGGTACCATTCAAGATCTTTCCATTTTATTGGTAGCTGAATAACTCCCGGTTCTTGTCCAGTGAGACTTAAGATTCTTGACCGACCTTTCTGGATTAATTCTGCCAGATTGTCGATTTTTGACTGAATTGTTGTTTTCGGTTGGATACTCGTGAAAAGCCACTCAAGAATACTAATCTCCCCCTTCTTCTTCCCGCGCTGGGTGAGCGCACCGAGCAGTTGATTAGTATTGTTCAGAATTGTTAAGTCTATGGGATGGTCTGGACGTAACCGATCAACCCACCGTTGCGTGATCTGAGTGGCAAGGCGTTGAATGGTTTGCAGTTGTTCAACAGTCGGATGGACCTTGCGTGCAGGGTTGGTGCCTTTTAGGAGTGGTCGCAGAACATCAAGGTCACTGTTTGTGAATCCGATGACAGGGCGCAGCCACTGCAGGTCCCCTAGCAACTGCTGTGCATCGTTCAAGGTGAATAATTGCATTTTAATCTTCAGTTTCTGCGGTCGGATTTGACTGTCACTAATGCACCACCCAAGATAATTCCACGTTGGGGTTCGCTGAACCTTGTCAGGCGCAATAATTAGGCCGCACTTGTGCAGGCTTTGCTGCAACTGTCTTTCCTGTGCCTGCGTGAAAGGTGTTTCTTGCGCCAGCAAAATATCGTCCTTATAATGGTAGATGATGGTTGTTGGCCACAGTTCACGGATCGATTGGAGTGCTACATCAACAAATAACTGACAAAGGGTAGGACTGTTCTTCATACCTTGTGGCAAAACTGTCCATTCATATCTTTGAGCAGGCCCTGCTCTGTTGAACGATGGAAGTGTGAACGCAAACCGTTGCATATCATGTGGATGCAGACTGATGGTGAAAAAACAGTCTTTGAGATCAATAACCAAGAGGTGCCAGTGCTCTGGGAGCAGTGCCGGATTGGGCATTCCAGGTTGTAGGGCTCCCATGGCTTGCATTTGTGCATTCACCGCTCGTAGATCACGAAGGAGTCGATATTTTCCTGATTTTTTCCGAATTACGAATATTGGGGTATTCCAAGGACTTGTCAAAGGACGAATGTGGCCTTGGTGCAGCTGTTCTGAGACAAGTGCTTGGGCCTGCAGAAGACTTTCCTGTTTTAGCGGCCACTGCTCGACCCATACTGGTTCGTCGGTGAGCCATGTTAACTGGATCGGGAAAGTCCACTGGGCAGTGACCGCCCCTAAAAAGGGTCATTCGTGAGATGCAATCCCAGCTGAGAAAGCACATCCCGTCCGATGAGAGCGTCAACTCCGACGGGCAATGACAAAATGTTCACAACTGCGTGGGCTCTTTTGTCGTCGATGGCGATGCGCACAGGAGAAGCGCTGCATTGTACTGTGGTGGTTCCTCCCACACCTTCGATACCTGTGGCAGCTGGACGACATGGCCAGTCAGGTGGCCACTGTGTGGAACTAACAATGGTGACATCAGCACCAGTGTCCATTACAGCGGTTAGAACTATCGTGCCCCACTTGTAGGTGAAAACTGCCTCCACGGTTGGACGTTGACCCATCTTCAAAGAAAGAAGTGCAGCAGTCCCCGTGGATCCAAATCCTTGACTGCCACGCTCTTTGGTCGAGGCAGGGGCAATGTCAGCTGTCAATTGTGGAAGCGGGATCAGTTGAGCTATTTTGCTTCCTTGTGGTACGTGGATAGGCGGAAAGTCCGTCTTTGCCATTATGATGATCTGTCCTGTGAAATCTGCATCAATAAGTCCTGGAACAATGAAAAGTCCCTTTATAGCAGTCGAAGAGCATCCCAATAGCAAAGCTCCTTGTTGTTGTCCATTGATGACAATCGGCCCTGTAACTGTTGTCGGAATCTTATACATGGCGTAGTTAATTAAGGTGACATCTACAGCTGTTGCCAAGCCGAGACCGAGGCTCCCTCTGGTGGCTGGCTGTAGGGTCGCAGCGGGGCGGGAAGCGACGTGGCGGGCTGTGCCGGAGCCGCAATTGTTGTCGTCGCGCAGCGGCTCGCGCTCCACTGGCCATTTCTCGGAAGACGGCAGATGCTGGTGTCATGGCAGTCATGCTGACAGTTGTCACAGCAAACACGAAGTTTTCTGCAGGTTCGCCGCACATGACCTTTTTCACCACATCTATAGCACTGTAGGGATCCCTCAGGGTTCAGGCGCTGCTGTCGGTTTGATGGATGAGGCCGTTGCAATGGAGCTAGAGCAGCCGCGAATGCCTGTGCCTGCAACGCCTGGCCCTGAGCTATTTCCCTCCCCACAGCCTGAATCGCTTCTACTAGCGTGGCTTGCGCGCCAGTCGGAACCCTACTCATTTGCTCTAGGATGTCCTCAATAGTCGCATCTATAGGCAAAGTTAATAAAATCCCCTTCGCTCGACTATTGGTGTTTTCCATAACGCATTGTTGCAACAACGCCCCCTTCATCCATTCTGGCACATCTGCCTCGTTTATGGCATCTGTGACCCGATCTACAAAACTTCCGAATGACTCCTCTCTCCCTTGTTTAATACTCATATACGAGGGAGTTTCAGGCGATGTTTTAACTGAACGCAAAGCATCTCGAGCCAAACGCATACTTTCCAAGCACACACTTGGTCCAAGTGCCATCTGCGCCGTTACGCCTTGAAAGGGTCCCTGCCCCAGCAATTGCTGAGCAGTGACACCGAATAGAGGATCCTTCATTTCCCTCTGCACTTGCGCCAACTGCTCACACAAACGAGCCCAACGACCCTGCCACAGCAGCAATTGCGACTGCGTCAGGATCATTCTCATAACGCTCTTGATGTCCTCCGCGCGCAGGATCCCCGACCCCCAGATGTAATTTAACATCTGAATTGTTGGTTCTCCTCGCAGACCAGACTCGTTAACCGTGTTCCGCAACTGCATAAGCAATTTCCAGTCAATCATATAGTGATCTGCATTAAATCCTCCCGCATTATTTTGCTGGAATACTACAGGGAACGCCTGTATCCCATCTAGATCTTCTAACAGTGCGCGATCCCCTTTTTCTATCGCATGTCTCTTTAACGAATGCCAATCTATATGCAACGCCCATCCCTGATCTTTGCCTTTTAACTGCTCTTCCCGAGTCATCTCTTCCCCGGCCGGCGGGGCAGAGGGTTCGGGCGGTGGCAGCCAATCGTCACCCGCTGTACAGCAGGCTGCCTCCGTGGTCTGAGGGGCTGTTTGAGGGGCAAACCCGGCCGGACCTATCACCTTCACCAGACCCCCAATCGCTGGGTTCGGATCTGGATCAATGCCTAGATAGATTTTTCCCGGGATGGTCAGTTGTTCCTCCGCCCCCTCTAACTTATTAGACGCGACCGCTGCAACCATTTTCTCCACCCGATACCTTTGCAAGCAGTTAGTAACCTCCCTCCATGGTTTCATCATTTTCTTAGCTACTTTATCATCATCTATTACCGCGTCCCATAACGCATCCCTGAATTTTCGCCATTCTGATACCTCGAAAAGCGTATTATGATCCGTAAAGAATCCCTTAGCTTTCCCTAAAGCCACAAGCCCCGAAAGATGCTTTAGGCTCTCTATCCTCCGCTTTTCTAAAGAGCGTAAAAGCAATTCACAGGCTACCTCACGCTCCATTGTTTTTTGGCTGGTCCAGCCGTAACTCCTCGAAGCCTCTCTCCGGTTCGGTAAACTCCTCAAAGCCTCTCTCCGCTTCGGTAAACCAGATAGCGATGGGAGGGTTCCCTCTCAGGGATCTCCCGCTTCAGGATGACCCCTACACCGGGTCTCCCGCTGTGCAGCACGAACACCCCTCTCTCTGGGTTTCGTCCCCTGGTGAGCATAGCCTTAAGCGGATGGCCGGTCAAATCTCGTCTGTTCTCTCCCCAGGCGCGGATGCGGAATCCCACTGCATAGCAGATCACCGATCTTCCGCCCCCCGGTTCGCTGCTAACCGGTGCACTGTTCTGCTCTCGCCTTCTCGGTCAGAGTTCCAGACCCCTCAGATGTAGCGGGGTCCCTGTTCGGGCGCCAGATGTTGCAGAATGTTGGAGAAGGCGAGGGAAGCAGGACGCAACTCAGTATGAGTTACAAGCAAGCTTCAACACTTTATTCAAGTTCTGCTATGCCTTTTATACACTGGAGGTTGATTATGCCTATTTATGTTAAATTATGCCTACTTATCTATATTTGATTGGCTAAGCACAAATTATGCCTACTTGTCTATATTTGATTGGCTAAGCATAAAAGCTACATTTGCATGTTCCAGCCTCTTGCGGTTATCTTCTTCTGGATTCTTCCCGCAGGTTCTACCTTGGAACTTTCCACCAGATTCGAGATGATTCTGACCTGGAACTTTCCACAAGCTTCCAGGTCAGAATGACCCTGGGAAGCTACTGCTATCAGCAGTACAGCTCCCGTTATCAGTACTGCTCGCTCACAGCTGTTACATTCAGCCCTGTTCAGCAAGCCATTCCTCCACAGGAGAAGATGATAGGTGTAGTGGGTTAAATTTGGCTGAATCCTAGATGCTGACCAAGCCATGGGTTGAGATAAAGACAGGGAGATAACTCAGTAATTACCATCATGGGCAAAGAAGACTCAAGTTGAAGAAAGAGCAATTAATTTTTTTGCCAACCAAGATAGAGTAAGATGGTGAGAAACAAAAAAATAAAAATACCTTCCCTCCACCCCTCCTTCTTCCTAAGATCAATTTCATTCATTCATTCCTGACTCTTCTACTTCCTCCCCGAGTGGTATGGGGGGATGGAGAATGGGGATTACAGTCAGTTCATAACACATTGCCTTTGCTGCTCCATCTTCCTTACACTTTTTCCCTGCTCCAGCATGGCATCCCTCAGGAGGGATACAGTCCTTCATGAACTGCTCTAATGTGGGTTCTTCCCATGGGCTGCAGTTCTTCAAGAACTGCTCCAGCATGGGTTCTCTCCATGGAGTACAGTCCATCAGAAACATACTGCTACAGCATGGGTCCCCCATGGGCTGCAGATCCTGCCAGGAGTCTGCTCCTGCATGGGCTGTCCAGTTTGTAGCTTCCTTCAGGGCATCTCCACCTGCTGCAGCTTAGGGTCCTCTATGGGCTGCAGGGAGGACAACCTGCATCACCGTGGTCTTCTCCACAGGCTACAAGGGAATCTGCTCCGATTCCTGGAGCCCCCAGTGCTATTCACATGTTAAAAATACTTTTGTGACCCCAGGGTTACTTAGGAAACAGGTGTGGCAGGAAACTTTAAATCTGTGAATCTACATAGAATTGTTAGCTGTTCTTTCAGTTTTTAAATGTACAGGTAATACCGTATCAATATTCAGAGTGGTATAAACTATTATTTTATGTTTGGCCATTTTAAAAATACATCAATTTGCTTTTCTTTTCTTCTATAGCAATATTAAAAATCTCTTGTCAATATTCTACTGTCCAAAGCGTAGGCAGCCCTCCCATGATGATCTATAAAACAATTGAAAGGAGATCATCTTGCCCCTGTATACAAAAAGGTATCGACCAAATTAATGATTTATACTTTATTAGTATCTGAGAGAAAAACATAAAGCTGTTAAATTCACTTGCAAAACAGCTGATCTTTAAAATATATGCAGCTTCATGGTTGCTAGTGTAAATTAGATATGAAAATACCATTACCCTAAAAGAAAATGACAATGACCTAGCACACAATCATGTAATTAAATTAAGCCCCTCAGCTTCTATATCATACTAAAAATACATACATCTATAGTAAGAAACGCTCTGGGATTGAACAAGTCTGGAAATTAGAATAAAAATTATTCTTTCTTAAAGAACATAGGAGACATGCTAGTGTACATGAGGAAAATTTAACTCTGAAGCAGTATTAAACTATTTAATTTGTTAATGCAACATTGTCAGTTAATGTTAACGTAACAGTGAACAGATCCTCAACTGGTGTAAATTGGCCTAATCTCATTAAGGATAACAGAAATATACTAATTTACATTTGAATATGTCCTTAGGGCTTTTTTGTTTTGTACTCATCTGTTCATGGAGCTCGAAATAACAGGAATACATTTCACCAAGAATTTTAGTCATCTACAGCTTTGAAAGGTATTCTGTGAATAAACAGAGATATAGCTCCTATCAGCATTTTCCTAATTGGGCCATTCCTTAAAAAATTCCAGGAAAACAAACATTCTCACTTTCCTTATCCTTCATGTGTTTTCACAAATGAGAGAAAAATGTCCGTCAGGAAGATGTCAAAAGCATATACTTCATCTACCTGTTTTCATTATTACTGTGATGATTCACTTCAGTTGTGATTCAATTCAAGACCCAAATCCTGGACAGAGTTAACTGAAAGCATCAAGACATTTGTTATGGCATGTTCATTCTTGTCAACTGCCCTTTAAATATAAGAATAGAGGGGTGGAAGTGAAGTTGTTTTGTTTTGTGTCTGTATGTTTTTCCAAGTTTAAGATTGTTTTGTCTGGCATTTCAAAATTCGCTTCTGGTCAACCTACATCAGAAGACAGATGTACTTGCTCTGGACCAATCAATAATTTAGGTCTTAGTGAGGCAAATATCTTAAACTGGTATAGCAACTGGTTGATATAGCTTACTGAAATAGAAATAGCACTTGATAATAACTGAAAAGCTTATCTCAAATTCCAAACTTCTCCCTGTATTCATTAAAAACACTAAAACTGTTGTCTGAATGAGTACCAGAAAGTTTCTCGCATGAAAACTGATGAATGAATTAATAATACTCCAGTTCAGTCTGAAATTATTTTGATTATACTCTTCCAAATCTGATTTTTTTTTTGCACAATCAAGATACTGATAGATGGAAAAGGCTTCTTATGCAGGATTTCTGCTTCACTCAAACCTAAGAAGCACAAGTATGTAGAAATGTTTGTCTCCCACTGATTTTATGAAGCCTCAAATAAATGTTCTCAAATTCCACCTTAAGGAACTGTTTTGCCAATTAGTAGGCCCAGTACAAAAGACACAGCCAGCAGCAAAACAACAATCCAGTGAGTAAGTTCTATTTCATGTAAAGGACTCAGAATATAGGGGATTGCCGGGGGTACAAACAAGTCAGAGAGATCACAAATAATAGATATCAACCCCAGCAACCCCAGGAATGACATAGTATCACTCATAATAGATGGAACAAGCAGAGACACAAGGTAACCCACAGAGAAAATGGGAGACAACCAAGACAATAAGGTGGTTACATATGATAGAAGTAACCCCATGTTGCCTCCCCACAAAGCCCGCGTTTGTACGTGCCAGACCTGACTGCGATCCAGTTGCATGAGGAGTCAGGAGGTCCTTCCCCAACAGGAAAACTCTGTGAAGTGCATCCACTCCACAGACAGACTCTCCAACCCTTCCTGCAAGTGGGCCCAGCTTTTATCCCCAAACAGGACACCTGGCACTCGTTATCAAAATGCAGGGCACTTGGGGCTTGTTTACCCAAAGGCTCTCCTTGCAAGGCCGGCCGCACCTTGGAGGAAAGCCAAAAGGCAAGTTCATCCCCTCCTTTTGAAGGGCTGTGGGAACCACCCATATGTCAACCTTAATTTAGGGCTTGGGGTTCAGACCCCAGCACTTCAGGAACCAATGAAGTTTCACTGATGATTGTGAAGCTGCTCATGTCTAAGTACTGTTCCAAAGGAGTAAGTATGTTGTATACTATTAAATACAGATATTTTCATTTTCATCTTAGACCTTATCCCTCGTTTTTCTAGATGTGTTCTTACATGACTTTCTTCCCTCTGTTGTCTTGTGTCAAAGCACACGATTGAGTCTTATACTAGAAACTGTAGATTTCCATGCACAAAATTTAATCAAATTTTGACATAGTAATAAAATGCGTTAAAACCCTAAACACAATGGTAATCTATTAACCCTGCTTTGTCTGATAGTACAACCAAGAGACTGATCAGTGCAATTTTTTACAAGCAAGAAAGAGCAGCTAACAGAGAACTCTTGCAGAAGCTGTGCTGGGAAGAAGTGCAGAAGTTACAAAAGACACATTCACCTTTCAAGAGTAACTGAAACACAGTCTCTTCCTCAGTAATCTTTGTTGTACCACAAGCAGAGTGTGCCAGGGTTTACATTCCTTCCAGCTGGCGGTGCAAATCCAGGAATCTAATTTCATGTCAGCACATGTCACTGCTTGCCAATGCAGCTTCCCTCCCCTCATAGTTCACCTAATATAATAATCACATGCAGACTGATTGTACATTGGCTTTCCATCAGCTTTCCCGTACTGTGAAGAGCCTATCAGATATTGAAAAAAAAAGAAGAATTTCAGGTAGAGCAGACACAGCTAGGTATATTCAATTGCTAAATGTAGTATTGTTTTGGACACAGCATGTAATTTTAAAAAAATAAAATAAAATAAACAAAACCTTATATTTAAACAAAGTATTGTTTGTTCTTATTAACATGACAACTTACTCATGTCGGACCAAGTTCTGAAACTTTTAAAAACATGCTTCATTAGGAATGCTGCTAAAAAAAGAAATAAATAAGAAAAATGTACAAAATATTGATAATATCATTAAGAGTTCCAAACATTTTTCCAAGAAGTAGAGTTAGACAAGCATTTATTTAAGGAACCAAATTTGCCTCTGAGAGCTTAAAACAAGCAAACCAACAAACAAAAAAACAAAAAAGGGAAGTGTGTTTTAACAAAGAAATATACATGGAATGAGCTAAATATACATGGAATGAGCTAAAAGTCTAAATGTCAGAGAAATTTAAACTCTGAACTTCATCTGGTTTGGAAACCAATATCTGAAAGAAACAAGAAGCTTTCAAAAAGGTATGTCACATAGAAAATTGCAGTAGAAGATATAGACTGTATCCATGGCTCCTATTTTCATTTTATTTTCAGAAGACTTTTAGACAAATCGGGAAACACTGTATCATACTACAAAAATTAAAGACTTTCACAACCTACTGTGCATGTTATTTGAAAGATCCCATATATGAGTTCTCTCCAACCTAAAATCAGATATAGTGCAGGTAAATTTAAAAGCAAATGGCTGGACAGTTCGTTGCAATGGATTCAGGAAAGGGAAGAACTTTGTTTCTGGTTCCTCCTAGCAAAGAGGAGAGCCTGAGTTTCTGGTTGGTTTTTGGTTTGGTTTTGGGTTTAGTGGGGTTTTTTGGGTTTTTTGGTTTTGTTTTTTTAAGACATGCCTTAATAACGGTATTGAATTACACAGAATTGTTAACATATTGATACAGGGTAAGAATTTTCCTACTGCATCACCCTCATACACACCTCTCTACTCCAAGCTTTCCACTCTTCCTCCTGCATGATGGAATATTAAACAAGGGAAATTAAAAGACCAAAATAAAAAAGCATAATGCTTCTGGGGTTTATAATCCTCATATTCCCAACATCTATTCGCTGCAGAAGTAGACATTTAGAAACAGAGTTCCATTACTTATTTTTTTTCCTGATCCTTTAAGTACATTTATTTTGCCTTTCTCTCAATTTTGATTACATTTATCACACAAGAGAGAATAGGCATTGCCTCCTCAGCCAGCAAGTGACTGAAAAATCTTATAAATAGGCTGCAATCCACCTGGAAAGAACATATGATAAGTAACTGGATGGTGACCATTTATAATTCTGTAATTTTTAAAACCTAAAACTGTAGGCATGATTATAAATACATCTTTATAACCTGCTAAGCTAAAAGAAGAGTTACCCTTGTGGGACATCTCCATTGTTGATTTTAATGACATATCTCAGTGAAGATGACAATGTTCAGAAGTTTGATTTTTAGGACAGATTCAGCGTCCTGGAGGAAGAAGTGGTGATGATAATTTGTACTGTGCATGCTGGTTGCAGAAAATAACTGTATTTGGCAACATTATGTGTATTAAAGTTATGGGCTGAAACACTCTGAGGCATTTGAAAAATGGAATATAACATTTTACAGTGCATGTTTAACAAGCTAGATTTGAATTATTGTTAGTAGTTAGTAGCAAAAGATTCTAATATCACAGAACACAAGAAAATGAAAACTAAATATGAGGAGAAAAAACTTATATTTTCCTTGAAGGGAAAAAAATGCCTAGTATATTAAGCATTGCAGCACTCATGTACATTGTGTTTCAATATAATTTCCACAGAGGTCGTATGTGACCACTCTGATCATGATTTTTGGCATTACTAATAAGTCATTTCTACATATTCAATAATCTAATTTCCATTTGATTATCTCCGTTGTACTGACTGATACTCAAAACCTTTGATGGATGTTAATATGGGAAACATTAACAGACAGAAAACCAACTCTTAGAACTATAAATTTATTGCCTGCTTAATTTCTAACAGCTAGAAATGACATCTACGAGTTTTTCTGAGATTTCTGGAGAACTGGCAACATAAATAGCTTTTCCAGAAAGACTTTATGGAGTTTAGTTCTAGACATTCATTTTAATTAATATTTCCACATGTTAAGAACTCAAAATATTTATGAAGTATAAACTTAGAAAGTACTGCTACATTTCATTATGTATTATGAAGATTTAAATTTTCCACTGAGCAGCATTTTGCTTTTTAACAAATGTTTCCTTCTGTCAAATATTTATGAAAATGTGAGTTAAAACTCCTGTTTTAATGTAGAGATTGATTTTTTTCACCTCAGGCATTGCCCCTTTATTGAAAAAGATTATCTGTGTTCCCAAGTGCACTTTTCTGTTTTTTCGATCTTTAATATCATAGAAAAGATGGTAGAATCTAAAAAACTGATTGCTGCACTATAAAAATCCTTCCTTATCATTTAAGAAGATTAATTCCACTTTATAATAAAGTATTTATGTTTGTAGGTAAGGCATACATTTGAACATATTCAATAAGTCTTGGAGGATATCCAGGGAACTCATTAAAGGCCATGACCCTGAGTAAACTTTATTTAGCTTGGAGGTTGCTGAAATAATGTAGTGTTTTTCAGAGGTGATAATATAACTGCAGAATACTAAATACTTTTTGAAAAAAAGTTTTTCTTAGGAAAGTAGTTTTACATTAAATTCACCTCTGCTTATACTCCAGATACTTTTAATTCACTAGCGAAGTATATACAATAAGACTATAGAGAATAAGAAGGATACCGTTGTTCATATTTGGCTGAAAACTCTTATTCTATGTATGCAATGACTTCCATTTACACACTCACGAAGTCAGTTATATATAAAGGAATGTTATGACAAAAAGGAAAGCTTTAAGAAGGTAATCTGATCTGGGGGAGTGTAAGAGATTGTTTCTAGGCGAGTTGCCTCAAAGGCAGATGTCTCCTCCAGAAAACTGATCCAGCAAAACCCACAGAGTAACTGTTCTACATAGAGTCACTTCATGCGGTATTTTGTAGAACCCTGTAGCAAGTACCCTGAATCTGCTGTCTTGTATTTTCTCTCTATTTTAGTTGTTTGTGCCATAAAACATTTAGTTAAAAAAATGGGTTTTCAAGCCAGCAGTTTTTCATGGATTCTTCTTTTTTTTTTTAAGAAATGCAGTTGGAGATTGAGAGGAATGATTCCAATGCTAATAGTTAAGAACTAGTTAGTATGCATAATTCATTATTAAAATCTGTGGTTCTATGCAATCATTCAGCTATGATGCTGACTAAGTCACTGTGTATCCAACTGAGAGTAGAGTGACTGAAGTATTTTTAAAGGAGAATAGCAAACAGTAGGTAGTGAATAATTCAGATCTGGATGACGGAGAGATTTCCTCCTCCTGATGTTGCTTGTTTTCCTATTTTTCTAGTTGTTTTCTTTAAGAAACTCAGTGTTAAACTCTCCTCTAAAAATAGAATGCAACAAGAGTAGTAAACTTATCTCACCAACATGTATTGAGTACATCATGTTTGGACACTTCCTTCCTTATAAAAGCTTTTTTTATGTCATAAAAATATTTTTAATTTTCCAGGAATCTTCTCACTTATTAATGATTGTTTTATTATACCACCAGTCTCACATATTTTTCCCTAATTTATATATCTATTATATACATATGTTATAGTTAATATGGCTGATTGTTCAAATAAATTTTTCAGTAGCAAGTCCTCTGCTGCCTTTTTATATCAACCAAGAAAACACAGACCTTGACAACAGCAGCTTCCCATGCCAGGTAAATGAGACCACTTCACCGAAGAAGGGCCTTAAATGGCCTTGTAGACAAAACCACAAGAGCTAGTAGGATTTCTTTCAGGGACTGAAAGACAATGTCATGGTGAGATGTACAGAGAATCAGCATGATGCTCATTACTTAATCAGTATTTTAAAATCTTCTGGATTTTACTTTTCAATACAAAATTCCCCACTTCTTATTTAAGAAATATGTTGCTAGTTTAGGAAACTCTGGAAAGTTTTGTGTATTCTACCATTTGTTTTCTGTGTTTAAAATTTCAGATGCCTAACTTCAGCAACTGGTTATTTTAAAGATTTAACAAAACCATATTCCTGTTTGACACCTTTGATGAAAACTAGTTCTTTTAAACTACAGGGGCAATAACAGAAACATTATACTGAAAAATCCTTGGTGTGAAACATTTTTAAACTTTTGAGACAATTTACATATTTATAGGCAGTTTCATATTTCATGCCTATATCTACTGACTCTACATTTATGGACAGTTATTAACTGCCACACTGCAAGGCACTGAAACAGCTGATCGATAACACACATGAATGGGCTGCAGTCCTGCAGGATAACCCTGCTCCAGCATGGGTCTTCCATAGGCAGAGTTCCTCCAGGGAATATACACCTGCTCTTGGTGAATTTTCTTCCATAGGCTGCAGTGAAATCTCTGCTCCACTGTGGTGTCTTCCATAGGCTGCAGTGAAATCTCTGCTCCACTGTGGTGTCTTCCATGGGCTTCAGGGCAATCCCTGCTCCAGTGCCTAAAGCACTTCCTCCACCCCCTTTTTTCTGACCTTGGTGTTTGCAGGGTTTTTTCTCACACTTTTTTTTCTCTCACTCCTCACTGCCATGCAGCATTTTGCCCCTTTTTAAAATACATTTTCCTAGAGGCACCTCCATCTTGACTGAGGGGCTCAGCTGTGCCCTGTGGGGGGTCTGTTGGAGCCACCTGGAACTTATCATGTCTGGCACGGGGCAACCCCAGCCCTTCCTCACAGAGTCCGCTCTGCTGCTACCAAAACCTGGACATATCAACCTGGTACAAGAGCAAGGATGATGTGCTCATGAGGTTCAGAAAAGAATAGAGCAAGTGACCACTTGAGCCAGTGAGGGTCTTTAACCTCCAGCTGTGGGGTGGGAACAGTGCACATCCCAAAAATCAGCTACTGGAAGGACTGGCATGAACAAGGTGAGGGCCTCAACACTGGCAGCTAAAGCAGGACCATGGGACACAGTCCAGGTACTGGGTGTCAGTTACTGAGTGGGGGGCGAGTGTCTGTATCTTCCCCAGATGTGTGGGTGGAGTGCGTATGTTTAGTCACTCACAACCCTTTAGCTGGACTGTCTGGAGAGTAGTCCAGGCCAGAGTATCAGGCATGCATGGGATCCATGCAGGGAACCCACAAGTGTAGTGTGCCTGTGGATGAGTGAAGTGAGTGCTGTGCGTATGCAGCAAGCACTGAGCTGGAGTAGCCTGTAAGCAGGGTACCTGTGGGTGGGTAAGAGGTCTAGGGTGTGGGTAGGGGTGTTAGGCATACAGAAGTACCGTGCTGGTACTCAGGGAATCCACAAATGTGCATCTGCTTGTGAACCTGTAAACTGTTGTGTGTGTGCCTGCACTAGTGACCTCCTGCCTCTGCCAGCCCAAGAGGAGCATGGGACTTGACTGCCTGTGCTTGTATTTTATGACAGTCCACTATATAGGTGCTGTTGAAGGCAGTGCCTTGTCTGCAGCAAGTCTGGGTGACAGACTGTGTCAGTGTCCTGCATGTGTGTGTCTGTGTGCATTGCTGCAATGGGTGCTGAGCTTCCCTACTGCTTGTGCCTGCAAATGGGAAAGCAGCAGGTGTGTCCCTCAGCCCTGGTAGAGACCCTGGGTCCCCAGGCTGGGCTCCAGCAGCTGGGAAGAAAGGAGGCCCAGAACTGCTGGAGGAGGATGCTGCTTTTAACATCCTTGTTTCAAATCACCAGTTAAATCATGGCTAAATCTGAGTCTATAAGGAAATCCTATGACATTATTTTTCTTGTGGAATTAATGAGCATAGCATAGTTTTAACAGCACACTCAGAAGGAGAAAGAATAGTAACAATACATATGTAGGTCAACACCTACATAGCTTTAAAATATCTTATCGTCTTTTCATCCTGATACACTTCTGTCTCCTTAACAGGGATAGGTTGCCCTCTTATTAAGGGGTTTTGAATATTAGATTCAGACGAATATAATTAGCTTGAATAGTGATTGTGTAAGGGGGAAAAAAAGAAAAAATAAAACCACCTTCTTTTCAAGTTGTTTATTGTTGGTGTTTTCTGCTCATTTCCTCTTGACTTGCTCACCTACTGCAATAAGAGGCATTTTAATAGTATTCAGGACCAGCTGAATATGTTGAGTTGAATAGTAGCATGCTGTTTGGTTTTGACACCAAAGCTTAGTAAGTGTCTGTGTATTCACTGTTTCTTTCTAGTTCGATTTGGGGTTTTTTGTTGGGTTTTTTTGGTTTTCTTTAATTCTCTCAATGATCTAAAACTCAGTAATACCCCTATAACTAGTAATACCCCTATAACTCTTCGGATAAGAGTAGAGTATCAGTAGACACAGATCTGTCAGACAGATCTGGGATTAAAGAAATTGATCATTATAGAGTGCTGTCTCTGGAGTCACCTTTCACAGGTTCATGAAGTTCTTGTCAGCATGATTCAATTTCATTTACTTTAAGAACTGTGATGTAATGGTAACTATTTAACTAAAGGA
The DNA here is from genome assembly GCA_028020825.1 of Podargus strigoides. Taxonomy (NCBI): domain Eukaryota; kingdom Metazoa; phylum Chordata; class Aves; order Caprimulgiformes; family Podargidae; genus Podargus; species Podargus strigoides. Next base: position 30,076,660 of record CM051662.1, on the reverse strand, counting down.
ACATTGTATTAATTCTTGACATAGGTGCAGGCACAATCCTGTATTTTTTATCTTTTTTATCAGTCGTGTTTATCTCTTGGTTTATCCACCAAGTTATTAGTATATCTGTTCTGCTATTGACTTTCAGACACGCTGCTTTCTTTTGCATTTTCTGCCTCCCATCTCTAATTCTACCTTTCAGGTATAATCCTTATTTACTGAGGGGAAATTCCCCAAGTATTAAGTTATTTTAATTCTGTAAGTCTCCCTCTACAAAATCCTTCTTTTATCTCCCTTTTTAATTTCTTGAATGTACTATTAGGACACTAAATCAAATAAAAGAAATTCTACCTATGAAATTGAATTCTGTCTGGACTTTCCTCATTCTCTTTTAGTCCTAGTTTTTATTCTTTTGACTCTCCTGGCTTTTATGTTCTGTTTGTTGTTATCCCTCATGTCTCAGTTGCTGTTTGGAAATGGTTGCGATATAGATTAGGAGAATATTTGCTATATCAGCTTCAAAGCTTGTATGAAAGAAATGCTGCATTTTCACCATTCGCTGAATTGTCTTTCCAATGCGAAGTACTGTGTGAAGAGCTAAGAACTAGTTTTCATGACAGTGATTTTAAGTAGACAGAGTAGATTTCTTCCTGGATAATCATAGCCACAAAAAATGAAAGATGAAGCTTAGACTTTGAAATAAACAAAGCTGTATTCTTCATCAATTTTTGATGCTAGAGCTATACATTCCAGAAATACAGAATTAGGGGAAAAAAATTTAATAATCTTGTGAAGGGCAAGCTGGAAATCCTTGTTAGCAAGAATTTTTACCTGTTTAAGGCTTCCCTATATCTGATGTTGTGTTCTATGAACAGCCTGAAGCGTACAATATTGTTCAGTCCTTTGCTATCTGATCTCTTGATCTTTTTTTCTAGTCTATGAAAAATAGTGGATATAGTTCATAGGATATGGGACTTTGCATCTGAGTGAATGAATCTGTTCCAGAGTTTTATGCACTTATCTGAAAGCAACTGTTAGCAAAGTTACACTAAATACATGAGAGCTGTACCTCTTTCCAACAGGACAGTGTTCACCCTCACTTTTAGTTTTTGTATACATGAATTCTGCAGTGTAAGTCCACCTCCTATAAAAGTTTCCTCTTCCAAATTTGCTCTGCCTTGTTAAAAGTTTTATATCTGTGGTGTTATGTAGCTACTGCGAGAGATCCCTTTTAACATCTTTGAAATGAAAGAAATGACCTCTTAAGGTATCTAGAACAGACCAGAAAATAAGATAGAAAGCTTAACTTTTAACTGGATTTTCTATTCAAGTATTAGCTTTGAGTGAATAGATAGGGTATCTGACACCAGCAATAATCTATGTTGTTGTAACTAATTTTTTTTTTCTACAGAAATAGATTCTCTTCTAGATATATTTCATATAACTATAGTATGAATCCAGAATCAGTCCTTTATCTTCAAGTTTACAGCTATATGAAGCAAGAAGGATCTACTCTGGCATTTTCTTCTATCTATTTATATTATCTGTGATAACTATCCTATTATAAATTATTAGATTGAATAATCAATTTTATTCTCAGCCAAATAGAGAAATGCTTTTTATCTCAATTTCCTAAAGACAGTTGAGAAAAAAACACTTGTCCAGTAAAAACCTAAAAAAATTTCAAAATTTCAAAGTTCTTTCATGTAGTGGTGTTTATTTTCTAGCCAGCCCAAATAAAAATTTGTTAAAGATGGGATTATTCAAACTCATCTTTTTCCTTTAAACCTTAAACAATTTACATTGCATTTTTTTTCAGTTTATGTCTATACGGTGCATTCTTATTTACTTTCCCAGTAATAAGGATGATGATAAATTTTTTTTTGTAGTTGCTTTAATATTTTTTCATCTTATAATGGGATTGACGGTATGGACTTGGCTAAAATGCTCTCTCTACTTTGGCTGTGATTTCTGGTGCTTGTCTTCAGAGGAATCCTGTATAATCAATTCTAGGCAGTCTTTTTGACAAAAGAAATAATACTGAATAAAAGAATGCATAATTGTGCTGAGTGGATAAGAATTCAAGTGCATTCTTTTCTTTCTTTTTAAATTACTAATATTCCCTAGGAACCTTCTTGTGAATGAGATCCTGTTTGTCTTTTTCTTATCATGCTTTTGATGGGGATGTTCAGGAGTGAAAAGAAACTGTGGACAAAAGCTGCCTAAACCAGGGTCTCTTAAAATGCTTCCCTAAAATGCCTCAGTAACTTGATTGATCAGGCATATTAAATAATTGAGTTTCAGACATGCAATACACATGCAATATTTTTTTTTTAAAATTCATATACACAGGAGAGGGTTAAATATTCAGTTCTTGCATAGTTGCATGAGGGTAAATACATTTTATGTCCTTTTCAACCTGAAAGAAATCAAACTGTTTTTTCTCCTTTCTGGGAGAATACTCTAACCATAAAACCACAATCTAATCTGACTACACACTTTAAATATTTCTCCTGTTCAGATAGAAGTGTGAAGTTAATGTAGTTGGAAAGCAAAAACAAGTAAGCATGTAAAACTATGCACTAACCCACCGATACAGGTTTTGACCTGCAAGAAAGAAATCCCAAGTTCTGTTCCTAGCACCTTTTATGAATTTTGCATTAAGCAAAACACTGGATAAAATACAAAACCAGTTTTAAGTAAAGCTATAAAAATGTTACTTTTTAAATCCAGCTGCATTGTTGTGTGAGAGAGAGAAATCAGACAATCTTTTGGGCATGCAAACCCTGAAATGGATGCAGCCACCTTCATGCATTACATCTAACTTTATTATGTTAAAAAAGAAAAAAAGTATTTTACCTTTTGGTCCTGTTGGGGGAAAGACAGACATTCCTTGAGCCAACTTATGCAAAGAGGCTTAAATTCTCCCTGCTCAAATTTAGGCTGACTGTTGTGTGACGATGGTCACGTCACTGATTCAGAACTTAGCCTGCTGTCATGGTCCCTCAGCACCCTCATTCTACACAGTTCTCATAATCCTTTACATAGTTAGCTTTTTGATTACTTGCATTTTTTTCTGTTCTATTTTCTCTGAGTGGAGCTGCCTGGGGTTTTGAACCAGTACCACAAGACCAGGCTAAGTTCTTGCAAATATCCCTTCAGTCCAGGATAGCTTGAGGCATGCTGAAACAAAGGTCTGAGACTCTTTTCTGGCATCTCATTGGGCCTGAGATACTCAGCATTTAAAGACTCTTTTACATGAATATTTAACCTAGATGAGAATCCTTACAGGAAAGACCTCTTGGAATAGTCTTGCATGTATATAGTGTTGCATACCATGGGGACTAAGATGAATCACTGATTATACTACCCTGACAGTAAAGAATCACAAGGACTGAAAATTAAAGCTATTTGGTACTGGTGCTACCCAAGGGGATCTTAGCAGACAGACAAATGGTTTTGGAAGACAAAAACCACATTTCATTTCTGAGTCTCAGTGCTCACCACTAAGGTGTACTATATCCTAATGCTGCACTGTTTAAGTCTATTTCTAAATTCAGTCCCTTAGCTTTTAGGAGGAAGTATGGGTATAAAAAAAATGCATAAACATCTTTTTCTTCAGAGCTATGTTGAAAATAATATCCTGAAGCTCGGATAAACACAAGATTAGCTAGCTTTTAATGTTTTGCAAGATATAGTAAAGCTAATTTTCAGAATCTGCATGTGAATTAATGTTCCTAATTATTTTTAAACATGCCTTTAAGATGTGCTGCTATATGTACTCCACTAAGTGTTGCTAAATAACTTGTATGAAGCTGTGAAGACACTGGGGAACTGTAATCATGCCGAGCCACTGGACATAATTCCTATAGCTGTTCTGTGTAACATCATTCATTTTTCTCTAGTTTTAAAGGTCTCCTTGGATTGTTCCTGAAAACAACTTGTATATTTAAAGCAACTTCAGACTTGTGACAGTGAACTATGCTAATGATTCCTAATGTCTAATTCAGTGATTTTTTTTTGCCTCTTCTTAGGTTGGCAGAATGTCATATATTTTTTTAAAAAAAACCCAACCCTCTTCACATTCAGAAGATAGAAAGGAGAAAGCTACAAATTTCTGTTCATCTTGGTCTGTAATGTAAAGAGTTGAACTAGACTACAGTAGTTTCTTCTTAGTATATTTATATATATAATCTGACTGGATCTTTATTTAGACTTTTTTGAGGTCCCTGGAAATAATGAATTGGTGTAACTGATGTTTAGTAGCTCCCTTTAAGATTTCCTTTTTCTTGTAGTAAAAAATGCATAAATAGAAGATGTACTTTGATTTAGACTAGTTGTTATCAGACTCTAAGAGTTTATGAAAGATAAATCAAAGCATGCTAATTGAGGAAGAAATTTTTAGAATCCATCTTTGGTAACAAATTAAAACCCCTAATGCTTATTTTCTGGAGCACCATCTCTTGAACCTGAGACTGTGTGTATAAGAAAATCAACATAACATACCTGATGAACCATTTTCTTAGTAAACAAGTTTACAAGAGCAAAGAGTTGAATTGCCTTGTAGGTTATCTTCCTCACAAGCATGTAGGATTTAAAAAAAAAATAAGAAGAGGAAACCGTAAGAAGTGGAAGACAGAGTCTGGAGATGGCACTGGTATTTGAAAAAGCAATGTAACTACTACTTCTTGATATTCTAATATTGAATTATATGTTTAGGTATAGTTGTAAAAAAACTTTCTATTGGGCCTCTTTTATACTGCGTGTCAGTTTGCCACCTCAGCCTTTGTCCCATCTTCCCACCATGTTCCCATCCTCTTTTCTCTTTCTCTCCCTGCTCCTGACCAATTTTTCTAGCACTACTTCTTTCAAAATGCTGTACTGTCATAATTTGAAAGTTCTTATGCTGCACATTCAAGTGCACAGAGTGCCAAGATATTCTAAATGAGAGATTTTAAGTGCTGCATGAAGTTTACCTATAACACTTAGTCTGGCTTAGCTGTGGAAATATAGGTAGGCCTATCTCATTTATCTGTACAGGATGCGAAATGGCCCTTTTGTGCAATCCCTTTCTTCTCCCCAGTGTATGTCTACAGTTAAAAAGAAAACCCCAACCTTGATCACTAGAAGCAAACTTGTGAGCAATACTGAGAGTCACAAGCTGTCGCTTTTCTATTTTGAACACGCTGTTCTGTGCATCTTTGTCTTTGCTCTTGCTGTTCATCTGTCATATTCCATTTGTGCTATGGGGTCCTATTAGGTCCTAAACATGAAATACCTTTTTTATTACCAATAATTAATTGTATTTTTTAAACAAAATAATAATCTTCCTGACCTTATACTCGCATGTAAATGTTTCCAAACAAATCCCTGAAGGTAGAGATGGAATGCTCTGACATCTTTGCTTTACCACCACTGTATAACTCTCATGGCAAACGACAGCCCATCACAGTATTATTTTATGGCATGAATATAACAATGCAAAACAGAGGCCTGGCTAAGGTCCATTCTCTGAGCAACATTTTCCTCCCCACTGATTGTGTCAGCAAAGGGATAGATATGAGAAGTGGTGGTATATTCTCCTCTGCTATTAGATATATAAGGGTGTTGTACAGTAGAGATCCACAGCAGATGGAACATCTCTTGCACGGGACATCTTGCTCAGACCTTCCTACCTGGAATGGCAACAGGATACAGGTAGAATCTGCAGAGAGTTTCCCTGTCAAAATTTAGCAAGGCCTGAATAATCATATGTTGTACAAAATCAGATTTTTCTAAGTTGTTATCACTTAGCCAAATGGTCATGCTTTTGTTCCTCCATACCTTCCTAATGAAAAACGTTCCAAAAGTCACCAAACCAATTAACAAATTTATTTAAAAAAATATTTAATGGAGTTAAAAATATATCGTAGAATCTAATTTAATTCTGACAAGTGGCAAAATACTTTTTTCCAGAACTGACAGAGTATGAAAATTTAGACTGAGAAATTAGAAATAATAAACTTAAAAACACTGTGTTAAAAGACAAACTTTAGGAAACTTTCAGTGTGGCTGCTATTAGCATGAATAATGCAGACTTGTCTCAGATTTGTCTTCTGAGTTTTTTCCTACTGTCATATTTAACTCTATATATTATCTTATTTTACTTGCTTTACTCAATTTAATTGCAAAATACACCAATTTTATGTCTGATGACCAAAATCTAGACTCATGCTGATTATGTCTATTTTGCAAGTAAATTATTCATTGATGAGTCAGCTAGATAAAATTAATTCATCTGGAGACATGAATTTCCTTTGTCTACCATCCCGTAGGTGAAAGATAAGTGACTTACTCTTTACTCAATGCAAACCTTCACAGTACAATTTTGGCTGCATATGCTTCTCAGAATACAGACTTTCTGTTATATTTTTGTGGTTATATTTTTGTAAATCTGGGATATCACATTTTTTTAAGGAAAATTATTTTATTGAGAAAAATATTCTATATCTGGAAGCTAGTGCACTAGTGTATCACAGGAGGAACTGCCACTAAAACGGCTATTTTGAGCTACTCTTTTTATACTGTTTAATTTGAAAATATGCTAGCATTTGGAGAAAACATGGCTCTATTTTCTATACATACATGAATATTTCTTGTACCCAAGCTATTATTCATATTAGATTTTACTTCCAGTGGAGTCCTGAAGAGATCTTATGAAAAAACATTGATCAGAAATTATACTCTGATAGACTGGTGAATGTGTCAGCTCTTTGGCTCAGAACCAATTAAGCCAAGGCCCATAGGAACTGTGGATGTTGTGCATGTGGTATGTGTGCTACCTTCTGAAGAACTTCCCCCCATGTTACTCAGATGCTATTAATTTATGGTATGGAACCACAGATCCATTTAGATCCTCAAGGAGGAAGCCAGCATTGTGGGTTTTTTGTGCTGCAATTACTGAAGTTGTATTATTCCTTAACTCAAGAGTATAATACATGAATTGATTAAATAATTGACTAAACTAGGCAATTCAATTAAAAAAAAAGGTACACTAGTCCTCATTTTTACAGGAAATTGGCAATTTTCAAAGCTTGAGATAGAGAAGAGGTGCAGACAAAGATATCTAGATTTGCTGAAAGAGCACTAAATATTATTTTGAGGCTATATATATGACTGCACACCTGTGTTGTGTCTGTATGTATATATGAAAAAATATATATACATTAAATACTTCTTTTTAGATGACACTTACTTGACTGAACAATAACAAAAAGTTGATACTGTAGGTACAATTCACATGAGAATTCTTGCTAGATTAGAATTAAAAGAACTAAACATTGATTTTTCAAGCAGTTATGAGATGAGTGGATGTAAAATTTCTATATGTACATTAACTGGACCATATCAGCTCAATTTACCTTCATCTCATGTTTTCATTTTCTTTCTCCCCCCCCCCCCCCCCTTTTTCTCTTTTGTGAAAAAGTCAAATGGAAATTTTAGGAAAAGCCTGGAGAATAGGGAGATGTTTGTACTTTGCAGTAAAGGATGGTGCAGAGACACCTCACTGTGCTCTAAATTAAGCACTAAATACCATGGATTGAACCAGTCTTAATGTTCTTAACATCTTTTAAAATAAGAAGACCTGATTTAGTTAGGGGAACCTCATCTTTTTCAAGAATCACCACAACAGTAGAACTGAAGGTGTGGAGACTCTGTTTTTCTGGCCTGAAATTATATGCCTAGTTCTCTGTGCCACTGAGAAAAAGACAACATTTTTTGAGGACTGAAGCATCATCCCTGGTTTCCATCTCCTTTAATTATGACATCCCCATCACCTTCCACTCCATAATCAAACTATTCCTAAATGCCCCTTCTGACACCAGTTACTGTGTAAATTCTCTTGGGCAAGACTAAGTATTCTACTCCTACTGTATAGACTACTTCTATACACAAAGTTATCAGGACTTACTAAAGTAGTTCGATGAATTAATGGAAAAAACAGTGATATAACTTCCAGGAACACATCATATGACTGCAATCTAGGACAGGGATGACATTCCTGATGCTTTTCCCTAGAAGACAGGAATTTTTCTTAAGACTTCCTTGTACGCGGGACAATGTTTTCTCAAAGGTCTGAAATTTGAGATCACAACTTAGAAGGTGAAGAATAAAAATCATCTGAGAATAAAAAAAGATCAGAGCTCTAGTGTTATCTCATGCAGTCACCTTTGAGGAAAAAACACACACATTTTTCAATACTGTGAGCAAGCAGAAAGGTTTTATCATATTTAAGTTAAAAATGCCCATTCTAGTCTCTCAGAATGTAATTATATTCTTCTAGTCTTGTATTTTTAATCATCAACTAGTTTTTAAGACATGCTTTGAAAAGTCTGTTCCCAGAACCCAAACAAAGCAGAACTGCAGAGGGACTTAGGTGTTAAAACCCTTCATTAAGATTCAATCTACCTTGCAGTGAGCTCTGGGCTAGCTCTGTTAGAATGTCATTGATGTTGCGTCTTTGGGCAAGGCTGGAGAATGTTTCAGCAGAAAAAGTCTTTCAAGGAAAGGAAACTTAAAACCTAGGATGTCTAATATACTGTTCTCTAGAACATAAACTAAAAATAGTTTAAAAATAGCACTTCAGAGGGCCAGCTTTCTAGATCTTTTGGGAGTTTGTGTGATCTGTAAGAAAATCATCTCATCATATTCATGTGATCATTAATATTGTCATTCTATGTCATTCTTGCTGATCAGTACCACCAGGGTTCTACTAATTACCAGAATAAACCCCTCATATTTTTTTTGTGTATAACACTGCCCAGTCAATTCTAACTGGAAATATATCAAGGCTACCATTCAGCAATTAACGTAGCAGTCAGCAATTTACATAAGCAGTTCAGGATTATTTTCTATTACAATAAAAAGCATTTTCAATGAATAGAAACTGTGAGAGGCATAGAATCATAGAATCACCACAGTTAGAAAGGACCTCCAGGATCATCAAGTCCAACCTTTATCCCATCATATTCCTAACCATTAGACCATGGCCTCAAGTGCTTCACCCACTCGTTTTTTAAACGCCTCTAGGGACGGTGACTCCACCACCTCCCTGGGCAGCCTGTTCCAATGTCTAACCACCCTCTCAGTAAAGAACTTCCCCTGATGCAACTTGAGGCCATTTCCTCTCGTCCTATCATTAGTAATTTGGGAGAAGAGACCAACACCAGCCTCACTACAACCTCCTTTTAGGTAGTTGTAGAGGGCAATGAGGTCTCATCTCTGTCTCCTCCAAACTAAACAACCCCAGTTCCCTCAGCCCGTCTTCATAAGGCCCGTTTTCCAGACCTCTCACCAGCTTCGTTGCCCTTCTCTGGACTCGCTCCAGCACCTCAATGTCCTTCTTCTACTGTGGTGCCCAGAATTGGACACTCAAGGTGCGGCCTCACGAGTGCCGAGTACAGGGGTACAATCATCTCCCTACTCCTGCTGGTCACACCATTTCTGATACAGGCCAGGATGCCATTGGCCTTCTTGGCCACCTGGGCACACTGCTGGCTCATGTTCAGCCGGCTGTCAACCAACACCCCCAGGTCCTTTTCCGCCAGGCAGCTTTCCAGCCACTCTTCCCCAAGCCTGTAGCGTTGCATGGGGTTGTTGTGACCAAAGTGTATGACCCAGCACTTGCCTTTCTTGAACCTCATACAATTGGCCTCAGCCCATCGCTCCAGCCTGTCCAAATCCCACTGCAGAGACTCCCTACCCTCAAGCAGATCAACACTCCCACTCAATTTTGTGTCATCTGCAAATTTACTGAGGGTGCATTCAATCCCCTCATCCAGGTCATCGATAAAGACATTAAACAAGACTGGCCCCAAAACCAAGCCCTGAGGGACACTGCTTGTGACCAGTCTCCATCTGGATTTAACTTTATTCACCACAACTCTCTGGGCTCGGCCATCCAGCCACTTTTTAACCCAGTGAAGAGTCCACCTGTCTAGACCATGAGCCAACAGATTCTGCAGCAGAATGCTGTGGGAGACAGTGTCAAATGCCTTACTGAAGTCCAGGTAGACAACATCCACCGCTTGTCCCTCATCCACTAGGTGGGTCACCTGATCATAGAAGGAGATCAGGTTGGTTAAACAGGACTTGCCCTTCGTGAACCCATGCTGGGTGGACCTAATCCCCCTGTTGTCCTGCACTTGCCGCGTGATCTCCCCCAACATGAACCGTTCCATAATCTTCCCTGGCACCGAGGTCAGGCTGACAGGCCTGTAGTTCCCCGGATCCTCCTTCCTGCCCTTCTTGTAGATGGGCGTCACATTGGCAAGTTTCCAGTCGTCCGGGACCTCACCTGATGTTTTGCCAATTAGTAGGCCCAGCACAAAGGACACAGCCAGCAGCAGAGAAACAATCCAGTAAGTGGATTCTATTTCGCGTAAAGTGGTCAGTATATGGAGGATCGCTGGGGGTACAAACAAGTCAGATCACAAATAATAGACATCAACCCCAGCGACCCCAGAAACGACACAGCATGACCCACAATAGATGGAACAAACCGAGACACAAGGTAACCCACAGAGAAAATGGGAGACAACAAAGACAATAAGGTGATTACATATGATAAAGGTAACCCCATGTTGCCTCCCCACAAAGCCAGCGTTTGCAGGTGCCAGACCTGACTGCGATCCAGTTGCATGAGGAGTCAGGAGGTCCTTCCCCAACAGGAAACTCTGCAAAGTGCATCCACCTCACAGATAAACACTCCACCCTTCCTGCAAGTGGTCCCAGCTTTTATCCCCAAAACAGGACACCTGGCACTCGTTATCAAAATGCAGGGCACCTGGGGCTTGTTTACCCAAGGGCTTTCCTTGCAAGGCCTGCTGCACCTTGGAGGAAAGCCAAAAGGCAAACTCATCCCCTCCTTTTGAAGGGCTGTGGGAACCACCCATATGTCAACCTTAATTCAGGGCTTGGGGTTCAGACCCCAGCATTTCACCCGATAACCAGGACTGGTGATGGATGATGGAGAGCGGCTTGGCACGTTCCTCTGCCATGTCCCTCAGCACTCTCGGGTGGATCTCATCGAGCCCCATAGACTTGTGGGTGTCTAATTGATTTAGCAGGTCCTTTGCTACTATTTTCTGTATTATGAGGGGTTTATTCTGATCTCCATCCCAGTCTTCCAGCTCAGGGAACTGAATACCATGAGGATAACTGGTCTGACTGTTAAAGACTGAGGCAAAGAAGGCATTAAGTACCTCAGCCTTTTCTTCGTCCTTGGTAACACTGTTCCCCCTCGAATCATTGATTTTTGATGTCTGAAGTACCAGAAATATGGTAAAACATAGTAGAATTAACTTTAAACTAATTATATTGAAAGTTTAATATCAAAGTCTACATCTCTTTTAATGTGTCCTGGAGTATTTCTCGGCACTTTTTATGACAGACCAGTTGCTCCCTAATTTTTTAAGGCATTGGTATACATTCCAAACTGTGTTATGGGTGAAATAGAAAAGCACATGTATGGAGCCAAGAACTTACTGTTAGCCTAGTTAAGAACTTTAAAATCCAATTGAAATGCAACAGTTCAATTGCAATGATAGTAACAATCTTAGTACAAATTAGTATAGGATAAGCTATATAATTTAATACCCTTAGAATTCTTATACAAAAAAGCTTTCTAATATCAACCTCTTTTTGCTGGTGCTGTGCTCACATTCCCAGTGTTCCTACAGCTCATAAGGCCAATGGAATCATCCTTCCTCCAGTCAAGTGGTGCTGGGCTGTCACAGCAAGTCATTGACATCCTGGGTCCTTCCCTGGGAGAAATTCAGTACTGCTGGTTAGCATCCCCTCATCCTCAGTATTGGCATCTATTTGTGTTTATTTTTATGTTTCCCCACCCTGGGCTGCTGCTTTATGACTGCTCCCAGCTGAGTGTAAGCGTGTCCCCACAGCCTCCACAGGCTCAGCCCCACCAGGGATCTTGTTCGTTGGGCAGTGACCTCCTAGGTTTCCAGACCCCTCCCACAGAGGCACTGGTAGAGCTCAGGCTCAGGCAGGGGAGGCAACAAGCACTCAGCCCCAAGGCAGGCACTAAAACCAGCTCAGCCCAGCTCCGGCCAAGGTGAGCCCAGGCCATCCCTGAGATCTGTGCTCTGTACTAGGAATGGCAGAAGTCATTGTTACTGGGCTGCAAATGGGCTTTAGAAAACGTGAACAAATAAATCTAGCTGTTTCTAATCATTTCTAATGTACACTGCCTATGAACCCAGCACAACCAAACTGTAAATAAATTCTCTTAAGCTTTTCTTTCAGTTACTGCAGTAAAGTGATTTTCTGTTGAAATTTCTTTTTCTGTCAGAAAAATATAGCTTTTTCAGTCAAGTGGAAATTGTCATAAAACCTGTCCTCTTTCCTTAAAAATGATTGATATGTCAGAAAAAAAGCCCAGAACTTCGAGTCGAAAACTAATGAGAATAGAAGTTGAGTTTAGAAAAGTTATTTTAAGGTGAAAAAGAAGAGGAACAGAGGCAACACAAAATAATGTGGTTTTTGTATAAAGAAAAAGTCAATTTACTAGGCTTTTGCACAAAACTCACCAGCGTGCCCTAACAGTTAATTTGTCACTAAATCCATTATATTGAAACTATTAAAAGAAACAGTTGCATTATTAAGTTTCATGCATCTTTTGACTAGAATCAATGTCTGCTTTTTGCAAGAATGGTTTGGAAAAGCATGATTTCCATGCAGATATTTAATTTTCAGTTTTATTTTCTATTTTCCATTTAAAAAATCCATCTTCAGCACTAATTCTTCAATAGTACTTCTTCAATAAATACTTACATAAAATAATCTTTATGGATTATAATTTAGTTGCTAAGAACTCTTAAGCAGGTAACATCTTCAGTTTATATTGTTTGCCAGCAAATCATCAATGTAGAGCTAAATTTTCGAATTCTTGAAACCATTAGAATAGAAAGGTTCTACCTTAATTTCTAAAAGGATAAAAAGGAACTGACCTAGGATCTTTTTGAATCTATCAAATAAAAATAATTAACAGCTTACAACAGAAATTGCTTGATGGTTATTATACTTACCTAGGATGAGACTTGGCTTTAATCTTTACCTTGTCTGATTTGAAGCAAGGTATTAAAGACAGTCATGTCTATCTCAAGTGCGAGTACTCAATATTTTGTTACAGTTCTTGTGGGAGTTTGGCTTGTGAGTAACGGACGTGGAGTGTTAGAGCAGGTGCACGAACAGGCTACTGTGCAGGCGCTAGCGGCCAAGATTAGGCCTCAAGGACGTACTGTCCTTGCAGAGTAGTACAAGAAACTAAGTTACATAAGATAGGGAACTAACAGGCAAGGCGGAGAATATGATAATTAGAAGCTGAAGCATAGGTTAAAAGATAATGATTGATGTAGAAGTGGTCTAACGAAAACCTAAGAAAAAGATAATAAGATATGCTTAGTCGTGGTGATTTGACAGAAGAATGATATATAAGTAAATGTATCTGCCCAATAAAACGAGCTTTCTGGATAACTCACATTGAGTCGTTCCTGATTTCTCCAGTCCCGTCCCGCAAGTTCTCTCTCCCTTTTTCTATCAAAACCAACAATTCCATTCTGGAGTTAAAATTCCCTAGCATTAATTTTTTTTTGTCATAAAAATCCTTCCCAGCTCTATTTCCAAGTTACCTTCATCTAATCCTGATTATATTCATACTGTCCTGGGTTGCAATGTATTCTATTACCATGAGCCGTTGAAGCCTGGCGCCGGTGTTCCTTGCCCCCACCCCCCAGGACTATTCTTCTGTTAATGCGCCCATCAGGGCCTCGCCCCAGGACTCACCATCCCTGTGTGAGATGCTCCGGCCAGGGGGGGAGGGGTGGAGCCAAGCATTCCCGCCGGAGATATTTGGCGGTTTGGAGCAGCGCGAGGGGCCTTACCCGCTGGGATCCGAGAGGACAAGGACTGCACCGCCGCTGGATTTTCGGAGGAGGACCAGTTTTCTTTTCTACAAGATCACCGCTTCAACGGGATCATTTAAAAGAGAACTGCAGCTGCCACCGAAATCGGATTGCTCAGACTTTTTTTTTTTTCTACGGACCACCGCTTTAACAGGACCATTTCGGAGAGAACTGCAGCTGCCACTGGATCGGACTGGTACCAGCACCCTGCCCGGCAGGGTGCCAGGTTGTATCCCTGACTCTGTCAGGCCTGTAACCCGTTCCTCTGTATTATAGTTTTGTTGTATACATTAGTAAAAACTGTTATTCCCATTTTTCCTCATATCTTTGCCTGAAAGCCCTTAATTTCAATTCTATAACAATTCGGAGGGGAGGGGGTTGTATTTTTCTGTTCCAAGGGGGGCTCCTGCCTTCCTTAGCAGACACCTGTCTTTCAAACCGGGACACATACATATAGTAATTTCTACAAAAGAATTGACCTCAAAGGTCAGTCTTCTGATCTACAAAAATCCACCAGCAGAATGAAAGTCATTGTGCTGTCACAGGGCATCTACCGTCTCTTTACAAGTGAGTGAAACTTTCTGAGGGAGATCTCAGAATGGGATTTAGGGAATATATTGCTGAAGCCAATCTCACTATTACAGTCTCAATTAAACTGAAAATTTCAATTGCCATAGGATGAAAGTCAAAAGTATAAATTAAATCAAAAAGCAATTAGAGATATCTATGGCCAAAAGTCCTTCCAAACCGTTAAAACACCAAGATATTAATAGAAATTCAACTCAGAAGATGCCAGTATTGCAAAACTGATGGAAGTTGAGATATATATATATATGTATTACTGGGAGGAAGATGACTATACACACCCATTTTTATATTTATTGTCTAAGTATTTACCACTTGCCACAGTAAGCAAAGAATGCTTTATTAGATGGATATTTGCCCTTATTTCATATATCCATTACTAGAAGTTGCATTTCATTTCTCAAGGACTTTATTATATTCCAAGTAGCAAAAGACTTGACATATGTGCATTAAGATTAGTGTCAACAACAGAAGTAGCCGGAGCTTGTTCACAGAATCACAGAATGAATCACAGAATCATAGAATGGTAGGCGTTGGAAGGGACCTCAAAAGATCATCTAGTCCAATACCCCTGCTAGAGCCGGATCCTAGAGTAGACCACACAGGAACACATCCAGACGGGTTTTAAATGTCTCCGGAGATGGAGACTCCACAACCTCTCTGGACAGCCTGTGTCAGTGCTCAGTTACCTTCACAGTAAATAAATGTTTTCTTATGTTAAGATTGAACCTCCTGTGTTCCAATTTGTACCCATTGCCCCTTGTCCTGTCACTGGACACCACCGAGAAGAGTCTGGCCCCTTCTTCCTGACACCCACTCTTTAGATATTTATAAGCATTGATGAGTTCCCCCCTCAGCCTCCTCTTCTCCAACCTAAATAGGCCCAGTTCCCTCAGCCTCTCCTCATATGGGAGATGCTCCAATCCCTTCATCATCTTAGTGGCCCTGCGCTGGACTCTTTCCAGTAGCTCCATGTCCCTCTTGAACTGGGGAGTCCAGAACTGGACACAGTACTCCAGATGAGGCCTCACCAGGGCAGAGTAGAGGGGGAGGAGAACCTCCCTTGACATGCTGGCCACACTCCTCTTAATGCACCCCAGGATACCATTGGCCTTTTTGGCTGCAAGGGCACATTGCTGGCTCGTGGTCAGCCTGTTGTCTACCAGGACCCCCAGGTCCTTTTCCCCAGAGCTGCTCTCCAGCAGCTCAGTCCCAGCCTGTACTGATATGTGGGATTGTTCTTCCCCAGATGCAGGGCTCTACACTTGTTCTTGTTGAATTTCATTAAGTTTCTCCCTGCCCAACTCTTCAGCCTGTCCAGGTCACACTGGATGGCAGCACAGCCCTCTGGCGTGTCAGCCACTCCTCCCAGCTTTGTATCATCAGCAAACTTGCTGAGGATACACTCTGTCCCTTCGTCCAGGTCGTTAATGAATACATTGAACGGGACCAGACCCAGTACTGACCCCTGGGGGACACCACTAGTCACAGGCCTTCTGTGTTCATGTCACTGAGTCGATTGATTCAAGCAGAATGTTGAAAGTATGAAACCCTTAACTCAGCTGCTTAAACAAGAGCAAAAGGTAAACAGAAAAGTCGACTCATTCATGTCAAGCTATATTCATTAATGACTTTTAAGAAGTCTTAAGAACAATTTTTCCTCTAAAATTTCCCTTCTGAGGAAAAAAATCCATGTTAATATAATTTCATTAGAGAAAGTAACCGTCAGTTTTGTAAGCTAGAGCTGATTTTAAACAGCTCTGATTTGTCTACTTTTACCTTGTCTATAGGGTTACAGGAAGTAAAATTTTAAGAAAATATGAGAAGATGACTTCTAAGAGAAATTTGAGGTAAAGTTAAAGGAAAAAAAGTGAGAGGTTCAAAAAGTTATTTCTGGCTTAGTTATGATTTTTCAAATTGATCCTGGTTGAGCTCTAAAACAAAACCCTTTCTGAGAAACTCCGAGCAATAGTATGGAGTAGCCAACAAGGTAAGAATATTGAAACCTCGTTCACCCAAAATATTTGCAGAAGGCAAAGAGTTTAGAAGCCCTAACTTGAAATTCAATGAACTTATCTTTTGGGTTCATATTAAATCCAAAACATGCAAGCCCCAAAACTTTAAAAACAATTTAACAATTCCTAATGTCTAGTACAACATGAATGTTCAAGCAGAGAGTCATTCTCACAGTTCCTTGCTTTCTGAGATGTTTCCCACCTACTATATTTCTAAATTTTGCTCTGTAATAGTGAGTTGAGGAAAAAAACAAAGAAAAAAAAAAGGAAAAAAAAAGTTACTTGAATTAACCATGGAGCTCTGAAATTTGAAGCTGGTTGGTGGCAACTCTGGAACTGTAAAGGAAACAGTGGCTGATGGACTCAAACGACAGGGAATAACACAACTGGAAAAGTTATCTAAAAAGTAAAATCCCTGTTCTGGTATTTTCTGTAGCATTGCTGACTAGGCAAGAGAGAAGTGTATTTGGCTGGGAACTATGTTCAAGTAAAAGAGAGATTATATGGACATTGTGATTGATTCTTATAGCATGCTGGATCAGCTGAAGGCTCATACTTTTGACATTTCTGGTTTGTATACAAGCAAAATGGATTTCTGTCCCCTCTATATTAGCTTAAGCATCAATACAAAATATTGCACATTACCAGGAAGTACAGTTCTACCCAGCAAACAGTATTAAAAATTATTCTATAAGAAATGTTAAACCACTTTTCTTGACACAGTCTTTGATGTACTCTAATGTGCAACTTCTATTTCTGCAAGTGTGAATGACATAAATCAATGTGAGAGTGGGTAATACTGCATTTTCACAGCAGATCAGCACAAAGTAGTTTTGCCTCAGCTGCTTGTGCAGTTATGACAGAGTGGGGACCGTTGTAATGTTTAATGGTCTCACATGCGGAATGTGTTTACATATTAGTCTTAGCAATACATGATAAGACAGGTTGCTGATTCAGACCTTTTTTAAAAAAAAAAAGTTATTTGTGTGTCCATGCCTAATGCATTCTACTAAGATTCCCCATCTTCATTTAAAACAGTACTGTCATTATTTTCTATGTCTCTCAAGCAGTTAAAAAACCCTAAATTAAATAAGACTGAAGAGGTTAAAATATCACTTTTTTCTAGGAACTTTGCTAAGTGGCGAGTTACTTTTCATCATATAGTTCAAGAGAGTGTAAGTTATCTGTTTATCTAGATCTGATTATTTTAAGATGGGATTTATTTGCTCTACAAAAAAATATTTTTGTTCCAGTAATATTGCACATTTATATTGATTTTGTAACATAATACATATGTATCTGTGAGATTGGAATAACTACATTTCAGTCAGTAAGGATGATGCTAAAACAGCCACTATGAATTCAGTATAGGTTCATATAACATGTATTTCTTTTTGTATGAATGTTTGTATAAAGTTTTCTCATGAGATTTTCTTAATTTCTAAATACTGAAAATACTATTTCACTTATAAGACATTGTATTTTATATATGCTAAATTTTTTGATATATTCAAATCAAAATACAAGTGTAATGGAGTGCAAAAGACTGGCAGTCTTCATGAATGAATTATGGGTATATACTGTTAAAATTAGTAGATACATTCAGTAATTCATCTCTTTGCATAGTATTTAGTCTTTAAAAAATTTTTGTTATTGCTTTTTCCTCAAGTGACATTTGACTGCTTTAAAAGAAAAAACAAAGCTGTCAAAGAAAGTTATCAATCGCTTGCCAATTCAGAATTACTTTTGAAAGCAGTGTATAAGGTGGCCAGAGATGATATTCTGACAATATCCACATCACTGAAAGTTGTTTGTAAGAGCTGTATTAAACAACCAGTCATCAGTTGTGGATCAGAGTGAAAAATTGTGAACCTTCCATTTTTTTGAGCTTGAAAACTTGTGAAAATAATTAGAGACAATACAAGACTTCACTGCTATTAACTTCAAACTCTGCTTCTATCTAAACCCTGAATACTGGTTCTGTCTAAATTTAACATGTCTGCTAACTACAAATTTCTGATTTAGCACACGATAATTTTTCCACCTATTATATGAGCAAATGATACCTGTTAGTGCCAGTCACATTTATTACATTGGACCTTAATAGTCATATAACACTGTTTATAACTCTTTAAAACTTAGATGCAGGTAATCATCAATATTTTATTCAAACATGCAATGTTGAGTATTTTTAAATTTATCTAGAATGATGTAATTTTTTTCACGGACAGTGAAAAAACAAAACTGAAAAATAATCATTGTGTCATGACAAATGCAGTGTTATAGTAATAAGGTATTAATGATAATCATGGTACATTGTAGAAACATTATATATCATGCTGCAATGTTGGAAGTTTAGAGCTCATCTTTTTTTTTGTGCAACACTGAATTCTACTGACAGTATTTGGATATATTGCAGAAATGTAATTTCTTGGTTTTTCTAGTTTGATGGTAGAAGATGCAGAGATATTGATTCAGCAGTATCCTCCAAGCTTTCTCACTCTCCTCAAGCATCCATGACCTGGAATCATCCTGGAGGTGACATTTACTGTCTTGAAAGAGACAACACACTTTTTCACTGCACTCAAGATGCTTTACTACCTATGAAGAGTCATACTGTTAAAACGACCTTTTTTACCCTTCTGGTTCTTGTAGACAGTAAAAAGAATTAATGCCATTTTGGGCTGCTTTGTGCGTCTCTATGTATGTGCCGGGGCAGAGGCAATAAAAAGAAAAGACAGAAACATCTGAGTAGATGAGTAGTTCCTTCAGGCCAAGCACGGGTTCTGCTCCTTATTCCAAATACTCTTTTTCTTTCCATCCAGTCAAGATAAAATACAAAATGCCTACAGCTTTAGCTGGAGCTAAACTCAAGTCCTAGCACCATCTAAATGAGAGATTTTCTAGCCCGCCCCCCCCACCCCTCCTCCAAAAGAAACCCAAAACCCCAAAACGCAACTTTTTGTCGGTTGCCTTTTCAAATTAAGATTCTTTCTTGAGTTGCTACACTGTGATTCAGAGGGGGATTCACTGATCAAAGATGCGGAGAAAAAACTGGACTCCGCACCATTCAGTGTGAATCAAACTGAAGACGTTTTATTTACTTTGTCTGTCCCTTTTATACAATCTTACTTTCCCTAGACACGGTCATGCATCATTTAATTGGTTAAAAGTCTCTAGCACAAGGTAAACATGCAGCTTAGTTCAATTCCCGTTGGTTCTTAAGTTCTTCTCCCGCAGTGTCCAATTGGTCACTCTTACCTGTTCACTCCTGCATTCCTTAGGGAAGCTGTCATTGCTCTTTCTTATTTTTTCTTCCTTTGAAGTAGTTTCTAGAATGCAGCTACGTACCTAGGCCAACATCCCGTATGGCTGGTTCACTATATGGTCATTCTCTTTTAAATACATTCCTACACAAAGATACATGTTTTCCCCTTTGCTTTTGGTTTGGTTTTTTTTGGTATTTGTCTTATCTGTGGAAAAGATGCATTCAGTCACCTCAAACAAAGAAAATCCTAGGACATTTCATGTGACCCCACTATTACATAGATAATGACCACAGTAGATTTTGTTCAGGGGAGGGCCAAGCAAGTCACATCCTATGAGAAGAACGGTATTTTTCACTTCCTATTGATTCTCTACATCCCTATAGAACAGGCAAACAGCTATCTAAGCAAACTCTACCACTATTCAGAAGTTCTTTTTTCTCTGTATTGACTTTCTAGGGAAAGTAGACATTAAAGTTAGGCTTCTTCTCACTCCTTTCATCCACTTTAGATAATTAAAATTTGAGTTAGTAATAAAGTTAAGCCTGAAAATGAGCATATTGTAATATTCAGTGTATTTTATTAACCACATATAAGGTTAGAAACTAGGAAGATATCAAGATAAATGCACAATGCCTAGAAAGACAGAGATATAAATTATTGATCTAAAACTGGGGGTTTTCTTAGGTAAGTTAAAATCAAGTGGAATGGCCCTGCAGTGTGACTGAAAGAAGAACAAACTATGACCTGCGTGGTAAAAGGCTTTCTTTTCAGATTTGCTTTTTTTCCCTCTGTTACACCAGTATAAACATGTAGTACTCAGAAGAATGCTATCCCACTGACTAAAGGCAACACTTATTTTTCTAAAATCGTCTCTGGTAACTAATGCATATTATTCTTATTTTCAGTATTTTATTTATTAATAGCTGTTTTACAATTATCAGGTGTTAACAGTACCTGACTCTATAAAATTAGCATACCATAGTAGTAAAGTGAGACATGTTAGAACCATAGTGAGCCATTGTAGTCTGCTGTCTCAGTGAAGGTAGGGGATGGTGATTCAAGTAGTAGCAGAGACATGGGAGGTAATGATAGGTTGGAAGCCACAGAAGAGTGCGGGAGTGGTCAGGTGGGAATTAGGGTTTGTCCCCCCCAAAAAGCAGTGGGACAATTAGCCCAGCTGAAGTGCGTCTACACGAATGCATGCAGCATGGGCAACAAACAGGAGGAGCTGGAGGCCATGGTGCAGCACAAAAACTATGATTTAGTTGCCATCACAAAGACATGGTGGGAGGACTCGCACAACTGGAGTGCTGCGATTGATGGCTACCAACTTTTGAGAAGGGATAGGCAAGGAAGGGGAGGTGGTGGGGTGGCACTCTATGTTAGAGACAAAATTGAATGCCTTGAACTCAAAAATGTGAATGACAGCGTGGAGTGTTTATAGGTAAGACTTAAGGGGAAGGCCAATAAAGCAGACATCTTGGTGGGAGTCTGTTATAGACCCCACAACCAGGATGGAAAGGCTGACGAAATGTTCTATAAGCAAGTGGCAGAGATCTCACGATCGCTCGATCTTGTTTTTGTGGGAGACTTGAACCTCCCAGATGTCTGCTGGAAATATAACACGGCAGAGAGAGATCAGTCCCGGAGGTTCCTAGAGTGTGTGGAAGACAACTTCCTAACACAGCTGCTAAGGGAGCCAACTAGGGACAGTGCCCTACTGGACCTGCTGCTTGTTAACAGAGAAGGTCTTGTGGGGGATGTAAAGGTTGGAGGTCGTCTTGGGCAGAGTGACCATGAATTGACAGAGTTCACAATTCTTGGAGAAACAAGGCAGGGAACCAACAGAACTGCCACCCTGGACTTCTGAAAGGCAGACTTAGGCCTGCTTAGGGGCATGGTTGAGAGTGTCCCTTGGGAGGCAGTCCTGAAGGTCAAAGGTGCCCAGGATGGTTGGGCATATTTCAAGGAGCAACTCTTAAAAGCTCAGGAGAAGGCCATCCCCAGGTCTCGAAAGAGGAGCCAGCGGGGAAGAAGGCCAGCCTGGCTAAATATAGAGCTTTGGCTGGACCTCAGGAACAAAAAGAAAGTCTACAGCCTTTGAAAAAAAGGGGTTGGCAACTTATGAGGAGTACCAAAATGTAGTGAAGCTGTGCAGAGCGAAAATTAGAAGGGCCAAAGCTCAAGCGGAACTTGACTTGGTGTCTTGGTTTGAAAGACAGGTGTCTGCTAAGGAAGGCAGGAGCCCCCCTTGGAACGGAAAATACAACCCCCTTCCCTCTGAATTATTATAAAATTGAAATTAAGGGGCTTTCAGGCAAAGATATCAGGAAATGGGAATAACAGTTTTTACTAATAAATATATAACAAAACAATAATACCGAGAAACTGGTTTAAAGCCTGACAGAGTCAGGGATATATATAACAAAACAATAATACAGAGAAACTGGTTTAAAGCCGGACAGAGTCAGGGATACAACCTGGCACCCTGCCGGGCAGGGTGCTGGTAGCAGTCTGATGTAGTGGTAGCTGCAGTTCTCTTTGAAATGGTCCTGTTGAAGCGGTGATCTTGTAGAAAAGAAGTCTGGTCCTCCTCCGAAAATCCAGTGGTGGTGTAGTCCTTGTCCTCTGGGATTCCAGCGGGTAAGGCTGCTCGCGCTGTTCCAAACCCCAGATTTTATCCCTGGTGGGAATGCTTGGCTCCCTCCCCCGGGCCGGAGCATCTCACAAAGGGATGGTGAATCATGGGGCAAGGCACTGATGGGCGCATTAACAGAAGAATAGTCCAGGTGCAGGCCACCTATGGGTCATGCGGCAAGGCATTGTTGGGCCTATTAACAGAAGCTAGTCCCAAGGGAGGAGGCAAGGAACATCGGCACCTGGTTTCAACAGCTCATGGGAATAGAATACATTGTAACCCAGGACACTTGGCCGCTGCGATTAAGGACAATAAGAAGAGGTCCTTTGAGTACCTCAATAGAACAAGGAAGACCAGGGAAAATTTTGGCCTACTGATGAACGAGGTGGGCGCCCTGGTGGTGGAAGACAGAAAAGGCAGAGGTACTGGATGCCTTCTTCGCCTCGGTCTTCACTACTAAAGCAGTCTGTCGTGAATCCCGAACCATGGAGGCAAGAGGGAAGGTCTGGAGAGACGAAGACTTTCCCTCAATAAAGGAAGACTGCGTTAGAGACCACTTGGCCAAACTGGACATCCATAAGTCCATGGTCCCTGATGGGATGCACCCACGAGTGCTGAGAGAGCTGGCAGATGTTATTGCTGTGCCACTCTCCATCATCTTTGAAAAGTTGTGGAGAGCAGGAGAGGTGCCTGAAGACTGGAGGAAGACCAACATCACTCCAGTCTACAAAAAGGGCAAGAAGGAAGACCCAGGAAACGACAGGCCGGTTAGTCTCACCTCCATCCCTGGGAATGTGATGGAGCAACTCGTTCTGGAGGTCATCTCCAAACATATTGAAGAACAGAAAGTTATTTGGAGTGGTCCACATGGATTTACCAAGGGTAAATCATGCTTGACCAATCTGCTAGCCTTCTGTGATGTTATAACCAGTTGGTTGGATGAGGGGAGAGCAGCACATGCCATCTACCTCGACTTCAGCAAGGCTTTTGACACTGTCTCCCATAACATCCTCATTAGGAAACTCAGGAAGTGTGGGTTAGATGAGGGGACGGTGAGGTGGATCGAGAGCTGGCTGTGTGACAGATCACAGAGGGTTGTGATCAATGGAGCAGAGTCGAATTGGAGGCCTGTAACCATTGGTGTCCCCCAGGGATCAATACTCGGCCCGGTCTTGTTCAACATATTCATCAATGACCTGGACGAGGGGACAGAGTGGATCCTCAGCAAGTTCGCTGATGATACCAAGTTGGGAGGGGTGGCTGACATGCCAGAGGGCTGTGCTGCCATCCAGGGGGACCTGGACAGGCTGGAGAGCTAGGCAGAGAAGAACCTCATGAGGTTCAATAAGGGCAAGTGTAGGGTGCTGCACGTGGGGAAAAAGAATGCCAGGCACCAGTATAGGTTAGGGGGGGACCTCCTGGAAAGCAGTTCCGAGGAGAAGGATCTGGGAGTCCTGGTAGATAGTAAATTATCCATGAGCCAGCAATGTGCCCTTGCCGCCAAGAAAGCCAATGCCACCCTGGGCTGCATAGGGAAGTGTGTGGCCAGTAGGTCGAGGGAGGTCATTCTCCTCCTCTACTCTGCCCTGGTGAGGCCGCAACTGGAATACTGCGTCCAATTCTGGGCTCCCCAGTTAAGAGAGACAGGGACCTACTGGAGAGAATCCAGCGGAGGGCAATGAGGATGACTGGGGGATTGGGGCATCTCCCCTATGAGGAAAGGCTGAGAGAGCTGGGACTCTTTAGCCTGGAGAAGAGAAGGCTGAGGGGTGATTTAATTAATGTTTATAAATACCTAAAGGGTGGGTTGAGGGAGGATGGAGCCAGACTCTTTTCAGTGGTTCCCGGTGACAGGACTAGGGGTAACGGACACAAGCTGGAACATAGGAGGTTCCATTTAAATATGAGGAAGAACTTTTTTTCAGCAAGGGTGACAGAGCACTGGAACAGGCAGCCCAGAGAGGTTGTGGAGTCTTCTCTGGAGATTTTCAAGACTCGCCTGGATGCAGTCCTGAGTGATGTGCTCTAGGGGATCCTGCTTTTAAGCAGGGGAGTTGGACTAGATGGTCTCTGAAGGTCCCTTCCAACTCTGAATATTCCGTGATTCCGTGATTGTCTGGTTTTTCTCTATGTAATAGTGTATTACAGCACTGAGGATTTCTCAAACTTCAGTGAGCTAAGAAAAATAGAAGCTAGCTTTGCACCAGAAATAATCTATAAAGGAAACAGAAATACAGGAAAAGGTAGCATGGATGTCTTTAACAGATGGTGATTTTTTTTTCATAGCAATGTAGTTCTAATGTTAAAAGTTTTATGTAAAAAACCCCTGTCATAATTATTCATTTCCAAAAAAAAATATTTAAAAACCCATTTCTAATAGGTCAAGAATTTTACTAATCATCAGTGCATGAACTGAGTGATGCATTTTCCTGAAAAAATATTTCAAATAATGAAATTTAGGTCTGAGTTTCAAAATACAATCTCATTAAAATGAGATTACTCACTTAAACCAGACTGTGAAGAAACAAGTAATGGAAAATTATGTTGTTTGTCAAGGTAGCCAGACAATAAATAATTAGCATATTCAATAATTTCTGGAAATAAAAATTCACATGTGGCTTCCAACTGCACATAATGCTCCAAAATCTGGTGCATCTACAGTAGCTCCTACAAATATATCATACGGTATTTGAGGTTGAGTCTTGGGACAATCATGGAAAAATGGGATTGTTAAAACATCTGCAACTGTGTGAACTGATAAGCAGAATTTATACTTAAGAATGTAATGAGAGTTGACACCTATTTGTGATGTGACTGTATCACAGATTGCCTGCAGCATGATATTATCACCATTTCTAGCAGGCAAAGATGTATTTACTGATTGTGAAAATGTCATTTAAACAGTTGATACCTTTCAAATAATCTAAGTTAGATGCCTTGTCCAGTTCTTGCATTTTCAGAATAAATATACACAACTTAAAATTCTGGATAAAGAAATAATGCCTCTGTGATTATTAAGTCAAGACAGACTATACATTTGCAACAACACACATTTACAACAACATATTCCTCTACATCTGTAGAGGAATTTGTTTTGTAATGGCAAAGATTCATAGTCAGATATTGCTGCCAGTCTGTATATAATAATCTGACATCCTGAATGTCTGTCTAGTTTATATATCTTACAAATAAAAAACATGGACTTGTTTGAAAGAATATCTTTCCGTTTAGACAAGATCTAACACAACTGTATCCTCTTATACAATTTTAAAAAAAAAAAAAAAGAGTAATTACTAACTTGCTCTTATAGGAAAAGTAAAGAAGCATATGCTCACAGATGATGCAAAAAAAGGAAGTTTGAGCATAAATTAAAAATAATACACACAGATGTATTCAAATATTATTTTTATTTATATGATCAATTATTTTTAAGAGTACATAAAACTGACTCTTCCCTTTATCCACATTTTTTAAAAGACTAAAATGAGGTGTCCCCTAGCTGCCATATCTCCAGCTTCCAGCCTAGTTCCTCAAATCAGCAGTTTGTTAACAGAGCAACTTACATTCATAGAGATGTGCTAATGCAACTAATCAAATCATCTATTATCTCCTTTTGTTTGTCTTTTTCTGAAACTTTCATCTTTTTTATCTTACCTTCTTTCTCTGTTCTCTCTCCATTCCAACATCTCATCCTTCATCACTCTGCCCTTTCTTGTTCTTCCCTTTTTTGCAGCCTCACCTTTCCATCGTGTTCATGCTAATGTCTATCAGAGGGCCACCAAGATAGGTGTTGCTCCCTAAGGGACAGGGAGGCAGGACCCAAGTGTGGTAGGATGGCCAGCAGGGCTGGAACCTTGCTGGCCAGGACCTGTTGCTCTATCTGTCCACCGCAGCACTCCATCCATACCAGCTATTCCAAAATGTCTCCATAAATCCAGTAAGATTATAGCTCTGCCACTGTGCACAGACTTCTAATTCCTGTTTGTTCCCCATGCTGCATGTGTTGCGTACAGGCATTTGAGCTGGGCACCCAGTCACTCTGCTTTCAGAAGGAAAATATGAGATCTGTGATGATCACACTGTTCTCCCACGCACATTCTCACTGCCTTCCCTGCCTCAGCTTCAGCCTCTGGTCACCATCACCCACAGAACCTAGTCTGATGTCACACCCACTTAGGATAGCAAGTGTGTTGACACAGATGTTCTTTCCTCACATGACTGAATGTGTCCTATCTCTTCCCACTGCTCCCAAATCCTCATAAAGTGTCTTGTAGTCATAAAACCAAAGAGTACTGTCTACAACATCAAACACCCATGGACCTTCAAGAGGCATGTGCTCCTATATGAGCCTTTTCCCTCTTCCAGCAGACCAGAGGAAAATATATTTGGACTCTGATGCCCTTTTCTCAGCCTCCAGGGCTCTGTAGTCACTCTTGATGCACTCAGAGCAGTATCTTTAGTGCCCATGTGAATGAAGAGCAAAGGCTCATAGTCTGAGGTCAAGATGAGGTTCAGCAGACCCTCCACACACAACAAACCTCATGAGACAGCAAGTCAGACAAGAAGATGGGTGTCTCCACTCCATGCAGAAGGGAATCCCAGCCCTTACTACCCACTGCTTCCTCTCAGTGCCAATGTATATATCTATTTCTCTGATGCAAATCAGCAGACAAAGAAGGATCCTCCCTTCTATTACCAGAAGTCACAGGTTTCTAGACTCTCATGTCTTGTGAGTCTCCAGCCACTAACCATTCAGCATAGACATTGGTCTGAATTCTCTCTTCTGCTGAGGTCTTTTCAGCACAGAGTAGATGGATTATTAAGCATCGTATGGACCTATATGTAATATTCAATATATTGAATAGGACCGGACCCAGTACCAACCCCTGGGGGACACCACTAGTCACAGGCCTCCAACTAGACTCTGACCCACTGACCACTAATCTCTGGGCTCTGTCCTTCAGCCAGTTCCCAATCCACCTCACTGTCCAATCATCCAGTCCACACTTGTTAAGTTTGGTTGTGAGAATGCCATGGGAGACAGTGTCAAAAGCCTTGCTGAAGTCAAGGTAGACCATGTTGACTGTCTTCCCCTCATCAATCCATCTAGTTATGTCCTCATAGAAGGCTCTCAGGTTGGTCAAGCATGACTTCCCCTTGGTGAACCCATGTTGACTACTCCTGATAACCCTCTTTTCCTCAACATTCTTTGAGATGGCACCAAGAACAATCTGTTCTATCACCTTTCCAGGGATGGAGGTGAGACTGACCAGCGTGTAGTTACCTGGGTCCTCCTTCTTGCCCTTTTTATAGATTGGAGTGACACTGGCCTTCCTCCAGTCCTCAGGCACCTCTCCTGTTCTGCAGGACTTTCCAAAGATGATGGAAAGAGGTCTAGCAATGACTCCTGCCAGCTCCCTCAGCACTAGTGGAGGCATCCCATCAGGGCCCATGGATTTGTGGGTGTCCAGTTCACCTAGATTTTCCCTAACCCAATCCTCTTCAACCAGGGCACAGTCTTCCTGTCTCCTGACTTCTTCTGTGGTTTCGAAGGTCTTGTACTCCTGAGGGTCTGCCTTAGCAGTAAAGACCAAGGCAAAGAAGGCATTCAGTAATTTTGCCTTCTTTGTATCCTCCGTCACCAGGGCACCCGCTTCATTCAGCAGAGGGCCTACATTTCCACCAGTCTTCCTTTTGCTTCCAAGGTATTTGAAGAATCCTTTCTTGTTATCTTTGACCTCCCTTGCTAGCTTTAATTCTAAGGAGGCCTTAGCTTTCCTCATTGCATCTCTAAATTCTCTGACCACAATCTTGTACTCCTCCAAAGTAGTCAGCTCTTTTCTTCTTCCACATGAGTTTATTTTGTAGCTCCCTGCTCAACCATGCAGGTCTCATGGCTCCCTTACATGATTTCTTACTCTTCAGTATACTATGATCCAGAGCATGGAGGAAATGATGCTTGAATATTGACCAGCTCTCTTGGGCCCCCCTACCATCCAGTGCCCTGTCCCATGGGATTTCTCCAAGGAGTTTCTTGAAGAGGCCAAAGTTAGCCCTCCTGAAGTCCAGGGTTATGATCCCGCTTGTTGCTCTGTGCCTACTGCACATGATCTTGAACTCCACCATCTCATGGTCACTACAGCCAAGGTCACCCCCTACCTTCACATCCTTGACCAGTCCCTCCTTGTTTACCAATACAAGGTCCAGCAGTGCTCCTCTCCTTGTTGGTTCCTCCACCACCTATATCAGGAAGTTGTCATTAATGCACTGCAGGAACCTCCTGGACTGTGCATTCCTGGCTGTGTAGCCTTTCCAGCAAATGTCAGAGTGGTTTAAGTCCCCCATGAGAACCAGAGCCTGTGATTTTGAGGCCACTTCCAGTTGTCTGTAGAAGGCCTTGTCAGCTTCCTCATCCTGATCAGGTGGCCTATAATAGACAGCTGCAATAGTGTTTCCCATGTTAGCCTGCCCCTTAATTTTTACCCACAAACTCTCAACTCACTCATCAGCCACCCCTGGGAAAAGCTCAATGCATTCTAATTGCTTCTTCACATAAAGAGCAACTCCACCTCCACGCTTTGTTGGTCTGTCTTTCCTGAAAAGCACAGTCATTCATGACAGCATTCCAGTCGTGAGCTATCCCACCATGTCTCTGTAATAGCAATCATATCATAGCCCTTCGACCACACACAGATCTCTAGTTCCTCTTGTTTATTCCCCATGCTACGTGTGTTGGTGTAAAAGCATTTAAGAGAGAGAGTTGAGCTCACAGCTATCAACCTAAAAGGTGTAGGAAGACCAGGCTCATCCTCAGCTATCCTGGTTTTACTCCCCTCCCCCTTCGAACCTAGTTTAAAGCCCTCTCAATAAGCCCTGCCAATTCATGGGCCAAAATCCTTTTCCCCCTTGGAGACAAGTGAGCACCATCTGTTGCCAACAAGCCTGGAGCCATGTAAACCGCCCCATGATTGAAAGAAACAAAATTCCATCGATGGCACCAGCCTCTGAGCCACATGTTGATCATGTGGGTTTTCCAGTTCCTTTCAGTAACTAAAGGGATTCATGAAAAAATTACCTGTGCTCCAGATCCTTTAACCAATCGCCCCAATCATCTTCAGGAAAAGGTTCAAGGCTGCAAATCCAGAATGGGTGGAGATTTTAAGAAGTATCATTTTCTTAACTTTTTTGATTGCCTCTCCACTCTGTTTGTGGGTTTTTGCACATCTGTCCCTCACTCCTCTGTCTTTTGTTTGGGCAAACACAGCTATGGAAAATAGGAGTTTAAGAGTTCAACAAATACAATGCAGAGTGTTATGGCACAAGGCCTTTCTTATCTAAAACCTTGACTACTTCTATCTCACTAGTCAATGAATTCCTCTTTTCTCCTCCTCAAACCTATCTCACTTTTACATTCTCCTCTGGTTTCATTCAGTCTGCTCCTGCCTCCCAAGTACATTTCCCTCTCTCTTTTGCACTTCTCTCTCACTCTTACAGTGGTTAGAGTACCTTACGTAGAAATATGGACTCTTGAAAGTTTGTTTTTTTCTTCCAAATACTAACTATTCCTGTCCATGAGATAAATGCTTGCACCTTCATGTTCCCAACAGAGATACCCTTGAAATTTAAAGTAGTTACATTCTATTTAGGTATTGCATTGAATTCTAATATAGTCAATCTATTTTTCATTTACAAGTTGAGAAGTGTAACTTGTAATGACTTCAGTTCTATTCTTAGCACTCTTTTCCCTACTGTTGGCATTGCTACTTCTCCTGTCAGCAGGAAAAGCAGGGGGTAACCATTTGCTAATCACTAAAGCCCTTCTAAACAGCATTTATTTACCCTTTTTCTGTGTTGCCCTGAATGTCAGGTAGTCATTCACAGCAGTAAAAGTAATTGCAATCAGACACAAATTAGGGAATACACAAAAGGAATAATAGATAAACGAGCAAACTGAGATTTTTGGATCAAGCCTTTTGAGTGTAGGATTATGTCTGTGTGTATTTTCTAAATTAGCTCCATTAAAATATCACTTGAAGATATTTAAGTATTTGTCATTTTTTATACATGTAAGAAGACAAATGCTACATTCATAGTAAAAATAATAAATAGCAAAAAAAAAAGAAGTTGCAGTACATCTTCATTTTTAAATATGCTTCATGTAGATGTAACCAATTAATAGGATGTAAACCACAGAAATGGTAATATTAGCACGTACCTGGGGTAAAAAAACATAGGTAGTGTATTAGTATGGTGGAAATTGTTGCAATGATGGGGAAAGAGTGGAAATGATAAAGGGAGTTTCAGAACTGCTAACAGGACATTATTATCTATTCTCTAATGTTAGTTTTTATTTAATTAGCTTATCAAAAGTCCACGGTGGTCATATTTACTATTTAAAAGCATAGCAACAGTCTAAATGTAAAAATAGCTCAACACCTCTATCACAATATCAGTGTTATTACCTTCACAGAACCTACAAGGGCCAACAGGGAATTTTTCCCTGTGTTGCTATAACCACCTGTGTTTTACACAGCTCACAGGAAAAGCAGGTCTAGATTTTCTTCTGCATTAACTAGTTTTGACAGAACAATATATAGGTCATGATTTATAGAAGGAGGGGAAGAAAGACATTATAGCCATAAAGACTTCTTGAAGAACAGCACATTTTCCTGCATGCAACCAAAGTATGATTAGTACTTCACTGTGCTGAGATTTGCCTAGCCTCCACTTCTCAAGCTGAGGCTGCCTATGCCCTGTTTCAGATTCCAGTATGGAGTTGTGAGCAAGTATAGGGCTTACTAGTTGACAGCCCCTGCAAACTGTCAAATTTAATAACACAGGCTATATCAGCCAGATTGTTATACTGAGTTCCATGTGAAGAAAGAATAATAAGCAGTGTTATTCACCAGGGAATTATTTCTATATGGAAAATGAAGTAACAGCTTTCATTTATGTTCTTATTCTTGTAGGTGATCTGGGTAGTTATACCTATAGTTACGTTTGCCATTACAAAACTCTGTTTTCAGTTGCTTATAGTTTTGCCAAGCTTCAAGCATACGAGCTGCCTTGGGCTACTTTTTTAATTTATTTATATACTTTTTTGTAAACTTCGACAAACTCGGGAGTCTTCCTGTACCTAGCACGTAGTTACTTGGAAGCTTATCCATGAGAGTGCAGTAACAGAAGCTGTTCTCACACTAGTCAAGAATTTCACATGATTTACACAGGTTCTGTGAACTCACAATGGGAAGTAATAGTGATGAGAAGTCTGCTGTGAGTGTATGAAGTATAAGCACTTTGAGAAGCCTGGTCTCCAGGAAAGTACTGCAAAAAGCCATGCATAGGTGTTTGCCGAGAAATAAGAACTGGAAAAGCCCCAAAGGAAAAGAATAATTCTGCACTGGATACAATAATACAATATTTTTTTTAAAAAATGAAATATGATAATGATGATCAGAAAAAATAATTAATAATTAGCTGTTCCCGGTGTCATCCAAAGTACTGATGTGTCATCCATCTGCAAGGAAGAGAGGTTTTGGAAGCATGGGAATGAAAGTCTGAAGGTATGATCTCTGAGAAGAGAGGGAATGGTACTTTGCGATCACACAGATATGCTCCATCACATGACAGGGAACATGCATTTGCCAGTTGATTTTAGCAGAAAGCTGCGGTTCCCCTAAATCTCTCTCCTCAATATATGCAAACAGAATACAATCCAGAGGTTTTAGGTGAGGTTTAGGGATTATGTTTTTCATTTTTTTGTTTTTTGAAGGAGTGGATTTTAAGTTTTCCATTTCCTAATTTTTTTGAGAGTTTGACTTTGGCAACTCAAATGTTATGGTTTTTAAATTTGCTTGTGACTTCTTTTATCTTTTTTAATTTATGCAGCATTAGAAATCCATTAGCTGCTTTATAAGATAAATACCCGTTTCTGCTGAAGAATGTAAAACCTGAAAGGTTTGACAAATTATAGCTAAAAAAAACAAATCAGCAACAGGACCAGGACAGTGATAAACTTGCTTCTTACTAATTACAAGACTGTATGATTATTCTAAAAACCATGAATACTACCTCGAGAGATTGTCTTACTGTATAATACTGCTTTGTGATAGTGGTTATGTTAAAGTAGAGATTATTCATCCTGTACAGCAGAGCTGCAATAGAAAAGTCTCAAGGAAATATCTTTGACTTTGGGATTTCTCTTCAATTTGAACTGAAAAGTCCTGATTTTACAGGAACAGCCTCTGGCTTTCCCTTTGAGAAATTTCACTTTAGAGGAGTACAACTAAATTCCTGAACTGCAAGAATTTTATGTTATTGTATTTGATATATACATTGCTTAGAAGTGACCTTTTTTCCCCCATGTTATGTAGAAATGTTAAGTAAAAATGACTACAATTTAGTGGGAATTCTTATTTTATTCTTGTTACAGACACTTCAAATCAGAAGTTATTGCCAGAAACAAGTAGTAAAACCTAAAAATGTTTTAAACTCTTGTTTTGTATTTCCCTAAAGGCAACAGTCACTGTGATATTTTCTAGAATAAGGGACAAATACTGATGACCAAGCTTTTTAAAACAGACAATGAATGTTACAGACCTAATTCTCATCTTTTTAGCTGAAGTGGAGCTTTATGCCAGTTGAGGATTTTTCCTTCCTTGTTCAAGACAATAAGTCTCTGAGAGGAAATGCCTCTGATACTAAAGATATTCTCCAGATGTTGCTGCCTTTGGGTCAGAATAATATTAGAATGTGTGCCAAGGTCTCCATTCCCACTAGTTACTTCTACTAATTGAGA
This sequence comes from Podargus strigoides, assembly GCA_028020825.1. Taxonomy (NCBI): domain Eukaryota; kingdom Metazoa; phylum Chordata; class Aves; order Caprimulgiformes; family Podargidae; genus Podargus; species Podargus strigoides. The sequence continues at coordinate 30,043,415 of CM051662.1, read as the reverse complement.
AATTCTACTTCCTTTCCCTTGCTTGAGGGAAAAAAAGAAGCATACACTCACACAAAAACTGAACAAAACCCCACTCAACCCAAATTAAAACCACAAACCAGACGTTTCTTGAGCGGTTTATTCTTTGTATATCTTTGTCACTCCTCATTTTGTCTCTAAAGTGTGTTTTAGCACATATTCTGCAAGCTCATCTCAGATTCATTTTTGCAGCGAAGGTTTCCCATATGCCCACATTCTATTTTAAGGAAATCCTTGGAGTACACAGGATTTCAGGAGACTGTTTTACTCCTTTTTTTGAGATTGAAAATACTTTTTATCTTATGAATGTTATAAAGACTTTTGTTCATTTATTAAAGTAAACAGAAAATAAGCCAGTTCTTCCCCTTAAAAAGCTCACTGTTGAATACTTCTCAACCTATCTGGCACATGTTAGCAATATATTATTGCTAATTTCTCTGCAATACACTAAGGCATGTAAGACAGCTTATTCTATAAAAAAAATCAATACACAGAACTGCTTGTCTCTCTATTCAGATTATTATGCTTTAAATAATAAATTTATATCACTTAGAGCAGATGTGCTCGCAGTCATATCCCTACATTTTTATTTACTTCATCTGCAGTCATTTTAAAGGGTCAGCCGCAAACTTAAATCAGACTAAACCATTTTCTTTTTCTTCTCTCTGTCAGAAAACACAAGTTCTTCTTTTTCTCATTTTGTCACACTTGTGGAACTGGAATCGATGATGCTGTCTTTAGGGCAGGAATGGATCATGTGTTCTAAGATGTTACGTTCAGGTTTCATTGTTTCATTTCCAACTCATCTCTCACTTTCTGCATAAAACCCTGCCCAAACCTTATATTGATATGAAATTTTAAAGCAGAGGGGTGGCAGTAAAGAAAGAGAGGGGGAATATAATAAAGAAAAATCAGTCTGACTTTTTTCAAGTTTAATAAAGAAATTTATCCTGCTATCGAAGCAGGTCATTTCTTATTGTCTGTAGGTAGTTAATTCTGGCAACTATTTTACTACTTGTACAGTCTTCCTTCTGTGAAAATACATCTTTATCAAATGTAGTGGGCAGCAGTGTATAATTCCAAACAAAACTTGCATTTGAAGATAGATAACTATTGCAGGTCTATATCTAAACATGTAATTTTCTTTCAGAGCCTGCATGCATTTTTATTCTTCTGCCCAGCTTAGAAAATGGAATGTCGATGGGACTGTATCATCCACACTACCTTTCTGCATCTGTCTCTTGCAAAAGGCATGAAATGGAACGCTCCTCTCTATCATTGATTTGTTGCCAGTGTCATCTGCTTTATTCAAGTCACAGTCTGTTTCTCCACCACCACATTATTTCACAATTTTTCTCTTCCCCAAAGCTGACCATGCACTATGAAGAAGTCAGATGTGTTCATTTGACTTTGATTTTTATACCTCTTTTCAATCAATACGTCAGTGACTGATCTTCTAAAATTTAAGAGTCAGTGGACTGTATAACTGAAATGGCAAAGAGGGTAGGTGGTGGATTTTCAGTCTTGATTGAAATGAACACCAGGTGCTATACTGTGACTTTAATGATTCACAGAAACAGATTAAACGTGCTGCAGTATCATTTGTTGCCGAGCCTGCTCTTTTTATTTAAATAATACATCGAGCCATTCTCACTTCTCAGTCCAATTAGGGACTAGCAGGCAACAGAGCATATAACCACTTATTTAAACTGTGTTTTTACAGTAAGTTCATTTCAGTTAGAAATGCAGTAATCCTTTTCTTAAGCTATTTTCTTGAGCTGATTACTTGTGTAATTTAGCCACTGGTACCTAAACATATAGGTGGCTACAGCAAAACAAACCAGTCCAAAATGCTCTATGAGACACCTGGCCTGATGGTGGCAGGTGGAATGCATTTGTCCCAGAGGGGGAGAAGGCTTTTGGGGCAGGAGTTAGCAGGGCTCATTGAGAGGGCTTTAAACTAGATGTGAAGGGGGAAGGGGCGACAACTGGGTCTGTTAGGGACGAGCCCAAGAGCAATATGCTAGGGCCTGAAGGAAGGTGGTCTAGGGAGGATTTTCGATCACTGAAGAGAAGGGATAGATGTTTAGGCCCTGACCACAAGGCCTCCTGCCTCACAGGGGTCCCACCAGTGCGCTCTGCTTGCTTTCTGAAATGCCTGTACACCAATGCACTCAGTATGGGGAATAAACAGGAGGAGTTAGAGGTCTGTGTGCGGTCTAAAGGTTATGACCTGGTGGCAATTACAGAGACATGGTGGGACAGCTCACATGACTGGAATGTGGTCATGGATGGCTATGTCGTTTTTAGGAAAGATCGGTCAGTGAAGCGAGGTGGTGGAGTTGCTCTCTATGTGAGGGAGCAACTAGAATGTATTGAGTTTTCTCCAGGGGCTGATGAGGGGCAAGTTGAAAGTCTGTGGGTAAGAATTAAGGGGCAGGCAGGCAGGGGCGATACAGTTGTGGGGGTCTATTACAGACCTCCTGATCAGGACGAGGGAGTTGATGAGGCTTTCTACAGGCAGCTGAAAGCAGCCTCACAACTACAGGCCTTGGTCCTCATGGGGGATTTTAACTACCCCGATATCTGCTGGAAGACTTACACAGCCAGCCATTCACAGTCTAGGAGGTTCCTCCAGTGCATTGATGACAACTACTTAATGCAAATGGTGGATAAGCCGACTAGGAGAGGAGCGCTGCTGGATCTTGTACTCACCAACAAGGAGGGTCATGTTGAAGCAGTGATGGTCGATTGTGGAGGAATGGCTTGCTGAACAGGGCCGAATGTAACAACTGTGAGCACAGGGCTGAATGTAGCAGCTGTGAGCGAGCAGTACTGATAACGGGAGCTGTACTGCTGATAGCTGTAGCTTCCCAGGGTCACTCTGACCTGGAAGCTTGCAGAAAGCTCCAAGTCAGGACAAGCACGAGGCAAGTCCTGACAAGTCCGAAGCGGGTGGAAAGTTGCAAGGTAGAACCTGCGGGAAGAATCCGGAAGTAGATAACCGCAAGAGGCTGGAATATGCAAATGTAGCTCTATGCTTAACTAATCAAATATAGACGAGTAGGCATAATTTGTGCTTAGCCAATTAGACATAGATATGTAGGCATAATTTAACATAAGTGGGCATAATTAACCTCCAGTGTATAAAAGGCATAGCAGAACTCGAATAAAGTAGAAGCTTGCTTATAACTCATACTGAGTTGCGTCTTGCTTCCCTCACCTTCTCCGCCATTCTGCAACAGTCGATGGCAGCCTTGGCTGCAGTGATCATGAGATGGTGGAGTTCAGGATCCTGTGTGGGAGGAATAGAGTACCTAGCAAGACCAGAACCCTGGACTTCCGCAGGGCCAACTTTGGCCTCCTCAATCAATTGTTAAGGGAAGTCCCATGGGACAGGGTGCTAGATGGTAAAGGGGCTCAAGATTGTTGGTCAACATTCAAGGACCACTTCTTGCAAGCTCAGGAGCAGAGCGTCCCAATGGGTATGAAATCAGGTAAGGGAGCTAGGAGACCAGCATGGTTAAACAAGGAACTGCTGGGCAAACTCAGGTGGAAAAAAAGAATCTATGGATCATGGAAGGAGGGGCTGGTCACTTGGGAGGAATATAGGACAGTTGTCAGAGGATGTAGAAAGGCAATTAGGAAAGCTAAGGCCTCCTTGGAACTTAACCTTGCAAGCCAGGTCAAGGACAATAGAAAGGGCTTTTTCAAATACATAGCTAATAAAATTAACACTAGAGGCAATATAGGCCCACTGATGAATGAGGTGGGTGCCCTAGAGACAGAGGATATAAAGAAGGCAGAGGTGCTGAATGCCTTCTTTGCCTGTCTTTACTCCTGCAGGCTTTCCCCAGGAGCCCCTGATCCCTGTAGCCCCAGAAGAAGTCAGGATAAAGGAGGAGTTTGCCTCGGTAGATGCGGATTGGGTTAGGGATCAGTTGAGCAATCTGGATATCCATAAATCAATGGGACCAGATGGAATGCACCCAAGGGTGCTGAGGGAGCTAGCAGAGGTCATTGCTAGGCCACTCTCCATCATCTTTGGTAAGTCATGGAGAACAGGAGAGGTGCCTGAGGACTGGAGGATAGCAAATGTCACTCCAATCTATAAGAAGGGCAAGAAGGAGGACCCGGGTAACTATAGACCGGTCAGCCTCACCTCCATCCCTGGAAAGGTGATGGAACAGCTTGTTCTTGGCACTGTCTCTAGGCATATCAAGGATGAGGGGGTCATTAAGAGTAGTCAACATGGTTTTACCAAGGGTAAGTCATGTTTGACCAACCTTATTGCCTTCTATGAGGAAATAACTAGGTGGATAGATGATGGTAGAGCGGTAGATGTGGTTTATCTTGATTTCAGTAAAGCATTTGACACTGTCTCCCACAGCATCCTTGTAGATAAGCTGATAAAGTATGGGTTTGGTGATCAGGTAGTAAGGTGGATTGTGAACTGGCTGAAGGAAAGAAGCCAGAGAGTTGTGGTCAATGGGACGGAGTCTAGTTGGAGGCCTGTGACTAGTGGAGTCCCTCAGGGGTTGGTACTGGGACCGGTGTTGTTCAATATCTTCATCAACGACTTGGATGAGGGTACAGAATGTATCCTCAGCAAGTTTGCTGATGACACCAAACTAGGAGGAGTGGCTGACACACCAGAGGGTTGTGCTGCCATTCAACAAGACCTTGATAGGCTGGAGAGTTGGGCAGGGCAAAACTTAATGAAATTCAACAAGGGCAAGTGTAGAATTTTGCATCTGGGGAAGAACAACCCCATGTACCAGTACAGGTTGGGGGCTGACCTGCTGGAGAGCAGTGTAGGGTTAAGGGACCTGGGGGTCCTGGTGGACAGCAGGATGACCATGAGCCAGCAATGTGCCCTTGTGGCCAAGAAGGCCAATGGCATCCTGGGGTGTATTAGAAAGGGAGTGGTTAGTAGGTCAAGAGAGGTTCTCCTTCCCCTCTATTCTGCCTTGGTGAGGCCACATCTGGAGTATTGTGTCCAGTTCTGGGCCCCCCAGTTCAAGAAGGACAGGGAACTACTTGAGAGAGTCCAGCGCAGAGCCACAAAGATGATTAAGGGAGTGGAATATCTCCCTTATGAGGAAAGGCTGAGGGAGCTGGGTCTCTTTAGCTTGGAGGAGACTGAGGGGTGACCTCATTAATGTTTATAAATATGTAAAGGGTGAGTGTCATGAGGATGGAGCCAGGCTCTTCTCAGTGACATCCAATGATAAGACAAGGGGCAACGGATGCAAGCTGGAACATAGGAGGTTCCACATAAATGTGAGGAAGAATTTCTTCACAGTGAGGGTAACAGAACACTGGAACAGGCTGCCCAGAGAGGTTGTGGAGTCTCCTTCTCTGGAGACATTCAAAACCCGCCTGGACATGTTCCTGTGTGACCTGACCTAGGTGTTCCTGCTCTGGCAGGGGGATTGGACTAGATGATCTTTTGAGGTCCCTTCCAATCCCTAACATTCTGTGATTCTGTGATTCTGTGAAAATTCTGTCTAGCAATAGTTAGCACCAGGTGCTGCAGAATGAGATGTAATTCTTCCAGTTTAGCAGTAGTGCAATATGAGGGAAATGGATAATTCTTGCCCTTGAAAATTTTTAGTCAATATCTTGAGAATTAATCATCTGTGTAAATGTCCTGAGCAGCTACATAAATTCATACATAATTTCATTCCTATAGGATGTCTGAAGTGCTGGGGTCTGAACCCCCAGCCCTGAATTAAGGTTGACATATGGGTGGTTCCCACAGCCCTTCAAAAGGAGGGGATGAGTTTGCCTTTTGGCTTTCCTCCAGGGTGCGGCTGGCCTTGCAAGGAGAGCCCTCAGGTAAACATGCTCCAGGTGCCCTGCATTTTGGTAACAAGTGCCAGGTGTCCTGTTTGGGGATAAAAGCTGGGCCCACTTGCAGGAAGGGTTGGAGAGTCTGTCTGTGGAGTGGACGCACTTCACAGAGTTTTCCTGTTGGGGAAGGACCTCCTGACCACTCATGCAACTGGATCGCAGTCAGGTCTGGCACATACAAACGCGGGCTTTGTGGGGAGGCAACATGGGGTTACTTCTGTCATATGTAACTGCCTTGTTCTCCTGGTTGTTTCCCATCTTCTCTGTGGGTTATCTCGTGTCTCTGTTTGTTCCATCTGTTACGAGCGATATTGTGTCATTCCTGGGGTTGCTGGGGTTGATGTCTGCTATTTGTGATCTATCTGACTTGTTTGTACCCCCAGCGATCCTCTATATACTGACCCCTTTACGTGAAATAGAACCTGCGTTCTGGATTGTTGGTCTGCTGCTGGCTGTGTCCTTTTTACTGGGCCTACTAATTGGCAAAACAATGTCTTATATAGCTCATTTGAAGTTGGTGGCAAAATTTATCTGATTCAGAATAAATTATTTATCTGTCTAATCATTTTGTTATTGCAATTACCAGGATAGAGCTAGAAGCACCTAGCTGGAATTCTATGTCTCCTCTTTGTCATCTATACCCACTATTTCTTACTCTTTTGTAAATGGAATGATTTCTTTTATACTATTTAAAATAATCCTGTTGAAGTCTCCTGTGAAGAAGGAAAATTCTCTGTGTCTAATGTTCTAATCATAATGTGTACATGAAAGCACACAGCTACGTTTGGTTTCTGATATGCTACCTCGAGCTAAATTTATAAATTTGAATTAACTGAAGTAAGACATGTGAGGGCTCCTTATAATATTATTTGACAGTATCTGATTACTATTCTCTCTTACTATATTTCTAATTTTAACATTTCTTTTTTTAGCTCAACCTCTGTCCCAAAGCTTTAGAGTGAGATACAATTTGCGTAGTGTTAGACCTTACAAGTTTAGATATTTTTCCTTAGCTTTTTGTCTAAATTCCTTTAATAATTAGTTGAGAGATTTGGCATTTAGAGGTTGATTCATTTTGTTCAACATTGGAATGGGCTTCCCAGGGCAGTGGTGGAGTCCCCATCCCTGGAGGTGTTTAAGAGTCGTCTCAACATAGTGCTCAAGGATATGGTATAGTTGATGACTGTCCGTGTTAGGTTAATGGCTGGACTCAATGATCTTCAAGGTCTTTTCATAACTAGGTGACTCTGTGGTTCTGTGAATTGCCTATAAAACATGCCTGTCTTAAACTAAACCACCTTATAGATAGGATGAAATTTAAGTATGTGAATTACTCAGTTGAATACACTACTGAGAGTTTCTCCTTTGCTTCTTACCATGTTTCTGTTTGCTCCGTTCAGATGATATACTAGACTTGGAGACACTATGGAGAAACTTGCATGGAATCACTTGCCTTCTAACACCTACATACTGGATGCTTCAAATTGTACCACCTGCACTGATCAAAGGTCACTCTGGTGTAATGGTCTCCTCTTGAAATGGGCTCTGGGTAGACTTATACGGTGGAAATAAGACTGCTGTCTGTACTGTGTCTACAAATTGAGGTGCAACTTATTACTCAGCAGTAGAAATTACATTTCTGTAATGGAAAATTGATATCTTGATAAAGTTCTGAGACCTGAAATTGACATCCAATTATGAGACACTGAGAAAATCTAAAACATCCAGTAGTTTTGTCCACAAGTATTCTTCTGTATATTTGTTACTACAATAAACTGATCAATCTGGTCTGAAATATACTGATATTTTTAACTGTAGGGTTTTTTCCTTATTTATATTTAGTAGCTAGAGTGTGGGAGTTTGGCTTGTGAGTAACGGACATGGAGTGTTAGAGCAGGTGCACGAACAGGCTACTGTGCAGGCGCTAGCAGCCAAGATTAGGCCTCAAGGACGTACTGTCCTTGCAGAGTAGTACAAGAAACTAAGTTACATAAGATAGGGAACTAACAGGCAAGGAGGAGAATATGATAATTAGAGGCTGAAGCATAGGTTAAAAGTTAATGATTGATGTAGAAGTGGTCTAATGAAAACCTAAGAAAAAGATAATAAGATATGCTTAATCGTGGTGATTTGACAGAAGAATGATATATAAGTAAATGTATCTGCGCAATAAATCGAGTTCTGCCGACCTCATATGAGAGTGCAGTCTCCCTCCGTCGATTCCTACACTAGAGAGCTTTCACAATATTTTAAATAATATTCCATAAAAAGAGGTCTAAGTAATATTCATTTAGTTTTTGAAACAAAATTACAACAATGGTGGATTGAAATATGAATTTATTTTATATGAAACATGAGAGTCTAGAACTGCAAAAAAAAAAAATGTCTCAGTACCAAAGCTTCTTTACAGTTTTGCATTTGACAGAAATACTCTCATAAAATGTTGTGTTCATATAGATTAAAACATAAAAATTAATAACGAAATTTTAAAGGCAAAAGGAACATAAATATAAGCCAGTGAGAAATTTCCTCTTTGTGTGTTCAGAAATATTCACCTGAAACATTTGTAATAACCACATTTTCCCTCTGAAATTTTATTTTCTCTTCAGTATATTATTCTATTAAATAATGCTTTTAAGAATTTTCATTGAAAATTAATATTCTAGTGGTTTTGTGTGTTGTGATTTATAAACCTTGAAAGAAAAGAAAACCAGACGTTCTCCTCAGCTGAAGAACTTGTTAACAGGTATCCCACAGTTTCGATTTAGTCCATTTAATGGCTCTACTGAAAGAATAATATGCTGATTACCAGGTGTTGGCAAAACTTGCTATATCTGATAATGTAATTAATATTGCATTCTAAAGGCTCGATTCATCACTATGTTTTTCGAGTGCCATCTGGGTGTCTTGCCTCTGCAAAACCTACTGATAGAAAGCCATGTTTTAAAAGTTCTCAAACTTACTGTATTTATCCAGTCATATCCCAGTGAAATGCTCTGTGAAGCAGAGCTTCTTTATAATTCAAGAGAGCCTTCTACACACCTGTTTGTACAACTATATAACTTCAATTAGTCATTTTATATTAAAATTTGGCAAGGTAAGATTTTCATATAATTTTAAAATGTTTTAATGTGCTGGATTGATCTATGCATAAAGATGGAAAGTTTCACACAAACTTCCTTGCCCACTTCTTTCACTGCACAGCTTTCTAATATATAGAACTCCTAGTAGCCTGTTCATTATCTTTTATGCAACAGAAATTTCTGTATATGACAAACTAGAGAATAGTTGGAATATATGAATAAATAGCTTTTAGAAAACAATGTGATCACCTTTTCATCCATAGCATAAGTAGATTCTGCATCTTTGGTTTTACTGCTGAAAATAAATGCATTAGATCACTGCATCATCTGGCAGACATGATTAAGATGCTTGTGCCGCAAAGAAATAAAATCTGCTCTTTGCTTAAACTGGAAATATAGTAGTGTTCTCATTAGTTATGTGAGGCAGCCACCCAATACATAGATTGCTTCCTAAAATAGATAAATATAAGTAGAACATTTTCAATAACAGATAGTGTTCACCCAATATAATTTAGAAGTACTGAGATTGTACATGCTAGATTTCCTGTGTACTCCAGGTAATGCATGACTGTGGACCAGGTGATTTACAAGGATGAATGCAACAGCACACATACTTTTGTGGAGGTAAGATGTGGGACAGAGGATAGAAGCTGATTTTGTAATTCCCATTCAAGAAAATAATCCTTTAATAGGCTCAAGCATCTAAGTGAGAAGTGTAGGTTGAGGAGCAAGGCAAAGATTTTTGAAAGCACAATGGTGTTTTGAAAGCCTGTTCAGAAATGCAGAACTCTCTTATTAGCATAAGACTTGTTGAAAGCCAGATACATCTTACCTCTTATGAGGGTGATGCCATTACTCCTAACAGGGTTTAGATATATGCCATCCATAAATTTCATAAGACAGTGCATTTTCTCTGGTAAGGTTTCTGAAGGTCCTACCTTCAGAACTACCTCTATCTTTGCGGAAAGTTTATGTAAGGAAGATGAGATGCTCAGCTCTGCGTTATATATCTGTATAAAAGAACATTCAATGTTGAACCAGGACAAAAGTATTCTACCTTTCAGTGCTAGCCAATACTGCTGTAGTCAAAAGGAGTTGCACATCCTCAGCAGTTGTGGAAAACCACTTGTAATAAAGTCTCCATCAAGATTTTAGAACAGATTTTTGGGAGTATATACAGGTGGCTAAAGAAGCAGATCAATGACTAATGCATTAAGCAAAATTTCCTAAGCAAGTTAGGTTACTTATTCCCATTTAAATAAATTGAAATAAAATTAGGAGTGTTATATGCTCTTCATCTTTCTTTATCTGTACCAACGACTCATATTGAATGCTGTTCAACTTTTCCCTAATTTTTAAAAAAAAAATTATTTTTTTCCACAAATAATTATTTTAAAATAAACTATGTAATATCATTTTCTTATGAAAGATTTCCAGACAATGACTTTTCTATAAGTATTTCTGCTGTCTGGGGATCACAAGCTAGAGTTGTTACGACAAGAGACCTCAAATGAATTACCATGAGGGGAAGTGACATCAAAATGTTAGATTAAGATGTCCATTTCAGACTAAAGGGAAAAATAGGGGGGTGTGGCATGAGGGTACCTGAGTACCTCAGATATATATGAACCTAAACCTGCTATCTGTGAAATAATAAAAAGACAGTGTCGTCTCTTATTTGTGTCTAAACCTGTGTGATTTAAGAATATTTTTTATTATTTCTGTCTCTTGTTTGGCATCTTAATCATGTTACTAACATAAGTTGGTTTTCTTCTTGGAGTTTAATTTTGCATTGAAGGAATTGAAAAGGGAATAGAACAAGGCAATAAATTCTTTAGCAATAAGGTGCAGCAGGAAGTGCACGACGTATTACTTCCCTGTCTATAAACAAAGTTGGATATGCTGCTTCTGTATTTCTCTGAAATCCCCATAACTACATGGTGGGAGAGCTGTCTGAAGCCAGGTTTCTTCTGATACAATGAAAATCACCACTGCAACTAGTTCATTAAGCTGGCTCAGGAGAAGTGTGTTTAAGGAAGCCCTCAAGAAAACACTCAAAGTTATTTCAAATTAAAAAAAAGTGCTCTTGTCTTAACATGAAACATGTCTGTAATCTATTTATTTCCTTCCATTCTTCTAAAATTTTCCTATTTATCTGGCTAACCTGTTGGCCTGGAATCGGCAAGTTGCAGTTCAGTTGAGAAAGATTTTCTGATTTCCCTGTTATGATTCTTCCAAGGAACTAGTCTTGCAGCTACAAATATAAAATCACTAAAATAAATGCATTATCTTTTATTAACCCTTCCTCTACAGTCCTACTAAAAGGTTTCCTATCAAATGTAAATCTCTTGCATCTAAAATGACCCTGGGCAATTCCATAACCAGAGATTTTTACTTTTTCTTCCTTCCGGCCTGTGATTTAGGGTTTTCTTTTTTTTTTTTTTTTTTCTCCTTTTTTTAAAAATTAAGGTTAACATTATTGAAATAATATTTTCACTGTCTAAATGGAGTACTGCAACTAATTCTCTCTTGGCTGTGTAGGAGCTGACGTTTAGAAAATCTCAAGAGCAGGTGGTCTGAATTGCTTATAGTTCTCTTGAACATAAATGCTATGACTGCCAAGTTAAATAGTCTGATATGCTTAAATATTATTATTTTGTACCTTGTTAATCACTTATACCATTCATACAACTTAACTTAATCCTATTTATCTTTCCTGCTCCGTGCTTTAGTGCAAGTAATTTCATAACGTACTGTAGGCCCCCTCAGTTGACTCTTCAGTTCCCTTAAAAACAAAGGTCAAAATTACTATTTCTGATTTTGATATCCAATTTATATCATAATCCTTTTCTGACGTAGGAATCTACATTACTCCACTATTTACATGCAGTAGATGAACTGGAGTTGTGTGTAGTCTGTCCTGCTCATCTTAGCAGCTCCCTTTTATGCCAGGCTGTGAGGGCGAGCAAGTAGAAGCCAAGGATCATAATAAATCTCCTCCTCTACCACAGTAATATTTTAACAAATGTAGCATCACCTTCAGTATGAACTTGTGAAATGAAAGTCCAGGTGAGAGAAACAGCAATAATTTCCCTGGGAATGTGATTTAAAACAATGTTTAAGATCTGAACAGAATGTCAATGGATACATTTGGACCAAGAGCAGACACATTACAGTGGTTCCCAGGACCAGCCTGATGATAGCTTCCTCGGGTAGCAACAGAAATTAAACTCTGCCCAAGGTATCTGCAAAGCAATGCATGCTTATGTTCAAGAAAAGAGCGGTGTTGGGATTTTTTATGTTTACAGTCTTCAGGTAAAAGACTGGAAAATACTGTGTTAATGGTTTCTGGCTTTGAAATTACAGAAATTGTTCCTAAACATGGCACTACTTATAAAATTATGGAACTGTTTTTCACTTATTGTCTGTATCTGCACAAAATCCCTTGATGACCTGTCATCCAATTGCCATTTAGCTGAGGTGAAATGATAGAGTATCTTTCAGAAAAGTGCTGCATCATTTGCTTATGTTTGTGACATCTTTGGCATCCACAGTTTCCAGAATAAACTCCCTGTTGTGGAAGTACTAAATTCTAATCTAGTAGATGCCTAACCCCTTTGTGGTTTGTATCTGGGTTTCTTTGGAGGTCTGTCACTGCTGTGTACTTTATTGGCAGAACTGAGTGCCATAGCTCAGGCTTTGCAACACTCAGCATCGCAATCTTGAAGGATCTCTTTTGGATTCCTGTCACTGAAGCTTATCATGAGCACAGGAAACCTGCTGAGTCCCACACCATGGGTGGAATACACAATTGGCCTCTACTCATGTTCTTTCACAGCTATCTCATATAATGTTAATGTGGCTTTACCTTGCTCTGTGAATTGAAACTTCTATTACTATCTTTAACTGCAGATGGAGTCATGGAGTAAGAAAGAGACTACATACAGTGAGGTGTGTGTGCCAGCTGGCAGGGCTTGGTCTTCAAAGAGCACATGACATAGCTGTAATCCACCTTCACAACCAGCCCACTTCCAGAAACATGACACCTAGCAAGGCCCCTTTCCAGCCTCTCCTCATATTCAGACTGAGTTACAAAGCAGTGTTTGTTCCGTGACTTTTATGACATGACGTTACATTCATGACTTTATTCTAGAATTGGTATTTTGATACTGATTCAAAGGAAGGGAGGATCAAATAACTCACAATCTGAACTTCTTCAGAAATACTACCTATCTTTAGCCTTTGCCTCTCTCAAGCTTTGGAAGCCCATGAATGAATTATTTCTGCTATGTTAGAGTGAAAAGTAAAAAATGCAGGAGTCTACCTCTTGAAAAAGACAATCTTGTACTTCTTTTTTCTTTAAAATCCTGACAATGAGTGTTTAGGTTGAAAGAAGAAAAAATATTTTTAAAAAATTAGAAACATCCACAATTTTGTCTTTGTGTACAGGTATGATGATGCAGTCTTTAATTACATGACTGACTGCTTTTGTGGTTTGTTTTTTTTTTAACATTAGACCCTTTCCTCAGTCAATACATAGAATGGATGTTGCTTTCTTCATGGGTTACAACTAATCAACGTCCTTTTTTATCCTCTTAATTAAATTCTTGCCTTATTTACAGCACAACCTCTAAGCCTGCACTGAATAAAAGTTATAGATTTCCTTATTCACCTTACTAGAAAAGTCATTATTATATCACAGAGATAATAGATGATTTTCTTCTTCATATGCCTCATGAAGGCACGCAGACTTGGTATCACCATTTGCAGATGGAAAATTAAAGAATAGAGACTAAGTCCCAAACTGTCAGAAGTCTGCATTGAGCTTCCGTTAACAGATATTCCCATCATTTATCCCTAGATCTGTCTGATTCTTCACGGTATTCACAGTTTTAAAACTCATGTTACCACTCACTTCAGTTACATGAATGAGATTTTAGCAGTTGCTACGTAACACAGAATGTGTATAAAGAAGGATGAGGGCACTGCCATTACTGAGTGTCAGTGAAAAGTTTGATATGTTTCATGTATGTATACATTTATTAAAGTTTGATACATTTTTCTAGCATTATTGACAAACAGAAATAGAAATGCATTTTCTTTGATGTGTTTGGTTAATTAAACTTGTAGGCCATTTCTTTATGTGATTTGCTGTCTTATTTACTATTGGAATTGTGAATATACCTTTCAGTTCAAACATGAATAAGATTAAAAAAAAAAAAAAAAATCTTAAATAAATCAACAGAAGACTTTCCATTTCCTTCAGAAATAAAATTTAAGACTTTTGTGGCAACATGGAAATTTAAAAATGAAAAGCCAAAGCATACTGTCTTGACTTTCCCATTTTCTTAAAAAAGAAAAAAGATCTTTTATTTGAAGAAAAGCTTTCTTGTAACTTTCATGTGTTAATGTATAATTTAAAAAAATAATAATAATTCTTTTTAGGGAGAAATTGTGGTGGGAATGATAGTATAATGAAGTTACAAAGATACAAATCTAGAATAGAAAATCAAAATATTTTTATAGAATGTTACTTCTAATTTTAGACCGACTGAATTCAAAAAATGTTATACAGTTTTCTTAAGAAATGAATAAAGGTCCTGTGAAGACCAAAGTTAATGCATCCACTGAACACTGTCCATCAAAAAAAATTAAATGAAGAAGAAAGAACCAGAAAGAAATACTCGGGCCATGAGTAGCCCCAAAAGTCAGCTGGGAGTTTCAGTCAGGGCAGCTGACCCAAGCTGACTCACAGGTGTATCCCATACCACTTATGTCATGCTCATTATAAAAGGAGGGAATTTACTGAGGGTGGGGAGTTCCTGTTCTTGGGAGTCCTCTCTTTTGGTCTGCTGCTTCCAATGACTAGGCTGAGTATAAGTTTGTACATTTCATACTGGTATTTGCATTAGTTTTGTTATTTCATTAAACCTGATTCTATTTCAACCCATGGAGCTTCTCCATTTTTCCCTGATTCCCCTTCTTGGTTGGAGAGGAGAGACTGGGTGATAGAGCAACTGCTACAGTTTAGCACTGAATACAGGCTAAATGTAGACATTATGTCATCACATAATAATGTTCTAGCTCATAGCATCTTTCACATTTTCTCAAGCCATTTTCTTAAAATTTGAATGAATCTAAGTTTTCACAGAATCACAAAATCATGGATATTGGCAGGGACCTCTGGAGATCATCTAGTCCAATCCCCTGTTCAAAGCAGGATCATCTAGAATAGGTTGCCCAAGGGCATGTTCAGCTGAGCCTCCAATATGTCCAAGGATGTAAATCCCGCAACGTTTTTGGGTAACCTTTTCCAGTGTTTTACCACCCTATGTGGCAGATACACCCTCCCTGACAAAGACCAATGTTTTCTGTCTGTTGAAACCCGATTGCGGGAAGTCATGGCAAGCAATCACATAGAGACCAATAAATCTTGTGAAAGGCACTTTAATGGCGTTACAACCCGGTTTATATAGACAGAGCACTAAATCACAAGACTCTTCATGAGTCAATGAGCTACCAATTGGCTAATAGCACTAGCGCAACATAAATTGATTTGCAACCTTAAAGCATGCATTTACACCGTCACACCTTTCTCAACTCCCCATCCTGCTTCAGCATCCGGGTCAGGCTCGAAGGTTGGATTGCTCCCATGTCCATTGCTTGCTAAAACCCCCCCAACACCCGATTATTTTGTGTTTTGTGCACTTACTTTGGTTTTTTGTATGCTTTTAGTGACCCTTGCCAGGCTTGCAATCACTGGAAGATGGGGCCTCCAGTCAATCAGAAATTACCACAGGTCAGATTTGACTAGAGTATAAACAAAGCCCCACCAAAGAGTGGGAGTCAGTTCTCCTCAGAGCAGAAGGACTGCAGTCCGGGACTCTCCCCTTGGATTGGGATGCTGCCTAAGGAAACTCCCCAGGGTTGAGAGGCCTCATCTTATTGGTGGGTGTTTGTGTATTTTTGGCCATCATCTGAACGGATTGTTCACACAATTTAGGAATTCTTAAGTCAGCTGTGTAGTATTATTCCCTCCTGGCATCCAAACTTGTGGTTTACTTTTGTTTGTTGGAGTGCTAAGTAATTTTAATTAGAATAAATCTCATTTTGAGTACCTGCCCTGTCTGTTAACAAGCATACAGTGGCTGAATACATTCACCCATTATTAATTTGAGGTGTTGAATTAGCAACTGCTGGATAATATCTTTTAAAATTATGACTTCTGACATGTTTGATTTATTAAGAACACTACTGTGTCTGCAATTCTATGTACTAGTTACTTCAGAATCTGGGACAGACTGAAATCTCTTTATCTTCTTTCCCCTCCCCTGCATCCCATAAGGGTATGGAGCTTTTTGAACATTTCTTTCTCTAGATGTGAGTTTCCCTTCAACTTCATATTTGTTTTTTCATACCCTTTTGTATTGGGTTTGTGTGGCAAGGTTTTGGTAGTGAGGGGCTGCAGGAGTGGCTTCTGTGAGAAGATGCCACAAGCTTCTCCCATGTCCAACAATGCCAGACAGCTCCAAGACAGACCCATTGCAGGCCAAGGCTGAGCCTATCAGCGATGGTGGTAGAACCTCTGTGACAACATATTTAATAAGGGGAAAAAAAACTGTGCAACAGCAGCCAGGAGAGAGGAGTGAGAAAACGAGAGTGCAACAACCCTGCAGACACCATGGTCAGTGAAGAAGGAGGGGGAGGAGGTGCTCCTGATGCCAGAGCAGAGATTCCCCTGCAGCCCGTGGTGAAGATCATAGTGAGGCAGGCTGCGCCCCTGCAGCCCATGAAGGTCCATGATGGAGCAGATATCCACCTGCAGCCCACGCAGAACACCACACTGGAGCAGGTAGATTCACCCAAAAGAGGTTGTGACCATGCGAAAAGCCCATGCTGAAGCAGGCTCCTGGCAGGACCTGTGGCCCCATGGATAGAGGAGCCTACACTGGAGCAGGTTTGCAAGCAGGACTTGTGACCCTTGTGTGGGACTCACATTGGAGCAGTTTGTTTCTGAAGGACTGCATTCTGTAGAAAGGATGCATACTGGAGCAGTTTGTGAAGAACTGCACCCTGTGGGAAGGACTTATGTTGGGGAAGTTCATGGAGGACTGTCTCCTGTGGGAGGGACCCCACGATGGAGCAGAGATAACTTCATTTCATCCTAAATTTGTATTCTACCTGAAAATACAAATCTCAGTGTTTTTTTTCCAGTTTTTCAAAAGACATTGTAGTGATGCTTTTCCATCAATTTAATTCCTCTGAAATCATAGAAAAAAAACGTGCATTTCTTGCTTAACAATTGTATGAGTAATTGGCATGAAAAATACATAGTATTTGGAAAATATACGTTTTCTGTGGTTTACTTACAGTGAGTGTAGAAGCAAACACATCATGTTGCATTAGCCATAGAATATAGTTTTATAAGGATATTTTCTTTAGAAGATGAAGTGGGACTGTTAGGATCTATTTCAGGTATTAGAAACTGACTTAATATATAGGTAATGGATTATCAAATTCAAAGCAGAATTTGACCTTAATTTAAGTTATCCTAAAAGGGAAGCTTATTACAGGAGTGTAAGAAAATGTTCTTTTCAGTATATGAGGTCATGAACCAGAATGTATTTTAACTTAGTGGGATATTTAATATTTGTGTTAGCATTGCTCAGATCTCTGTGACTGAATTGTGCTAAAGCAGAGGTTCACCTTTATTTCTCTATCACGTCACTAGTGACATGACAAAGAGCATAATCTGCTTATCCAAACCATACGCAGTGTGGTGTCACTTTTTTACTTTAGTGGGGTTGAATGAGAGAAGCATGGTCAAGAAACCAGTGATCATGAATGTAGAATCCAGTCATGGATGTTGTAGCAACAACATAGCCACATAAAGACTACAGCCCTTTGCCCAACAGCAGTGTCTGATTTTTTAATACGATTTTACAGCAATCTACAGGCCAAAGATTCTTGTTACCCTTTAATCACTTCAGCTCCTTACAGGGAATTTTCAGGCAGGACTTGGACCAAGTCTGTCCTATAAACCATTTTTACGACTGTATAAACACATTAAACTTTCTTCCATGTATGTCAGTTGAGAGAAAAGATGAATGAAAACTAATGTATACATATGTAATTTGGGCCCTCGGGAAGATCTATAGCACTGACTTTTTCCAAGATTGTTTCAACTATTTCAAAAGATAATGTTAGTGTAGCAGGATGTCATAGAGTATTTGGAGTTACTTTCTGGCCAGTGCATTGTGGTATCTCATCCCCCCTACACTCTTATATAGCTATGCTGTGTTTAGACTTCAGTGGAAGATAAAAACTGATCTAATAATTGCATAGCTGGATGAATCCTGACTACGTACAGTGATTTGTACTTTCCACTTTTTCTAGGAAAGTGGTCCTATTGCAAGAAGTTAGTCTGTTAATTGCCTACATTTAGTACATATTACTTCTTGTTATCATGTGCCAAAATAGAGGCTCAACTTATATCTTATTGTGAGCATATATACAGTAAACGCTTAATAGCAAGCATCTTCTGTCATGTCTATCGGATTTAATAGATGTCTATATAGTCTTCTCTTTCTTCTTAATTAAAGATCTATCCATGGGTCCAGATGGGATGCACCCGCGGGTGCTGAGGGAGCTGGCGGATGTCATTGCTAGGCCACTCTCCATCATCTTCGGTAAGTCATGGGCAACAGGAGAGGTGCCTGAGGACTGGAGGACAGCAAATGTCACTCCAGTCTACAAGAAGGGCAAGAAGGAGGACACGGGTAACTATAGACCGGTCAGCCTCACCTCCATCCCTGGAAAGGTGATGGAACAGCTTGTTCTTGGCACTATCTCTAGGCATATCAAGGATGAGGGGGTCATTAAGAGCAGTCAACATGGTTTTACCAAGGGTAAGTCATGTTTGACCAACCTTATTGCCTTCTATGAGGAAACACCTAGGTGGATAGATGATGGTAGAGCGGTAGATGTGGTTTATCTTGATTTCAGTAAAGCATTTGACACTGTCTCCCACAGCATCCTCGTAGATAAGCGGATAAAGTATGGGTTTGGTGATCAGGTATTGAGGTGGATCAAGAAGTGGATAAAGGGAAGAAGTACGAGAGTTGTAGTCAATGGGACAGAATCTAGTTGGAAGTCTGTGACTAGTGGAGTCCCTCAGGGGTCGGTGCTGGGACCGTGTTTTGCCAATTAGTAGGCCCAGTAAAAAGGACACAGCCAGCAGTAGACCAACAATCCAGAACGCAGGTTCTATTTCACGTAAAGGGGTCAGTATATAGAGGATCGCTGGGGGTACAAACAAGTAAGATAGATCACAAATAACAGACATCAACCCCAGCGACCCCAGGAATGACACAGTATCGCTCATAATAGATGGAACAAACAGAGACACGAGATAACCCACAGAGAAAATGGGAGACAACCAGGAGAACAAGGCGGTTACATATGATAGAAGTAACCCCATGTTGCCTCCCCACAAAGCCCGCGTTTGTATGTGCCAGACCTGACTGCGATCCAGTTGCATGAGTGGTCAGGAGGTCCTTCCCCAACAGGAAAACTCTGTGAAGTGCGTCCACTCCACAGACAGACTCTCCAACCCTTCCTGCAAGTGGGCCCAGCTTTTATCCCCAAAACAAGACACCTGGCACTCGTTGTCAAAATGCAGGGCACCTGGGGCTTGTTTACCTAAGGGCTTTCCTTGCAAGGCCAGCCGCACCCTGGAGGAAAGCCAAAAGGCAAACTCATCCCCTCCTTTTGAAGGGCTGTGGGAACCACCCATACGTCAACCTTAATTCAGGGCTGGGGGTTCAGACCCCAGCACTTCATTCGGCCCTTTGACATATGGGTGGACCACAGCCTCTATACCATCCGTAGGTGTACAAGTGTCTCTTCTTTATCTTGAATTAGTCTCAGTCCATTAGATACAGATGTTGCTGCAGTCATCTTGGTCGTAGTCTTTCTCATTGGAAGATCAGGTGCGGTCCTATTTCCAGTATGTTGTAGTCTGGAGCCGAGTTCATCTACTTGGCGCAGTTCAGCAGTAAGTTACGTTGCAGTTCGTGAAGTCAGATTCGGTGTAGATGTTCTCATACTCCGGCGGCGCTGTACAAGATCTGCAGTACAAGATTCTATACCATTTCGTTATTCCCGCAAATAACACTTATTTGCAGGGACATGTTCCCATTTTTCCTGCCCAGGTCTCATAATTAGGACAGTGTTATCTTTTCCTACCGCTATTACTTCAGCTGGCTCAGGGGGCCCACTCGGCCCTTGGACCCATACCTTTGCCCCATTACTAAAGTTGGTGGATCCAAATCCTTTGTCCCCAAGTGTGGGAGTTTGGTTTGTGAGTAACGGACATGGAGTGTTAGAGCAGGTGCACGAACAGGCTACTGTGCAGGCGCTAGCAGCCAAGATTAGGCCTCAAGGACGTACTGTCCTTGCAGAGTAGTACAAGAAACTAAGTTACATAAGATAGGGAACTAACAGGCAAGGCGGAGAATATGATAATTAGAAGCTGAAGCATAGGTTAAAAGTTAATGATTGATGTAGAAGTGGTCTAATGAAAACCTAAGAAAAAGATAATAAAGATATGCTTAGTCGTGGTGATTTGACAGAAGAATGATATATAAGTAAATGTATCTGCGCAATAAATCGAGTTCTGCCGACCTCATATGAGAGTGCAGTCTCCCTCCGTCGATTCCTACAAAGTGGTGACCCCCGACGTGATCGTGTCGGCGTGAAACTACCGAGGAATAAAAATACGGAGTAAAGATCCCAGGTCCCGACTCGCGAATAAGGACGATCAAAGCACCTCGTCGCAGGCGACTACGGTGCCGGATCCCACGGGTGAAATTACACAGTGGCTGGAAGATAACGGTGGGAGCGAAAGGTGAGCAATTGCTGTCGCTAACCACTGGTAATCAAGGTTGTGTAGATTCATACTTTAACTATGCAAAGACAGGCGGCATTGACGCTGCTAACTCAGTTTTTGAAGCAGAGGGGGGTTAAGGAGAAGGAGATAGATTTCAAAAAAGAGTTGCCGGCTTTAATAACTTACGGCATATCTAAAGGAAGGTTTGTGTAGATTCAAATTGTGCAGAGGCAAAAGTAATCAAGGTTTGTGTAGAGGCAAAAAGATTAAGGGAGAGTCGAGTGGAATTTATATGGTGCAGAGGTTTTTTTTTAAAAAAAAAAAAAAAAAAAAAAAAAAAAAAAAAAAAGCTAGATTTTAAAAAGGAGTTGCCAGGGCTAATAACCTATGGGATAAGCAAGGGTTGTTTTGTTAGTCCTAACACGATACATGAACTTGCAGAGTGGCGAAAATTAGGGGATATAATTTGGGATGCCGTATTAGATGATGACAAGACAGCAAAAAAGTTAGGGAAACATTGGAGAATTGTTCATAATGCTCTGTTACAACATTCCATAGAGTTGCGTGCGGCTAAATTAGCTCATGAGGCTACTGCCAAAAATCAATTATACTTACATGATACGGGCATAGAGTGCAATCCACCTAGCTACAGATCATTCACCATGTCTACGGCTGCCGTAGAAGCACCTATCCCCTCAGCTCCACCAGAGGAGGAATTGCCTCCTCTGCCTGAGGACTGGGCAGCGAGTTCAGAGCCGGTCCCACCGCCCGTGGGGAAGGTTTCTGACTCGAAAGCCCCAAATGAGACCGAAAGTAGCCGAGAAAAACTACGCTGTCAGCTACAGGAATGTGTGCTGGGGTGGAAAAAGCTCGCGGCAGATAGACTGCAAGAGGGTGATAGTGGAGCTGTGGAAGCACTCTCGGAAGTTTTTTCTGTTGTTTTTACACCCTTGGATAATGATAATATTCAAGTCACCTTATCCCCCTTAGATTGGGAATTATTGACACAGTTAAGAGCAACAGTAGCAGAGAGTCAACTTAGTAATCAGTTAAGTGAAGCTGTGCGGCAGGGGCAAGAAAATACAGTGCAGGCTATGACAGCGCTTGCCCCCCTGTCGTCCTCTCCGTCTTCCAACGACCGTAACGCCACTATAATTTGCTACCGCTGTGGAAATACGGGACATACACGCAGAGAATGCAGGACAAGAAGCGTATGGTGTAATGCATAAGTAAAAAGACTTTGGGCTCCCTATATGCTTGGGGGTATGCCAAAGGACACTTTAAAGACCCTAATACGTTGTTTGATGTAACGGAGTGGAGAAAGTGTGGGAACTCTCTGCGGGACAATGTTATTGACGGTGATAAAACGGCGAAAAAATTGCAAAAACCGCGCGGGAGGTAAACAATTCAGCAGCGGCTGGAGCGGCGGCCGTGCCTGGCGCAGCGGAGCGGCACGATCGGCATTCCAACCCCCCCCCTCTCCCCCGCGCGCGCTGTGGCAGCAGCCGAAGCGTTCGCAGCTTCAAGGCCCTCGCCACCAGGAGCGTTTCCTGCCGGAATCAGAGTGTTGGACCGAATGCCTATTCCAGCGGCGAGAGAGAAGTGTCTGGGACAGAAGAACAGGCAATGAACACAGACGAACAATGGCCCGTTCCACCGCCGCCCTCCCCCCCCACCGCCTGAACCAAACGTTAACATCTGACCCACCTCACCTGAGTGCGAGATTTCAAAAGGAGCGTGGTTGGGGGGTGGGCAGGCTGGGACAAGAAATGGAAAGGGGGCCGGGGTGGAGAGGGAGTGTGGCTGTGGTTTGGTCTGACTCAGATTGGGACTGGACTGTAGGTAAAATATCTCAAAATAATTTGAAAAAAAAAAAAAAAAAAAAAAAAAAAAAAAAGGAAAAATAGTTGTGCATGAGCTGCGAGAAGCATTACTCATGTCTTTAAGTGTTGAAAATTCTAACCCAACCTGCAAGCGTATTTTACAGAGTCTGCCTAAAAACTCCAGTATTGCTGAAATGATGGATGCTTGTTCCGGGGTAGGAACACCTGAAGAGCATGCTGGTTTCATGGCCTCAGCTTTTGCTGCGGCTATCCGACCCTTGGTACAACAAGGTAACGGTAATCGAGGCACAAAATGTTGCAGCTGTGGAAAATCTGGTCACATTAAGGTACAATGTAAAGCTCCAAAAAAAAAAAAAAAAAAAAAAAAAAAAAAAAAAGGCTATATATGTATTGAACGACATATGGATAGTTCCCATGGTCCTTTAAAAGGAGGGGATGACTTTGCCTTTTGGCTTTCCTCCAAGGTGCGATCGGCCTTGTGGGGGGAGCCCTTGGGTAAACAAGCCCCAGGTGCCCCACATTGGATAAATGACTGCCAGGTGTCCTGCTTTGGGGACAGGGCCTGAGTCCATTTGTGGAAAGAGTGGAGTGTCTGTCTGTGAGGTGGACGCACTTTGCAGAGTTTTCCTGTTGGGGAAGGACCTCCTGACTCTCCCTGCAACTGGGCCCTGGTCACGTTTGACATTTGCAAATGGGGCTTCATGGGAAAACAATATGGGACTACTTCTACATGATCAGTCTATTAACTTGGTTGTCTCCATCTCTTCTGTGGGTGACTTTGTTTCTTTGTTAATTCCACCTATTATTGAATTCCACCTGTTATTGGTCACTATTGTATTAATGATTGTACTTTGTGTTTTCAAAAAGGCAACAAGCATGATTAAAGATGCCATGAAGAACGTATGGCTGGCTCAAGAAGAAAAAGGGGAAATTGTAGAAATGCATTTAAAAGGGAATGGCCATATAGTGAGCCAGCCATGCAGGATGTTGGCCTAGGCAGGTAGCCACATTCTGGAAGCTGCTTCAAAGGAAGAAAAAATAAGAAAGAGCAATGACTGCTTCACTAGGGAATGCAGGAGTGAACAGATGGGAGTGACCAATTGGACATTGTGTGAGAAGAACTTAAGAACCAACGGGAACTGAACTGAGCTGCATGTTTGCCTTGTACTAGAGACTTTTAACCAATTAAATAATGCGTGACCGCGTGTAGGGAAAGAAAAATTTGTAAAAAGGGACAGACAGAGATGTGCTGCTTCAATCTAAGCGATCGTGGGGAATCAATTCACCAACAAATGCAGTGGCTTAAAGAACACACTTAAAGATTCAAAAGGAGACAAGCTGGTTTGATTCATGGTTACAAAAAATATTTGGCAGTCTGTCCCCATGGTTACTTGGTTTGATCAAAGAAGGCATTCGCTGGGTGATCATAATTGTCTTCTTGTTAATTGGGCTAGGAATAGTATGGAAGCTATTAACAAAACTAGTCACTAGTCTAATGCATAAAGTTCTGTTCGTGCAAAAGGAAAAAGGGGGAATTGTGGGAGTTTGGTTTGTGAGTAACGGACATGGAGTGTTAGAGCAGGTGCACGAACAGGCTACTGTGCAGGCGCTAGCAGCCAAGATTAGGCCTCAAGGACGTACTGTCCTTGCAGAGTAGTACAAGAAACTAAGTTACATAAGATAGGGAACTAACAGGCAAGGCGGAGAATATGATAATTAGAAGCTGAAGCATAGGTTAAAAGTTAATGATTGATGTAGAAGTGGTCTAATGAAAACCTAAGAAAAAGATAATAAAGATATGCTTAGTCGTGGTGATTTGACAGAAGAATGATATATAAGTAAATGTATCTGCGCAATAAATCGAGCTTTCCGGATAACTCA
This sequence comes from Podargus strigoides, assembly GCA_028020825.1. NCBI lineage: Eukaryota > Metazoa > Chordata > Aves > Caprimulgiformes > Podargidae > Podargus > Podargus strigoides. Next base: position 30,018,843 of record CM051662.1, on the reverse strand, counting down.
CATTGAGTCGTTCCTGATTTCTCCAGTCCCGTCCCGCACCCAAGAACAGTAGTAACTTGGGGTGGGTCCCCCCTCCTTACTGTTGTTTTCAAAATTGGTAGTATTAATAGTTGTGCTATTCTATCCTTGGGTTGAATAGCCAAATCTTCTTCACCATTATTTAAAAGGATTACCTTAATTTCTCCCTGATAGTCGGCATCAATCACTCCTCCCATGACGTGAATACCTTTCAGGGCTAAGTCTGAGTGTGCAGTTATCAGGCCAAAGTGTCCTGGGGGAATCTGGACTCCTATCCCGGTGTTAATAACCCTTGTCTGGCTCCGGTTTATCTTTACCAGTTCTAATGCATAGAGATCTAGCCCAGCAGCCTCTGGAGTGGCCCGGTAGGGTGTCATCGCACCCGGGACAATTTCCCAATAGATCAACGTTTCAGTTACTGCTAAAGGCTGTATCTGGAGATTGGGCGTAGTCATGCGCATCAAGGGCGTCTCCATCTCCCCAATGGGCCTATTGTTGAGGGTATGGAGCGCATCCGTGAGGTTAGTCCTCCATCAGGATAGCTTTCCATTTCCCAGCTATTTTAATTGCTCCTTCAATAGCCCATTCATTCGTTCGATTAATCCTGCAGCCTGGGGATAGTATGGTATATGAAAGACCCACTGAATATTATGCTGCTCCGCATATTGTTGTACAAATTTGTTTCGAAAATGAGACCCATTATCAGTTTGGATTTGTAAGGGGATCCCATAGTACAAAATCATTATATCTATGGTAGAAGTAGTACTATGGTGTGTGGCTTTCTTGCAGGGATAAGCTATTAAATATCCCGAGTATGTGTCTACAGCGGTGCAGATGTATTTGCACCCTCGGTCCTGGGGTAAAGGTCCGATGTAGTCCATTTGCCAGATCTGTCCTGGCAATTTCCCTCTTCCCAGTTCTCCTTTTACGATATTTGGTACCGGGCATTTATGAGTGTGTTGGCACACAGGGCATTGGGCAATTATTGTTTTGATCATGTCCAGTGACATGACTATGCCACGCTCTTGGGCCCACTTGTAAGTGGCCTTCTCCCCAAGATGCCCACATTTTTGGTGTGCCCATTTCGCCAAGCCTTCATGGTCGCTGACCTGAGGGAACTCCAGTCCGGCTTGGGAAATCTTTGCCCGGTTATCGGTGACAGAATTGTAAAGTCGCTCAAGTGAATTTATGTTGCTATGAGCGTTGACATGAAACACTGTCACCTTTGTTCTTTGAACTAGTTCCCAAATATCCTTCCATATTTCCTTTCCCCAGACTGTTTTGGAATAAATTTTCCAATCCTTGGCTACCCATGTTGGCAACCAGGTAGCCAATCCATTAGCCACTGACCAAGAATCAGTATACAGATGACACTCCCCTAAACCCTCTTGTTTCAAAGCCATATATGCTGCATATAACTCAGCATATTGGCTACTTTCCCCTTCTCCTGTGGTCTCCAAAAATTTTCCTGTGTGAGGGTGATAAGCCACTGCCTTCCAAAACCTTTTCCCTCCTATATATTTAGCTGACCCATCTGTAAACCATGCGTGTTCCCTTTCAAGAGGTAGCAATTGATCCAGGGTCTTCCCCCATTGCACAGGGGATTCCCATTCAACTATAGGATCAGGCTTTACCTCTTGATCCTGCATGGGGGCAGCCACTATTTGTTCATGAAGGGCAGCAACACCACCAGGTCCCACCTTTGCTCTGTCTTGGATGTACCATTTCCATTTGATAATACTGGATTCCTGAGCATGCCCTATTCGGTGGGTCTTTGGGGAGCTTTTAACCCAGTGCATAATAGGGATTTCAGGGTGCAGAGCCACTTTGTGGCCTATCGTAAGCTGTTCAGTTTCTGCCAAGGCCAAATAGCAGGCTAACAGTTGCTTCTCAAAGGGCGTGTAGTTGCTCCCTGCCTCTGGCAACTTTCTTCCCCAAAATCCCAAGGGGACTTTTCTCCTCCCTTTTTTTTGCCAGCGGCTCCAGTTAGCATATGACCCATTTACAGATACATTCAGTTCCACTTCGCCTTCCTGCATGGGCCATAAGTCTAAAGCCCTTTGAATAGCCTCTTTAGCCAACTCAAAGGCAGCCTGCTGCTCATTCCCCCATTCAAATTCATATTTCTTTCTGGTCACCCTGTATAATGGGGCCAAAATCTGTCCCAAATGGGGAATGTGTTGTCTCCAGAAACCAAACAGCCCGATAAATCTCTGTGCCTCTTTCTTATTCCGTGGTGTTGCAAAGTCAAGGATCTTCTGCCGAGCCTTAGGTAGTATTTCTCGATGACCACAGTGCCAATGGATTCCTAAAAATGTGATTGTCTGAGACGGCCCTTGGATTTTAGTTGGATTAATCTCCCAGCCTTTCTGCCTCATATGCACTAGGAGCACTTCGAGCATTTGTTGTACTTCAGTCTCATTGCTCCCCTGAATCAGAATGTCATCAATAAAGTGGACAATCTGCATATGAGGGGGAAGCTGTACCTCATCCAGGTGCTCAGCCACTATTCTATGACAAATAGTTGGACTATGCACCCATCCTTGAGGCAACCTGGTAAAGGTGTACTGCCGCCCTTGCCATGTGAATGCAAATTGATCCCAATGCTCTTCTGCAATTGGGATCGTAAAATATGCATTGGCTAAATCGATGACAGCATACCACGTGCCAGGATGCCTCTGAACTCTTTCTATCAAAGTGACCATATCAGGTACAGCTGCCGCAAGAGGCGGGGTGCTCTTGTTCAATTCCCTATAATCCACAGTCATTCTCCAGGATCCATCAGCCTTCTTAACTGGCCAGATTGGACTATTCCACACGGTGGTAGTCGGTTTTATAACTCCTGCAGCCAGTAAATCTTTGATCGTTTGAGAAATTTCTTCGTGCCCACCTGGAATCCTGTACTGTTTCATGGATACGACCTTGGTCGCAGCTGGAATTTGAACAGGAGGCATCTTTATCTTTCCAACTAAAATTGCCTTATTAGTGATATAATTCCTTACTCCAAATTGATACCGACCATCAGGGAGATTCAAAGTAAGTCCCTTCAGAATATCTATTCCAATTATATACTCTGGAATGGGAACAATCATAACTGTATACTGTCGTTTCAGAAGGTGTCCAATTCTCATATTAATTTGGGTTTGTACCGCCTCAATTTGCTTGCCGCCCAGCCCTGTAATAATCACAGACTGCCCTTTGAATTTCTCAGGGTTCCCATAGATTAAGGAGGCCTCCACTCCGGTATCTACTAAAGCTTTTACTGTCTGAGAGGACCGGTTTTTCCAGAATATCTGTAGCTCCAAATGACGTCGCCAATCCTCCCGCGCCCAATGTACCGGAGCTTGACCAACATTTCAGAAAGAATTATAATGCCTGGTTTCTTGTGAGGGATACAAGTCAGAGTACCGCTGCCACTCGTGGTTCCTCTCTGGAGCAACAGAGGGCCTGCCGCGAGCAGAGGCGTGGTCCTGCTGAGGTTCCAGAGGGGGTGCTGTAGGCTGAGCAGCTCCCGAATCATATGCCTGATAATTTTGCACCTTCCTACGGGGTTTCTGTAACCCTCTCTGGTTATACATCCTCCATAGTTCATTGGTATCAAGACCATCAATCCTAGTGAGAGGTACACCATCTTTCAGCAAACTTTTAAACATTTGTCCTCGAGACATCCTATATTCGGTAGTTTTATGGTGTCAGGTGTCTCGATTCCCTGTACTCTCCCAGGGGCCCCGTTGACGTCGGAATTCTCGATACCCCTGACGCTCCCGGGGGCCCCAGTCTCCAAGGTCACCCAGCTGCTGCATTTTCTCAATTACATCTCTAATGGGATTCCCTGTTTCACTAAGTAGGAGAGTCACAAGAACATTCTTATATGCCGGTGGAGCAGTTTTAATGATCGCATTTCTCATGGGCACAGACAATCTAAGCTGCATTAATACCTCAACATGTCCCACATGAATGGCCAGTTTCATTCCTTCTTCCTGTTTCATTCCTTGCTCCTGAGAGCAAGCGGCACGCGGAGCAGAGAGCGGCGGCTGTGGGAGCGGTGGGGCGGCTGCGGCGAGTGCTGTTCGCTTTTGCTGTTGGCTTTTGCTGAGGCTTCGAGAAGGAGCCGGGCTTCCCATAGACGGTGAAGCCGGGATAGAGCAAGGAAACCCGAGTCTGAGCGGGAATCCTGAGAAAAATTCAAGAGATACCGAAAGGCTGACGTGGCAGGGGCGTGACTGAGAGCCGCGGCAAACTTTAAAAGCGGCCATCTCGGCAGCTCCCCTCAGAGCAAGCGGCACGCGGAGCAGAGAGCGGCGGCTGTGGGAGCGGTGGGGCGGCTGCGGCGAGTGCTGTTCGCTTTTGCTGTTGGCTTTTGCTGAGGCTTCGAGAAGGAGCCGGGCTTCCCGGAGACGGTGAAGCCGGGATAGAGCAAGGAAACCCGAGTCTGAGCGGGAATCCTGAGAGAAACCTGAGAGATACCGAAAGGCTGTCGTGGCGGGGGGCATGACTGAGAACTACGGCAAACTTTAAAAGCGGCCATCTCGGCAGCTCCCCTCAGAGCAAGCGGCACGCGGAGCAGAGAGCGGCGGCTAGTCTCCCGAGAGGCAAGCGCGAGGAGAACAGCACGTGGAGAGCCGTGTGAGGAGAGTACTAGCTAGATAGACCTTAGACCGCATTGAACATGGTTGCAACGCGCCCCAAAACCCTTGGGAAAAAGAATATGGGGACTCAGACAGATCCCCCGACCAGACATGCGGCCGTGCAGGTTTCTGGCTGCAGCGAATGCCTGAGCCTGGCACTGGTACCGGAGGGAGCCAGTGACACTGCGTGTGTGAGGTGCGAGCAGATAAATGATCTGCTCGGGCAGGTGGTTGAACTGATGGAGGAGGTAGAAAGACTTAAAAGTATTAGAGACTGTGAAAGAGAAATAGATGGGCGGAGCTTCACCCTGAGGCAAGGGCAGTCAGAAAAGGGTGGGCAAGTGATGGATCCTCTCCCCTCCTGTCATCAGACAGAAGCAGAGGGTTCAGGAGACGGGGAGGAATGGAGGGTGGTCCGTCCGCGGAGAGGCAAGCAAAAACCCTCCCAACCCCCTTCACCCTCCCAGTTGCCCTTGAGCAACAGATACCACGCCTTGGAACTTCAGGGAGAAGTAAATGAAGTTGAAGGGGTAGATCAGTCCCCTGAATCACCTAAGGCTTGTCAGTCATCCCGACGCCTCAGGACTTCTTCAATTAAGAAGAAAAGGAGGGTAATTGTGGTGGGCGACTCCCTCCTGAGGGGAACTGAAGGGCTCGTCTGTCGACCGGACCCATCCCACAGGGAAGTCTGCTGCCTCCCTGGGGTTCGGATTAGAGACATGAAAAAGGAAACTCCCTAATCTTGTAAAGCCCTCCGATTACTACCCACTGCTGCTTTTTCAGGTTGGCAGGGACAAAATTACTACAAGAAGTGTAAGGGCTATGAAGAGTGACTTCAGGGCCCTGGGACGGCTGGTTAAGGGGTCTGGAGTGCAAGTAGTGTTTGCCTCCATACCCCCTGCAAGAATGGATGAAGAGATAAGCAGGAAGAGTTCACAGATAAATGAATGGATGCATAACTGGTGTCAAAGGCAGGGCTTTGGGTTCTTTGATCATGGGCTGCTATATGAGACACCTGGCCTGGTGACAGGTGGAATGCATTTGTCCCAGAGGGGGAGAAGGCTTTTGGGGCAGGAGTTAGCAGGGCTCATTGAGAGGGCTTTAAACTAGATGTGAAGGGGGAAGGGGGGACAACTGAGTCTGTTAGGGATAAGCCCAAGAGCAATATGCTAGGGCCTGAAGGAAGGTGGTCTAGGGAGGATTTTCGATCATTGAAGAGAAGGGATAGATGTTTAGGCCCTGACCACGAGGCCTCCTGCCTCCCAGGTGTCCCACCAGTGCACTCTGCTTGCTACCTGAAATGCCTGTACACCAATGCACGCAGTATGGGGAATAAACAGGAGGAGTTAGAGGTCTGTGTGCGGTCTAAAGGTTATGACCTGGTGGCAATTACAGAGACATGGTGGGACAGCTCACATGACTGGAATGTGGTCATGGATGGCTATGTCGTTTTTAGGAAAGATCGGTCAGTGAAGCGAGGTGGTGGAGTTGCTCTCTATGTGAGGGAGCAACTAGAATGTATTGAGTTTTCTCCAGGGGCTGATGAGGGGCAAGTTGAAAGTCTGTGGGTAAGAATTAAGGGGCAGGCAGGCAGGGGCGATACAGTTGTGGGGGTCTATTACAGACCTCCTGATCAGGACGAGGGAGTTGATGAGGCTTTCTACAGGCAGCTGAAAGCAGCCTCACAACTACAGGCCTTGGTCCTCATGGGGGATTTTAACTACCCCGATATCTGCTGGAAGACTTACACAGCCAGCCATTCACAGTCTAGGAGGTTCCTCCAGTGCATTGATGATAACTACTTAATGCAAATGGTGGATAAGCCGACTAGGAGAGGAGTGCTGCTGGATCTTGTACTTACCAACAAGGAGGGTCTTGTTGAAGCAGTGATGGTCGATGGCAGCCTTGGCTGCAGTGATCATGAGATGGTGGAGTTCAGGATCCTGTGTGGGAGGAATAGAGTACCAAGCAAGACCAGAACCCTGGACTTCCGCAGGGCCAACTTTAGCCTCCTCAATCAATTGTTAAGGGAAATCCCATGGGACAGGGTGCTAGATGGTAAAGGGGCTCAAGATAGTTGGTCAACATTCAAGGACCACTTCTTGCAAGCTCAGGATCAGAGTGTCCCAATGGGTATGAAATCAAGTAAAAGGGAGCTAGGAGACCAGCGTGGTTAAACAAGGAACTGCTGGGCAAACTTAGGTGGAAAAAAAGAATTTATGGATCATGGAAAGAGGGGCTAGTCACTTGGGAGGAATATAGGACAGTTGTCAGAGGATGTAGAGAGGCAATTAGGAAAGCTAAGGCCTCCTTAGAACTTAACCTTGCAAGCCAGGTCAAGGACAATAGAAAGGGCTTTTTCAAATACATAGCTAATAAAACAAACACTAGAGGCAATATAGGCCCACTGATGAATGAGGGGGGTGCCCTAGAGACAGAGGATATAAAGAAGGCAGAGGTGCTGAATGCCTTCTTTGCCTCTGTCTTTACTCCTGCAGGCTTTCCCCAGGAGCCCCTGATCCCTGTAGCCCCGGAAGTAGTCAGGATAAAGGAGGAGTTTGCCTTGGTAGATGAGGATTGGGTTAGGGATCAGTTGAGCAATCTGGATATCCATAAATCAATGGGACCAGATGGAATGCACCCAAGGGTGCTGAGGGAGCTGGCAGAGGTCATTGCTAGGCCACTCTCCATCATCTTTGGTAAGTCATGGAGAACAGGAGAGGTGCCTGAGGACTGGAGGAGAGCAAATGTCACTCCAATCTATAAGAAGGGCAAGAAGGAGGACCCGGGTAACTATAGACCGGTCAGCCTCACCTCCATCCCTGGAAAGGTGATGGAACAGCTTGTTCTTGGCACGATCTCGAGGCACATCAAGGATGAGGGGGTCATTAAGAGCAGTCAACATGGTTTTACCAAGGGTAAGTCATGTTTGACCAACCTTATTGCCTTCTATGAGGAAATAACTAGGTGGATAGATGATGGTAGAGCGGTAGATGTGGTTAATCTTGATTTCAGTAAAGCATTTGACACTGTCTCCCACAGCATCCTTGTAGATAAGCTGATAAAGTATGGGTTTAGTGATCAGGTAGTGAGGTGGATTATGAACTGGCTGAAGGGAAGAAGCCAGAGAGTTGTGGTTAATGGGACGGAGTCTAGTTGGAGGCCTGTGACTAGTGGAGTCCCTCAGGGGTCGGTACTGGGACCGGTGTTGTTTAATATCTTCATCAACGGCCTGGATGAGGGTACAGAATGTATCCTCAGCAAGTTTGCTGATGACACCAAACTAGGAGGAATGGCTGACACACCAGAGGGTTGTGCTGCCATTCAACGAGACCTTGATAGGCTGGAGATTTGGGCGGGGAGAAACTTAATGAATTTCAACAAGGGCAAGTGTAGAGTTTTGCATCTGGGGAAGAACAACGCCATGTACCAGTACAGGTTGGGAGCTGACCTGCTGGAGAGCAGTGTAGGGGAAAGGGACCTGGGGGTCCTGGTGGACAGGAGGATGACCATGAGCCAGCAATGTGCCCTTGTGGCCAAGAAGGCCAATGGCATCCTGGGGTGTATTAGAAAGGGAGTGGTTAGTAGGTCAAGAGAGGTTCTCCTTCCCCTCTATTCTGCCTTGGTGAGGCCGCATCTGGAGTATTGTGTCCAGTTCTGGGCCCCCCAGTTCAAGAAGGACAGGGAACTTCTTGAGAGAGTCCAGCGTAGAGCCACAAAGATGATTAAGGGAGTGGAACATCTCCCTTATGAGGAAAGGCTGAGGGAGCTGGGTCTCTTTAGCTTGGAGAAGAGGAGACTGAGGGGTGACCTCATTAATGTTTATAAATATGTAAAGGGTGAGTGTCATGAGGATGGAGCCAGGCTCTTCTCAGTGACATCCAATGATAGGACAAGGGGCAATGGGTGTAAGCTGGAACATAGGAGGTTGCACATAAATGTGAGGAAGAATTTCTTCACAGTGAGGGTGACAGAACACTGGAACAGGCTGCCCAGAGAGGTTGTGGAGTCTCCTTCTCTGGAGACATTCAAAACCCGCCTGGACATGTTCCTGTGTGATCTGATCTAGGTATTCCTGCTCTGGCAGGGGGATTGGACTGGATGATCTTTTAAGGTCCCTTCCAATCCCTAACATTCTGTGATTCTGTGTGATTCTGTGATTCTCCCTTTACCCGTTGTATACCATCCCGCAGAGTATACCACGGTCGGTCAGAGCCTGGCCAGCTATTCTCCAGGGGGTATTTTGCCTTGCACCCTGCAGCAGCTACAGCCAATAGATTGGTAGTCTGATCATTATTTCGAAATGCATCCTGCACAAGAGGGTCAAAACTCAGTGTCACAAACTTTTTACAGTCCAAGTTGTCCAGGCTAACCCCTAATGCTCCCTGATCATACAAATGTACCATCCAAGCAAGCAGGGGCTCTCCTGGCCTCTGACTAAATCGTGCAAGGATATCATTAATTTCTTGCTGTGTAAAATCCTCCATTGTGGGTTTGTTCACCGGCGGCTGGTTTTCGGAAAATTCTATCTTTCTCCTGATGACTGGTCTCGCATCTGCAGAGTCTTCTGAGGCACCAGCCCCATTGGACTCCGCAGGGTACCAAATATCATCATCCGAGTCATCAGGATTACAGTGCACATCCACCTCTACAACTTCTGAGTGGACCTTCTTATGATTAGCGTGCCCCCTTCTCTTCCCACGTTTACACTGGGCAACTTGCACTGTAGCCTTCTCAGGCACAGCTTGGCAAGTGTCCAGCTTGTCAGTAAGGAGCTTATTTAAAGTTTCTAGAGTCATAATCTGATCTCGCATGTGGGAACATTCTACCAGTAACTGTTCTTTCTGCTGGTGCTGTTTCTTATACGCTGTTAACAAAACCCATCCCCGTCTCCCGAAGGTTACAGCATCCCGTGCCTTATTGGAAAACTTTTGAATAGTTTCCAATACATCCTGTGGTTCAGCCTCTGCCAACCGTTTCTCCCACTGTTCACATGGCCCCCCAAATTTAACCCATTCAAGAGCCAGCGAACTGTACACAGGATCTTCCCAACCGGGAACATCAGACGGGGCCATCCTCGTCGCCAGTTTTGTTTTGCCAATTAGTAGGCCCAGTAAAAAGGACACAGCCAGCAGCAGACCAACAATCCAGTACGTAGGTTCTATTTCACGTAAAGGGGTCAGTATATAGAGGATCGCTGGGGGTACAAACAAGTCAGATAGATCACAAAAAACAGACATCAACCCCAGCGACCCCAGGAATGACACAGTATCGCTCATAATAGATGGAACAAACAGAGACACAAGATAACCCACAGAGGAAATGGGAGACAACCAGGAGAACAAGGCAGTTACATATGACAGAAGTAACCCCATGTTGCCTCCCCACAAAGCCCGCGTTTGTATGTGCCAGACCTGACTGCGATCCAGTTGCATGAGTGGTCAGGAGGTCCTTCCCCAACAGGAAAACTCTGTGAAGTGCGTCCACTCCACAGACAGACTCTCCAACCCTTCCTGCAAGTGGGCCCAGCTTTTATCCCCAAACAGGACACCTGGCACTCGTTATCAAAATGCAGGGCACCTGGGGCTTGTTTACCTGAGGTCTCTCCTTGCAAGGCCGGCAGCACCCTGGAGGAAAGCCAAAAGGTAAACTCATCCCCTCCTCTTAAAGGGCTGTGGGAACCACCCATATGTCAACCTTAATTCAGGGCTGGGGGTTCAGACCCCAGCACTTCAGACCGGTGTTGTTTAATATCTTCATCAATGACCTGGATGAGGGTACAGAATGTATCCTCAGCAAGTTTGCTGGTGACAGTAAACTGGGAGGGGTGGCTGACACACCAGAGGGTTGTGCTGCCATTCAATGAGACCTTGATAGGCTGGAGAGTTGGGCGGGGAGAAACTTAATGAAATTCAACAAGGGCAAGTGTAGAGTTTTGCATCTGGGGAAGAACAACGCCATGTACCAGTACAGGTTGGGAGCTGACCTGCTGGAGAGCAGTGTAGGGGAAAGGGACCTGGGGGTCCTGGTGGACAGCAGGATGACCATGAGCCAGCAATGTGCCCTTGTGGCCAAGAAGGCCAATGGCATCCTGGGGTGTATTAGAAAGGGAGTGGTTAGTAGGTCAAGAGAGGTTCTCCTTCCCCTCTATTCTGCCTTGGTGAGGCCGCATCTGGAGTATTGTGTCCAGTTCTGGGCCCCCCAGTTCAAGAAGGACAGGGAACTTCTTGAGAGAGTCCAGCGTAGAGCCACAAAGATGATTAAGGGAGTGGAACATCTCCCTTATGAGGAAAGGCTGAGGGAGCTGGGTCTCTTTAGCTTGGAGAAGAGGAGACTGAGGGTGACCTCAGTAATGTTTATAAATATGTAAAGGGTGCGTGTCAGGATGATGGAGCCAAGTTTTTTTCAGTGATGACTGATGATAGGACAAGGGGCAATGGATGCAAACTGGAGCACAGGAGGTTCCATGTGAATATCAGGAAGAACTTCTTCACAGTGAGGGTGACAGAACACTGGAACAGGCTGCCCAGGGAGGTTGTGGAGTCTCCTTCACTGGAGACATTCAAAACCCGCCTGGATGCGTTCCTGTGTGATGTATTCTAGGTGACCGTGCTCTGGCTGGGGCAGGTTGGACTAGATGATCTTTCAGGGTCCCTTCCAACCCCTAGGATTCTGTGATTCTGTAACGAGGATGTGGTGGATAGGCAACCTACATCAGAGGTCTCACCACAGGCAGGAAGACCTCACAGAAATATAACAGCCTCTTCCACAAGGAAGAAGACAGGAGTTCTCGTTGTTGGGGACTCGCTCCTAAAGGGAAATGAGGGCCCAATATGCAGAGCTGACCCTTATCACAGGGAGGTCTGCAGTCTACCTGGAGCCCGAATCAGGGACATCGCCTGGGAACTCCCCAGCCTGGTGCAGTCGACAGACTCCTACCCATTACTGATCATCCAGGCAGGAGGGGAGGAAGCTGCATCCCGTAGCACGAGGGGGATGAAGAAAGACTTCAAGGCCTTGGGACAGTTGGTGAAAGATTCTGGGGCGCAGGTTATTTTCTCCTCCCTCCTTCCATTTTCAGGTGATGACATGGGACGCAATAGGAGGATTCATTCCATAAATGCCTGGCTACGAGACTGGTGCTACAGGCAGGGCTTTGGGTTCTTTGATAATGGCTGGTTTTATACGACAAGAGACCTGACAGTAATACATGGGGAAGGCTTATCTCGTAGGGGCAAAAGGGTTCTGGGACAGGTATAAGCAGGGTCATTTAGGGAGCTTTAAACTAGATTTGAAGGGGGATGGGGTTGTAGCTGGCCTTGCACCACTGGGGCAGTGCTCTAGTATTGATGAAGACCAGGAGGCCTCCCACCCCCCTAGGGTGAAATTGGCATGCTCAGCTCGCTCTCTGAAATGCCTGTACAGCAATGCACACAGCATGGGGAATAAACAGGCTGGCACGGGCGATACTGTTGTGGGTGTCTATTACAGGCCACCGGATCAGGATGAGGAGGTTGATGAGGCCTTCTACAGGCAACTGATAGCCATCTGTGGAGGGATGGCTTGCTGAACAGGGCCGAATGTAACAACTGTGAGCACAGGGCTGAATGTAACAACTGTGAGCGAGCAGTACTGATAACGGGAGCTGAGGAGAAAAAACTGGGCTCCGCACCATTCAGTGTGAATCAAACTGAAGACGTTTTATTTACCTTGTCTGTCCCTTTTATACAATCTTACTTTTCCTTGACCCGGTCACGCATCATTTAATTGGTTAAAAGTCTCTAGCACAAGGTAAACATACAGCTTAGTTCAGTTCCCGTTGGTTCTTAAGTTCTTCTCCCGCAGTGTCCAATTGGTCACCCTTATCTGCTCACTCCTGCATTCCTTAGGGAAGCGGTCATTGCTCTTTTCTTATTTTTTCTTCCTTTGAAGTAGTTTCTAGAATGCAGCTGCGTACCTAGGCCAACATCCCGTATGGCTGGTTCACTATATGGTCATTTTCTTTTAAATACATTCCTACAGGGAGCTGTACTGCTGATAGCTGTAGCTTCCCAGGGTCACTCTGACCTGGAAGCTTGTGGAAAGCTCCAAGTCAGAACAAGCCCGAAGCTAGTCAGGACAAGCCCGAAGCTAGTGGAAAGTTCCAAGGTAGAACCTGCGGGAAGAATTCAGAAGTAGATAACCGCAAGAGGCTGGAATATGCAAATGTAGCTCTATGCTTAACCAATCAAATATAGACGAGTAGGCATAATTTGTGCTTAGCCAATTAGACATAGATATGTAGGCATAATTTAACATAAGTAGGCATAATTAACCTCCAGTGTATAAAAGGCATAGCAGAACTCGAATAAAGTTGAAGCTTGCTTATAACTCATACTGACTTGCGTCCTGCTTCCCTCGCCTTCTCCGACATTCTGCAACAGCCGTCTTGCAAATGCAGGCCCTGGTTGTCATAGGGGACTTTAACTACCCTGATATTTTCTGGGAGGCCTACTCAGCCAGCCATCCACAGTCCAGGAGGTTCCTTCAGTGCATTGATGATAACTTCCTGATGCAAATGGTGGATGAGCCAACTAGGAAAGGAGCACTGCTGGATCTTATTCTCATGAATAAGGAGGGTCTGGTTGAAGCGTTGAAGGTTGAGGGTAGCCTTGGTTGCAGTGACCATGAGATGGTGGAGTTCAGGATCTCGTGTGGCAGCAATAGAATACCTAGCAGAACTACAGCCCTGGACTTCAGGAGGGCCAACTTTGGCCTTTTCAAGCAATTGCTAGGGGAAATCCCATGGGACAGGGTACTTGAAGGTAAAGAGGCCCAGGATAGTTGGTTAGCGTTCAAGGACCTCTTCTTCCGAGCTCAAGATCAGTGCATCCCAACAGGTAGGAAGTCAAGAAAGGGTGCCGGGAGATCTGCATGGATAAACAGGGACCTGCTGGGCATACTCAAGTGGAAGAAGAGAATGTAGAGATCATGGAAGGAGGGGCTGGCCACTTGGGAGGAATACAAGTCTGTTGTCAGAGGATGCAGGGAGGCATCTAGGAAAGCCAAGGCCTCCTTGGTATTAAACCTTGCAAGAAAGGTCAAGGACAACAGAATGGGCTTCTTCAAATACATTGCAGATAAAACTAACACTAGAGGCAATGTAGGACCTCTGGTGAATGTGGTGGGTGCCCTGGTGACAGAGGACAAAAAGAAGGCAGAGTTACTGAATGCCTCCTTTGCCTCTGTCTATACTGCTGGAGGCTGTCCTGAGGAGCCCAGGACCCCTGAGGCTCCAGAGGAAGTCAGGATAGAGGAGGAGTTTGTCCTGGTTAATGAGGACTAAGGACTAAGGAAATTAGTTTTGCTTTCGTTTTTAATTCCTTTCATATGCAACATATTTACTTTCATGTGCCCTTGTGGCCAAGAAGGCCAATGGCATCCTGGGGTGTATTAGAAGGGGTGTGGTTAGTAGGTCAAGAGAGGTTCTCCTCCCCCTCTACTCTGCCCTGGTGAGGCCACATCTGGAATACTGTGTCTAGTTCTGGGCTCCTCAGTTCAAGAAGGACAGGGAACTACTTGAGTGAGTCCAGCGCAGAGCCACAAAGATGATTAAGGGAGTGGAACATCTCCCTTATGAGGAAAGGCTGAAGGAGCTGGGTCTCTTTTGCTTGGAGAAGAGGAGACTGAGAGGTGACCTCATTAATGTTTATAAATATGTAAAGGGTGAGTGTCATGAGGATGGAGCCAGGCTTTTCTCAGTGACATCCAATGATAGGACAAGGGGCAACGGATGCATGCTGGAACATAGGAGGTTCTGCATAAATATGAGGAAGAACTTCTTCACAGTGAGGGTAACAGAACACTGGAACAGGCTGCCCAGAGAGGTTGTGGAGTCTCCTTCTCTGGAGACATTCAAAACCCGCTTGGATGTGTTCCTGTGTGACCTGATCTAGGTATTCCTGCTCTGGCAGGGGGATTGGACTAGATGATCTTTTGAGGTCCCTTCCAATCCCTAACATTCTGTGATTCTGTGGTTCTGTGATATCATAGAATCATAGAATTGTTTTGTTTGGAAAAGACCTTTAAGATCATCAAGTCCAACAGTTGAATGTGTTCAATATATATTGAAAACTTCAGTATAAATCTCAACAGTTGGGAAACAATAAGTTAAAGAAATGCATAGAGTTAGGGTGAAATAGCCCAAGATTTTAGGTTATTAATACTTTTTAATATATTGATAATCACATATTTGTTTTGCTATTTATAATTTTATTGTATTAATAATGCTGATTTTCAGTTTGGAATCATGTTACTGTTCACATTGTGTAATCTGCTTTTCTTTGAACCTTGTATTTCAGAGAAGGAATGCTGACAATCAAAATTCAGCTTTAGTTTGTGAGCCAAAACCTTTCTCATTTTTCTGTTCAGGAAGAGAAAGTACCTGAAGTATTTTTCACATGAGAATACTGATGTTATCAGGAAAACTCAACTATAAGATGAAATATTCCTAAACATTCCTGATGAATGTTCTTCACACCATGTCAGAAGGAAAATTAGGGCAAAATGTTCAGTCAGAACATGGAACTTGAAAGACAAGAGTGTAAGTAAGTTACAAAAACGTTGGTTTTATGTGTCTAGATCAGACTAAAACTGTATGGTATTTATCAGCATGGTGAGTTTCCTCAAGTCCATTTGGGAACAACTCCTGCTTTCCATTGTTTGCTTACCTGGCAGCTGTTACCCATTTCAGTGGCAATAAGAACTGGCTAGATTTCAGAATTTGGTCTAGCTGTTGGCTTCACTTAAGAGGAGATCATTCATCATTCAGTGTGTATGCTTTTTTCCTAGACGCTTGTGGTGCAAGAATATTATGAGTGGAGAAGAAAACAACCTTTTTTTTTTTCTATCCCATTTTTCCCAAGGAAAACATTTAGCTTCTATGTGGTATTTATACACAAACCAGACATCTGGTTCTCATGTTGAGTAGCTTTCAGAAGCGTTAGGTAGTGATCAGATCATTGTTTTCTGTTTTGCAGTCAGGTAGCACCTCTCATTGAAATACCTCCAAGAATTTGAAAATACATCTATTAGCTGTTTTCTGCAGCTTGATTTTTATGCTTGTCAATTTTAGGAATCAAAAAATAAAGTTGTCCTCTGTTTCTCTCTGTTTTCTAATTCATCTTGTTGTGAGATGATATAACAGGCCTCTAATCCTATTAGCATATGTAAAAATAACAGTGAAAACAGGAGTATTAACTACATCTGGTGTACACATTTACTGTAGATCTTAGCTATTCAGTCAGGGTCCTGGCTTCATTGACTTGACTATATTAACTCTATTTTTGGCCTGGGCCCAAAGGATATCAGTCTTTCATTCCTACTGCTGCTTAGTTTGTAGCATGTGCACTTTGAACCCTGCAAATTATTGATTGGCATTAGAAATCTCACAGTCCTGATCCCTCTGTCCAGTTTTTGGCCATGAACACAGCAGTAGTGCTTATTTCGGCCTACTGCTCGGTGCCTGGTTTGCTCTATGGTGCAGGTCTTCCAGAATCAGTGCCGAGATCCAGCTAATCCATAGCCAGTGAATAGATACTCGTTGAAACTGATTCCCCTGGCACTTAGAATAAATAAGGATTAACTGTGAGTTACTGAGAACCAGGCCCCTTAATAATTTAAGCCCCTAAATTTGAAGCACCAACATTTGAAAATATTGTCTGTTATTTACCAAGATTAGTTAAGCTTTGATCACTTTCCTTCTCTTAAAAACATGGAATATTGCATGATTTTCTTCTAGATGGTATGCAGGCATAGCGGTGGTTACTTGCTGAAAGGCATGCAGAGCTGGTGGATGGGCTTGAAGCAAAACCCGAGCATTAAAACAGTGAGTTCTCCAATCTTTAGGACTCCTTGTAGTACACTAAGAAACTCCATTTGAATTTAGCCATTGGCAAAAACATTTGCAGATGTGAAAATTACATTTTAATTAGTTTCTATGACTACATAACATTGTGGTTTTTTTGCAGAAGTTACCATAATTACTAGCAGCAAAACTGATATAATAATGGCCATATGGGTATTTTTCTGTAATTATTATTATCTAATCAGTTTATAAACACTGCCTGGGCTTCTTAACAGTCAGAGATGAATTCTGGGGCTAGATTATTCTCTTCTTGAGAAATGAATGGAAATACATTCGGAATAAACTTCCCTAGACCATTTTGATTAACAGCAGACATGGTTCTCATTAGTGCTTTGAGCAATTGATATTTGAAAAAAAAACCAAACCAAAACAAAAAAATCAGTGTTGCCCAACTTCTTTCATTGCTGCTGCTCCTTTTTGCTACTCAATAAAACAGGAACAGGTGCTTCTTTTGGAGATGGGTCAGCTTCTCCGAACCGTGCTGCACAGAGCCCAGGGTGATGTAGACTGCAAGTCACTTCTTTGGAATCTGGGTTCTCAGGTAAGCTGAGAAATCAGCCAAGCCTTCAACGTTGGCCAGAAAGGAAAAGGATGGTGCAGAAGGAGCTCAATGCACAGTGTGTCACCTCTCTACATACATCTCCTGGAGATGATGCAGGCCCATGAAATTACCTGACAGCTGCTGATATACTTAGGATGATCCTTTAAGTCTCTGCTCTACTCTCTCCAAATGTCAGCTTCCTTAGCACATGATACACTTGTAAGAAGAAATGTACCATTTCCCCAGAAACCAAATTAATACACAGCTGCTTTTGTCTTTGATGTAGATGTCACCATTACTTCAGAAAGTGCTATTTTTATAAAAGTAGGTTCAAATGAGGCTTTGAGAAGGAGCCGGGCTTCCCTGAGACGGCGAAGGCGGGGCAGAGCAAGGAAACCCGAGTCTGAGCGGGAATCCTGAGAGAAACTTGAGAGATACCGAAAGGCTGACATGGTGGGGGGAGTGACTGAGAACCGCAGCAAACTTTAAAAGCGGCCATCTTGGCAGCTCCCTCAGAGCACGCGGCACGTGGAGCAGAGAGCGGCGGCTGTCTCCGAAGAGGCAAGCGCACGGAGAGCGGCACGAGGAGAGGATTAGCCAGATAGACCATAGACCACATAGACCATGGTCTCAACGCGCCCAAAAACTGTTGTGAAAAAGAATATGGGGACTCAGACGGATCCTCAGAGCAGACATGCAGCTGTGCAGGTTTCTGGCTGCAGCGAATGCCTGAGCCTGGCACTGGTACCGGAGGGAGCCATTGACACCGCGTGTGTGAGGTGCGAGCAGGTAAATGATCTGCTTGGGCAGGTGGTTAAACTGATGGAGGAGGTAGAAAGACTAAGAACTATTAGAGACTGTGAAAGAGAAATAGATTGGTGGAGCTTCACCCTGAGGCAAGGGCAGTCGGAAAAGGGTGAGCAAGTGATGGATCCCCTCCCCTCCTGTCATCAGACAGAAGGAGAGGGTTCAGGAGACAGGGAGGAATGGAGGGTGGTCTGTCCTCGGAGAGGCAAGCAAAAACCCTCCCAACCCCCTTCACCCTCCCAGTTGCCCTTGAGTAACAGGTATCAGGCCTTGGAACTTCAGGGAGAGGTAAATGAAGTTGGAGGGGTAGATCAGTCTCCTGAATCACCTAGGGCTTGTCAATCACCCCGACGCCCTAGGACTTCTTCAATTAAGAAGAAAAGGAGGGTAATTGTGGTGGGCGACTCCCTTCTGAGGGGAACAGAAGGGCCCATCTGTCGACCGGACCCATCCCACAGGGAAGTCTGCTGCCTCCCCGGGGTCTGGATTAGAGAAATTAAAAAGAAACTTGCTAATCTTGTAAAGCCCTCCGATTACTACCCACTGCTGCTTTTTCAGGTTGGCAGGGACAAAATTATTACAAGAAGTGTAAGGGCAATGAAGAGTGACTTCAGGGCCCTGGGACGGCTGGTTAAGGGGTCTGGAGTGCAAGTAGTGTTTGCCTCCATACCTCCTGCAAGAATGGGTGAAGAGATAAGCAGGAAGAGTTTACAGATAAATGAATGGCTACGTGACTGGTGTCAAAGGCAGGGCTTTGGGTTCTTTGATCATGGGCTGCTATATGAGACACCTGGCCTGGTGACAGGTGGAATGCATTTGTCCCAGAGGGGGAGAAGGCTTTTGGGGCAGGAGTTAGCAGGGCTCATTGAGAGGGCTTTAAACTAGATGTGAAGGGGGAAGGGGAGACAACTGGGTCTGTTAGGGACGAGCCCAAGAGCAATATGCTAGGGCCTGAAGGAAGGTGGTCTAGGGAGGATTTTCGATCGCTGAAGAGAAGGGATAGATGTTTAGGCCCTGACCACAAGGCCTCCTGCCTCCCAGGGGTCCCACCAGTGCGCTCTGCTTGCTTTCTGAAATGCCTGTACACCAATGCACGCAGTATGGGGAATAAACAGGAGGAGTTAGAGGTCTGTGTGCGGTCTAAAGGTTATGACCTGGTGGCAATTACAGAGACATGGTGGGACAGCTCACATGACTGGAATGTGGTCATGGATGGCTATGTCATTTTTAGGAAAGATCGGTCGGTGAAGCGAGGTGGTGGAGTTGCTCTCTATGTGAGGGAGCAACTAGAATGTATTGAGTTTTCTCCAGGGACTGATGAGGGGCAAGTTGAAAGTCTGTGGGTAAGAATTAAGGGGCAGGCAGGCATGGGCGATACAGTTGTGGGGGTCTATTACAGACCTCCTGATCAGGACGAGGGAGTTGATGAGGCTTTCTTCAGGCAGCTGAAAGCAGCCTCGCAACTACAGGCCTTGGTCCTCATGGGGGATTTTAAGATAGTTGGTCAACATTCAAGGACCACTTCTTGCAAGCTCAGGATCAGAGCGTCCCAATGGGTATGAAATCAAGTAAGGGAGCTAGGAGACCGGCATGGTTAAACAAGGAACTACTGGGCAAACTCAGGTGGAAAAAAAGAATTTATGGATCATGGAAAGAGGGGCTAGTCACTTGGGAGGAATATAGGACAGTTGTCAGAGGATGTAGAGAGGCAATTAGGAAAGCTAAGGCCTCCTTGGAACTTAACCTTGCAAGCCAGGTCAAGGATAATAGAAAGGGCTTTTTCAAATACATAGCTAATAAAACTAACACTAGAGGCAATATAGGCCCACTGATGAATGAGGGGGGTGCCCTAGAGACAGAGGATATAAAGAAGGCAGAGGTGCTGAATGCCTTCTTTGCCTCTGTCTTTACTCCTGCAGGCTTTCCCCAGGAGCCCCTGATCCCTGTAGCCCCAGAAGAAGTCAGGATAAAGGAGGAGTTTGCCTCGGTAGATGAGGATTGGGTTAGGGATCAGTTGAGCAATCTGGATATCCATAAATCAATGGGACCAGATGGAATGCACCCAAGGGTGCTGAGGGAGCTGACAGAGGTCATTGCTAGGCCACTCTCCATCATCTTTGGTAAGTCATGGAGAACAGGAGAGGTGCCTGAGGACTGGAGGATAGCAAATGTCACTCCAATCTATAAGAAGGGCAAGAAGGAGGACCCAGGTAACTATAGACCGGTCAGCCTCACCTCCATCCCTGGAAAGGTGATGGAACAGCTTGTTCTTGGCACTATCTCTAGGCACATCAAGGATGAGGGGGTCATTAAGAGCAGTCAACATGGTTTTACCAAGGGTAAGTCATGTTTGACCAACCTTATTGCCTTCTATGAGGAAATAACTAGGTGGATAGATGATGGTAGAGCGGTAGATGTGGTTTATCTTGATTTCAGTAAAGCATTTGACACTGTCTCCCACAGCATCCTTGTAGATAAGCTGATAAAGTATGGGTTTGGTGATCAGGTAGTGAGGTGGATTGTGAACTGGCTGAAGGAAAGAAGCCAGAGAGTTGTGGTCAATGGGACGGAGTCTAGTTGGAGGCCTGTGACTAGTGGAGTCCCTCAGGGGTCGGTACTGGGACCGGTGTTGTTTAATATCTTCATCAACGACTTGGATGAGGGTACAGAATGTATCCTCAGCAAGTTCACTGATGACACCAAACTCTGATGACACCAGGCTCTTCTCAGTGACATCCAATGATAGGACAAGGGGCAATGGATGCATGCTGGAACATAGGAGGTTCCGCATAAATATGAGGAAGAACTTCTTCACAGTGAGGGTAACAGAACACTGGAACAGGCTGCCCAGAGAGGTTGTGGAGTCTCCTTCTCTGGAGACATTAAAAACCCACCTGGACATGTTTCTGTGTGACCTGATCTAGGTATTCCTGCTCTGGCAGGGGGATTGGACTAGATGATCTTTTGAGGTCTCTTCCAATCCCTAACATTCTGTGATTATGTGATTACTGATGATGGCCATTTTCATTCGTTTTCTAAAAATCAAATTAGAAATATCCCTTCACATACATTCACTTGTAATTTTTAATTTTTATACAGGCTATAAACATTGCTATTCTGAAAACAGAAATACTTTCAGTGAGATTTATGAAGACACAGTTATTACTTATTTTCAAAATTGTAATTCAAATGTAAATGGTAAAATAATCTCCTTAATTACAAAGGGATGTTTGAGATGGGTGAGTATATGTTTTCATTCTCATTTAGTCATCTCATGTGAAGAGTCAAAGCTACAAGCCTTACATTCGTAGCCTCCATGATACATGTGGTGGATAGATGGATCCTCCAAAGTTAGGGACATCTAGGTGGCACTATTTCTGTTTAAAATCTGAAGTTTCTGATGTGCCATGACTTAGAAACTTCAGTAGAATTTTAGAAGCAATAACAGTCTACTCAGAGTGACGAATAAGCTGAAAGAGAAATTGAGGTTATGCACTTAAGTTCCAATGCTGCAAACTTTTACACATTGTGAACAGTTCCCTCCACATCTGTGAGACTGAGTAGCCCATGAAGTTACTGTGTGTAGTGTTTTGCAGAACTGGTACTACAGATCTACAGACACACTTTCTAGATGCTCATTTACGGCTATAAACTTTCATCACATATAAAGTAACTTTAATACTGTATTGTTACGATTTTAATCCTGCTCAGTAACTTTTACTAACTCAGTAAATTCAGTAAGTTCTGTATTTAATCAAATAACTAATAATTACACAATTAATATAGGTGTCATTCAGTGTCATTATCCTCTGCTGTAAAATACCATGGCATTTTCAGTTACAGTCCTTTCAATATGAGACAAAGGCATAAATAGAAAACTCAATCACTTCACATGATTGAGTGCACCCTCCGCAAGTTTGCCAATGACACCAAGTTGTGTGGTATGGTTGAGATGTTGGAGGGAAGGAATGCCATCCAGAGGGACCTTGATAGTCTTGAGATGTGGGTCTGTGCAAGTCACATTAAGTTCAACAAGGCCAAGTGCAAGGTCCTGCAACCGGGTCAGGGCAATCCCAAGCACAAATACAGTCTGGGTGGAGAATGGATTGAGAGCAGCACTGAGGAGAAGGACTTGGGGGTGCTGGTTGATGAGAAGCTCAACACAAGCCAGCAATGTGCGCTTGCAGCTCAGCAAGCCAATCATATCCTGGGCTGCATCAAAAGAATGACCAGTCAGGTCAAGGGAGGTGATTCTCCCGCTCTACTCCACCTTCATGAGACCCCACCTGGACTACTGTGTTCATCTCTGGAGCCCTCAACATTAGGACATGGACCTGTTGGAGTGAGTCCAGAGGAGGGTCATGAAGATGATCAGAGGGCTGGATCATCTCTCCTATGAAGTCAGGCTGAGAGAGTTGGGGTTGTTCAGCCTGGAGAAGAGAAGGGTCCAGGGTGACCTTACAGCACCTCCCAGCACCTGAAACGTCCTAAAAGAAAGCTGGAGAGGGACTTCTTACAAGGGCATGTAGTGATAGGACAAGGGGTAATGGTTTTAAATGGAAAGAGGGTAGATTTATCACAGAATCACAGAATGTTAGGGATTGGAAGGGACCTCAAAAGATCATCTAGTCCAATCCCCATGCCAGAGTGCTAAGTAATTTTAATTAGAATAAATCTCATTTTGAGTGCCTGCCCTGTCTGTTTTGTGGGTGCCTATGCAACATCCTCACAATAAATAATGTTTTACTCGTTTTCAGGTGGAATTTAAAGTGTTTTAATTTGTGATCGCTGACTCTTGTCTTGCCATCTTGTTCTTTCATTGCAGAAGCCTGTCAGGTTGGTTGAGCATGGTTTCCCCTTTACAAATCCATGCTGACTACTCCCAATCACCTTCTTGCTTTTCACATGCTTGGGAATGGTTAGTTGCTCCATCACCTTTCCGGGGATCGATTTGAGACTGCCTGGTCTATAGAAACCTGGCTCTTCCTTTTTGCTCTTTATATAAAAGATAATAGGCAGAAGTCCATTACCCAGCACAGACCAATCTTAAAAGGAGGGGAAAAAAATGCATCTTACCCCCCTCAATTAGGAGTTTTTTCCACCTTACAGAGAAATTAGGAGATTCAGAAATCCTGAGCACATCCAGTTCCTTTAGAAGAACATTTGTAGTGGAATATAAGGCTGGAAGCTATGTTCTTTCCAATCACATTTTTTTTCTGCTGAAGTGACTTCATGACAAAATCCTTGTTAAAAATCTAGGAAGTTCCCTCTTGAATTAGTATGTCATGTACCCATCCCTTCCTGTGACTTAAAGACTGTTCCAGAACCTCTGTTAAGGAATTGTCTTACAAATACCAGTCAAAATTTGCTCAAGCTAATCCAACTTGATTACATACAAACTTTTCCTGAACTAGGATAGTCTTCTAGATTTTCTCTCTTCCCAGCATGTGCCTACTTTGATACAGTCATAAATAGTCATGTCACTCTTATCTTTATTTTATTTAAAATTCAAATTCTTCTGACTCCCATAACACCAACATTCCATTCAACTGTTAAGAATAAATGATCTTCCAGTTCGAATTTGCCCTCTTGCAAATGGGTACCCATAACTGTTCCACTGTTCCACATCTTCCTATAAATGCTAGAAATACCATTTCTGATACATTTTGAGATTCTGATTTTAACAGCTTAACACTTTGAAACCTCATATTTAGCTTGTTATCAACTAGTAAGATCTTCTCCAAAGTCCTTTTCAGCCAGTAATCTCAGATCACAAGTTTTGGACACTTGAGTATTCGGTATTTCTAACCACATGGTACTTGAGTCATCTTATTTCTATAGCACTCAGAATGATTATGGTTTTCCTGTATGATATACCAGATCTTGAATAAAACCTGAATCTTTTTGTTATCAATTTCAGCACATTTTTTTTGTTCTCTTAGAAAGCTTAATGATTTTTGATTACCATTTGTTCTGAAGTCTTTCATGTGGCTGAAGTCTTAATCTTAAAGGTTCCATCCAACTCAAACTGTTCTATGATTCTGTGATATAAGCAGATAGATCCTTAATTAAGAAGAAAGAGAAGACTATATAGACATCTATTAAATCTGATAGACATGACAGAAGATGCTTGCTATTAAGCGTTTACTGTATATATGCTCACAATAAGATATAAGTTGAGCCTCTATTTTGGCACATGATAACAAGAAGTAATATGTACTAAATGTAGGCAATTAACAGACTAACTTCTTGCAATAGGACCACTTTCCTAGAAAAAGTGGAAAGTACAAATCACTGTACGTAGTCAGGATTCATCCAGCTATGCAATTATTAGATCAGTTTTTATCTTCCACTGAAGTCTAAACACAGCATAGCTATATAAGAGTGTAGGGGGGATGAGCTACCACAATGCACTGGCCAGAAAGTAACTCCAAATACTCTATGACATCCTGCTACACTAACATTATCTTTTGAAATAGTTGAAACAATCTTGGAAAAAGTCAGTGCTATAGATCTTCCCGAGGGCCCAAATTACATATGTATACATTAGTTTTCATTCATCTTTTCTCTCAACTGACATACATGGAAGAAAGTTTAATGTGTTTATACAGTCGTAAAAATGGTTTATAGGACAGACTTGGTCCAAGTCCTGCCTGAAAATTCCCTGTAAGGAGCTGAAGTGATTAAAGGGTAACAAGAATCTTTGGCCTGTAGATTGCTGTAAAATCGTATTAAAAAATCAGACACTGCTGTTGGGCAAAGGGCTGTAGTCTTTATGTGGCTATGTTGTTGCTACAACATCCATGACTGGATTCTACATTCATGATCACTGGTTTCTTGACCATGCTTCTCTCATTCAACCCCACTAAAGTAAAAAAGTGACACCACACTGCGTATGGTTTGGATAAGCAGATTATGCTCTTTGTCATGTCACTAGTGACGTGATAGAGAAATAAAGGTGAACCTCTGCTTTAGCACAATTCAGTCACAGAGATCTGAGCAATGCTAACACAAATATTAAATATCCCACTAAGTTAAAATACATTCTGGTTCATGACCTCATATACTGAAAAGAACATTTTCTTACACTCCTGTAATAAACTTCCCTTTTAGGATAACTTAAATTAAGGTCAAATTCTGCTTTGAATTTGATAATCCATTACCTATATATTAAGTCAGTTTCTAATACCTGAAAT
Source organism: Podargus strigoides (assembly GCA_028020825.1). Taxonomy (NCBI): domain Eukaryota; kingdom Metazoa; phylum Chordata; class Aves; order Caprimulgiformes; family Podargidae; genus Podargus; species Podargus strigoides. The sequence continues at coordinate 29,993,748 of CM051662.1, read as the reverse complement.
AGATCCTAACAGTCCCACTTCATCTTCTAAAGAAAATATCCTTATAAAACTATATTCTATGGCTAATGCAACATGATGTGTTTGCTTCTACACTTACTGTAAGCAAACCACAGAAAACGTATATTTTCCAAATACTATGTATTTTTCATGCCAATTACTCATACAATTGTTAAGCAAGAAGCCTTGAAGTCTTTCTTCATCCCCCTAAGACTACGGGATGCATCTTCCTCCCCTCCTGTCTGGATGATCAGTAATGGGTAGTAGTCTGTCGACAGCACCAGGTTGGGGAGTTTCCGGTTGATATCCCTGATTCGGGCTCCAGGTATACTGATGATGCACTGATCTTGAGCTCGGAAGAAGAGGTCCTTGAACGCTAACCAGCTATCTTGGGCCGCTTTACCTTCAGATACCATGTCCCATGCAGCATGCACACATATACAGGCCTATTTTCTTTGTAAACAAGCAGAAATTAGTTTCACCGAGTTAAAGCTATGATCCTCTTTCTCACAGTGATGTAGGAACTCATAGCCTTATCTCAGTGATTCTGGATCCCAGTATTGTTACCAATCTGATCAGATCTTAATGATTTTCATGATTTTAGTTTAGCTAATATCAAGTTAGGCCTAATCGAATCATATGAGGGGGGTGACTGTGTTTTACTTCAGTAGTCACAGAAAGCACACAGAACAAACAGGTGGTACAAGCAGCTGGGGCCCAGCATCGTATTTAGCTAGAAACTGTATAGTCAAGAAAGTAAGATATTATGTTTAAGCAACCACCATGGAAAATAATACAATAATTAATCATATAGTGACTAAAGTCACAGTGACCAGTTATGCTGCTTGAAGATCCCATTATCCTCCCCATCCTGCTCTGAATATTAGGGGCTACAATCAATAGCGCGACTATGGCGTGACTATAGGTGACCAATGATTGTTATTAGAAATGAATATACATGAAGTGATGTAACTCAAAAGATCTTTAAGGGCCAATCAAGGTAAAGGTTAACTTTAATGAGTAATTGAAGGCAAGCAGTATATGCAGTTTTATGTTAAGCAGTTTATACAATGGAAATCAAATATATAAAAACCCTGCTAAATGTGATGTAACCCAGGATACGCTGGGCAGAGTTATCCCCCATATCCTCCGTGCGTCAATAAAGAAGTGTCTGCTTATCTACATCACATTGGTGTTGATAAGTTCTTTGTCCTGTTTGGTGACAATATCTGCAGTACTGGTGGGTTGAACAATGGTCATGAGGAAAAAACGAGAGTGGAAGTGACTGTGGGAATTCACTATCAAGTACTTATTTGACTCAAATGCAATTACTGTTTTGTTCTGAAGTTCTTTCCAGAAGAGCAAATTTCATAACAGTGCAGCTGCTTCCTCACTGTTACAGATCAGCTGCCCAGAGCATTAATACAGACAGCACAAAAGAGTTGAGGTTGTGCAAGGAACTTAAGAGAAGGACTGTGAACTGCTTTGTACTATGTCCCTGCCTACATTTTAATGAGTGTACAGGTTATGGAACAGCATCCTTGTCCTGGTTTCTGAGGAACAGACCCATGGGCCAGCCATGCAGTCAGGTCATGAGTAGCCCTGAGTGACCTGGGAGATTCAATCAAGGCAGCTGACCCAAGCTGACTCACAGGTGTATCCCATACCACTTAATCATGCTCATTATAAAAGGAGGGAGTTCACTGGGGGTATAGAGTTCCTCTTCCTGGGGCTCTTTGTCTTTGTTTTCTGCTGCTTATCCTAAGGATGAGGCTGAGTAGAACCTTGTGTACTCTATTTTGGTGACTGTATTAGTTTTGTTATTTCATTAAATCTGTTTCTACTTTAACCCACAGGGGTTCTCCCTTTTTTCCCTGATTCCCCTTCTCAGCTGTGGAGGGGTCATCTGGTAGTAGAGCAACTGCGACAGTTAAGCCCGGAGTACTGGCTAAATGTAGACAATCCCACAAATTCCTCTTCTCACTTTCCCAGGCTTTGAGGATCCCTCATCCCCATTGTTCCCTAATGCTCTGAGCATCTGGAAGTATCTCTTCACACTCAGCTTCATTCCCGCCTTCATAAACAGGAAGTACAATAAATACATGCTATAAATCCCTTAAAACATAATAATCCCACTGCCATTTGCCCAAAAGGGAACTGAACCACAGACAAACCTCCTCAATATGCTGTCTAAAGGGTATGATGCCCTGTCATGGACAAAATGAGCTGATTCAAACAAGACAAGAAAAGTTTGGTTTTTTTTCTCAAATGTTTTTTCATCAAATTACTGTGGAAAAAAAATTAAAACTGTTTGTCTCGGTTTGAAAGACAGGTGTCTGCTAAGGAAGGCAGGAGCCCCCCTTGGAACGGAAAATACAACCCCCTTCCCTCCGAATTATTATAAAATTGAAATTAAGGGGCTTTCAGGCAAAGATATGAGGAAATGGGAATAACAGTTTTTACTAATATATACAACAAACAATAATACAGAGGAACTGGTTTAAAGCCTGACAGAGTCAGGGATACAACCTGGCACCCTGCTGGGCAGGGTGCTGGTACCAGTCCGATGTAGTGGTAGCTGCAGTTCTCTTTGAAATGGTCCTGTTGAAGCGGTGATCTTGTAGAAGAAAAAAAAGTCTGGTCCTCCTCCGAAAATCCGGTGGCAGTGTAGTCCTTGTCCTCTGGGATCCCAGCGGGTAAGGCTGCTCGCGCTGTTCCAAACCACAAACTTTATCCCTGGTGGCATTGCTTGGCTCCCTCCCCCTGGCCGGAGCATCTCACAAAGGGATGGTGAGTCATGGGGCAAGGCACTGATGGGCGCATTAACAGAAGAACAGTCCAGGTGCAGGTTATCTATGGGTCATGGGGCAAGGCATTGTTGGGCCTATTAACAGAAGCTAGTCCCGAGGGAGGAGGCAAGGAACATCAGCGCCTGATTTCAACAGCTCATGGTAATAGAATACATTGTAACCCAGGACGTTATCCACCCCTTATTCTATTACCATTTGCATCATCCCAAATCAATACCGTTCTTAAACTCTGCACACACACACACACACATATATATACACATACATATACAATGAAACTCTACACTCAGTTCTCACTTAAAATAAGGTCCCCTTGTGGTACACACCGGGTTTCCCCATCTTTGCGCATTACCCACCAAGTATAACCTGGTCCCTGAGCAAAGACAACCCCACGGATGGGTTTGTCTTTGTTCGAGGCAGAATTAACCCAAACAGTTTTCCCAAGCATACCTCTCATGTGCACCACCTGAACCTTATCCCCATCTGTTGTTCGTAAGGATTCAGATTGAGCAGGGCCTGCTCGGTTCGTGCAGCCTCGGGTGTTAACTAACCAGGTGGCTTTTGCTAAATGCATCTCCCAGTTTTTGAAAGTCCCTCCACCCAGTGCCTTCAAGGTGGTTTTAAGCAGTCCGTTGCACCGTTCAACTTTCCCAGCTGCTGGTGCATGGTAAGGAATGTGGTACACCCACTCAATGCCATGTTCCCTAGCCCAGGTGTTGACAAGGCTATTCTTGAAATGAGTCCCGTTGTCGGACTCAATTCTCTCAGGGGTGCCATGCCTCCAAAGGACTTGCTTTTCAAGGCCCAGGATGGTGTTCCGGGCAGTAGCGTGAGGCACAGGGTAGGTCTCCAGCCATCCAGTGGTGGCTTCTACCATTGTGAGCACGTAGCGCTTGCCTTGGCGGGTTTGAGGCAGTGTGATGTAGTCAATTTGCCAGGCCTCCCCATACTTGTATTTGGACCACCGCCCACCATACCACAGGGGCTTCACCCGCTTGGCCTGTTTGATCGCAGCGCACGTCTCACAGTCATGGGTAACCTGGGAGATACTGTCCATGGTTAGATCCACCCCTCGGTCTCGTGCCCACTTATAGGTGGCATCTCTGCCTTGATGGCCTGAGGCATCATGGGCCCACCGAGCTAAGAACAACTCTCCCTTATGCTGCCAATCCAAATCTATCTGGAACACCTCTATTTTTGCAGCCTGATCTGCCTTCTCGTTGTTGCGATGTTCTTCATTAGCCCGACTCTTGGGGACATGAGCATCTACATGACGGACTTTCACAGGGAGCTCCTTTACCCGAGTGGCAATGTCCTTCCACTCATCAGCAGCCCAGATTGGTTTTCCCCTACGCTGCCAGTTGGCCTTTTTCCACCTTTCCAGCCAACCCCACAGAGCATTGGCTACCACCCATGAATCAATGTAGAGGTAGAGCTTTGGCCACTTCTCTCTTTCAGCAATGTCCAGGGCTAATTGGACGGCTTTGAGTTCAGCAAATTGGCTCGATCCACCCTCTCCCTCGGTAGCTTGTGCAACTTGTCGTGTGGGGCTCCATACAGCAGCTTTCCATTTCCGGCTAGCACCTACAATTCGGCAGGAACCATCGGTGAAGAGGGCATATCGTCTTTCACTCTCTGGTAGCTCGTTACATGGAGGGGCTTCCTCAGCACGTGTCACTTGCTCTTCTTCAGAAGATAATCCAAAAGCCTCACCTTCTGGCCAGTTGGTAATTATTTCCAAGATCCCAGGGCGATTTTGGTTTCCAATGCGGGCGCGCTGTGTGATGAAGGCAATCCATTTGCTCCAAGTAGCGTCGGTGGCATGATGCGTGGAGGGAGCCCTTCCCTTGAACATCCACCCCAGCACCGGTAGTCGGGGTGCCAGGAAGAGTTGTGCCTCTGTGCCGATTACTTCTGAGGCAGCTTGAACTCCTTCATAGGCGGCCAAGATTTCTTTCTCTGTTGCAGTGTAGTTGGCTTCGGACCCTCTGTAGCTTCGGCTCCAGAATCCCAGTGGTCGGCCCCGAGTCTCATCAGGCACCTTCTGCCAAAGGCTCCAGGACAGACCCTTGTTCCCGGCTGCAGAGTAGAGCACATTTTTCACCTCAGGTCCTGTCCTGACTGGGCCAAGGGCTACCGCATGAGCGATTTCCTGCTTGATCTGAGTGAAGGCTTGTTGTTGTTCAGGGCCCCAGTGGAAATAGTTCTTCTTGCGGGTAACCAGGTAGAGAGGGCTCACGATCTGTCTGTACTCGGGAATGTGCATTCTCCAAAAGCCTATGACACCTAGGAAAGCTTGTGTTTCCTGTGGAGGAATGGCTTGCTGAACAGGGCCGAATGTAACAACTGTGAGCACAGGGCTGAATGTAGCAGCTGTGAGCGAGCAGTACTGATAACGGGAGCTGTACTGCTGATAGCTGTAGCTTCCCAGGGTCACTCTGACCTGGAAGCTTGCGGAAAGCTCCAAGTCAAGACAAGCCCCGAGGCAAGTCCGGACAAGTCCGAAGCTAGTGGAAAGTTGCAAGGTAGAACCTGCGGGAAGAATCCGGAAGTAGATAACCGCAAGAGGCTGGAATATGCAAATACAGCTCTATGCTTAACTAATCAAATATAGACGAGTAGGCCTAATTTGTGCTTAGCCAATTAGACATAGATATGTAGGCATAATTTAACATAAGTAGGCATAATTAACCTCCAGTGTATAAAAGGCATAGCAGAACTCGAATAAAGTAGAAGCTTGCTTATAACTCATACTGAGTTGCGTCTTGCTTCCCTCGCCTTCTCCAACATTCTGCAACAGTTTCCTTCTTGTTGGTCGGTGGAGACATCGCAGTGATCTTATTGATGACCTCGGTGTGAATCTGACGCCGTCCGTTGTAGGAATCGACGGAGCGAGACTGCACTCTCATATGAGGTCGGCAGAACTCAATTTATTGCGCAGATACATTTACTTATATATCATTCTTCTGTCAAATCACCACGATTAAGCATATCTTATTATCTTTTACTTAGGTTTTCATTAGACCACTTCTACATCAATCATTAACTTTTAACCTATGCTTCAGCCTCTAATTATCATATTCTCCGCCTTGCCTGTTAGTTCCCTATTTTATGTAACTTAGTTTCTTGTACTACTCTGCAAGGACAGTACGTCCTTGAGGCCTAATCTTGGCTGCTAGCGCCTGCACAGTAGCCTGTTCGTGCACCTGCTCTAACACTCCATGTCCGTTATTCACAAGCCAAACTCCCACAGTCCGTCTTGCCACTTTACCCCCAGGAACTGGATCTCTCGGGCAGGTCCCTTGACTTTGCGTTTCTTGATGGCGAAGCCGGCCTCCAGGAGAATCTGGATGATTTTCTCTCCTTTCTCAAATACTTCCACTGCTGTGTTCCCCCATACTATGATATCATTGATGAACTGCAGATGTTCTGGAGCCTCACCCTTTTCCAGCGCAGTCTGGATCAGCCCATGGCAGATGGTGGAACTGTGCTTCCACCCCTGGGGCAGTCGGTTCCAGGTGTACTGCACGCCCCTCCAGGTGAAAGCAAACTGAGGCCTGCACTCTGGTGACAGAGGAATGGAGAAAAATGCATTAGCAATGTCAATAATGGCGTACCACTTTGCTGCTTTGGACTCCAGCTCGTACTGGAGCTCCAGCATGTCCGGCACAGCAGCACTCAATGGTGGAGTCACTTCATTCAAAGCAGAATAGTCCACAGTCAATCTCCATTCTTCGTCAGACTTGCGCACAGGCCAGATGGGGCTGTTGAAGGGTGAGTGGGTCTTGCTGACCACCCCTTGGACCTCCAGCTCACGGATCATCTTGTGGATGGGGATAATGGCATCTCGATTCGTCCGATACTGCCGGCGGTGCACCGTTGAAGTGGCAATTGGCACCCGTTGATCTTCCACCTTCAGGAGCCCAACTGCAGAAGGATCTTCTCATAGTCCAGGCAAGGTGTTCAACTGCCTAATGCCTTCTACTTCCACAGCAGCTATCCCAAAAGGCCACTTAAATCCTTTTGGGTCTTTGTAATAGCCATTTCGGAGAAAGTCTATTCCCAGGATACATGGGGCCTCCGGGCCAGTCACAATCGGATGTTTCTGCCACTCCTTCCCAGTCAGGCTCACCTCGGCTTCCAACAGGGTCAACTGCTGCGACTCCCCTGTTACCCCAGCGATAGACACAGATTCTGCCCCCACATATCCCGATGGCATTAGGGTACACTGTGCCCCAGTATCAACCAACGCTTCATATCTCTGTGGCTCTGATGTGCCAGGCCATCGGATCCACACTGTCCAAAAGACCCGATTCTCCCGTGCCTCTTCCTGGCTAGAGGCAGGTTCCCTCTAGGCCTGGTTATCATTCCTTCCCTGAGCATACCCGCTAGATGTTTCTTCAAGGGGATCCGACATATCATCCTCCCTTCTGTAATACCTGGCAGCTCAGTCACGGGAGGCTGAGGCTACTTTCGCTTTAGTGGAACCCCCTCGGTTAGTGTTTTCCCTTTTAAGTTCACGAACCCGTGCTGCCAGGACAGAAGTGGGTTTCCCATCTGAAGTGCTGGAGTCTGAACCCCCAGCCCTGAATTAAGGTTGACGTGTGGGTGGTTCCCACAGGCCTTTAAGAGGAGGGGATGAGTTTGCCTTTTGGCTTTCCTCCAGGGTGCAGCCCGCCTTGCAAGGAGAGACCTCAGGTAAACAAGCCCCAGGTGCCCTGCATTTTGGTAACAAGTGCCAGGTGTCCTGTTTGGGGATAAAAGCTGGGCCCACTTGCAGGAAGGGTTGGAGAGTCTGTCTGTGGAGTGGACGCACTTCACAGAGTTTTCCTGTTGGGGAAGGACCTCCTGACCACTCATGCAACTGGATCGCAGTCAGGTCTGGCACATACAAACGCGGGCTTTGTGGGGAGGCAACATGGGGTTACTTCTGTCATATGTAACTGCCTTGTTCTCCTGGTTGTCTCCCATTTCCTCTGTGGGTTATCTTGTGTCTCTGTTTGTTCCATCTATTATGGGCGATACTGTGTCATTCCTGGGGTCGCTGGGGTTGATGTCTGTTATTTGTGATCTATCTGACTTGTTTGTACCCCCAGCGATCCTCTATATATTGACCCCTTTACGTGAAATAGAACCTACGTACTGGATTGTTGGTCTGCTGCTGGCTGTGTCCTTTGTACTGGGCCTACTAATTGGCAAAACAAAACTGGCGACGAGGATGGCCCCGTCTGATGTTCCCGGTTGGGAAGATCCTGTGTACAGTTCGCTGGCTCTTGAATGGGTTAAATTTGGGGGGCCATGTGAACAGTGGGAGAAACGGTTGGCAGAGGCTGAACCACAGGATGTATTGGAAACTATTCAAAAGTTTTCCAATAAGGCACGGGATGCTGTAACCTTCGGGAGACGGGGATGGGTTTTGTTAACAGCGTATAAGAAACAGCACCAGCAGAAAGAACAGTTACTGGTAGAATGTTCCCACATGCGAGATCAGATTATGACTCTAGAAACTTTAAATAAGCTCCTTACTGACAAGCTGGACACTTGCCAAGCTGTGCCTGAGAAGGCTACAGTGCAAGTTGCCCAGTGTAAACGTGGGAAGAGAAGGGGGCACGCTAATCATAAGAAGGTCCACTCAGAAGTTGTAGAGGTGGATATGCACTGTAATCCTGATGACTCGGATGATGATATTTGGTACCCTGCGGAGTCCAATGGGGCTGGTGCCTCAGATGACTCTGCAGATGCGAGACCAGTCATCAGGAGAAAGATAGAATTTTCCGAAAACCAGCCGCCGGTGAACAAACCCACAATGGAGGATTTTACACAGCAAGAAATTAATGATATCCTTGCACGATTTAGTCAGAGGCCAGGAGAGCCCCTGCTTGCTTGGATGGTACATTTGTATGATCAGGGAGCATCAGAGGTTAGCCTGGACAACTTGGACTGTAAAAAGTTTGTGACACTGAGTTTTGACCCTCTTGTGCAGGATGCATTTCGAAATAATGATCAGACTACCAATCTATTGGCTGTAGCTGCTGCAGGGTGCAAGGCAAAATACCCCCTGGAGAATAGCTGGCCAGGCTCTGACCGACCGTGGTATACTCTGCGGGATGGTATACAACGGGTAAAGGAAGAAGGAATGAAACTGGCCATTCATGTGGGACATGTTGAGGTATTAATGCAACTTAGATTGTCTGTGCCCATGAGAAATGCGATCATTAAAACTGCTCCACCAGCATATAAGAATGTTCTTGTGACTCTCCTACTAAGTGAAACAGGGAATCCCATTAGAGATGTAATTGAGAAAATGCAGCAGCTGGGTGACCTTGGAGACTGGGGCCCCCGGGAGCGTCAGGGGTATCGAGAATTCCGACGTCAACGGGGCCCCTGGGAGAGTACAGGGAATCGAGACACCCGACGCCGTAAAACTACCGAATATAGGATGTCTCGAGGACAAATGTTTAAAAGTTTGCTGAAAGATGGTGTACCTCTCACTAGGATTGATGGTCTTGATACCAATGAACTATGGAGGATGTATAACCAGAGAGGGTTACAGAAACCCCGTAGGAAGGTGCAAAATTATCAGGCATATGATTCGGGAGCTGCTCAGCCTACAGCACCCCCTCTGGAACCTCAGTAGGACCCCGCCTCTGCTCGCGGCAGGCCCTCTGTTGCTCCAGAGAGGAACCACGAGTGGCAGCGGTACTCTGACTTATATTCCTCACAAGAAACTAGGCATTATAATTCTTTCTGAAATGTTGGCCAAGCTCCGGTACATTGGGCGCGGGAGGACCGGCGACCTCATGTGGAGCTACAGATATTCTGGAAAAAACGGTCCTCTCAGATAGTAAAAGCTTTAGTGGATACCGGAGCGGAGGCCTCCTTAATCTATGGGAACCCTGAGAAATTCAAAGGGCAGTCTGTGATTTTTACAGGGCTGGGTGGCAAGCAAATTGAGGCGGTACAAACCCAAATTAATATGAGAATTGGACACCTTCTGAAACGACAGTATACAGTTATGATTGTTCCCATTCCAGAGTATATAATTGGAATGGATATTCTGAAGGGACTTACTTTGAATCTCCCTGATGGTCGGTATCAATTTGGAGTAAGGAATTATATCACTAATAAGGCAATTTTAGTTGGAAAGATAAAGATGCCTCCCGTTCAAATTCCAGCTGCGACCAAGGTCGTATCCATGAAACAGTACAGGATTCCAGGTGGGCACGAAGAAATTTCTCAAACGATCAAAGATTTACTGGCTGCAGGAGTTATAAAACTGACTACCACCGTGTGGAATAGTCCAATCTGGCCAGTTAAGAAGGCTGATGGATCCTGGAGAATGACTGTGGATTATAGGGAATTGAACAAGAGCACCCCGCCTCTTGCGGCAGCTGTACCTGATATGGTCACTTTGATAGAAAGAGTTCAGAGGCATCCTGGCACGTGGTATGCTGTCATTGATATAGCCAATGCATATTTTACGATCCCAATTGCAGAAGAGCATTGGGATCAATTTGCATTCACATGGCAAGGGCGGCAGTACACCTTTACCAGGTTGCCTCAAGGATGGGTGCATAGTCCAACTATTTGTCATAGAATAGTGGCTGAGCACCTGGATGAGGTACAGCTTCCCCCTCATATGCAGATTGTCCACTTTATTGATGACATTCTGATTCAGGGGAGCAATGAGACTGAAGTACAACAAATGCTCGAAGTGCTCCTAGTGCATATGAGGCAGAAAGGCTGGGAGATTAATCCAACTAAAATCCAAGGGCCGTCTCAGACAATCACATTTTTAGGAATCCATTGGCACTGTGGTCATCGAGAAATACTACCTATGGCTCGGCAGAAGATCCTTGACTTTGCAACACCACGGAATAAGAAAGAGGCACAGAGATTTATCGGGCTGTTTGGTTTCTGGAGACAACACATTCCCCATTTGGGACAGATTTTGGCCCCATTATACAGGGTGACCAGAAAGAAATATGAATTTGAATGGGGGAATGAGCAGCAGGCTGCCTTTGAGTTGGCTAAAGAGGCTATTCAAAGGGCTTTAGACTTATGGCCCATGCAGGAAGGTGAAGTGGAACTGAATGTATCTGTAAATGGGTCATATGCTAACTGGAGCCTCTGGCAAAAACAAGGGAGGAGAAAAGTCCCCTTGGGATTTTGGGGAAGAAAGTTGCCAGAGGCAGGGAGCAACTACACGCCCTTTGAGAAGCAACTGTTAGCCTGCTATTTGGCCTTGGCAGAAACTGAACAGCTTACGATAGGCCACGAAGTGGCTCTGCACCCTGAAATCCCTATTATGCACTGGGTTAAAAGCTCCCCAAAGACCCACCGAATAGGGCATGCTCAGGAATCCAGTATTATCAAATGGAAATTGTACATTCAAGACAGAGCAAAGGTGGGACCTGGTGGTGTTGCTGCCCTTCATGAACAAATAGTGGCTGCCCCCATGCAGGATCAAGAGGTAAAGCCTGATCCTATAGTTGACCGGGAATCCCCTGTGCAATGGGGGAAGACCCTGGATCAATTGCTACCTCTTGAAAGGGAACATGCATGGTTTACGGATGGGTCAGCTAAATATATAGGAGGGAAAAGGTTTTGGAAGGCAGTGGCTTATCACCCTCACACAGGAAAATTTTTGGAGACCACAGGAGAAGGGGAAAGTAGCCAATATGCTGAGTTATATGCAGCATATATGGCTTTAAAACAAGAGGGTTTAGGGGAGTGTCATCTGTATACCGATTCCTGGTCAGTGGCTAATGGATTGGCTACCTGGTTGCCAACATGGGTAGCCAAGGATTGGAAAATTTATTCTAAGACGGTCTGGGGAAAGGAGATATGGAAGGATATTTGGGAACTAGTTCAAAGAACAAAGGTGACAGTGTTTCATGTCGACGCTCATAGCAACATAAATTCACTTGAGCGACTTTACAATTCTGTCACCGATAACCGGGCAAAGATTTCCCAAGCCGGACTGGAGTTCCCTCAGGTCAGCGACCATGAAGGCTTGGCGAAATGGGCACACCAAAAATGTGGGCATCTTGGGGAGAAGGCCACTTACAAGTGGGCCCAAGAGCGTGGCATAGTCATGTCACTGGACATGATCAAAACAATAATTGCCCAATGCCCTGTGTGCCAACACACTCATAAATGCCCGGTACCAAATATTGTAAAAGGAGAACTGGGAAGAGGGAAATTGCCACGACAGATCTGGCAAATGGACTATATCGGACCTTTACCCCAGGACCGAGGGTGCAAATACATCTGCACCGCTGTAGACACATACTCGGGATATTTAATAGCTTATCCCTGCAAGAAAGCCACACACCATAGTACTACTTGCACCATAGATACAATGATTTTGTACTATGGGATCCCCTTACAAATCCAAACTGATAATGGGTCTCATTTTCGAAACAAATTTGTACAACAATATGCGGAGCAGCATAATATTCAGTGGGCCTTTCATATACCATACTATCCCCAGGCTGCAGGATTAATCGAACGAATGAATGGGCTATTGAAGGAGCAGTTAAAAAAGCTGGGAAATGGAAAGCTATCCCGATGGAGGACTAACCTCACGGATGCGCTCCATACCCTCAACAATAGGCCCATTGGGGAGATGGAGACGCCCTTGATGCGCATGACTACGCCCAATCTCCAGATACAGCCTTTAGCAGTAACTGAAACGTTGATCTATTGGGAAATTGTCCCGGGTGCGATGGCACCCTACCGGGCCACTCCAGAGGCTGCTGGGCTAGATCTCTATGCATTAGAACTGGTAAAAATAAACCGAAGCCAGACAAGGGTTATTAACACCGGGATAGGAGTCCAGATTCCCCCAGGACACTTTGGCCTGATAACTGCTCGCTCAAACTTAGCCCTGAAAGGTATTCACGTCATGGGAGGAGTGATTGATGCCGACTATCAGGGAGAAATTAAGGTAATCCTTTTAAATAATGGCGAAGAAGATTTGGCTATTCAACCCAAGGATAGAATAGCACAACTATTAATACTACCAATTTTGAAAACAACAGTAAGGAAGGGGGACCCACCCCAAGTTACTACTGTTGGTGGGGACAAAGGATTTGGATCCACCAACTTTAGTAATGGGGCAAAGGTATGGGTCCAAGGGCCGAGTGGGCCCCCTGAGCCAGCTGAAGTAATAGCTGCAGGAAAAGATAACACTGTCCTAATTATGAGACCTGGGCAGGAAAAATGGGAACATGTCCCCGCAAATAAGTGTTATTTGCGGGAATAACGAAATGGTATAGAATCTTGTACTGCAGATCTTGTACAGCGCCGCCGGAGTATGAGAACATCTACACTGATTCTGACTTCATGAACTGCAACGTAACTTACTGCTGAACTGCGCCAAGTAGATGAACTCTGCTCCAGACTACAACATACTGGAAATAGGACCGCACTTGATCTTCCAATGAAAAGACTACGACAGTGAAGCAACGACCGAGATGACTGCAGCAACATCTTCATCTAATGGACTGAGACTAATTCAAGATAAAGAAGAGACACTTGAACACCGACGGATGGTATAGAGGCTGTGGTCCACCCATATGTCAAAGGGCCGAATGAAGTGCTGGAGTCTGAACCCCCAGCCCTGAATTAAGGTTGACGTATGGGTGGTTCCCACAGCCCTTCAAAAGGAGGGGATGAGTTTGCCTTTTGGCTTTCCTCCAGGGTGCGGCTGGCCTTGCAAGGAGAGCCCTTAGGTAAACAAGCCCCAGGTGCCCTGCATTTTGGTAACAAGTGCCAGGTGTCCTGTTTGGGGATAAAAGCTGGGCCCACTTGCAGGAAGGGTTGGAGAGTCTGTCTGTGGAGTGGATGCACTTCACAGAGTTTTCCTGTTGGGGAAGGACCTCCTGACCACCCATGCAACCGGATCGCAGTCAGGTCTGGCACATTCAAACGCGGGCGTTGTGGGGAGGCAACATGGGGTTACTTCTGTCATATGTAACTGCCTTGTTCTCCTGGTTGTCTCCCATTTTCTCTGTGGGTTATCTCATGTCTCTGTTTGTTCCATCTATTATGAGCGATACTGTGTCATTAGAACTTAACCTTGCAAGCCATGTCAAGGACAATAGAAAGGGCTTTTTCAAATACATAGCTAATAAAACAAACACTAGAGGCAATATAGGCCCACTGATGAATGAGGTGGGTGCCCTAGAGACAGAGGATATAAAGAAGGCAGAGGTGCTGAATGCCTTCTTTGCCTCTGTCTTTACTCCTGCAGGCTTTCCCCAGGAGCCCCTGATCCCTGTAGCCCCAGAAGAAGTCAGGATGAAGGAGGAGTTTGCCTTGGTAAATGAGGATTGGGTTAGGGATCAGTTGAGCAATCTGGATATCCATAAATCAATGGGACCAGATGGAAAGCACACAAGGGTGCTGAGGGAGCTGGCAGAGGTCATTGCTAGGCCACTCTCCATCATCTTTGGTAAGTCATGGAGAACAGGAGAGGTGCCTGAGGACTGGAGGATAGCAAATGTCACTCCAATCTATAAGAAGGGCAAGAAGGAGGACCCAGGTAACTATAGACCGGTCAGCCTCACCTCCATCCCTGGAAAGGTGATGGAACAGCTTGTTCTTGGCACTATCTCTAGGCACATCAAGGATGAGGGGGTCATTAAGAGCAGTCAACATGGTTTTACCAAGGGTAAGTCATGTTTGACCAACCTTATTGCCTTCTATGAGGAAATAACTAGGTGGATAGATGATGGTAGAGCGGTAGATGTGGTTTATCTTGACTTCAGTAAAGCATTTGACACTGTCTCCCACAGCATCCTCGTAGATAAGCTGATAAAGTATGGGTTTGGTGATCAGGTAGTAAGGTGGATTGTGAACTGGCTGAAGGAAAGAAGCCAGAGAGTTGTGGTTAATGGGACAGAGTCTAGTTGGAGGCCTGTGACTAGTGGAGTCCCTCAGGGGTCGGTACTGGGACCGGTGTTGTTTAATATCTTCATCAACAGCCTGGATGAGGGTACAGAATGTATCCTCAGCAAGTTTGCTGATGACACCAAACTAGGAGGAATGGCTGACACACCAGAGGGTTGTGCTGCCATTCAACGAGACCTTGATAGGCTGGAGAGTTGGGCCGAAAAAAACTTAATGAAATTCAATAAGGGCAAGTGTAGAGTTTTGCATCTGGGGAAGAACAACCCCATGTACCAGTAGAGGTTGGGGGCTGACCTGCTGGAGAGCAGTGTAGGGTTAAGGGACCTGGGGGTCCTGGTGGACAGCAGGATGACCATGAGCCAGCAATGTGCCCTTGTGGCCAAGAAGGCCAATGGCATCCTGGGGCGTATTAGAAAGGGGGTGGTTAGTAGGTCAAGAGAGGTTCTCCTTCCCCTCTATTCTGCCTTGGTGAGGCCGCATCTGGAGTATTGTGTCCAGTTCTGGGCCCCCCAGTTCAAGAAGGACAGGGAACTTCTTGAGAGAGTCCAGCGTAGAGCCACAAAGATGATTAAGGGAGTGGAACATCTCCCTTATGAGGAAAGGCTGAGGGAGCTGGGTCTCTTTAGCTTGGAGAAGAGGAGACTGAGGGGTGACCTCATTAATGTTTATAAATATGTCAAGGGTGAGTGTCATGAGGATGGAGCCAGGCTCTTCTCAGTGACATCCAATGATAGGACAAGGGGCAATGGGTGTAAGCTGGAACATAGGAGGTTCCACATAAATGTGAGGAAGAATTTCTTCACAGTGAGGGTAACAGAACACTGGAACAGGCTGCCCAGAGAGGTTGTGGAGTCTCCTTCTCTGGAGACATTCAAAACCCGCCTGGACATGTTCCTGTGTGACCTGATCTAGGTGTTCCTGCTCTGGCAGGGGGATTGGACTAGATGATCTTTTGAGGTCCCTTCCAATCCCTAACATTCTGTGATTCTGTGATTCTGTGATTCCTGGGGTCGCTGGGGTTGATGTCTGTTATTCGTGATCTGACTTGTTTGTACCCCCAGCGATCCTCTATATACTGACCCCTTTACGTGAAATAGAACCTACGTACTGGATTGTTGGTCTGCTGCTGGCTGTGTCCTTTGTACTGGGCCTACTAATTGGCAAAACACCATCCCACCTTCTCATGTCTTCCCCGCAGTCACGCAGGAAGAACCACAGCTCAGATCGTGGGGTGTACCCTCTCTCTCTAGCTGGGGGATGTCGGGCTCTGACTCTGGGGTTTATGACCTGCACTGGTGCCACATGAGAGCTGCTCTTCCTCACCTCCTCCATCCCCTCCTCCCTAATCTCTTCTTTGAGGTCCCTAGCCACAGCAGCGACATGAGCTTTCATTGGGCCATTGACTAAACTCTCATAGTATCTGAACCTTTTGGCAACAGAACCCACTGTCTCTTGGTTGTCATCAGCATTAATTGTTGCAATGAAGGTGGCATATTGCTGTGGCCCCAGCTTTGCCAGGTTCCTGTACATTTGACCTTGTCGGGGTCATTATCATGCTGTCCATCCCTCCCAAAGAGTACCTCTAATACTGCCACTTCTCTCAGCTGTTGGATCGCTTCCTCAAGGGTCTTCCATTGCATTCTATGATGGTACTCCTGCATTCTCTCTCTGTGGACAAACCTTTCCCTCACACTCATTAAAAGCCGCTCCCAGAGAGAAAGGGGCCCCGGCTCCCTCACGAATACCTGGTCCACCCCTGGGTCTTGGGTCAAGGATCCCAAATACCTGGCTTTGCCACTATCCAGTTGTACGCCTTTACCCATGAGGTCCCAAACCCGAAGTAACCAGGTTGTATAAGGCTCACGCCCCCGTCGCGCAATGTCTTTTCGCATATTACGGAGACTGTCGAACGACAGGGATTCAATGATAATTTCAGGCTCTGACTCCCCTGCTGGTTGTGAGGGCTCTGGTTCATCACCATCATTAACTGGGCATACTGATTTGGCCTTGCACTTCCTCCTCTGCACAGGGGCAACTGCCGCTGGCTGTGGCTGTCCTTGTGGTTCAGCTGGACCCTGCACGGTTGTAAAATCTGTGGGTTCCACTGCTGCACCATCAGACTCTCCCTCTTCAGGACGAGGTTTCCCACTAGTTTGGGAGGTATGTTCCGTCAGCTTCTGGCCCATCTCGCGCATTTCCTTCACCAGTACCCCCACCCAATTCGGCTGGTCCATTTCTGAGGTGGGCTGTTGGGCAATGTCAGGTTCTGGGGCAGCATTCCTAGTCTCTAGGGTGGGTGCCCAGGAAGTTATCCAAGTCAATCTCACCTTATCTCTGATGGCTAAGTAGAGTAGGCCTATTAGCAACATATGGATAGTATCTAGGGGAAATCCAAACCCTTTGAAAGCTGGTGGAGTAGACCCAAAGAACTGGTTGAATGGTTGGGAGAAAACTTCCCCTGGTGTTGTTTCCTCACAGAATCACACAGAATCACAGAATCACAGAATGCCATTTTTAATGTAATCTCAAAAACATACGCTGAGCGTGTGATAGCCCTTTATCTATGGGCCCACATTCCACCGGAGATTAAAAACCCATGAATTCCTCACTTTATCAACCCATAGTGCAAGCTGGATAGCAGCCACAGTAGCCTTAGTCAGAGGACCCATGTTTAGATAAGGGGCTGCAAAGGGGAAAAATATAGCCACGACCATGTGCCACCCGAACCAAGGCAAACTAGATCACATGGTGCTGCCTAAGAAAGTTCCCATGTTCAGCGCACAAAAAATCAGGTTACCCAGGAACTGTTATTCCTTTTTTACCCTTTTTCCTCAATGCCTTCAAGCCCCACGTTGGGCGCCAAAATCTGTCCCGGTTTGAAAGACAGGTGTCTGCTAAGGAAGGCAGGAGCCCCCCTTGGAACGGAAAATACAACCCCCTTCCCTCCGAATATAAAATTGAAATTAAGGGGCTTTCAGGCAAAGATATGAGGAAATGGGAATAACAGTTTTTACTAATATATACAACAAAACAATAATACTGGTTTAAAGCCTGACAGAGTCAGGGATACAACCTGGCACCCTGCTGCAGTTCTCTTTGAAATGGTCCTGTTGAAGCGGTGATCTTGTAGAAGAAAAAAAAGTCTGGTCCTCCTCCGAAAATCTGGTGGCAGTGTAGTCCTTGTCCTCTGGGATCCCAGCGGGTAAGGCTGCTCGCGCTGTTCCAAACCACAAACTTTATCCCTGGTGGGAATGCTTGGCTCCCTCCCCCTGGCCGGAGCATCTCACAAAGGGATGGTGAGTCATGGGGCAAGGCACTGATGGGCGCATTAACAGAAGAATAGTCCAGGTGCAGGTTATCTATGGGTCATGGGGCAAGGCATTGTTGGGCCTATTAACAGAAGCTAGTCCCGAGGGAGGAGGCAAGGAACATCAGCGCCTGATTTCAACAGCTCATGGTAATAGAATACATTGTAACCCAGGACACTGTTAAAGGTCATTAATGATTACTGTGACTGCACTGCTGCATCTTTTTGACCTTAGGGAAATAACAGTGTTGAGAACGTACTCTCTAAGCATGAAAAATGTTGTTAATCTTTGGAAAGAAAAGTGAGGGAAAATAATTGCTGTATTACAAACTCATGTCCATATCTCTTCATTTTTAATTTCTTTAATATGATAAGTCAAATGTTGAACTTGATAGGCTGTACAGAAGTTGGAGAACACCAGGATGAAATATCATCTTGATTCCATCATATCCTGAAATATATCTTCTGTTCTATTTTATTTTATGTTTATATATGTCTTTGGTAATTTTTGTCTTCTATTGCTTTATTTCATCAGGTAGTTCTGTAAGATTTTATCTTTCCAGAAACAATTTCTAACATTACAAACCTCTGAGCGGCTTCAAAATACCTCATGAAAAAGTCAGCATGTTAAAAATAAAGTCTTATTTACAGTATAGTGTTCCTTACAAATAGAAAAACAAAACTGTAAATAATGTTTTGTACTACAGTTAAATATTTAGCCATGTCATATGAGATCTTATCAGTAATGAATATTTCCTGATGTTACATACAGAGTAACATGTATATACATGTGTGTATACATATATACAAAAAATTAGGCCTCAAGTCCTGCATAAATAATTAATAAGAAATTTACCGTGAGAGAATCTCGCCATAGCAGTGACCTGTCAAACAAGAATGACAAAGGGTAACAGACCTACTGTCCTTGCCTTTTGAGTAAGTAAAGGCAGAAAGAGGAAATCTTAGAATCATAGAATGGTTTGGGCTGGAAGGTTAAAAGTCATCTAATCCAACCCCCTACAGTGATCAGGGACATCTTCAACTAGATCAGGCTGCTCAGAGCCCCATCCAGTTGTTGTAGCAGTCACTTGCTAGCTCAAATGGAATCCATTGCATAGCATTAGTACCAAGACTTGCTAAAGACTTAGGCTGTGAACTTTCATCTAGATACGCTGAGTGTATGCTGAACTTTTTCTTAGTTGCATGAAGGAAGGCCCAGAAACCAGTGCCAACCAGAAAAATTAAATTGTACTTCCAAATAAAACCATATCTTTTGCTGGTTTTTGCTTGAGCATGGTAGATAAGGTTTTTGCAAAAGATGTCCTATGCAAGCCCAAGAAATACCTCTAAGTGCCATAGTTCAGAGTATTTAATTCAGTGTAATTCTACCACAAATCTTTTCCTCTCTTTGCTTTTTGTTGATAGAAATATCTTCAGAGTGGACAGGAATGGACAAACTAGAGATAAGAAATAGAACATCTTTTAAACTATCATCTGCACCTATTAACCTTGAAAAACACTGTGAAAAATATAATTCTAGACTGTGAATTTGTTACTGCATTTAGAGTTGCTTTTCTCATCCCAGCACTAAGAAAGGGAAGATGAAGCAGAGAAGATATTCGTGGGATAGTTAACAAAGACCACAACTGAAAAAATATAGCTATATGAACATCACTTGTAATCTTCATATATACATAATGGACAAATCTGAAAACTACTGGAAAGAAATAAACCTTTTTTTCAAGAGAAAGAAGCACTTTTCTATTGGTTTTGTTACTTTTGTTGTAAAGCAGTACGTGCATTAAAAAAATCTGTTTACCTGCAAGTGCTCTTTCAGTAAGCCAGTGGTAAAGAGAAATATATGAGTGGGTGAAAGAATACAATCTGGTTGTTTGTGAAAACATGTTAAATGAAATAACATTTAAAAAGCTAAATGGAAGAAAAGAAAAGTTACAGCAATGATATTAAGTGCTAAAATCTTCATTTTTTTCTTTGACTTTGATGTTTACAACATTACAAAGGAAACTAAAAAACTGAACACCTCTAACTGATCTGCTAGAATTGTATGTCTAGAATATGTTTGCATATAGATCTGCATTCCCCACAGTGACTACAAGATACAGGAAAATAAAGAATTTGGTTGGGAATCTCACCTGTTCAAAGAAAACAAAGGGGAAGATATGTATGGAAAAACAGCAGTGTCCTTCTTGGCCTTTGTACACACTCATTTTAAAACTAATAGTGTTGTCTTATTGTCTCATATATCTCAAAGTAAATCAGGAACAATTTCATGGATATACACTGTTCTACGAATATAAGGGAGACCACAATCAGATCCCAAAGCCTTGCATCCCTGAAAGCTCTGCGGTCAGTGATTGGTAATGGTAACTCATCCGCATCTCTTTTTTCAGGAGTGCTTTTGTAACAGCATTGTGAGCCCATTTTTAAAGGCTTTCCAGCCTGAAGATGAAGACACCCATCTTTTGCAACCCCAGCTTCCTGCTGGAGCACTAGCCTAGAGAGGTTTTCAGGAAGACTTATTACTTTCACAGCTTTGGCTTTAACTATTGGTTTTCCTTTTAGGAAAGCTGGATCTCTTCCCTAGGAAAAGTATCTAAAATACACTTACTTATGCTGACATTAGGGTTCTACCTTAGAAACACAGGATAAGGGCCTCTGCCATTACCAAGAATACTTTTTTTTTTCCTCCCAGAAGATGCTTGACCTGTGGAGGTCTTTCACACTACTTGTTGTGACTTTTTAATAAAAGTTAGAGGGATTATAGATTGTAATAATTATACAAATGAGATTTATGTTTGTCCCAACTCAGACAAGAGTAAATATAGGGGACGCCAATCCTCAGGTGTATCATCAGCTGTATGATCCAGTTAAGGGAACTAAATATTACACCTATGAGTTTTGTGGGAGATGTATTTAAATCAATAAATCATAATCCTTATAAAAATTATTGTTTAGAAAACAAAATATTGTTTTAAGGTATGTGGAGGAATGTCTTGCTGAACAGGGCCGAATGTAACAACTGTGAGCACAGGGCTGAATGTAACAGCTGTGAGGGAGCAGTACTGATAACGGGAGCTGTACTGCTGATAGCTGTAGCTTCCCAGGGTCACTCTGACCTGGAAGCTTGCGGAAAGCTCCAAGTCAGGACAAGCCTGAGGCAAGTCCAGACAAGTCCGAAGCTAGTGGAAAGTTGCAAGGTAGAACCTGCGGGAAGAATCCGGAAGTAGATAACCGCAAGAGGCTGGAATATGCAAATGTAGCTCTATGCTTAACTAATCAAATATAGACGAGTAGGCATAATTTGTGCTTAGCCAATTAGACATAGATATGTAGGCATAATTTAACATAAGTAGGCATAATTAACCTCCAGTGTATAAAAGGCATAGCAGAACTCGAATAAAGTAGAAGCTTGCTTATAACTCATACTGAGTTGCGTCTTGCTTCCCTCGCCTTCTCCGCCATTCTGCAACAAAGGTACTTACAGCATGTATTTACTATACTTCCTGTTTTTAAAGGTAGGAATGAAGCTGAGCAAGCGGCACGCGGAGCAGAGAGCGGCGGCTGTGGGAGCGGTGGGGCGGCTGCGGCGAGTGCTGTTCGCTTTTGCTGTTGGCTTTTGCTGAGGCTTCGAGAAGGAGCCGGGCTTCCCGGAGACGGTGAAGCCGGGATAGAGCAAGGAAACCCGAGTCTGAGCGGGAATCCTGAGGAAAAATTCAAGAGAAACCGAAAGGCTGACGTGGCAGGGGGCGTGACTGAGAGCCGCGGCAAACTTTAAAAGCGGCCATCTCGGCAGCTCCCCTCAGAGCAAGCGGCACGCGGAGCAGAGAGCGGCGGCTGGCCTACCGAGAGGCAAGCGCGAGGAGAGCGGCGCGAGGATAGGACTAGCTAGATAGACCTTAGACCGCATAGGACATGGTTGCAATGCGCCCAAAAACCCTTGGGAAAAAGAATATGGGGACTCAGACAGATCCCCCGACCAGACATGCGGCCGTGCAGGTTTCTGGCTGCAGCGAATGCCTGAGCCTGGCACTGGTACCGGAGGGAGCCAGTGACACTGCGTGTGTGAGGTGCGAGCAGATAAATGATCTGCTCGGGCAGGTGGTTGAACTGATGGAGGAGGTAGAAAGACTTAGAAGTATTAGAGATTGTGAAAGAGAAATAGATGGGCGGAGCTTCACCCTGAGGCAAGGGCAGTCGGAAAAGGGTGGGCAAGTGATGGATCCCCTCCCCTCCTGTCATCAGACAGAAGCAGAGGGTTCAGGAAATAGGGAGGAATGGAGGGTGGTCCGTCCGCGGAGAGGCAAGCAAAAACCCTCCCAACCCCCTTCACCCTCCCAGTTGCCCTTGAGCAACAGATACCACGCCTTGGAACTTCAGGGAGAAGTAAATGAAGTTGAAGGGGTAGATCAGTCTCCCGAATCACCTAAGGCTTGTCAGTCATCCCGACGCCTCAGGACTTCTTCAATTAAGAAGAAAAGGAGGGTAATTGTGGTGGGCGACTCCCTTCTGAGGGGAACAGAAGGGCTCGTCTGTCGACCGGACCCATCCCACAGGGAAGTCTGCTGCCTCCCTGGGGCTCAGATTAGAGACATTAAAAGGAAACTCCCTAATCTTGTAAAGCCCTCTGATTACTACCCACTGTTGGTTTTTCAGGTTGGCAGGGACGAAATTACTACAAGAAGTGTAAGGGCTATGAAGAGTGACTTCAGGGCCCTGGGACGGCTGGTTAAGGGGTCTGGAGTGCAAGTAGTGTTTGCCTCCATACCTCCTGCAAGAATGGGTGAAGAGATAAGCAGGAAGAGTTTACAGATTAATGAATGGCTACGTAACTGGTGTCAAAGGCAGGGCTTTGGGTTCTTTGATCATGGGCTGCTATATGAGACACCTGGCCTGGTGACAGGTGGAATGCATTTGTCCCAGAGGGGGAGAAGGCTTTTGGGGCAGGAGTTAGCAGGGCTCATTGAGAGGGCTTTAAACTAGATGTGAAGGGGGAAGGGGCGACAACTGAGTCTGTTAGAGACAAGCCCAAGAGCAATATGCTGGGGCCTGAAGGAAGGTGGTCTACGGAGGATTTTCAAACATTGAAGAGAAGGGATAGATGTTTAGGCCCTGACCACGAGGCCTCCTGCCTCCCAGGGGTCCCACCAGTGCGCTCTGCTTGCTACCTGAAATGCCTGTACACCAATGCACGCAGTATGGGGAATAAACAGGAGGAGTTAGAGGTCTGTGTGCGGTCTAAAGGTTATGACCTGGTGGCAATTACAGAGACATGGTGGGACAGCTCACATGACTGGAATGTGGTCATGGATGGCTATGTCGTTTTTAGGAAAGATCGGTCAGTGAAGCGAGGTGGTGGAGTTGCTCTTTATGTGAGGGAGCAACTTGAATGTATTGAGTTTTCTCCAGGGGCTGATGAGGGGCAAGTTGAAAGTCTGTGGGTAAGAATTAAGGGGCAGGCAGGCATGGGCGATACAGTTGTGGGGGTCTATTACAGGCCTCCTGATCAGGACGAGGGAGTTGATGAGGCTTTCTACAGGCAGCTGAAAGCAGCCTCACAACTACAGGCCTTGGTCCTCATGGGGGATTTTAACTACCCCGATATCTGCTGGAAGACTTACACAGCCAGCCATTCACAGTCTAGGAGGTTCCTCCAGTGCATTGATGATAACTACTTAATGCAAATGGTGGATAAGCCGACTAGGAGAGGAGCGCTGCTGGATCTTGTACTTACCAACAAGGAGGGTCTTGTTGAAGCAGTGATGGTCGATGGCAGCCTTGGCTGCAGTGATCATGAGATGGTGGAGTTCAGGATCTTGTGTGGGAGGAATAGAGTACCAAGCAAGACCAGAACCCTGGACTTCCGCAGGGCCAACTTTAGCCTCCTTAATCAATTGTTAAGGGAAGTCCCATGGGACAGGGTGCTAGATGGTAAAGGGGCTCAAGATAGTTGGTCAACATTCAAGGACCACTTCTTGCAAGCTCAGGATCAGAGTGTCCCAATGGGTATGAAATCAAGTAAGGGAGCTAGGAGACCAGCATGGTTAAACAAGGAACTGCTGGGCAAACTTAGGTGGAAAAAAAGAATTTATGGATCATGGAAAGAGGGGCTAGTCACTTGGGAGGAATATAGGACAGTTGTCAGAGGATGTAGAAAGGCAATTAGGAAAGCTAAGGCCTCCTTAGAACTTAACCTTGCAAGCCAGGTCAAGGACAATAGAAAGGGCTTTTTCAAATACATAGCTAATAAAACAAACACTAGAGGCAATATAGGCCCACTGATGAATGAGGGGGGTGCCCTAGAGACAGAGGATATAAAGAAGGCAGAGGTGCTGAATGCCTTCTTTGCCTCTGTCTTTACTCCTGCAGGCTTTCCCCAGGAGCCCCTGATCCCTGTAGCCCCGGAAGAAGTCAGGATAAAGGAGGAGTTTGCCTTGGTAGATGAGGATTGGGTTAGGGATCAGTTGAGCAATCTGGATATCCATAAATCAATGGGACCAGATGGAATGCACCCAAGGGTGCTGAGGGAGCTGGCAGAGGTCATTGCTAGGCCACTCTCCATCATCTTTGGTAAGTCATGGAGAACAGGAGAGGTGCCTGAGGACTGGAGGATAGCAAATGTCACTCCAATCTATAAGAAGGGCAAGAAGGAGGACCCGGGTAACTATAGACCGGTCAGCCTCACCTCCATCCCTGGAAAGGTGATGGAACAGCTTGTTCTTGGCACGATCTCGAGGCACATCAAGGATGAGGGGGTCATTAAGAGCAGTCAACATGGTTTTACCAAGGGTAAGTCATGTTTGACCAACCTTATTGCCTTCTATGAGGAAATAACTAGGTGGATAGATGATGGTAGAGCGGTAGATGTGGTTTATCTTGATTTCAGTAAAGCATTTGACACTGTCTCCCACAGCATCCTTGTAGATAAGCTGATAAAGTATGGGTTTAGTGATCAGGTAGTGAGGTGGATTATGAACTGGCTGAAGGGAAGAAGCCAGAGAGTTGTGGTTAATGGGACGGAGTCTAGTTGGAGACCTGTGACTAGTGGAGTCCCTCAGGGGTCGGTACTGGGACCGGTGTTGTTTAATATCTTCATCAACGACTTGGATGAGGGTACAGAATGTATCCTCAGCAAGTTTGCTGATGATACCAAACTAGGAGGAATGGCTGACACACCAGAGGGTTGTGCTGCCATTCAACGAGACCTTGATAGGCTGGAGAGTTGGGCGGGGAGAAACTTAATGAATTTCAACAAGGGCAAGTGTAGAGTTTTGCATCTGGGGAAGAACAACCCCATGTACCAGTACAGGTTGGGAGCTGACCTGCTGGAGAGCAGTGTAGGGGAAAGGGACCTGGGGGTCCTGGTGGACAGGAGGATGACCATGAGCCAGCAATGTGCCCTTGTGGCCAAGAAGGCCAATGGCATCCTGGGGTGTATTAGAAAGGGAGTGGTTAGTAGGTCGAGAGAGGTTCTCCTTCCCCTCTATTCTGCCTTGGTGAGGCCACACCTGGAGTATTGTGTCTAGTTCTGGGCCCCCCAGTTCAAGAAGGACAGGGAACTGCTCGAGAGAGTCCAGCGTAGAGCCACAAAGATGATTAAGGGAGTGGAACATCTCCCTTATGAGGAAAGGCTGAGGGAGCTGGGTCTCTTTAGCTTGGAGAAGAGGAGACTGAGGGGTGACCTCATTAATGTTTATAAATATGTAAAGGGTGCATGTCATGAGGATGGAGCCAGGCTCTTCTCAGTGACATCCAGTGATAGGACAAGGGGCAATGGGTGTAAGCTGGAACATAGGAGGTTCCACATAAATGTGAGGAAGAATTTCTTCACAGTGAGGGTAACAGAACACTGGAACAGGCTGCCCAGAGAGGTTGTGGAGTCTCCTTCTCTGGAGACATTCAAAACCCGCCTGGACATGTTCCTGTGTGACCTGATCTAGGTATTCCTGCTCTGGCAGGGGGGTTGGACTAGATGATCTTTTAAGGTCCCTTCCAATCCCTAACATTCTGTGATTCTGTGATTCTGTATAGAGGTACTTCCAGATGCTCAGAGTAGAAGGGAGCAATGGGGATGAGGAAACCTTAAAACCTGGGAAAGTGAGAAGATAAATTTGTGGGATTGTTTACATTTAGCCAGTACCCAGGGCTAAACTGAAGCAGTTGTTCTACCACCCGATAACCCCTTCCCAGATGAAAAGGGGAATCGGGGGGAAAAGGGAGAAGCCCTGTGGGTTGAAGTAGAAACAGATTTAATGAAATAACAAAACTAATACAATCACCAACATAAAGTATGCAAGCTTATACTCAGCCTCATCCTTAGGATAAGCAACAGGAGCAAAGGAACAAAAAGCCAAGAGAAAGAAGATCCAGGAAGAAGAACTGCACCCTTAGTGACCTCCCTCCTTTTATAATGAGCATGATTAATTGGTATGGGATACAGCTGTGAGTCAGCTGCCTTGATTGGATCTCCCAGCTGACTCAGGGCTACTCATGGCCTGACTGCATGGCTGGCCCATGGGTCTGTTTCTAGGAAACCAGGACAACTTGGAAACTTTTCTAAATCAACAAGCTTTTGTAGTGCCTTTTTTTTTTTTTTTTTTAAAGGGGGATTAGTGGGTAGTGTTGCAGAACTTAAAAAAGAAAAAAAAAAAAAGATGCTTTTGATGATGGCAGTTGAGTCAGGGCACTGGAAATCTCATCTCTGCCTAAGTTATGTTTAAGATACAGAGGTCTTTTAGTCCTTTCCTCTTTAGATTAATATTGAAACATGCAATGTTGTACACTGATCAGTAATAAAGAACTTATTTGCATGTTATAGAATGGTTATTCCCTGTAAAAAGAGAGAAGAATCTGTAATGTCTTATATACTACTCAGTAATAATGCTACACGATTAGTGATTTATGACTACCACAAGATTTGCATATGTGGATCTCACATACAGATTTCAATAACCATTCACAGCTTCATCTGTGACTTGAATAACAACTTTATGATGAGGACTGAAATAAATTGGAACTGTGATAATTAGGAGAGTGCTTATAAATAGTAACAGTAGTAACAATAAAGGTAGTGTACATTTCTTCTTCTACATTTCTTCTTCCCACCTCTAGCAGGAGGTGTCCCTGCCCATGGCAAGAGAGTTGGAACTAGATGATCTTTGAGGTCCCTTCCAACCCAAACCATTCTATGGTTCTATGATTCTATGATATATTATACATTGCATATGAAAATTACTTAAAGAAAATGCTTCCTGGGATAAGCTGTGTTTTTATTTATCATTTAAAAGCAATAGCCAACACTCAATAAGGAATTGCAATATTATGTCAGTCTGGAATTAGCCTTTATTAACTTTTGCAGAGTCAAGAACTGCTAGCAGTGCTAACTTCCAGTCTCCCGTGCTCCATCCTTATCTCATATCAGTAAGTGAAACTGCTGAATTTCTAGTACTATGTTGATTTACATCAGCCACAGATCTGATAGCAGCTCTAGCATGGACTAACTATGTGCATTTGGAAGGAGACAATTCTACTGCTCTCTATATTCACCACAGTAGTAAACCCAGTCTGATCTCGCATACTTTTAAACTGTGAAATTTTGCAGTTCCCATCTTCTGTAGCATCCACAATGAACTGTAACTGATTCGTCTGATTTCCTTTCTTATTAGAATTCAAAAGCAAGAAAGAGCAGTAACTTCCATGCGATCACATAGGATCTCATAGCAGACACGCAATTGACACACAACTCCAGCAGGGAAGTGATGAGGAGATGGTTTCATCAAAAGAGTAGGGCCTGATAAGGTCATCAGCTCTCATTGTCAGTGAATTTTACAAAAGAAATTCCAGCAGAACTGAGCATTAATGACAGATGTCTTTCATCTTTGTATGATTTTATACAACCCGTGACTGTATTTTAGGCTTTTGTTTTCACAGTAATCTTTGCAAATGTTTTTACTTGATCTAACAAATAAAAGGAATTACAACATGACAACTGGATACTGCCAAAGTTGAGAAAGATCATGGAGATTCAAAAGAGAATACATCTTGGCTGTTGTGTAAAACAAAGTTCTGACTCAAGTTTATCATTAAAATGAAATGTAAGTGCAAACTCGACCCAAACAGTCACATTGAAAATCTGTGATTTATGATGAAATCTGGACTTCTGACTGAAGATTTTTATGCAGATTTTTTTTGCTTTTACCATAATATTTCTGATTCGTTCTTTAGAGAAAAAAAAAAAAAAAAAAGTTGTTCTAGGCCAGACTTACTTCTATTCTCCTTTGTCTAAAATGTATCTAAACTCATTAATATCACATAATCACAGAATTATTTAGGTAAAAAGGGACCTCTCAACACCATTTAGCCCAACCTTCCGGCTCACGCAGGGTCAGATAGAACAAGTCGTGCAGGAATGTGTCTTAGCTGGGTTTTGACTATCTCCAGAGAGATACATTCAAACACATACCTATATAAATGGATGAGGGAATAGAGTGCTCTGTCAACAAGTTTGCTGATGACACCAAACTGGGAGGAGTGGCTGACACACCAGAAGGCTGTGCTGCCATTCAGAGAGACCTAGACAGGCTGGAGAGTTGGGCGGGGAGAAATTTCATGAAATAAAACAAGGGCAAGTGTAGAGTTTTGCATGTGGGTAAGAACAACCCCATGTGCCGGTATAAGTTGGGGACTGACCTGTTGGAGAGCAGCATAGGGGAAAGGGACCTGGGGGTCCTGGTGGACAGCAGGATGACCATGAGCCAGCAATGTGCCCTTGTGGCCAAGAAGGCCAATGGCATCCTGGGGTGTATTAGAAGGGGTGTGGTTAGTAGGTCGAGAGAGGTTCTCCTCCCCCTCTACTCTGCCCTGGTGAGGCCGCATCTGGAGTATTGTGTCCAGTTCTGGGCCCCCCAGTTCAAGAAGGACAGGGAACTGCTTGAGAGAGTCCAGCGCAGAGCCACAAAGATGATGAAGGGAGTGGAACATCTCCCTTATGAGGAAAGGCTGAGGGAGCTGGGTCTCTTTAGCCTGGAGAAGAGGAGACTAAGGGGTGACCTCATTAATGTTTATAAATATGTGAAGGGTGAGTGTCATGAGTATGGAGCCAGGCTCTTCTCAGTGACATCCAATGATAGGACAAGGGGCAACGGATGCAAGCTGGAACATAGGAGGTTCCACATAAATGTGAGGAAGAATTTCTTCACAGTGAGGGTAACAGAACACTGGAACAGGCTGCCCAGAGAGGTTGTGGAGTCTCCTTCTCTGGAGACATTCAAAACCCACCTGGATGCATTCCTGTGTGACCTGATCTAGGTATTCCTGCTCTGGCAGGGGAACTGGACTAGATGATCTTTTGAGGTCCCTTCCAATCCCTAACATTCCGTGATTCTGTGTGATTCTGTGATTATTATCTCTGATGTAATCATGCTAAAAAATACGTGGAGCATTTCTGAATTTGTGTGGTAAGATGACATTTTACTTAACCAGTGTGTTTTCTCCCACACAGGTCCCAATTTTACACTTACTGGGAAATATAATGAATTGTCTTATCACCTTTCTTTATTTAGCTAACTCTCCTTAATGTAGGCTGCATTGTAAGCAATTTTTAAAAGTCCAAAGAGGACTCTGGATTAATAAGATACCTTACACAAAGTTCCAGAGATGCTCTGGACACTCTGAAACAGAAGGTGAAGAAGTAACAAGCATTAGTTGCACCACTCAAAGAATTGCCAGATTGTTCTCCATGAAGTTAGTATTAAAAAAAAAAAAAAAAAAAAAAAAAAAAAGAAATAAATGATTTAATTGTGTAACAAAATATGAATATGATATTTTAACTGGCTGGTAAACCTAATTTCTGAGATGTTCAATCTTATGCTTGGTAAACATTCACTTTTTTACAAAGACTTCTCACTGCTGGGATTTTTGTCAAGATGAGCTTGCTGAGCTTAAAAAAATCCAAAATGCATGGAATGCATTCAACGGTTATATAAAAAAAAGCTTATTTTGAAGCATGAAGGATCATTACTTTCAGTAATTAAGGGAAGATTCCTCCAGGATAGAGTTATATGCTGTTGTTTTTACTAATTAGAAATTTGTTGTGAGAGTACTAAGCTCTAATTTACCACAGATACTTTATTCATCTTGAGCATGAACAAGCATTTTAACTTGGGTTCTAATTACCCTTTTCCTCATGGACATTATGTTTCTTTTGAGTGATGTTTCTCTACTATTGTGAGTTGTCTATGCCATATGTATTGTTTCTACTGGCATTAACATCTCTTAAAGAAAATTGTTTCTGATATACTCTCCATTCACACACTGCAGGCTACAAACACAAATCATGCTGTTTCCCTGAGTTTAGGATGAATGGTCACTCTTAGCAGCTTCCTTACTTTTCTCTTAAACAGAAATATTCGTTGTCTATTTGCATGACGTCATAATGCAGTCTTTTAGTGAAGTTGTTAGAGAATTTGTGATCTACTGCTCCAAGGTTTATGAATTTCATCTTGTTAGTTTTCTAATTTCAACCACTGGCAATGCATAGACTCTTACAGGTAAGATGGGGTGTTAAATTTTTACCTGTAGGACTGGGACATACCTCAGAAGGTTGCCTAGTTCACCTCATTGTCTCAAGGCAGGAGTCACTGTAACTAGACCATTACTCAGAGAAGTTTTTCCTATCATGTCTTACAAAATAATAGAGACCCACAGCTGTGTAGGAAATCTATTCCAGCACTTCATTATCTTTATTAGCATTGTAAGTTTTACCCACTGCCTGACATAAATCTTGCCTTCTTGCAATTTAATGTCAGTGCTACTCGCCCTGTCTTTCACATGGATAGAAAACAGAGTATGGCTTTCCTCGCGGTGGTAGTGTTCATGTATTTGAAAACTGTCATCGTGTTAAATTTTTCCTTTCTCTCCTTGTCTCCTCAGACTAAATATCCTTATTCTTTCATGTTTTTTTGACTTTTAATTGTTCATGTTATTTTTTTGCAGGCTATCATCAGTTATTCTACATCTTTAATTAAGTAGAACACACAGAGCAGGAAACAGTGTTTGAACTGAAACCTTGCCAGTAATGATGAAGAAATATTTCTTG
Source organism: Podargus strigoides (assembly GCA_028020825.1). Classification (NCBI taxonomy): domain Eukaryota; kingdom Metazoa; phylum Chordata; class Aves; order Caprimulgiformes; family Podargidae; genus Podargus; species Podargus strigoides. The sequence continues at coordinate 29,962,601 of CM051662.1, read as the reverse complement.
TCTTTCAGGTGCTTCGACTGTTTTTGGTTTTTTGTTGTTTTTTTTTTTTTTTTAATAATCAAAACAATATTACTGTCGTGTTCAGCTTGTAATCAAATTCGACCTTGAAATAATTTCATACACCACTTTTCCTTCTGGTCTTCAAAGATATAAGTGAATCCAAAGAGTCTGAAAGACCAGTAGAGTATTCCAAAGCTCTTTATCTGATTAGCATGTCTAAGTGCTACCAAATACATCAAACCACTTCTAAAATCCAAGTGAGGGTCAGATATTTGGAGGTATTTCAGTGCCTAAAGATATAGTAGATGATGGGTCATAATTTCTAAAGCTACTAAGCAAGCACTGCTGATGCAGATCCTTGAATTTCTTTGAGGATCTGGACACAGCTGGCTAATTCTCACTGGTATCCACATGAAATAAGTATCTAAGAGTTTCTTACCAGTAACTGTATTCATCTTCTGGCATCAAAATATCAACAAAAAGCCATCATAGTCTATAATCTGTACAAGTTCCAATTCAGTCAGCCTTTGACTCTGAAAATATCCATACCACTACTTACATTTACTACTGTTAGTAATCCTAGAGAAGAAAATAGTGTCACCACATTAAACATAGCTTTTGGAGTGAGTCAGTCTCTAAGAATAACTACCACAACTTTAAATGTTCATATTTATTGTCTTTTAATTGTTACACGATGGAGAAAAAATATTTTCATTTCATTATATGACATTCATTAAATTGAACCACATTACCTACATGAATTAAAAAATGTATTAAATAGGTTTTCTATCATAGCATTTCTCACAGCACAAAATTGTCATAGCTTCGTAAAGACCTAAAAGGAAAGTGGTGCACACAGTGATGAATGGGAGGGAATTCTAAATTGTGTTATTGGCTGCCAGAAACTGTGTGTATGCTGTAAAAAAGGAGAGGAAGGTTTAAAAGCCTAGTCAACTGCTTAAAATCACTACAAATTGAGAAAAAGAAGACGTGCTAAGTAAAAAAAGAAAATGGACTGTTGGTGGGTTTTTAGCAAGCAATGGACATGGGAGCAATCCAACCTTCAAGCCTGACCCGGATGCTGAAGCAGGACGGGGAGGTGGAAAAGGAGTGACGGTATAAATGCAAGCTTTAAGGCCGCAAATCAATTTGTACTTCGCGCTAGTGCTATTAGCCAATCGGTAGCTAGAAGAGTCTTGTGATTTAGTGCTCTGTATATATAAACCGGGTTGTAATGCCATTAAAGTGCCTTTCACAAGATTTACTGGTCTCTATGTGATTGCTTGCCATGACTTCCCGCAACTGGCGCCCGAACAGGGACCCTCAGAACAGCTGCAAGAAGCTGATGCTGTCAGCGTGAAGAAAAGCAGACGGAGAGGGTGGAAAGCCGACCGAAAGTTCACAGAATCACAGAATCACAGAATGTTAGGGATTGGAAGGGACCTCAAAAGATCATCTAGTCCAATCCCCCTGCCAGAGCAGGAATACCTAGATCAGGTCACACAGGAACATGTCCAGGTGGATTTTGAATGTCTCCAGAGAAGGAGACTCCACAACCTCTCTGGGCAGCCTGTTCCAGTGTTCTGTTACCCTCACTGTGGAGAAATTCTTCCTCACATTTATGTGGAACCTCCTATGTTCCAGCTTACACCCATTGCCCCTTGTCCTATCACTGGATGTCACTGAGAAGAGCCTGGCTCCATCCTCATGATACTCACCCTTTACATATTTATAAACATTAATGAGGTCACCCCTCAGTCTCCTCTTCTCCAGGCTAAAGAGACCCAGCTCCCTTAGCCTTTCCTCATAAGGGAGATGTTCCACTCCCTTAAACATCTTTGTGGCTCTACGCTGGACTCTCTCAAGCAGTTCCCTGTCCTTCTTGAACTGGGGAGCCCAGAACTGGACACAATACTCCAGATGTGGCCTCACCAAGGCAGAATAGAGGGGAAGGAGAACCTCTCTTGACCTACTAACCACCCCCTTTCTAATACACCCCAGGATGCCATTGGCCTTCTTGGCCACAAGGGCACATTGCTGGCTCATGGTCATCCTGCTGTCCACCAGGACCCCCAGGTCCCTTTCCCCTACACTGCTCTCCAGCAGGTCAGCCCCCAACCTGTACTGGTACATGGGGTTGTTCTTCCCCAGATGCAAAACTCTACACTTGCCCTTGTTGAAATTCATTAAGTTTTTTCCCGCCCAACTCTCCAGCCTATCAAGGTCTCGTTGAATGGCAGCACAACCCTCTGGTGTGTCAGCCATTCCTCCTAGTTTGGTGTCATCAGCAAACTTGCTGAGGATACATTCTGTACCCTCATCCAAGTCGTTGATGAAGATATTAAACAACACCGGTCCCAGTACCGACCCCTGAGGGACTCCACTAGTCACAGGCCTCCAACTAGACTCCGTCCCATTAACCACAACTCTCTGGCTTCTTCCCTTCAGCCAGTTCATAATCCACCTCACTACCTGATCACTAAACCCATACTTTATCAGCTTATCTACGAGGATGCTGTGGGAGACAGTGTCAAATGCTTTACTGAAATCAAGACAGACCACATCCACTGCTTTACCATCATCTATCCACCTAGTTATTTCCTCATAGAAGGCAATAAGGTTGGTCAAACATGACTTATCCTTGGTAAAACCATGTTGACTGCTCTTAATGACCCCCTCATCCTAGATGTGCCTAGAGATAGTGCCAAGAACAAGCCGTTCCATCACCTTTCCAGGGATGGAGGTGAGGCTGACCGGTCTATAGTTACCTGGGTCCTCCTTCTTGCCCTTCTTATAGATTGGAGTGACATTTGCTATCCTCCAGTCCTCAGGCACCTCTCCTGTTCTCCATGACTTACCAAAGATGATGGAGAGTGGCCTAGCAATGACCTCTGCCAGCTCCCTCAGCACCCTTGGGTGCATTCCATCTGGTCCCATTGATTTATGGATATCCAGATTGCTCAACTGATCCCTAACCCAATCCTCATCTACCAAGGCAAACTCCTCCTTTATCCTGACTTCTTCCGGGGCTACAGGGATCAGGGGCTCCTGGGGAAAGCCAGCAGGAGTAAAGACAGAGGCAAAGAAGGCATTCAGCACCTCTGCCTTCTTTATATCCTCTGTCTCTAGGGCACCCCCCTCATTCATCAGTGGGCCTATATTGCCTCTAGTGTTTGTTTTATTAGCTATGTATTTGAAAAAGCCCTTTCTATTGTCCTTGACCTGGCTTGCAAGTTGTCGCAGCCCCAGCGACAGTCATTCCACAGTGCTCAGCGGACGGAGACGGTGTGCACCGGAGGACAATGGGTCCTGTTCTGAATTCTCACTAAAAAAGTTAGTGAGCGGTTGGGGAGGAGATGGGGTCTATGCTTACCAAAGTGAAGGAAGTGGTAGTTAAGCTCCTCCAAGATATGCTCTCTGTGAGAGGAATTTCTTATGACGCACAAGCCCTGAAGGGTCTGCTGCAGTGGGCACGGGACAGAAGCTTGATATCCGGGGTGAAAACAGCGTTTGAGCTGTCTACCTGGGAAGCCATAGGCACGAGTCCGTGGGATGAAGTTAGTAACAGAGGAAAGAGTGGCAAAGAAGCCTATAAACGTTCAGCACTGTGGAAACAAATAAGAGAGACTTTGAGTACAATGAAAGGGGAACAGGCTGCTGCTGCTGCTGCATATGCGGCTTTGACTCCCGGAGAGGAGAAAAATGGGGGGGCCGACCCTGCACCCATGGCGGTTTCATCTCCTTTTAATCCTTTCGCGCAGAATATCACGATTCCAGGTCCTCGGGGCTCCACCTCCCGAGTTAAACATTCCACCCCTAAACCGCCGCTGCCGCCTGCGCCGCCCCCTGTTTCACCTGGCGGAGCTCTGCCAGGCAGCGCAACCCTTCTCAGCCTGAAACCGACTAAGACGAATGCGGAAGTAACAACAAAGGTAAAAACATAAGTGGGTGGTCCATTATGCAGACCAGGGGCGGGTACTTATCCACCGCTCCCTTTTTCACCGGCCCTGTCATCCCCGCCCTCGGGTGACGATACCAGCCCCGAGGACAACCCCGACAGGCCCTCCCCATCAGTGGACGAATGCATGAAAGATGTGATGGCACGCCTCAGCGAGCTGGAATTGCAACATCACACCCTAGTTGAGAAAACAGCGGTTGCTGCTTCACTGGACAGATATAAACTTTTCAACCCCTTCACGCCAGGAGGCGCTTCTCCACAAGCTTCAGCTCTGCAACCTCCTGCCCCACCGCTGCCGCCTCCAGAGCATCTCTTCGCTGGAGCCAGAGATCCTCAGGAATCCACTCAGCGCTGGAGAGGAATCATCAAAGATGCAATTGTTGAGGGGTCTTTTCTACAACAGGCTTTCCCTGTTATTTTATCTCCAACGGGTCAAAAGTGGGAGTCTTTTGATTGGAAAATGCTAAAGAAAGCTCAGTCTGCCATTGCGCAGTATGGGTTGCAGTCACAGCTCACTCAACAAATAATTCGCTATATTTTCACCGCTGATTTGTTGATTCAATTTGATAGTACACAGGTTGCAAATTTTTTGCTTACTCCATCACAGCAGCTCATGTTCCAAAGAACTTGGCAGAGATTGTGTGATGCGGAGCAAGCTAAACCACACCAACAAAACGACCCGTTATATGGAATTCAAGCCCAAATGCTAATGGGTATGGGCCCTTATGCCTCTGCACAAATGCAGTCTCAATTTTCAACAGAAGCGCTGCAGTTATCTCAACATCTAGCACTGCAGGCCATTTTTTCAGTGCATGAGCCAGGGAAGCCCTATGGGTTCATGCCTGTCAAGCAAGGGCCAAATGATAGCTATGCACAGTTTGTAGACAAATTATATTCTGCCATTGATAATCACCCTGATCTTGATGAGGCCATGAAACAGCAAATGTTTAAAATGCTGGCCTTTGATAATGCCAATGAAAAAACCAAACGGGTCTTAGGAACGCTACCAAGAGATTCAGAGGTAGCTGATATGATTGAATTGACTGAACGCACCACGCAAATCAATAATGCGGCCTATGTTGCTGCCGCTCTGCGAGAAACTATCATTCCTGCTGTGCAAGGAGCCATTACTCCCTTGTTAAAATATAAAAGGGGAGGCAAAGAGAAAAAAGATAAGAGGTGTTTTAATTGCAGCAAAGTAGGTCATTGGAAAAGTCAATGTAAAGCTTTAAAACGATCAAAATGGTGTGTTCATTGTCGAAAGGATAGCCATAACACATCAGAATGCAAAGGTAAAGGTAAGGGAAACGGGAACAGGAGTGCTACGCCCTCTTGCATGATGGCACAAATGCAGGGGGCTTGGGCAGCATCCCAACAGCAAAAGGATGCCTCGGTACCATTCCCTCCGCCACAGCTGGAAGTGCCGGAATGGACATGGAACAGCTGTAGACGTCACTCTACAAGACACCGGAGTGCGTCTAATAGATAGCAATATTCAAGGGCCATTAGGTCATGGTCTTAGTGCCTTATTGCTAGGGAGATCTTCAACCTCTAGACGGGGTATTTTTGTTTTGCCTGGAGTAATTGATGCTGATTTTATAGGAATTGTAAAAATTAATACCACCTGCTTTTATTCCAAAAGGTAGCCGCATAGCTCAACTGTTTCCTTTTAAATCTTGTGTTCCTCGACCGGGTATAGCAGAACGAGGAGACGGGGGATTCGGCTCAACAGGATCGCCGCAAGTATACTTATCTTTAGACATAGCGAAAGCAAAACCTGAATGTGTGATAATCATGATAGCAAAAAATGGCCAGAAAAAAACAGACAAAAATGCTAATCGACACAGGAGCTGATGTGACAATCATTTCAAAATCACAGTGACCTGATACATGGCCTACAGTTTTTGCCCCATCCGGTATTTATGGGATTGGCGGAACACAGTCAACTCAAATTAGCAAAGAGGTGATTGCATTTCAATTTCCTGATGGTGTAATAGTTACTACCAGACCCTACATCATGAATGTACCTATTACACTTATTGGCAGAGACTTACTAAGTCAAATGGGAGCTCAAATTGTAACTCAGCCTTTTTAGTGGTGGCTGCTGCTGAGCAGCCAATCCTGAAATTGAAATGGAAAACAGAAGAACCAGTATGGATAGATCAGTGGCCGCTTAAACAAGAAAGGCTGCTAAAAGTCAAAGAACTAGTAGAGAAGCAATTAAAAGCAGGACATATTGTTCCTTCAAATAGCCCCTGGAACACACCAATCTTCACTATTCCCAAGAAAGATGGGAAGTGGAGATTGTTGCATGACTTAAGGGCGGTTAATGCAGTCATGGAAAATATGGGATCCTTGCAGCCGTGTTTGCCATCTCCTGTTATGCTACCCGAGGATCGAAATTTACTGATTATTGACTTGAAAGATTGTTTTTTCACAATTCCACTGTGTAAAGACAATGTAGAAAAGTTTGCCTTTTTGGTTCCCTCTGTTAACAAGGCCGAACCGGCAGAAAGATATCATTGGCTGGTCTTGCCTCAAGGCATGAAAAATTCTCCTATCATGTGCCAGGCATTTGTTGCCTGGGCCTTAGGACCAATTCGAAAGAAATATCCGCAATTGATAATTTATCGCTATATGGATGAGATATTAATTGCTGGAAAACATTTGCAAAAAGAAACCATTTTAATAGCGATGACCAGGGAATTAGAAAAGAGGGGGATAAAAATTGCCCCGGAAAAAATTCAGCGGCAGCCACCTTGGAAATATTTAGGCTGGATCATCACAGGAAATAGTGTCAGACCACAAAAATTAGAAATCAAATCAGACATCAAAACGCTTAATGATATCCAGAAGCTGGTTGGCGATATTCAATGGGTAAGAGGCATCTGTGGCATAACAAATGATGATTTAAAACCTTTAATTCAGTTGTTAGGCACCTCTACTCAAGCTAACAAGAAACGTGAGCTTGGTCCTGAACAACAGTGTGCATTGAGCAAAATCAGTGAAAAAATATCTCAATGTCATGCAGCTCGATTTAATCCTCAGTATCCTATTGTCCTTATGATTGTCAATTCACAACAAGGTAGAGATTGGCCACTTGCCCTTATCATCTAATGGGTGCAGGAAGGGCCAAATCCTTTATGCATTTTGGAGTGGATATTTTCTCCAATGAGGCTGAGAAAAACTGTTGTGACCTGAACTGAAATAATTGCGCAATTAATTATGAAAGGACGATCTAGAATTCAGGAAATAGCAGGAGCGGATCCACAATCAGTTACTGTGCCATTGGTTCAGGAATATTTAGAATGGCTCATTAGAAATTCTCTTGCTTTGCAAATTGCCTGCGCAGATTTCACGGGTCTCCTCACAAATGTTTATCCTGCTCATCGCATGATCCCTATGCTGCAAAACCAGACCTTTGAGGAACAGCCGTATTGGTCTGAAACACCGGTAAACGGTATCACTGTTTTCACTGATGCAGGAAAGAAAACTAAAAAGGCAGGAGTCACCTGGGAAAAGGAGCCTGGTCAATGGAATAGTCACATCATCCAGGGAGGGTCTATAAACTCCTTGCAGACGTTAGAGCTCCGAGCTGTAATATGGGCATTTCAACATTGGAATGATCAACCACTGAATATTGTATCAGACTCTCTCTATGTGGTTGGAGTGGTGTGGCGCATTGAAAGGGCTATGCTTCGTGAGGTCTCGAATAAGCTGCTTGCTGAGCTGTTGCGAGAATTATTGTTGACCTTAAATGACAGACGTCACTCATATTTCATCACCCATATTCGCAGCCACTTAATGACTGAAGGATTGGCCATTGGAAACAATAAGGCTGATCAATTGGTAGCTCCAGCTTGGACTGGTCCACCTGTAAATATTTTTGAGCAAGCAAAAAATTCCCATGCATTTTTCCACCAATCAGCAAAAATGTTAGCACGACAATTTCATTTGCCCTTGACAGATGCACAAGGGATCATGAAGTCCTGTCCAGCCTGTCAGAAAAGAGGGTTTGGAGTTGGCCTCGGGGTCAACCCTAAAGGACTGCGGCCCTTGCAACTGTGGCAAATGAATGTGACACATGTTGTAGAGTTTGGCAGATTGAAATATGTCCATGTTGTAATTGACACATTTTCTATGGCTGTATGGGCGACAGCTCAAACTGGAGAGTCTAGTAAGCATGTTCAAAGGAATATGCGTTCTGCAATGGCGGCCCTAGGCATCCCACGGGAAATCAAAACTGACAATGGACCGGGATATGTGGCTCGATCCACTCAGTCTTTTTTTTTTTTTTTTTTTTTTTTCTCCCAACTCTGGGGCATAGTGCATGTCACGGTCACTCCACATTCTCCAATGGGTCAAGCTATTGTAGAACGGATGAACCAGACACTCAAGTGCCTGCTTCAAAAACAAAAAGGGGGAGAAATAGGACTGCCACCTGCACATAGATTGAATAAGGCTATATATGTATTGAACTTTTTATGCCTGCCACAGGATAGTCTAGTACTGCCAGTCATGAAGCACGGAGCAGGACTGAAAGGGGATATGCATGTGTTACAGATCATGGATCCAAATGGGTACCGGCAAAGTGGGTGAAACCATGGCTGTCAGAACCAGATTCGCAGATGTCCTAGGCTGACATATGGATAGTTCCCATGGTCATTTAAAAGGAGTGGATGAGTTTGCCTTTTGGCTTTCCTTCACGGTGCGGCCAGCCTTGTGGGGGGAGCCCCTGGGTAAACAAGCCCCAAGTGCCCCACACTGGATAAATGAATGCCAGGTGTCATGTTTTGGGGACAAGACAAAATCCAGCACTAAGATGCTCAAAGCATATGACTGAAACTGAGCACTTTAGTACATATGTTTGTAGTTGAATCGACAACATTCAGGTTGAATGAAGTTCAGTAATATCTCAGAACCTCCTGCAACACAGCTAAAATGGAGGAAAAAAGAGGACTGTAGTAACACAGAATAATCTGGGAGATTTCAGTTGCTTTAGTATCCATGCAACCTTCTGAATCGGTGGAGTAGTATCATAGCAAAAGTACTTCACAAGGCATACAGAGCTCTAGTCATTGTAAACTACTGGAATAGAACTATGGCTGGACAAAGCCAGAATTCTCCTCACCTCTTCTTAGGAAATTTAAGATACCACCTTAGCCACGATGAAGAGAAAACAGTAGCCTTATCAAACCAAAATTCAGCTTTTTGTGTCAGGTGACAACCTGCTTACTGACAGAAAAGAGTCTTGATCATGGAAAGACGGAAGTGAGAAAACACAACTTCACAAAATAATGCAACACCAGAGACAGAACATTTACAAAGAGAGGTAATTAGTTTGAATTAAAGGGAAGACACAAATTTTAAAAGTATCTGATTGAAATGTCTGAATTAATTGATATATTTTATTCATTTTATTTCTTGCTTCTTTCTTCATACAGACAAACTTGGATATCACGCATGAGTTGATGTAAGAGACTTAAGTTCTGTGGACCAAATCAGTTCTCATTTTTAATCTAGTTAAATCTGTACATTTAGGGAGTGGCAGGACTGCTCTAATGAGCTATCCAGAGCAAAGCTGTATCCTTTCTCTATATCTGACAGTTTTTGCCAACTCTCAGATGCTGTGGCAGAAATTATTTGTTCAATCCAGTCAAATATGTAGGACACAGAAACTGTTCTTCAGCCAAAAATTCTGGAACAAATGATTTATTGAAGGGAAGCCTAGAGATTACCCACTAGGAGACAGAGACACTGAGTTGATTCAAAATTTTCATAAGTCAGATCCAGTCTCAGTCATTTACATATGCACTAAATTATTGTAAGTTACCACTGTGAGGAAAAACTGCCAAATCAGTAGCATTTTTCATGTACTTCACGAATGGAGCTGGACTTGTGTGTCCCATAAGAATAAATAATCAATTAAAGGACATAGCTTCAGCCTAGAGGACTTAAAAATCTCAGAGCTGTTCTTGGCCTGTTCTGCTTCCTGTTGTGTGGTGATATGACCTTAAGCATCATCCCTGGACATCCTCAGTCTTAGTAACCCTTAAAGCTCTTGTTCAAGAGCAGCACATACTACAAATAAAGGTGGAAATTAAAGATCAAAATGTACAAGAAGTCTTAGCCCAAATGTTGATGTCCTAGTATTCCTAACACAAAATTTAGTGGTGGCCACTGATAGACCCTTGGAGATGGTATTGCTGCTTGTGTAAATGAATCACGGGCACAGCCCATCAGCTCTTCTAGCTAGTTTAGCAAAACTGCTGCAATTGTCTCTCCCCATCCAGTACACCCATTACTCTGATGTATCACTGGTGTTTGTTCCTTAAGTATGTGAATTCAGAGGAAAACATTTTCATATTCTCCACTGTTTTATCCTGTGAATCTTCTGAAATTCCCAGATCTTGTAGAGCACCTATATGCAACACTGATTTCTCACTGAAGATGGGTATCACCATACCCTTTCTGTGAATCTTTTTCTCTTTCTGACTCTACTGGTTCAGTTCTAACACGTATCCTGTATTTAACTGTCTTTGAAACTTCTTTTAAATATGATGGCTTCTGTATATTTCAGCTATACACTAAAGTCCCAACCATGTTAAACTTCCCTTTAGTAAAAAGAACATGATATATATTAGCTTTGATTCTGCCTCCTATGTTTCCTGTTTGCAGAGGGGAAAACCAATATAAAATCCACAAGAGCAAGAGGTGACACAGAAAAAGCTGAAACCACACTTCTCTGATGAAGTAAAATCCATTTCATGCATATTTCTCAGGAGGATAGGAAGATTTAATGTCACCGAAAGAAGATTATTTGATCATTAATATAAATCAGGAAATATAATCACTGATGAAATTTTGCAAGTTGGGGAGCTTTCATCACCTGATAATATGATGTATTCTTTGCACTACAGTGCAGCCACCATCACTGTATAAGGTGACATGAATAAAAATTTTGCAGTATGTTTATAATCCATCCTGTTTAGGTCTATTGGTTATTAAAACCAAACAAAGATGAGGAGTAAGGGATTGACAACTTACAGCCTTTCTAGGATTTCGATAATAAGGAGAAATAATAATAGCTAAAAAACATGTAGAATAAAAAAAACCTAACACAGCAAACTATTCCATTTAAAAGTGTGCATCTTATTTTTGAGGCTGCCACAAGGGTGCAAGAACGGATTATAAACTGAAGTTACAGCCCATTGCACTTTGCTGTCATTGGGTATGATCGTTGTAGCCAAGCATACTATCATGCTCATCATCACTCAGTTGTCTCTGGATTACACATTACATTTGTCATGCCTTTAAGCATCCTCCCTGAACTGTAGCAAAATGAACCTGCAGGGATCGTAGAGAATATTGTAGTGACTGGTACATTAGGTTGCTCTGTGGGTATTAACTGTGACGGACAGATAGAAATTTTTCTAATGTACTCCTATGAAGGGACTGTTCAATATGTAACAGTGATCTGGAAGGTTTTGCTGGTTTCTTTACTTGTAGGAGACAAAATCTACATTATAATTCAGAGGCAAGATTCTGCGTATTAGTAGAGTTTGTTCAAGAGATGTTGAAGTTCCAATAAAACATAAGTGCAATATTCATCCCCTTCCAACATTTTAAGAACTGGTATATTTAAAGGATAAAATGTAAATACCAACTGTATACATTTTTCCCCAGAGTAACTATTTTTTCAGACAAACAAAACATGACAGTCCACATGTCTTTGAAATGTCAAGAACATTTTCCTTCCAATGTTCGTATAGATGCCATTGCCAGACTGCTTCAAATTCTGGATAATACTTTACTCAGACAGTAACTGTCATACCAATGAAAAAGGATTCTAAATGTGCCCTGAAATCCTTAAATAAAATTATTTTTCTACGTTGATGACTAAGAAAACTGGAGTACAATAGAATTTAATGAAACAAACATGATCTTTGTTAGAAAGAAGTTTCCTTTTACTGGTGCTGAGCTACTGAAGTGATGGATGCATAAGAAGCATGTAGATAATTGATAACCAGTGTTGTGGGATGCTGCTTTTCAAACTGAGCAGAAAACTCCATTTAATATCTACTTAATCACAAAATTTGTAGAACCTCTAAGGTGTCAAAAAAATGCTAATATACACATTCTAGTGTGTACTTGTATCATGGTTCTGCAAGCAGACAGGCTCCCATACTCTTCCCTGCTTCCTACTAACAAAATAGCATCTCAGTGCTATCAGTAGCATTTCATCAGTGATAGATGTGGTTTATTTTAATTGTCTTTTATCAAGTTGCAGAATATATGGATTTAAGCAATTAATTGCATGCACAGTGATAGACGGAGGAGGCTTATAGATAGCAAATCCATTTTGTGAATTCTAGTGCGTCCAAAATGATGAACATAAGTATCTATGCACTTAAACTGTCATTCGCTGCACCACTCCCACCCCTGTGAATCTAGCCATGATTCTAACACATGAACTAAGATGTTGTTTTATCACATAAGAAATTGAAACATCAGATTTTTATATGTTTTTGAAATGACAATAGGAATTTTATTTTACTTTTGGATGTGATTTGCTGTTTGCATGCTGAAGAGCCCAATTATTTTGGAGGGGAAAAAAAAAGAAAAAATATCACTTTTAGAAAACTCCATAATATATTCTGAGACAGTCTGTTGAATTAAATATAATAAAGTAACAGTAAATATCTATTAACTGAATAATTTTCAGTTTCAGCCTATGTGAAGTGAAGTTGATATTCTTTTAAAAGTCATAATTAAGACATTTTGTAAGTTTTTTTAAATTATTGTGATTCTTAACTCTGTTATCAGGCTGATATCCTAACAAATACAAAGGTCTTGTTAAAATTTGTACCCTAATGGCAAATAATCTAACTTAATTCATCCTTTCAGTGGATAAATACTGTTATTCCCACATGACACTAAGTAGTGTATATGAGCTTATAAGATTGAAAACTGTTGTGCAAAGCTACATTTTAAATGATGTGTTAAAACTTGAAGATTCAGGACTGTGATTTTGCTTCTTAGTGCCATTGCACTTGAACTTGATGATGTGAAAGGTCTTTTCCAACCTAAATGATCCTGTGATTGTAAAATGTTCATTTCTAAGCCAGAAGCATCAATGAAAAAGAACTATTACGTTTTCAGAGTGGGGTGAATATTTCTGACATTTAGTCAAGGCTGACTGAGGACTCTGATGTCGCCTGAGTGTCAGCACCACAAAGAGTTGTGGGAATCTTGAATGATGGCAAACTCCTATTTTCTGTCTTAGTAAGTGAAGCAGAACTGCAACACGTACTCCCTCACCCCTGGTACGTGATTGAATGGCTCAATTATCAGCACCCTGCCTGGCTTAACTTTGCCTCAGATGCAATGCTGCTAGACAATGTCTTATTATGGTAGCAGAATTCAGAGAGGCCAGAAGCCAACTTCTGTGGGCATGTCAGAAATGGCCACCCTCTCTGAGGGTGGGCAAATTTGGTGATTGTGATTGATAAGTTGGCCTCAGGACCAGAGTACACTCTGACAATTTTATTGACCTACAAAACAGAGCTTTGACATATGAGGACATAGGAATCCATAAATTTTGATAAAGAAATTTTAACTGGCATTTTTACAGAGACTTTCAAGTTCTTAAGTGGATACTACGGAAACTTCTAGACAACTTCTATACAACATTCATATTTACTATGTAATATTGAATTTAAGACTATAAAAAAATATGCAATTTAGAAAACAGTCTGTTTCTTGTCAAGGTTAACTGCATGAAGGAATAATCTTGCATATGGAATTTGGGGGATTAAAAGGAATAATACTGAAAAATACTTTAATTGATAAATCTTTCCCTTGTTAAAAATCTAGCCATTTTGTACCTTATTTTAAAGAATACATCTTTGGGTGTCATTTTCCCCCATTTTTTTATATTGCCAGTATATTTTTTCTTCTTCTTTTTCTGTCCATCACAGTGAAGAACAGTATTGCATTTCTAGTATAACTTGATTTTTAAAATTATTAGAGAAATTGAATGCCATTCTTGAAAACATATTAAAAAAAAACACCACCAAATTTTCTCCTCTTACTATTTACACATTTATTATACTGTAGAGAGCAATATAAGTTAGAACATAATTAATTAAGCAAATGTTTTCTATTCTTCCCTTCCAGCTAACTGCTTATTGTTCCATACATTGCTTTGATTTTTAAAAGGTGTAATTATTTAATATTTACCATGTGAAAGCCCTACAATTTAGCAGATTCTCATCTGACATCTCTGATGTCTGAAACATTCATCTGAATATAGAATAACTTGCCAGATGTTTCTTTGATGTTTCTTTAGTGCTTGAACAGTAATAGTTTACACACCAGAATTTGAAGCAACTTTTTCAAGTATATGTATTTCCAAAATATGGTAACATCCATGACCTTACCATCCTGTAATTCGGTAATTATTTGCAGACCAAAGGTATTTCCAATTAGCCTCTCAGATCACAAAGCCTCAAGAGAAAATTGGTTGCGATTTCTTTATATATTTTCATGGGGGTACACAACAAGACAGCATACCTTGTGAGTCAGGTCCCATGATGAACTGCTTTCAAAGCAACTAGTATTGAAAATATTATGCCCCGAGCTGATTTTTAAATCTAATGTTCATACATTTGCTCTCAAATGTAATGATTTTTTTTGTGACTCTCATGATGTCTGATGCTTTTTCCTGAAAGCCAAAGATCAGTATAACTGTATATCAGCTTTCCTCAGAAAGGTAAGGTCTGAGCATCCATCATTTCAGAGGGAAAACAGAAGACCTATTTTTAGTCCAACATTTTAAACATTTGGAAGCCAATTGATGCAGAGCTAACCTTACAGTATGTTCTTGTTGAAGCCAATGTGTGTTTTGAGGATTAAGCATAGGGACACAAAACATAAAATCTTTGAGTTACTACAGTTTATCAAATTATTATTCTCCCTTTGAACTATAAACTGACTCAGTGCAACCCGAGTCCTCTCTCAGCTGTAAATTAAAAAATGCTGATTTTAAGTTATTCTCATGGTTATCTTGTTTGAAAATAAGGATTTTGGATTATTTATACGATGCTAATTTCCTTCATAATTGGGAAAAGGGAATGGGAAGCTATGAACCATTTACTTGTGATAATTTGTTGACCTACTACAACTGGACCACTTTGAACATTGTATTGTTGTTGCTTTTCGATACTGACCTAATTTTCTTCAAAGCAAGTCAAAAATAATGAACTATTTTGGTTTGTATTTTTTTTTTAAGTCTGAAACTTTATAGTTGATATAAATTAAAAACATTCCTGGATAGACAAGTTACTGATGGACAAGTTACTTGGTGGACATAAAAGAACACTGTAGGGGGGATTAAATACCTCTGCATCTGTACTTGTAAGCTCAATGTGCTACAGCTGGACCCCCAGCATAAAGCAGAACGTAGAACTGATAGACTGTGAAAGAAACTGTGTGAATAAAGAATTGATGTAGTTATTGATAAAGAAAATAGGCTGATGCTCAAGGAATGGGTTTGGATGACAAAAAGCAAGAGGTGAACTGGTAACATGGAATTAAAAAGATAGGGATCAGCTGACTGAAGTACAAGGTCATGAAACATCAGACAACTGAATGTTTGGAGGCCATGATGGTGAACTGTGAATGTCATTTAAGTTTATGTAGAGTAAAACAATACCAGCTGGGGTGGAGAGGAGGAAAAATGGGATCTGATGCCTGCTCTTTGGTTATTTTTAAGGCTGTGAAATAAAGCCAGAAACATTCTACAGAAATGTTGTCCAGAACCATAGTCTCTCTTCCCTAACAATACATCTTACCCTCAGACTACAAAATATAGACCACTTCTTCGACTTTTTTAAGACCTTCCCATTCTTTCTGTCAGAGTAGCATATTTGGCAGGAGGATGCGCAAACCCAGACTGCACTATTTCCAGTTACTAAAGCATACTGCAGGAGAAGTGGTCATCCCTTTCAGTCTAAGAAGGAAACTGAGCATAAATTTCCCTTCTTCTGTAGCCATGAAGTTATTGTATGGAAACTTATACCTCCTTTTTCTGAATGAATGCATAAACCTGTTTCTAAACGGCAACTTAGGTGTGTAGATGCAAGAAGAGATTTTACTCTTTGAATACCCATCTTGAGTTTGCAGCCACAAGTGAGGTCCCACGACTGGGAAACATGGTTTCAACCACACTTGTATTCTTTTATCAGGCTGATTTTGGCATCTCTAACTACAGGACTCAGGATGATGTGAACTGAGTTTTCATGTACCTTCCTCTTTCCATTTGATGTAAAAGAAACATATAATTAAATTCAATTTCCTATTTACAAGTTCCTCTCTCAGAATATCTTCCCACTTTATGGAATTGTAAGCTCTATACTACCTTTTAGGTGCAGCCTTGAGCCATTTGTAATTTTAATTCATTAGGTAATTAATTCACTTTTACCACAATAATTTTTTGAAAGTTGCTAACATTGTCAGCAGATGACCTTCCAGACCTCAATAACAACACATGATTTCATAATAAGATCTATCAGAAAAAACACACTTTTAAGTGTTACAGAATTTGCAGACATTTTTCTGTAAATTAAATGTTTCAGTACTGCACTCCTTCCTGACAGAAAAGCCTGTAGACAATTCCTCCCATTCAATAGTTCTAACAGATGCAATCTGAATTAATTGATATTACTGTCATGGTATATGCATAATGGAGGCTCTCCAAAAAATTTCAACTCATGCTCTCTCTAGATATAATATGTATATATATTGGTTGAGGACTATATATATTTGTTGTAGGACTATACAACACATTTCAAAAATTCATGCAAACCTGCTTTTAATCACACATTGCACTTTAATTACATGGAAATATATTGGAAGAGAAAGAGTCTTGGTATTTCATTTTTTTTGAACTACTGGAAATCCTTTACAAATTCTATTTTCTCTTTCTAATGTGTCTTCTTTCATTTTCTATAGTTTGATTATTTGGTAGTTGTGCAATAAAATACAAAACAGTCTGTTTTCCACTTGTTTCTGCTTTCATTTATCTTTATAGAAGCTTATTTACTATTATATAGGCTTCACTCCTTCCTCTGTATTTAAAAGTCATTAACTATTCAGATATCAGGTTGTGAGGAAAGTCTATGCTATATAAGATACTCTGTTCATACTTATCATTGCTGTATCTGAGCACCCTCAAGAAGATAAAGCAATGAATCTATGTACCTGTCATACATAATCCATGCTCTCGCTCTCTTCCCAAGGAGAAGAATTGTGTATGTAGCAGAGTGTTCTTTTCTGATTCAGAACTCACTGCTGGAAGTTTATGTTAGAGAATTTTTTGGGAGAGTAGTACTTGCTCATTTCTCTAGGCCAATCATCAGATGCATTCTCTCAAGAATAACGACTGCTAAGAATTCCCGTCTTCTCAGGCTATTCTCTTTGTCTTGCTGTATTCATACATACTCTGTTACAGCAATTTATCAAAGGCAAATATAGCTTAACGTACAAAAGGAAGATGATTAATTTATTTTCAGTAAACCAAAATATTTTTTTTACAGCAAATGCATTAGAATATTTCATTATTAACAAAAAATGACAAAACAACGTAAGACTTCGCTTACATATGTAAATACTTGTATATGCTCACTTCACAGGACATTTCCAAATTCATCTTTGCATACCACTCAAAAAAACCCCAAGCAAATTCTGTTAATATAAAACAGGTCACCCCGACGCCTCAGGACTTCTTCAATTAAGAAGAAAAGGAGGGTAATTGTGGTGGGCGACTCCCTTCTGAGGGGAACTGAAGGGCTCGTCTGTCGACCGGACCCATCCCACAGGGAAGTCTGCTGCCTCCCTGGGGTTCGGATTAGAGACAGTAAAAGGAAACTTCCTGATCTTGTAAAGCCCTCCGATTACTACTCACTGCTGGTTTTTCAGGTTGACAGGGACGAAATTACTACAAGAAGTGTAAGGGCTATGAAGAGTGACTTCAGGGCCCTGGGACGGCTGGTTAAGGGGTCTGGAGTGCAAGTAGTGTTTGCCTCCATACCTCCTGCAAGAATGGGTGAAGAGATAAGCAGGAAGAGTTCACAGATAAATGAATGGCTATGTAACTGGTGTCAAAGGCAGGGCTTTGGGTTCTTTGATCATGGGCTGCTATATGAGACACCTGGCCTGGTGATAGGTGGAATGCATTTGTCCCAGAGGGGGAGAAGGCTTTTGGGGCAGGAGTTAGCAGGGCTCATTGAGAGGGCTTTAAACTAGATGTGAAGGGGGAAGGGGAAACAACTGAGTCTGTTAGGGACAAGCCCAAGAACAATATGCTAGGGCCTGAAGGAAGGTGGTCTAGGGAGGATTTTCGATCATTGAAGAGAAGGGATAGATGTTTAGGCCCTGACCACAAGGCCTCCTGCCTCCCAGGGGTCCCACCAGTGCGCTCTGCTTGCTCTCTGAAATGCCTGTACACCAATGCACGCAGTATGGGGAATAAACAGGAGGAGTTAGAGGTCTGTGTGTGGTCTAAAGTTTATGACCTGGTGGCAATTACAGAGACATGGTGGGACAGCTCACATGACTGGAATGTGGTCATGGATGGCTATGTCATTTTTAGGAAAGATCGGTCAGTGAAGCGAGGTGGTGGAGTTGCTCTCTATGTGAGGGAGCAACTTGAATGTATTGAGTTTTCTCCAGGGGCTGATGAGGGGCAAGTTGAAAGTCTGTGGGTAAGAATTAAGGGGCAGGCAGGCAGGGGCGATACAGTTGTGGGGGTCTATTACAGACCTCCTGATCAGGACGAGGGAGTTGATGAGGCTTTCTACAGGCAGCTGAAAGCAGCCTTGCAACTACAGGCCTTGGTCCTCATGGGGGATTTTAACCACCCCGATATCTGCTGGAAGACTTTCACAGCCAGCCATTCACAGTCTAGGAGGTTCCTCCAGTGCATTGATGATAACTACTTAATGCAAATGGTGGATAAGCTGACTAGGAGAGGAGCGCTGCTGGATCTTGTACTTACCAACAAGGAGGGTCTTGTTGAAGCAGTGATGGTCAATGGCAGCCTTGGCTGCAGTGATCATGAGATGGTGGAGTTTAGGATCCTGTGTGGGAGGAATAGAGTACCAAGCAAGACCAGAACCCTGGACTTCCGCAGGGCCAACTTTAGCCTCCTCAATCAATTGTTAAGGGAAGTCCCATGGGACAGGGTGCTAGATGGTAAAGGGGCTCAAGATAGTTGGTCAACATTCAAGGACCACTTCTTGCAAGCTCAGGATCAGAGCGTCCCAATGGGTATGAAATCAAGTAAGGGAGCTAGGAGACCAGCATGGTTAAACAAGGAACTGCTGGGCAAACTTAGGTGGAAAAAAAGAATTTATGGATCATGGAAAGAGGGGCTAGTCACTTGGGAGGAATATAGGACAGTTGTCAGAGGATGTAGAAAGGCAATTAGGAAAGCTAAGGCCTCCTTAGAACTTAACCTTGCAAGCCAGGTCAAGGTCAATAGAAAGGGCTTTTTCAAATACATAGCTAATAAAACAAACACTAGAGGCAATATAGGCCCACTGATGAATGAGGGGGGTGCCCTAGAGACAGAGGATATAAAGAAGGCAGGGGTGCTGAATGCCTTCTTTGCCTGTCTTTACTCCTGCAGGCTTTCCCCAGGAGCCCCTGATCCCTGTAGCCCCAGAAGAAGTCAGGATAAAGGAGGAGTTTGCCTTGGTAGATGAGGATTGGGTTAGGGATCAGTTGAGCAATCTGGATATCCATAAATCAATGGGACCAGATGGAATGCACCCAAGGGTGCTGAGGGAGCTGGCAGAGGTCATTGCTAGGCCACTCTCCATCATCTTTGGTAAGTCATGGAGAACAGGAGAGGTGCCTGAGGACTGGAGGATAGCAAATGTCACTCCAATCTATAAGAACGGCAAGAAGGAGGACCCAGGTAACTATAGACCAGTCAGCCTCACCTCCATCCCTGGAAAGGTGATGGAACAGCTTGTTCTTGGCACTATCTCTAGGCACATCAAGTATGAGGGGGTCATTAAGAGCAGTCAACATGGTTTTACCAAGGGTAAGTCATGTCTGACCAACCTTATTGCCTTCTATGAGGAAATAACTAGGTGGATAGATGATGGTAGAGCAGTAGATGTCGTTTATCTTAATTTCAGTAAAGCATTTGACACTGTCTCCCACAGCATCCTCGTAGATAAGCCGATAAAGTATGGGTTTAGTGATCAGGTAGTCAGGTGGATTATGAACTGGCTGAAGGGAAGAAGTCAGAGAGTTGTGGTTAATGGGACAGGGTCTAGTTGGAGGCCTGTGACTAGTGGAGTCCCTCAGGGGTCGGTCCTGGGACCGGTGTTGTTTAATATCTTCATCAAAGACTTGGATGAGGGTACAGAATGTATCCTCAGCAAGTTTGCTGATGACACCAAACTAGGAGGAATGGCTGACACACCAGTGGGTTGTGCTGCCGTTCAACGAGACCTTGATAGGCTGGAGAGTTGGGCGGGAAAAAATTTAATGAAATTCAACAAGGGCAAGTGTAGAGTCCTGCATCTGGGGAAGAACAACCCCATGTACCAGTACAGGTTGGGGGCTGACCTGCTGGAGAGCAGTGTAGGGGAAAGGGACCTGGGGGTCCTGGTGGACAGCAGGATGACCATGAGCCAGCAATGTGCCCTTGTGGCCAAGAAGGCCAATGGCATCCTGGGGTGTATTAGAAAGGGGGTGGTTAGTAGGTCAAGAGAGGTTCTCCTTCCCCTCTATTCTGCCTTGGTGAGGCCACATCTGGAGTATTGTGTCCATTTCTGGGCCCCCCAGTTCAAGAAGGACAGGGAACTACTTGAGAGAGTCCAGCGCAGAGCCACAAAGATGATTAAGGGAGTGGAACATCTCCCTTATGAGGAAAGGCTGAGGGAGCTAGGTCTCTTTAGCTTGGAGAAGAGGAGACTGAGGTGTGACCTTGTAGGAATCGACGGAGGGAGACTGCACTCTCATATGAGGTCGGCAGAACTCGATTTATTGCGCAGATACATTTACTTATATATCATTCTTCTGTCAAATCACCACGATTAAGCATATCTTATTATCTTTTTCTTAGGTTTTCATTAGACCACTTCTACATCAATCATTAACTTTTAACCTATGCTTCAGCCTCTAATTATCATATTCTCCGCCTTGCCTGTTAGTTCCCTATCTTATGTAACTTAGTTTCTTGTACTACTCTGCAAGGACAGTACGTCCTTGAGGCCTAATCTTGGCTGCTAGCGCCTGCACAGTAGCCTGTTCGTGCACCTGCTCTAACACTCCATGTCCGTTATTCACAAGCCAAACTCCCACATGACCTCATTAATGTTTATAAATATGTTAAGGGTGAGTATCATGAGGATGGAGCCAGGCTCTTCTCAGTGACATCCAATGATAGGACAAGGGGCAATGGGTGTAAGCTGGAACATAGGAGGTTCCACATAAATGTGAGGAAGAATTTCTTCACAGTGAGGGTGACAGAACACTGGAACAGGCTGCCCAGAGAGGTTGTGGAGTCTCCTTCTCTGGAGACATTCAAAACCCGCCTGGACATGTTCCTGTGTGACCTGATTTAGGTGTTCCTGCTCTGGCAGGGGGATTGGACTAGATGATCTTTTGAGGTCCCTTCCAATCCCTAACATTCTGTGATTCTGTGACAGTATTGTTATATGAATAATCAGAATAACAAATTAAGTAGAAATCCAATTCTTTTGTACCTCTGCCTAGAACCGCAATGTTTCTATGTAATTGCAGTGCTGGGAAGATAAATCAGCTTACCTTGATTCCTTTTCAGTGTAATCAACATTTTACTGTATTTCATATTTTTTCCATGGAAAGAGTTAGAATTATAGCACAAAACAATTTGCATGAGATTTTCTGGGCCCTGCTTTGAGATTTTCTTGATCTTCTGTGGACTTTACCTGAAATGCTTGAGAGGCTTCCAGAAACCCTCTGAGGAACTAGAAGGTACTACTGCTTCCAGGTAAGGATAGCCACAGGATCCTTGACTTTTGTCAACCTTCTTAGCAAGCTCTAGCAGTATCTAACAAGCTGCCAGCTGTCCTTGATCACAGAGTGCATGAAAAGCCTATATCTCAGCTGATCCTTGATTAAGAAGGGTCAGGCACCTTTAGCAAAGCTAACAAAGGTAGTGAGCAGTTTTTACATCAATTTAGGAAAAAACAAAAAAAAAAAAACCAAAATAGGCGGGGGGTTAGCAGGTCTGCTCAGACTGGTATATGCATCCTCAGCTATGGCAGTGAGGTACCGCAGAGCAGTCTCCAGTAGTTTTATAGAACATCTGTTCCTGCAATTTTGAGGCCTTAGACTCATACAGTGGGTCAGAAAGAGGGAGCAGCTCTCCAAGACTGACATTGGAAGAGAATGCTGTCAAATGAAACATCTATATTGGCTGAGTCTGAACCACCTAAGAGCATAAGACGATACAGCCAATGATAGCAGTGGGAGACTTCCTGCTACAGAGGATGGAGGCCCCTATCTACTGACCTGACATCTAGGAAGGTTTGCCACTTTTCAGAGACAATCAGAGAGGAAGGGAAAATATGATCAAAAGTCAAGTAAGACAGCAGTGGACAGGGGTTACATAAACAAAAGAGTTCTCAAAATTTACAAAACAGGGCTCAAGTGGGGTTACCCCAAGCATGTGCACATAAATCTTGATTCAAGACAGGAACATTCTTATTAATCAGCAATTGCAAACACTTGCTGCGTGTGTACCGTTATCACTTGAAGAGCCTGTACATAAATTGGTTTGTTTTCTCATTACAAGTTGTCACTCTTATTTCCTGCATTTTTCTTAAGCTTACCTTACAATTCAGGACTTATAAGTAATGTACTAAAATTTGTGTGATGTTTAAAACTTAGCAAAAATTGCCCTTCCTTCCACTAACAGCTTTAAAAATAAGGTAGAAAACTCTCTTTCTCAAATAGAAATCTACACTCAGTTGCACTATGAGGCACTCGGAAATTACCTAGCAGTTTGGCCTGCTGACTTTCTTGGAATACCCAAAGTTACACTCATTTCCATAGTGAAAACCTAGTGAATTTATTCATAGAGGCAGTACAGGCATAGTATAAATAAAAATATAATGCAAGATATTTAGACACCTAGTAAAAACCCACCAGACTGGAATCTTCGGCTAATATGTACATTCAGTAGCTACTGTGTTTTGCCAATTACTAGGCCTAGCACAAAGAACACAGCCAGCAGCAAAACAATCCAGTAACCAGATTCTATTGTACATAGAAAAGTCAGTATATGGGTAATCACTGGGGGTACAAACGAGTCAAACAGAGCACACATAATAGACATCAACCCCAGCAACCCCAGGGATGACACAGCACAACCAATAATAGGTGGAATAAACAAAGAAACAAAGTCTCCCATAGAAGAGATGGGAGACAACCAAGTCAATAGGCTGATCATATAGGATAGAAGTAGCCCCATATTGTATCCCCATGAAGCCCGTGTTTGCAAATGCCAAACCTGACTGGGGCCCAGTTGCAGGGAGAGTCAGAAGATCCTTCCCCAACAGAGAAACTCTGCAAAATGCATCCATCTCACAGAGAGACACTCCACCCTTCCTGCAAGTGGTCCCAGCTTTTATGCCCAAAGCAGGACACCTGGCACTCATTTACCCAGTGTGGGGCACCTGGGGCTTGTTTACCCAAGGGCTTTCCCTACAAGGTCTGCCACACTTTGGAGGAAAGCCAAAAGGCAAGCTCATCACCTCCTTTTAAAGGACCATGGGAACCACCCATATGGGAACTTTAATTCAGGGCTCGGAGTTCAGACCCCAGCACTTCAACTTGCTATTGGGAAACAGGAAACATCATTTCATATCAAGCCAGGGAAATAAAATTTCACCTTATAAAAAATATATTTATTCAATATATATAGGACAAAATATATTCAGCTTTTATTTAGCTGAGTTTCAGAATACACTCGAATTCTAGAAAAGTTTTTAAGGGTATTTCCTTGGAGAAACTAGCATAAAGTTCAAAAGCATGGCTAGTCATCTCCAGTCAGTATCTTCAAATTACTTTTCTGTTAATTTAAGCACTGATTGCTCTGCGGCTACTGCTGACCACTGCTGATCAAAATATTTCACATAAAAACCTATTTCAACCTTTCACACACTGGGAAAAAGCTTAGAAATTGTTCAAGATTTCTGGCTGGAGCTACACTGCCAAAGGAGTCCAGTTCCCATTTAGGAAACTAAATTAAGTTCTGAAGCATAATTCCTTTTCTTTGTAATTATACTCTATAGTGAAAGATTCATACTTGAAGTTTGACTGTTTTCTTTTACTAGTATAAAATACGTCAAAGTGAGGAGTCTGTCATGGTATGAATCCAAAGACAACAGGGCCAGCTTTGTCTCCAAGTGGAGGGAAGAAGACATCAGATAAAGGAGTATGTTCTAATTTAGCAAATCCAGTGACTGAAATGTCTGAATCCTGGATAAAGTTAGGTTGAAAAACCATCTTTCTCTTCTTTGATATGTCCTTAATAATCATCCATGCTCTATTTGGGCATCATCCTCTATTTCATTCCTTTGATCCGTAGTAAACTGACAGTGGAATCCATTTGTCAAGTCCTTCTACTGTAATAGTAATTTTTTACTAAGATGCATTTTTGGTATAGAAATCACCCTGAAGATATCTATTTTTTATCTAAAAGCAAATCTTTAAAAATTCTTCTGAGTTCTTCTGTGACTGTATATAGGGGAAAAATATGGATGTGGCTTCAGGTAATTTGAGGCTTTTCTTATTAAAACACTATCGAATGTTGGATCTTTATTTTTCCACTTCTATAACAAGTAAGAAAATTTTGAGGAGGAAACTTCTTTGGAAAAGTCCATTAGTAACATAAACAGTGAATGTTCACCACACATCAGCATGTGAATGTGTTTTACTGCAAATTCAGTGAATGCTGTATTTTAGGATGGATTTTCAGATACTTTGGCAAAGCCAATTCCATCTAACAGGGCCTTGAGTTTCCTGGGAACTGCCTTAATAGAGGCCATAGTTTCATACACAGTCAGACTCCAGTAAATTACTGAAAGAATACAGACCTGAGTGAGTGTTGATATATTGTGCCACTTCTATTATGAGCTGCTGAAGACATTATAGAAGGAAGGATTATTTCAGAGCATGTCATGGAATTAAAAAAAAAAATAAATTAAAAAATCGTCTTTTTGAAATTAGAACAAGGACTTAATAATAATCAAAAAGAAGGCCAATGGCATCCTGGGGTGTATTAGAAGGGGTGTGGTTAGTAGGTCGAGAGAGGTTCTCCTCCCCCTCTACTGTGCCCTGGTGAGGCCGCATCTGGAATATTGTGTCCAGTTCTGGACCCCTCAGTTCAAGAAGGACAGGGAACTACTTGAGAGAGTCCAGCGTAGAGCCACAAAGATGATTAAGGGAGTGGAACATCTCCCTTATGAGGAAAGGCTGAGGGAGCTGGGTCTCTTTAGCTTGGAGAAGAGGAGACTGAGGGGTGACCTCATTAATGTTTATAAATATGTAAAAGGTGAGTGTCATGAGGATGGAGCCAGGCTCTTCTCAGTGACATCCAACGATAGGACAAGGGGCAATGGGTGCAAGCTGAAACATAGGAGGTTCCACATAAATGTGAGGAAGAACTTCACAGTGAGGATAACAGAGCACTGGAACAGGCTGCCCAGAGCAGTCGTGGAGTCTCCTTCTCTGGAGACATTCAAAACCTGCCTGGATGTGTTCCTGTGTGACCTGATCTAGATATTCCTGCTCTGGCAGGGGGATTGGACTAGATGATCTTTTGAGGTCCCTTCCAATCCCTTACATTCTGTGATTCTGTGATTCTGTGACATCTGGTAGGTATCTGAAGACCTGCCGGAGAAATAAATGGATCATAGACTGTCTGGGAGCTTTTAATGAGACAGCTAAAGAATTTGACCAGGCTAGGAAATTACTCTGGAACTGTAAATCCTCATGCATCCCACGAGACTACTTAGGACAGCATCTGAGATAACTTTGATGAAGGCTGTCTCACCTTCCCATCCTCTAATCCTGTGGTGTACTCAGTCTGCAAAATTATTTTATACACGTGAATGGATTGAAAATGCAATATCTTGTATAAATTTTGCATGCAAAGTTTTACTTTGGGGACTCCACCACTGCCCTGGGGAGCTTGTTCCAATGCCTGATAACCCTTTCAGTGAAAATTTTTTTCCTAATATCTAATCTAAACCTCCTCTGGAACAACTTGCTACTACACACTTGCTACTCATGAACTCCTCTCCTATGAAGAATGGCTGAGAGAGTTGGGGCTGTTTAACCTGAAGAAAAGAAGGCTCTAGGGAGACCTACTGCAGCCTTTCAATACTTAAAGGGGGCTTATAGAAAGATGGAGAGATTTTACCAAGGCCTTTAGTGACAGGACAAGGGGTAACGGTTTTAAGCTAAAAGAGAGCAGTTCTAGATTAGAAATACGGAAGAAATTCTTTACTTTGAGAGTGGTGAGACACTAGAACAGGTTGCCCAGAGAAGTTGTGAATGCCCCATCCCTGGACGTGGTCAAGGTCAAGGACAAGGTGGATGGGGCCTTGCGAAATCTGATCTAGTGAAAGATGTCCCTGTGCACGGCAGGGGATTGGAGTAGACAATCTTTAAAAGTCCCTTCTAACACAAACCATTCTAGGATTTCTTGATTGTCTGCTAGATTATTTCCACAGATAGCAATACAGCTGCATTCAGAATGTATGAAAATGTAATTTAAAAAAATATTTCTAAATTTGATAGCGTATGAGCTATTGACACTATTTTTGCTTTACTAAAATAAGGCAGCAATTGTAAGATAAATTGCAAAAAACTTCAATGATAAGCTATCCAAGGAATAATAAAACATCTAACAAGAAAAATTTTTACAAAGTCCAATGTGATATTTTTCATGTACCTGAGTTTATGTTTTGATTTCAATTAAAAAAAAAACCCTGAAGCAGTCAAGTGTTTGTAGGAATGTATTTAAAAGAGAATGACCATAGAGTGAACCAGCCATACGGGATGTTGGCCAAGGTACGTAGCCGCATTCTAGAAGCTACTTCAAAGGAAGAAAAAATAAGAAAGAGTAATGACCGCTTCACTAAGGAATGCAGGAGTGAACAGATAAGAGTGACCAATTGGACACTGTGGGAGAAGAACTTAAGAACCAACGGGAACTGAACTAAGCTTCACGTTTGCCTTGTGCTAGAGACCTTTAAACAACTAGATAATGCGTGACCGCATGTAGGGAAAGAAAAATTGTATAAAAGGGGCAGACAAAGTAAATAAAACGTCTTCTGTTTGATTCACATTGAACGGTGCGGAGTCCAGTTTTTTCTCCTCAGATGGTGACCCCGACATGATACCGACTTGCGCAGCAAGAGAAGAAGGTACAGGGGAAAAGCCCAGAAGGAGAAGGGTCGGCTGGAGACAGACAGCACGGCAGGACCGGAGACCGGGAGGATCGGAGTCCGATCCGGAGGAAGAAACATACATCGCGACGGGACACCCAGTGAGGTGAGCAGCCGGGAGTGGAGATGGGGCACAACGTATTGAAAGAAGAGAGTGCCATAGCGAAACTTCTCCTACATATACTCTCTAAGAGAGGAATTAAAAACACAATGAGCTTACTGCTCCGGAGGCTGTTAATTTGGTGCCGGGAACACGGATTCCCTGCTGAGCCTCAAGATGCCTTTAGAACTGAGACATGGGAAGAAATCGGCAAGTGCCTATGGGAGGCGGTCAGTAGAGAAGAAAAACACTTAAAAGGGTTAGTTACCACTTGGCGGTTGATTTTAACAACATTACAAGACATGAAGGCTGAACGGGCAGCGGCAGCCAGCGGCGGGGCCGTGCCCAGCGCAGCGGAGCGGCGCGATCGGCATTTCCCCGCTCCCTCCCCCGCTGCCCCCCCGCGCACTGCAGCAGCGGCCGGAGCGTTCGCGGCTTCAGGGCCCTCGCCACCGGGAGTGTTTCCTGCCGGAATCAGAGTGTTCGACCGAATGCCTGTTCCGTCCCCCCCTGTTCCAGCGGCGCCCCCGTTGGGAGAGGTGTCTGGGACAGAAGAAGAGGCAATGGACACAGACGAAAAACGGCCCGTGCCGCCGCCACCGCTCCCCCTACCGCCTGAAACAAATGTTCCTGAAACATCTAACCCACCACCTAAACCACCTCACCTGAGTGAATGGCCAGAGTATCCACCATTACCTCCTTCTACACCACCCACGCCCACCTCCCCCACCAAGCCGCCTGATCTTAGCAGTGGCCGGCCCGTTTGGGTGCAAGAACTGTTGGAGAAGATGGAAAAGCTAGAAACGGACAACTACAAGTGGGAGAGACTGAGGGAGGAGGAGGAGGAGAAAATCAGTGCAAAATTTCAAAAGGAGCATGGTTGGGGGGCGGGCAAGCTGGGACAAGAGATGGAGAGGGGGGCGGAGGCGGGAAATGCAAGGAAAGGATTTGATCCGGGTCAAAGATGGAGGGGAGTTATTCAAAATGCATTAATCGAAGGATAAATCCTTCCGACTGCGTTCCCGGTAATGCTGGGGGGGACATCGGGAGGTTCGAGACACCCGAATCACTGGGTGGGTTTCCCATGGGAGTTAATTAAGGAAGCCTGTAAGTCAGTACAACAGAACGGTCTACAATCGCCGCACACTCAATTGTTTATTCAGAACATTTTCATGACTAACCTTATGACTCCTTTTGACAGTAGGGTACTTATGTCAATGATACTAACTCCAATGCAGGAAGTTCTGTAGCGTTCTCAGTGGCAGGATGCAGTAGGAGCTGCCGCAATAGCGAATTTAGACCATGCAGATGGAGATCCACTGCGCTTAGCGACTATTGATATGCTTTTGGGTCAGGGAGATTTTGCCGATGCCCAGCGCCAAGCTCGATTAGATCCCGCTATACTGCGGCAATCCGCTGAATTGGCAAGAGAGGCACTTAAGACTCTCCCTGAAGATGGGAAAACAACACCCCCATATACCACAGTAAAACAGGGTGCAAATGAGCCATATATGCAATTTCTAGATGGGTTGTGAAATGCGCTTCATAGGGCACCTTTGTCTGATCCTGCACGAGAAGCATTACTCATGTCTTTAGGTGTCGAAAATTCTAACCCAACCTGCAAGCGTATTTTACAGAGTCTGCCTAGAAGCTCCAGTATTGCTGAAATGTTGGATGCTTGTTTGCAGGTAGGAACACCTGAAGAGCATGCTGGTTTCATGGCCTCAGCTTTTGCTGTGGCTATCCGACGCTTGGTACAACAAGGCACTATCTCTATAATGGTATGGATGCCATCACCCCCTGTACACATAGCGGCAGGAGCAAAAATTGGACAACTCCTGCCATTCAAAACAGCGGTGCCCGTGGCCGGTAATCGCATAAGAGGAGCAGAAGGATTTGGGTCTACAGGTCAAGCAGAAATTTATTTGGCAATGGATATTGGTAAATCAAAACCAACAAAGCAGGTAACACTAAAAGAACCAGGGGGCAGTACCTGTATAATCACTATGTTGATTGATACCGGGGCTGACGTCACTATCGTCAGTCGAGATGCATGGCCAACATCGTGGCCACTTGAAGTACCTGCGTCGTCAATCATGGCAGTGGGAGGTATACAGTCTACCAGAATTAGCATGCGCTTGATTCAATGTACTTTGCGGGATGGGAGTGTATGTACAGTGCGGCCATATGTGATGAATGCCCCCATATGCTTATTGGGACATGACGCATTAAGTCAAATAGGGGCGCGACTGGTTACGAGCAATGAGGGTTTTTAGCAACGGCCATTGGTGAAGGGCGACCAATCCTGAAATTAACTTGGAAAACGCATACCCCTGTCTGGGTTGATCAATGGCCGCTGACAACAGAAAAGATGGCCCATCTTGAGGCTCTCGTGCAGGAGCAATTGGACAAAGGCCATATCAAACCAACCACAAGTCCCTGGAATACTCCAGTATTTTCAATTCCGAAAAAGAGTGGGAAGTGGCTATTATTACATGATCTTAGGAAAATCAATGAAGTAATGGAGGATATGGGAGCCTTGCAGCCAGGTCTACCATCTCCAAACATGATTCCAAAAAACTGGGACATGTTAATTATTGATTTGAAAGATTGCTTTTTTACCATTCCACTGCACCCAGATGATTATCAGAAATTTGCCTTTTCAGTACCGTCAGTAAAAAAAGGTGAACCCGTGAAAAGATATCACTGGGTAGTATTACCACAAGGAATGAAAAATTCACCCACAATGAGTCAATTGTATGTGGCCTGGGCACTTGCTCCTATACGGAAAGCATATCCGAAACTACTCATATATCATTATATGGATGATATTTTGATAGCAGGGGAGCGACTGAACGGGGAGCGGTTAATAGTTGAGATGGAACAAGCGCTAAAATTAGGAGGACTGCAAATAGTTCCTGAAAAGGTGCAAAGAACAGAGGTGTGGAGGTACCTTGGCTGGGAAATTACCAAGGCAACCATTAGGCCCAAAAAATTAGAAATTTGAACACAAGTATGTACCCTAAATGATGTCCAGAAATTGTTAGGAGACCTTAACTGGGTAAGGACAGTATGTGGCCTTACCAATGCAGAGCTAGCCCCGCTAATTAAACTGTTGAAAGGAGGAGGTGGTGCTGAGGCACCTGGGATATTAACAGAAGAATCAAAGCAAGCTTTAAATCAGATAAGCACTAAGACTGTCACAGCCTACACGCATCGCTGGAACCCTGAGTATGGGATAGGCCTATTGATTATTAATCATGAACAACATCCTTTTGCTTTGATAATGCAGTGGAAGGACCCACTGCACATTTTGGAATGCGTGTTTTTGTCACTGCAGCCAGAACGCACAATCACTACGCGAGTAGAAGCTTTAGCATAGTTAGTAATGAAAGGTAGGCATAGAGCTGCAGAAATAGTTGGCTTTGAACCCACTTTTATAGTGATGCCTTTAGTAGCCGAGTACTTACAGTGGTCATTGTTTCGCTCTGTACCGTTACAGATAGCATTGTTAGACTATAACGGGGAATTAAAGGTGCATTTGCCACCTCATAAATATTTCAGTATATTGCAGCTTGGTCAGTTAGAAGAACTACCCAGACTGTTGGAGCGTCTGGTACGGGGCAATACGGTATTTACAGACGCCAGCGGGAAATCTCAGAAGGCAGCATTAACCTGGCAGGAAAATGGACAATGGAAGGAGGTGGTTATTACAGATTTTCAGGGCTCCACACAGCAGCTAGAGTTACGAGCGGTGGTAGAGGTGTTTCGCCGTTGGAAATTGGTTCCAGTGAATGTCTTATGTGACTCTTTATATGTAGTAGGAGTAGTACGATGAATGGAGTGTGCCCTATTAAAGGAAATCGTGGAAGAGAAATTATATCTGCTTTTTCGCGAGCTATGGCTGTTGTTGATGGGGCGTCAATGTGCATATTTCATTATGCATATTAGAAGTCATACAGGTATGCAGGAAGGTTTAGCTGAAGGTAATCAGAGAGCAGACTTACTCGTTGCACCCACATGGGCAGCGACCTCAGTTGATCGGTTTGCACAGGCTCGACAATCGCATGATTTCTTTCACCAGTCAGCAAAAATTTTACGGCGTCAGGTTGGATTGTCGGAAGCAGATGCCCGCGGGATAGTTCAGACTTGTTCAGACTGTCAGCAACATTCAGGAGGCTTTGCGTCTGGGGTTAATCCTCGAGGCACTGGTCCATTAGAAGTCTGGCAAATGGATGTTACGCACATTCCAGAGTTTGGTAGGCAGAAACACGTACACGTTTCTGTAGCTTGCTTTTCCCTTGCTGTATGGGCCACAGCCCAAACTGGAGAGTCTACTAAGCATGTTCAAAGACACATGCGTTCTGCAATAGTGGCCCTAGGCATCCCACAGGAAATCAAAACCGACAATGGACTGGGATATGTGGCTCGATCCACTCAGTCCTTTTTCCAACTTTGGGACATAGTACATGTTACAGGTACTCCACATTCTCTGACGGGTCAAGCTGTTGTAGAATGGATGAACCAGACACTCAAGTGCCTGCTCCAAAAAAAAAAGGGGGAGAAATGTTGCAGAATGTTGGAGAAGGCGAGGGAAGCAGGACGCAACTCAGTATGAGTTATAAGCAAGCTTCAACTTTATTCGAGTTCTGCTATGCCTTTTATACACTGGAGGTTAATTATGCCTACTTATGTTAAATTATGCCTACATATCTATATTTGATTGGCTAAGCATAAAGCTACATTTGCATATTCCAGCCTCTTGCGGTTATCTTCTTCTGGATTCTTCACGCAGGTTCTACCTTGGAACTTTCCACCAGATTCGGGCTTATTCTGCCCTGGAGCTTTCCACAAGCTTCCAGGTCAGAGTGACCCTGGGAAGCTACAGCTATCAGCAGTACAGCTCCCGTTATCAGTACTGCTCGCTCACAGCTGTTACATTCGGCCCTGTTCAGCAAGCCATTCCTCCACAGAGAAATAGGACTGCCACCTGCACATAGATTAAATAAGGCTATATATGTATTGAACTTTTTACGTCTGCCACAGGATAGTCTAATACCGCCAGTCGTGAAGCATGGAGCAGGATTGAAGGGGGAGTTAGACAAGGTAAAACAAGGACAGTGTAAAGTTATGGTTAAAAATGGAGAGACAGGAGCTTGGGAAGGACTGGCACAGCTAATAAGCTGGAGAAGGGGATATGCATGTGTCATTACAGATCATGGATCCAAATGGGTACCAGCAAAGTGGGTGAAACCATGGCTGTCAGAACCAGATTCGCAGATGTCCTAGGCTGACATATGGATAGTTCCCATGGTCCTTCAAAAGGAGGTGATGAGTTTGCCTTTTGGCTTTCCTTCAAGGTGCGGCCAGCCTTGTGGGGGGAGCCCTTGGGTAAACAAGCCCCCGGTGCCCCACATTGGATAAATGAGTGCCAGGTGTCCTGTTTTGGGGACGGAGGCTGGGGTCACTTGCAGAAAGAGTGGAGTGTCCGTCTCTGAGGTGGACGCACTTTGCAGAGTTTTCCTGTTGGGGAAGGCCCTCCTGACTCTCCCCGCAACTGGGCCCTGGTCACGTTTGGCATTTGCAACTGGAGGCTTCATGGGGAAACAATATGGGGCTACTTCTATCCTATATGATCAGCCTATTGACTTGGTTGTCTCCCATTCCTTCTGTGGGAGACTTTGTTTCTTTGTTAAATCCACCTGTCATTGAATTCCACCTATTATTGGTCGCTATTGTGTTAATGATTGTACTTTGTGTTTTCAAAAAGGCAACAAGCATGATTAAAGATGCCATGAAGAACGTATGGCTGGCTCAAGAAGAAAAAGGGGGAATTGTAGGAATGTATTTAAAGGAGAATGGCCACATAGTGAACCAGCCATACGGGATGTTGGCCTAGGCACGTAGCCGCATTCTAGAAGCTACTTCAAAGGAAGAAAAAATAAGAAAGAGCAATGACCACTTCACTAAGGAATGCAGGAGTGAACAGATAAGTGTGACCAATTGGACACTGCGGGAGAAGAACTTAAGAACCAACGGGAGCTGAACTTAGCTGCATGTTTGCCTCGTGCTAGAGACCTTTAACCAATTAGATAATGCGTGACCGTGTGTAGGGAAAGAAAAATTAAATAAAAGGGACAGACAAAGTAAATAAAACGGCTTCTGTTTGATTCACATTGAATCGTGCGAAGTCCAGTTTTTTCTCCTCAAGTGTTAACTTCAGAAGTTGTTGAAAGGTTTACTTTAGACAAGAATCTGAAAATGGATTATTTGTAGTCTGTCTATTAAGGTTTCATGAGTCTTTCATAAATCGGTAATTTATTAATCAATTAAGCACAAACCAATGTTTAATTAAAGGCATTAAAATTGAATAAAATTCTATAATAAATTAATATTTCATTTTTTCCTTGAAGAAAAGGACAAATATATACTTGACAGAAAACTATGTAATATGTTAAGACAAATGTGCTTTTTCTTTCCATTCAAAGAATATTCTCAGAATCTCTATGGAGACCTCCATGAAAGTAGCATAGGAGGACAATGCTAAGAAAACTCAGATCAACTTAAGAGCATGTTCCCTGGCCATCAGCTTTTTGTATTTTACATTTATCTGGATGGATAAGTGTTCTAGTCTCTTCATACAATTTTCACATAAAACTATTACTATTTTGTGTAGTGGGATGAAGTGACGCTTAAGGAAAATGCCTATACTTAACAGTAAGCTTATGCTAAATAAACTCTGTGTTTTCCATTTCATTTTTATATTAGCCATACAAACATCTAAACATTCATGCAATGCGTAGAAATCCAAGGTTTATCACTGAATTTACTGGGTTTTACCCCATCTAATTCAGATGCATATATGTGTGAACTGATCTCAGTTGAATTAATGTCATTTAAGACAACAAATTTGATTATAATGATAGATGGTAAGAAACTCCCGATAATGTTTTGTAGTTTGAGGGAGAGGGGAGGGCACTTTATGGATGTCAAGCAAAGGCAAACTGGTCATAGTTTACTGTATGTAAACTACATAGTTTACTGTTTACATAGTTTGCTACTGTAGTTAAACAAAAAATAACTATTATAACTTTGGAATATCTTTTGTCAATGTGTTTCTACACTCCCTTACTCAAACTAATTAGGCTAAGCTAGTTAAAAAGCTACTACTGCTTTTGATGACCCCAGTTTCAGAAGGTCCCATTCAAGACTGAGTTTAATTGATCCTTTGCAGAGGACTGTGGTTTTTGCAAATCAGACCACTCAGGTGCTTCCAGATGGGCCCCAGCACATAGCACAACCAAAATCACTAGTGGCATTTTGAAAATCTTAGTTAGACGTGCCTAGATCTCATTAGGAGAGTGTTTATTAGTCAGAAGCGGACACCTCATTGCAATAGGCAATGCGAGTCCAACAATTTTTTTCAGTAGTGCAGATTATTCTCACAACAGCAGCAAAGTACTCTGCCCTTGGTGGCTGCATCTTACAAAGTCATGGCAGATGAAAACTAGCAAAATGAATTCATGTCTGATGGGTTGTTTTTGCCACGACAGCTGTGCTTTGGTGGTGGGCAAGCCAAGGAAGTTAAGTTTGGCTCCTGCAGAGTGTTTGGCTCCGAATTAGCTCTATACCCATACATGTGAATGAGCCAAGCCAGTAGGAATATTTTGGCATTACCTTCTGGCTGTCAAAGTGACCTTATATATCACTTCACACATTCTCCTTTTTGTATGTGTATAATCAGTTCCAATGGATTGACCAATGTTTTGGCATGGGTTTGCCTTGGCTCTGGCTTCAAATTTTCTGGCCTGTTTATACAAGTTGCATCCAGCATGCCTGTGAAATTCATTAACAAATATTTAAGAATAACTGATATACATTCTTATGTTCTAGAAAATGGGGAAAGGGATAAATCTGAAGCAAGGATATTTAAAATAAAATAATGAAATTGACATTATGATAACATCAACTATTTTCTGTACATCAAAGGTCAATGCAATACTTAAAATTGTTCTACTTGCTCAGCTTATATGTTATGCATGTCAAATGTCTAAGGGTTTATATGTACTCATATACATACATGTATTTATAAGTAGAAGGTATATATGACTGTTTATCAAATTATTATGTAAGAATGAGGAAAAAAAATCTGTGGCAATAAGTTCTCATCAAAGAAACAATGGAGTATAATAGCTTTTGTTGCCAACACTGGAGGAGGATGCTTCAATGCGATACCGTTGGATACAACGTTCTTTACTCAGAAATTGTAAGCTACAGTTTTAGAGCATGTTGAGTTACATAAATGATGTATTTTCACAGAGTAGTGTCATCAATAACATCTCCTAGTGTTAAATTAGTCTGGTGAACAATTGTTGTGAAGTTAGACATATATACAACATTGATTGGACATAGAGTAGTAAAAGGAAGATCTTCATGAGTTCCAAGATTTACAACTGTGCTATTATAGTTAGTGGGATGAGCAATATTTTTCATGTGTCTCATAAATTGGTAAATACTCTTAAATATTTTTAAATTTCTGAGGAACTCCTGTTATCAGAGATTGCAAGGACACAAATAGTTACAAAGTGTAGTTGACATAGTCCTATGATGGTAGTATAACTATGGCACAAAATAACTTCATTTCTTTCCTTCTTTGCATTGTAGTAGCAGTTATAAACCACAGAGAAGAAATGCACTTCACCATGTTAAGCACAATATATAAAGATTAAAAAAACAAAATCCTTATGCCAAATAATGCCATCCAAATAATGAAAAGTAATCAATTATCCCTCAGAAAGCTGTGTATTCATTGCATTTGGTGTTTCATCTGAAGGTCTTATTCAGAGAAGAATATGAAAAAAATGAAAACTAAATATGGAAACTCATGAAGAACCATTACTCTAAAAAATTTCTTCCTCTATTAAAATATATAAAATATGTTTCATGTTGATGACAGGAAAATAATAGTCTACACAAATAAAATAAACAGAAAGAAGCTTCGTGTTATTGTGAAGTATGCCTTAACTGAGGTTTGAAGGAAACACCTCTTGAGTTCAAATTCTGAGACCATTTAGTGTCTCTTCCCTCTGCTGAATTGTGATGAGGACACAAAGCAGGGGTTAGATTGAGGTCACCAATTGATTTCACTTAGGATAATTCACTGTCAAATAGTGATAACCTTCACTGTGACCTTTAGATGGACTGAAACCAATAAGCTAATCACGGAATCCCGGAATATTCAGAGTTGGAAGGGACCTCCAGAGATCATCTAGTCGAATTCCCCTGCTTAAAGCAGGATCCCCTAGAGCACATCATTCAGGACTGCATCCAGGCGAGTCTTGAAAATCTCCAGAGAAGGAGACTCCACAACCTCTCTGGGCAGCCTGTTCCAGTGCTCTGTCACCCTCACTGAAAAAAACTTCTTCCTCATATTTAAGTGGATAAAAAATAAAATGAAGAACATGTTCTTTCTCACTGTCTTGAGTGCAAAAGAATGAAAATAACTTAAAAGTAAAAAACCCCCCACTTTTTAAATGACTTAGAATTCTGAGAATGAGCTTTCATTGTTTCAACTGGTGTAGCTTATTAGCTGCTTCAACTCAAATTCATCTTGGCAAGGGTACAGCTTAAGCAGAGCGAAGGACATATCTGCAGTGGAATTCAGACCTTAGATACCTAAGCCAGTTGTGGAAATTAAGATAAGATGGCTCAAAGTTCAAATTAACCCTGTATGTATTATTAAAAAAAGAGCTCAAAAAAACTATTTACAGTACTGTTCTCTTTGAGACTTGTGACATTCATTTAAGCTAATGAGTACCTCATAAACTGAGACAAATGAATAATCCACTCATTCTGTTCACTGAAAATTTTTCCATTTTATGCATTTAATATAGTTTTTTGTACAAGCACATAAGTATTTTTTATATATGAAGAAAAGAAGAAGAAAAACAGCTTTTTTGGTTTTAAATCCTCCATGCACTGATCTTACAGTTTCGCACGCAAAAAGATTATGCTTAGGAATAATGAAAGTGGAAGGTTGGGGGATTTTTTGTGCAAAATCTGTTCCTACATGTTAGGGAGTGATACACTTGGGGATTCAGGCAGAGATCGCCACTCTGGATAGCAACAGTTCCAGACTGGTAGATATGTCTGCTGTAGTTCCCTGTGTATATATGAAAGGACAGGAAGCATAGTGGTGATTAATGAGGATATATTGGATAGTGTAGGATCTGAGCATGATGAAAATGACATGGCATAAGGGGTGGAGATTGTACTAGATCTGGCTAGGGTGAATTTTCTTCACAGCAGCCCATACGGTGCTGTGTTTTTGATCTGTGACTAAAAGTGTTGATAACACACCAGTGTGTTTGGTGCAATATCTGTTTCTCACTCTGCCCCTTCAGGGGGTAGGCTGAAGGTGGGCAAGAGACTGGGAGGGTGTGGGAGTTTGGCTTGTGAGTAATGGACATGGAGTGTTAGAGCAGGTGCACGAACAGGCTACTGGGCAGGCGCTAGTGGCCAAGATTAGGCCTCAAGGACGTACTGTCCTTGAAGAGTAGTACAAGGAACTAAGTTACGTAAGATAAGGAACTAACACTTAGGCAAGGCAGAGAATATGATAATTAGAAGCTGAAGCATAGGTTAAAAGTTAATGATTGATGTAGAAGTGGTCTAATGAAAACCTAAGAAAAAGATAATAAGATATGCTTAGTCGTGATGATTTGACAAAAGAATGATATATAAGTGAATGTATCTGCGCAATAAAACGAGCTTTCTGGATAACTCACATTGAGTCGTTCCTGATTTCTCCAAGTCCCGTCTCCGCAGGAGGGGACACAGCTGGGACAGCTGACCTGAGTTGACCATAGGGATACTCTATATCCTGTGATGATGTGCTCAACGATAAAACCTCAGGGAAAGGAAGGGGAGGGGGGAACATCCGTGTTTATGGTGTTAATTTTCCCAAGTAACCATTATACATGCTGAAGCCCTAATTTCCAGAAAGTGGCTAAACATCTGCCTGCTGACAGGAAGTGGCGAATAAAGGCTGTGGGAGTTTGGCTTGTGAGTAACGGACATGGAGTGTTAGAGCAGGTGCACGAACAGGCTACTATGCAGGCGCTAGCAGCCAAGATTAGGCCTCAAGGACATACTGTCCTTGCAGAGTAGTACAAGAAACTAAGTTACATAAGATAGGGAACTAACAGGCAAGGCGGAGAATATGATAATTAGAGGCTGAAGCATAGGTTAAAAGTTAATGATTGATGTAGAAGTGGTCTAATGAAAACCTAAGAAAAAGATAATAAGATATGCTTAGTCGTGGTGATTTGACAGAAGAATGATATATAAGTAAATGTATCTGCGCAATAAATCGAGTTCTGCCGACCTCATATGAGAGTGCAGTCTCCCTCCGTCGATTCCTACAAAGTGGTGACCCCGACGTGTCGGCGTGAAACTACCGAGGAATAAAAATACGGAGTAAAGATCCCAGGTCCCGACTCGCGAATAAGGACGATCAAAGCACCTCGTCGCAGGCGACTACGGTGCCGGATCCCACGGGTGAAATTACACAGTGGCTGGAAGATAACGGTGGGAGCGAAAGGTGAGCAATTGCTGTCGCTAACCACTGGTAATCAAGGTTGTGTAGATTCATACTTTAACTATGCAAAGACAGGCGGCATTGACGCTGCTAACTCAGTTTTTGAAGCAGAGGGGGGTTAAGGAGAAGGAGATAGATTTCAAAAAAGAGTAGCCGGCTTTAATAACTTACGGCATATCTAAAGGAAGGTTTGTGTAGATTCAAATTGTGCAGAGGCAAAAGTAATCAAGGTTTGTGTAGAGGCAAAAAGATTAAGGGAGAGTCGAGTGGAATTTATATGGTGCAGAGGCTTTTTAAAAAAAAAAAAAAAAAAAAAAAAAGAGCTAGATTTTAAAAAGGAGTTGCCAGGGCTAATAACCTATGTGATAAGCAAGGGTTGTTTTGTTAGTCCTAACACGATACATGAACTTGCAGAATGGCGAAAATTAGGGGATATAATTTGGGATGCCGTATTAGATGATGACAAGACAGCGAAAAAGTTAGGGAAACATTGGAGAATTGTTCATAATGCTCTGTTACAACATTCCGTAGAGTTGCGTGCGGCTAAATTAGCTCATGAGGCTACTGCCAAAAATCAATTATACTTACACGATACGGGCATAGAGTGCAATCCACCTAGCTACAGATCATTCACCATGTCTACGGCTGCCATAGAAGCACCTATCCCCTCAGCTCCACCAGAGGAGGAATTGCCTCCTCCGCCTGAGGATTGGGCAACGAGTTCAGAGCCGGTCCCACCGCCCGTGGGGAAGGTTTCTGACTCAAAAGCCCCAAATGAGACCGAAAGTAGCCGAGAAAAACTACGCTGTCAGCTACAGGAATGTGTGCTGGGGTGGAAAAAGCTCGCGGCAGATAGACTGCAAGAGGGTGATAGTGGAGCTGTGGAAGCACTCTCAGAAGTTTTTCCTGTTGT
The DNA here is from genome assembly GCA_028020825.1 of Podargus strigoides. NCBI lineage: Eukaryota > Metazoa > Chordata > Aves > Caprimulgiformes > Podargidae > Podargus > Podargus strigoides. The sequence continues at coordinate 29,922,509 of CM051662.1, read as the reverse complement.
TTTTACACCCTTGGATAATGATAATATTCAAGTCACCTTATCCCCCTTAGATTGGAAATTATTGACACAGTTAACAGCAACAGTAGCAGAGAGTCAATTTAGTAATCAGTTACGTGAAGCTGTGCGGCAGGGGCAAGAAAATACAGTGCAGGCTATGGCAGCGCTTGCCCCCCTGTCGTCCTCTCCGTCTTCCAACGACCGTAACGCCACTATAATTTGCTACCGCTGTGGAAATACGGGACATACACGCAGAGAATGCAGGACAAGAAGCGTATGATAAAAAGACTTTGGGCTCCCTATATGCTTGGGGGTATGCCAAAGGACACTTTAAAGACCCTAATACGTTGTTTGATGTAACGGAGTGGAGAAAGTGTGGGAACTCTCTGCGGGACTATGTTATTGACGGTGATAAAACGGCGAAAAAATTGCAAAAACCGCGCGGGAGGTAAACAATTCAGCAGCGGCTGGAGCGGCGGCCGTGCCTGGCGCAGCGGAGCGGCACGATCGGCATTCCAGCCCCCCCCCTCTCCCCCGCCCCTCTCCCCCGCGAGCGCTGCGGCAGCAGCCGGAACAGCTGCAGCTTCAGGGGCCCCGACCGAATGCCTGTTCCGTCCCCCCCACCTATTCCAGCGGCGAGAGAGAAGTGTCTGGGACAGAAGAAGAGGCAATGGACACAGACGAACGATGGCCCGTTCCACCGCCGCCCTCCCCCCCACCGCCTGAACCAAACGTTCCTGAAACATCTGACCCACCTCACCTGAGTGCGAGATTTCAAAAGGAGCGTGGTTGGGGGGTGGGCAGGCTGGGACAAGAAATGGAAAGGGGGCCGGGGGGGAGAGGGAGTGTGGCTGTGGTTTGGTCTGACTCAGATTGGGACTGGACTGTAGGTAAAATATCTCAAAATAATTTGAAAAAAAAAAAAAAAAAGAAAAAAAAAGAAAAAAAAAAAAAAAGGAAAAAAGGAAAAATAGTTGTGCATGAGCTGCGAGAAGCATTACTCATGTCTTTAGGTGATAGTTGTGCATGAGCTGCGAGAAGCATTACTCATGTCTTTAGGTGTTGAAAATTCTAACCCAACCTGCAAGCGTATTTTACAGAGTCTGCCTAAAAACTCCAGTATTGCTGAAATGATGGATGCTTGTTCCGGGGTAGGAACACCTGAAGAGCATGCTGGTTTCATGGCCTCAGCTTTTGCTGCGGCTATCCGGCCCTTGGTACAACAAGGTAACGGTAATCGAGGCCCAAAATGTTGCAGCTGTGGAAAATCTGGTCACATTAAGGTACAATGTAAAGCTCCAAAAAAAAAAAAAAAAAAAAAAAAAAAACAAACACAGGAGAAGGCTTTGATGGTGTCTGTAATTGCTGTCAGAGCTATGGGTACCGTGCTAGTGAATGTCACTCCAAAAGGAGAAAGAATAGGATTGCCACCTGCAGATAGATTAAATAAGGCTATATATGTATTGAACGACATATGGATAGTTCCCATGGTCCTTTAAAAGGAGGGGATGACTTTGCCTTTTGGCTTTCCTCCAAGGTGCGATCAGCCTTGTGGGGGGAGCCCTTGGGTAAACAAGCCCCAGGTGCCCCACATTGGATAAATGACTGCCAGGTGTCCTGCTTTGGGGACAGGGCCTGAGTCCATTTGTGGAAAGAGTGGAGTGTCTGTCTGTGAGGTGGACGCACTTTGCAGAGTTTTCCTGTTGGGGAAGGACCTCCTGACTCTCCCTGCAACTGGGCCCTGGTCACGTTTGACATTTGCAAATGGGGCTTCATGGGAAAACAATATGGGACTACTTCTACATGATCAGTCTATTAACTTGGTTGTCTCCATCTCTTCTGTGGGTGACTTTGTTTCTTTGTTAATTCCACCTATTATTGAATTCCACCTGTTATTGGTCACTATTGTATTAATGATTGTACTTTGTGTTTTCAAAAAGGCAACAAGCATGATTACATATACCATGAAGAACGTATGGCTGGCTCAAGAAGAAAAAGGGGGAATTGTAGGAATGTATTTAAAAGAAAATGACCATATAGTGAGCCAGCCATGCGGGATGCTGGCCTAGGCAGGTAGCCACATTCTGGAAGCTGCTTCAAAGGAAGAAAAAATAAGAAAGAGCAATGACTGCTTCACTAGGGAATGCAGGAGTGAACAGATGGGAGTGACCAATTGGACATTGTGTGAGAAGAACTTAAGAACCAACGGGAACTGAACTGAGCTGCATGTTTGCCTTGTACTAGAGACTTTTAACCAATTAAATAATGCGTGACCGCGTGTAGGGAAAGAAAAATTTGTAAAAAGGGACAGACAGAATTAATAGAAGATTTAGATAGCGTTGGGCATGCTGTGTTGCAAAATAGAGCTGCTGTTGATTCTTTGCTTTTAGCACAAGGCCATGGATGTGAAGATTTTGAAGGGATGTGCTGCTTCAATCTAAGCAATCGTGGGGAATCAATTCACCAACAACTGCAGTGGCTTAAAGAACACACTTAAAGATTCAAAAGGAGACAAGCTAGTTTGATTCATGGTTACAAAAAATATTTGGCAGTCTGTCCCCATGGTTACTTGGTTTGATCAAAGAAGGCATTCGCTGGGTAATCATAATTGTCTTGTTGTTAATTGGGCTAGGAATAGTATGGAAGCTAATAACAAAACTAGTCACTAGTCTAATGCATAAAGTTCTGTTCGTGCAAAAGAAAAAAGGGGGAATTGTGGGAGTTTGGCTTGTGAGTAACGGACATGGAGTGTTAGAGCAGGTGCACGAACAGGCTACTGTGCAGGCGCTAGCAGCCAAGATTAGGCCTCAAGGACGTACTGTCCTTGCAGAGTAGTACAAGAAACTAAGTTACATAAGATAGGGAACTAACAGGCAAGGCGGAGAATATGATAATTAGAGGCTGAAGCATAGGTTAAAAGTTAATGATTGATGTAGAAGTGGTCTAATGAAAACCTAAGAAAAAGATAATAAGATATGCTTAATCGTGGTGATTTGACAGAAGAATGATATATAAGTAAATGTATCTGCGCAATAAATCGAGTTCTGCCGACCTCATATGAGAGTGCAGTCTCCCTCCGTCGATTCCTACAAAAGGCCTTATTTTGCTTTGCTTGCACACGCAGCTTTGTTTCACCTATTACATTGTCTTTATCTTGGTCCATGAGTTCTTCTCACTTTTGCTCTCCTCCATACTTCTGGTGGAGGAATAGATGTGTGGCTGTGTGGTGGTTAGGTACTGGCCATTTTTCTCCAGCACCTTTCTCCCTTGACTATGGTAGTCTTGTATGGCCATTATTTAGTCTACAGGCTAAGATTAGACTCAGAAAACTTGAGTAAGGTGAAGATTTGTCATCTCTTTTAAGATAGGCTTTTCTCTGCAGTCAGCGAAGAGAGATGAGCACTTTGAAAGACTGATTTACCCTCTCATTAAAGAGGTACGTAACATAGGTAGAAAGAAATGTACTCTAGAGGTACCTCTTTTTCATTGACCATGGAGACAATGTAGAGACTTAAATTAGAGTATGCTTCTAACATGTAAACTGGAGGACATGAACCCAAGAGTGAGTGCACAATAAGGCTCAGTTCCTCCAGAAGATTTAGACCCTAATTATCAGTGAAGTTAGACAAGCACCTGAATAATTTTGAGGATTCAAGTTGAAGCCAATTTTTTTTCTGTTTCCAAGGTTACTAAACAGTTCTTTCACCCAAGATTCATGTTTTCTGTCCACACACAGACCTACTGTGAGAGTACATTCATGTAAGAGTGAACACTTACAAAGTTTTAAACTTTTTCTTCAATTCTGTGTAATAACTGGGATTTTCACCTTGTGAAACTGTAGATCCCAGTTACATGAAGTGAATCTTCCTGCTTTTCTATAAAGTTTGTCTTTCAAACAGCCTTAACCTTCCACACCCAAAAAAAAACCAAACAAGGATTTATGTAATTTTAATGTAATATGCTTATCCTTTTGTGCACGATTTCTAAAGCTGCCCAATTATACTGTGGCAAACTCTGAGGAGCAACATACTTAATGCAAAAAAAAGTTTAATGGATTGAGCAGCAGATGATTAAGTTATACAGATTAACTAATCAAGCTGGAACAAAGTGCTGTCAGAAATTCAGTGAGAATGAATGAGTACCCAAACCGGTTGGTAAAGAGAGCATTAAGAAATACTTTCATCCTAAAAATTAAGGATGGAGAGAAAATGCTAAATCTTGGTCTCTCTGAACTCATCAGGAAAGCTTGCTCTTACTTATATTAATGAGACAGATTTTTATCATCACACCAAAATCAGATGTGACTTATTTATTGCTGTAAATTTTACATTGGTAAATTGATGTCACTGAATGCAAATTTGTGATGATTACAAAATAACAGGTGAAAGAGGTAAGTTTTAGCAGGAAAACAAAAACAAAGGATGTGTAAAAGGTTACAGCAAGATTTCTAGATGCTTTGGAGATACTCTAAATAAATTAAATTTGTCCTAGTATACACAAAGAACTGCCCAAGAGCTTCCAAGAAAGATGTATGAAATCTCAAAATACTATGTAAGGACAAATGTTTAACCATTTTTGAGTTAAAAAAATAAATGGAAAATTATTGACCAGTGTTTTGCCAATTAGTAGGCCCAGTAAAAAGGACACAGCCAGCAGCAGACCAACAATCCAGTACGTAGGTTCTATTTCACGTAAAGGGGTCAGTATATAGAGGATCGCTGGGGGTACAAACAAGTCAGATAGATCACCATTGTATGTACCATTTCCATTTGATAATACTGGATTCCTGAGCATGCCCTATTCAGTGGGTCTTTGGGGAGCTTTTAACCCAGTGCATAATAGGGATTTCAGGGTGCAGAGCCACTTTGTGGCCTATCGTAAGCTGTTCAGTTTCTACCAAGGCCCAATAGCAGGCTAACAGTTGCTTCTCAAAGGGCGTGTAGTTGTTCCTTGCCTCTGGCAACTTTCTTCCCCAAAATCCCAAGGGGACTTTTCTCCTCCCTTGTTTTTGCCAGAGGCTCCAATTAGCATATGACCCATTTACAGATACGTTCAGTTCCACTTCACCTTCCTGCATGGGCCATAAGTCTAAAGCCCTTTGAATAGCCTCTTTAGCCAACTCAAAGGCAGCCTGCTGCTCATTCCCCCATTCAAATTCATATTTCTTTCTGGTCACCCTGTATAATGGGGCCAAAATCTGTCCCAAATGGGGAATGTGTTGTCTCCAGAAACCAAACAGCCCAATAAATCTCTGTGCCTCTTTCTTATTCCGTGGTGTTGCAAAGTCAAGGATCTTCTGCCGAGCCATAGGTAGTATTTCTCGATGACCACAATGCCAATGGATTCCTAAAAATGTGATTGTCTGAGACGGCCCTTGGATTTTAGTTGGATTAATCTCCCAGCCTTTCTGCCTCATATGCACTAGGAGCACTTCGAGCATTTGTTGTACTTCAGTCTCATTGCTCCCCTGAATCAGAATGTCATCAATAAAGTGGACAATCTGCATATGAGGGGGAAGCTGTACCTCATCCAGGTGCTCAGCCACTATTCTATGACAAATAGTTGGACTATGCACCCATCCTTGAGGCAACCTGGTAAAGGTGTACTGCCGCCCTTGCCATGTGAATGCAAATTGATCCCAATGCTCTTCTGCAATTGGGATCGTAAAATATGCATTGGCTAAATCGATGACAGCATACCACGTGCCAGGGTGCCTCTGAACTCTTTCTATCAAAGTGACCATATCAGGTACAGCTGCCGCAAGAGGCGGGGTGCTCTTGTTCAATTCCCTATAATCCACAGTCATTCTCCAGGATCCATCAGCCTTCTTAACTGGCCAGATTGGACTATTCCACACGGTGGTAGTCGGTTTTGTAACTCCTGCAGCCAGTAAATCTTTGATCGTTTGAGAAATTTCTTCATGCCCACCTGGAATCCTCTACTGTTTCATGGATACGACCTTGGTCGCAGCTGGAATTTGAACGGGAGGCATCTTTATCTTTCCAACTAAAATTGCCTTATTAGTGATATAATTCCTTACTCCAAATTGATACCGACCATCAGGGAGATTCAAAGTAAGTCCCTTCAGAATATCTATTCCAATTATATACTCTGGAATCGGAACAATCATAACTGTATACTGTCGTTTCGGAAGGTGTCCAATTCTCATATTAATTTGGGTTTGTACCGCCTCGATTTGCTTGCCGCCCAGCCCTGTAATAATCACAGACTGCCCTTTGAATTTCTCAGGGTTCCCATAGATTAAGGAGGCCTCCGCTCAGGTATCTACTAAAGCTTTTACTGTCTGAGAGGACCAGTTTTTCCAGAATATCTGTAGCTCCACATGAGGTCGCCGGTCCTCCCGCGCCCAATGTACCGGAGCTTGGCCAACATTTCAGAAAGAATTATAATGCCTGGTTTCTTGTGAGGGATACAAGTCAGAGTACCGCTGCCACTCGTGGTTCCTCTCTGGAGCAACAGAGGGCCTGCCGCGAGCAGAGGCGTGGTCCTGCTGAGGTTCCAGAGGGGGTGCTGTAGGCTGAGCAGCTCCCGAATCATATGCCTGATAATTTTGCACCTTCCTACGGGGTTTCTGTAACCCTCTCTGGTTATACATCCTCCATAGTTCATCCTGTGTGGGAGGAATAGAGTACCAAGCAAGACCAGAACCCTGGACTTCCGCAGGGCCAACTTTAGCCTCCTCAATCAATTGTTAAGGGAAGTCCCATGGGACAGGGTGCTAGATGGTAAAGGGGCTCAAGATAGTTGGTCAACATTCAAGGACCACTTCTTGCAAGCTCAGGATCAGAGCGTCCCAATGGGTATGAAATCAAGTAAAGGAGCTAGGAGACCAGCATGGTTAAACAAGGAACTGCTGGGCAAACTTAGGTGGAAAAAAAGAATTTATGGATCATGGAAAGAGGGGCTGGTCACTTGGGAGGAATATAGGACAGTTGTCAGAGGATGTAGAAAGGCAATTAGGAAAGCTAAGGCCTCCTTAGAACTTAACCTTGCAAGCCAGGTCAAGGACAATAGAAAGGGCTTTTTCAAATACATAGCTAATAAAACAAACGCTAGAGGCAATATAGGCCCACTGATGAATGAGGGGGGTGCTCTAGAGACAGAGGATATAAAGAAGGCAGAGGTGCTCAATGCCTTCTTTGCCTCTGTCTTTACTCCTGCAGGCTTTCCCCAGGAGCCCCTGATCCCTGTAGCCCCAGAAGAAGTCAGGATGAAGGAGGAGTTTGCCTTGGTAGATGAGGATTGGGTTAGGGATCAGTTGAGCAATCTGGATATCCATAAATCAATGGGACCAGATGGAATGCACCCAAGGGTGCTGAGGGAGCTGGCAGAGGTCATTGCTAGGCCACTCTCCATCATCTTTGGTAAGTCATGGAGAACAGGAGAGGTGCCTGAGGACTGGAGGATAGCAAATGTCACTCCAATCTATAAGAAGGGCAAGAAGGAGGACCCGGGTAACTATAGACCGGTCAGCCTCACCTCCATCCCTGGAAAGGTGATGGAACAGCTTGTTCTTGGCACTATCTCTAGGCACATCAAGGATGAGGGGGTCATTAAGAGTAGTCAACATGGTTTTACTAAGGGTAAGTCATGTTTGACCAACCTTATTGCCTTCTATGAGGAAATAACTAGGTGGATAGATGATGGTAGAGCGGTAGATGTGGTTTATCTTGATTTCAGTAAAGCATTTGACACTGTCTCCCACAGCATCCTCGTAGATAAGCTGATAAAGTATGGGTTTGGTGATCAGGTAGTGAGGTGGATTATGAACTGGCTGAAGGGAAGAAGCCAGAGAGTTGTGGTTAATGGGACAGAGTCTAGTTGGAGGCCTGTGACTAGTGGAGTCCCTCAGGGGTCGGTACTGGGACCGGTGTTGTTTAATATCTTCATCAATGACTTGGATGAGGGTACAGAATGTATCCTCAGCAAGTTCGCTGATGACACCAAACTAGGAGGAATGGCTGACACACCAGAGGGTTGTGCTGCCATTCAACGAGACCTTGATAGGCTGGAGAGTTGGGCGGGAAAAAACTTAATGAAATTCAATAAGGGCAAGTGTAGAGTTTTGCATCTGGGGAAGAACAACCCCATGTACCAGTACAGGTTGGGGGCTGACCTGCTGGAGAGCAGTGTAGGGGAAAGGGACCTGGGGGTCCTGGTGGACAGCAGGATGACCATGAGCCAGCAATGTGCCCTTGTGGCCAAGAAGGCCAATGGCATCCTGGGGTGTATTAGAAAGGGAGTGGTTAGTAGGTCAAGAGAGGTTCTCTTTCCCCTCTATTCTGCCTTGGTGAGGCCGCATCTGGAGTATTGTGTCCAGTTCTGGGGCCCCCAGTTCAATAAGGACAGGGAACTGCTTGAGAGAGTCCAGCGTAGAGCCACAAAGATGATTAAGGGAGTGGAACATCTCCCTTATGAGGAAAGGCTGAGGGAGCTGGGTCTCTTTAGCTTGGAGAAGAGAAGACTGAGGGGTGACCTCATTAATGTTTATAAATATGTCAAGGGTGAGTGTCATGAGGATGGAGCCAGGCTCTTCTCAGTGACATCCAATGATAGGACAAGGGGCAATGGGTGTAAGCTGGAACATAGGAGGTTCCACATAAATGTGAGGAAGAATTTCTTCACAGTGAGGGTAACAGAACACTGGAACAGGCTGCCCAGAGAGGTTGTGGAGTCTCCTTCTCTGGAGACATTCAAAACCCGCCTGGACATGTTCCTGTGTGACCTGATTTAGGTGTTCCTGCTCTGGCAGGGGGATTGGACTAGATGATCTTTTGAGGTCCCTTCCAATCCCTAACATTCTGTGATTCTGTGATTCTGTAATCCTAGTGAGAGGTACACCATCTTTTAGCAAACTTTTAAACATTTGTCCTCGAGACATCCTATATTCGGTAGTTTTACGGCGTCGGGTGTCTCGATTCCCTGTACTCTCCCAGGGGCCCCGTTGACGTCGGAATTCTCGATACCCCTGACGCTCCCGGGGGCCCCAGTCTCCAAGGTCACCCAGCTGCTGCATTTTCTCAATTACATCTCTAATGGGATTCCCTGTTTCACTAAGTAGGAGAGTCACAAGAACATTCTTATATGCTGGTGGAGCAGTTTTAATGACCGCATTTCTCATGGGCACAGACAATCTAAGCTGCATTAATACCTCAGCATGTCCCACATGAATGGCCAGTTTCATGCCTTCTTCCTTTACCCGTTGTATACCATCCCGCAGAGTATACTACGGTCGGTCAGAGCCTGGCCAGCTATTCTCCAGGGGGTATTTTGCCTTGCACCCTGCAGCAGCTACAGCCAATAGATTGGTAGTCTGATCATTATTTCGAAATGCATCCTGCACAAGAGGGTCAAAACTCAGTGTCACAAACTTTTTACAGTCCAAGTTGTCCAGGCTAATCCCTGATGCTCCCTGATCATACAAACGTACCATCCAAGCAAGCAGGGGCTCTCCTGGCCTCTGACTAAATCGTGCAAGGAAATCATTAATTTCTTGCTGTGTAAAATCCTCCATTGTGGGTTTGTTCACCGGCGGCTGGTTTTCGGAAAATTCTATCTTTCACCTGATGACTGGTCTCGCATCTGCAGAGTCATCTGAGGCACCAGCCCCATTGGACTCCGCAGGGTACCAAATATCATCATCCGAGTCATCAGGATTACAGTGCACATCCACCTCTACAACTTCTGAGTGGACCTTCTTATGACTAGCGTGCCCCCTTCTCTTCCCACGTTTACACTGGGCAACTTGCACTGTAGCCTTCTCAGGCACAGCTTGGCAATTGTCCAGCTTGTCAGTAAGGAGCTTATTTAAGGTTTCTAGAGTCATAATCTGATCTCGCATGTGGGAACATTCTACCAGTAACTGTTCTTTCTGCTGGTGCTGTTTCTTATACGCTGTTAACAAAACCCATCCCCGTCTCCCGAAGGTTACAGCATCCCGTGCCTTATTGGAGAACTTTTGAATAGTTTCCAATACATCCTGTGGTTCAGCCTCTGCCAACCGTTTCTCCCACTGTTCACATGGCCCCCCAAATTTAACCCATTCAAGAGCCAGCGAACTGTACACAGGATCTTCCCAACCGGGAACATCAGACGGGGCCATCCTCGTCGCCAGTTTTGTTTTGCCAATTAGTAGGCCCAGTACAAAAGACACAGCCAGCAGCAGACCAACAATCCAGTACGTAGGTTCTATTTCATGTAAAGGGGTCAGTATATAGAGGATCGCTGGGGGTACAAACAAGTCAGATAGATCACAAATAACAGACATCAACCCCAGCGACCCCAGGAATGACACAGTATCGCCCATAATAGATGGAACAAACAGAGACATGAGATAACCCACAGAGAAAATGGGAGACAACCAGGAGAACAAGGCAGTTACATATGACAGAAGTAACCCCATGTTGCCTCCCCACAAAGCCCGCGTTTGTATGTGCCAGACCTGACTGCGATCCAGTTGCATGCATGTGTGGTCAGGAGGTCCTTCCCCAACAGGAAAACTCTGTGAAGTGTGTTTACTCCACAGACAGACTCTCCAACCCTTCCTGCAAGTGGGCCCAGCTTTTATCCCCAAACAGGACACCTGGCACTCGTTATCAAAATGCAGGGCACCTGGGGCTTGTTTACCTGAGGGCTCTCCTTGCAAGGCCAGCCGCACCCTGGAGGAAAGCCAAAAGGTAAACTCATCCCCTCCTCTTAAAGGGCTGTGGGAACCACCCATATGTCAACCTTAATTCAGGGCTGGGGGTTCAGACCCCAGCACTTCAACCAGTCAGTTCTACCTCAATTTGCCACATTAATCCATCTATTTTTAAGGTAAAGACCTTATGAAAACATACAGAGAAATAATTGTCAGCATCAGTTTTCCAGGAATAACTATTTCATATCAATCTAATTTCTCTTTACGATAAGCAACAGCGAGGAAGAATAAAGAAGATGCAGAAGAAATTGTACATGTAACTTGACCTAGGAAGACTTCCTTTGCTCTGATGATGAACTGATTAAAAGAAAGAATATACTACATTCTTCATGCCCAGCCACTAAGTTTAAAATGAAGCAGGGGAGATCTAACAGATACTAAGGAAAACTTTCTCATGGTAAAAGCAATTGAACATTGAAAGAGGTTTGTGGCAGCTGTGCAACCTCCACTATTGTTTTTAACATTTTTGTTAGGTTGGATATAGGTATATTTGTTTCCTCATTTAGGAAAATGGATCGTACTGGGAAATAATCCAACTGGCTATACCTATGTTGGTAAACTAAACAAGACCACAGTTGGATAAGATCACAAACTTATGGTCTTGTGAGCTACACTTTTCTAACAGGTACAAAGAAACAGAAGATCCTAATTTTATTTATCTCTATGAACAGATCTATTATGTAGGATATTATGGCTTTGTGAAAACACCAGATAAAAGACAACTGTTACACAAGCACTTCTATTAACTTTAACAGGAATGTCTGTCCATCTGTCTAATCTTATGAATCAGGAATTAATAAATCATGTAAAGGAAAGTTAAGGTAATGAAAAAACTCTGCAGAATTTTTAAGGACAGAAATCAACCCTTACACTAGAGATTTTAGTAGAACTAGTGCACACTTTGTCCTGATGCATCTTAAGTACTGCAGTTTCAGTTCTTACATACCTTCATGGTTTTCTTTTATGAGTGTTTTCTATACTGAAATGGTTTTCCATCTTTCTGATTAAATATGATGTACAAGTGACCACATTTTTCAGAGTGACAATGTAACAAAATAATTTCAGTGATGGCACAAAGTGGTTCTTCACTGATTTGTCAGTCAAACCTCAGATCATTAAGTTACTCTATAAGCCTTCTGCAGATCTGACCATTTTTATTACAGTATAATAATAAATACGTCAGAAAATTTAAGGTTGAGGAAAGCTGTACTATCTTAAAATATCTCTAAATGATCCATCACAACTTGTTTTTCCTTCTTCCGTTACCAAATGTAGATATGTAGAATTTGGAAATGCAGACAAAAACTACCTCAGAGGAGAAAGGCAATAGGTAACAGGAAAGTAATTCAGAGGTATGGAAGAATAATAAGTGCAAGTAATGAGTTTTCTATATCACCACAAAACTATTTCCATAGTGGACCAAAATATGTATTAACATAGCACTATGTTTTTTTACCCAATGCACAAACTTATTTGATATTTATAGCATATTTCTAAAATAACATGATTCACACAGGGCTCTTGAATGTAGTTTAACACAGTTGATTACTGGAACTTTATCTAACTTTCCCTTATGTCAGTGAAAAATCTGCCTTTGAGATGAGTGAAGATAATAGCTTTACTGAAAGTGATCAAGTTTACGATTGACTCCCATGATAGCGACTTCCATGTTATTGACTTCCATGTTAGTGACTCGTTTTGGAGGTCATCTCCAAACATATTGAAGAACAGAAAGTTATTGGGAGTGGTCAACATGGATTTACCAAGGGTAAATCATGCTTGACCAATCTGCTAGCCTCCTGTGATGTCATAACCAGTTGGCTGGATGAGGGGAGAGCAGCAGATGTCATCTACCTCGACTTCTGCAAGGCTTTTGACACTGTCTCCCATAACATCCACATTAGGAAACTCAGGATGTATGGGTTAGACGAGGGGAGAGTGAGGTGGATCGAGAGCTGGCTGTGTGACAGATCACAGAGGATTGTGATCAATGGAGCAGAGTCAAGTTGGAGGCCTGTAACCAGTGGTGTCCCCCAGGGGTCAATACTCGGTCTGGTCTTGTTCAACATATTCATCAATGACCTGGACGAGGGGACAGAGTGAATCCTCAGCAAGTTCTCTGATGATACCAAGTTGGGAGGGGTGGCTGACATGCCAGAGGGCTGTGCTGCCATCCAGGGGGACCTGGACAGGCTGGAGAGCTGGGCAGAGAAGAACCTTATGAGGTTCAGTAAGGGCAAGTGCAGGGTGCTGCACCTGGGGAAGAAGAATGCCAGGCACCAGTATAGGTTAGGGGGGACCTCCTGGAAAGCAGTTCTGAGGAGAAGGATCTGGGAGTCCTGGTAGATAGTAAATTATCCATGAGCCGGCAATGTGCCCTTGCCGCCAAGAAAGCCAATGCCACCCTGGGCTGCATAGGGCAGTGTGTGGCCAGTAGGTCGAGGGAGGTCATTCTCCCCCTCTACTCTGCCCTGGTGAGGCCGCAACTGGAATACTGCATCCAGTTCTGGGCTCCCCAGTTGAAGAGAGACAGGGACCTACTGGAGAGAGTCCAGAGGAGGGCTATGAGGATGACTGGGGGATTGGAGCATCTCCCCTATGAGGAAAGGCTGAGAGAGCTGGGACTCTTTGGCCTGGAGAAGAGAAGGCTGAGGGGTGATTTAATTAATGTTTATAAATACCTAAAGGGTGGGTTGAGGGAGGATGGAGCCAGACTCTTTTCAGTGGTTCCCGGTGACAGGACTAGGGGTAATGGGTACAAGCTGGAACACAGGAGGTTCCATTTAAATATGAGGAAGAACTTTTTTTCAGTGAGGGTGCCAGAGAACTGGAACAGGCTGCCCAGAGAGGTTGTGGAGTCTCCTTCTCTGAAGATTTTCAAGACTCGCCTGGATGCAGTCCTGAATGATGTGCTCTAGGGGACCCTGCTCTTAAGCAGGGGTGTGGGAGTTTGGCTTGTGAGTAATGGACATGGAGTGTTAGAGCAGGTGCACGAACAGGCTACTGTGCAGGCGCTAGCGGCCAAGATTAGGCCTCAAGGACGTACTGTCCTTGAAGAGTAGTACAAGAAACTAAGTTATATAAGATAGGGAACTAACACTTAGGCAAGGCGGAGAATATGATAATTGGAAGCTGAAGCATAGGTTAAAAGTTAATGATTGATGTAGAAGTGGTCTAATGAAAACCTAAGAAAAAGATAATAAGATATGCTTAGTCGTGATGATTTGACAAAAGAATGATATATAAGTGAATGTATCTGCGCAATAAAACGAGCTTTCCGGATAACTCACATTGAGTCGTTCCTGATTTCTCCATGTCCCGTCTCCGCAAGTGGCGCCCGAACAGGGACCCGAGGAATGAGCAGGACTCACGCTCGGGGAAGCTAAGAAAAGCTCGCCTCTGCAAAGAGTAGGAGCTCGGCGGAGAGAAGGACGAGAGCGACAGCAGGCTACCATTATGGGAAGCTGGACAGGCTACCGTAGTGGGAAGCTGGACAGGCTACTGTTAATGGGAAGCTGGACAGGCTACCATCAAGGGAAGCTGGAGTGAAAACCCGGGTAAGAAAAATGGAAAAAGAAGTAACACTGTCGCTATTGTTATGCTTTTTAGAAAAGCGAGGATTGGACATAAGTAAAAAGACTTTGGGCTCCCTATATGCTTGGGGGTATGCCAAAGGACACTTTAAAGACCCTAATACGTTGTTTGATGTAACGGAGTGGAGAAAGTGTGGGGACTCTCTGTGGGACAATGTTATTGACGGTGATAAAACGGCGAAAAAATTGCAAAAACCGTGGCGGGAGGTAAACAATGCCCCCCGGGCGCCGCGGCAGCGGCTGGAGCGGCGGCCGGCGGCGGGGCCGTGCCTAGCGCAGCGGAGAGGCGCGATCGGCATTCCACCCCCCCACTCTCCCACGCCCCCCACCCCCTCCCCCCCGCGCGCGCTGTGGCAGCAGCCGGAACGTTCGCGGCTTCAAGGCCCTCGCCACCGGAAGCGTTTCCTGTCGGAATCAGTGTTGGACCGAATGCCTGTTCCGTCCCCCGCACCTATTCCAGCGGCGAGAGAGAGGTGTCTGGGACAGAAGAAGAGACAATGGACACAGACGAACAATGGCCCGTTCCGCGGCGCCCTCCCCCCCCACCGCCTGAACCAAACGTTCCTGAAACATCTGACCTACCACCTGAACCACCTCACCTGAGTGCAAGATTTCAAAAAGGAGCGTGGTTGGGGGGTGGGTAGGCTGGGACAAGAAATGGAAAGGGGGCCGGGGTAAAGAGAAAATGTCACTATGATTTAGTCTGACTCAGATTAAGACTAAACTGTAGGTAAAATATCTCAAAATTACTCAAAAAAAAAAAAAAAAAAGGGAAAAATAGTTGTGCATAAGCTGCTTTTTGTGGGGAGAATTAACAGTAGTTGCAAACATAATTTTTCAGACCTTCTGGAATAAACATTTAAGCAAGCAACAATGTTAAGATAAAAACATCACAGTACCTGTAATACTATTTAGCAGCAGAGCAGTTTTTATGAAGCAATCACAGTAAAACAGGGTGCAAATGAGCCATATATGCAATTTCTCAATCGGTTGCAAAATGCACTTGATAGGGCACCTTTGATCCTGCACGAGAAGAGACTCATGTCTTTAGGTGTTGAAAATTCTAACCCAACCTGCAAGCGTATTTTACAGAGTCTGCCTAGAAACTCCAGTATTGCTGAAATGATGGATGCTTGTTCCGGGGTAGGAACACCTGAAGAGCATGCTGGTTTCATGGCCTCAGCTTTTGCTGCGGCTATCCGGCCCTTGGTAACGACATATGGATAGTTCCCATGGTCCTTTAAAAGGAGGGGATGATATATATGATATATGATATAATGATATATAAGTGAATGTATCTGCGCAATAAAACGAGCTTTCCGGATAACTCACATCGAGTCGTTCCTGATTTCTCCAGTCCCGTCTCCGCACAGGGGAGTTGGACTAGATGATCTCTGGAGGTCCCTTCCAACTCTGAATATTCCAGGATTCCGGGATTCCATGTTTTAGTTTCAAGAAGTGATAGAACTGTCAGATGTTACAGTGATTCCTTATCTCATATTACTCTTAAATCATATGAAGGGCATATAAATTTCCCATCAAATAAAAAGTTTTTCATTTTAGAAGACTGATCTAAAATATCCATCATCATGCTTTGTAATCAGAATGTTCATGTTCTTCCTTGCCATAATTCCACTGCAATAAAATTAAACCTAGAGACAAATTTAGTCAATGTAGTAAAAAATCTGCATTTATTTGATTCCTAGCGTGCATAAGATATTTTTCCTGTAAGCTTTCTTATTTTTATGCCAAAAAAAGTGATTTTTGTAAATTTCATGCGCGTTAAGCCCTGACAAATGAAACTTTGCCAATGTATAATCTTTGATATGATAGATGAGACTTCTCATTTCCATCTGGATTTGTTTTTTCCCTCTCTTGTATAAATAAAAGTTATATCTGTACAATGTCTGTATTTCAGCTAAGTAATTCAGCTCCTATTGTGAAACAGAGTGTATGTTTTCTGGAGTCTTAAACATGAATTACCTGTCTTGCAAATTTCCTAATTAGTTCAACCAATTTTCTTTCTGTCTCCAGGTAACGTGAGCCAATGATCTGTATCTGATGTTGTTAACAAAATAGAGTGCTGAATAAATGTTTTAGGTCACAGTCTGTTTACAGCACTATGGAGTGCCTTATTTGTTCCCTAATTTATACATTTAAATTTCTTTATTAATTTATCAGAAAGAAAAAAAAAGGAAAAAAAAAGTAGTTATAGACCTTCATAATGATTCACATCTGTTTCAGAGTATCCCATGACCCAGCTGTCAACTTTCAAGGGAATGCTAATTTTAAATGTAAGATTCCAGTGTCAAAATAAAAAGATGTTTCTACAGCATGGTCCATAATTCTGTCTGACTATCTAACTGTCTGCATTAAAACCACAATTTTTAAAACTGCAGTGTTGTTTCACTTGTGGTGGTTTCTATTTATTTTAGTCCAAAATATTTTAATTTTTAAAAAAAAAACACAGACGAACAGAACTTGAATTTATGAATCCATCCAGTCACATTTTGGAATACAGTGCATGGCTTTGCCTCTGTAGTGCAGCTCATATTCTGCAGTGGAATATTCCCATAATAGAAGCTGTAATGTAGACTGTAATGTAGAAGCTGAGCAATCTTTGGGAGTTCAAATTGCAAGTATTTTTGTGGGATTAAGGAACTAACACAGAATACTTCTCAGGATTAAATTAATTCCTGCCCTTAACTTTAGCAGTGAAAACAATAATCACTGAAGTATCTTCTATAATCAGTGTATTTAAACAGAGTCTTCAAAATTTACCCCCATTTTAAGATCTAGGCTGCATCTTCAGTGATGTTTCAATTAGTGAAATTTCAGAGAAATTCCCCCAGTTGACTCCATTCATTGGAGTCATCCTTCCAGGGGAGGGCAAAAGTTTGCAAGGAGACACAACCAGGACAGCTGACCTAAACTAACAAAAGAGATTTTCCACACCATAAAAGTCATGATCATCAATAAAATGAGAGGGGCAAGGGAGGGATGTTCCAAAGTAGCTCAGAGACTGGCTGGGCACTGATCTGCTTGTGGCAGGTGGTGAGTGATTACTTTCGCATCACTTCTGTTTTTAAGGGTTTTTTCCCAATTATTAAACTGTCTTTATCTTGACCCATGAGTTTTTCTCACTTTTGCCTTTCTGATTCTCTGTCAGCCCTCTAAGGAAGTGAGTGAGCAACTGGGCTAGATTCAACCCACCACATAGGGAAAAGGTAACTTAAAAATTATATCAAAATGTAAATTTCATTTAAATCACAGTTGTAACATTTAATTCCACTTCTCAATTTTATATTTAAATAATTCACAGAAGCTCCATGTTGGGGGGTTTTTTAGCAAGCAATGGACATGTGAGCAATCCAACCTTCGAGCCTGACCCGGATGCTGAAGCAGGATGGGAAGTTGGGAAAGGTGTGACGGTGTAAATGCATGCTTTAAGGTCGCAAATCAATTTATGCCACGCTAGTGCTATTAGCCAATTAGTAGCTAGAAGAGTCTCGTGAAGAGTCTTGTGACTTAGCGCTCTGTCTATATAAACCGGGTTGTAACGCCATTAAAGTGCCTTTCACAAGATTTATTAAGTCTCGATGTGATTGCTTGCCATGACTTCCCGCAACTGGCGCCCGAACAGGGACCCTCAGAACCGCTGCTAGAAGCTGATGCTGTCAGCGTCAAGAAAAGCAGATGGAGAGGGTGGAAAAGCTGACCGAAATTTGTCGCTGCCCCGGCGACAGTCGTTCTGCAGTGCCCAGCAGACGGAGACGGAGCACACCAGAGGACAACGGGTCCTGTTCTGAATTCTCACTAAAAAGGTAATTGAGCGGTCGGGGAGGAGATGGGGTTTATTCTTACCAAAGTGAAGGAAACGGTAATTAAGCTCCTCCAAGATATGCTCTCTGTGAGAGGAATTTCTTATGACGCACAAGCCCTGAAGGGTCTGCTGCAGTGGGCACGGGACAGAAACTTGATATCTGGGGTGAAAACAGCGTTTGAGCTGTCTGCCTGGGAAGCCATAGGCACGAGTCTGTGGCATGAAGTTAGCAACAGAGGAAAGAGTGGCAAAGAAGCCTATAAACGTTCGATACTGTGGAAACAAATAAGAGAGACTTTGAGCATAATGAAAGGGGAACGGGCTGCTGCTGCTGCTGCACGTGCGGCTTTGACTCCCGGAGAGGAGAAAAAAGGGGGGGCCGACTCTGCACCCATGGCGGTTTCGTCTCCTTTTAATACCTTCGCGCAGAATTTCGCGATTCCAGATCCTCGGGGCTCCACCTCCCGAGTTAAACGTTCCACCCCTAACCCGCCGCCGCCCTCCCCAGACGGCCGCCGCCGCCGCCTGCGCCGCCCCCTGCTTCACCTGGCGGAGCTCTGCCAGGCAGCGCCTCGCTTCTCAGCCTGAAACCGACTGAGACGAATGCGGAAGTAACAACAAAGGTAAAAACAAAAGTGGGTGGTCCATTATGCAGATCAGGGGCGGGTACTTATCCACCGCTCCCTTTTACACCGGCCCTGTCATCCCCGCCCTCGGGTGACGATACCAGCCCCGAGGACAACCCCGACCGGCCCTCCCCATCAGTGGACGAATGCATGAGAGATGTGATGGCACGCCTCAGCGAGCTGGAATTACATCATCACACCCTAGTTGAAAAAACAGCGGTTGCTGCTTCACTGGACAGATCTAAACCTTTCAACCCCTTCACGCCAGGAGGCGTTTCCCCACAAGCTTCAGCTCTGCAACCTCCTGCCCCGCCGCTGCCGCCTCCAGAGCATCTCTTCGCCGGAGCCAGAGATCCTCAGGAATCCACTCAGCGCTGGAGAGGAATCATCAAAGATGCAATTGTTGAGGGGTCTTTTCTTCCGCAGGCTTTCCCTGTTATTTTATCTCCAACAGGTCAAAAGTGGGAGGCTTTTGATTGGAAAATCCTAGAAAAAGCTCAGTCTGCCATTGCACAGTATGGGTTGCAGTCACAGCTCACTCAACAAATAATTCGCTATATTTTCACCGCTGATTTGTTGATTCCATTTGATAGTACGCAGGTTGCAAATGTTTTGCTTACTCCATCACAGCAGCTCATATTCCAAAGAACTTGGCAGAGATGATTGTGTGATGCGGAGCAAGCTAAACCACACCAACAAAACGACCCATTATATGGAATTCAGGCCCAAATGCTAATGGGTATGGGCCCTTTTGCCTCTGTACAAATGCAGTCTCGGTTTTCAACAGAAGTTCTGCAGTTATCTCAACAACTAGCACTGCAGGGCATTTTTTCAGTGCATGAGCCAGGGAAGCCCTATGGGTTCACGCATGTCAAGCAAGGGCCAAATGATAGCTATGCACAGTTTGTAGACAAATTATATTCTGCCATTGACAGTCACCCTGATCTTAATGAGGCTATGAAACAGCAAATGTTTAAAATGCTGGCCTTTGATAATGCCAATGAAAAAACCAAACAGGTCTTAGGGATGCTACCAAAAAATTCAGAGGTAGCTGATATGATTGAATTGGCTGAACGCACCACGCAAACGAATAATGCGGCCTATGTTGCTGCTGCTTTGCAAGGAGCTATCGCTCCTACTATGAAAGGAGTCATTGCCCGCTTGTTAAAACAAAAAAAGGGAGGCAAAGAGAAAAAAGAAAAGAAGTGTTTTAATTGCGGCAAATTAGGTCACTGGAAAATTCAATGTAAAGCTTTAAAACGATCAAAATGGTGTGTTCATTGTCAAAAGGATAGCCGTAACACATCAGAATGCAACGGTAAAGGTAAGGGAAACGGGAACAGGAGCGCCACGCCCTCTCACGCGATGACACAAATGCAGGGGGCTTGGGCAGCATCCCAACAGCAAAAGGATGCCTCGATGCCATTCCCTCCGCCACAGCTGGAAGTGCCGGAGTGGATGTGGAACAGCCATAGACGTCATTCTACAAGACACCGGAGTGCATCTAATAGATAGCAATATTCAAGGGCCATTAGGTCATGGTCTTAGTGCCTTATTGTTAGGAAGATCTTCAACCTCTAGACGGGGTATTTTTGTTTTGCCTGGAGTAATTGATGCTGATTTTGTAGGAATTGTAAAAATAATGGTTTATTTGTTAACACCACCTGTTTCTATTCCAAAAGGTAGCCGCATAGCTCAACTGGTTCCTTTTACATCTTGTGTTCCTCGACCGGGTATAGCAGAACGAGGAGACGGGGGATTCGGCTCAACAGGATCGCCGCAAGTATCAGAACATATTGTTCCTTCAAACAGCCCCTGGAACACACCAATCCTCACTATTCCCAAAAAAAAAAAAAAGTGGGATGTGGAGATGGTTGCATGACTTAAGGGCGGTTAATGCAGTCATGGAAAATATGGGATCCTTGCAGCCGGGTTTGCCATCTCCTGTTATGCTACCCGAGGATTGGGATTTACTGATTATTGACTTGAAAGATTGTTTTTTCACAATTCCACTGAGTAAAGCCGATGTAGAAAGTTTGCCTTTTCGGTTCCCTCTGTTAACAAAGCCGAACCGGCAGAAAGATATCATTGGCTGGTCTTGCCTCAAGGCATGAAAAATTCTCCTATCATGTGCCAGGCATTTGTTGCCTGGGCCTTAGGACCAATTCGAAAGAAATATTGATAATTTATCACTATATGGATGATATATTAATTGCTGGAAAACATTTGCAAAAAGAAACCATTTTAATAACGATGACCAGAGAATTAGAGAAGAGGGGGTTAAAAATTGCCCCTGAAAAAATTCAGCTGCAATCACCTCGGAAATATTTGGGCTGGATCATCACAGGAAGTAGTGTCAGACCACAAAAACTAGAAATCAAATCAGACATCAAAATGCTCAATGATATCCAGAAACTGGTTGGCGATATTCAATGGGTAAGAGGTATCTGTGGCATAACAAATGATGATTTAAAACCTTTAATTCAGTTGTTAGGCACCTCTACTCAAGCTAACAAGAAACGTGAGCTTGGTCCTGAACAACAGTGTGCATTGAGCAAAATCAGTGAAAAAAATATCTCTGTGTCATGCAGCTCGGTTTAATCCTCAGTATCCTATTGTCCTTATGATTGTCAATTCACAACAAGGTAGAGATTGGCCACTTGCCCTCATCATCTAATGGGTGCAGGAAGGGCCAAATCCTTTATGCATTTTAGAGTGGATATTTTCTCCACTCAGTCAAATGGCATTAGATGCTTGTGTTTAGGCAACTAAATTGAACACCATCTGTCTATTTAGTGTCATGCAAAGGACTAAATTTAGCCATTTTAGCTGTGTGCTGAATCTCACCTCATCTCCCATTCGATTCTTTTGCAAATAATAAAATAATATTCCTAAGGCAAACTCAAGGAAGCTTTCAGATATAGCATCTATATCTTCACTTTACATCTTTACAAAACAATATATTAGTATATACTCAGCTCATGTTAAGATTCTCCTTAATTAGGATACTAAAGGGCCACAGCTATGGCACACTGGTTAATCTGCCTATAGAGAAGCCAAACTGCAAAAATATGTGGCTAGTGTCATGCCAAAGGTAAGTTGTCTCATAGAAAATCAGCCACAATGTCACAGTCGGAGAGTAAGAGTGGCAGGTGTTGGAAGCGACCTCCGAAGATCATCTAGTCCAACCCCCCTGTAAGAGCAGGATCCTAGAGTAGATCACACAGGAACACACCCAGACGGGTTTTAAATGTCTCCAGAGACGGAGACTCCACAACCTCTCTGGACAGCCTGTGCCAGTCAGTCACCCTCACAGTAAAGTATTTTTTTATGTTAAGATTGAACCTCCTGTGTTCCAGTTTGTGCCCATTGCCCCTTGTCCTGTCACCTACTGAGTTTCTGTTAGTGGGATTAAACATCATATTTAAAGAGTAAGTAAGGAAATCTTGAAACAATTTGATCCCTACTATTTGCTTGTTGTTTTTTCCTGATTCCTATTATCTCTTCTAGCTCTTATTAAAGTTACTTAGACAGAAATTAAGTCATATTATGAGATCTTCTATTAAGATCTGGGCAGCTAGAGGTGAATTAAGAGCCTGTTACGTATGTGCCATATGAGCTGAACATTGTAAGTAAAGATCTAGACAATTGGACCTCCAAACTGGAAACTATTTGGAAAGGGAGAGTAGTGGGACAGGGCCTATTTGGACTTCTCAACCAGAAAAAGAGAAAACAAGCTAGGGCCATAGACTGTGATTACCTGGTAGATCCAAGGCCTGCATCTCTTCCCTCATGCTCTAATTCCTTCCTTTTCTGTTTCATGTACAGAGAAAAAATGAGGTAAATTCTGAAACATTTGCAGTACTATTTTTCCCTCTTGGCTTTTTTCTTGAGAAAAAAGTACCAGCAGGATCAGAAGAATGTTTATAAAGCTAAACAAGCCGACAAAAATCAGTTTTCCTTATTAAAAGGATGCTTAACTACACCTAAGTGAAAGATTTATAACATTTTATCTGATAATAGAAATAGGGGACAAAGAAAGCTTAATTAATCAGAGTAATTGAACTCAAAATTGAAAGCAGTACCCATTAACTTGGAAAGAAAAATGACAACATAGTGAAGTGCTATATGCATTATTAATTGGTTTAGCAGATTCTGTTAGAACAACTGGATTCAAAGGTCCCTTAATGTTGTCTTCATAAGCTCCTATTTTCAGTAATCATAAATCAATTAAAAAATATCATCGTTAGGTAACACTTGACATACTTAATCTCAGTTGTAAAAATTATTTTACTTTGTTCGGATCCCTACTCCCAAGATTCCGTTTAAGTGAGATTTCTTTGAGAGGAAAGGGGGGGGGGGGGGAGAGGAAAGGGGGGGGGGGGGAGAGGAAAGGGGGGGGGGGGGAGAGGAAAGGGGGGGGGGGGAGAGGAAAGGCGGGGGGGGGAGAGGAAAGGCGGGGGGGGGAGAGGAAAGGCGGGGGGGGGAGAGGAAAGGCGGGGGGGGGAGAGGAAAGGCGGGGGGGGGAGAGGAAAGGCGGGGGGGGGAGAGGAAAGGCGGGGGGGGGAGAGGAAAGGCGGGGGGGGGAGAGGAAAGGGGGGGGGGGGAGAGGAAAGGGGGGGGGGGGGAGAGGAAAGGGGGGGGGGGGAGAGGAAAGGCGGGGGGGGGGAGAGGAAAGGCGGGGGGGGGGAGAGGAAAGGCGGGGGGGGGAGAGGAAAGGCGGGGGGGGGAGAGGAAAGGCGGGGGGGGGAGAGGAAAGGCGGGGGGGGGAGAGGAAAGGCGGGGGGGGGAGAGGAAAGGCGGGGGGGGGAGAGGAAAGGCGGGGGGGGGAGAGGAAAGGCGGGGGGGGGAGAGGAAAGGCGGGGGGGGGAGAGGAAAGGCGGGGGGGGGAGAGGAAAGGCGGGGGGGGGAGAGGAAAGGCGGGGGGGGGAGAGGAAAGGCGGGGGGGGGAGAGGAAAGGCGGGGGGGGGAGAGGAAAGGCGGGGGGGGGAGAGGAAAGGCGGGGGGGGGAGAGGAAAGGCGGGGGGGGGAGAGGAAAGGCGGGGGGGGGAGAGGAAAGGCGGGGGGGGGAGAGGAAAGGCGGGGGGGGGAGAGGAAAGGCGGGGGGGGGAGAGGAAAGGCGGGGGGGGGGAGAGGAAAGGCGGGGGGGGGAGAGGAAAGGCGGGGGGGGGAGAGGAAAGGCGGGGGGGGGAGAGGAAAGGCGGGGGGGGGAGAGGAAAGGCGGGGGGGGGAGAGGAAAGGCGGGGGGGGGAGAGGAAAGGCGGGGGGGGGAGAGGAAAGGCGGGGGGGGGAGAGGAAAGGCGGGGGGGGGAGAGGAAAGGCGGGGGGGGGAGAGGAAAGGCGGGGGGGGGAGAGGAAAGGCGGGGGGGGGAGAGGAAAGGCGGGGGGGGGAGAGGAAAGGCGGGGGGGGGAGAGGAAAGGCGGGGGGGGGAGAGGAAAGGCGGGGGGGGGAGAGGAAAGGCGGGGGGGGGAGAGGAAAGGCGGGGGGGGGAGAGGAAAGGCGGGGGGGGGAGAGGAAAGGCGGGGGGGGGAGAGGAAAGGCGGGGGGGGGAGAGGAAAGGCGGGGGGGGGAGAGGAAAGGCGGGGGGGGGAGAGGAAAGGCGGGGGGGGGAGAGGAAAGGCGGGGGGGGGAGAGGAAAGGCGGGGGGGGGAGAGGAAAGGCGGGGGGGGGAGAGGAAAGGCGGGGGGGGGAGAGGAAAGGCGGGGGGGGGAGAGGAAAGGCGGGGGGGGGAGAGGAAAGGCGGGGGGGGGAGAGGAAAGGCGGGGGGGGGAGAGGAAAGGCGGGGGGGGGAGAGGAAAGGCGGGGGGGGGAGAGGAAAGGCGGGGGGGGGAGAGGAAAGGCGGGGGGGGGAGAGGAAAGGCGGGGGGGGGAGAGGAAAGGCGGGGGGGGGAGAGGAAAGGCGGGGGGGGGAGAGGAAAGGCGGGGGGGGGAGAGGAAAGGCGGGGGGGGGAGAGGAAAGGCGGGGGGGGGAGAGGAAAGGCGGGGGGGGGAGAGGAAAGGCGGGGGGGGGAGAGGAAAGGCGGGGGGGGGAGAGGAAAGGCGGGGGGGGGAGAGGAAAGGCGGGGGGGGGAGAGGAAAGGCGGGGGGGGGAGAGGAAAGGCGGGGGGGGGAGAGGAAAGGCGGGGGGGGGAGAGGAAAGGCGGGGGGGGGAGAGGAAAGGCGGGGGGGGGAGAGGAAAGGCGGGGGGGGGAGAGGAAAGGCGGGGGGGGGAGAGGAAAGGCGGGGGGGGGAGAGGAAAGGCGGGGGGGGGAGAGGAAAGGCGGGGGGGGGAGAGGAAAGGCGGGGGGGGGAGAGGAAAGGCGGGGGGGGGAGAGGAAAGGCGGGGGGGGGAGAGGAAAGGCGGGGGGGGGAGAGGAAAGGCGGGGGGGGGAGAGGAAAGGCGGGGGGGGGAGAGGAAAGGCGGGGGGGGGAGAGGAAAGGCGGGGGGGGGAGAGGAAAGGCGGGGGGGGGAGAGGAAAGGCGGGGGGGGGAGAGGAAAGGCGGGGGGGGGAGAGGAAAGGCGGGGGGGGGAGAGGAAAGGCGGGGGGGGGAGAGGAAAGGCGGGGGGGGGAGAGGAAAGGCGGGGGGGGGAGAGGAAAGGCGGGGGGGGGAGAGGAAAGGCGGGGGGGGGAGAGGAAAGGCGGGGGGGGGAGAGGAAAGGCGGGGGGGGGAGAGGAAAGGCGGGGGGGGGAGAGGAAAGGCGGGGGGGGGAGAGGAAAGGCGGGGGGGGGAGAGGAAAGGCGGGGGGGGGAGAGGAAAGGCGGGGGGGGGAGAGGAAAGGCGGGGGGGGGAGAGGAAAGGCGGGGGGGGGAGAGGAAAGGCGGGGGGGGGAGAGGAAAGGCGGGGGGGGGAGAGGAAAGGCGGGGGGGGGAGAGGAAAGGCGGGGGGGGGAGAGGAAAGGCGGGGGGGGGAGAGGAAAGGCGGGGGGGGGAGAGGAAAGGCGGGGGGGGGAGAGGAAAGGCGGGGGGGGGAGAGGAAAGGCGGGGGGGGGAGAGGAAAGGCGGGGGGGGGAGAGGAAAGGCGGGGGGGGGAGAGGAAAGGCGGGGGGGGGAGAGGAAAGGCGGGGGGGGGAGAGGAAAGGGGGGGGGAGAGGAAAGGGGGGGGGAGAGGAAAGGGGGGGGGAGAGGAAAGGGGGGAGAGGAAAGGGGGGAGAGGAAAGGGAGAGGTATATAATATAATAGTTCAGATAACTTCAGATAATTGTTTTCCACTTATACTCTGAAAGAGACAACAGATTGTTCAGGACATTTTATTCTTGCTGTGATTCTTACAAAAAATAGTCTTCAGGGTGGTTATTTGATATTTAAAAAATCATAAATATCAAGAACTAATGTTTTAAAACTGAGTATGGAACATGTGCTATGATATGATTAGAAAACTTCTATGAATCATTCTAGACAACAGTACTATTTGTGTATTAACCTAGTCATGAAGTATCATCCTATCAGGGAGAACTACGGACATTTGTTCAAACACAGATGGGTTAAATACAAAGAATGGAAATTAATTGATCAAAGCTAGACAACAGGTACCCTAACAACAGGAGCAGAATCTGGCTGCAAGCTTTTCTGATTTCCAGCTCTCTGGTCCTTCACAGCATATTTTTCCATTTTTTAACTCTGCCTTTTTGTTGTGTCATTACAATCTTTAATCCCATGGTCTTTTTTTTTTTGTGAAACTCCCATGGAGGTCACCAAGATTTCCAAGTTAGACTACCTTTGAATAAAAGAAACAATAAAATTTTTAACAGAATTCTTAAGAGAAACAACCAAATTCTTAAGACTGTAGAACTTCAAAGATATAACTTTCATTACAAAACATGCCACCAGCTGGTATTTTCTTCCAAGCTGAAATGAAGGTTATACATCGTTGGTAAATCTTGTACACACTACAAATGAAAGCAAATTTTTCTTCTAGTTGTGATCACTTCATCACTTCTTTTTCTCATAAAGACATTAAGGTATTCAAAATAAAATTCTTTATCCTGTGAGAGCAATTCTCAGTGTGGTTGCTTGCATTAGATATTTGCCTGTAGCCTGGAGGTTCTAGGCCAGGAGATGCAGATTCAAAAGTTTTGTCTTCCCTGATGGTTAAACAACATACCTATCTGTGATCATGTGAAACTCATTTAACGCTCACCAAACTACATGGATGGGATAGATCTGAATTCATAGAGTACATGTAGAGCTGAAAACTTCATCAGCAGCTGTTAATTCACCTTGTTTGCTATGTCCTTGAAGGACATTCTCATTACCTTGTTGATTGCGTAAAAGTCTATCATGCAGCACAGTAAAGCATAGGATGAAAACAGTAGTTTCATTAACAGTGAACTTTACTTTTTTTGAGAGGATGTGTTGCTTACTCTGTGTGTGTGGCAATGACTTATACTTCCAGCAGCAGACAACACCTCACAAAGGCAGGGATGTGACACAAACAATGCAACAACGTACTGCCTTCAAGGACTTCACGGGAAGGCCTTTGGAAAAGAGCAGTGGCAGATCTGTCTATGCCTTCTACTTTCACTGGCTATGGTTTTACTCCACAAGTCTGGAAAACTGGTAGAACTTTGGGATTTTTGTTTCAAAGCATCCAGTTTTTCATTCATATTTCAAGGAAGAGTTTTCTGTAAGGACACACTACTATACATGCATATACAAAGATTAATTGTCTGTACAGGAATTTATGGGTGAATGTATGGGTAACTGGAAGGACAGTGGTGATGTATCTGAGGATACACTCAGAACTGCTGACATTAAATCACAGCAAAGTAACAGATTTTAGTAGTTTCAGTTAGCAGATAAGCACTATGTTGAAGCAAATAAATTTTTATATCAGTAATGTCACTGTAACTATTAGATATTAATAACAAGTAACAACTAAAGTACAATTTCTGTACCTGTATGTATCTATGGATAGATAGATTTCTGAAATGGATCACTGTTTTTTCTAGACTGAGCTATTCAGTGTCACTCCAGAAAGGCTGTTTCTCTGATTAGCTTGTGCTAACAAAATACTAGTTGTTATCAGGAAACCACAGCTTGAAGGCTGTCAAATAAAATCAAGGACTTGAAACAGAGACCTTGACAGTATGAGTAAAGATCATAGCATAGGCCTTGAAAACATACGCACATGATACTGGTCACCCCAGGGCCACAAAAATGTGTCACAAATGGTCAGTTACTATTCACTGAAGTCACGCAGCCTTATAAACTGGGAAAAAATGTTTTTGAGGAAAACAAAGAAGCAAAGAATAAATATGCAACGTATGTAAAACATCACATATATAGCAAAACTCGAATACAGCATGGAAGTGGGAATCAATGAATAAAGATGAAGTAAGCAGACTGTTAGCAAACATATAAATAGAGTTTTAAGTAAACTGAAGAGCAAGAGGGAAGAAACCCTCTAGCAACATCAGATGTTTCCTGCCAAGTGATTCAGGATGTTGATAACTCACCATACTTGCATATCTTCTTCTTGAGAGAGACTAGTGCCTTTGACCTTAGCACCCTAGGCAGGTTGCAGGGGGGAGCCTAGCACTGGGGAAGAGGGTTGATACTACAACATTTGTCTTTTTCAGTTTTAATTCTGTCATTATAAGCTGTTATAGCAATTCATTTTGACTGAGTTAGTAGTATATCCTTCACTAGACTGGTAATACTTTAATTAATCTAACAATGAATCCTTAATTCTGTATATAAGGTGTGTTCCTTAACCCACATAAAATGCATACAGTCTTTGGTCTGGTATCCTGCCCTTGAGCCCATTTGTAACTAAAATGTAGCACTGTAATGCCAAAATAACAGAAAATGCCAAAATAACAGAATGACTGAAAATACCCAGAATTTTATTCACATTTTAGCATTTATTCTGAGTATTCTTGCTTGAACTCATTTAAATCAATCCCTTAGAAAATCATATTCAATTACCAAACTGAATTATTCTACAGTAGTCTCATTAACTATAAATGCAAATTCCATACATACCACGTATTTATTTCCCAATATTTAAGGCATTTTTGAAAGAGTGATGCAGCATTCTTTGGTTCACATTTTAATGCAGACATTTTTAACATCCTTCATATACACTGCCAGTTTGGGAAGCTTAGCTGTGGTTTGTAACCATTTCATCAATGCAAATAAAGCATTGTTTTTACAGAATTGTTTTGCCAATTAGTAGGCCCAGTAAAAAGGACACAGCCAGCAGCAGACCAACAATCCAGTATGTAGGTTCTATTTCACGTAGAGGGGTCAGTATATAGAGGATCGCTGGGGGTACAAACAAGTCAGACAGATCACGAATAACAGACATCAACCCCAGCGACCCCAGGAATGACACAATATCGCTCATAACAGATGGAACAAACAGAGACACGAGATAACCCACAGAGCAGATGGGAGACAACCAGGAGAACAAGGCAGTTACATATGACAGAAGTAACCCCATGTTGCCTCCCCACAAAGCCCGCGTTTGAATGTGCCAGACCTGACTGGGACCCAGTTCCATGAGGAGTCAGGAGGTCCTTCCCCAACAGGAAAACTCTGTGAAGTGCATCCACTCCACAGACAGACTCTCCAACCCTTCCTGCAAGTGGGCCCAGCTTTTATCCCCAAACAGGACACCTGGCACTCATTATCAAAATGCAGGGCACCTGGGGCTTGTTTACCCAAGGGCTCTCCTTGCAAGGCCGGCTGCACCCTGGAGGAAAGCCAAAAGGCAAACTTATCCCCTCCTCTTAAAGGGCTGTGGGAACCACCCATATGTCAATCTTAATTCAGGGCTGGGGGTTCAGACCCCAGCACTTCAAGAATGTACTTCAATATTCTGAATTTCAGAAACACAATCAGGGACTAACTCATCAGATAACCAGACTCATTTAAGGCTATCAAGCATTTATATATAAAAATAACGATTCAATTTAAAAATCTCCTATTACAAAATACCTAATATCCTATTTTTCATAGTATAATGTAAAAGAAAACTGTGAAGTATAGCCCAAAATTTTTTGTAATTTTCTACAAGTTTCGTATTTTTCTACAAATACCTTTCAGTTGACTCTGAACTACATTTTTTATCTGGAGATTTTTGCAAAGAAGGATGTAGTTTCACAGAATCATTTGCCTTCTGCCTTGTGTCCCATAACCCTAGCTTCCTCAAGGTATATGAAATCCTGATTTGGGATTCTCTTTTACTCAGTTGAGTTTGAATTAATATCCTTCACTTCCAACTAAAATGCTTATGACACTGTGTTTTTGAGAAGGATCTTTTGATGGTCATTCACTTTGGATAAGTAGTTTAAAAATGAGCTGCAGCCAGGACTAGACCTCTAGCTAAGTTATCTCTCAGCTGAGTGCCTAAAGAGCAACAATAGCCTGTAGTTTAACTAATACTTAGCAGACTGTTTAACAGCTAACTTGTAGAAATCGAAAGATCTCCAGAAGAAAATATTTCAAGCATCCCTGTTATTGGGTTTGAGGCACAATGGATGCCAAAAGTAGGAACAGAATAGTGATCCTTTGTGTCACTATCCCATCCTGGGCAGCAGGAACTTCCGCCACATGGAAGGTGTGCAGTGGGCCTGATCTGGATCCATGGGTAATCGCTCATCATTCAGATCACCGTAAATTATATCAAACACAGCTAATTCCCTGAGATACTGAATACCTATCTCCATGTTGGTCCACTTGTTTAACTGACATAGGATCTCATCCTTGTAGGGGTACCTTTCCCTTACACTGAACAGGAGTCGCCTCCAAAGGCTGAGGGGTTGGACCTGTCTCCCTACTACCTTGTCAATGCCAGCTTCCCTGGACAAGGATCCCAGTTGCCTGGCCTCTTTCCCCTCTAATTCCAAAACACCAGCTCCACTATCCCAGCATCGGAGCAGCCAGGTGATAATCTGCTCGCCTGGAAGGCGGCTGAAATCCTTCCACATATCTCGCAACTCACTCAGGGATAGAGATGGGGTGATCACCTCTGGCTCTTCCTCCTATTCTCATGGTGGGCCTGGCTCATCTCCATCCCTCACTATGCGAGCTTATTTTTTGGTATATTTTGTTTTCTGTATAGGGGCAACTGATACCGGCACTGTCTGTCTCTCTGACTCAGCTGCCATACTAGTTGGTTCGCTTTCAGGTCCTGAGACCCTTTCTTCCCCTCGAGGGCACTGAGTAGTGCTAAATATGACACAGTAGGCATGGGCAAGTCCCCAGCACATCGCAGTGAGTTGTGTCTTCCCGGATTTGTCAGATTGGCAACACACCTTTTCTAAATGCTCCACCAGTTTATCAGGACTCTGCACTTGTTTGGGGGTGAAATTCCAAAGCATTGGGGGTGACCACTGTCCTAGGTACTTGCCCAATTTTTCCCACACACCTTGCCACTCACAACTATCTGGCCTCGGGGCAGGTCTCTGGGTGATACTACTATTGGAGAAGGACCGTATAACCTTAAACGGGATATAGCAGACATTCAGAAAACAGTGCACTGTGAACACGCTGGCCTGCACGCTCCAAGGATAGCTAAAACTCTCAAAAACTGAGAAGATCTCTTCCCCTGGCTCACCCATAGATGGCTTGAGACCACTAACAAATGCCCACGCCGCATACAGGTACTGGTTCACTCCCACAAGCAGTGATGCAACCATATCATAAGTAGTCAGTATCCAATACAGCAAAACAGGACTCTTGACACATTTTCCAAAGGCAATAACACCACCACTGGGAACACATAGAGGATATAAGGGTTAATATAGCCCCACCAAGCAAGCAAATTGGCCAGCATTGTAAATATACCTTATTCAAACAATACAAATACATAAACAGAAAATTGCGCTTAACAGATTGTTTCAACACACCCTGCTTAGGTTTTCGTCCGTATCTCAACCCTCTCGTGCCCCACGTTGGGCGCCAAAAAGACTGTGGTGGTTTAGACCCTGCCGGGACCCGAGACCACGTTGCCGCTGCCCCTCCCCCACCCTCGGACGGGGACGGGACAGGGAGTAAAATACGAATCTCGGGGTTGAGATAAGGAAGATTTAATACAACAGTGTAACAACAACAAAAACAATAACAGTGATAACAATGTACAGAACAAGAGATATACCGCACGGACACAACACGAGAGTACAGACCCGGACAAAAGCCATTTCCCCACTGCCCGCGCCTGGGCACCTGGACATGACGTCAGCATGGTATCGAATAACCCGGTTACCTCCCAACTGCTGGGGAAAATTAACCCCATCCTAGCTGAACCAGGACACTCACTTAGGTCCTGCTGCTACAGAAGAGCTTGAGTCTGTCATATGTCTTGTTTCATGTTTGCGAGACCTATGGAGATTTTTTGGACAGTTTGGGGTGGCCAAGTCAATTGAGCTTCTGTTGTTTATGATGGGAACTTAGATACCTATATTGCATAGACTCTTACAAAGAAAGCATATATCAATTCTTAATCCTGAGTCAGACTCTTCTGTAATTTCATTACACTGTTGTTACAGACTTCACTGTTTTTTGAGCAAAAGTGGCATCTGGATGTCCCCATCTAGGTTCAAGACTCCATTGACCTAGGCTACATACATATATGATCATAGGAACAAGACTCTTGATAAGGATATCTTATAGTCAAAGAGGACTTAATTCAATTTTCTAACCAGAGGCACTTACATTTGTGAAGCTGCAGGGTACCTAAAATAATCACAAAGGGATGAAAGATCGAGAAGGCTTGTTGGAGATACATGGCCTCCTGCACTCCTTGCAAGCAAACTGGCAAAGGCATAGGGAGTCTCAAATGTCAGCCATTACCTGTATGTAGGAAAGTGAATTATAATTTAAGCACTATCCCATGGGTAGTGCACACAACACAAGACAATAGCGAGATAATTACAATCAAAATCAGAAGTACACAGGCACAGCATCACAGTTGTCAAGTACTTATGTGTACTAAGACATAGATGAGTTTTAAAGGGAGATGTGAGAAAAGCTGTCACAGAGAACTTCTCAAGAGCATGAACAGTAGCATCAAAAAACTAGCTTTCCTGCAGTTCATGTAGTACTCACTTTCACCTTGCAGTTTTTATGCCAAAACTGCACAAAGAGACATTGAAATACATGGGTTTTTGGACTAGGCTATGCTCCAGCCATCTCAAATTTGACTTTAGCTGGGAATTTATCAATTCAGTTAGAGAAAGACTAGAACCTTGCAATTCAGGAAGTCTTTTGGAATATCAACAGGCTTTGGGGGGAGTTGGAATACCTCTTCTGTGTGCAGCCTGAAGAATTCCCTAGAGCTAACAAGGTGTTACTTGCAGACAAATGACTCAGTGTGAACATACAGTTACAAGTTTTCTACATTTTGATTCAGTCTGGATATAGAAACACAGAGCTGGAACAAGCTCAGAACTGATACCCATGGTCTGATTGTGTCTAATTAGCACTGACGGAATCCATTGATCTTGTAACAAAGTTTTGTACTAAGTTTCTATCTTTTATGTAACCAGCAGGTAACTAGAACACTTACCCAGAAAGTCAGAACGTTGAGGTACTTGAATTTTCAAAACAACAAAGTTATAGCCCAACTTGCAGCACAAGAGTTGGAGATGAAATGAACTCAGAGTGAAGAGGATGGACCTCTTTGAAATGTAAGTTCTAACATCATTCCTGAGAAGTTTGCTCACTGAATCATTTTGAAGCTGCTCCTTGTAGGGGAAAAAAAAATAAATCAATCTATGCTCTTCTGGCTTATACTTGCAAAAAAAAAAAAAAAAATAGTATCTAATTCTAAGGAAATTATTAGTATGTCCTCTAGCAAATTAAAGCTGAAATCTTCAGTGGAAAGAATAGCATTTCCCTGATGCTGAGAAACCTAGCCTACTCTCTCCACATACTTTCCCTTCTCTTACCCCAGAGAGTCTTTGGAAAAATGACAACTGAACTCCAATGCATGGCCTCTGTCAACAGTCTAGATTTCTTATAATTGGACATCAGACCAGTATGCATAACAGAAACAGCCTCAAGGCATTCAAAGATGACAGAGAAGACATGTGCCAACGTTCCCTTCTACTAAAATGAGGAGAAAAAACTGGACTCCGCACGATTCAATGTGAATCAAACAGAAGCCGCTTTATTTACTTTGCCTGTCCCTTTTATACAATCTTTCTTTCCCTAGACACAGTCACGCATTATTTAATTGGTTAAAAGTCTCTAGCACAAGGTAAACATGCAGCTTAGTTCAGTTCCCGTTGGTTCTTAAGTTCTTCTCACGCAGTGTCCAATTGGTCACTCTTATCTGTTCACTCCTGCATTCCTTAGGGAAGCAGTCATTGCTCTTTCTTATTTTTTCTTCCTTTGAGGTAGCTTCTAGAATGCGGCTACGTGCCTAGGCCAATATCCCATATGGCTGGTTCACTATATGGTCATTCTCTTATAAATACATTCCTACAATTCCCCCTTTTTCTTCTTGAGCCAGCCATACGTTCTTCATGGCATCTTTAATCATGCTTGTTGCCTTTTTGAAAACACAAAGGTACAATCATTAATACAATAGCGACCATTAACAGGTGGAATTCAATAATAGGTGGAATTAACAAAGAAACAAAGTCTCCCACAGAAGAGTTGGGAGACAACCAAGTCAATAGGCTGATCATATAGAAGTAGCCCCATATTGTTTCCCCACAAAGCCTCCAGTTGCAAATGCCAAACCTGACCAGGGCTCAGTTGCATGGAGAGTCAGGAGGTCCTTCCCCAACAGGAAAACTCTGCAAAGTGCGTCCACCTCACAGACAGACACTCCACTCTTTCCTCAAGTGGCCCCAGCCCCTGTCCCCAAAACAGGACACCTGGCACTCATTTATCCAATGTGGGGCACCGGGGGCTTGTTTACCCAAGGGCTCCCCCCACAAGGCCGGCCGCACCTTGAAGGAAAGCCAAAAGGCAAACTCATCACCTCCTTTTGAAGGACCATGGGAACCATCCATATGTCAGCCTAAGACATCTGCGAATCTGGTTCTGACAGCCATGGTTTCACTCACTTTGCCGGTACCCATTTGGATCCATGATCTGTAACGACACATGCATATCCCCTTCCCCAGGTTATTAGCTGTGCCAGTCCTTCCCAAGCTCCTGTCACTCCATTTTTAACCATAACTTTACACTGTCCTTGTTTTACCTTGTCTAACTCCCCCTTCAATCCTGCTCCATGCTTCACGACGGGCGGTACTAGACTATCCTGTAGCAGGCGTAAAAAGTTCAATACGTATATAGCCTTATTTTATCTATGTGCAGGTGGCAGTCCTATTTCTCCCCCTTTTTGTTTTTGAAGCAGGCACTTGAGTGTCTGGTTCATCCGTTCTACAATAGCTTGACCCGTCGGAGAATGTGGAGTACCTGTAACATGTACTATGCCCCAAAGTTGGAAAAAGGACTGAGTGGATCGAGCCACATATCCCAGTCCATTGTCGGTTTTGATTTCCTGTGGGACGCCTAGGGCCGCCACTGCAGAACGCATGTGTCTTTGAACATGCTTACTAGACTCTCCAGTTTGGGCTGTAGCCCATAGAGCAAGGGAAAAGTAATCTACACAAACATGTACGTACTTCTGCCCAGGTTAATGCTGCCTTCTGAGATTTTCCGCCGGTGTCTGTAAATACCGTATCGCCCCGTACCGGACGCTCCAACAGTCTGGGTAGTTCTTCTAACTGACCAAGCTGCAATATACTGAAATATTTATGAGGTGGCAAATGCACCTTTAATTCCCTGTTATAGTCTAACAATGCTACCTGTACCAGTACTGAGTGATGCAATGACCACTGTAAATACTCGGCTACTAAAGGCATCGCTATAAAAGTGGGTTCAAAGCCAACTATTTCTACAACTCTATGCCTACCTTTCATTACTAACCGTGCTAAAGCTTCTACTCGCATAGTGATTGTGCGTTTCGGCTGCAGTGACAAAA
The DNA here is from genome assembly GCA_028020825.1 of Podargus strigoides. Taxonomy (NCBI): domain Eukaryota; kingdom Metazoa; phylum Chordata; class Aves; order Caprimulgiformes; family Podargidae; genus Podargus; species Podargus strigoides. The sequence continues at coordinate 29,886,823 of CM051662.1, read as the reverse complement.
ACACCCATTCCAAAATGTGCAGTGGGTCCTTCCTTGTAATCCACTGCATTATCAAAGCAAAAGGATGTTGTTCATGATTAATAATCAATAGCCCTATCCCGTAATCCGGGTTCCAGCGATGCGTATAAGCTGTGACAATCCTAGTGCTTATGTGATGTAAAGCTTGCTTTGCTTCTTCTGTTAATGTCCGAGGTGCCTCGGCACCACCTCCTCCTTTCAACAGTTTCATTAGCGGCGCTAGCTCTGCATTGGTAAGGCCACATACTGTCCTTACCCAGTTAAGATCTCCTAACAATTTCTGGACAATATCAGCCAAGGTACCTCCACACCTCTGTTTTTTGTACCTTTTCAGGAGCTATTTGCAGTCCTCCTAATTCTAGTGCTTGTTCCAGTTCAACTATTAAACTATTAACCGCTCCCCATTCAGTCGCTCCCCTGCTATCAAAATATCATCCATATAATGATATATGAGTAGTTTCGGATATGCTTTCCGTATAGGAGAAAGTGCCCAGGCCACATACAATTGACACATTGTGGTTGAATTTTTCATTCCTTGTGGTAATACTACCCAGTGATATCTTTTCATGGGTTCACCTTTTTTTACTGACGGTACTGAAAAGGCAAATTTCTGATAATCATCTGGGTGCAGTGGGTCGGTAAAAAAGAAATCTTTCAAATCAATAATTAATATGTCCCAGTTTTTTGGAATCATGTTTGGAGATGGTAGACCTGGCTGCAAGGCCCCCATATCCTCCATTACTTCATTGATTTTCCTAAGATCATGCAATAATCGCCTCTTCCCGCTCTTTCTTGGAACTGTAAATATTGGAGTATTCCAGGGACTTGTGGTTGATTTGATATGGCCTTTGTCCAATTGCTCCTGCACGAGAGCCTCAAGATGGGCCATCTTTTCTGTTGTCAGCGGCCATTGATCAACCCAGACAGGGGTATGCGTTTTCCAAGTTAATTTCAGGATTGGTCGCCCTTCACCAATGGCCGCTGCTAAAAACCCTCATTGCTCATAACCAATCACGCCCCTATTTGACTTAATGCATCACGTCCCAATAAGCCTATGGGGGCATTCATCACATATGGCCGCACTGTACATACACTCCCATCCCGCAAAGTACATTGAATCAAGCGCATGCTAATTCTGCTAGACTGTATACCTCCCACTGCCATGACTGACGACGCAGGTACTTCAAGTGGCCACGATGTTGGCCATGCATCTCGACTGACATAGTGATTACACAGGTACTGCCCCCTGGTTCTTTTGGTGTTACCTGCTCTGTTGGTTTTGATTTACCAATATCCATTGCCAAATAAATTTCTGCTTGACCTGTAGAGCAAAATCCTTCTGCTCCTCTTATGCGATTACCGGCCACAGGCACTGCTGTTTTGAATGGCACGAGTTGTCCAATTTTTGCTCCTGCTGGTATGTGTACAGGGGGTGATGGCATCCATACCATTATAGAGATAGTGCCTGTAAAATCAGAATCAATTACTCCAGGTAACACAAAAAGACCTTTTCGGGTTGTAGATGAACGCCCTAACAACAGGGCACTCAACCTATGTCCTAGCGGACCGTTCATATTAGTTGGGATACACTGTACCTGTGAATCAGTCAATGTTGTTTCTATCGTTGTTTTCACATCCACTCCGGCACTTCCTGCTGTGGCGGCGGCGACACCATCCAAGCAGCCTGAGACCGATTTTGTGTCATCGCGCCTGGCCTCCGAGCGCTCGTTACCCCGTTTCCCAAAGGTGTCCCATTCTTTCTCCATTTGAAGCAACATGCAGTAGCACGGTGCCCATAGTTCTGACAGCGATTACAGACGCCATCAAAGCCTTCTCCTGTGTTTTTGTTTTTTGGAGCTTTACATTGTACCTTAATGTGCCCATACCTTCAAAGGCAAACTCATCCCCTCCTTTTAAAGGACCATGGGGACTATCCATATGTTGTTCAATACATATATAGCCTTATTTAATCTATCTGCAGGTAGCAGTCCTATTGTTTCTCCTTTTGGAGCGACGTTCATTAGCACGGTACCCATAGCTCCGACAACAATTACAGACACCGACACCATCAAAGCCTTCTCCTATGTTTTTGTTTTTTGGAGCTTTACATTGTACCTTAATGTGCCCAGACTTTCCACAGCTACAACATTTTGGGCCTCGATTATCTTTACCTTGTTGTACCAAGGGCCGGATAGCCGCAGCAAAAGCTGAGGCCATGAAACCAGCATGCTCTTCAGGTGTTCCTACCCACGAATAAGCATCCATCATTTCAGCAATACTGGAGTTTTCAGGCAGACTCTGTAAAATACACTTGCAGGTTGGGTTAGAATTTCCAGCACCTAAAGACATGAGTAATGCTTCTCGTGCAGGATCAGACAAAGGTGCCCTATCAAGTGCATTTCGCAACCGATCGAGAAATTGCATATATGGCTCATTTGCACCCTGTTTTACTGTGATTGCTTCATAAAAACTGCTCTGCTGCTAACGAGTATTACAGGTACTGTGATATTTTTATCTTAACATTGTTGCTTGCTTAAATGTTTATTCCAGAAGGTCTGAAAAATTATGTTTGCAACTACTGTTAATTCTCCCCACAAAAAGCAGCTTATGCACAACTACTTTTCCCTTTTTTTTTTTTTTTTTGAGTTATTTTGTGATATTTTACCTACAGTTTAGTCTTAATCTGAGTCAGACTAAATCATAGTCACATTTTCTCTTTACCCCGGCCCCCTTTCCATTTCTTGTCCCAGCCTGCCCACCCCCCAACCACGCTCCTTTTTGAAATCTTGCACTCAGGTGAGGTGGTTCAGGTGGTGGGTCAGATGTTTCAGGAACATTTGGTTCAGGCGGTGGGGAGGAGGGCGGCGGCAGAACGAGCCATTGTTCGTCTGTGTCCATTGCCTCTTCTTCCGTCCCAGACACCTCTCTCTCGCCGCTGGAATAGGTGCGGGGGACGGAACAGGCATTCGGTCCAACACTCTGATTCCGGCAGGAAACGCTTCCGGTGCCGAGGGCCTTGAAGCCGCGAACGTTCCGGCTGCTGCCACAGCGCGCGCTGGGGGGAGGGGGGTGGGGGGCGTGGCGGGGGAGAGTGGGGGGGTGGAATGCCGATCGCGCCTCTCCGCTGCGCTAGGCACGGCCCCGCCGCCGGCCGCCGCTCCAGCCGCTGCCGCGGCGCGCGCGGGGGGGGGGGGGGGGGGAGGGGCATTGTTTACCTCCCGCCACGGTTTTTGCAATTTTTTCGCCGTTTTATCACCGTCAATAACATTGTCCCACAGAGAGTCCCCACACTTTCTCCACTCCGTTACATCAAACAACATATTAGGGTCTTTAAAGTGTCCTTTGGCATACCCCCAAGCATATAGGGAGCCCAAAGTCTTTTTACTTATGTCCAATCCTCGCTTTTCTAAAAAGCGTAACAATAGCGACAGTGTTACTTCTTTTTCCATTTTTCTTACCCGGGTTTTCACTCCAGCTTTCCTTGACGGTAGCCTGTTCAGCTTCCCATTAACAGTAGCCTGTCCAGCCTGTTGTTTTGCCAATTAGTAGGCCCAGTACAAAAGACACAGCCATCAGCAGAACAACAATCCAGTGAGTAAGTTCTATTTTACGTAAAGGACTCAGAATATAGAGGATTGCTGGGGGTACAAACAAGTTAGATAGATCACAAATAATAAATATCAACCCCAGCGACCCGAGGAATGACATAGTATCACTCATAATAGATGGAACAAGGAGAGACACAAGGTAACCCACAGAGAAAATGGGAGACAACCAAGACAATAAGGTGATTACATATGACAGAAGTAGCCCCATGTTGCCTCCCCACAAAGCCCGCGTTTGTATGTGCCAAACCTGACTGCGATCCAGTTGCATGAGGAGTCAGGAGGTCCTTCCCCAACAGGAAAACTCTGTGAAGTGCATCCACTCCACAGACAGACTCTCCAACCCTTCCTGCAAGTGGGCCCAGCTTTTATCCCCAAACAGGACACCTGGCACTCGTTGTCAAAATGCAGGGCACCTGGGGCTTGTTTACCTAAGGGCTTTCCTTGCAAGGCCGGCTGCACCTTGGAGGAAAGCCAAAAGGCAAACTCATCCCCTCCTTTTGAAGGGCTTTGGGAACCACCCATATGTCAACCTTAATTCAGGGCTGGGGGTTCAGACCCCAGCACTTCACCTGTCCAGCTTCCCATTACGGTAGCCTATCCAGCTTCCCATAATGGTAGCCTGCTGTTGCTCTCGTCCTTCTCTCCACCGAGCTCCTACTCTTTGCAGAGGCGAGCTTTTTTTAGCTTCCCCGAGCGTGAGTCCTGCTCATTCCTCGGGTCCCTGTTCGGGCGCCACTTGCGGAGACGGGACATGGAGAAATCAGGAACGACTCAATGTGAGTTATCCGGAAAGCTCGTTTTATTGCGCAGATACATTCACTTATATATCATTCTTTTGTCAAATCATCACGACTAAGCATATCTTATTATCTTTTTCTTAGGTTTTCATTAGACCACTTCTACATCAATCATTAACTTTTAACCTATGCTTCAGCTTCTAATTATCATATTCTCCGCCTTGCCTAAGTGTTAGTTCCCTATCTTATATAACTTAGTTCCTTGTACTACTCTTCAAGGACAGTACGTCCTTGAGGCCTAACCTTGGCCGCTAGCGCCTGCACAGTAGCCTGTTCGTGCACCTGCTCTAACACTCCATGTCCATTACTCACAAGCCAAACTCCCACACTGAACATTTTTAATTTATGGTAGATTAGCAATGATAAAACTTAAGCAAAGCTCCCAAAGTTATGAAGCCAACGACAAAGTTTAAGTGCACAAAGTAATGATGAAACAAGTTACAATCCATATGCTCCTAGTGGTACATGGCATTTTAATGTTATTGCTTAATGATACATTTGATTTCATTTCATATTCTTTCCCATAAAAGCAGGGAAATGGCACTAGAAAGATGGCTATTTTCAATTTTTATATACTTCATGTATGCAAGTCCTGAAACCAAAACTGTCCTATACAAAAAGAAATTGTCTTTAAAAGTAATAAAATACATGCTCCATAGGAGATTATTGATCTTTAACAATTCTTTAAGGGAACTCAGTGGCTCATAACATTTTTAAAATAACAAGTTTGCATAAAAATTACACCTTAAAATAAAGGCATGTGTTACCAATCTGATCAGATCATATCAATCTGGAAATACAAAAATAGCCAAAGGAAACAGATTGGCTAATCAAGCTGCTAAGAAGGCAGCCCAAAAACGAGCACTAGAAATGGCATTAATTCCCACTAGGACTGTAACACTCCCTAAAGAACTCCCAAAGTATTCAAAAGAAGATGAGAAATTGGCTCAACTTGTAAATGCAAAGAAAAATCCAGAAGGATGGTGGACAACTTCTGAAGGTCAAGTTGTAGTACCCCCATTAATTATGAAAGAAATTCTACAGATAAAACATCAGGAATGCCACTGGGGTGTGGAAGCCTTGGTGACATTCCTGAAAAGGCATGTAATATCAGTATAGATGTTAGAAATGGCTAAATCAGTTACTGTTAAGTGTGAAGTATGCCTAAAGAATAATACAGTCATACAAAGAAAGGTTCAGATGGGTAAGTTAAAAACTGGGATGGAACCTGGTGATTACTGGCAGATTGATTTTACTGAATTACCCAGATGCAGAGGGTATCGGTATATTCTGGTCGGGGTCGATACCTTTTCTGGATGGCTGGAGGCCTTTCCCTGTCATACAAATCAAGCTAAAGAAACAGTTAAGTGGCTTTTACAAGAAATAATTCCAAGGTTTGGGGTGCCCCTCGGGATATCATCAGATAGGGGCCCACATTTTGTAGCAACTGTAATACAGGATGTAAGTAAAACTCTGGGAATAACCTGGGATTTACATGCCTCTTGGAGGCCTCAGTCTAGTGGAAAAGTAGAAAGAATGAATCAAACTTTAAAAAGACAGATTAGCAAAATTTGTCAGGAGGCTAATTTGAAACGGCCTCAAACACTCCCATTGGCATTATTGCGTATTCGAATACAGCCAAGAAGTGGGATGTCAGTCAGCCCCTATGAATTAATGTATGGAAAACCATATGAAACGCCTGAACCCAATCCAAGTATGCATATAAAAGGAAAACAAGATGTGTATAATTATTTGCTTTCTCTTGGAAAAACTCTAGCTAAACTCTGGAGCGTAGTGGTGTGGAATCGACCCTTGACTTTGGAGAATCCTGTCCATAACTTCCAGCCTGGAGACTATGTCTACAGAAAGACCTGGACATCTCTACAAGAGATCTGGAAGGGACCTTATCAAGTGCTGCTAACTACATTCACTGCAATCAAGATCGCTGAATCCGATGCTTGGATCCATTATACCAGAGTGAAGAAGGCACCATCCTTGAAGTGGAGAGTGACTGAAGATCCGGAGACTTTAAAACTGACATTGAAACATGATTAATTAACTGAATTTTATTTTTTTGTTACAGTCTGTGATGGTGGAAACCTGGATGGAAGAAAGGTTGTTACCAGACCTAGCACGAGTAATCAATAACACTCAGATTCAAACCTGTGATTTGAATGACTAGAGAAAAGGTGTAGAGAGACACCTACAGGTAAAAGATAAAAGGGTAATAAAGAAAAAACGAGAAACAGGTAGAGAACCAGACACGGAACAGGTAATATTGGTACCAGGTAAAACGCAATAAGAAAATTTAATAGTAGGTTTGATCAAAGAATTTGCAAAATTACAAAACGTATCACAAATTACTGCTTGCCTGCCAATTCCATGAGCAGTTGGAGAATCAATTCCATGGGGAATTTTAACAATGAATCTGACTACAGTAAAGAAAAATTGAGACTACCCACTGTAAACAGAAGCTGGTAGTTGAATGGCAAGAAAAATTAGAAAATATTAGAAAGAGATGGAAGTTTCCAGGGAATAAAAAAGATTGTCACAAGTTACCAAATTCTATTTTTGAATCAAGAGAGCCAACAAGCCAAATGCGTTTTCTTTGTAGTGGGCCAACGTGTGATGATAGAAATAGAGGATATTGTTCTTATGATGAACAAATAAAATGAAATGTATCTAGAACAATCATGAAATGGGAATGTGAAAAAGGTAATCGAACCACAGGACTAAGCAATGTGCCCTTGTGGCCAAGAAGGCCAATGGCATCCTGGGGTGTATTAGAAAGGGAGTGGTTAGTAGGTCAAGAGAGGTTCTCCTTCCCCTCTATTCTGCCTTGGTGAGGCCACATCTGGAGTATTGTGTCCAGTTCTGGGCCCCCCAGTTCAAGAAGGACAGGGAACTGCTTGAGAGAGTCCAGCGTAGAGCCACAAAGATGATTAAGGGAGTGGAACATCTCCCTTATGAGGAAAGGCTGAGGGAGCTGGGTCTCTTTAGCTTGGAGAAGAGGAGACTGAGGGGTGACCTCATTAATGTTTATAAATATGTCAAGGGTGAGTATCATGAGGATGGAGCCAGGCTCTTCTCAGTGACATCCAATGATAGGACAAGGGGCAATGGGTGTAAGCTGGAACATAGGAGGTTCCACATAAATGTGAGGAAGAATTTCTTCACAGTGAGGGTAACAGAACACTGGAACAGGCTGCCCAGAGAGGTTGTGGAGTCTCCTTCTCTGGAGACATTCAAAACCCACCTGGACATGTTCCTGTGTGACCTGATCTAGGTATTCCTGCTCTGGCAGGGGGATTGGACTAGATGATCTTTTGAGGTCCCTTCCAATCCCTAACATTCTGTGATTCTGTGATTCTGTGACTAGAAGAGAAGTGGGAATCCATTTGGTCTACAAGCATACTTTTACAATTTCAGTACATGGCAAAGACATCATGGTGTTTCACATGGGGCGGACTAAAATTTTCAACAAATTCAGTTGTAACAGATAAAAGTACATCTACAAGAGAAAAAGAAAAAGTAGTTCCTTGGTGGCAATGTAAACAAATATATAATTGTAGTACAGTGAACCAAGCATTTCAACGCATACCCCCTCTAGCTGCGGCTCTAAAATTTGGGCGCTTATGTTGGGGACTAGAAAATAATTTGAACGTAACTAGTCTCTGGAAAGTTAATTGCCAAAGGTATGCAATTCCGAGCCCTGGGGATTTAGTCTGGGTAATGAGCGATGGCACCTGGACCACTCATTTAAACATTGACGGAAAAGTTAAACAAATTACATTGGGATTGCCCACATTATGCCCTATATGGAAAAGAGCTCCCTTCAAGGGAAGTCAAGAAAATTTGCACATAGCACGACTAAAAAGATCAGAAAGAGGAAATGAAGATGATGAAACCTGGAATGATCCAGGAGCAGGAGTGAAAATAGGATGGGTGTTAGAATCTCTCCTAAATCCTATAGCATCCTATAGAAATAGAGAGTGGTTGTATCAGCTGACTGGACAGGTTGAACGGTTGGCAAATGTGACACGCAGAGGGTTCAGAAAAATGAATATACAGTTGCAGGCTACATCAGGAATGGCTCTACATAATAGGATGGCACTGGATATCCTACTGCTAAAGGAGCATGGTGTGTGTGGATTTTTAAAAGACAGAATAGACCATTGTTGTGTACATATTCCAAATGCAACTAAAGATGTTGAGCACGATTTGGAATTATTAGGAAAAATAGAACAAGAAACACATGAACTTAGAGAGGACATGTCGGAAAACTGGATAGGTAAAATTTTCAGTGGATTAGGATTGAATCTGAGTTCATTAATAAAATCATTGATTGAGACTCTAATCATTCTAGCATTGGTATTTCTAGCACTCATTCTAGCATACAAATGTTTGGAACAGCAATTGACTCGAAAAACAGAATTTAATCGGATGATTATACAAGCAGTGGCAAGACAACGAGATGAACCATCAAAAGATCCACCATCATACGACAACTTGGGGTTCCGTGAAATCACACTATAAATAAGTGAAAGTATTGAGTATGATTATCAATACTTTCAAAGGGGGGAAATGTTACCAAACTGATCAGATTTTGATGATTTTGATGATTTTATGATTTTAGTTTAGCTAAAATCAAGTTAGGCCTAATCAAATCATATGAGGGAGTGACTGTGTTTTGCTTTAGTAACCCCAGAAAGCACACAGAACAAACAGGTGGTACTAGCAGCTAAAGTACATGAAGTGAACAGGTGGTACAAGCAGCTGAGGCCCAGCATTGTCTGTAACTAGAAACCGTGTAGTCAAGAAAGTAAAATAATATGTTTAAGCAACCACCGTGGAAACAATACAATAATTAATCATATAGTGGCTAAAGTCACAGTGACCACTTATGCTGCTTGAAGATCCCATTATGTGGAGAGTTTTTCTGATAGTTGGCTGCGTGACAGGGGACACGTAGACACTATAGCATTAGTCGACCAGAGGAACAGCAGATAAGCAAGAAGCTATGTAGGCACTAATTATTGCAAAGATAGCATATCCTTGCAGGTGCTGAAGCTAGACGATAATTGGATGTGGTAGGTCAACATGATCGAAGTTCAAAGAAGTTGGCCTGAGAACTGTAACCGCAAATATGCACAACAAAAGAACTAACAGTTGAAGAAATAGCCAATGATGAGCTTAGCTTTTGCAATATGTATGAACCTAATTATCGACTGTGTAAAGAGGTGCTAACCGCTGTAATAAACGAGACTTGCTCATCATCTTTGGTGGTCGTGTCGCTTGTTCTCCCGCCGACTCCGACACCATTATCCCCCTCCCCATCCTAATCTGAATATTAGAGGGTACAATCAATAAAGCGACTATGGCGTGACTATAGGTGACCAATGATTGTTATTAGAAATGAATATACATGAAGTGATGTAATCCGAAAGATCATTAGGGGCCAATCAAGGTAAAGGTTAATTTTAATGAGCAATTGAAAGCGAGCAGTATATGCAGTTTTATGTTAAATAGCTTATACAATGGAAATCAAATATATAAAAACCCTGCTAAAGGTGATGTAACCCAGGATACGCTAGGTGGAGTTATCCCCCGTATCCTCCGCGTGTCAATAAAGAAGTGTCTGCTTATCTACATCACATTGGTGTTGATAAGTTCTTTGTGCTGTTTGGTGACAATTTGGAAACATGACATTGTATGAATGCCTAGTTTCACATTATTCTAGTTTCATAAGACAATTTCAGGGACATAGTGTGTAATAAATTTCAAAATAATAGCTCTAAGCTTTATGAAGTTAAGTCACTCCTGGATTTAGCTGCAATTGTTAAAGGTGTTGCTGATCCCGACAGTCAATACCTCAGCCACTCAAGTTGTTAGTCCATACCTCAGATGTAGAGTTTGTCCTCATAAATCAACCTGTGAACTGCAACTGTTGAAATATGAGTGCAGATTCACTTCTGTCAGCTTTTTCTATAATGCCAGTAACCTTCAGTAAAGGGGCAGAATGAGCAGCTAGAGGCTGCAATGCCTTACATAACACAGCTGCTTGCTTCAGTATGTGCCTCAGAGGCCTTTAAGTAACCCTAACTAAATCTATCTTGATGCATTCCAAAAGACTACCCTTGCTGAGGTTAGGTGTTTGTCACCTCCCTGGAAGCTGATCACTTCACAGAGTAATTGTGTTCATCAACTCTGATTATCTGTCAGCTGTTGGCCCAGAAAATTCCTTACACAGAATACTTACTATGACTAATGGAAATATGGCTGCTTAGGTTGTATTTCAGCAGCTTTCTTTTGTAACAAGAGAGCATGATCATCTGATGCAACAGTCATGAAGAATTGTGTTGCAGACACACTAGGGTATCCTTGCTGTCCCAAAACACTGAGAAAACCTCAGACTCCCAGGCAAAAGGAAATCAGATTTGCAAGAATGGAAGGATAGAAGTGCCAGTTCGATGCACCGAAAAGGTGTGAGAAAAAATGAAGGAAAATGTGTGAGAAAAATATACATTTTAACAAAAATGCCTCTATAGCTGAAACAGCATTAATGATATAGTGTTAATGATATTCTTTCATTCTAATATCACTATACAAACAATTCTACAAAAAGGCTCAGGCGTCAAAGAAAGGTCAAAGGTTTCCATTCATCACCTCTCTTCCCTGTTCTTCTCTTGCCACCTTGTGCTCAAATGTTTCCCAGTTACCTGTTCTTCTGTATAGCTGTCAGCACTATACCACTTTTTCTTGAGCAACTGAGGTTACTAGCTAGTTGGACTTGTACATCAGTCACATTCCTTGATGGTATTTTCTTTCAGTCTTTGTTCTAATTTCACAAAAAAGCTTTTATTCTCTGTGAAAGGCATTGACCTCACAGTTTAACACACTTTTACTCAAGTGTCTCCAAGTGTGCTAGATAGCTAAGCTACCATTATAGTCAAAGGAGATCTAGTCAAGAAAGCCAGTGAAGTGCTTTTCAGTTTTGTAGACTGAATTCACATGAATCCTCAATCAAGTCACAGTCCTTGTCAAGGATTCACAAGAGGTTCTAGTTATTTCAGGCTAAGGGGTAGAATGCGTAACCAGTTTTGATTCCAATCATTATATCATAGTTTACTACATGAGAAACTTAGATGAGAAAAACCAAAAAATATCTAAATTTAGATGCAGTATTGGGACACTTGAAGCCCATAAATGATGCAGTGAACCACTTGGTACTAGATAATCTGGTTAGAATCCAAGGATTCAAAGGTAAAGTGACTTAATAAACTCAAAATACTGATTTTATAAATAGTTCCAGCACTTTCAACTGTCAAGAATTCAGACATCATAGAACTGGCCAAAACATTACATCCTTAAAAGATGTAAAGGGTAGAGCCCAGAGATGCTTTCAAATTCCAGAACACTCCAAAAGCCAAAGTACACTGCAGCTAAATTTTGGACACAAAGAAATAGACTTCTTTTAATTTTCATCTTTTCTTATGAAAATGTATTTATATCACCCTAGGAGTGCAATGATTCTTAATGTATCCTGTTTGACAAAGCAATTGTGACTTTCCAGTATCTGACTAAAACTTTTTGGTATTTGCCCTCATGTAGAATAAGTATATAAGCTTGGTCATTTATGCTGCATCTTAAACTTACACACATATCCATTCAGCATATTTTAATTTTTATTTCTGGAATTTTTCTAGTTTATGCCTGTTATTTTAAAAGGCAAAAAAAGGAGCTGGGTCCAGATGCCATATTCTGAGATTAAACTGTTGTTAAATGGAACAGAGTCCATCAACATGGGGAAACATTAAGGCAAGTCATTCTTGGGTAAATTTCCTTTCCTTAAAGTAAGAATTTACTAGAATAAGTTGCTCATAAGTTACCTCAACTTTGTTTAAAATTGATATTTCTCTTTCATTTCACGCCATTTGTCTTTTACTATTATTGTTTAGCACTGTATCAGAGTTGTATTTATTTACATGAATACTGCAATTTTCATATTTTTCCCTCTGAAACTTTTGCCTATCCAGTTTACCATCATGCTGAATTAATCTCTCTTTATATGAACCACTTCCTTTGCTGCACCCCACTTTATTGCTTTCAGCCTAGATCACAAGACCACACTTAGTCTTATCTTCTGAAAGGTTTGCAACAGTAACCTACTTGAATCACCTGTGAGCTGGATTTAAGAAGTCAATTTAATCACTGAAAAGGAAATTTAAAAATTACATTGTTTAAAACACTAAATGGACATTTATGCAAGAGTCTAATTCTTAGAGCTGTCACTTGATCATTTCTCAAACTTACTCTGACATTACAGAATCACAGAATCACAGAATGGTGGGGGTTGGAAGGGACCTCCGAAGATCATCTAGTTCAACCCCCCTGCTAGAGCAGGATCCTAGGGTAGACCACACAGGAACACATCCAGACGGGTTTTAAATGTCTCCAGAGACGGAGACTCCACAACCTTTCTGGGCAGCCTGTTCCAGTGCTCAGTCACCCTCACAGTAAAGAAGTGTTACGATTGAACCTCCTATGTTCCAGTTCGTGCCCATTGCCCCTTGTCCTGTCAATGGACACCACTGAGAAGAGTCTGGCCCCATCTTCCTGACACCCGCCCTTAAGATATTTCTAAGCGTTAATGAGATCCCCCCTCAGCCTCCTAGTCATGCCTAGCAAAAGAAGGGGCAGTCTTATTGTCTGTCGTCAAGTGAAAGAACTGACTGTTATTCCAATATGATACTGACTTTTGAAATGTTTTTGTCAGGTATTGCTGGAAAGAACTGAGAGGCACCTGTGCGAACAAGAGCAGCACAGAAAACAAAAGCTTCAGGATGTTATTATTCAATGTTGTTTTCTATCCATCAGCAGTATTAATATAGAAGCTCTTTCAAGTGATATAATGAAAGAGTAAATAAGTCATTCCACGTCAGTCCTTGCTTTTGTTACAGTATCTGCTTCCTGAATAAAGTCTGCATATAAATACCTGACAGAAGAGAGGAAAGATGAAGATGAAGCTAGATTTTTCTCAGTGCTAACCAGTGAAAGGAGACAAAGGATGATCACAAGCTGAAATATGTAAAAAATAAACATAAGAAAAAGGGTTTTTTTCTGTGAGAGCAGTCAAACACTGGAACAGGCTGCCCAGAGAGGTTGTGTGGGCAACATGCTCTAGTTGCCCCCGCTATGAGTTGGGGGGTTGGACTAGATGATTTCTAGATGTGCCTTCCAACTTTAGCCATTCTGTGATTTGGTGATTCTGTGGATATATGGCATTCAGGTATGTAATTCATTTCTGGCACTTCAAATTATGGGACCCTGGGTGAAATGCAGAATAACACATGATACAGGGTTTCATTCAGGGATTTAATCTTCTATTACACTGAGGGATTACATCTGCAGCCCTCAAAATGTGTTTATCAGAGGAGAAGAACTGTACCAAATCCTACGACTCCTTCCCTCACACGCTTGTCAATAATTAACACGTGGTTATAGATTTCCAAACACAAGATCTTTCAAGTTCTCTTAAATGTTGTTCTTTAGTGGAGAGACGATATGATTTGTGTATTTGGTTCACTCAGAGTGTGTGTGGGGATTCAGTCCCATGGTTTGCTGCTTGATTTGCAAACATTGAATTTTAATAATGCCCATTATATCTATGAAGAAGTAGCAGCACTTTGCAATATCAGATTCTGCTCCTTGAAGGCCTGTAAGGACAATATAGACTTTCAAGCACTGCATGAGCAAACTGATGTCAGACTCATGCAACTGAATGGGAAGTAAAAAGATGGCAAATGTCAAATATTATTTCCATTTTTCCAGCTTCAAGCACAACAACTAAAATGAAAGACAAATTTAAGAAAGTGATTTGTTAACAAAAGAGGTGTGTAAAATAATTACAGTAAAATATGTGATCATACTGATTCATCAGTATGCACCATTGGCATTAAACTGCCATGAGACCAGTATAACTCATTATGGTCATAGATTTACCAACATTTTACACAACTGGCATGTGTGGTTCATGATTTTAAGGTTGATAAAGTTCAGCCTGCTATTGCATTCTCTACATCTTATTTGTCATACATTGAATAGAGAAATACTATAAACACATTGATTTTTTCCTTTCTAAGTGCTTTTATCTCTCACAAAAAATACTTTCTATAGAAAACTTCATGCAAAGTAGTACTATACTCAGAGAGAAGATAATGCATTTTTCTATTGATCCTGCTTATAAGCTTTCATAAGCGTGACTGTTGCTCATTGCTATAACTGTTGATCTGACACAATCACACACACCACAATCAAAAAAAAAACCTTTAAGCCGTTAAACTTGTATCATCCACTAGGGAACTATTTCTCCTATTACTGAAATTAGGTAAAATAACAGTTTTCTCTTACTGTCTAAAATTGATTTGAAAATGGCAAGTAATCACACAAAGTTATCCGAGATTGCATAACTAAACTTTAAAATGTCTCAACAGAACAAAGATATTTTCAGCAGTAAGCACTTTCCACGGACCTTGCAACTCATAATATATTTTTAGACCAAAATAATGCAAGTGTAGACTGAAGAATTCAGTGTTTCTGAAGTCACTCTGCAGATTATTCGGTTAGGAGAGTCAATAGAAATTTTGTTTTACAGAAGATGTAACCAAGATGAAGGAAGAATCAGATTCCTCTGTCCTTGTTCTATGATCCACCAGCTTCAAGTGAGTGAAGCAGACATAAATCTAGCTTCTCATGATAATTCTTCTTAGCTAAAAGAATCTGAGTCTGTTTGAATGTCTCCTTTGTTTCACCTCAGTTTACAAAACTTGAAGATATTGCCTATTTACAGTGTCTCTGAAGCTAAGCAAATAGCAGAGAATAAATGTTTGTCATGAGTGTGCTAGGTGATACATATTTGTTGGTCTTAAGAGTGGATTTGGGACTTTTATCTTCATAATATGTGGATAAAAATTCACTGTATTTATTCTGCATTTGTCACACCACAGGTTCATTCTGTTCCAGATGTTCTCTGTGTATCTGTTGCTGATGAAGTCTCACCTTTCTCTGACGGAGTTCTACTGATCATTTCTTATCCACATAGTCTTTTTTTCTGAAGACTTAATCTGAACACAAGAATTTTCAGAATATACAGATCTGTTAAAACAGCGGGAAACACATTATTGCCCATTCTGAAGAATCTTGCCAGTTTGATAAGTCTATACCTCATATTTAGTTTCTCCTAAATCGTAGTGAGTAACCTACTTCTACAGTAACAAGATACAAAGCTCAACCCTAGGCTGAATTATGATGCCCACCTGAAAAACAGCTGAATTATCTTCTTTTCTGACCACATTCCAGGTCTGATCGTGTCTCTGAGTCAGTAAAAGCAAAAGAATCTCCAATATAGGACTCAAATACCATAAATTAGGTAGCTATTACAGATGCCTGAAATCATATGCAGTACTTTTAAAACTGGATATGGCAGAGTTAAGAGCATCATGATATGTATTTCCAAGCAGAGTTTATAATGTATTTTCTCTGATGGAAAAAGAAAAGGAAGGTGGAGTAGAAAGTGCCTATATTACAACAATATTGATTGTATTTGTTAAGGTACATAATTGTTATGCTTACAATTACAAAGCAGGAAACCCCAAATCTTTTGTTCTTTCAAAGTACTATTATTTTAGATACCAAGCCAACATCACAGTAAAGAAAAGTGGTAATTACTTCAATTCTGCATCCTCATGTGAAAAGATGAATTTTCTGTCACCAGGAGCTATAGTTCATAACCTACTAGACACAATACTCAGCAAACATATCTGGTTCGACATGATCACCACTGCAGGTATTCCAAAGTGACACAACTCCAGGACTGTTTGTTTACACCTAGACCCATGGAAATCCCTAGGTTCTACCATGCACAGTATTCTAGTCGCCAAGGGTGACTTCCATGCAGGACAATAGAATCTTTTCCCATCAGACCTTTTCCAGGGGTCACCTGAGTATTTTGCAAGTTATTTTCTTCTCAATAAGTGTGAATGAGGGTGATGCACGTCAGCAACAAACCCAGCACCATGGTGTATTGGCAGATCAAGTGTAAACCAGGACCAGAACATTCTGCCACTGCACTGTGACCCTTGTTCAGAGAGGAGGGCACTCATCAGCTCAAAAGCTTTAGGGATACCATAGTTAAGGTCTAAGTTCCAGGCACGTCTTTGCCTACTGCACCCTCAATAACATAGATCCTGTAAAAAATGACTGGAAGAGATTTTAAGCGTAAAACATTGTTATGTACATCTCTGACAAAATACCCCATTAAAGTATATAAACTACCCATGAGTAAAGGAACTAGACATGATGCATTATTTCTTCTCTTATGTATTTCTGGAGTATTTCTCACACTTGCTTATGGCTAGAACATTATCCAGGAATACAGTAATAACAGAGGGCTGGACTGGCTTTTTGTTACAATACTATTCATTCAACCATGGTATCCTACATAAATAATTTTTAAAAAGTGTTCTTATCCTAGGTTTTTTAGTTTTCAGCAGGTCTTTATTTCTGACCTTGGAAATACTAGCCGGTGTTTCAGGGAAAGTCAATCATCTATATTGCTATTTCCCATCTTGACACACTGACTACCTTAGGGATGAAAGGGTCTAATGTGTTATTCAGTTCAGGCATAACAAAAAGTGCGTAAACCTTCAGCTGACTCCTTAAAATCATTTCCTTATACCACCACATATGTTTTTATGGAATCCTTTTCCTTTGAAAGAATTATGTACTTATTTTTATTTAATAATCTTGCTCTTTTTAACAGAAACCCTTGATAGAATTTCTACATTCCACAGTATTAAAACCTATAAACATCTTACTGCTGAACTGAAAATGGATTGATCTAGCTAATTAGCCTTTTTTAAACACCTCATGAGCATGTTGATACAAAACAGAATTAACTTTTTACCCATACAATTGTCAATACTGTACAAAAAAAGACTTAGTCTAAAATGAGTTATCTAGCCCTTAAATATTTACCTGTTGTGCCAACACATTGTGTGCATATACAAATGATGAATTAGGTTGGTTTTTTTTTCACAGTAAAATAAAGTGGAAGGCCCCTGCCTACATTTAGCCTGTAACCGAGGCTAAACTGTAGCAGTTGTTCTACCACCAGATGACCCCTCCCCAGCTGAGAAGGGGAATCAGGGAAAAAAAGGGAGGAGCCCCATGACTGGAAGTAGAAATGGATTTAATGAAATAACAAAACTAATATAATCGCCAACATAAAGTATACAAACTTAGCCTCATCCTTAGGCTCAGCAGCAAGAACAGAAAGCCAAGAGAAAGAAGCCCCAAAAAGAGAAACTCTCCACCCTCTGTACACTCCCTCCTTTTATCATGAGCATGATATAAGTGGTGTGGGATACACCTGTGAGTCAGCTTGGGTCAGCTGCCCTGACTGAAACTCCTAGCTGACTCAGGGCTACTCATGGCCTGCTTGCCATGGCTGACCCATGGGTCTGTTCCTGGGAAACCAGGACAGCCCTAAAAATGAAGGCAACCCTCCCACTCTTTGCAATTTGCTGAGCATATCGCTATACTGGAAGCTTGATTTCAAATTCAACTCAAAAAAAAAATTTGTTTAAATATTTATTTTGCACAACACTTCTGTTCCAGAATTGTTTGCTGTTCCTCTGGTTATGATATTGTGATAAAAAATAGATTATTTACATGAGTGAACAACAGTGTTCATTGACATACTTGTACTGTCTTGCCCTATTTATTTCTTTAATGAAATTTTCCCAGCATAATACTTGAGTTAACTTTCAAAAATTAGCTGCCTTGCCTCCGCAGGTTTTCTCTATATATCCAGGATTAGAGGGTTTACCTATATTAACTTTTTAATAGCTTCATATTATGAATTGAAAGGGTTGTTAGGCATTGGAACAGGTTGCCCAGGGCAGTGGTGGAGTACCCATCCCTGGAGGTATTTAAGAAATGTGTAGATGAGGTGCGAAAGGACATGGTGTAGTGGGGAATTGGCAGTGTTAGATTAATGGTTGGACATGATGATCTTAGAGGTCTCTTCCAACCAAGGCTATTCTGTGATTCTGTGAATCTGTGTGACCTATTACATAGTTGTAACTCTTTCAAGACAATTATGATGTGTTATAGCAAGCATGTTCTTGCTGCTGTCTCCATGTGTAGCTCTAGAAAGAATACAATTTATCCTAATTTATCCATTTTGCCTAATTCATTAGTTTTTATTTGTGCCATTGAATTTCAAGAAAATTTCCAAGAACAAAAACACTTTGCATACAGTTAAAGCAATCCAAAAGTTTCTGGCATAAAGGAGATGATTTTAACATCATTTAATTTGAGGACTGCAAGAAAAGGAATCTTCTGACATTTTGCCATATTATATTATTTTTCAGCATCAGAATGGCAGAAGCTGTTTTTAAATTAATTCTCATGGTTAGTAGGAAGATTCTTATTAAAATTAGGTGGTGTTGGATAAGGCTACACATATTAGTTTAAGTAAGGAGATTTATAATTAAAATGTACTTATAAAAAGTAATAATAAAACTAGTTTACTACTAAAGAAATATAAATTAAGAACTTTGCATTTGCTTGAACTGTAATTAGAAGCAGTCTGCAAGGAATGGACCAGTTTCTTCAAAGACAGAGAAACTTCTGATCAACAAGGGGATTTTTTTGAGGTAATTATGATATTAATTGCCTAAACCCGACATATTAAGGAGTATTTTTGGCAACAGGGTGTAGAATGATTTTTCTTGAGATTGAGAGGAACAGACAAAATTGCTTGTAATAACCTCGAATGCTATTTCCAAGACACAAAGAATATACTGGGATGTGTTCTACACTATTTAGTTCCTATCTTTGATTTCCTACTTTAGACTCCCTATGTTATAGGGAGGATATATCTGATGGAGTTTATGGAGGTCATCAACTACAGCCTTTTTCTGGGAATGAAAGAAAAAGGAACTTCTACAGCATGGATCATCTCATTGAGTGTCTAAAATAGGTTGAATGGACTGTTATCTACAGTTCTTTCTGTTACTGCAGGGGATGACCAGGTGACCAGTTGAAATGGAGACACCTGCACTATAGATGCCTATAGTTGGGTGAGAAGAACACTACAACACTACAACAAACTCCTTTCTTACCAAAATATGAAGAAGCTTCTTTCTATAAACTCAAATATAATAATACAATAATTAATTGACACTGCTTTGCTAAGAAGTTCTCACACAAAAATGCACCCATAAAGAAATGAAATGAAATGAATGTTCTTGTGTGTTATTATTTATGAGGAGTTTCCACCAAAAATCACTAAGAAAAAGTAATTTTTAGTCGCAAGGTCTACTATTCTCTAAAAAATCTCCACTGGGAATTAAGCACCGTTCTTGGAGATGAGAAAAAGCAAGCCAAAGATCCAATCATTAATTTTTTTAATGTAGTTGCAAGTAGTAATGCTACCCTTACAAGAGTCATGAGATGAGAAATGACTGTATACTGAGCCTACAGGAATTAATACAGGACTGTGGTTTTTTCCCCTTTGCTTTGGGAGACCACACAAATAATTCGTAGAGTCAACATGGTCACTTGGCAAACTGTGATACAATTCGTCTGCTAAGCAACAGCACAGAAAAGAAATCAGATACAAAGGACATTCACAGCCTTAGCTGAACATTTGAATATTTCCTTTTCAGAATGAAAGATCATTTTGTTGCCTCCCTTCTAAAAGATTAACTGGTATTCTCTCTGTACTTTCTGAATTTGTAACTTTTTTTTTTTTTTTCCTTGAGAACTCCCTCCATCTCATTTAAAAATAAAACCAGGAACTTGAGCCTCAAAATATTATTTTTTACTCTGTAATTTATTTTCACAAAGTTGAAAATTATATGGATTAATATCAATTTCTTATATACAGAAAATATTCTAATCTTTCAATAGTGAAGAAGTGATTTAGTTCTCACATCAAGCATCTGCTGTGTGAAAATTAAATCAAAACTGCTATTGCATTAAAGTATAAGCAACCGTAACAGCAGTATAAAAATAATGCCCTGAGATTTGTGTATAGAATGGTATTCTTCATGTTTAATGATTTATCATTAAAACAGAAATTCAAAATAATAGTAATAAAATTGCTCTGGTAAAATATAATTTGTAAATTGTATTAATGTTCAAAAAAACATTTTTAAAGAAAGACTCTATAAACTGCTTTAGCTAAATAACTTTTTCACATTGTAAAATATTCTTTCTTTGGAGAGGCTACTTACAGTAAAATCCTCACTATTTTCAGATTCTGCATCATTTTCCTTACTTTCCTTTACTTTTTACTTGTACCCATAAAGTCAATATTAAACCGTATGCTGAGAATGGATATTAAAACAGTACCAAGTAGTCTAGAAGCCAGCAATTCCATACACATAAAGGGAATGATTTAACATGGATGGCAAGCTAAAACTTACTAGGATTTAACCTCTACAATGACTCATTTTCTTCTCTTTCCACAGCACACATAAGGGCTTTACCACTGCAAATAGTCCTATTAATTCCAATAGAAGTTGCATTTATACCCCTGAAAGCAGAACTTGACACTGATATTAAAATGACATGGACAGTAGAAAAACATTCTGTATTTCTCAGTTCTTCTCTGACTTCAGCATATATTATGGAAATAATTTAGAAATTCTTGCAGATCATAGCAGTATAAAACTCTATCTCTAGTCTCCATGGTTAAATAATTAATTTAGGTAATTTCTTTCACCTTTTGTTCAAGACTAGAAGAAAATAAGGCAGGCACAAAGAGTTCCTTAAACTTTCACTGAAATTATGTTGATCATCTACAGCCACAGAAACCTTCCCTTGCAAATGCTACTGTGTAGAGTTTAATGGGGTATGTATGTAACAGATCTATGCTTGCTTCCACAAAAACTCTTACAGTATCTCTGAAAATTGCTGTACATAAATGAAATGACTTTTTTTTTCTTTAAAAAATGCCTAACATTTGGCTACCTGCATTTTATTTAATGCTTTCAAACCACAAAACAATAAAATCTATTGCTAAATGTTCTCATGAAGAGTTTTCTGTGGGAGTAGTTATCTGATGCACTGTTTATGTATGATTTCTCTTCATTTCAATCAGTGCTAGAAAATACATATATTGTATAAATAGCTAGGAAGTCAGAGGTAAAAATTCTTATCTGAATTATACTTATGTTCTTATACAACTTTTATTTCTCTGAAACTCTTTTAATACAGCTAAGATCAGAATTTCATCCAGAGGGGAGAGAAGGAACGTAAAATGTAAAATAAATACTATTTTAAGTTAGGTTAATTTTTAATAGCTAAGAGAAAAAAATAAATATTTACTTAAAAATAATGGTGAATACTAGTTCTTGCATGTGTAAAACCCATGTGATATTTGGAAAATTAATTTTATAATGATAGCTGAGATTACTCTGGGCTGAAACCATACATGAATCAGGATAAAATTTTTGCATATATACACCTTTTGCATAGAAAAACAGAAAAATAATAATATTGTATTTTTTGGAAATATAAATTCTATTACAATTTTGTCATAGTCTCCTGATATATTTAGTATTTGAAAGGAAACAAGCTCCTTAGAAATGCTATGGATAAGGCATATTAAAAAAACATTCTATGAGTGCATACGTCTGTACTTTATGCAGAGGGTTATGAGAGCAAAAATGTACACTAAAACTGATTTGCCAGTAGGGCTTTATTTCAAACTGGTTCAAAGAAGCTTCTGCATTTAACTGTACATATTTTTCTTCAGAAATAGAGACACATCTTTCTGCCTGTCGCACAAGAGCTAACTTGATATAGAAGTCTTTGTCATCTTCACTCAACTTGCAGTCTGAGCTACTTCTTAAAATGAGCAGATCTTATCAATGTATACATATAAATGAAAGGAGGATACAAAGAAGGCAGAGCCAGGCTCTTTTTCGTGGTGCCCAGTGAAAGGACCAGAGGCAATGGGCAAAAACTGAAACACAGGAGGTTCTTCTTGAACATCACGAAACATTTTTTCACTGTGAGGGTGACTAAGCACAGGCACAGGTTACCCAGGGAGGTTGTGGAGTCTCCATCCTTGGAGATATTAAAAAACTGTCTGGGTATGGTTCATGGCAACTGGCTCTAAGTGGCCCTATTTAAGCAGTGGGGTTGGACCAGATACCTCCAGAGGTCCCTGCCAACCTCAACCATTCTCTGATTCTGTGATTCTGTGAGTGCTATCTCCTGGCATAAGTGAATGTGTCCCGAGATTGTTCTCTAAATTTCAATGGATGTCGCTAATACTAGAAGACTGCAATAGTTCACAAAACCAAGACTGTACAAAGCCAGAGAACTGGTCTTAATTTTGCAACATAAAAGAGAAAAAGAAGCTGGGATAGAAACCTATAGGTTAACACAACAGTGTCAGAGTTTTGCATGAAAGACTAGATTTGTTGTACCTCCTAATCTGTCTGAAAGTTTGGAAGTTTTGAGGAAAACAGAAATTAGTTATAAAGGCTTGTGTGTTTTCAATGAAGAGAGAAGAAATTTTGTAGGTAATCCATCTACCCCAACTTTTATGGCAAATTCTCTCCAACGGATATAGAGACAGCCTAGATAACTGATTTAAACTTGGAATCTGATATTAGAAGTTGGAAGTTAGTTACCTGAATGTCTCAGTGACTAAGGATATCCTTTAGACTCTGTCTAAAATGTCCTTATCTGTGTTTACTTGGCCCAGAGAGACAGCTTCTCCCCAAGAGTGCAACACAACGGCTATGGAAAATCCATGTAGAGGCATGTGGAGTATTCCCCTGTAAGGAAAAACTTCAGATTTAACCAATTTCAATTTTTCTCAATTGGCCTAAGGCAGTTTCTCTACAGTACCTGACACTTTTAAAGGATCAACATTCAAAACGTGTGTACATCAAAAGCGAAGAAGTCCAAAGAGATATATAAGCATAAGCACACCATTGCAAGGCATGAGGAAAATTATTTACAAATAAACTAAAGGACTTCCTGAAGTCTTATCAAGTCTTTGGGAAATGAATAGAAAGCAGGCAGGAGACAACACATGGTGACAAGGTGGTTGAGAGAACTGACAGACTTAGAGGCTGTTCCCCTCAGGTTCATGACTCCAAAATGGGCTATCTCAGCATTAAAAAAATTGTGTGCTGCTAGAATATTGTGCTCTGCCTACAAGTTGGTAGCCTTATTACAATAGCTCCTGGACAGGTGCCTTCATCCTGTAATCCTTTGTGAAGTTAACCCAAGGAGCTGGAGCTTGAAATAAGCATAATTAGAAACCTATATCTTTTATCACATAAACATCCTGAAACTGTGAAGAGTTTAATTTGAAAGGATACAGCTAGATATATTTTGTTCAGGGATTTGAAACAACAAAGAGAGAGGTTTTAAAAGCCACTGTAGGCAGAGCTTAATTAGACTGAAAATAGCTTAAGTAACCAGTTTATATTAAAAATAAATAAATAAATAAAATAATCATTTTAAAATATATTAAAAAAAAACTAAAAAAAATGTGACTGTCTTCCATTTCAGGATATTAAGTCTTGCTGAAATCAAATGGGAACACCTAGCAACTAGAAATGTGACTGCAATATACATAAACATAGCCCTCTTCTATTTACCACACAGATTAAGAAGAGTAAAAACCATGATGACATTCATCTTAATTACAGTTTAACAATGAAGGATTCAAAATTTGTTTGCCAGAAAAAAGTTTTCAATGACCTGTGTCTAAGAATTTGATGCAATGAAAATACTTAAGGTCATTTTAGAAATTTCACAGGCAAGAGGTGTTTAAGAACAATTTTAGATGAGTTACAGAAAATTAAATACTTACAAGAGGCTGAAATGAAGTGCTAGCACCTCATTTAATTCACTCCATCCAGTCACCCAAAAAGACTGCAGCAAAAATGGCGTCTCACCCTCTGCTCTTATTATAGGAGTCACCTATTCAAACCTGTTCATTAATTTTCCCTTGAATTACATGTTCAAAGCAAGTTTCCCGTTCTTATCTTTAAATACTTCTTTACATCACTTTCTTTTTGGTTTTAATTCTTCTTTCTCACCTTACTTGTAACAATTTCTTTTAGTGCTTTCCATCTCATTTTCTTCCTCTATGCTTCATATGCAATTCCTTCATGTATTAAAAAAAAATCCCTTTTCTTTCCTGCCATCCTAATTCATCCTCGCAATCCTGAATAATTCTCTTACACATTTTACCAGATGAAGGTTGGTTTCTTTCTTTGTTTCTTTTTTTCAATTTTTTTTTCTTAGTTCTATATAATTTGATCATTGAATCTCCATGTGACAACTCAAAATTAGACTTTAGACTGCCAGATACAAGCCTTCCTCCTGAAATCTCATAACTGCTTAATATGAATATAATTAATTGAGTACAGCAGTATGTTCAAGAGTGTTGTGCAGCTCTGTCAGAAGCCCTACATTCCTCTTTGTCACATATATTAAAGGTTATGCTTATACTGTGCAAAATAAGAAGTAAACATTAAAAGATACCTGTTACAACTGAAAATTCACTGGAGTTGTTCAACATGCAATACTCCCAATGCATCCTAATGGTGTCCAAGCAGTGGATTCAAATATCTACTTTTAAAAGCTGTCTGGTCATAGTGCTGGGCAACTGGCTCTAGGTGACCCAGCTTGAGCAGGGAGGTTGGACCAGATGACTTCCAGAGGTCCTTTCCAACCATTCTGTGAAATCCAGTGTATCGAGACATTAAGGACATACTTATATTTTCAATTGCATTAACACAAATTCCACTGATTTTAGCAGGAATTGCATGTCTGTACATCTAAATGCAGAATTTTCTTTTTAATTGTTTTAATAATACCTGTGTGGCAAACAAATAAAAAGTCAGTAGCATGCATCCATAAGTAGGCAAGATCTGGTCCCCAGAAGAGCCCAGAAAAGAAAAAAACAGATATGAATCTAAAATTCAAATCAGATGCTAATAGATATAATTTCATATCAAAACATTATTATCTAAACCAATTATTTCTAATTTCTACATTCTTCTGAGCTCCAAAGTTCTAAATATCACCAGAGGGACCATAACAATTTTCTTAGAAGGAGAAAGTATTTATAATTCTATAATAATGCAGTACTAGAGACATTTTCAGTATAGTTTTGCAAGCCTGCCATTATGGTTTGTTACATACTTCAAACAAAATATTACCCATCTGAAAATAATGTTTCATGAAAATCAAAACTTTCTATGGAAAGACCAGTTCTGATGTAAGTTGCATTTTCCTACCCATGGGACATCCATAAGTTTGCTAATAGGGAGACAGCATTATGCGTCTTGATCAATTGAGTCCTAGAGTACAAAGCGTAAAAAAGAAAGTGAAGAAATGGAAAATGGAACAAAAATTCCACAAAGTACAGTGACTGTGACTGAACAGGCTTAATTCTGTCTTGAAACAAAATACTTTGATTTTCCAAATTATTTCTCTCTTTTAGAATCTGTTGTTTAAATATAAAAAAAAGAGCATTGAAGAAGAAAAGCCTATGTCAAAATACCAGATGCACAGTGTAATTATATTTAAAAAAAACAACAACAACACAACAAAAAATAAGCAACAAACAAAATAACACCCCCAAAAACCTCCAGAACTTCTAGGGTGGGCATGAAGAGAAAGAATTCCAGATATTGAAAGACTAAAAGAAGGGAAAGGAACAGAGTATTTAGAAAACTACTTCTAGTTTTCCCAGTATTTTCTTTTTTCTTTTCTTCCAATATAGTTCTGGTTTTTCATTGCTCCTGACCACATTAGCCGTATCTGAACCAGTAAGCTGACCAATTCCACCTGCTCTTCGTATAATACACATACAGGTTTTTCTATTGCTAAGCCTGTTGAACTCAGTGGAAAGAATACAGACTTTGTTGGACATAATTGGTTCACATAAGCATACAGGTTGTTCGGGTATGCATCTACAAGGTCCGATTCTAGGATAGTACACCCACCTCTAAAATCTCTAATGTAAAATATTCTATAACTGTAGAGAAAAAAAGAAAAAAACCAAACAAACCACAAACAACAACCATGATTAATTTTTTTCTGGCATCTTTTAAATGCCAAAAATATGTGAATACTCAGAACTTTCAGCTGCTTATATAGCTTTAGAAAAAGTAAAAATATTAGAGCTAATTGGAAACCATTTCATTAAATGAATTTTTTTTCTCAGTTTACCAATCATGTCTGCATAAAAACTGTTACATTTTTATGAATTCACACTGGCCTCCAAAACAAGGTCCAACTAAACTTGCTGAGAGCTTAGAAACTGGTGCCTTGAAGACTTCTGTTTGGTTTCTCAACTACCCTCTGTTGTTCCTATGAAGACTACTGTTACTGAAAGAAAAACGTAAGATCTTCCCATAGTTTTCAGCTACTGAAGCAAACTTTAATACTTCTTCAAAAATGTACTTTTGATGGATATGATATGTTTTACTTGAGTCAATTACCCTAGATTTATTACCCATTGGTGTCTCAACTGATATTAACCTTAGTTTTTCAGAGATAACCATATTCATGTCTTCAATAAACTAGAATATAGTACCTATGGATTATCCTGACCGTCACAAAATACGTCCAACCATTTTCTTGATTTGTACCCATCTAACAAGGAAATTGGTGTATTTCTTACTTTAACATAGTGGTGAAGTAATTAACTTTTACAAAAATATAGTGCCTCCTTTGGTCTCTCCAAGAGGGGGTAAACTGCTAGAAAATAATACTCTATGTTAATGTAATTCATCTCCATTCCTTTTTTAATGAAAAACAGTTTGTGCCATCAATGAACTCACTATCTCTATTTATGAAGATATTAAAGTGAAAGTTTGCACCCACTTCCTCTTCTTGGTTTTATTAAATGAATCTTTTGTCTATTTATCTCATGTGTTTACCACAATCAGAGTTTAGAATTAATAGAAAACACATATCATTTTGAAAAAATAAGTTTAGTGAATTATTATCATTTTTATCATCTCAACTTATGCACCAATCTTTTATCCTATCTTTAATATGCAAAAGCAGAATAATATTTGTCTTTTCATTTTTATTTTGTAGCGGTTGTGCATTGTACAGTACTACATTGATGAACAGCATAAACTTAGGAACAAAAGCTGTGTTTCTACACAGTGCATAAATTCATATTCTGACTTTTAAAAATATTAATAACAAAACAGTACGCCAAAGTCTAATCAAGTAGAAATTGAATGTTTTATTCAAATATGCTAGGACACCCCATTCATGAAGCTTCTTCCCCATGTTTTCAACCTTTCCTTTTAAATTTTCCATAGCAGTTTATCTAATATTTAAAATTCAGAATGTAATTGAAATCTAACAACCTATGTGTGTATATGTTTATGTTGAGATACTATGCAGAAAACTGCTGATTTTTCTGAATCTTCCGCATCTCTGTCATCCAAGTTTCTCATAGGAATTTCAGTGGCTTATATCAAATCCCCCAATCCAAATACTGAGTTCTAGAGCAGTTTAGTTCATTTTCCAGAAAGAAATTTGCAATTTGGTCATGTGTGTACCAATAGACCATTAAGAGAATTATGACTCTCAGCTGCTCAGTATATAAGGTACACAGGGACTTAAACTTTCCTGAAAAATAATCATAAATATGTATTTTGAATAAGATAGTAGACTTGATATAACTGCATAGTCTCTATTTGAGACAAGAAGAAAAATATGTATTTTATGGCCTGGGGAAGGGAATAAGAAAAGCTTTCTCATGCTCTGTTGTTCCTACAGAAAGTAATTTGAGGAATTCTCACTCCATGAGTTAATCAACAGTCAACAGAACAGACTTTGCAAAACAGAGAAATGTTGCCCTTCTTCAGATATAATAATCAGTATCCTTTACTTGGGCCCCCAAGCTTACAGGCTAACAGATTTAAGCCTACTTGAGTAAAATATGAAACTTAGTTGCATATAATACTACTCCAGGGGAAATCCAGGGGATTTTTTTTTCTTTTTTAGAAAACAAATTAAAATCCAAACTGTTCTTTTATAGATAATAAAACAGAGATGTAACTGATGTTACCGATTAACTGAAGGATGTCTGAGTGAGTTAGAGTTGCAGAATAGGGTTTTCTTTACTTAATAAACTTGGTTGTGTCAACACCTAGCAGCAGGTATAACAAATGATGTTCTGTGTTTGTACAGCACCAAGCATCAAGTGTGCTGTTTGCACAGCATCAATCATATATTGCACTGCAATACACTTTAGAAATAATTTCAATTCTTTTTTCCCAATAGCTGCTCACAGTATACTGAAGCATTCATATGAAAACATAGAGATGAAAATGGGAAGCAGGCTGTAGGTACCCAAAAATATGGAAGCTAGGCATATATAGCTGTCAGGTGTCTATGTAGAAATACTCTTGTACTTTTGATTTCGCTTTGAAATTCCCAAGAAAGTCTGTGATTACTTTCTTTGAGACCAAGATGCTGTCCTCTACCTCACTTGGAATGTGTCCAGCCCATTCAGTGATTTACTGCAATCTACACAGTAATGATAATGCATATATAATACAGAAAGGGCATTAGCTAATGACCTTAGCTATCAACACAGGTACTGTATTCAAAATTTTATGTGCTTGCTTGTGCTTCCATATGACTTTCATGAACAGGAGCCTTGATATCATAATATAATTGGTTTTATGTGACTGTGTTACTGAAACTTTAAGTTCATATTTGAGGACAGCCATCACTGTACATGTACAGTAAATGTAGTTCCCATGGCATGAATGCTGGTACACTGATTCACACTGCATAAAGAAAGCTACTCTTGAGAGATAAAATGCAGAGCTGAGTGCGTACCTTACATACTTTCACAAGAAACATGTAAGGAAGCTTTGTAATCATAAGGTAAGGCTGAGGTTAATGAATCCAGTCACAGCAAATAAGATTAAATTGTGTGCATACAACAAAGGAAAGATCTGAAAAGAGATTATTTGGAAGCATGTGTCCTATCTATTTAATATCTATGTAATAGATATAATAGATGTAATGTTAGCTTTCAGTCAGGAGGAGGGAGGTTTTTGTTACTGTGTGGGTTGAATTTGTCAAATATGAGTTAACATATTTTGTGAAAAATTTAGATTTAAAAGGACTGTTATTTAATTTAGGAGAAAATAGGAGGGAGCCTATACACAATAATATCCTGGAGAGATCCTTTGCATTGTCTTTTGTTCTTGAGAAGGGCATTAAGGAACTCTTAAGTCTCACAGTTCACCTGTGACCTAGATTGGGAATATATATGGCAACTGAAATGCAACCACCTTTAGGGATGAACACAGCAGCTGCCTGTAGTACCGAACAACACAACAACACTGAACAGCACACTGAAATGTGAAATAACTTGAAGAAAACGGAAAGGAAAATTCTGGAAGGCAGAAAGTGATCGAGAGACTAGAAAATTGGCCAGCATGCTGTGTTCAGTATTTCTTTAAAAAATGGCATGAAAATATACATGGTCAGAGTTCATAATTTTGTCTTTAATTTTTTTAGAGCAGCAGATTTATTTCATTTAAGACTTTCTCCCAGGAGCACAGTGCATAGCTTGAAGTCATCTAACAGTTGCGGGTACACAGCACACATCTCCATAGGTCTCTGTTCAATATACTGCTCACTATCTATATTCTTTCTTACCTAGAATGCAGTATAAGTTCCTATACCCTCTACCCTCTGTCTCTAGATACGCACTT
This sequence comes from Podargus strigoides, assembly GCA_028020825.1. Lineage (NCBI taxonomy): Eukaryota > Metazoa > Chordata > Aves > Caprimulgiformes > Podargidae > Podargus > Podargus strigoides. Next base: position 29,856,586 of record CM051662.1, on the reverse strand, counting down.
ATATTTGTACTGACTTACAGGAGATAATACCAGATAATTAAATACCAGCCTTACAGTGACAACCTATCATCTACATACTGCTTCAGTCCAACTTGACTTGCCCCTGAGACATGACAAAACCATTGCACCGATTGGTACAAACACACTTCTTAAGAACAGATAGAAAGCACATGCTATAACTAAACAATATGTCATTTCAAAAAGCCCATTTGCAGATGCACAGATGTGGCTATTAGGAGAAGGATTACGCTTTTACAAAGTGCTTGTGGAAATTGTTTTCAAACAGAGAACTCATTTTTCTTGGTGGCCGCAGAACAAAATCTTGTTACCTAACGGAAGGGACCAGTGGGCAACCCACTAACTTAAAGACTTGCCACCAGAATTCATTATAAACACATCATGTTTTTACCTGCACATAGTGCCTGGCAAAAGAATACAATTTAAAATACTCTCTTAAAGCATGGCCCTTGCTTCACAGACTTCTATCCTTTCACCAGTATAGAAATAACCTCTATGAAATGGATTAAAAAGCATATTTGAATGAACAGAACCATCAGGATGACAGTATTATATCTGTTCACATTTCTTTTATGGTTTTCAAGTCTTTAGAATAATATTACTTTCTCCTTTTTTTTGATCAATCTGCACCGTGCAGAGCAAGAGATACTTCTACTGTAAGAGAGAATATGATGCTTGAGAAGTGATTTTATTTTACTTCATTTTTAACTGCCTACCCATAATGCTTCCTCAACTGTATTTATCAAAACAAACTTATAAAAACTCATTTTTGAAACTATGCATATGTATATGGAATACACTCCCTGTTTTGACAGAAACTGTAGCACATTTAGTACTAGCTGCAGTACAGTGTGTATTGAACTTAAAGATAAATGGACTGATGGGCTGGAATTAAAGTTTATAATTAAATGAACCCTGTGTGCTTTCCTGAAATGATAATTAATTTCTAAATCATTGTTTCATAGATCAGTATTTCATTTACAAGATTTTTTTTTTCCTATGAGAAGTTTTACCTTGCTTACAGATACCACATAGGATCAGCTGTTAAGCATCTCCCCAGCAGCAGCAGCAACAACTTTGCTATCTTCTTTGGCAATAAAAGTTGTTGGATATTTTAAATTCATTACCTTGTCCATCACTATTAACAGGAAGCCAGTTCTTGTCTTTTTCCATGTCTAACCTCCACAGGAGGGTCTAACAAGGATCCTTCAGGTCTCCAATTCCTTATTTTGGACTTGTGTTCCCTAATTTATCAGTGTGCAAGAAAGCTGCACTGACTTACTGTGCTTCAGCAGGGAACTCGAACACTAGAAATTTCTTGGAAGTAAATAATTTTTAAAGTGAGGCAAGTATTTGATTATGCTTTTACACACCTAAAACTCATTTGTGTGTTGTGATCCAGTCATGGAGGATACCTCTGTCCTCAACAGAGATGAATACTTCCACTGTGTTGTTCAGTCCATCGTAAGACAGGTATCCAAGATAAGCAGGATTAATTTCTTTTATAAGTGGCTGTTCTTTTTCTTGTGATTACTGAAGGACCCCAGCTATGTGAGATGACTTTCACACATACTGACTTATGGTATATTTATTTGCGGACTGCATTTCATCGTGTTGACCAGATAAATTTAGCTCCTTCCTTCTACTGATAGTTATTTTGGCCATGATGATTATCCAGCTTCTTTGATAAGATACATTTTTGTAATCTTACATATCAACCTTAATCATTCTTCCATATATTTGCAATCTATCCACAAATCTGCACGTTACCAATTTCTCCTCCTTTACAGCTCACTGACTTAGTCTTGAATATCATATTTCTTTATATTTTACTTTCAAGTTCTGCTCCTGGTAAGAGACAATTGATTGTACAACACTCAGAGTCTTTATTCAGTTACAAGCTAATCTTTCATCTCCGTCCTTAGGGAATAAACTCGAAATACTTTTTCCTACCCAATCCTGCCATTGTTTCAGTGCAAAGATGTATGCATGTATGTTCCATGTAAAAGGAATCACTGAGGATTTTTAAAACTTGAGGTTATAATTTGGAGATGGAATGCTGAACTCTGTCAAAAAGCTAAAGCTTTAAACTAGGTTCGAAGGGGGAAGGGGATAAAATTCGGCCTGCTAGAGTTGAACCCAAAGACGGCAAGACACAGTTGGTAAGGAAGTCGTCAGCCCGGCTCAAGTGCTTCTACACTAATGCACGCAGCATGGGCAACAAACAGGAGGAGCTGGAAGCCATCGTTCAGCACGACAACTGTGATGTAGTTGCCATCACGGAAACGTGGTGGGATGACTCTCATGAGTGGAGTGCTGCAATGGATGGCTATAAGCTCTACAAGAGGAATAGGCAAGGCAGATAGGACGGTGGGGTGGCGCTCTATATTAGAGAGTGTTTTGACTGCATGGAGGTCTATAATGGTCTGATGACCCAGTCAAATGTTCATGGGTTAAGTTGAGGAAGACGAATGAGGTGGATATCCGGCTGGGAGTCTACTACAGGCCACGTGACCAGGATGAAGAGGTCGATGAACTGTTCTGTAGGCAACTGGCTGAAGCTGCAAAGTCACAAGCCCTTGTTCTTGTGGGGGACTTCAACTTAGCAGACATCTGCTGGAAATATAACACAGCAGAGAGAAAACAATCTAAGAAGTTCCTAGAGTGCGTGGAAGATAACTTCCTGACTCAGCTGGTAAGAGAGCCTGTGGGAGTTTGGCTTGTGAGTAACGGACATGGAGTGTTAGAGCAGGTGCACGAACAGGCTACTGTGCAGGCGCTAGCAGCCAAGATTAGGCCTCAAGGACGTACTGTCCTTGCAGAGTAGTACAAGAAACTAAGTTACATAAGATAGGGAACTAACAGGCAAGGCGGAGAATATGATAATTAGAGGCTGAAGCATAGGTTAAAAGTTAATGATTGATGTAGAAGTGGTCTAATGAAAACCTAAGAAAAAGATAATAAGATATGCTTAATCGTGGTGATTTGACAGAAGAATGATATATAAGTAAATGTATCTGCGCAATAAATTGAGTTCTGCCGACCTCATATGAGAGTGCAGTCTCCCTCCGTCGATTCCTACAAGAGCCCACCAGGGAAGGTGTCTTGTTAGACCTGTTGTTCACGAAGAGGGAAGGACTGGTAGGTGATGTGGTGGTCAGAGGCCGTTTTGGGCTAAGCGATCATGAAATGATACAGTTCTCGATCCTTAGCCCAGCTAGGAGGGGGGGCAGCAGAATTTTCACCATGGACTTCCGAAGGGCAGACTTCAACCTGTTTAAAACACTGGTTGAGAAAGTCCCTTGGGGAACAGTCCTAGAGGGCAAAGGGATTCAGGAAGGATGGACTCTTTTCAAGGAGAAACTGTTAGAGATGCAGGAGCAGGCAGTCCCCATGTGTTGTAAGACAAACTGGCGGGGAAAGTGACCGGCCTGGCTGAACAGGGAGCTTCTGCTGGGACTTAGGAGAAAGAAGAGAGTCTAGCACCATTGGAAGAAGGGGCAGGCTACTCGGGAAGAGTATAGGGATTTAGTTAGGTTGTGTAGGAAGAACATAAGGGAGGCAAAAGCCCAGCTTGAACTCAGCCTGGCCACTTCAGCAAAAGAAAATAAGAAGAGTTTTTACAAATATATTAACAATAAAAAAAGGTGCAGTGAGAATCTCCATCCCTTATTGGATGCAAAAGGGAACATTGTTACCAAGGACGAGGAAAAGGCTGAGGTACTTAATGCCTTCTTGGCTTCGGTCTTTAATGGCAAGACCACTTATCCTCATGGTATTCAGTTCCCTGAGCTGGAAGATTGGGATGGAGATCAGAATAAACCCCTCATAATCCAGGAAATAGTAGTAAAGGACCTGCTGAGTCAATTAGACACCCATAAGTCCATGGGGCCGGATGAAATCCATCCGAGAGTGCTGAGGGAGCTGGCGGAGGAACTTGCCGAGACGCTCTCCATCATCTATCAGCAGTCTTGGTTGTTGGGTGAGGTCCCAGAAAACTGGAAACTTGCCAATGTGATGCCCATCTACAAGAAGGACAGGAAGGAGGATCCAGGGAACTACAGGCCTGTCAGCCTGACCACAGAGCCAGGGAAGATTATGGAATGGTTCATCTTGGGGGAGATCACGTGGCAAGTGCAGGACAACGGGGGGATCAGGTCCACCCAGCATGGGTTCATGAAGGGCAAGTCCTGTTTAACCAACCTGATCTCCTTCTATGATCAGGTGACCCGCCTAGTGGATGAGGGAAAAGCAGTGGATGTTGTCTACCTGGACTTCAGTAAGGCATCTGACACTGTCTCCCACAGCATTCTGCTGCAGAAGCTGGTGGCTCATGGTCTAGACAGGTGGACTCTTCGCTGGGTTAAAAGCTGGCTGGATGGCTGAGCCCAGAGAGTTCTGGTGAATGGAGTTAAATCCAGATGGAGACCGGTCACAAGCGGTGTCCCTCAGGGCTCGGTCTTGAGGCCAGTCTTGTTTAATGTCTTTATCAATGACCTGGATGAGGGGATCGAATGCACCCTCAGTAAATTTGCAGATGACACGAAATTGAGAGGGAGTGTCGATCTGCCTGAGGGTAGGGAGGCCCTGCAGCGGGATTTGGACAGGCTGGAGCAATGGGCTAAGGCTAATTGTATGAGGTTTAACAAGGGTAAGTGCCGAGTCGGTCATGCTCTTCGGCCACAACAACCCCATGCAGCGCTACAAGCTTGGGGAAGAGTGGCTGGAAAGCTGCCTGGTGGAAAAGGACCTGGGGGTGTTGGTTGACAGCCGGCTGAACATGAGCCAGCAGTGTGCCCAGGTGGCCAAGAAGGCCAACGGCATCCTGGCCTGTATCAGAAACGGTGTGACCAGCAGGAGTAGGGAGGTGATCAGGCCCCTATACTCAGCACTCGTGAGACCGCACCTTGAGTACTGTGTCCAGTTCGGGGCACCGCAGTATAAGAAGGACATTGAGGTGCTGGAGCGAGTCCAGAGAAGGGCAACGAGGCTGGTGAGAGGTCTGGAAAACAGGCCTTATGAAGACCAGCTGAAGGAACTGGGGTTGTTAAGTCTGGAGAAGAGGAGACTGAGAGGAGACCTCATTGTCCTCTACAACTTTCTTTCTTTCTTTCTTTCTTTCTTTCTTTCTTTCTTTCTTTCTTTCTTTCTTTCTTTCTTTCTTTCTTTTTCTTTCTTTCTTTCTTTCTTTCTTTCTTTCTTTCTTTCTTTCTTTCTTTCTTTCTTTCTTTCTTTCTTTCTTTCTTTCTTTCTTTCTTTCTTTCTTTCTCTACTTATATATATTATGGATAATTTTAGATTATTAAATTGTAGATTATTTCAGATAGCTTTAAGAAATGAGAAATTGTGGTTTAGTTCTGTTTTTGCGAGGGAGACTGATTAAGTACTTTGTCAAGCCAAATATCAGTGGAAAGTCTGTGTAAAAGGCTGGTGAAGAAATGAAAAGCCTATGCACATAACTCACTAGGCATAAAGCATCTTTGTGTTCTGGCACTTAATCCTACTAGATACTACTAGACTGTTCCCATAGACATTGAAAGGAATTTAGGGTGTTCAACATGTCACAGTAGGTCCATAACATCTGTCTAGCATCTGTCCTAACTTTCATTTTTTTGATGACATCATCAATTTTAGTTCATGTGTTTCCACATTGATAGAGGCTCTTCTGTAATAGTTCTGGGTATACTTTCCATTAGACTATATCTTGTCATCTAGTAGAAAGTTTACTAAAAGCTTGACTGTGCGATTAGTTCAAATGTGATATTCATTGAACGCAATCTTCTAAATTCTCTGATATTGATCTGCAGAACGAGAAGCTTATGCCTTTTGATGGAGTTTTATTTCTTTAGTCCAAATTGGTGATGACCCTTACCCTTTCATATAGTTGATCAATTTTCTCCCCTGCTTTCAGGGACAGTACAACATCTTGATAAATATAGCATTATTAAGCTTCAAAATAAACTTTGCCATTGCAAAGCACTGCTTCTTGATAGTATGGAAGCATCGGTAGCTTCCAGTTATGAAAAATAACATATAGATTAACTGGTTCTGTTCACAGACCAAGATTTAGTGCTGTTTTCAAAAGGTGCCAACATATCTTTTGTTAAATATTTACCTACCACGAGCCCCTTCACTTTGCGCACTGGAACAAAGTGTTTGCTTCAAGTCAGAAAACACAAGGGGGCAGTTTAGGATAACAACAAAGGCAAAAACAGAAGTGGGTGGTCCATTATGCAGACCAGGGGCGGGTACTTATCCACCGCTCCCTTTTTCACCGGCCCTGTCATCCCCGCCCTCGGGTGACGATACCAGCCCCGAGGACAACCCCGACCGGCCCTCCCCATCAGTGGACGAATGCATGAGAGATGTGATGGCACGCCTCAGCGAGCTGGAATTGCAACATCACACCCTAGTTGAAAAAACAGCGGTTGCTGCTTCACTGGACAGATCTAAACTTTTCAACCCCTTCATGCCAGAAGGCGCTTCTCCACAAGTCTCAGCTCTGCAACCGTCTGCCCCGCCACTGCCCCCTCCAGAGCATCTCTTCACCAGAGCCAGAGATCCTCAGGAATCCACTCAGCGCTGGAGAGGAATCATCAAAGATGCAATTGTTGAGGGGTCTTTTCTTCCACAGGCTTTCCCTGTTATTTTATTCCCAGCAGGTCAAAAGTGGGAGTCTTTTGATTGGAAAATCCTAGAAAAAGCTCGGTCTGCCATTGCGCAGTATGGGTTGCAGTCACAGCTCACTCAACAAATAATTCGCTATATTTTCACCGCTGATTTGTTGATTCCATTTGATAGTACGCAGGTTGCAAATGTTTTGCTTACTCCATCACAGCAGCTCATATTCCAAAGAACTTGGCAGAGATGATTGTGTGATGCGGAGCAAGCTAAACCACACCAACAAAACGACCCATTATATGGAATTCAGGCCCAAATGCTAATGGGTGTGGGCCCTTCTGCCTCTGTACAAATGCAGTCTCAATTTTCAACAGAAGTTCTGCAGTTATCTCAACAACTAGCACTGCAGGGCATTTTTTCAGTGCATGAGCCAGGGAAGCCCTATGGGTTCACGCATGTCAAGCAAGGGCCAAATGATAGCTATGCACAGTTTGTAGACAAATTATATTCTGACATTGATAATCACCCTGATCTTGATGAGGCCATGAAACAGCAAATGTTTAAAATGCTGGCCTTTGATAATGCCAATGAAAAAACCAAACGGGTCTTAGGGACGCTACCAAAGAATTCAGAGGTAGCTGATATGATTGAATTGGCTGAACGCACCACGCAAATGAATAATGCGGCCTATGGTGCTGCTGCTTTGCAAGGAACTATCGCTCCTACTATGAAAGGAGTCATTGCCCGCTTGTTAAAACAAAAAAAGGGAGGCAAAGAGAAAAAAGAAAAGAAGTGTTTTAATTGCGGCAAATTAGGTCACTGGAAAATTCAATGTAAAGCTTTAAAATATCAAAATGGTGTGTTCATTGTCGAAAGGATAGCCATAACACATCAGAATGCAACGGTAAAGGTAAGGGAAAAGGGAACAGGAGCGCCACGCCCTCTTGTGCGATGACACAAATGCAGGGGGCTTGGGCAGCATCCCAACAGCAAAAGGATGCCTCGATACCATTTCCTCCGCCACAGCTGGAAGTGCCGGAGTGGATGTGGAACAGCCGTAGACGTCACTCTACAAGACACCGGAGTGCATCTAATAGATAGCAATATTCAAGGGCCATTAGGTCATGGTCTTAGTGCCTTATTGTTAGGAAGATCTTCAACCTCTAGACGGGGTATTTTTGTTTTGCCTGGAGTAATTGATGCTGATTTTGTAGGAATTGTAAAAATAATGGTTTATTTGTTAACACCACCTGTTTTCATTCCAAAAGGTAGCTGCATAGCTCAACTGGTTCCTTTTAAATCTTGTGTTCCTCGACCGGATATAGCAGAACGAGGAGACGGGGGATTCGGCTCAACAGGATCGCCGCAAGTATCAGAACATATTGTTCCTTCAAACAGCCCCTGGAACACACCAATCCTCACTATTCCCAGAAAAAAAAAAAAAGTGGGAAGTGGAGATTGTTGCATGACTTAAGGGTAGTTAATACAGTCATGGAAAATACGGGATCCTTGCAGCCGGGTTTGCCATCTCCTGTTATGCTACCCGAGGACTGGGATTTACTGATTATTGACTTGAAAGATTGTTTTTTCACAATTCCACTGTGTAAAGACAATGTAGAAAAGTTTGCCTTTTCGGTTCCCTCTGTTAACAAGGCTGAATCGGCAGAAAGATATCATTGGCTGGTCTTGCCTCAAGGCATGAAAAATTCTCCTATCATGTGCCAGGCATTTGTTGCCTGGGCCTTAGGAGCAATTCGAAAGAAATATCCGCAATTGATAATTTATCACTATATGGATGAGATATTAATTGCTGGAAAACATTTGCAAAAAGAAACCATTTTAATAACGATGACCAGAGAATTAGAGAAGAGAGGGTTAAAAATTGCCCCTGAAAAAATTCAGCTGCAATCACCTTGGAAATATTTGGGCTGGATCATCACAGGAAGTAGTGTCAGACCACAAAAACTAGAAATCAAATCAGACATCAAAATGCTCAATGATATCCAGAAGCTGGTTGGCGATATTCAATGGGTAAGAGGTATCTGTGGCATAACAAATGATGATTTTAAACCTTTAATTCAGTTATTAGGCACCTCTACTCAAGCTAACAAGAAACGTGAGCTTGGTCCTGAACAACAGTGTGCATTGAACAAAATCAGTGAAAAAATATCTCAATGTCATGCAGCTCGATTTAATCCTCAGTATCCTATTGTCCTTATGATTGTCAATTCACAACAAGGTAGAGATTGGCCACTTGCCCTCATCATCCAATGGGTGCAGGAAGGGCCAAATCCTTTACACATTTTAGAGTGGATATTTTCTCCAATGAGGCAGAGAAAAAACATTGTGACCCGAATTGAAATAATTGCGCAATTAATTATGAAAGGACGATCTAGAATTCAAGAAATAGCAGGAGCGGATCCACAATCAATTATTGTGCCATTGGTTCAGGAATATTTAGAATGGCTCATTAGAAATTCTCTTGCTTTGCAAATTGCCTGCGCAGATTTCATGGGTCTCCTCACAAATGTTTATCCTGCTCACCGCATGATCCCTATGCTGCAAAACCAGACCTCTGAGGAACAGCCGTATCGGTCTGAAACACCGGTAAACGGTATCACTGTTTTCACCGATGCAGGAAAGAAAACTAAAAAGGCAGGAGTCACCTGGGAAAAGGAGCCTGGTCAATGGAATAGTCACATCATCCAGGGAGGGACTATAGACTCCTTGCAGACGTTAGAGCTCCGAGCTGTAATATGGGCATTTCAACATTGGAATGATCACCCACTGAATATTGTATCAGACTCTCTCTATGTGGTTGGAGTGGTGTGGCGCATTGAAAGGGCTATGCTTTGTGAGGTCTCGAATAAGCTGCTTGCTGAGCTGTTGCGAGAATTATTATTGACCTTAAATGACAGATGTCAATCATATTTCATCACCCATATTCGCAGTCACTTAATGACTGAAGGATTGGCCATTGGAAACAACAAGGCTGATCAATTGGTAGCTCCAGCTTGGACTGGTCCACCTGTAAATATTTTTGAGCAAGCAAAAAATTCCCATGCATTTTTCCACCAATCAGCAAAAATGTTAGCACGACAATTTCATTTGCCCTTGACAGATGCACAAGGGATCATGAAGTCCTGTCCATCCTGTCAGAAAAGAGGGTTTGGAGTTGGCCTCGGGGTCAACCCTAAAGGACTGCGTCCCTTGCAACTGTGGCAAATGGATGTGACACATGTTGTAGAGTTTGGCAGATTTAAATATGTCCACGTTGTAATTGACCCATTTTCTATGGCTGTGTGGGCGACAGCTCAAACTGGAGAGACTGCTAAACATGTTGAAAAACATCTATATTCCAGTTTTGCAGTTTTAGGAGTCCCATTATCCCTCAAGACTGACAATGGCCCTGCATATACCTCTCATAGATTTCAACAATTTTGTCTCTCTTGGGGTATTCAGCACACCACTGGTATTCCTCACTCCCCCACAAGACAAGCAATGGTCGAACGAGCCCATCAAACACTGAAAGATTTGCTTCAAAAACAAAAAGGGGGAAAGCCCAGTACCCCAGCAGAAAAATTGTCTAAAGCTGTGTATGTGCTAAATTACCTGCGTCTCACAGGAGAAAGAAAAGATCCACCTATGGTAATTCATAGTGCAGTTTTAAAAACCGGGTTAGATGAACAACAAGAAACACAGTCCTGTGTCTCAACACAGGACTTTGGGAAGGACCAGCTGAAGTGAAACTAACTGGAAGAGGATATATGTGTTTGCTCACAGGTGAAGGTCTCCAATGGATTCCTTCAAGATGGGTAAAACCATGGAAGGAGCCGCAGTGCCAAGACTCGTCTGTAAAGGCTTTATCATCAGAATAAATTGTTAGAAGCCTCCTATGTTCCCCACACTATTAATCTCAGACAGAACATGTGGGCAACATGGGCAAATCGAATGGGAAATAATCCTTTTGTTTATCAATGGCAGCGTCTGGCGACCTTTTTTTGAATATGTTTATTTAGAGTGTTAGAATTTGTGAAAAATAGGTTAAGGGGTTTATAAAAATAAGTTTATATTGAATTTGTTACTGAATGACAGTTATTAGGTAGTGATCCCACCCCCAGAAAAGAAGTCAAGTAATAAGAGGCGATTTTAACACCATAGATGTCAGAACCAGATCCGCAGATGTCCTAGGCTGACATATGGATAGTTCCCATGGTCCTTTAAAAGGAGGTGATGAGTTTGCCTTTTGGCTTTCCTTCAAGATGTGGCCGGCCTTGTGGGGGGAGTCCTTGGGTAAACAAGCCCCAAGTGCCCCACATTGGATAAATGAGTGCCAGGTGTCCTGTTTTGGGGACGGGGGCTGGGGCCACTTGAGGAAAGAGTGGAGTGTCTGTCTGTGAGGTGGACGCACTTTGCAGAGTTTTCCTGTTGGGGAAGGACCTCCTGACTCTCCATGCAACTGAGCCCCGGTCAGGTTTGGCATTTGCAAATGGGGGCTTCGTGGGAAAACAATATGGGACTACTTCTATATGATCAGCCTATTGACTTGGTTGTCTCCCATTCCTTCTGTGGGAGACTTTGTTTCTTTGTTAATTGCACCTATTACTGAATTCCACCTATTATTGGTCGCTATTGTATTAATGATTGTAGTTTGTTTTTTCGAAAAGGCAACAAGCATGATTAAAGATGCCACGAAGAACGTATGGCTGGCTCAAGAAGAAAAAGGGGGAATTGTCGGAATGTATTTTAAAAGAGAATAACCATATAGTGAACCAGCCATACGGGATGTTGGCCTAGGCACGTAGCCGCATTCTAGAAGCTACTTCAGAGGAAGAAAAAATAAGAAAGAGCAATAACTGCTTGCAGGAGCGAGCAGATAGGAGTGTCCAGTTGGACACTGCGTGAGAAGAACTCAAGAATCAAAGAGAGCTGAACTGAGTTGCATGTTTGCCTCATGCTAGAGACCTTTAACAAATCAGATAATGCTTGACCGTGTGTAGGGATAGAAAATCTGTTTAAAAGGGACAGACAGAATTAACTGAAGATTTAGATAGTGTTAGGCATGCTGTGTAGTAAAATAAGAACTGCTGTGAAATTTTTCTGTTATTAGCCCGAGGTTAAGGTTGTAAAGATTTTAGATGAAATGCGTTGCATGAATCTGTCTAACCATTTTTTCTCTATTCATAAGCAACTGCAGCAATTAAGAGAGAATATGAAGAAACTCACCGTCATAATTTCCTCGTTGTTCCCATCATTTGTTTGGATTGCTCAAAATTAAGAAGGGGGATTTGTTGGGGGTTTTTTAGCAAGCAATGGACATGTGAGCAATCCAACCTTCGAGCCTGACCCGGATGCTGAAGCAGGATGGGGAGTTGGGAAAGGTGTGACGGTGTAAATGCATGCCTTAAGGTCGCAAATCAATTTATGCCACGCTAGTGCGGTTAGACAATTAGTAGTTAGAAGAGTCTCGTGAAGAGTCTTGTGACTTAGTGCTCTGTCTATATAAACCGGGTTGTAACGCCATTAAAGTGCCTTTCACAAGATTTATTAAGTCTCTATGTGATTGCTTGCCATGACTTCCCACACTCCTCCTCCTCCTCCTCGCCGTCCTCCTACTTCTCCTCCTTCACCTCCTACTTTTCCTCCTCGCCCACCTCGTCCTCCTCTTCATTCTCCTCGTACTCTTCATCCTACTCCTCCTCCTTCTCCTCCTCCTGCCCCTCCTCTTCCTTCTCCTCCTCGTCCTCCTCCTCGTCCTCCTCCTTCTCCTCGTTTTCCTCCTCCTCCTCCTCCTCCTTCTCTTCCTCCTCGTCCTCCTCATCCCCCTCCTCCTCCTCCTCATTCTCCTCGTCATCCTCCTTCTCGTCCTCCTCCTCGTCCTCCTCATCCGCATCCTCCTCATCGTCCTCGTCCTCATGCTTCTTGTGCTCCTCGTCTTCCTGCTCGTCCTCCTGCTTTTCCTCCTCCTCCTCCTCGTCCTCTTCTTCCTCGTCCTCCTCCTCGTCTGCCTCCTCGTCCTCCTACTCCTCCCCCTCGTCCTCCTCATCTTCCTCGTCCTCGACTTGGTCCTTGTCCTCCTCGTCCTCGTTCTCCTCGTCCTCCTCATTTTCCTCGTCCTCGTTCTCCTCATGCTCCTTTTCCTCCTCCTCACCCTCTTCCTCCTAGTTCTCCTCCTCCTTATCCTCGTCGTCGTCCACTTCCTCCTCGTCCTCCTCATTTTCCTCGTCCTCGTTCTCCTCATGCTCCTTTTCCTCCTCCTCACCCTCTTCCTCCTAGTTCTCCTCCTCCTTATCCTCGTCATCGTCCACTTCCTCCTCGTCCTCCTCCTCCCCCTCGACCTCCTCCTCCTCCTCCACCTCGTCATCCTTCTCGTTGTCCTCATCGTCCTCATCGTCCTCGTCCTTCTTCTCCTACTCGTCCTCCTCCTCCACCTCCTCCTCATCCTCCTCCTCGTCCTCCTCTTCCTACTCCTCGCCCTCCTCGCACTCCTTCTCCTCCTCCTCCTCGTCCTCCTCCTCCTTATCCTCGTCGTCGTCCTCGTCCTGCTCCTCTTCCTCCTCCTTCATCTCCTCGTCCTCCTCCTCCTTGTCTTCCTTGTCCTCCGCCTCCTCCTCCTCCTTCTCGTCCTCGTCTTCCTCCTCATCTTCCACCTCCTCCTACTCCTCCTCTGCGTCTTCCTCCTCGTCCTCCTACTCATCCGCCTCCTTGCCGTCCTCATCCTCCTCCTCATCCTCCTCTTCCTCCTCTTCCTCCTCCTCGTACTCCTCGTCCTCCTGCTCCTCCTCGTCCTCCTCCTAATAATCCTGCTCCTCCTCATCGTCCTCCTCCTTGCACTCGTCATCTGCCTCGTCATCCTCATTCTCCTCGTCCTCCTCCGGCTCCACCTCCTTGTCCTCCTTGTCCTCCTCCTACACCTCGTCCTCATACACCTCCTCGTCCTCCTGATCATCGTTTTCCTCATCCTCTTAGTCCTTGTCTTGGTACTCTTCATCCTCGTCCTCGTTCTCCTCGTGCTCCTCATCCTCTTTCAACTCCTCCTCATCCTCATCCTCCTCCTCCTTATCCTCCTCGTCATTCTCGTCCTGCTCCTCCTCCTACTTGTCCTTCTCCTCGTGGTCCTCATTCTCGTCATCCTCCTCCTCGTGCTTCTCATGCTCCTCGTCCTCCTCCTCCTCGTCCACCTCGTCCTCCTCCTCCTCGTCATCCTCGTCCTCCGTCTCCTCCTCCTCCTCGTCGTCCTACTCATCCTCCATCTCCTCCTTCTCCTCGTCTTCCTCCTCGTCCTCCTCCTGCTCGTCCCCCTGCTCACCCTCCTGTTCGTCCTCCTCTTCCTCCACTTTGTCCTCCTCGTACTGCTCGTCCTCCTCGTCCTCCTGCTCCTCCCCGACCTCCTCCTCATCCTCGTCCTCCTCCTCCTCCTGGTCGTCTTTTTCTTCCTCCTCATTCTCCTTGTCCTCCTCCTTGTCTTCCTCTTCGTCTTTCTCTTTTTCCTCCTCGTTGTCATCCTCCTCCTCGTCCTCCACCTTTTCCTCCTCCTATTCCTCTTCCTCGACCTCCTCCTGCTTGCACTTGTCCTCTGCCTCGTCATACTCCTCCTCCTCCTCGTCCTCCTCGTCCTCGTGCTCGTCCTCCTTCTCCCCCTCCTCCTCGTCCTCCTCCTCCTCCTTCTCCTTTTCCTGCTCCTCCTCGACCTTGTGCATGCCCTCATCCCCTTCCTCGTCCTCCTCCTCATCCTCCTCCCCGTCCTGCTTTTCTTCCTTCTCCTCATTCTCGTCCTCCCCCTCGTCCTTTTCTTTCTACTCCTCGTCCCCCTTTTCCTCCTCGCTGCCATGGTCCTGCTCCTCATCCTACTCCTCCTCCTCGTTGTCCTCCTCGTCCTCATCCTCCTCGTTCTCCTTCCCCTCCTCGTCCTCCTCCTCCACCTCCTCCTCATCCTCCTCCTCGTACTCCTGCTCCTCTTCCTCCTCCTCCTCCTCGTCCTTTTCTTTCTACTCCTCGTCCCCCTTTTCCTCCTCGCTGTCATGGTCCTGCTCCTCATCCTACTCCTCCTTCTCCTCATAGTCCTCCTCCTCGTCCTCCTCCACCTCCTCCTCGTCCTCGTCCTCCTCCTCATCCTCCAGCTCCTCCTCTTCCTCCTCCTTGTCTTCCTCCTCATCCTCCTCCTACTCATGCCCCTCCTCGTCATCCTCGTCCTCCTCCTCGTCCTCCTCGCCCACCTCGTCCTGCTCGTCCTCCTGCTCCCCCTTGTCCTCGTCCTCGTCCTCCTCCTCCTCGTCTGCCTCCTCCTTGCACTCGTCTTCCTCCTTGTCCTCCTCCGCCTCCTCTTCCTCAACCTCCCCTTCCTTTCACTCGTCCTCTGCCACGTCGCCCTCCTCCTCCTCGTCCTCGTCGTCCTCGTGCTCGTCCGCCTTCTCCTCATCCTCCTCATCCTCGTCCTCCTCCTTCTTCTTTTCCTCTTCTTGCTCCTCGTCCTCCTCCTCCTTGTCCTCCTCGTCGTCCTCGTCCTGCTCCTCCTCGTCTTCCTCGTCCTCCTTTTTGTCCTCCTCCTCGTCCTCCTCCGTCTCCTTCTCCTTTTCCTCCTCCTCATCGTCCTCCTGCTCGTCATCGTCCTCCTCCTCGTCATCGTCCTCCTCCTCGTCCTCCTCCTCTTCATCCTCCTCCTCGTCCTCCTCCTCCTCCTCCTCCTCAGTCTCGTACTCCTCCTGCTCCTCCTCCTACTCCTCCATCTCCTCGTCGTCATCCTCCTCGTCCTCGTCCTCCTCGTCCTCCTTCTCGTCGTCCTCCTCGTCCTCCTCCTCCTTCTTCTCCTTTTTCTCCTCCTTGTCGTCGTCATCGTCCCCCTCCTCGTCATCCTCCTCTTCGTCCTCCTCCTACTCCTCGTCCTGCTCGTCCTCCTGCTCCCCCTTGTCCTCGTCCTCGTCCTCTTCCTCCTTCTCCTCGTCTGCCTCCTCCTTGCACTCGTCCTCCTGCTCGTCCTCCTCCTTTTCCTCTTCCTCGACCTCCTCCTTGCACTCGTCCTCTGCCTCGTCGTCCTCCTCCTCCTCGTCCTCCTCATCCTCGTGCTTGCCCTCGTCCTCCTCCTCTTCACCCTCCTCCTCGTCCTCCTCCTTGTCCTCCTTTTCTTTCTTCTCCTCCTCCTCGTCCTCCTCCTCATTTCACTCCTCCTCGTCCTCCTTCTCTTTATCCACGTCATCGTCCTCGTCCACCTCCTCCTCGTCCTCCTCCTCCTCCTCCTCGTCCTCCTCGTTTTCTTCCTCCTCCTCGTCCTCCTCATCCTCCTCCTCCACCTCCTCATTTTCCTTCTCCTTGCACTTGTCCTCCGCCTCGTCGTCTTCCTCCTTGTCCTCCTCATCCTCCTCCTACTCGTGCTTCTCATGCTCTTCGTCCTTCTGCTCTTCCACCTGCTCACCCTCCTCCTTCTCCTCCTCCTCCTCCTCCTCCTCTTTTCATCTTTTTCCTCCTTCTCATCCTCCTCATCCTCTTCCTCATCCTCCTCGTCGTCCTCCTCTTCTTCCTCGTTGTCCTGGGTTACAATGTATTCTATAACCATGAGCTGTTGAAACCAGGCGCCGATGTTCCTTGCCTCCTCCCTCCGGACTAGCTTCTGTTAATAGGCCCAACAGTGCCTTGCTGCATGACTCACCATCCCTTTGTGAGATGCTCCGGCCAGGGGGAGGGAGCCAAGCATTCCCACCGGGGATAAAAATCTGGGGTATGGAACAGCACGAGCAGCATTACCCGCTGGGATCTCAGAGGACAAGGACTACACCACCACTGGATTTTTTCAAGGAGGAGCAGTTTTCTTTTCTACAAGATCACCGCTTCAACAGGATCATTTCAAAAAGAGCTGCAGCTGCCACCGAATCGGATGGCTCAGACCTCTTTCTACAAGATCACCGCTTCAACAGGATCATTTCAAAAAGAACTGCAGCTGCCACCGAATCGGACAGCTCAGACCTCTTTCTACAAGATCACTGCTTCAACAGGACCATTTCAAAGAGAACTGCAGCTACCACTACATCGGACTGCTACCAGCACCCTGCCCGGCAGGGTGCCAGGTTGTATCCCTGACTCTGTCAGGCTTTAAACCAGTTCCTCTGTATTATTGTTTTGTTATATACATCCCTGACTCTGTCAGGCTCTAAAACCAGTTTCTCTGTATTATTGTTTTGTTGTATATATTAGTAAAAACTGTTATTCCCATTTCCTCATATCTTTGCCTGAAAGCCCCTTAATTTCAATTTTATAATAATTCGGAGGGAAGGGGGTTGTATTTTCTGTTCCAAGGGGGGCTCCTGCCTTCCTTAGCAGACACCTGTCTTTCAAACCAAGACAGATTTTGGCGCCCAACGTGGGGCTTGAAGGCACTGAGGAAAAAGTGTGAAAAAGGAATAACAGTCCCTGGGTAACCTGATTTTTTGTGTGCTGAACATGGGAACTTTGTTAGGCAGCACCATGTGGTCTAGTTTACCTTGCTTCGGGTGGCACATGGTTGTGGCTATATTTTTCCTCTTTGCAGCCCCTTATCTAAACATGGGTCCTCTGACTAAGGCTACTGTGGCTGTTATCCAGCTTGCACTATGGATTGATAAGGTGAGGAATTCATGGTTTTTCAGTTTCCTGTGGAATGTGGGCACATGGATAAAGGGCTATCACACGCTCAGCATATGTTTCTGGGATTACATTAAAAATGGTACCTTCTGTGAGGAAATAACACCAGGGGAAGTTTTCTCCCAACCATTCAACCAGTTCTTTGGGTCTACTCCACCAGCTTTCAAAGGGTTTGGGTTTCCCCTAGATACTATCCAGGTGTTGCTAATAGGCCTACTCAGCCATCAGAGATAAGGTGAGATTGACTTGGATTGCCCAACAGCCCACCTCACAAATGGACCAGCCGAATTGGGTGGGGGTACTGGTGAAGGAAATACGCGAGATGGGCCAGAAGCTGACGGAATATACCTCCCAAACTAGTGGGAAACCTCGTCCTGAAGAGGGAGAGTCTGATGGTGCAGCAGTGGAACCCACAGATGTTACAACCGTGCAGGGTCCAGCTGAACCACAAGGACAGCCACAGCCAGCGGCAGTCACCCCTGTGCAGAGGAGGAAGTGCAAGGCCAAATCAGTACTCCCAGTTAATGATGGTGATAAACCAGAGCCCTCACAACCAGCAGGGGAGTCAGAACCTGAAATTATCATCGAATCCCTGTCGTTCGACAGTCTCCGTAATATGCGAAAAGACATTGCACGACAGGGGCGTGAGCCTTATACAACCTGGTTACTTCGGGTCGGGACCTTATGGGTAAAGGCGTACAACTGGATAGTGGCGAAGCCAGGTATTTGGGATCCTTGACCCAAGACCCAGGGGTGGACCAGGTATTCGTGAGGGAGCCGGGGCCCCTTTCTCTCTGGGAGCGGCTTTTAATGAGTGTGAGGGAAAGGTTTGTCCACAGAGAGAGAATGCAGGAGTACTATCATAGAATGCAATGGAAGACCCTTGAGGAAGCGATCCAACAGCTGAGGGAAGTGGCAGTGTTAGAGGTACTCTTTGGGAGGGACGGACAGCACGATAATGACACCGACAAGGTCAAGTGTACAGGGCAGATGCTGTGGAACCTGGCAAAGCTGGGGCCACAGCAATACACCACCTTCACTGCAACAATTAATGCTGATGACAACCAAGAGACAGTGGGTTCTGTTGCCAACAGGTTCAGATATTATGAGAGTTTAGTCAATGGCCCAATGAAAGCTCATGTCGCTGCTGTGGCTAGGGACCTCAAAGAACGGATTAGGGAGGAGGTGATGAAGAAGGTAAGGAAGAGCAGCTCTCATGTGGCACCAGTGCAGGTCATAAACCCCAGAGTCAGAGCCTGACGTCCCCCAGCTAGAGAGAGAGGGTACACCCCACGATCTGAGCTGTGGTTCTTCCTGCGTGACTGTGGGGAAGACATGAGAAGGTGAGATGGGAAACCCACTTCTGTCCTGGCAGCACGGGTTCATGAACTCAAAAGGGAAAACACTAACCAAGGGGGTTCCACTAAAGCGAAAGTAGCCTCAGCCTCCCGTGACCGAGCTGCCAGGTATTACAGAAGGGAGGATGATATGTCGGATCCCCTTGAAGAAACATCTAGCAGGTATGCTCAGGGAAGGAATGATAACCAGGCCTAGGGGGGCCCTGCCTCTAGCCAGGAAGAGGCACAGGAGAGTCGGGTCTTTTGGACAGTGTGGATCCGATGGCCTGGCACATTAGAGCCACGGAGATATGAAGCGTTGGTTGATACTGGGGCACAGTGTACCCTAATACCATCGGGACATGTGGGGGCAGCATCTGTGTCTATCGCTGGGGTGACAGGGGAGTCGCAGCAGTTGACCCTGTTGGAAGCCGAAGAGAGCCTGACTGGGAAGGAGTGGCAGAAACATCCGATTGTGACTGGCCTGGAGGCCCCATGTATCCTGGGAATAGACTTTCTCCGAAATGGCTATTACAGAGACCCGAAAGGATTTAAGTGGGCTTTTGGGATAGCTGCTGTGGAAGTAGAAGGCATTAGGCAGTTGAACACCTTGCCCGGACTATCAGAAAATCCTTCTGCAGTTGGGCTCCTGAAGGTGGAAGAGCAACGGGTGCCAATTGCCACTTCGACGGTGCACCGCCGGCAGTATCGGACGAATCGAGATGCCGTGATCCCCATCCACAAGATGATCCGTGAGCTGGAGGCCCAAGGGGTGATCAGCAAGACCCACTCACCCTTCAACAGCCCCATCTGGCCTGTGCGCAAGCCTGACCGAGAATGGAGATTGACTGTGGACTATCGTGCTTTGAATGAAGTGACTCCACCATTGAGTGCTGCTGTGCCGGACATGCTGGAGCTCCAGTACGAGCTGGAGTCCAAAGCAGCAAAGTGGTATGCCATTATTGACATTGCTAATGCATTTTTCTCCATTCCTCTGTCACCAGAGTGCAGGCCTCAGTTTGCCCTCACCTGGAGGGGCGTGCAGTACACCTGGAACCGACTGCCCCAGGGGTGGAAGCACAGTTCCACCATCTGCCATGGGCTGATCCAGACTGCGCTGGAAAAGGGTGAGGCTCCAGAACATCTGCAGTTCATCGATGATATCATTGTATGGGGGAACACGGCAGTGGAAGTATTTGAGAAAGGAGAGAAAATCATCCAGATTCTCCTGGAGGCCGGCTTCGCCATCAAGAAACGCAAAGTCAAGGGGCCTGCCCGAGAGATCCAGTTCCTGGGGGTAAAGTGGCAAGACGGACGGCGTCAGATTCCCACCGAGGTCATCAATAAGATCACTGCGATGTCTCCACCGACCAACAAGAAGGAAACACAAAAATTCCTAGGTGTCATAGGCTTTTGGAGAACGCACATTCCCGAGTACAGCCAGATCGTGTGCCCTCTCTACCTGGTTACCCGCAAGAAGAACTATTTCCACTGGGGCCCTGAACAACAACAAGCCTTCACTCAGATCAAGCAGGAAATCGCTCATGCGGTAGCCCTTGGCCCAGTCAGGACAGGACCTGAGGTGAAAAATGTGCTCTACTCTGCAGCCGGGAACAAGGGTCTGTCCTGGAGCCTTTGACAGAAGGTGCCTGATGAGACTCGGGGCCGACCACTGGGATTCTGGAGCCGAAGCTACAGAGGGTCCGAAGCCAACTACACTGCAACAGAGAAAGAGATCTTGGCCGCTTATGAAGGAGTTCGAGCTGCCTCAGAAGTAATCGGCACAGAGGCACAACTCCTCCTGGCACCCCGACTACCGGTGCTGGGGTGGATGTTCAAGGGAAAGGCTCCCTCCACGCATCATGCCACTGACGCTACTTGGAGCAAATGGATTGCCCTCATCACACAGCGCGCCCGTATTGGAAACCAAAAACGCCCTGGGATCTTGGAGATAATTACCAACTGGCCAGAAGGTGAGGCTTTTGGATTATCTTCTGAAGAAGAGGAAGAGGAAGTGACACGTGCTGAGGAAGCCCCTCCATATAACGAGCTACCAGAGAGTGAAAGACGATATGCCCTCTTTACCGATGGTTCCTGCCGAATTGTAGGTGCTAGCCGGAAATGGAAAGCTGTTGTATGGAGCCCCACATGACAAGTTGTACAAGCTATTGAGGGAGAGGGTGAATCGAGCCAATTTGCTGAACTCAAAGCTGTCCAATTAGCCCTGGACATTGCTGGGAGAGAGAAGTGGCAAAAGCTCTACCTCTACATTGATTCATGGATGGTAGTCAATGCCCTGTGGGGCTGGCTGGATAGGTGGAAAAAGGCCAACTGGCAGCATAGGGGAAAACCAATCTGGGCTGCTGATGAGTGGAAGGACATTGCCACTCGGGTAAAGGAGCTACCTGTGAAAGTCCGTCATGTAGATGCTCATGTCCCCAAGAGTTGGGCTAATGAAGAACATTGCAACAATGAGAAGGCAGATCAGGCTGCAAAAATAGAGGTGTTCCAGATAGACTTGGATTGGCAGCATAAAGGAGAGTTGTTCTTAGCTCGGTGGGCCCATGATGCCTCAGGCCATCAAGGCAGAGATGCCACCTATAAGTGGGCATGAGACCGAGGGGTGGATCTAACCATGGACAGTATCTCCCAGGTTACCCATGACTGCGAGACGTGCGCTGCGATCAAACAGGCCAAGCGGGTGAAGCCCCTGTGGTATGGTGGGCGGTGGTCCAAATAAAAGTATGGGGAGGCCTGGCAGATCGACTACATCACACTGCCTCAAACCCGCCAAGGCAAGCGCTACGTGCTCACAATGGTGGAAGCCACCACTGGATGGCTGGAGACCTACCCTGTGCCTCACGCTACTGCCCGGAACACCATCCTGGGCCTTGAAAAGCAAGTCCTTTGGAGGCATGGCACCCCTGAGAGAATTGAGTCCGACAACGGGACTCATTTCAAGAACAGCCTTGTCAACACCTGGGCTAGGGAACATGGCATTGAGTGGGTGTACCACATTCCTTACCACATTCCTGTTGAGCCGAATCCCCCGTCTCCTCTTTCTGCTATACCCGGTCGAGGAACACAAGATTTAAAAGGAACCAGTTGAGCTATGCGTCTACCTTTTGGAATAGAAACAGGTGGTGTTAACAAATAAACCATTATTTTTACAATTCCTACAAAATCAGCATCAATTACTCCAGGCAAAACAAAAATACCCCGTCTAGAGGTTGAAGATCTGCCTAACAATAAGGCACTAAGACCATGACCTAATGGCCCTTGAATATTGCTATCTATTAGATGCACTCCGGTGTCTTGTAGAGTGACGTCTACGGCTGTTCCACATCCACTCCGGCACTTCCAGCTGTGGCGGAAGAAATGGTATCGAGGCATCCTTTTGCTGTTGGGATGCTGCCCAAGCCCCCTGCATTTGTGTCATCGCACAAGAGGGCGTGGCGCTCCTGTTCCCTTTTCCCTTACCTTTACCGTTGCATTCTGATGTGTTATGGCTATCCTTTCGACAATGAACACACCATTTTGATATTTTAAAGCTTTACATTGAATTTTCCAGTGACCTAATTTGCCGCAATTAAAACACTTCTTTTCTTTTTTCTCTTTGCCTCCCTTTTTTTGTTTTAACAAGCGGGCAATGACTCCTTTCATAGTAGGAGCGATAGTTCCTTGCAAAGCAGCAGCACCATAGGCCGCATTATTCATTTGCGTGGTGCGTTCAGCCAATTCAATCATATCAGCTACCTCTGAATTCTTTGGTAGCGTCCCTAAGACCCGTTTGGTTTTTTCATTGGCATTATCAAAGGCCAGCATTTTAAACATTTGCTGTTTCATGGCCTCATCAAGATCAGGGTGATTATCAATGTCAGAATATAATTTGTCTACAAACTGTGCATAGCTATCATTTGGCCCTTGCTTGACATGCGTGAACCCATAGGGCTTCCCTGGCTCATGCACTGAAAAAATGCCCTGCAGTGCTAGTTGTTGAGATAACTGCAGAACTTCTGTTGAAAATTGAGACTGCATTTGTACAGAGGCAGAAGGGCCCACACCCATTAGCATTTGGGCCTGAATTCCATATAATGGGTCGTTTTGTTGGTGTGGTTTAGCTTGCTCCGCATCACACAATCATCTCTGCCAAGTTCTTTGGAATATGAGCTGCTGTGATGGAGTAAGCAAAACATTTGCAACCTGCGTACTATCAAATGGAATCAACAAATCAGCGGTGAAAATATAGCGAATTATTTGTTGAGTGAGCTGTGACTGCAACCCATACTGCGCAATGGCAGACCGAGCTTTTTCTAGGATTTTCCAATCAAAAGACTCCCACTTTTGACCTGCTGGGAATAAAATAACAGGGAAAGCCTGTGGAAGAAAAGACCCCTCAACAATTGCATCTTTGATGATTCCTCTCCAGCGCTGAGTGGATTCCTGAGGATCTCTGGCTCTGGTGAAGAGATGCTCTGGAGGGGGCAGTGGCGGGGCAGACGGTTGCAGAGCTGAGACTTGTGGAGAAGCGCCTTCTGGCATGAAGGGGTTGAAAAGTTTAGATCTGTCCAGTGAAGCAGCAACCGCTGTTTTTTCAACTAGGGTGTGATGTTGCAATTCCAGCTCGCTGAGGCGTGCCATCACATCTCTCATGCATTCGTCCACTGATGGGGAGGGCCGGTCGGGGTTGTCCTCGGGGCTGGTATCGTCACCCGAGGGCGGGGATGACAGGGCCGGTGAAAAAGGGAGCGGTGGATAAGTACCCGCCCCTGGTCTGCATAATGGACCACCCACTTCTGTTTTTGCCTTTGTTGTTATCCTAAACTGCCCCCTTGTGTTTTCTGACTTGAAGCAAACACTTTGTTCCAGTGCGCAAAGTGAAGGGGCTCGTGGTAGGTAAATATTTAACAAAAGATATGTTGGCACCTTTTGAAAACAGCACTAAATCTTGGTCTGTGAACAGAACCAGTTAATCTATATGTTATTTTTCATAACTGGAAGCTACAGATGCTTCCATACTATCAAGAAGCAGTGCTTTGCAATGGCAAAGTTTATTTTGAAGCTTAATAATGCTATATTTATCAAGATGTTGTACTGTCCCTGAAAGCAGGGGAGAAAATTGATCAACTATATGAAAGGGTAAGGGTCATCAGCAATTTGGACTAAAGAAATAAAACTCCATCAAAAGGCATAAGCTTCTCGTTCTGCAGATCAATATCAGAGAATTTAGAAGATTGTGTTCAATGAATATCACATTTGAACTAATCGCACAGTCAAGCTTTTAGTAAACTTTCTGAACGTTTTGAACTTTTTGAACGTTTATAGGCTTCTTTGCCACTCTTTCCTCCGTTGCTAACTTCATCCCACAGACTAGTGCCTATGGCTTCCCAGGTAGACAGCTCAAATGCTGTTTTCACCCCGGATATCAAGTTTCTGTCCTGTGCCCACTGCAGCAGACCCTTCAGGGCTTGTGCGTCATAAGAAATTCCTCTCACAGGGAGTATATCTTGGAGGAGCTTAACTACCGCTTCCTTCAATTTGGTAAGTGTAAACCCCATCTCCTCCCCGACCGCTCACTAACCTTTTTAGTGAGAATTCAGAACAGGACCCGTTGTCCTTCGGTGCGCACCGTCTCCGTCCGCTGGGCACTGCGGAACGACTGTCGCCGGGGCAGCAACAACTTTCGGTCGGCTTTTCCACCCTCTCCGTCTGCTATTCTTGACGCTGACAGCATCAGCTTCTAGCAGCGGTTCTGAGGGTCCCTGTTCGGGCGCCAGTTGCGGGAAGTCATGGCAAGCAATCACACAGAGACTTAATAAATCTTGTGAAAGGCACTTTAATGGCGTTACAACCCGGTTTATATAGACAGAGCACTACGTCACAAGACTCTTCATGAGACTCTTCTAACTATTAATTGGTTAACAGCACTAGCGTGGCATAAATTGATTTGCAACCTTAAGGCATGCATTTACACCGTCACACCTTTCCCAACTCCCCATCCTGCTTCAGCATCTGGGTCAGGCTCTATGGCTGGATTGCTCACATCTCCACTGCTTGCTAAAAACCCCCCAATAGAGGAGCAGGTGGAGGATGGGGACAAAGAAGAGGAGGATGAAGAGGAGGACAAAGAGCACGAGAAGAAGGACAACGAGGAGGACGAGGACCAAGACGAAGACGAGGAGGATGAGGAGGAGGATGAAGAGGAGGATAAGGAGGCAGACGAAGAGAAGGATGAGGAGGACGAGTACGAGGAGGATGAGAAGGAGGAGGAGGAGGAGGGCGAGGACGAAGACGACGAGAAGAAGGAGGAGGAGGAGGAGGCAGAGGGGGATGAGGAGGACGACGTGGAAAAGAAGGAGGAGGACAAGGAGGAGGACGAGGAGGAGGTGCAGGAGGAGGAGGAGGAGGAGGAGGAGGGGGACACGGAAGACGACGAAGAGGAGGAAGAGGAGGAGGTTAAAGAGCACGAGGACGAGTACGAGAAGGAGGACGATGAGGACGAGAAGGAGGACGACAAGGAAAAGGAGAAGGAGGAGGACGAGGACGAGGAGGAGGAGGAGAAGGCAGACGAACACGAGGACGACGAGGACGAGGAGGAGAAGTACGACGAGGCAGAGGATGAGTGCAAGGAAGGGGAGGTCGAGGAAGAAGAGGAGGAGGAGGACTAGGAGGAAGACAAGGAGGAGGAGGAGGAGGGTGAGTAGGAGGATGAGGAGCATGAGAAGCACGAGGAGGAGGAGGATGAGGAAGATGAGGACGTGGACAACAGGGCGAAGGACGAGGAGGAGGAGGAGGAAAAGGAGGAGGTGGAGGAGGAGGAGGACGAGGAGGAAGAGGAGGTGGAGGAGGACGAAGAGGACCTGAAGGAGCACTACGAGGAGAATGAGGAGAAGGAGGGGCATGACGAGAACAATGACGAGGATAAGGAGGAGGAGGACGAGGAGGAGGAGGAGGACTACGAGGAGGAGCACGAGTAGGACAAGAAGGAGGAGGAAAAGGATGAAGAGGACGATGAGGAAGAAGAGGACGAAGAGGAGGACGAGGAAGAGGACGAAGAGTATGAGGAGGAGGAAAAAGACGAGGAGGAGGAGGAGGACGAGGAGGAGGAGGACGAGGAGGAGGACATCAAGGACGAATAGGAGGAGGAGGACGAGGAGGAGGAAGAGGAGAAGGAAGATGAGGCGGAGGATGTGGATCACGAGGAGGAGGTCGAGGAGAAGGACGAAGAGGAGAATGAGGAGGAGGACGACTAGGAAGAGGAAAAGGAGGAGGACGAGGAGGACGAGGACGAGGGGGAGGAGGTGGAGGTGGAGGAAGACGCGGACCTGGAGGAGAGGGACGAGGAGGAGAAGGAGGAGGAGGAGGAAGACGAGGCGGGGGCGGACGGGGAGGAGGCGGAGATGAGGAGTACAAGGAGGAAGAGGAGGATGAGGATGATGATGAGGAGTACAACGAGGAAGAGGAGGAGGAGGAGGACGATCAGGAGCAGGTGGAGGAGGAGGATGAGGAGGAGGAGGAGGTCAATGAGGACGAGGAGGAAGACGAGGAGGACGAGGAGGAGGAGGAGGAAGAGGACGAGGACAAGGAAGAGGACGAGGACGAGGAAGAGGGGGACGAGGAGGTGGAGGAGGACGAGTGGGAAGACAAGGAGAACGAGAAGGATGACGAGGTGTAGGACGAGGAGGACAAGGAGGACGAGGAGGAGGAGGAGGAGGGGGAGGATGAGGAGGACAAGGAGGACGACGACGAGGACGAGGAGGACGAGGAGGACGAGGAGGAGGAAGAGGAGGTGGACGAGGAAGTGGAGGAAGACAAGGAGGAGCAGGATGAAGAGGGGGGCGAGCTGGACGGGGAGGGCGAGAAGGAATACGAGGAGAAGGATGAGGAGGATGAGGAGGAAGTGGAGGAGGATGAGGAAGAGGAGGATGAGGAGGATAAAGAGCAGGCTGAGGAAGAGGAGGACGAGGAGGATGAGGAGGATGAGGAGCAGGACGAGGAAGAGGAGGAGGAGGAGGACGAGGACGAGGAGGAGGACGAGGAGGAGGAGGAGGAGTAGGAGGACCCAGACGAGGAGGAGGAGGAGGAGGAGGAGGAGGAGGAGGAGGGGGGGGGGGGTCAAGGAGGAGGAGTACGAGGACGAGGATGAGGACGAGGATGAGGAGGAGGAGGGGGGGGTGGGTCAAGGAGGACGAGGACGAGGACGAGGAGGAGGAGGAGGAAGAGGAGGGAAAGGAGGAAGAGGAGGAGGAGGAGGAGGACGACGAGGAGGAGGTCGAGTAGGAGGACGAGGAGGAGAAGGAAGAGGACGAGGACGAAGACGAAGAGGAGGAGGAGGAGGAGGAGGAGGGCAAAGAGGAGGAGGAGCAGGAGGAGGACGAGGAGAACGAGGATGACGAGGAGGAAGACTAGGAGTACGAGGAGGCGGAGGAGGAGGAGGAGGAGGAGGAGGACGAGGAGGAGGAGGAGGAGGAGGACGAGGACGAGGACGAGGACGAGGACGAGGAGGACAAGGGGGGGGAGGAGGAGGAGGAGGACGAGGAGGAGGAGGAGGATGAGGAGGAGGACGAGGACGAGGACGAGGCGAGGAGGATGAGGACGAGGAGGAAGAGGAGGAGGAGGAGGAGGATGAGGAGGAGGATGAGGAGGAGGACGAGGACGAGGCGAGGAGGATGAGGACGAGGAGGAGGAGGAGGAGGAGGAGGAGGAGGAGGATGAGGAGGAGGACGAGGACGAGGAGGAGGAGGATGAAGAGGCGGAGGAGGAGCGGGAGGAGTAGGAGGAGGCGGAATTTTCTGTCTGTGAGGTGGATGCACTTTGCAGAGTTTCCTGTTGGGGAAGGATCTTCTGACTCTCCATGCAACTGGGCCCCAGTCTGTCCTGGCATTTGCAAACGCCGGCTTTGTGAGGAGACAATATGGGGCTACTGCTATTGTATATGATCTGCCTATTGACTTGGTTGTCTCCCATTTTTTCTATGGGAGCCTTAGTGTCTTTGTTTATTCCACATATTATTGGTTGTGCTGTGTCGTTCCTTGGATCACTGGGGTTGATGTCTGTTATGTGTGATCTGTTTGACTTGTTTGTACCCCCAGCAATCCCCCATATACTGACTTTTCTACGTACAGTAGAATCTGGTTAATGGATTGTTTTTCTGCTGGCTGCGTCCTTTGTGCTAGGCCTAGTAATTGGCAAAACAGCCTGTGATCTTACAGGTGTCTTTGTATCTAATGGGCAGTGATGCTCTACAGTTTTATATTACTTTATATTACCATATATATACTTTATATTTCTTCCTTACTGTTATTTTCTTTGGTCATCCTCTTGCCTAATCCCCAACAACTTGAACACTATTCAAGTGTTTGTTTGGATAGTGCATGAAGCTGGCGTCCCCACCATTAATGTTCAGTGCTTTTTGGTTTTCATGAGTCATTGTTTTGGGCTGTTTTAAGAGAATGCAGGACCAATGCTTTTCACATTGAAAGAGTATGTATGCCATTGTACCTGGAACTGCAGATGGGAAGATTCCAGGACCTAAGTATCCTTTGTCAATCTCGTGTTTCAGAAAAGAGCAGAAGTCCTATACTCAGCAGTAAAATGACTAGAACTTGCTGAAAAAATTCCCAAATAATCTTTGATAAAATACTTTCAATTCATTCACTTTCTGACTTACATGGAAACTTTTCACAATAGCTTTAACATAAGATTTAGCTCAGTTGAGTTCAGTAACTGTAGCTTTTCAGTGATAAAACATGCTTTTAAGAAATGTAAGCAGCCACAGATAATTCTAAGCATAATATTAATGAAGAAAATTCTGTAAAGGATTACAATTTAAAATTTCAGATGTGTTTTCATCACAAGTTTCAGCAGGGAACAGAAAAGACAAAATAATTTGAATCAGAAAAGGTGCCTGTGCTGCCACCTGGAGCCCACTGGTGGGTTAGGATGGAGAAAGCAAGGCTGGAGTGCAAAACCACCAGCTGCTCCATAGTCTCAGTACAGACAGAGCTGAGGCACCAAGCAAAAACAGTCATCCGTGCAACCCACAGCAAATTCACTATAAATATGTAGCCAAGGACTGAGAATATGTATTCATGGGGCTAAATCAGATAGCATATTCAGGAAAAACTAAAGTGTCTCTACTTGTCTGAGCTTGGTTTTGTCTCTCAAAGAGTCAGTGAGAGAAATAGGGAGGGGAGCATGTCATCAGTGAAAATGTTTCACAGCAATGCTTTTAAGCAAAGCCCAGTCAAGGATGGCGATTTTAGGTAAGCCCACATGGCTGCCAGTAACAGAGGAAACAACTTTATAGAAGTTTCAACTCTCAATCTGAATGTTATTCTGCTATAAGTGCCTTAGTTTTAACTGATCTGTGTCACCTTGTGTCATAGTGGACATGACAAGTCAGCCAGGTACCGCTTTGCAGCTGGGAGGGCAGGACATGCCTTCTTTAACCAGTGGGAAGGTAATTCTTTCAAATACACTGACTTGACAGCAGACACTGCATGAGCATGCTATCAGAACTATTTTAAAAATTTAGAAACTGCTCTGTAACTGTATGGTAACCCAGTAAAGCATCAAATACCCACATGTAGCAATAAGTAGCAAAGGCAGAAATTATGATTATATGGACAAGAAGTCCAAGCTTATAATAGAATGAAGTTCATGTAGGTCGATTTCAATCAGAAGTCATAGTAAAGAAGTGATAAATAGAGGAAATTCTGTGTTATTCATAATTATACTGAAACA
Organism: Podargus strigoides; assembly: GCA_028020825.1. Taxonomy (NCBI): domain Eukaryota; kingdom Metazoa; phylum Chordata; class Aves; order Caprimulgiformes; family Podargidae; genus Podargus; species Podargus strigoides. The sequence goes on along the minus strand of CM051662.1, from coordinate 29,827,253 downwards.
AAAATTACTCCACTGTCCCCTGCTTATACAGCATCTAAGCATTTCAAGATGGTCCAAATGTTCCAGGCTGGTCCTGTAGTGATAAAAATAGGGACCTCCTGGCATTCAAAAGTCTCAGGCAGAGCCCATATCTGCCCTGCTGTGGAGTTTCAGCACTGTCTGTAATTGTCAAGGTTTTAAGCACCAAATGTGTGTATTGTCAAAGACAGCTGTTAATATGTTTGCAAATGAATTCAGATTCACAGTGAAACTTAAAAAAATGATATCTTTTTTTAAAGGATGATTTAATGATAGTTTTTCAGAGGTGATTAAAATCTGCTTCATGAACAGTGTGTCAGTGTACTGAATGACAGAGCAGAGACTAATTATTCATATTCTAACTTTGTCAGTATGAAAAATAAAGTTTCCTTATTAATAAAATACTAAATAGTGATTCTCAGATTCTAATTAAAATCATGTATACATTATTTGGGATTTGAAATGCAGAAAGCTGTGGAGAATTGTAGCATTTCATTAAAATTTGTATTGCTGTTTAAAATTTCAATGTTTTAATGGAAATTGTCAGTCTGAACAAACTGGTGTTTTTTTCCAAATATTTCTAAAATAAACATCTTGGTTCTGTCCTGCTCTTTTCATGAAGTTTTTGAGGACCCTTCACATAAATGTGTATGTCATTCAAGTCAGCTTCTGAAGAACTGAAAAAATTACAGAAATGGTCCATTGCTTTTCCAAATGATCTTTCGATCCTTTTCCAAAGGATTCTTCTCAAATTGGTCAGACAGAGGCAACATATGAGCTATCAAGCTAAGAGTACCGTGTGTAGCCAACAAAGGTCACTTTCTTTTAAATCTTTTTAAGTATACATTATTAATAAATAGTACTTGACTGAGACCCCTGGTTTGACTTTTACTTTCCCAAAATTTATCACACAGATACAAAGCACACATTTTCCAGAAGCATGACAAACACTTAAGATTTTAGGTGCAATTGAACAGTGATTAAGTCAAGCCTTTTGCAGCAAATGCAGAAAGTAAGTTCTGAAGGGAAAGACCCTCTTTGAGTAACTTAGTAGCTTTCCCTCAAACAGAGGGACAACTGACAATGTATATCTATGTTTTAGTCTATTGCTAATGTACTAGACTGCAGGAGGAAGTGTTCTGATAATAACTAGATCCCTAGGCGACAGAGCAGTTCATTAAAACCACATGCACACCGAGTGCTTTCATACTTTCTGCTTTGTCACTGGGTACCACTGAAAAGAGCTTGGCTCCTTCCTCTTTGCACCCTCCCTTCAGATCTTTGCACACATTGATAAGATCCCCCTGAGCCTTCTCTTGTCCAGGCTGAACAGTCCGTCCCAGCTCTCTCAGCCTTTCCTCACAGGAGAGATGCTCCAATCCATTAACCATCTTTGTGGTCCTTTGTTGGACTCTCTCCAGCTGCTCAATGTCTCTCTGGTACTGGGGAGTCCAGAACTGGACACGCTGATACTACTAAAACATGAACTACACTATCAAAGAAAGCTTTTCTAAAAAGAAAATTATTTCCCTTTTCATTGGCTGAAAAGATTGCATTTTTACAGAAATCATTAACTATTAAATGCTCTGGTTTGGTATGCAGGAATTCCCAGTAGGTCCTCAGCATTCTAAGGGTACTTGAGCTTCCCCAGAAAGCTAGGCTGAAAGGGATTCCGTACTATATACATTTCTTTATACAATTGTAATGCATTTCTACAGCTGCAACTAAGAGACAATTTGTCTGTGAACACAGAATGTCAGGAGGACTCTTGCTGGAAGCGCTGTTAGAGGACACTGAATGGTGTTAAGCACAGCTACCCGCTTTTAGAAACAATATCTTCACACGTGATTATTTTACCTGGAAGAACTTGGGACCTAACTGATTGAATGAAAGAATAGCAATTCCACTGACAATATCTCTGGGATGATCATAGATCCAAAGGGCATGCTGCTTTCCGTGGTGAGGGGTGAGTGTGCTTACAGGAGAACAGCAGGACACTCCTACAGGTTTTTTTTTTAAATATGTCAGATGCTGCCTGTAGCCACAGGACAGAGTGTGACCATTTGCCAGTGCTTTTGGACATCTCAAAGAACAGTCCGTTTATAGACCAGTCGAGGCAGAGAGCTATAAGCAGAGAGGGTGTCTGTGAGCTGTGTGTCACTGGCATGCGCACAAGGAGTCTAAAGGTTAAACTGAAAAAACATAGAAATGTCACTTCAGACAAACATTATCCCATGGCACTGAACTTTATAGAAGAGCCTATCAACTCATATAAAGAGCAAGTGAAATGCACACATATACCATAAGCTATAACCTTGAGAAAAAAAAGATCTGATTCTGCAGATATTTGGGAACGGCAAATGAAGGCAGAGGGTGTTGTCAGGGCTGACCAGTCCTCATGAACCACATATCCCCAAATCTTCTCACAGCCAAGAGCACCAAGCCGCAAGCCTGAAACTCTAGAGAGCAAAGAGGAGGAGAAGCTCTGGGAACAGCAAGAGAGGACAACTGTTTTCTTGCTGAACACAGAAAGGCATCAAGAAATGCCTGGCACTGCTGAGCTGAACAGCTTTCCTCCCACAGTGATGAAGCTGGGTTACCCCAAATCCCTCACAGCCACACAGCTGTCCCCTTCCACAGTCCCCAAATGGGAAGAGCCCTCAAGATGTGTATGTAGCTGCAACCTTCTTTTCTGGGAGGAGAAGGACAGAAAACAGCAATTTCCTGTCAAGGTTGTTAGTGATGTGTTTGTTCATTAACCCTAGCATTGTCAGTGATGTGTTTGTTCATTAACCCTAGCATTGTTAGTGATGTGTTTGTTCATTAACCCTAGCATTGTTAGTGATGTGTTTGTTCTTTAACCCTAATATTGTTAGTGATATTCTTTAAACCTAAGATAAGAAAATATCAGATAAAGAAAGATATCAATAGTGCACAGCTTTGCATAACATGTACTCTTGAGCAGTATGTTCCAGGAAACCAGTGGGCGTGAACCCTCCAACCTGGCAGAAATCTGCCGGACCCCAGCAACAAGGGTGAACATGCGCAGAAGACCTGTGGAAGATTACCAGCAGTCACGTACGCAGAATCTCGGACCAAATAAAAGGAGGAACCTGGACTTAACTTGTGCGGCAGTTGGTGGAGCGGTGGTTCCCCTGTCGCCCAGCGCTGCTTGCCTTTTTGCTACGCTTGCTGTAATTAATAAATTTGTAATTGGATTTAAGCAACTGCATTCAGTTCTTTTGTTGCGAATTCATCTATAACAATTTGGTGCCGTGACTCGGATAGGAAAATCGATTCACTGACCGAGCCGGGGGAGGCGCCCCGCCTATCCTATTTTGGCGGCCTCCGGATTGGAAACTGAAACACTTCTCCTACCGACGAACCTAAATTTGTAGTAAAAAGGCAAGGAAAACCCTATAAGCTCGGTGCACTCGAGGTCCGGACGAAGACGCGGGACGCAGGACGCGTAAGTTACTGCCTGCTGGGCAGGGGATCCGTTCGGGCTGGGTTGGGTATCCTGGAATACGAACAAGTGTGTGTGTGTGTGAGAGGAGGACTGGCAGCCAGATTCTCCAAGCGAGTGTGGACCCTCTAGTAGTGCGTTTCCCATCGCCCGCGAGGGACTGGGCCACAAACGAGGGGAAGCGACTGTACGCATACACGAGTGAAAGAAGGTATTCCAGAAGATGGGACAGGGAAAAAGCAAGCGCCCTTCACCCATAAAACTCCCACCTATACCTAAAGATAGTCCGCTAGGGTATATGTTGGCCGAGTGGAAGCATTATCCAGGGACTAAGAACATGGATAAGGCCAAGATGATACACTATTGTGTGGAAGTATGGGGTGGGAAGGAAATTGCAAGAAATGTTTTCTGGCCAATATTTGGATCATTTGAAGATTGGATATGCCAGGCTTTAAACATTTATGTAAATTCCAAGGAACCTTTTAGTGTAGAGGAAAGTGAATATGCTCAGTTGTGGTTAAGATCGGACCCGAGAACTCACTTGTTAGCATTAAGTGAAAAGAAACCTAAAAAAAAAAAAAAAAAAAAAAAAAAGTAAACAACCTGAAGACCTTCCCACACCTCCACCTCCTTACACCTCCCCCGCTCCCGTTCCTAACCCGTCCCCTCCTTCACCTCCCCCTCTCCCCACAGCACGGAACCCCGAGTCAGACTCAGACTCTGCCAGTTCCCCAGAGGAGACTTGCAGGGTTACACGAAGTCAAACCAGAAAACAGAAGCAATTAGGAGGGGGGGCTGTATCCTCTAAGGGAAATAGCAATGGGGGGTCCCCGGCCCGAAACGGGTTTTGTGTCGGTGCCCCCGGGGTTCCGGAAATGTGGGGGAGGTGATTCGAGCAGCGGGGGTGGGAGTCTGGGATCGGCGGCGCCGGCGGGGTCCCGGCGCGGATATTGGATGGCCACTGCAGCGGCCTGCCTGGGACGGCCGGGGCACGGAGCATAGAGCCCGTGTGGCGGATCTGCGCACGGTGGTTATCCAGGGGATCGGAGGGGCTGTTCCCAGGGGACAAAATATTAGTGGAGAGTTTGGTGAACATCAGGGGAGGGATGAGGCCCCCACTGGGTGGTTGGAAGGGTTGCGGAGAGGTTTGCAGCTTTGTTCGGGGCTGGACCCGGCTGCTCGGGTGGGGCAGGCCTTGTTAGGGACCCGGTTTGTGGCGAGGTCTTGGACAGATATTGGAAAGAGATTGGAGGGGTTGGAGGACTGGCAAGAGAGAGGGTTGGAGGAGCTCAGAAACTGTATGTTAGACGGGAAGAAGAAACTCAGAAAAGGCAGACAAGGATTCTTGTAGCAACAATCCAGGAAGGACAGAAAGTGGCACCCCCTAAGGAGAGGCCACCCCGGGCAGGGGGCTTTGGGAATTCATGGCTGAAAGACAGACCTCCGGGAAAACCAGCTGGTCTGAGAGACTTGAGAGAAGTTGAGTGCTTCTATTGTCAGAAGAAAGGACATCTGAGGAGGAATTGTAGAAGACGCATGCAAGATGAGAAAGTGTTTAATGCAGAATAGGGGTGTCAGGGGCTCTATTTGCTGGGGACCTCAAAAGGAACAGAGCCCTTGATAAAATTGAAGCTGGGTCCCCAGCACCAAGAGATAGAGTTCCTTGTGGACTCTGGGGCAGAAAGATCTACTGTCCAAGTTGTACCCTGGGGATGTACACCCTCCTCAGAGAAACTAAGAGTAATAGGAGCAAAGGGGGAACCCTTCCAAGTACCAGTAATCAAAGAAGTAGAAATAGAAGCTCCGTCCCGGTTAGGGATGGGGTCCTTTTTACTAGTACCTGAAGCAGAATATAATTTGTTGGGGAGGGATTTAATGATTGAATTGGGAATCAGTTTAGAAGCAAAAGATAAGGAAATAGCAGTAAAATTATGTGTTCTGACAACGGAGGATGAAGCCAAAATTAACCCTGAGGTATGGTATACTCCAGAGTCAGTGGGGAAATTAGATATGGCTCCTTTTGAAGTTATCATTACTAATCCAGAAGTACCCATTAGAGTTAAGCAGTACCCCATATCACAAGACGACCGACAGGGACTGCAGCCGGTGATAGACCGACTGCTGCAGCAAGGGCTACTAGAACCTTGCATGTCTCCACATAATACCCCTATCTTACCCATAAAGAAACCAGACGGGTCCTATGGATTGGTACAAGATTTAAGAAAAGTAAATAAAAGAACCATTGCTAGATTCCAGTAGTAGCCAACCCTTACACCCTGTTGAGTCAGCTCTCCCCAGAATTGCAATGGTATAGTGTGACAGATTTAAAAGATGCATTTTGGGCTTGCCCTCTAAAAGAAGAGTGTAGGGACTATTTTGCTTTTGAGTGGGAAAACCCCGAGACCCATCGGAAACAGCAGCACCGGTGGGCTGTGCTCTCGCAAGGGTTCACAGAATTACCAAATCTATTTGGGCAGGCCCTAGAACAAGTACTTGAGACTTTTGAATTAAACCCAAAAGTGACTTTAGTATGTAGACGATCTATTATTAGCAGGAAAAGACCAAGAAGCTGTTGAAGTGAAAGTATTAAATTACTAAACCTTTTAAGTTTAAAGGGGCTAAAGGTTTCGAAATCTAAATTGCAGTTTGCTGACGAAGAAATAAAATATCTGGGACACTGGCTAAGCAAGGGGACTAAGAGATTAGACCCCAAGTGAGTAAATGGTATTTTATCCCTCCAAGCCCCTAAAAATAAGAGACAAATACGGCAGTTAGTAGGTCTCTTAGGTTACTGCTGACAGTGGATTGAGAGTTATAGTAATAAACCAAAATTCCTATATCAAAAATTAGTAGGGGAAGGGTTAATAAACTGGAGCAAGGAGGACGAGGAATGCTTAGAGAATTTAAAAACCGATTTGGTGAATGCTCCAGTATTAAGCCTATCTGATATCCGGAGACCCTTCTATTTGTTTGTAAATACAAAAAAAAAAAAAAAAAAAAAAAAAAGTGAAATTAAAAGGCACCTAACCAAATTAATGATTGAAACTAAAATGAGCTGGGTAAAGTGTCTTCCATTAGCCCTCTTAAATGTGAGGATGCAACCCAAAGCAGACACTAGAATTTCTCCTTTTGAAATGTTATATGGGATGCCTTATAACTTAGAGAAACCCATCGAGCATCCAAAAGTAGAGGAAAAATTTTTGCAGAAATATATTATAGAAATATATTATAGAACTAACAAAAAGACAGCAAGAGCTAGTAAAACAAGGACTGATAATACAAAGACCACCTCTGGACATCGCGATACATAAAATTAAACCGGGAGACAAGGTGCTTATCAAAACTTGAAAAGAATCATCTTTAACTCCCCGTTGGAAGGGACCTTTTCTTGCCTTGCTCACCACAGATACTGCAATCCGGACGAGGATACTGCAATCCGAACTGCTGAGAGAGGGTGGACTCATGCAAGCAGAGTAAAAGCTCTCACTGGAAGCCACTGGAGATCCAATACCTTGAAAGTGACTTTTCGGAGAAAAACGGATGAGTATCTAGATGTAGCAACAGCTTTAATTTTGACACATTATTTTGTACAACTCCTAAATTGTATATGTTATCCCTTTGTATGCTTTCAGTGTAAACGGTGCAGAGAAAAGTGGTGGGTTCACTGCCGGAACGGGGCTACTCTTAATCCTATTTGCGACCAATATTATAAACCTTACCGAACAGGCCCTAAGGGTGGGGGTAATTATGGGAAAAATTGTCAAAAATTCTCACGAGTGGTGAAAAATTTTTACCAGAGAAATAAACCCCAAAGTATATTGTTTCCACTCTAACGAGCCCAAAATAATAGAAGCTGAAATTGCCCAAATAATCTGTAGAGGGATTGTGATTAAAATACCGTGTGGAGTTCCAGAAGTAAAGAATAAAAACTGGGAGGCATACAAGTCAAGGTGAGCTAAAAATGAAAGAGGTTCCCCTGAAGAATACGACTGCTGCCGAGAAGATGGTATGCCCTGCTGCTCTAAGCAACAGAGTAGGCAGAGGAAAAGGCAGAGGCGTACTGCGGTGGGGATTGAGGTTAATGAACCGCCTCTGGAATAAGCAAAAAAAAAAGGCCTTTTGACTTAAAACCCCCAGACCAAAAGACCCCTGGACTCCTCCAAAATACTCTACCCCTCTCAGAAAATAAGATAAAACACCAAAATAAATATCTAAAAACTCAAACCAAAAATAGAAATACACCACTTTCCTCAAACCTAAAGATAAATCTGTGGATAATATCCTTATTAGAAATGGCTTTAGAAATTGCCCAAGAAAAGGAAGACTCCCACCAACCCTGTAACTGGACCCTAGTCAGACGGGAAGACTCTAAGGTTCTAGCATTTAATATAACCGCAGGATCGCCTTCCTTTAATGTAGTTAATAATAACTTATTCGACATAGTAATGGGAAAGATGTGGGAAAAGGAAGTATTTACCAAAGCTACCTACTGGTGTCCTAGATCAAATCCAGGAAAGAGGTACTGTGACAATCCAAAACACTATTTTTGCCCTTCTTGGGGTTGTGAAACAATCGCCACTGCCTGGACTGTAAAGACTCCAGACAAATACCTTCAAGTTAATTGGATCCCCACAGGCTGTCGAAAGCCTACTTATCGCTGGGATAGCATAGTTTGTGATGGAGGTACTTGCAAGTCCTTAGAACTTGAAGTACTACAGCCCCAAAACCCTAAATGGTTAACAGGAAAAACCTGGGGTGCAAAACTCTGGGAATATGGGATGGGCAGGGGAATACAAATATTAATAATAATAATAATAAAATAATAAAAAAGGAAGTTAAATCTATACCAGTAGCAGTAGGTCCCAACTCTATAGTCAAGGGCCCTAAAATAAAAACTACCTCAAATAATACAATGATAAATAAAGAAAATATGACCAAGAGGACCCTGAGAGGAAGGAGCCAACCCAATCCCCTGTGGAAAATTATACAAGCCACTTATCAAACTTTAAACTATTCTCAGCCGAACCTAACATCAGGCTGCTGGCTTTGCTATGATGTTAATCCGCCTTTCTATGAAGCAATTGGAGTAAACAATACGTATAATTTAAGCTCTAAAGTTAGGCCCCCCCGAATGCTCCTGGAATGAAAAAAACAAAGGGAATAACTATGCAACATGTTAGTGGAGTCGGAATGTGTATAGGTAAAGTACCAAAAACTAAGCAATCACTTTGCCGGGCAGGGTGCTGGTACCAGTCCGATCCAGTGGCAGCTGCAGTTCTCTCCGAAATGGTCCTGTTAAAGCAGTGGTCCGTAGAAAAAAAAAAGACTGAGCAATCCGATTTCAGTGGCAGCTGCAGTTCTCCTTTAAATGATCCCGTTGAAGCGGTGATCTTGTAGAAAAAGAAAACTGGTCCTCCTCCGAAAATCCGGCGGCGGTGCGGTCCTTGTCCTCTGGGATCCCAGCGGGTAAGGCCCCGAGCGCTGTTCCAACCCGCCAAATTCTCTCCGGCGGGAATGCTTGGCTCCACCCCTCCCCCCCTGGCCGGAGCATCTCACACAGGGATGGTGAGTCCTGGGGCAAGGCCCTGATGGGCGCATTAACAGAAGAATAGTCCCGGGGGGGGTGGGGGCAAGGAACACCGGCGCCAGGCTTCAACGGCTCATGGTAATAGAATACATTGCAACCCAGGACATTATCCACCCCTTATTCTATTACCATTTGCATCATCCCAAATCAATACCTTTCTTAAACTCTACACACACACACACACACACATATATATATATACACATACACATACAATGAAACTCTACACTCAGTTCTCACTTAAAATAAGGTCCCCTTGTGGTACACACCGGGTTTCCCCATCTTTCTGCATTACCCACCAAGTACAACCTGGTCCCTGAGCAAAGACAACCCCACGGATGGGTTTGTCTTTGCCCGAGGCAGAATTAACCCAAACAGTTTTCCCAAGCATACCTCTCATGTGCACTACTGGAACCTTAACCCCGTCTGTTGTTCGTAAGGATTCAGACTGAGCGGGGCCTGCTCGGTTCGTGGAGCCCCGGGTGTTAACTAACCAGGTGGCCTTTGCTAAATGCATCTCCCAGTTTTTGAAAGTTCCTCCACCCAGTGCCTTCAAGGTGGTTTTAAGCAGTCCGTTGCACCGTTCAACTTTCCCAGCTGCTGGTGCATGGTAAGGGATGTGGTACACCCACTCAATGCCATGTTCCCTAGCCCAGGTGTTGACAAGGCTGTTCTTGAAATGAGTCCCGTTGTCGGACTCAATTCTCTCAGGGGTGCCATGCCTCCAAAGGACTTGCTTTTCAAGGCCCAGGATGGTGTTCCGGGCAGTAGCGTGAGGCACAGGGTAGGTCTCCAGCCATCCAGTGGTGGCTTCCACCATTGTGAGCACGTAGCGCTTGCCTTGGCGGGTTTGAGGCAGTGTGATGTAGTCGATCTGCCAGGCCTCCCCATACTTTTATTTGGACCACCGCCCACCATACCACAGGGGCTTCACCCGCTTGGCCTGTTTGATCGCAGCGCACGTCTCGCAGTCATGGGTAACCTGGGAGATACTGTCCATGGTTAGATCCACCCCTCGGTCTCATGCCCACTTATAGGTGGCATCTCTGCCTTGATGGCCTGAGGCATCATGGGCCCACCGAGCTAAGAACAACTCTCCTTTATGCTGCCAATCCAAGTCTATCTGGAACACCTCTATTTTTGCAGCCTGATCTGCCTTCTCATTGTTGCAATGTTCTTCATTAGCCCAACTCTTGGGGACATGAGCATCTACATGACGGACTTTCACAGGTAGCTCCTTTACCCGAGTGGCAATGTCCTTCCACTCATCAGCAGCCCAGATTGGTTTTCCCCTATGCTGCCAGTTGGCCTTTTTCCACCTATCCAGCCAGCCCCACAGGGCATTGACTACCATCCATGAATCAATGTAGAGGTAGAGCTTTTGCCACTTCTCTCTCCCAGCAATGTCCAGGGCTAATTGGACAGCTTTGAGTTCAGCAAATTGGCTCGATTCACCCTCTCCCTCAATAGCTTGTACAACTTGTCATGTGGGGCTCCATACAACAGCTTTCCATTTCCGGCTAGCACCTACAATTCGGCAGGAACCATCGGTAAAGAGGGCATATCGTCTTTCACTCTCTGGTAGCTCGTTATATGGAGGGGCTTCCTCAGCACGTGTCACTTCCTCTTCCTCTTCTTCAGAAGATAATCCAAAAGCCTCACCTTCTGGCCAGTTGGTAATTATCTCCAAGATCCCAGGGCGATTTTGGTTTCCAATACGGGCGCGCTGTGTGATGAGGGCAATCCATTTGCTCCAAGTAGCGTCAGTGGCATGATGCGTGGAGGGAGCCTTTCCCTTGAACATCCACCCCAGCACCGGTAGTCGGGGTGCCAGGAGGAGTTGTGCCTCTGTGCCGATTACTTCTGAGGCAGCTCGAACTCCTTCATAAGCGGCCAAGATCTCTTTCTCTGTTGCAGTGTAGTTGGCTTCGGACCCTCTGTAGCTTCGGCTCCAGAATCCCAGTGGTCGGCCCCGAGTCTCATCAGGCACCTTCTGCCAAAGGCTCCAGGACAGACCCTTGTTCCCAGCTGCAGAGTAGAGCACATTTTTCACCTCTGGTCCTGTCCTGACTGGGCCAAGGGCTACCGCATGAGCGATTTCCTGCTTGATCTGAGTGAAGGCTTGTTGTTGTTCAGGGCCCCAGTGGAAATCGTTCTTGCGGGTAACCAGGTAGAGAGGGCTCACGATCTGGCTGTACTCGGGAATGTGCATTCTCCAAAAGCCTATGACACCTAGGAATTCTTGTGTTTCCTTCTTGTCGGTCGGTGGAGACATAGCAGTGATCTTATTGATGACCTCGGTGGGAATCTGGCGCCGTCCGTCTTGCCACTTTACCCCCAGGAACTGGATCTCTCGGGCAGGTCCCTTGACTTTGCGTTTCTTGATGGCAAAGCCGGCCTCCAGGAGAATCTGGATGATTTTCTCTCCTTTCTCAAATACTTCCACTGCTGTGTTCCCCCATACAATGATATCATCGATGAACTGCAAATGCTCTGGAGCCTCACCCTTTTCCAGCGCAGTCTGGATCAGCCCATGGCAGATGGTGGAACTGTGCTTCCACCCCTGGGGCAGTCGGTTCCAGGTGTACTGCACGCCCCTCCAGGTGAAGGCAAACTGAGGCCTGCACTCTGGTGACAGAGGAATGGAGAAAAATGCATTAGCAATGTCAATAATGGCATACCACTTTGCTGCTTTGGACTCCAGCTCGTACTGGAGCTCCAGCATGTCCGGCACAGCAGCACTCAATGGTGGAGTCACTTCATTCAAAGCACGATAGTCCACAGTCAATCTCCATTCTCGGTCAGGCTTGCGCACAGGCCAGATGGGGCTGTTGAAGGGTGAGTGGGTCTTGCTGATCACCCCTTGGGCCTCCAGCTCACGGATCATCTTGTGGATGGGGATCACGGCATCTCGATTCGTCCGATACTGCCGGCGGTGCACCGTCGAAGTGGCAATTGGCACCTGTTGCTCTTCCACCTTCAGGAGCCCAACTGCAAAAGGGTTTTCTGATAGCCCAGGCAAGGTGTTCAACTGCCTAATGCCTTCTGCTTCCACAGCAGCTATCCCAAAAGCCCACTTAAACCCTTTTGGGTCTTTGTAATAGCCATTCCGGAGAAAGTCTATTCCCAGGATACATGGGGCCTCCAGGCCAGTCACAATCGGATGTTTCTGCCACTCCTTCCCAGTCAGGCTCACTTCGGCTTCCAACAGGGTCAACTGCTGCGACCCCCCTGTCACCCCAGCAATAGTCACAGATTCTGCCCCCACATGTCCCGATGGCATTAGGGTACATTGAGCTCCAGTGTCAACCAATGCTTCATATCTCCGTGGCTCTGATGTGCCAGGCCACCGGATCCACACTGTCCAAAAGACCCGATTCTCCCGTGCCTCTTCCTGGCTAGAGGCAGGGCCCCTCTAGGCCTGGTTATCATCCCTCCCCTGGGCATGCCTGCTAGATGTTTCTTCAAGGGGATCTGACATATCATCCTCCCTTCTATAATACCTGGCAGCTCGGTCACGGGAGGCTGAGGCTACCTTCGCTTTACTGGAACCCCCTCGGTTAGTGTTTTCTCTTTTGAGCTCACGAACCCGTGCTGCCAGGACAGAAGTGGGTTTCCCATCTCACCTTCTCATGTCTTCCCCACAGTCACACAGGAAGAACCACAGCTCAGATCGTGGGGTGTACCCTCTCTCTCTAGCTGGGGGATGTCGGGCTCTGACTCTGGGGTTTATGACCTGCACTGGTGCCACATGAGAGCTGCTCCTCCTCACCTCCTCCATCACCTCCTCCCTAATCTCTTCTTTGAGGTCCCTAGCCACAGCAGCGACATGAGCTTTCATTGGGCCATTGACTAAACTCTCATAATATCTGAACCTGTTGGCAACAGAACCCACTGTCTCTTGGTTGTCATCAGCATTAATTGTTGCAATGAACGTGGCATACTGCTGTGGCCCCAGCTTTGCCAGGTTCCACAGCATCTGCCCTGTACACTTGACCTTGTCGGCGTCATTATCGTGCTGTCCGTCCCTCCCAAAGAGTACCTCTAACACTGCCACTTCCCTCAGCTGTTGGATCGCTTCCTCAAGGGTCTTCCATTGCATTCTATGATGGTACTCCTGCATTCTCTCTCTGTGGACAAACCTTTCCCTCACACTCATTAAAAGCCGCTCCCAGAGAGAAAGGGGCCCCGGCTCCCTTACGAATACCTGGTCCACTCCTGAGTCTTGGGCCAAGGATCCCAAATACCTGGCTTCACCACTATCCAGTTGTACGCCTTTACCCATAAGGTCCCAAACCCGAAGTAACCAGGTTGTATAAGGCTCACGCCCCCGTCGCGCAATGTCTTTTCGCATATTACGGAGACTGTCGAATGACAGGGATTCGATGATAATTTCAGGCTCTGACTCCCCTGCGGGTTGTGAGGGCTCTGGGTCATCACCATCATTAACTGGGCGTACTGATTTGGCCTTGCACTTCCTCCTCTGCACAGGGGCGACTGCTGCTGGCTGTGGCTGTCCTTGTGGTTCAGCTGGACCCTGCACAGTTGTAACATCTGTGTGTTCCACTGCTGCACCATCAGACTTTCCCTCTTTAGGACAAGGTTTCCCACTAGTTTGGGAGGTGTATTCCCTCAGCATCTGGCCCATCTCGCGTATTTCCTTTACCAGTACCCCCACCCAATTCGGCTGGTCCATTTGTGAGGTGGGCTGTTGGGCAATGTCAGGTCGTGGGACAGGGTCAGGCTGCGGGGCAGGATCTCTGGCCTCTGGGGCCGTGTGAGGTTCTGGGGCAGCATACCTAGTCTCTGGGGTGGGTGCCCAAGTAGTTATCCAAGTCAGTCTCACTTTATCTCTGAAGGCCCAGCAGAGTAGGCCTATTAGCAGCAACACATGGATAATATCTAGGGGAAATCTAAACCCTTCGAAAGCTGATGGAGCAGACCCAAAGAACTGGTTGAATGGTTGGGAGAAAACTTCCCCTGGTGTTATTTCCTCACAGAAGGTACCATTTTTAATGTAATCCCAGAAACATATGCTGAGCGTGTGATAGCCCTTTATCCATGTGCCCACATTCCACAGGAAACTGAAAAACCATGAATTCCTCACCTTATCAACCCATAGTGCAAGCTGGATAACAGCCACAGTAGCCTTAGTCAGAGGACCCATGTTTAGATAAGGGGCTGCAAAGGGGAACAGTATAGCCACGACCACGTGCCACCCGAAGCAAGGTAAACTAGACCACATGGTGCTGCCTAACAAAGATCCCACGTTCAGTGCACAAAAAATCAGGTTAGCCAGGAACTGTTATTCCCTTTTCACCCTTTTTCCTCAATGCCCTCAGGCCCCACGTTGGGCGCCAAAATCTGTCCCGGTTTGAAAGACAGGTGTCAGCTAAGGAAGGCAGGAGCCCCCCTTGGAACAGAAAAATACAACCCCCTCCCCTCCGAATTGTTATAGAATTGAAATTAAGGGGCTTTCAGGCAAAGATATGAGGAAAATGGGAATAACAGTTTTTACTAATGTATACAACAAAACTATAATACAGAGGAACTGGTTTAAAGCCTGACAGAGTCAGGGATACAACCTGGCACCCTGCCGGGCAGGGTGCTGGTACCAGTCCGATCCAGTGGCAGCTGCAGTTCTCTCCGAAATGGTCCTGTTAAAGCGGTGGTCCGTAGAAAAAAAAAAGTCTGAGCAATCCGATTTCGTTGGCAGCTGCAGTTCTCTTTTAAATGATCCCGTTGAAGCGGTGATCTTGTAGAAAAAGAAAACTGGTCCTCCTCCGAAAATCCGGCGGCGGTGCGGTCCTTGTCCTCTGGGATCCCAGCGGGTAAGGCCCCGAGCGCTGTTCCAACCCGCCAAATTCTCTCCGGCGGGAATGCTTGGCTCCACCCCTCCCCCCCTGGCCGGAGCATCTCACACAGGGATGGTGAGTCCTGGGGCAAGGCCCTGATGGGCGCATTAACAGAAGAATAGTCCCGGGGGGGGTGGGGGCAAGGAACACCGGCGCCAGGCTTCAACGGCTCATGGTAATAGAATACATTGCAACCCAGGACACTTTGAAAGGAAAGAGGCATGGAAAATGCCACTCTCAAAACCAGCTGGCACTTTGAGGTAAGCACCATGCAGCTCAAAATTTACCAACTTCTAGCACATACCAATAGCTCAAAAACACTGCTTATTTTGCTCCAAATAAGCCCTTAGGCATGGGTTGTTTTAAAGGCTAACCCATGCCTACAGAGTCTGATGCAAAAGTTTTCCTGTTCTTATTAATTTCCCAGGAGAGGCTTGATGTAGAAGCTGGATTGATATGAAACAACCTTATCTACAGGAACAACAGAGCATAGTAACTTCTACTTGAGAAATGATGTCCAGCAAGAACCCCTCCTTCATCTTTATCCTGACCATACAGAGGACAAAATCTCAACACCTTTGCTAGAGGACAGTCCTGCGGATTTAGTTTTGTTCAACCACTGTTGTTTCATGAAATCATAATGGAAAACAAGGCAGAAAGGAAACATAAATTAAAAATTCAGTAATCACAAACCTACTATAATTCAGCAAAAATAACAAAGCTATAAATTCATGCAAGACTTCTGAAATATTTCTGAAACCTGAAGATCCTATAAGTACTTAGGAATTTTTTAAATATAACTCAAAATTTTGTCAGTTTGTTATTTCTGAACAGCCTTGCATGTAAAGAAAGAAGTTTTCCTCACTATCCAAATCTAGACGCTCCCATTACTGAAGGTCCTGTGAATTTTTCCAGACGAGCAAACAACAGTATTTAGCCCATTGTTTGTCTCTTCAGGGGACTTCAGAAATGAGCAGTGTGGGATGCACATCTTTAAGCAATCAGAAGGTGGCATCTTATTAATGCTGCTGCGGCAGTGCTGTGTTTGTGCCCTGGTTATGCAGAACAGCTCAGCGTTGCAGCTGGGTGCTAGTTGCCTTCAGAGTGGGCAGGGAGATGTGGTCTGCTGTAGCAGGAAGGAAAAAAAAGAAGAGTGCTCTGAAAGGTGAAATGAAGGCTTCTGGTGATGTGACAGACCTACCAGCACCAGGCAGAGACACTGTTTTTCTGGGCACAAGTTAAAGCTTTAGCTGGCAGCTGAGGTGGTCCTTTGCCAGGCATGACACTGCCTGACAGTAGGTACCTTTAGATTTGTTTTTCCAATAAGAAAGGGGAATAAAGGACAACTGGGCATTTAAGCAGGCTCTGATTTTACCTAAAATAAATTTTAAATTACATAACTCCACAGAGTCCCTGAAGAACAGCTCTGGTATAAACCAGTTGATGCAGAAGACCATTTGGTGTTGACTGTTGAAAACGGCATGCCACCAACATTGTATGATCATTGAGGGACACTTTTAATTATTGGGATTTTTTAAATAACAATTGTGAATAATCACTTTTGCAGTAAAGCCACTCCAGATGATCAGTTGTTGGGCAGGACAAATGACTCTTAGTGAATACATATAAATTATAATTGGAGGGAAAAGCCGAGACAGAAAATTTCCAGTTCAACATAGTTGTTTTAATTTTAGTGCTTTATAAATATGTTATTAACTAATGCAACCAAAGTTTCAACAGAGGACAACTCCTACATTTTATAAGCCTGGCCCAAATATCCTTAAATATAACTGGGGGCATGGGTAGCTTAAGGTAATAATTAACATAATGACTCCATTTGGCACTTTTTAATGGAGCTGTTGCTGTCCTAGCCAGGGAGTGATTAAGTGTGAAAGAGCCCTCCCAGCATGACTGCTATGATCCTGATTGCACAGCAGTACAGTTGGGCACCTAAAGATCAGGTAGCTGGTCTGCATTTACCATTTAAGACTCCATATGTAGCCAAGGAGAAAGACAAGCACATCCAAGGGCAATTCACCCTACTTGTCTTCAGACAGCATGAGTAACTCAAGAAAAACATCTCTCTCTTTCATTTACTTATGCTGGAAGCTTAAGCTCAGGCTTAATGAAGTTGAGAGAATTCCCAGCCACACATGAATATGTGGTCATAGGCTCTACTGTCAGCTGGAACAAACTGGCTCATCTCCCTTGACACCGTGGGGGACCCAACATCACCTTTCTGCAGGATATTATTGTTGCACACATTTGATTACAAAATGCTGAGTTCCTCTTTAGAAGATTTGAATTCTTTACTGCACATCTTTCACCATAGAGTGAATTTGTGGAAATAAAGAGCATACTGGTATGGAATTTACTCCAGGGACATAAAGTCTTCAGTCTTGCTCAATTGTATCTGTTGAAAATTTACTATTAATTGTGTAGTAATCAGAAACCACACTTTCTGAGACTGACTGAAAAATCTAAGCATTTGTCTGGCTAACTTTAAGCTCATATTAATCACTTGGTGAGCATACTACTGAATCATGTTCTGAAGTATTTTACTGGATCAGGGCCTTTTGGTAAAGTAATCTTGCAAGATTTTACAACATACTTTGCATTTCCATAGTGATTGATAACACTGGTTTTCTGTGATGACAGATGACATGGACTCCTCTCGTGGGGTGAAGAGAAGACCTTTTATTGTGCTACAACTCTGGTTTTTATAACCCCTGCCCCAGCCCCACAAAGCACTATGCAGCAATATTTCTCAGATGAGGTATTGTTCTTTCTTTGCACAAACTTATCGCATGCTGGTCTTGTGAATCCTGTTATCACTAAAGCAACGTCCGCACATTCTGCTTTGATCAAGGTTAGTTCCTTGTACTTTCCTCCCGATTCCTTGTTCTCTTCTTGTGCTCATCTTTCCCATGGCTTGTGTCCAACCAGCTGTATAGTGTCCATATCGCCGTCCTTGGTGAGATCGCCATCCTTGGCAGAAACTTCGCTGTGTCCATCCTCCACAATTCTCCCTTCTGTATTAACTACCAAAACAGCTTTTACAGCATGATCAATCATTCGTTGCACACACTGTAAAACACAAGGCAAAAGCGGCAGGAGGCATGCAATACTTAAAATTACAATGAATGCAGTCTTTAAAACGGAGGCCAGCCAGCCTCCAGTACCCCAGGATTGGAACAAACGGTTAAACCAATCTGCTGCATCATCAATTTGCTTGCTTACACCTTTCTTCAATTTTGCAATACTGGCATGTATGGATTCTGAGTGATACGACAGGTTCATGCAACACATGCCCTCAAAATTCTCACCAGGGATTCCCTTCCAAGCTCTTTGTCCGCAAATCAAAAAATAAGTGTTAGGCAGGCCAATTGAACCTGGCTTTTTATAACTGGCCCACTACTCATGTCATTACACCAGGCAGAAACATTTGAATATATTCCTCGAGGGGATACATCAACACTCGGTCCATTATTCCAGAAAGGTGAAATAAGAAAAAAGCAGTTTGATGCTTGTATGGTTCCTAGCAAATCTAACTCCTGGAGTTCAAGAGGCAATGCCGGAAAAACACCCATTTTCGAAAGATGATTTTTATACCATGTAGAACTTTCCCCTGCTGTCATGTGGGTGGAGAGAGTCTCTCCCTTCTTTTGTTTAGAGAGCATGTCTTTTAAGCTACGATGGGCACATTCTACAATAGCTTTTCCTATCGGGGAGTGAGGTATACAGCTGCACAGCTAATGTTGTAGCTAAAGAAGCAGTATGATAATTTACACACAAACCATATCAGCAAGGTTACAAGTGGTGCGATTCCGGACAGTTTGCAAAGCTCGCTTACAATCACTGTTAGCATCTTCAAAAGCCAATTGCCGCTAGGTAGAGAAGGATGGATCATGGTGGCCTGATGGAGGGGCGGCAGGTCATGCAGCTTCAGGGCGTCCCCTGTGCAAAGATGCGCATCAGGCCTTCCCCCCATTTGTCTGAACACCATGCTTCATAGCCCCCTCCTCATGAGTGGAAAAGCACTGGCTCTGGCATCGGCTCACACCTGGCCAGCGTGTGAACAGAAGCCTGCCAGCTTCATGTAGTGTTTTTGAAAACAGCGGCTTCCTGGGTTTACTAAACTTTCCTGTTACTCAAGGTCTTGTTTCCACAATACTCAGCTGCAGATGTTTTGAGCTGTAATTTTCCTACTGGTGTCTTACCACAGACCATTTCTTATCACTCCTAATACATGCTTCCTGTGGCCTGTGGTTGGGACACATCAATCATATTACATATTAACGATATTAGACAGGGATCACAACAAATAATACATAAAAACTCCACACCCTTAGCACAAAGCAATAATAAGCCTTTTTTCAAGCAATCCCAGCTTCATGCCCATTCCTGGAAGGGGTTCTAACCAGTGTTTTCCTTCAAGTGCTGAGTGAGGACCTGTAACTTTCATATCTGTGAATAAGTCAATAGAGTCTGAACACTTGGGTGAAAATGCATGGACGTCTCGGCTTCGACGATGGCGAGTTTGATTGTCCACTGCGCGATTGTGATATTAACAGAAAACAAGGTTGACTTTCCCAGAGTACATGGGCCTCCTCTTATTGCTTTTGGAACTCTGGCCCAAGTTCAGTTTCCACCTGAAAGGAAAAAGAATACCTTTGGGAAAAGACATATGTGTAGAAAAAACTCATAGTCAGGTTGGTTTGATGCAGCATTAAACCAATCACGTCTTTGCTTGCAGTATTAGAGTTCTCTCCCCTTGTCCGTCTGCCTCTGGGTGCAGGCAGAAGGGCGGCCGACGGCCTGTTGGCTGGAGGAGGCTGGGAGGCATCTAGCCATGGTTTCTACTGTCAATACAATTTTACACACGAGTTCTTTGAAGTGAGTTTTACAACACTAATATCTTAAATGCACAACTGTGAATTATAACTTTCGACTTAAAGAAATATCAGCGGGTCATAATCCCCACCACGGTTTATAGTCTGCACACGTTGTTTCCATTGCTTGGTCTCTGGATCTTGCCATGTTGTTGCAGGAAACTTCGCTGTGTCCATCCTCCACAGTTTTCTGCTGTGTATGTAAGGACTCTTTCAATGATTGAATGAAGTGAGATGTCTGACAGATCCCTCTTGCACACCAAGCAGGAGCTAAACATTTCACTACACGATAGCTGCTGAAGAGACAGACGTGATTTGGTGGCAGACCAAGAAGTGCAGGTTTGAGCATTGTGGTGTTACTAGGAGCACAGGTCATTTCCCCAGCAAACCTAAAAGAAAAGTACTGTGCTCCAGGTATGGGACAGAGCCCCAAGAGGGACTCAGAAAGGCAAACACTGTTCCTGAAGAACACTAGCAACAGAAAGGAATAGCAGTTTTCTGGCATTTGAAATAATATGGGGATACATGCAATCAAAATGTCTAATCCACAACAAACATGTAGGTCCTACAACTTGGTCAAACATAATTTCTCCTACAAATGTCAAGCATGATTGAAGGATGGGGAAAATTTTCTCAAGCTACTTTTCTTGAATCATTCATAAAACAGTCCTTATTTTAATGCTATTTTTGCTCAAGAGTGTAGTCCCTTTTTAGTTATCCAGTGGTTCAACAAAAACAGTTCAGTTTCTGAGTCTGGAGGTTATTCACACTATGTTAATCACATCTTCAGTTATTAATTATTCGCAATAGATGGTTGATCATTTTATCTACATTACAGTTTTTATGCTCTTGCAGATGAATAGATGGCAGGGGACTCAATCAAAAAGAATAGTGAATAATAAGGCATTACCTGAGATTTTTCAATTGTTTGAGCCTTACTGCCATGTTGTCTAAATGTCTAGGCCCTACTTAAGCTGAAGAAATCTGTGGAGTGGTTTTTGATACCTTCTAACCATCCTCTCATAACCAAATCTATACAACATAGTTTGTTCAAATTTGTTCCATTATTAAGGAATACAGTGTGTAGTATGAAATTGAAGGGTCATTTTTCATCCTTTTAGGAGTCATATTCCCATGCAAGTTTGTCTAATTTCTCATGACTTTTCCAGTTCTATGTGAATTTTTAAAAATCATGCTGATTTATACACAAACACACACAATTTATCAGTGGAATGTGTATTCTTTTTTTGGCACAGAGTTGATAAACTCCCAACTAATTCTTCAGACAAGTGAAGGGCCAAGGTACCTAATCACAGTAGAGCAGTGCTGCCCAAATTTCTCGTGCTGTCCCCTTCCCCTTCACAAATTATGAAACCTTGAACCTTTTCTTTCTGGCTGCCATTTGACTGTTGGTACTAAAAGAAGACAGTTTTTGTCTTCCAGATGAGTGGTCTTATTTTGACAATGTTAGTAGCATCATCTTCTCCTGCCTGTGCCACATCACTGCTCCGCTGCAGTATGACACAGATAGTGGAGCCTGCCTTGCTGACTCATGTACATCATCTCTTTTGCATACAAAGCAGGGAAGAAATTTCTCACCAGCATCCCATTTTCAGTGATACGAAGCAGAAAGGCAGGTGATGTGCCCTGTAACTAGTTAGTATATCAACCTAGTTGAGTCACGCACAGCACTGACGATTTGCACGAGAGAAAGGGATGAGTGTCTCATGCCTGTGGTGGATTTGACTGCCACCCATTGCAGAGTGGGACTCCAGCTGCAGTCCAGTCTTCTTTTTTTTCATTAAATAATTTTCATCTCCAGTATGTGGTAGTGTCTGATGGTTGAGCAGGGTTGGATGCTCCCCAGCTTAGCAGTGGTGGTCCATTAGCTAACCCCTGGCACACAAGTAGAGCTGCTTTGTTAGCAGATAAAGAGCAGAATTGAACGGCATCCTTGAACTTCTGTTGATGTGTTATTTCTGGCTTACACTGCCACAGTTTGCTGCCCACCTGGAAACATCCAAGCTCTCATAGGCAGTGCAGAGGACTGAAAGGGGAAACTTTCTGCCACATCTGATTTGTCTTACTGTATCTGAATAGAAGCTAAGCTAGGATCATATAGGACAGTTAACAGCAAATGGCAGGCTGGGCATGCAAAAGAAATCCGTATGAACAAAAGCATCTGTGTCTGATACTTAGTGATATACATATTCACCTTGGCTTTTCATTTTTCATTGGTAGAGTTTACATTTTTATTTACCATAGTGACTCATCATTTACCTTTCTATATCTTCCCTGGTAATGTGAGCAGTTAAAATTGATGCCGCTAATAATAATAAAATAAATACAAAGCCACTTGCATAAGTGTAAATAAGTAAAACATCATGGCAGACTATTTTTCATAGTGAATAGAAGAGAAAAATATAAAGCAAGAAAAGAGCACAAGTGATATATTTAGAGAGAATCTTTTTATAGCACCCAGTTGCCATGGAAATACTGCAACAAACAGGGAGGCAAGCTTGAATACTTCCACCTCCAGTCTCTACTTCAGGCTCTGCCATTTGCACTGCTCATATGCTAGGTATGTACTATGTGCACTTCAGTGAAGCTCCCAAAGACCTCATTAAAAGAGTAAAAAATAGTCCTTCATGTGAAGGACATCTCTCCTGCCAAAAAAATCCCTCAGAACAAACAAATGAAATAATAACAAATAATTCTCTCTTAAACTTTTCTTTTGTCTTTTATGTATTTTTACAGGGGACTGAAAGCACAAGGTTGGCAGAAACCTCTGCACTGGCAAAGTTGGAAAAGCACGTGCTATAAACAGAGCAGGTCTTACCTTGGGGACAGTGGAGTCCATCCCCACCAGAAATTTATAAATCTGTCTAATATCTTTGTATTTCTGTCTTGATGGGGACACACAAGAAAACATAACACAACAGTGGCTTACCCCTGTCTTACAAAGGTAACTACAAACTTCATAAAAACCTGTTACAAGAGGTAACATTTTTTCCAAAATATGTCACTTTTCCATATATACACAATGTGCTAGTGCATCAGAGAGTTCCCGTGCATTCACGTACCTGCTCAGTAGCCCTCAGCAGAGTTTTGCTGGTTATCCCCAAGCTTGCAGAAATATGCTTGAGTCATGAGAAGGGACCCTTCAAAGAAAATTAAAAGATCAGTTATAAGGTAGTATCGCCTTCTTTCCTGTTTTCCCATATGTAACTTATAAATATATTACCCTGTATAACCTATACTGTGCTTATTTTGTTTAGTTATGCTCCTTTAAGCCTCTGTTGAGTTTTTTGACACATACACACATGCATGCACATACTCACAATAAGAAAATTACTAGAAAATAATGTGTTGAGATCCCCCACAGCCGAAACCCATGAGTGCTGCTCCGGGTACAGTTGCTCAGAGTTAAAAGAGATGAATGCCTCCCTGCCCAAAATGTCACTGCTGCCAGAGCCAATGCTGAACTGTAGTCACTGCATCACACTGTAACTAGTGTCAGGGATGACTCAAGTGAAAGTTCCTCTCACAGCTCCCTTGTGCTTCCCTACCTGACAGGGTTTCTCCATCTTGCATTCTTCTTGTTATTTTTGAAATTTCATTTTATGACTTTTGAGGGGGAGCCTTTGTTTCATTTCAGAGTGTAACTGGCTGATAAAGCCAATGCCTGGCACTGAATCACCCTCGATGTTGACTAAAATTCACTTTCTCCTCAGACAAAATAAGAGTGAAGAAGCACTGGGAATTTAATCCCTCTGACAAATCTGGAGTTTGTTAATTTGCTATTTCCTTTGGAAATTATACATCCAGATGATCCTGTGATGTGTACACTGATAAAACAAATTCCCAGGAGTGCCTAGAAGGTGCGGTATACCTCACTCTGTGCCACAGTATAAGATATGTCTTAGCTTGGAATTTCATACCGCTCAAAAATAACTGATGCTATCAACACTGACAAAATGCTAGTTCAATATTTCTAAAACCCTCATGCCAGCTTCTGCTCTGAGGAAGCACACAGTGCATCCAAATTTGTTTGAGGTAGCAATTTAATCAAGCAATTACACTCCTATTTTACTTTTTGCTCAGAAAAGTCTTGGCTTTCAAAGGAACCACCTAATCCATTTACCTCTTTGACATAGCAATACAGCCATGCAAGCAAGTACACTGGCATTCATAGTTCACCTCTTTATTTTTTTAAATTATATTTTTGTTATAGGCAGCTGTAGGCTATGACTCTCTGAAAAATACTGCAGAACAAAAGTCACTTATCAATCTATAACTTTCATACCAGTTCTGAATGTGGTACTTCTTCCTTTTCTGTCCCTCATTAAAGAAATATGTTGTCACTTCTCTCTAAAGGTGCAGCAGACTGCCAGATTCACAGAAGATGCAACTTCTCTTCCTGGGTATTGCAGACGGTTCTACGTTTTCAGTGTGGAGTTTAAAATCTTCTATCATTAGATCAAATGAGTCTGATTCTCAAAGTCCTTTTCAAAAAATGAAAAGCATGATTTTGCTGCTAATAGAAAAGTAATTTTTCTCTCCTAAGAACACTATAATATTGCAGAACGTATATGCTTAGTTCTGTCAGATAAAGCCACAAAAAAGTACATTTTTCTGTGTTTGTCCTCATGATTGCCTTTATGGTGACTTTCAGCCTAGTCTCCAGGACCAGTCCTTCATGTGGAAGCAATATTTCACCTCTGGTTCAGCCCTGGACATCACCCACAATAGTCCCTTCAGGAAAGATTTGAAGCATCTATCCATCTAAATTATTTCAGTTAGGCAATCAAATGAGATTTGAATGAATTTAGGTTATAACATTAGGGTTGCTCACTGCTGGATATGTGACATCATCAAGACTCAAGAAATTCTTCAGCATTTAAAAAAAAAGCCTAGAAGAAGTTATTAATTTAATATAGTGAAAAAACAACTCACTCCTTTAAAAAGATTTCAATTCCTATTTCAACATGACATTTTAACTTGGGCTTTTTGGAGTAGTTCTCAGTGATATGATTTTACTATAAAACATATTATTTTATTCTGGGACATTCTGGTCTTTATATAGAAGATGAGAAAGAAAAAAGATTGCAAAAACCTAAGGTAAACTCATTACCTTTACACCCATCCTTGCTCTCCTCTGCTTATTGATCCACTCCCCTGCAACTCATTGAAATTCTGAAGTTTTAAGCAACTTGTTATTATATTTAAAATACAAAGCTGCTTTCCACTTTTCTCATGAAAATTGCTGAAGTTTCCCTGAACCATTACACTGAGTCAAGATTTAAGAGAACAAGGTTCTATTTTGAACCAGCTATTCCTCTTTTATTTTTTCTTAAGTATCAGAATTTTGAAAATGGTATCTCATAGAACTGTAAAATCTGAAATGGCACCTTTAAACTACTGGGGAACTGATTTTCTTAGCTTCTCAATGAGACTCATAAATCACTTTTGTCCAGCAAAGTACCAAGATGAGACTGAATATTTTGCTTATTTTAGTATATAGTAAGGTTATTCAGGTTATTTTTAAGAAACCTTGAGGGCTGCCTTTGTAGAACTAGCCATGTGAAGGCATTCAGTTTTACAGCTGAGGAAAAATTTTAAAAAATATTTCAAATAATTTTAGATGCACATTTGGAGAACTATGTTCCTATGGCATATGTCATGCTGTGAATGTAAGAGGATCAGAGTTAGTCTGAAGATTTTTGAACTAAATATGAGTAAATGTCAAATGAAAGTGGCTTTTTTTGGAGAACTGGCCATTTTTTATTCATGTATAAGAAGGGAGTTTATCACTTCTGTATAACATCTTGTGAGAATTATTGTTTCTGAAAACTAGAAATTTGCAGACATTTGTCCCTATCACAGACAATTGCCCATATCCCTGTCCCATTTCATGAAAATAACAACAAAAACACAATTTGTGTTTTTTGTTACCGCTCTCCCAAGCTTGACTTACTTGAAGCAACCAGCTCTAAAACAACCTGTTGAAGAATGTTTTGCTCCATTATCTTTTTAACTGCAACAAACTATATGTAGGGAGGAGGCTGGAAAATTATGGAAGGAACAAAAACCTGTCTGTTGAATGCAAACTATATGTTCAGCTGTTCTGTAAATAACTCTCCAAGAAAGAGAGACTCATTTCAAACACATGGAAACCCTTCTAGTGAGAATAGATGCTATGGGGGCCTCAGAACGGCTGACTGCTGGGAAAGTGGTAACTGGTGGGGAGAAAAAAGCAGGGGAGTGAAGGAGAGGAGAAAGGGAGGGGCAGGAGAAGGAGGTTTCTTTTAAGTAATGGCAACATTGCTTCTCTGAGGTAAATTAGGATATTAAAGTATCAGTGAGACAGATACGCCGGTTTACCAAATGCAGGGTCAGTACAGCTCGGCCACGTGGGTTTGAACATGGCGTTAGAGGAATAAAGGCTCTTGAGAGCATTGCTGGGATGCCTTGCTCAGCCACGGGAAACAGAAATCCTCCTGCTTTTACACAAAGTAACACACACTGAACTGAGGAGCAATCTTGCAGATTTTGGCAGGAATTACACTATTGGAAATTTATCAAAGTGAAGCCTTTGAACACAGTAAAGTGAGCTGAAATCTAAAGAGATGTAGCAGACTTAAAGGCCCAGAAATATTTACTACTATAAAGAAATGTTGTGGGGATTTGTTTTTCAGTACCAAGAAACGATTCTCATGTGCTACTGTCTTTGCCCTAAGCAAGGTTAAGCACCAAGAGTTGCCCTAGTCTAATA
Source organism: Podargus strigoides (assembly GCA_028020825.1). Taxonomy (NCBI): domain Eukaryota; kingdom Metazoa; phylum Chordata; class Aves; order Caprimulgiformes; family Podargidae; genus Podargus; species Podargus strigoides. Next base: position 29,800,660 of record CM051662.1, on the reverse strand, counting down.
TAATGCTTGATTCAAGTCCTTAGTTTCTTACTTATTTTCCTGTATAATTTTAGCTGGAAAGAAAAAGAAAACATGGGGCATAACATCTCCAAAATACACCATTTGATAAAGCTACTTGAAGTCATAAAGAATAGCTCTAATCAGAACTGCTTCCTGAGCAGGTTTAAACAGAACAGACATGTTTTTTAGAGAGTATTTACTCAACACTGGTTTTTTTACAGCTAGAAATGTAAACTGCATAGTGCATTTCTCATTTGCTGAGATTTAGAACTTAACTTTCTACTTTGCATTTTTACGTGAAAATATCTCCACTGAAATTTATTTCCTTCTGCTCTAAATAACTAAGCTCAAAAGATGTGCATATACATCTTTCTTGAAAAGAAGCCAATTTCATACAAATTAAGGATTTCTTCATTTAGCATTGTGATAGCTGCAATTGTTGCACTAGACATCATCTAATTTTCATGAAGGTGTCAAAAAGAAAGAAAAAAATTGTGCACAGATCTGACTATTATTCACACTGTCTCAGCTTCCATTGCAAACAGGAATAATTCTTGCCTAGTTGACTGTGGAGGAATGGCTTGCTGAACAGGGCCGAATGTAACAACTGTGAGCACAGGGCTGAATGTAGCAGCTGTGAGCAAGCAGTACTGATAACGGGAGCTGTACTGCTGATAGCTGTAGCTTCCCACGGTCACTCTGACCTGGGAACTGAGACAAGTCCGAAGCTAGTGGAAAGTTACAAGGTAGAACCTGCGGGAAGAATTCAGAAGTAGATAACCGCAAGAGGCTGGAATATGCAAATGTAGCTCTATGCTTAACTAATCAAATATAGACGAGTAGGCATGGTTTGTGCTTAGCCAATTAGACATAGATATGTAAGCATAAGTTAACATAAGTAGACATAATTAACCTCCAGTGTATAAAAGGCATAGCAGAACTTGAATAAAGTGTTGAAGCTTGCTTATAACTCATACTGAGTTGCGTCTTGCTTCAACACTTTATTCAAGTTCTGCTATGCCTTTTATACACTGGAGGTTAATTATGTCTACTTATGTTAACTTATGCTTACATATCTATGTCTAATTGGCTAAGCACAAACCATGCCTACTCGTCTATATTTGATTAGTTAAGCATAGAGCTACATTTGCATATTCCAGCCTCTTGCGGTTATCTACTTCTGAATTCTTCCCGCAGGTTCTACCTTGTAACTTTCCACTAGCTTCGGACTTGTCTCAGTTCCCAGGTCAGAGTGACCGTGGGAAGCTACAGCTATCAGCAGTACAGCTCCCGTTATCAGTACTGCTTGCTCACAGCTGCTACATTCAGCCCTGTGCTCACAGTTGTTACATTCGGCCCTGTTCAGCAAGCCATTCCTCCACAGTTGACATGTGGATTAACTAGTTGAAACCAGAGTAGTGCATTTATGTGATTGTAAATGCATAAGAGCAAACATGGGATAATGCCTCAGCAGCCAGAAGTAGGGGGGGAGAAGTAGTATCTTTCATGAGATTCAGCTTATACAGGGCTAGGAAAGCCGATGAGATTTTAACATTCAGACTCTTTGATATGTCTGTGACCTTAGCTGTGTTCAGCCTTAGCAATCAGGGTGGGAGATGAAGGTACAGCAGAACCCAGAAAGGGTAGATTTTTTTTTAGCCAGCTCTTCTTCCTAGAACAGTCAACATGTCCTGTCCTTCTGAAGATCTGACTAAAAGGACTTCTCATCCTGAGCCTGTCTGGGATCTTTGTGTGGGATCCTGTCTCCAGTAGCAGAAAGTAACAGAGTGGAATGGAACAGAACAGAATGGAATGGAACAGAACACTTCAGTTGGAAGGGACCTACAATGATTGCCTAGTCCAGCTGCCTGACCACTTGAGGGCTCACCAGCAGTTAAAGCATGTTGTTAAGGGCATTGTCCAAACTTCTCATCATAGAATCCTAGAATGTATTGGGTTGGAAGGGACCCTCAAATGTCAACTAGTCCAACCCTCCTGCACTGAGCAGGGACATCTTTACTAGATCAGATTTCTCAGAGCCCCATCAAGACTGACCTTGAATGTCTCCAGGGATGGGGCCTCCACTACCTCCCTGGGCAACCTGTTCCAGTGATCCACCACCCTCATATTGAAAAACTTTTTCCTTACATCTAACCTAAATCTACCCTTTTCTAGTTTAAAGCCATTACCCCTCGTCCTATCACTACATGCCCTCGTGAACATGCCCTCATAATTGCTGACAGGCTTGGGGCACTGACCACCTCTGTAGGAAGCCTGTTCCAGTGTTTGACCACTCTCTTGGTAAAAAAATGCTTCTAATGTCCAGTCTAAACCTCCCCTGCAGCTTTGAACCATTCCCATGCATCCTATCACTGGATCCCAGGGAGAAGAGATTAGCACCTCCCTCTCCACTTCCCTTCCTCAGGAAGCTGTAGAGAGCCATGAGGTCACCCCTCAGCCTCTTTTTCTATAAACTAGACAAGCCCAAAGTCCTTAGCTGCTCCTCACAGAACATTCCTTCCAGTCCTTTCACCAGCTTTGTTGTCCTCCTCTGGACACATTGAAGGATCTTCACATCCTTCTTAAATTGTGAGGCCCAGAACTGTACACAATAGTTAAAGTGAGGTCACACAAATGCTTTGGATGCTTCAAAAAAAAGTACGAAAAGTTGTGTAATAGAAAATTAAACACAAAGCTCCCCTTCTGTTTGACATAACCATTCTTTTCTCTTTCTGTTCAGTCTATACCTGACTATATGAAACTGGTTTACACCTATTTGTTGGTTAATGAGATTTGTGGAGTCTAAGTGTGTCTTGAACTGCTCTGTAGCTCACCTAAATATTAATCTTTAGTGATGCCTTCTTGATTCCCAGTGTCAGCGCATTGAATACACTGTAGGTTATACATTCTAACAGACAACATTGTGCTTTGCCCACTGAGGAAAACTAACTTCCTTAATACAAACACAGCAGGGTCCTTCACTGGTCCTGAAATCAGTAAGAGGCTTATCCACTTAGAGATCTCAGAAGGTACCCTTCCATGCTAAGCACATTCATTCTGCAGCCTGGAAGGGAAGATTTGCCTTGAGAAGTCCTCAGGGTCAATGCTCACACCTAGGCTGCTTTAATTGACAGACTGAAGGAGGCAATTGCAGCATGTGATTCATCTCACCTATCTTCAATGCCTACTTTAGCATAAAATGAATTGTTCTCTGAGACTGCCCATTTTTCTCCACTGACTATAATGGAGACTAAAAACATAGGGAGCACCGAGTGATTAGCACAGATGCAGGTGTCAATGTCTGGTCAAGGATTAATTCCAGTCACTGTGACCACCACTTAATGAAGACATATCCAAGATATCTTTAAACCTGCAGTAGCTAACCCCTACTCTGGCATGGTACTCTGCACATGTAGCAAAATGAATCCAAGAAGATGACCCAAACTTGCTGCACCCAGCCCACCCTGAGCTCCATGCATTGCAATGCACTCATCTCCTTGCCTGGGTTAACTAGTTTGGACCCAAACCTGGCTCTGTGCACCAGAGTGCTGCAACAGGGCACAACCATCTCATGTATCAAGAATCAATGCCCGTCAGTCCTTTCCATGCACTGGTTCGGCCAAAAGTAATGTGGCAGTAGCTACAAAGTGCTGAGGTAGAGCTAAAGTATGCTGCCTTTCAGCATAGGCAAACTTTATGCACTTGGTTCTCAAAAGACTGTCCCAACACTCTTGAGTCTGGTGGAAAGTGAATTCTTTGCACTGACATCAGAGGGGTTGTTTATTCCCCTTTGAAAAGAGAATTTTCTGATCTTTGCATACAGAGATTTTCAAAGTCTGCAGATGGATTAACTCAGCATCTTCTAGCTCACCTTTTAAAAAAAAAGATTTAGTAAAGTTGTCACTTCTCTGTTTTACCATTTGACCTGACTGGAAATCAGAGCTATAGATTTGTTTAACTGCCCTCCTATTGTGACAACTTTATGCAGTGACTGAGTCCTTGCAATGTTAGCTAAACTTGATTTAGAACTAGTGCTCTACATGCTGCGTGCTGCCAAACTGGCATATTTGAATTGATGTATCCTGCATTTATTTACAGCACTTTGATATAAACACAGATGCAGAAGAATCTGTTCACAGATTTTCCATTCTATAAGTATTTTCTCAAACCACTTGCATGCTCTGGTGAATTTATGTATTTCTTTACTGTGATTGCCTTTTGGAGGAGAAGTTATATTTTATATAATGGTAGAAAAATGTCTGAAGACTTATGACTTTTTATATTTCAATTTTATGTTTTACTAATATGAAATTACAGATCAGAGATCAACCCATAATTTCCCTGGCTGGAATTAATTATTCACATCTCAATGAAATACATTTGTAATAAGCACCAGAGAGGCTGTCTGTCAAATCAGAAACTAACGCTTCTGCCTGCTTGGAAGGAAATACAGATAAGTAGGGAAAAAAGTACTTTAGGATGCAGAGACAGACCTAATGTCAAATTACAACTACTGTTCAGGTTTCTTGCTGTTTTAATGGATTTTTAAAGACTAGGTGTTATTCAGTTACACATATTAAAATTCATTTAAGCTGTATTAGATAGTGCATTCTCATCCACAAAAGGTTTATAGATCCTAAAAATATCTTGCAGCTTCCTAAATATGCTTTGAACAACTCTAAACCTATAGCCTAAAAAGACCTACAAAGCAGTGCATTCTTATTCATAAAAGCTTTATAGATCCTAAAAATAGCCTCCATCTTCCTAAATGTACTTCAAACAGACCTAAACTATATTCTAAAAAGCCCTACAAAGTCTTCTGCTTACATTCAATGCCAAGAACACCAGTAGCTTTACTCATATTTAAAATTAAGCAAAGGCACAATCCTTTGCCAGACAAGAAACTTATGGAATAAAAATTAGCAGGGAATAACATTTTAAAGATACTTTCTGGAAAGTGCATTTTGTCATTCTTCTGCCTTCTTTTTTCCTAGAGTATTTTGATTTGATTTCTGGGCTGAAATGTATCACTTCCCGTATTGTAATTTTTTGACAGTCTGTTATGCTCATTAGGTAACTTTTCAATTAAATTAAGTATTGTGTTTTCAATGGTATGGTTATCTTAGGAAAGGAATTGCATTTTAATATTAATTAAAACTTGGCTTCATTTCAATCTAGGAAAATATATGAGGATATATAACAAAAAGTGATGGACCTGAGGAATCTGGTAAACTGGTTCTTCAAGAAAACCTGGCAAATCAGAAACTAAGAAGACAGGTGGACGGATGTGTGAAAAGTCATGTAGAGTTACACCAGCAGAATCTGGTCAAAACCCAATCATAACACTTCATCTAAGAATTTTCAACAAATAATGCAATCTTGTAGCTCGTCTAGTTAAAATTTTGCACCATCATGATAATATATGAATGAAAACTAGATTTATGTACCTATCAGTCAAGATGTGGTAACTCCCTATACTTGCCCTATCTCATCCCAGCTGCAAAATAAATCGATAATGAGATAGGTGAACAAGTGCATGGGTACTGTTAGTTGGCACACAGACTTGAGCTCCTTCCAATGTACCTCACCATTATCTTCATAGTGAAGAAACACCCCCAATATCCACAGAGTTCAAGGAAAGCTTGCTCCAAATAACTTCTTTTACTTAGACCAATAACTTCTTTTATTAGACCAAATATACTGGAAGAAGTGTATGTGACAGACTTAATCAAAACATCCCCTTATTATACAGCAGGTATTAGAATTCAACATTGGTCTTATTGCAGCGTAACTGAGCTCTTTGAATAGGCCCAAGAGTAATGAAGTGCCATGTGAGGAGAAAAAAATGGACTCTGCACCATTCTATGTGAATCAAACAGAAGCCGTTTTATTTACTTTGTCTGTCCCTTTTATACAATCTTACTTTCCCTAGACCCGGTCACACATTATTTAATTGGTTAAAAGTCTCTAGCACAAGGTAAACATGCAGCTTAGTTCAGTTCCCGTTGGTTCTTAAGTTCTTCTCACGCAGTGTCCAATTGGTCACCCTTATCTGTTCACTCCTGCATTCCTTAGTGAAGCGGTCATTACTCTTTCTTATTTTTTCTTCCTTTGAAGTAGTTTCTAGAATGCAGCTACGTACCTAGGCCAACATCCTGTATGGCTGGTTCACTATATGGTCATTCTCTTTTAAATACATTCCTACAGCCATGCACTTTTATTGTGGACTAATTCAGCTGCCATCTCAGTGACTATGAATCAGCTAAAAGGTAAAATATTACCTCTCCACTACTAACTGAAGGTAATATAGTGGTAATTAATTTTGTTTTGCAGACTGCAACTGTCCTGCACACTTGCTGGGGCTGACAGCAGTGAATTCTGGAACTACTTGTATGTTACTCCTGAAGATTTATTAATTGAACTTGCAGCCAACTGTACACTGCACTTCAGAATGAGGTTGAGGTGAAAGAGGTTAGGTCAAGTAGAGGAAAGTCAACAATTCTTTATCTGTCTGATAAAAAAAATGCACCTAGTAGGCTTCACTCCCATTCTTAGTTCTCACGTCTCCCTGAAGTCATGCTAACCACACATAGCTCAGCAGAAGTTTCTCCTGTTCTTCCTACCTACCAATTTTTGACAGAGAAATATACCATGCACATGTATGTAGAGAAGGTAATTTCTACTGGTTCACATATCCCAACTTGTTGAAATGCATTAATTTTCCCTGGGAAGAACATCTCCACTTCAAAGAGAAGTAGGATAGAACAAGAGGTATCTCTAAGACTTTACCCAAATACTACGAGTACAGCTAGTACCTATGACTGTTGTTCTTCCTACTTAGAGATGTATGAATTGTGTCTCATTTACCTTTCTTTGCTAAGGAAAAATGGACATGTTTCATAGAAGAAGAGCAAGGAGAGCCACACTACCCTGGCATGTGGATACCTGTTGTAATCAAGCCGTGACATACCAAAGTTTCATAGATTATGGTCTAGGTAAAACACAGCAGGGAAAAACATGTTCCTGCTTGAAGAGGAAAGAAACAGCTGGAGAGGTAGGAGGGGAACCAGGAATACATGCCTGTTTGAACGCATAAAGGATAAAATACTTTTCTTTTTCTGTGACCTTCTATCTTTTTTCATTAGTAGTTGTACTTTCATTTTATCAACACTAATTAAAGAAAACTTTTTATTTTTATTGCATATGATTGAACTTTAAATTATTTTGCATTGAAGGATACTGAAGTGGAAATATCATGTATGCCTACATGCTGTGAACAAGCAAACACAGCACTGTGCATTCTGACAGGTTCCAACAGCAGAAGTTACATTTTATACGCACTCGCATTATCATTTGTATAAAGGTTTGTCATACAAATAAAGATAATTTGCACAGTATAAGTAATATTCCATAACAAAAATATTTGTTTGATAGAACTCAACTACACTAACAGTTCTATTTTTCTCACCACTTTTGACATGACTGTCCAGATGATTTAGTGGACTTCAGATTATAAACATTTTAAAAGACCATCAGAGTTTCCTTGTGATATATCCACTATACCACAAAGGCAGAAAGATCATTGTGTTTTTTCATTTTCAGACTGAAACTCTACACTAGAAAGATTAAATATAAGATCCCTGCAGTGGTGAATTTTCACTAGTGGTTACAGCATAGGCGGTCTTGTGGATAGGCAGGAATCCTCTGTAGATGCGTGCTTTTTATCTTTTCTCATCCTAGGGTACTGATTGCTTCAAAATATCTAAAAACATCTTTTGCACTAATGAAGCTGTGGTGGTTTGACCTTGGCTAAATAACAGGTACCCACCAAGCCACTCTATCACTTTCCCCCCCCTTCTCTCAGCAGGGCAATAAGGGGGAAAGAAAATAAGATAGAAAAAAACAACCCTTGTGGGTAAAACAAAAGCAGTTTTAATGGAAGCAAAGCAAAGCAAGACCCACGCGTGGAAGCAAAAAAAAGAAAACAGATTTATTCTCTACTTCCCATTAGCAGGCGATGTCGGGCCTTCTCAGGAAGCAGGGCTGCGATATGCGTAGTGGTTGCCTCGCAGGACCAAGGGTGACCCCACTCCTCTTCCTCCTTCTTCCCAGCTTTATACTTGAGCAGACGTCATATGGTATGGAATATCCCTTTGGTCAGTTCACAGAATCACACAGAATCACAGAATGTTAGGGATTGGAAGGGACCTTAAAAGATCATCTAGTCCAATCCCCCTGCCAGAGCAGGAATACCTAGATCAGGTCACACAGGAACATGTCCAGGCGGGTTTTGAATGTCTCCAGAGAAGGAGACTCCACAACCTCTCTGGGCAGCCTGTTCCAGTGTTCTGTCACCCTCACTGTGAAGAAATTCTTCCTCACATTTATGTGGAACCTCCTATGTTCCAGCTTACACCCATTGCCCCTTGTCCTATCATTGGATGTCACTGAGAAGAGCCTGGCTCCATCCTCATGACACTCACCCTTGACATATTTATAAACATTAATGAGGTCACCCCTCAGTCTCCTCTTCTCCAAGCTAAAGAGACCCAGCTCCCTCAGCCTTTCCTCATAAGGGAGATGTTCCACTCCCTTAATCATCTTTGTGGCCCTACGCTGGACTCTCTCAAGCAGTTCCCTGTCCTTCTTGAACTGGGGGGCCCAGAACTGGACACAATACTCCAGATGTGGCCTCACCAAGGCAGAATAGAGGGGAAGGAAAGTTCGGGTCAGCTGTCCTGGTTGTGTCCCCTCCCAAGGTCTTGCCCACCCCATCCCACTGGGGGGAAATGTTGGAAAGAGCCTTGGTGCTGTGTAAGCACTACTCAGCAGTAGCCACAACACCAGTGTGTTATCAATACCCTTCTAGCTCCCAACATAAAACACAGCACCATGAGGGCTGCTATAGGGGAAAATCAATTCCAGCTCAGCCAGACCCAGTACAGAAGCTTATTATGGTTTTCAAAGTCAACTCACTGAAGAAGTACAAAGATTGGTACTGAAGAAACCTATGTATAGATGTCAACCCTCTAATCTGATATTATTCAAGTGTAGAAGAATTTGCATTTTCACAGCTTAATTAAGTTGCAATGACAGAAAAAATCTTCATGTACAAGAAACTTTAATTCCTACCCCACAGTACTTATACTCTCTAAATTTAACTCATGCTTATTGCTTGTCTCCTTATATTCAAAAATTACCATGCCTTGATGGTGCTACTTGCCATCTGGCTACTATTTTTGCCCTGTACCATTAGTGAAATTGCAAAAGCAATATATACTTCTTGGAAAAATTATCTTTCTCTATTATCAAGAGGAATAATTAGTTGGGTTTTTAACTGTAACATACAAATTGATTATTTTTATTTTTTTATTTTTTCTTTAAAGTAACATCATGCAATTTTCTGATCACACAGGAAAGAGATAACAGCTTTTGGACCTCTTCTGAAAAAAACCCCACCTGCATTCAGTGATTTCTATGTGGCCAAAGTATCCCCCCACGTAATAAAAATTGCTACAGATTTCTTAAGGACATTTGAGTTGCATAGGTACACATGTACATGGTTCATAAGACTGACAGAATTTCACTTAGTGCTTCTGCGAAAACGCAGTTCTGTTACATAGTAGAAGCCAATAATATTCTTTAACTAAGTCAGACTTTAAAGTAAGAAAATACTTTTGTGTGTGTATGTATCCATCCCCAGGAATAAGAGGGAAAAATAAAATAATTGTATTTCATAAAAGGATACCTTTCACTAAGTTTTCTATTTTAGTTTTGTAATATGCAAAACAGAGTAGTGCGTTTCTTAATCCAATACCTGCCTGTACAAGAAGTTGATCAGCCTGAGGTTTAATTCGATTCCCAGTCCCACTGAATCTTGTTACTGGAAATTATATCATACAGCAGCTGAGTGAAGTCTTAGATCTTGCCCTTGCCTGAAGAGATATAACCCATTCAGAATTACTGATAATTACACTGTATTTTTTCCTGCAGAGGTAGAAACAATGTTCAGTTAAATACAGCACATACTGCTTCTGTACCCACTGGCAAAACAAGCCCTAACAATGCTCCCTGCCACATTTGAGATATCTATAGAGACCCCTCCAGAATTTCCTATATTATCTCTTTTATTATTTTTTTTATAGATGGCTTTTTCAAAATTGATGCCTTGAGTAGCAGTGGTTTTACTTCCTCACCCATGCATAAGAATCAGTGCCCTGATCCATTGGCAAGAGCATATCTGAATGCAATACAAATTGGAGGTGACCCAATTAGCTCATTTGTTTTGCCTTCCATTTTGCTACCCATTATTTCCTGAAATCCGAAATGCTGCTGTTATTCCTCAGACTGGGAGTCAGCAACTTATTTATGTTTCCATGACGTCATTCTTTCTGTGAGCAGCTAAGCAGATTTGTATTGATGTGATGTTTTTCAACACCCTAGAGAGTCAACCAGTAGAGCTAAATGCCACTTTAATCATCCCCAGTGGAGAAGTCCAAGTCAATGACCTGTATCGTTGAGCTATATTACTTTTTGATGCTATCATTTATTCTGTAATAAGCAGACCAATGGAGCTACCCTCTACAGCATCTGCCTGTTCATGCACTCTTCTGAGGAGTGTGATTTATATTAATTTTGTGCTATATGTAGGTTTAAATATTTTTCAGCCATCTTTTCAGGTTTCCTCTCTGTGTTAGGAAGTGTAGAAGTCCACAGTTGGCCCTCCCAACCGCTGAATTCTAGAACATGCACAACTCTATAACCAGCTGCCTGTCTTTATGAGAGTCAACTCTATATTTATTATGCATTTTAAATGTAAGAATTTGAAGTTGAAATAGCTCCTACAAAACGCAAAGTTCACTGAGGTCAGTAGGAATCTGTCTAGTGTTTTCAGCAGATTTCTGAAGACTTGCAGTCCTACTTAAACAAGGAATGGGTGCACCTATTACAGTGTGGGGATTAGCTATAGAGAGATTAGAGGGTGCTGTTCTGACTGTGGCAGCCTAAAGAGAGAGAGGCAAGATTACATTTGTAGGGCAGAAATAACTCTGATGAGATGACTGAAGTAATTATAGGGGGATGAAACATTTAAAGGAACACATGCCGTTCATCAGGTCTCAGGCAGAAGAGGCAGTGTTAAAAGCCAACATAGACAGAATAATAGATCTGAGTCTGACATGTTGAAATGCACAGTGATTGCTTCTCCTCTTGGAGTCAGTCTCAAATTCCCTTAAACTCAGAGGTTGCTTCATATGCAGATAGGTTGCTTAGAAGACCTTCTCTTGTAATGTGTTCATCATTATGATAATTTATTTTTTATTTCAACTTCTAACACCTGTATTAAAGAATATAAATCTGCTTTGTCTGCTCTTTAGACCTTACATGTGAGAGCATATTCAAAAGTATTTTTCAAGAGGAATTAAACGAAAGCTCTGATATTTCCAAATAGTCTGCAGGGAAACTTCATATTCACATAGTCATGTTAGTTTTAAAAGCAAATATAATTAATTTCCTAACTTCAGCTGTATGACACTAGTCAGAAAAAGAAGAGTGTGGTCATTATATAATCCTGATACAAAACTGTTTGTTTTAAAAACACTGCATTATTCTTCTACTGATTAATGAAGAAAAACCCAGTCTCAGATTTCCAAATGAATCCTTTTATTGGTGCCTTGAGAACTAGCCCTAGCAATAGAAAGGCTGCTGTAGACATTAAGTTAGCAAGACACTTAGTACGGTATGATCAATAGTAAATCCATCCCGCTCACAAAGCATTTTGAGGGTAAGAGAAACCCAACTGCTGGGAATAACAAAGAAATTGCCAAGGCAGCAGGAGTGAGGCCACCCATGCGGGGCCAAGCTATAAGCAGAAGCAACCCGTGCACAAGCCTGACAGCTCATGAAAAAGCAACAGGCGTTATTAAAATAGTCAATATTTTATATTAATTAGTACATGCAACTGTGTTGCAGCTGCTAGAGTCAGCTCAGATACATGCAGTTTCAAATGGAATATCTTTGAATGCAATAGCCTTTCATTCTAGCTTTATTACTTCTCCTAATTGAGCGGGAAATAATACAGCATCTCATTCATATCTCTATATGTGGAAACTGTCATAGGTAGTCATTTTTCTGCAACAATCATTTTGATTTTTGCATTTACCCTCTGAGTACAGAGGACTTCCATCACAACAAACTTGTGCAGTTCAGTTGTGGGGTCAAGGCACTTAATACCAGATCCCAGCCACTATCCTCAAGACAAGAGAGCGCAGGTTTGCAAGTAAGCTCCCTGAGTGATGGTGAGTAGGGGCATTTTAGCAGGACTGCCAGCTGATTCAATTAAGTGAATACAGAATGACTCAATTAATGGTCCAGTTGATTTCTCTAGTTGTTTTTTTTTTCTTTTAACTCAGATCTATCTCAATGCTCTGAGATGAGGACTTTTTGTCTCCCACATGCCTATCTGAAGAACTAACCAATTACTTAGATTTAGATGAATTATGCCCTAGGAAATTTTTAATAAGACGTATAGTATAATTCCTATGCAGGTGTTTAGTACTTAAAAATCAAAAGTCATGAACTCACCATATAGAATCTCACTGCTTATAAAACATTCACACTCATTTGTACTTAATCTGTTCTTCTATACATGTCTTCCATCACTCAGTCATTCTGCCGAAGACCATCCTCATATTTGTAGATACAGTGTTTCCTTAGGACTGTTCACTCCTTTCATGCACAGTGGAAAGCCCATTTATCAAGTCTAATACCTTGATGCAGCTCAATATCTGTTTGTTATGAAACCACTGAATATACCACGATAACAAAATGGGCTGCAATGGCTGCCCTCCTGTCCTTCATTTACATTATGAGAAGAAACAAAAAGAATAGATATACGGTACATAACCAAATGTTTTGTTTAGTCTCTAACATCAAAACATATAAAAAAGCTGATCTTTTGTTGCAGCATCAAAATAATCTTTCACCTTTTACTATTTTTCATGTTCTGTACTGTTTTCCTTGTGAGTCAATAGAATTGCACAAGAATAATTCACGTTCAGAAGATATCTTCAGATCCATAAAAGCTAAATTAAAAGTAATAATAATGAAATATTAAATTTGGAAGAACCTTTGTCTATCAAGGAGGACTAATCGGTCAAGTTGGTCCAACCTGGCTCTTAAGCCAGGAATTTGCATATTTCCTGTAGTTTCAGACCGCACCCTTATTGAGTTTCTTATCCTGGTTCAGCTATCAAATTACATTCTTCACTTAAATTCAATGTTTCATTTTTATATCCCCCCCAGGTATAATTTAAGCATAAGTATAGCAAACAAAGTGCAAACTTACTAAATCAATTCCACCCAACTTCCAAGATAGGGTTTGATCATAGTCCCTTCCCCAAGGTCCACCTTATCTTCTCCTGATCAGACACTGAAAAAGTCTGATTTCTAATGAGGTGGAGCCATCTGGTGTCTGTCACTTACGTCACATGTTCCTCCAACCTGCTTAAAAAAGGCAGGTTGCTCTAATACTATAACTTTCTGAAATAATTAATGTTCTTTCTTTATTGCGCACATACACATGCACACACACACACCAGTTATTTAAAATATTCTTAAATATTCTTTGCACTTTTGTCACATATTCTTACCATTTGGGATTAAACACAGTACTTCAAGACCCTTAAGTACCATGTTAAGCAAAATTTGGACATACAAGGACAAGATGGAAAAGGGGCAAGGAAGGAAAACCCCACCTTGCCTTTTTAAATGTTTCAGAAAACCTAACTTAGAATTTTCTACAAGTCCATTAAAAAGTTACTTATAAGTGCAAAAGCATCCACTTCCAGGTAGACCAGATTCCACTCCATAGCACTACCTGCTTCACTAACCAGATCCCCATCAATATATTAATCACATCTACTGTGACAATTGACACCTGTGTCCACCAGTAACAAAGGACACGGATTCCTTCAAATATTGACAGTACACACTGAATTAAGAGGAAATTCAATTGTATTGACCAATGCATTGGCCTAGGCTTCACCAAAGGACCTACTGCTAGCAGAGGAAAGGTCTCCTGTCTGTCTGCTGAGTGTGAAGTTGGACAAGGTAATGTGGCACCGAACCTCAGTTCAAGATGAAGTATTTTTATACTCTTATAGTGGAGTTTTAAGTTTCTTTAGTATGTAACTAATTTTGGATTCTTTGGGGGGAATCTATATTCTTAGTTGTCTGAAACTGCAGCCTCACTGAATCATCATCTTTAGTTGAAGTTCCTTTCTGCTGTGGTTTAATGGAAAGTCTAGGGGCTAAAGCTGTAGTCTTTGAAAGGTCCACTGTGTACTCTAGGACATTAAATAAATTAAGATATATGTCAGAAAAGGAAGTCTAAGCATTTTTTATCACTAACCTTATGCACATCCTACTACCACAGCCTTGGTGCTTTTTATTTGCTGTTCTCAGTCAAGTAGGAGGAACAGGGTATCTAAAAAAATATCTGACAGTTACCTTACTAATAAAAAAAAAAAAAGCTTTTTTTTTTTATAAAAGAGAGTTAAATAAATTAGAATATCACTTCACGCGTAGCATTTCACCCAAACTAAAAATATTTTTCTGTATTTTACCTATATTTCTGGAGGATACCAATTCAGCTATACATTCAGCTTCTGTATGGTGCTTAGCTTTATAAATCAATACAACAATCTGAAAAATTATTTGAAGCTTTTAGCTGCAAGCCAGCATACTGCTCTCCAAACTGACCTGGCACAGTAGATTAATTTGGTATTAACTCAGTTTCTGGCCACTGGCCTTTACAGAGGCAGCCTATAAAAAATTTCTGTTCCATTTCCTTTCCTAAGGGCTTTCTCAGATGAGCCATCACATTCAGATCCCCAGCTGCTAGTTTGCAGGTGACAAAGGCATGAACGTCTCATGGTGCATGCAAGGTACGTTTTCACCTTTCTGTACAGCTTGTGCATAAGCCTGTGAGTAAACTCCAGTTATGCTTTTTCTTGGCAAGGGAGTGCAACAAAATATAAATTCTCTAGCTCTGCTAGATGCTTTAATCAATACTTTATCAATTATTACTACCAGTGTAAATAGTGTCTGTGGTCCTTCATAAGCAAAATGCTTAACTACACGCCTAAACTCAAGGCTTTCTGTTTAATCTAATCCTTGCCACAGGCAATTTCTTGTAACCATTAAGCAAATTGGGACCCTAGGGCCCGTATTGTAAGCTAATATATCCTACAGTCCAAGGCTGAGCAAAATGAGTGTTGATGAAATGTCAGTTGTTCTCTGCATAGTTTCTGCCCTACCAGAACTTGATGAATAGTTGTTTATTTTATCTTCATTAATAATGGACAAAAAATAAATTATCTTTTTTCTTCCAAATCTTTCTAAAATGTTAGTTTCCTTAACCGCTTAAACCAGTAAACTTTTCTAATACAAATATTTTCTTAAGTAAATGAGCATTCAAAAAGCTATTTATCACTTTTTAAACTAAACTTTGAAATTGATATTTTCACATGAGACTATTCATTGCTTTGCAGCCAACCCCTAAAATAAATCATACTTGAAAGTTTCTTGAAACACACCTTTCTCCGTGAGGTTAACAGCAACCTTTTATACATGCAGGGCTTTTTTATTTTGTCATTCATAAGAAATTCTGAGATTACTCCAGTAGGTAATTGTTCATTTAAAACAAAATTCCCTGACTGTCTTTGATCTTTATGTGACTCGACTCCACATGACAGGTGGTTGTTAACATGCCTGTTTTAATTGTTTTATTCTGTAATGAAAAGATACCTGCAAAGCTAGTTAAAAATTATAGTGTTTGACAGAAATACTTTCCATTCCCCCCCCTGCCCCAAAAGACAGTAAATTCAGCTAAAAATTCAGTCTTTATGAATAATAAAGTATTCCTTCAGCTCTCCAACTGACATGTGTCATTGCATGGTACTTGGATATCAGAAGAGTCCTAAATATGAATATTAATCCTCTTGAAGAATCCTCACTCCTTCATGGTACAACAGATCTGAATTATCATATCAAAGTCTTGAAGCAAAGGCTGTCTGGAAATTTGAGAACTGAATGAATAACTGTTTTTTGCTGCCACTTTTTCACCTGTCATTCTGTACAGATGGGCATAGGAACCCCCTGGCTTTTTAATTATTTGCCACATTAATATTTTATGATATCAAGTATCTGAAGATTCTTTTTACTTCTGTGGATCTCTGAAGCTTCCTTGCCCTAAAATAACCTAGAGGCTGGTTACATGTGGGCTATTTTTGTCATGATTCCATGAAGAACTGAAGAATGTTCTCACCGAAGTCAGCTGCTCTGAGAGGTAGAAGATCTACAGGTGACTGAGGAAGAAACACTGGGGAGAAAAGACGAGCCAGAAAAGCACCTACCACATGTCCATTACCTTGGCCAAAGGAGTTGCTTGGCCTTGCTTTTAGTAGTAACCTGGGTAACAACTGCTAACTGGATAAGATATGGGAAAAAACAAAAAGGCTGGACTGGGATGACATGATGAACAGGGACACTGACAACTTATGCTGAACATCTAAGTTAGAAAGCAATAAATAGGGAAAGCAACAGCCCCTGTATGAGAAGACTTCCCTAGGAGTCCAACATAGTGCAGAACAAAAAGTTCCCTCCCCAGAAGTTCATTAGGAGGAATTTTGCTGGCAGAAACACATTTTTGTTAATTATTTACATACATGATTAAGTTAAGGCCTCAATTTGCAAGATGAACCTACTGTATTTTGCCCCTCAGCAAGGTCCTCCTTCCTTTAGAAGAATGAGGAAGAAATGCAGCAGATGCTAGCAAAACTGAGTATGAGATTAATACCAAAACCTGCCTGCTATTTCTCTCCCTCTCTTGCTGCACAGCATTTCCAAGTTTACATTGCCAATTATTTTAAAGACATAATAATAATAAGAAGAACAACAACAACAACAAATTTTGTTGGCAGGAAAGGGAGGATACATCCTAGTTGGGAATTGGGTATTTTTAATATTAACTAGAGTATTCTGAAAATAATTTTTAATGGAATTTAGAAGCTTACTATGTACACAGCCGGCATTTTATCAAGAAAATTGCTGTCTGTAAAGCTTGTAATTTTGGAAAATCTCATTAAAAATACAAACATGTTATCTAACTCGACTTATTTTTGTGCACGATAAATGGGGTGTTATACAGGATGAGAGTAAGGGGGTTTTTTTAATTATTATTATTATTATAACCTGAGGTTACCAGAAATATAATATTTCCTTGTAATGTTAAATAGAAAGAAAATTAACACACTTGCAAATATCTCTGTAAAGGAAGAACATTTACCAAGAGATTGCATTAAGAGAGTGAGAATCCTTGCTGTCACTAAAACTCTGCCTAGATTTCCCTTCTTCAGGACCAAATTTGATTTCACATGGAGCAGCTCCATGTCATTCCATTGAGTTATTTCATTTCACATCATTATAACTTATAATTTTGAACATAAACTATAACAACACCTTTTCCCCTAACTAGGTATCTTCTTTAGAACTCCCTCTTGATTAATTGCTTCTATAATAAGCAGTTTAACTGCTAATGAAAGACTTTTTGACCTCTTTGACCTTCAGGGAAGCAATCTGAACAATAGGAACTGTGGTTATTCACCAAAATAACTAGGAAAATCTGGATCTTTACAATATAAAAATGGCAACAATGGCCCATAGGAGGGAATGGGCTTGGAAGAAAACAAATGTTTCTGAGTCACAGCACACTGGGAGAGGTTGCAGTCTGTTATCAGAAAAGATAACAAAGTGACAGACAGAAAGGAACGAGTCATAGCCTGTGCAGGGGCAAAGCAGAGGAGCCACAGGAGGCTGAGACTACATACAAACTGAGAGGCTGCTTCATCCCACACACATTCCCATAACATCCAACCTGTGGGTAATCCAGGTAAGAAATGTGCTGTGATTTCTTTCAAGCTCATGTGCCCAGTTTCCGTGCCATGAGAGGAAGGAAGGAAAAAATTATGATTTGGAATCTTCTCTGGCCAGAGTTTGGCTGGAGAACACACAAAGTCTTAGGAGATGGGAAGTGCTCAAAGGTCTCAAACACTGGTCAGATGGAGAAGACCTCTAGGAGAGCTGAGCCCTGTATCCAGACCTTATTCATTCCACCAGCAGACTCAGTAAGTTTAGTTCTCAAGCTATTTTAAACCCAGGTTAGAGTGGCTGTGTTTCTGATAATTTCTACTTAATCTAAGTAACAAGTCTCCACTTGGAAGAGTGCATACATGGGAAACCATAGAGAACTGACGAGGAGCATGAGTGCTAGACTGCATCTGTTTTAGCTGGGGGTTTGCCTCTGTATACTAGTCTATGGGAACTAGTATAACACACACAAGCCACGTCAGAGGGATTGCAAACAATTCTGAGAGCATGATTCTCTTGATCACATTCCTCATTTCTTCTTGCCCCTCTTCTCCACATCATTTACCTTAGGTATACGGGGTCTATTTAGTTAGGAATCTAATGAGCACGATAAAAGGTCAGATTCACAGCAGTTCTCGTTATACAAATGCACAGCAAGCCAGTGATTTTAGACTGGCCCTTGAAAGTCCCATTAATTCTTCAAATTCATTTAAACTCTTTTCTACTGTTTTTTACACCTCTTGTAGCTGAAGTTAAATGATTCAGTCAGCTACTGAATGAAACCCCTGTTTGTTTCCTGCTAACACTCTTGACCCGTACTTCTTTCTAAGACTGAATTTTATACCTCCAGTTAGTCAATTTGTTTTTACTTCAGCTGTATTACTGTACCCAACTGAGCTTTTATCCCAACACAATGGCCAGTCCTACTGTACCAGAGAGGTACTGTAATATACCCAGCTCGGCAGTGCAGATATAGTCTGTGAGATGATCCTAAAATAACCACCACAGGAGTGATTCCCAAGGAGCAGCTGGCTGTACTGCTCATTACTTTCTCTTTCCTCCAAGGCGGTCTGTCCCACAGCAGAGCAGGGAATCGCGATAAAACAAAGCGAATTTCAGGAGTTTTGAGAGCCAGGAGAGTTGAACAGAGCTCGAGTTTCAGGGACAAAACAAGGCAAATTTCAGGGGTTTTGAGAGCCGGGAGAGCTGAGCAGAGAGCCGAGCTCCAGGGAGAGAGGAACAGGCGCGGGCAGACAGGAGCCGGGCAGGGCTGTGAGGGGGGCACGGCAGTTTGCCCGGGGCAGGTGCCACGAGCAGGGTGTGGAGAAGGCGCTGAGGAGCCGTGAACTGGGGAGGGGAGCGAGGAGCTGAGGTGCTAACAACTGATTGTTGCAGAGATCAGCTCCTGGGGGCAGTTAGCACTGCAAGAACAATGGTCTCCACTAGGCAGAGGAAGACCAAACTGGATGTGGGAACCCAGACAGAGCTCCCAGGAAAGGATGCAGTTGTGCAGGCAGCAGGCTGCAGGGAATGCCACAGCATCCCCCTGGGAACAGGGGGCTGTGTGCGCTGTGAGCAGGTGAATGATCTGCTCAGCATGGTGATGGAGCTAAAGGAGGAGGTGGAAAGGCTGAGGACAATAAGGGAGTGTGAGAGGGAGATAGACTGGTGGAGTCAGGCCCTACCATCCTTGAGGACAGGGCAGTGGGTAGAGGCTCCCCTAGAGAGAGAGGATCCCCTCCTCCCTTGCCATCGGGTACAGGAAGAGGACCTAAGAGACGAGGGGGAATGGAAACAGGTCCCTGCCCAGCGAGGCAGGCGAAACCCCCCTCAGCCTCCGTCCCCTTCCCGGCTACCCTTGAAGAATAGGTACGGGGCTCTCGAAATGGAGGGGCAAATAGAGGGGCAAACAGACCAAAATGGAGATGAGGGTCCATCAGAGGAGTCACCCAAGGTAAGTCGGTCTCCCCCACGAGTTAGGACCAGCTCTAACAAGAAGAAGAGAAGGGTAATTGTAGTTGGTGACTCCCTTCTGAGAGGAACAGAGGCCCCCATATGCCAGCCAGATCCACTCCACAGGGAAGTCTGCTGCCTCCCTGGGGCCAGGGTCAGGGATATGAGTAAGAAACTCCCCAGACTGGTACGGCCAACAGATTACTATTCACTATTAGTTATCCAGGTTGGTAGTGATGATGCTTGTGAAAGGAGCTTGAAGACAATTAGAAAAGACTTCAGGGCTATGGGGAGATCACTTGAGGGATCGGGAGCCCAGGTGGTGTTCTCCTCAATTCCTTTGGTGGAAGAGAAGAATACTGATAGAGGGAGGAAGTCCCACCTGATAAACAAGTGGCTAAGAGACTGGTGCCACAGACAAAATTTTGGGTTTTTCTCACATGGGGAGCTTCATACTACGCGGGGTCTGCGAGTGGCAGATGGAGCTAATCTGTCTCAGAGGGGAAAAAGAATCCTAGCAAATGAGCTGGCTGGCCTCATTGAAAGGGCTTTAAACTAGCTTTGAAGGAAGAAGGGGATAAAACTGGGCCGGCTAGAGCTGAACCCAAAGGTGGCAGACCACAGCTGGTAAGGAAGTCGTCAGCCCAGCTCAAGTGCTTCTACACTAATGCACGCAGCATGGGCAATAAACAGGAGGAGCTGGAAGTCATCGTTCAGCACGACAACTATGACGTAGTTGCCATCATGGAAACATGATGGGATGACTCTAATGAATGGAGTGCTGCAATGGATGGCTACAAGCTCTACAGGAGGAATAGGCAGGGTAGAAAGGGCGGTGGGGTGGCACTCTATATTAGGGAGTGTTTCGACTGTATGGAGATTGATAGCGTGATGAGCTAGTGGAATGTTTATGGATAAAGTTGAGGAAGGCGAACGAAACAGATATCCTGCTGGGAGTCTACTACAGGCCACCTGACCAAGACGAAGAGGTAGATGAACTGTTCTGTAGGCAACTGGCTGAAGCTGCAAAGTCGCAGGCCCTTGTTCTTGTGGGGGACTTCAACTTACCAGACATCTGCTGGAAATATAACACAGCAGAGAGAAAACAGTCCAAGAAGTTCCTAGAGTGCATGGAAGATAACTTCCTGACTCAGCTGGTAAGTGAGCCCACCAGGGAAGGTGCCTTGTTAGACCTGTTATTCACAAACAGGGAAGGACTGGTAGGCGATGTGGTTGTCGGAGGCCGTCTTGGGCTGAGCAATCATGAAATGATACAGTTCTCAATCCTTAGCCAAGTTAGGAGGGGGGGCAGCAAAACTATCACCATGGACTTCCGAAGGGCAGACTTCAACCTGTTTAAAACACTGGTTGAGAAAGTCCCTTGGGGAACAGTCCTAGAGGGCAAAGGGATTCAGGAAGGATGGACTCTCTTCAAGAAAAAACTGTTAGAGATGTAGTAGCAGGCTGTCCCCAGGTGTCGTAAGACAAACTGGCGGGGAAAGCGACCGGCGTGGTTGAACAGGAAGCTCCTGCTGGGACTTAGGAGAAAGAAGAGTCCACCACCTTTGGAAGAAGGGGCAGGCTACTTGGGAAGAGTATAAGGATTTAGTTAGGCTGTGTAGGAAGAATATTAGGGAGGCAAAAGCTCAGGTAGAACTCAGCCTGGCCACTGCTGCAAGAGATAATAAGAAGAGTTTTTATAAATATATTAACAATAAAAAAAGATGCAGAGAGAAACTCCATCCCTTATTGGATACGAAAGGGAAAATTGTTACCAAGGATGAGGAAAAGGCTGAGGTACTTAATGCCTTCTTTGCCTCGGTCTTTAACGGCCAGACCAGTTCTCCTCATGGTATTCAATTCCCTGAGCTGGAAGATTGGGATGGAGATCAGAATAAACCCCTCGTAATCCAGGAAATAGTAGTAAAGGACCTGCTGAGTCAATTAGACACCCATAAGTCTATGGGGCCAGATGAGATGCATCCGAGAGTGCTGAGGGAGCTGGCGGAGGAACTTGCCAAGCCGCTCTCCATCATCTATCAGCAGTCCTGGTTATCGGGTGAGGTCCCAGAAAACTGGAAAATTGCCAGTGTGACGCCCATCTACAAGAAGGACAGGAAGGAGGATCCGGGGAACTAGAGGCCTGTCAGCCTGACCTCGGTGCCAGGAAAGATTATGGAAAGATTCATCTTGGGGGAGATCACGTGGCAAGTGCAGGACAACAGGGGGATCAGGTCTACCCAGCATGGGTTCACGAAGGGCAAGTCCTGTTTAACCAACCTGATCTCCTTCTATGATCAGGGGACCCACCTAGTGGATGAGGGAAAAGCAGTGGATGTTGTCTTCCTGGATTTCAGGAAGGCATTTGACACTGTCTCCCACAGCATTCTGCTGCAGAAGCTGGCGGCTCATGGTCTAGACAGGTGGACTCTTCGCTGGGTTAAAAACTGGCTGGATGGCCGAGCCCAGAGAGCTGTGGTGAATGGAGTTAAATCCAGATGGAGACTGGTCACAAGCGGTGTCCCTCAGGGCTCGGTCTTGGGGCAGTCTTGTTTAATGTCTTTATTGATGACCTGGATGAGGGGATCGAATGCACCCTCAGTAAATTTGCAGATGACATGAAGGTAGGGAGGCTCTGCAGCGGGATTTGGACAGGCTGGAGCAATGGGCTAAGGCTAATTGTATGAGGTTTAACAAGGGTAAGTGCCGAGTCGGTCATGCTCTTCGGCCACAACAACCCCATGCAGCGCTACAGGCTTGGGGAAGAGTGGCTGGAAAGCAGCCTGGTGGAAAAGGACCTGGGGGTGTTGGTTGACAGCCGACTGAACAGGAGCCAGCAGTGTGCCCAGGTGGCCAAGAAGGCCAATGGCATCCTGGCCTGTATCAGAAACGGCGTGACCAGCAGGAGCAGGGAGGTGATCATGCCCCTGTACTCGGCACTCGTGAGACCACACCTTGAGTACTGTGTCCAGTTCTGGGCACCGCAGTATGGGAAGGACATTGAGGTGCTGGAGCGAGTCCAGAGAAGGGCAATGAGGCTGGTGAGAGGTCTGGAAAACAAGCCTTATGAAGACCGGCTAAGGTAACTGGGGTTATTATGCCTGGAGGAGACCTCATTGCTCTCTACAACTTCCTAAAAGGAGGTTGTAGTGAGGCTGGTGTTGGTCTCTTCTCCCAAATTACTAATGATAGGACAAGAGAAAATGGCCTCAAGTTACGTCAGGGGAAGTTTAGGTTGGATATTAGGAAGAAGTTCTTTACTGAGAGGGTGGTTAGACACTGGAATAGGCTGCCCAGGGAGGTGGTGGAGTCACCGTCCCCGGGGGTGTTCAAAAAATGGGTTGATGAGGCACTTGAGGCCATGGTCTAGTGGTCTAATGGTTAGGAATATGATGGGATAAAGGTTGGACTGAATGACCCTGGATGTCCCTTCCAACCATAATGATTCTATGATTCTATGATTCAGCTATTTTAACAGTATCATTTGACAGACATTTTATCTGAAGTCACAGAAATGCAGGACAGCTTCACAAAAGATCTTTCAAGGGATCAAAATATGCTTAATTGGTCCTGAATGGAAGATGAATAGAAGAAGCTCCTTCCTTCTCTTCTTTCAGCTGTAAATAAGACTACTGCTGTTCTCTCCTGTCTCTTCTTCCTAATCACAGAAGAGCCTAATTATATGACAGGCTGTTGTATCCTTTGTTCCTTTGACTGGCCAAATTACAGCTATATAGCAAATGAAGAGGGCTCTCTTATTTCTCCACTTTTCACAGCTAATACTGACCAAAGAAAGAGCAAGTGCACAAGCCCATTTCCCCAATTCTGAAGCTGAGAATTAAGTAAACACTCTGTGGATACCTGAGATTTATTCTTCCTGAGTAAGGAGCAGTGACAACACATATTTCATATTTTGCACAGTATTTCATCTCTATTTCATCCACAAGGCTGTAGCAGAAATGCTCAATGATGACAAGCCACTCATCTGCTTGACCTCTCTGACACTTGGTAATCCAGACCTCCACAGAGGTCGAGCCATATAGGCTGTTTTATGGCATCTCTTTACCACACTTAAAAGTTTCACTCAGGCTGAAGTGTGAATTTCAAAGTCAGCATGTTAGTAGAAGCTCTGATTTTGAAAGTTATGCAAAGATGTGGGGCTTTGCACGTGGCTTCTTAGAATCAGTTTCTTCTTTCAAAAGCCAATGCATTGGAAAGGAGAAGGAAATTAAATTTTGTCTTGGAAACATTATATATACACCCTTATCTAATCTGTGTAAGAAGAGTATAAAGCTTCCATTTCATTTTTTTTAGAATGTCTTTCTTGGTAGCAGTTTTTATTTTAAGCCTGAAAGTTGAGTAAAACCACCAGTCTCAATGTCAGCATTGTATTGCAGTCTGTAACTGGCCAGTCCATCAATTAAAAGACACAGAGCATTTAGTGGAAAAATTAGATTGTAGCTTTGACCTGATTTCTTAGTAAGACAACTTTTACAGCTTTTGAACTCCTAGATTAGAAAAACTCAATTTGATTTTTTTTCTCCACACATAAGCTAAACAAAGATTGATGTCCTATCTCGACTAAGAGGAATGTTTAAAAAAAAATCATACCCTCTTAAAAACAAAGAAAGATGTTGTAGGAATGTATTTAAAAGAGAATGACCATATAGTGAACCAGCCATACGGGATATTGGCCTAGGCACGTAGCTGCATTCTAGAAACTACTTCAAAGGTAGAAAAAATAAGAAAGAGCAATGACCGCTTCACTAAGGAATGCAGGAGTGAACAGATAAGAGTGACCAATTGGACACTGCATGAGAAGAACTTAAGAACCAACGGGAGCTGAACTAAGCTGCATGTTTGCTTCGTGCTAGAGACCTTTAACCAATTAGATAATGCGTGACCGCTTGTAGGGAAAGATAAATTGTATAAAAGGGACAGACAAAGTAAATAAAACGGCTTCTGTTTGATTCATATTGAATCATGGGGAGTCCAGTTTTTTCTCCTCAGATGGTGACCCCGACGTGATACCGACTTGCGCAGCAAGAGAAGAAGGTACAGGGGAAAAGCCCAGAAGAAGGGTAGGCTGGAGACAGACGGCACGGCAGGGCCGGAGACCGGGCGGATCGGACGGCGATCCGGAGGGGGAAACATACGTCTCGATGGGACACCCAGTGAGGTGAGCAGCTGGGAGTGGAGATGGGGCACAAACTATCGAAAGAAGAAAGTGCCTTAGTGAAAATTCTCCTACATACACTGTCTATGAGAGGAGTTAAACTCGATAAGCGTACGCTCCGGAGGCTGTTAATTTGGTGCCGGGAACAAGGATTCCCTGCTGAGCCTCAAAATGCCTATAAAACTAAGATTTGGGAAGAAATCGGGAAGTGCCTGTGGGACGCAATCAGTAGAGGAGAAAAAAACTTAGAAGGGTTAGCTTTCACTTGGCGATTGATTCTAACAACTTTACAAGATATGGAGGTTGAGTGGGCAGCAGCGGAGCGGCGGAGCACGAGAAGCATTACTCGTCTTTAGGTGTTTAAAATTCTAACCCAACCTGCAAGCGTATTTTACAGAGTCTGCCTAAAAACTGCAGTATTGCTGAAATGATGGATGCTCGTTCGCAGGTAGGAACACCTGAAGAGCATGCTGGTTTCATGGCCTCAGCTTTTGCTGCGGCTATCCTACCCTTGGTACAACAAGGTAACGGTAATCGAGGCCCAAAATGTTACAACTGTGGAAGGTATGGGCACATTAAGGTACAATGTAAAGCTCCAAAAAACAAAAACACAGGAGAAGGCTTTGATGGCGTCTGCAATCGCTGTCAGAACTATGGGCACCATGCTAGTGAACGTTGCTCCAAATGGAGAAAGAATGGGACACCTTTGGGTAACAGGCTAGCGAGCGCTCGGAGGCCAGGCGCGATGACACAAAATCGGTCTCAGGCTGCTTGGATGGCGTCACCGCCGCCACAGCAGGAAGTGCCGGAGTGGATGTGAAAACAACAATAGAAACAACATTGACTGATTCACAGGTACAATGTATCCCAACTAATATGAGTGGTCCGCTAGGACATGGGTTGAGTGCCCTGTTGTTAGGGCATTCATCTACAACCCGAAAAGGTCTTTTTGTGTTACCTGGAGTAATTAATTCTGATTTTACAGGCACTATCTCTATAATGGTATGGATGCCATCACCCCCTGTACACATACCGGCAGGAGCAAAATTTGGACAACTCGTGCCATTCAAAACAGCGGTGCCTGTGGCCGGTAATCGCATAAGAGGAGCAGAAGGATTTGGCTCTACAGGTCAAGCAGAAATTTATTTGGCAATGGATATTGGTAAATCAAAACCAACAAAGCAGGTAACACTAAAAGAACCAGGGGGCAGTACCAGTGTAATCACTATGTTGATTGATACCGGGGCTGACGACACTATCGTCAGTCAAGATGCGTGGCCAACATTGTGGCCACTTGAAGTACCTGCGTCATCAGTCATGGGAGTGGGAGGTATACAGTCTAGCAGAATTAGCATGCGCTTGATTCAATGCACTTTGCGAGATGGGAGTGTATGTACAGTGAGGCCATATGAGATGAATGCCCCCATATGCTTATTAGGATGTGATGCATTAAGTCAAATAGGGGCGCAACTGGTTACGAGCAACAAGGGTTTTCAGCAGCGACCATTGGTGAAGGGCGACCAATCCTGAAATTAACTTGGAAAACGCATACCCCTGTCTGGGTTGATCAATGGCCGCTGACAACAGAAAACATCACCCATCTTGAGGCTCTCGTGCAGGAGCAATTGGACAAAGGCCATATCAAACCAACCACAAGTCCCTGGAATACTCCAATATTTACAATTCCAAAAAAGAGCGGGAAGAGGCGATTATTGCATGATCTTAGGAAAATCAATGAAGTAATGGAGAATATGGGGGCCTTGCAGCCAGGTCTACCATCTCCAAACATGATTCCAAGAAACTGGGACATATTAATTATTGATTTGAAAGATTGCTTTTTTACCATCCCACTGCACCCAGATGATTATCAAAAGTTTGCCTTTTCAGTACCGTCAGTAAACAAAAGTGAACCCATGAAAAGATATCACTGGGTAGTATTACCACAAGGAATGAAAAATTCACCCACAATGTGTCAATTGTATGTGGCCTGGGCACTTGCTCCTATACGAAAAGCATATCCGAAACTACTCATATATCATTATATGGATGATATTTTGATAGCAGGGGAGCGACTGAATGGGGAGTGGTTAATAGTTGAGCTGGAACAAGCGCTAAAATTAGGAGGACTGCAAATAGCTCCTGAAAAGGTACAAAAAACAGAGGTGTGGAGGTACCTTGGCTGGGAAATTACCAAGGCAACCATTAGGTCCAAAAAATTAGAAATTCGGACAGAAGAATGTACCCTAAATGATGTCCAGAAATTGTTAGGAGATCTTAACTGGGTAAGGACAGTATGTGGCCTTACCAATGCAGAGCTAGCCCCGCTAATTAAACTGTTGAAAGGAGGAGGTGGTGCCGAGGCAGCTCAGACATTAACAGAAGAAGCAAAGCAAGCTTTAAATCACATAAGCACTAAGGTTGTCACAGCTTACACGCATCGCTGGAACCTGGAGTACGGGATAGGCCTATTGATTATTAATCATGAACAGCATCCTTTTGCTTTGATAATGCAGTGGATTACTGGGAAGGACCCACTGCACATTTTGGAATAGGTGTTTTTGTCACTGCAGCCGAAACGCACAATCACTACGCGAGTAGAAGCTTTAGCATAGTTAGTAATGAAAGGTAGGCATAGAGCTGTAGAAATGGTTGGCTTTGAACCCACTTTTATAGTGATACCTTCAGTAGCCAAGTATTTACAGTGGTCATTGCGTCACTCAGTACTGTTACAGATAGCATTGTTAGACTATAACAGGGAATTAAAGGTGCATTTTCTACCTCATAAATATTTCAGTATATTGCAGCTTGGTCAGTTAGAAGAACTACCCAGACTGTTGGAGCGTCCGGTACGGGGCGATACGGTATTTACAGACACCGGCGGAAAATCTCAGAAGGCAGCATTAACCTGGGCAGAAGTACGTACATGTTTGTGTAGATTACTTTTCCCTTGCTCTATGGGCTACAGCCCAAACTGGAGAGTCTAGTAAGCATGTTCAAAGACACATGCGTTCTGCAGTGGCGGCCCTAGGCATCCCACGGGAAATCAAAACCGACAATGGACTGGGATATGTGGCTCGATCCACTCAGTCCTTTTTCCAACTTTGGGGCATAGTGCATGTTACAGGTACTCCACATTCTCCGACAGGTCAAGCTATTGTAGAACGGATGAACCAGACACTCCAAGTGCCTGCTTCAAAAACAAAAAGGGGGAGAAATAGGTCTGCCACCTGCAGATAGATTAAATAAGGCTATATATGTATTGAACTTTTTACGTCTGCCACAGGATAGTCTAGTACCGCCAGTCGTGAAGCATGGAGCAGGACTGAAGGGGGAGTTAGACAAGGTAAAACAAGGACAGTGTAAAGTTAAAAATGGAGTGACAGGAGCTTGGGAAGGACTGGCACAGCTAATAACCTGGGGAAGGGGATATGCATGTGTCGTTACAGATCATGGATCCAAATGGGTACCGGCAAAGTGGGTGAAACCATGGCTGTCAGAACCAGATTCGCAGATGTCCTAGGCTGACATATGGATAGTTCCCATGGTCCTTTAAAAGGAGGTGATGAGTTTGCCTTTTGGCTTTCCTTCAAGGTGCGGCCGGCCTTGTGGGGGGAGCCCTTGGGTAAACAAGCCCCAGGTGCCCCACATTGGATAAATGAGTGCCAGGTGTCATGTTTTGGGGACAGGGGCTGGGGCCACTTGAGGAAAGAGTGGAGTGTCTGTCTGTGAGGTGGACGCACTTTGCAGAGTTTTCCTGTTGGGGAAGGACCTCCTGACTCTCCCCGCAACTGGGCCCTGGTCAGGTTTGGCATTTGCAAATGGAGGCTTCGTGGGAAAACAATATGGGACTACTTCTATATGATGAGCCTATTGACTTGGTTGTCTCCCGTCTCTTCTGTGGGAGACTTTGTTTCTTTGTTAATTCCACCTATTATTGAATTCCACCTATTATTGGTCGCTATTGTATTAATGATTGTACCTCGTGTTTTCAAAAAAGGCAACAAGCATGATTAAAGATGCCATGAAGAACGTATGGCTGACTCAAGAAGAAAAAGGGGGAATTGTAGGAATATATTTAAAAGAGAATGACCATATAGTGAACCAGCCATACGGGATATTGGCCTAGGCACGTAGCCGCATTCTAGAAGCTACTTCAGAGGAAGAAAAAATAAGAAAGAGCAATGACCGCTTCCCTAAGGAATGCAGGAGTGTACAGATAAGAGTGACCAATTGGACACTGCGTAAGAAGAATTTAAGAACCAATGGGAGCTGAACTGAGCTGCATGTTTGCCTCGTGCTAGAGACCTTTAACCCATTAAATAATGCGTGACCGCTTGTAGGGAATGATAAATTGTATAAAAGGGACAGACAAAGTAAATAAAATGGCTTCTGTTTGATTCACATTGAATGGTGCGGAGTCCAGTTTTTTCTCCTCAAGATGTATTTACTGCTGTCTCACAAACTCATAAGTTATTTCCTAACTAATACAAAGGTCTTCAAAACTTTGTAAAATCTTTCAGCCACAGAAGAGAGAAACTATTTTGTCTTGGTTCATGATCAAGTTAAGATGGGATTCAGTAGTTATAAACCTCATCCATTTAAGATAGGGAACACCTCACTGGTGTATACTCAGCTAGATGACTTTGCATACTCCACCCTACAATATATTTCTGTGATTGGAGATATGTTAAATAACTCTTTACTATAGAGAGGGAAAAAATGCTATGGAGGCTGTCCAGTTGTCCCTATCTTCTTAATGGCTCTCAGCTATTGTTTTCTTGAGGTAAGTGCTGTTCTGAAGAGTCAGTGGCCACTTCTATGGCAAATAGCAGCTGCTGGTATTGCTTTTGTTCTCATGTCAGCATAGAATCTGCTTCTCACTTGTGGTGCTGACATAACAGTGATTCTTGTGCTTACCATTGGTTCGTTTAATTGCTATTCATAACTGAGATCAGCAAGAATTATTTTCCTGTAATCCTGCTGGCAGATGTCTGTTATTATCACTTTCCATTGAAGTAGTTACAAAATGCATATGCCCTATATAAACTCTATTGTAGTGAATGATAGTGGATAAAACTGAAAAAAACCCTTGTTGTTTAACCATACCCAATTTAGACTTGGACTGGAATGGCATAGCCGTAAAGAAAATTATCTTTTCATCTTTCTATATGCACTAGTCTCTAGCAAATAATTCAGGTCAAAAAGAGACACCAGAGCAGAGTCACAGGACTGTTCCATCATGGTGGAAGCAAGATCTAGCAAGACAAGAGGGACGAGACCTGGGTCTTGCTCTTTATTGTACTACTCACTCATTGCAGTGACCTGGGTCAAATTATGCATATGTCTGAACTTCTCCATGCCTGTAGCATAAAGCAGGCCTACATGTTCCACTTCTTCCAAGGAGATGAGAACATACAAATCTGATTAAACTGTCAGCACTGCTTCACCAGTCTTCTTGTACACACATACCTTTATATTTTGGTTGTTCCCATGAATGGCTTTTCAACAAGGGTATGTAAACACTATTTAATCAACATAAGTAAGGAAATGATTGCCATTGTAACAGCCAGAGACTGTCAGGAATATTGACCAGTACATCTGATCATAAAGACTTGCCTGTCTGAAAGAAAAGATTGAGAGGGAGGAAACACAGCTTCAGCCGTAGTTTGTAAAACTCAGTCTCCCAAAAAAGTTACTTAAGTGTAGCCAGTTCTGTACAGAGTATACGAATGTTACTCAATTTGTAAGTTTAGTTTATCAATAACGGACAAAACCAAAAGGGATGAACGCTGAGGAGCATAGACAAGAGGGTCATATCCATGCTGACAGGTCTCCTGGGATCTCCCCAACAGATCAGTATGTGAACCAACCTATGGCATGTGATTGTTACACATTATGACAATGTGTGTTTCTAATAAAAGTTTCTTCTGTTGTTGGAAAGGATTCATTTGTCTGAAGCCTCCAGTCTTTCCTGTTTGGAGGATTCAGGTTTGTAATATAAGACAGAGCTTGAAAACTCAAGTTTTTGTGGTTTTCATCTGTGCTGTACCACCCTCATCCATCCTCCTCAGCTATCCTACAGTCCTCCTCTCATTTCATCAGATATTTCATTTCGGACTAAAAGCACAGGCTAAGCAAACACATGGTGGAGGGAACATCTCTGTTAGCCAATTTTATTCTTTCAGCAGCTACCAAGAGACAGCAAGGGAAATCTGAGATTCATTGGAGTTTACATCTTATAATAGCATTATTAAAGTTGGTAGGCTGATGTTTACAAAGCATTTTGAGAACTCCAAATTTATACGCCACGCTCACATGAGAGTACAGTAAATAAAATCGTGCTACTCATTCCATCAAATCCTACAATCCTGCCCAAAATGAACATGAGGCCCACGAGAGTTCTTATTTCATACTAGAGAACTCCAGATCAGGATTTCTGCCAAGTACAGGAGTTAATATTTTATTAACAGCAGTATTTTTCAAGTAACAGAGCTAGAGGATATGTAGAACTTTCATCCAATAAAACCTGTAAATGAGACAGTAAGAAAGTGCTCTAGTGTTATCAAAAACCAGAAATGTTCAAAATGAAGAGCACTGTGTTACAATCCAAAATTAAATTAGGAGAACACTTTACATATCTCTTTCAGTACAGTGGATACTCAAAGATCAGTCATTTTTCCATACCATTTCCATAAAAAGATATGTCTAAATCTATCATCTGTATCTGACTTCAGAACATACTTGTCTTCTGCAGAAATATGTGTTTGCATGGTTGTAGCAGATAGCCTGATATCTCAATTTCTTTCACATTAACTTGTTTCCTGTGGCTGAATGAGGTGTTTCAGGTATTTTACAAGGTTAGACCTTGTTCTTCCTAGTTGGTAGCAAATCAGCAACAGAAACAGAAGTTCTAAGTACAGTGCCTGCCAACCCCAAGAGTCATTTCACAATTAGCATGCAACCTGTTGCTGTTGCGTATCCATCATGGCACAGCAAGAACCACTATAACACTTTAAAGGTCTACTTTCCTCCCTCCATCTTTCATGCTCATCTTAAATGAACTCCTACTTGTCACCAGGCTTTTCATGGGAAGAGCAGTCTAGTAGGAGCCTAGCTTCAACACAACACGACACAAAACAACATAACACAAAGCAATCAGAACCTTTAAGAAGAGGATGAGCTTGTAATGTAAAAGGATGGTATTCTCTGCCATTAAGTTCATTTGTGATCCTGATAAATTATTTGAGGCTACCAAAAGAGCTCTTAAGCATATCATTATCTAATTAATTTTGTTCTAGGCAAGGCATAGATCTGAATCACAGAATCACAGAATCACAGAATCACAGAATGTTAGGGATTGGAAGGGACCTTAAAAGATCATCTAGCCCAATCCCTCTGCCAGAGCAGGAATACCTAGATCAGGTCACACAGGAACATGTCCAGGCGGGTTTTGAATGTCTCCAGAGAAGGAGACTCCACAACCTCTCTGGGCAGCCTGTTCCAGTGTTCTGTTACCCTCACTGTGAAGAAATTCTTCCTCACATTTATGTGGAACCTCCTATGTTCCAGCTTACACCCATTGCCCCTTGTCCTATCATTGGATGTCACTGAGAAGAGCCTGGCTCCATCCTCATGACACTCACCCTTGACATATTTATAAACATTAATGAGGTCACCCCTCAGTCTCCTCTTCTCCAAGCTAAAGAGACCCAGCTCCCTCAGCCTTTCCTCATAAGGGAGATGTTCCACTCCTTTAATCATCTTTGTGGCTCTACGCTGGACTGAATCCACTCCACTAGCTGAGCACAAAGACCTCCATACATGGTAAGAAATAGGTACTTCAGAGCAGGATGCAGAATTGTCCAAACACTGGTTAAGGAACTTCTTAAGCCAGATAAAATGTAAAATGAACACCTAAGTCCTATATTTCTGCAATACTTGGAAGCAAGGATTTGCAGTTAAGACTCACAGTCTGAAATGCTCTCCTGGACTTAGATACCTGTGCTCTGTCCAAGTCAAAGCTCTTTTTTCCATAATGACCAAGTAGTTAGACTCGTGCAGGATGTGATATGCCCTAGGGCAATTTTCTCTCTGGTTTGACAGGACTCTGATCTCCTTTGTCAGTATCCTAACCACTGGGAGAAAGGTTACAAGATGAAGTATTTTCCAGCCATCCAGTTCAAACTCTTCCATCTTGTGGTAAAAGTCTGAAGTCTCCTTAGGCCTGAAGAAATGAACAAAACTTTGCTTGGTTCCTGGATAAGAGAAGGATTAAGCTCTTGTCCAGACTGTTCCTCTGTTTTACGATTAATATAAACAGATTTCAGGTCAGCAGCCAGAACCAAAGCCCCTCAGTACAACCCAGTGATAGACAGGAGACTAAAACACTGGAAATGCTACAGGATCACAAACTCACACACACTCTCTCCCATCAAGGATGACTGTAGGAATCGACGGAGGGAGACTGCACTCTCATATGAGGTCGGCAGAACTCGTTTATTGATCAAAAGGCTGTGTTATTTATAATGAAACTAATTAGCTCATGCATAGTACAAAAGCTGAACTCATAATTGGTTAGTTACAGTGTGAGAAATCCCAACCCCTCTGGAAAGTCCCGAAATAGATTGTTTGAAATATTTCTGTAGTTAGAGCATTCTTTTGTGCTGATAACTGGATACATCAGGTTTCTTTCTCAGGCTGACTTGCAAATCCCAAAGCCGACATGTTCTTTACTCCTCGCTCTGTTATCCACTGTTGCAAATAGGGCTCCACAGATGACCATTGTACTGGGCCTTTACTGGACTGGGATTGGCCAATTTATTATCATGTTATAAAGAAAAACTCAGCACATAGCTGCGTTTCACTGGGCTGTGAGATGTGACCGTAAAACACCATGCAGAGGGTAAAGGGTAACTCTATGAATACATGAGGGGTGAAGATAACAGTAGACTTGTAACAAAATGGCCAAGTACATCTTCTGGTAACCTAATCAAAAATATAAAAACAGAAGCAGCCTAAAGAACACAAACTGTCATTAGCTTTATTGATCCAGAAAAAAGTGACTGAATCACAGAATCTCAGCAAAAAATAATTTCACATGAGATGTCTAAGTGGGCCATTATATGTATTTATCCAAATATAGTAATGCAAGGATAATGTAAGTAATATATGTTAAGAGATATCAGGCATTAAAAAAAATAATATTAGAGCATTTTACTTGTTTAAAGACATTCTCAAATGCGACTAGCAGGCAAACAGGAGTGTTTTCAAAGATATTTCTGCCTGAATAGCATAACTAGATGTGGCCAATTAACACAGAAATGTTAAGCTGTGGGGAAAAAAAATTCTCTTCATTTTAACATTTTGAACCTAATATCTCTTACAGAAGTCTATGGAAGATCTTGTGTTCATGTTTTGTTAAGTAAAGGAGGAAACCAGAACATGGACCACTATGCACTGCCACTCACAAGCTGAACCACTTTGTGGTTTTGTGTTTTTGTCAGTATATTCAGCAAAGACTCAGATGCAAAATTCCTAGTCAGCATTCCATATCACCCCTAGTCAAAGTAGAACATAGCAATGAGATTGTTTGTTCTGTTCCTATATTTGAACAGCTAGTGAATTTGGTTAAGTTGTACTCTATTAGAGAAACCACTCCCGGCAACTGAGAGGAAGAAAACAAAGCAAAATGCTTCTAAAAAGTTTATTTCTTCTCATCTAAATTTCCCCATAAATATATCAGTGCACTGCATTTAAGAGTAGACTTCTTCAGTCCTGATAACAATAATAATGACCTTCTTGTGCACCCCCAGCCTTCTCGCTGGTGGGGTGGTAGGGTGAGAAGCAGAAAAGGCCTCGACTCTGTGCAAGCACTACTCAGCAACAGCTAAAACATCCCTGTGTTATCAACACTACTGTGGTCACAAATACAAAAAATACCCCAATAATAGCTAGTATGACAAAAATTAACTCTATCTCAGCCAAAACCAGTGCAGATACCCTGAAGCACTTCAGGGAATAACTGAAGTTTGTTGTGACACCTCACCTTTGGTCTTTCACAACTTTTTAAATGTTTTTGCCATTTATATCTTCTCACTGTAATGTTCCATGATGAGATATGTCTCCTTTCACTGGCAAATAAACTCTGCTCTGATGTACAAACTTCTTTTGTTCTTCCTTACTAAATTTTAACCTTGACATCCTTCAGCACACCTGGGGAACTGTGTCTACTGGTTGCTGGTTGTTAAAAGATACTGTGATTAAAAAACCCCAATATATAAGGCTCTTGAATCCACATTACACAGGTCTTTGGAGGAACTGAGAAGGAAAAGCTTAACACAGAGTAGCTAGCGTGGCTCAGCCTCACGTGCCCTCTGTACTATGGCAGCTTTGTCTGTCCTCTTGTTCTTCAGGTATCTATTAGTCTATTTCAAACCTGAATCTCACAGTACAGCATTTTTTTCCACTTTGCTCCACATGACACAGCTCTTGCTAGAGCATTTGGCCTCCTCTTCTGCAGTGTGTTACTCCCAGGCTGCTTTCCAGGAACTTAGTCCTGAAATTGTGGTGCTCTGCAGGCAAGGAGTAACACCCTACAGCATTGTACTGCAGGCACTGCTCAAGAATGTGCAGAGCTGGACAGCTGCCAGATCTCAGCATTTCTAATTTGGGACTAAAGTAGTAGCAAGACATTGTCTAAATCAGCAGGCAGTCAGTTATCTATACATAGCTTCCATATTTTTGTTAGTAGCTTTAAAGACAGACAAAGTAGCATTGATTTGTTGTATGCACCCAGAAAAAGACTAAAAATAGTCAGTTTATGTGGGAGTTTGGCTTGTGAGTAATGGACATGGAGTGTTAGAGCAGGTGCACGAACAGGCTACTGTGCAGGCGCTAGTGGCCAAGATTAGGCCTCAAGGACGTACTGTCCTTGAAGAGTAGTACAAGGAACTAAGTTACATAAGATAGGGAACTAACACTTAGGCAAGGCGGAGAATATGATAATTAGAAGCTGAAGCACAGGTTAAAAGTTAATGATTGATGTAGAAGTGGTCTAATGAAAACCTAAGAAAAAGATAAGATATGCTTAGTTGTGATGATTTGACAAAAGAATGATATATAAGTGAATGTATCTGCGCAATAAAACGAGCTTTCCGGATAGCTCACATTGAGTCGTTCCTGATTTCTCCAGTCCCATCTCCGCAAGTTTACTGTTTATTGTAACCATGATCAGATATCTCCATCTGAAAACTTAAGAGACCCTTTGTCAACTTTGCAGTGTTAGAAGAGTTATTTGAATGTTTAAACTATGTCCTAATAAACCTGAGTTTGCTTACTTATTTACTATTTTTTCATGAACCAGTGAGGGTGGAAAAACAGCCCTATGTAACACTCAGATGATTTTGGAACAGCTTTTCCTTGAAGAATTGATACCACTAAAAGAACTAATTTTACCACACTTATTCCTGATGAATCGCAACCATAAGGGGTGAGGAAAAAGTGAGGAGGGATGTCACACTGCAGCCTTTAATGTACATGTTTACAGGTGAATTTAGTCTGCAAAGAGTTTGGAGATTTTTTTTCTATTTTTAGAACAACAAAGATTTCTGTGGAAGCTTTATCCAGAACTAATTTTTCTTTCCTCAGGCATACACTTCTCGTCTTTGCTTCTGAGAGTTTGAAGTAGCTGAGCACAAAAAATATCAGCTTTCCTTTACTTGTTTGATCTCCGACCTCAATTGAGCTTTTCCTCCTTTGTGATTTAATTTTATCTAAATCTTGATCCTACTGTGCTATCAACAAAATTCACACTAAGTTCAGCTTATCTGTTAGGGAAAAAAAAAAATCAAGTCTTTTTATTTTTGTGAAAATCATACAAAACTCTTCAAAGTAGAACAGAAGAAGTACATTCATATAAAATAAAAAAGAGAAGGAAAGGAGCACCACTGATTATTTGGTGACTAATAAATGTCAATAGTTCTATTAGCATGAGGTCATTAAAAGCATTCTGTACTATCTTCCCTCTTTTAAAATGTTCTGGTTAGAGAAGGACAAACTCTAGCCTTCATGAATATGAAAAACAATGAGCTGGGCATAGCATAATGCAAGAAAATAGCTCACAATTGCAGGGAAACAATTTCAGTTTCTGACCTGAAATTCCTCTGCAAATCCAATTATCCTTTGCAACACCATAAATTGATAATTATTGAATTACTCAGGGGCTGGGGGTGGGAGGGAGGCTGATGTGAGTCAAACTCAAGTTTGAGGATGAAATTACTGGTTTGATTTTACTTTGTCAGTTTCAAGCTCCTGAAAGACTGAGAAGCTCATTACATTTCTACTGTATATGAAGATATTTCTTTTTTTCTAGGTAGATTCCAAAGAAACTCTGGCATATAAGAAAAATAATGTGAAATGGCAGAAGCTTCATTCTTGGTGTTAATATTTTCTTAGCACTTTAAGGGACTAGGATTGTTTTTGTAGTATTTTTCTCCTCTCACATTTATAGGCAAGTGATTTTCCTTTCACTTCCTCCTTGCATTCTTTTTTCATCTTACGAGTATCAGAATAATCATGTTTTCATACATGCTGAAAAGGCTGCTTCTAAGGAAGATGGCAAAAGCAGTAAACATTATAGGCTTCCCCTATGAAATATCCTTTGTTTCATTCTACAGCCAAGGGGAAGAAGGAGAGTAAGTTGCTCAATCTGTAAAAGGAACAAATCTTAAATCCATTGGGTGATTATTTCTGGTGTTTGAAATCATAGAGTTGGATT
This sequence comes from Podargus strigoides, assembly GCA_028020825.1. NCBI lineage: Eukaryota > Metazoa > Chordata > Aves > Caprimulgiformes > Podargidae > Podargus > Podargus strigoides. The sequence goes on along the minus strand of CM051662.1, from coordinate 29,762,828 downwards.
ATTCATTTAGTGAATCAGATTATCCTTGACCTTTTATCCAAATCAGGATGCCTCTGAACCTTCAACAGATCATCAAGTTGATGAATTAGTATGTTGACCTTACAGTCAATGCAAAAATCTTTAAAAGGTAATGTACACACAATTAGAATACCCATAACCCCCCCTTTTAAGGATACTTTGCTTTGAAATATGACAGTTCTCCTTTGTCAGGTTCCAGGTCTCACTCAGTCTCTTGATTCTCCGGTGTGAGGACTGTTGATCTTGGTTCTCAGTGAATCGTCTGTCTCCAAGGCATCAGTATCTGTAGAAGTCTTTAATCGTGTGTAGTGAGTCCACCACTTCTCTGCAGTTCTCATAGCAGTCTCAGTGGTTAGCAGTACTTGAAAAGGTCCTTCCCACTCGGGCCGGAGCTTTGATTCCTTCCAGGAACACACTAGGACCCAGTCTCCCGCCTGGAAGGTGTGTACTGGAGATTCCAGAGGTGGAGTTTGAGCCAACAGTCCGCGTACCTTAAGGGATGATAAGGAAGAAGACAACCCGAGTACATAGTTCTTAAGGAATTTATCTTTGGTCTCGAGAGTGGGCACCTTGCCATCTCCTCCCAGATACGGCAGCCCAAACAGCATCTCATACGGTGACACTCCTAGATCCTTTCTAGGAGCAGTTCGGATTCTGAGAAGGGCCAGGGGTAAACACTTTGTCCATGGTAGTTTAGTTTCTAAAACCAACTTTGACAAGTGTTTCTTTAACGTTTGATTCATTCTCTCCACTTTTCCAGAAGAGGGGGAATGCCATGGGGTACGAAACTCCCACTTTATCCCCAAGGTATTCATTAATTCTTGCAGAATTTGTGAAGTGAAATGACTTCCTTTGTCTGAGTCAATATTCTCTACAATCCCATATCTGGGAATTATTTGTTCCAAAATTATTTTCATCACGACATTAGCTGTTGCTGATACTGAGGGAAAAGCCTCTGCCCATCCCAAAAGGTGATCTACTAATATCAACAGGTATTTAAATGTTCCCATCTTGGGCAATTCAGTAAAAACTGCTTGAATGCTGTGAAAAGGTCTGAGTCCTGGCTCTCGTCCACCCCAAGGCTGTTTTCTCATGGCTGTCCTATTTATTTGTTGGTATGTTACACAGCTACTACAGATTTGTTTAGCTACTGTGTACAGTCTTGTGCAGGCATATTTTCTTAGTACAGCATCACACATTGCCTGAACTCCCCAATGACTCCCTTGATGTGAAATAGTTCAAATTTGTCTCATTACTTGTTTATTCACCAGTTCCCTGTCGCCAGGGAGTATCCATTGCCCATCTGACTCTTTTGTTCCTAATTCCTTGAAAGCTGTTATCTCCTTTTCACTGAATACTTGCTTCTCAGGCAGAAGCCTTATCTCTGGCACTAGAGACAGTCTCATGATCGCCTCTGGCCTTAAAGCGGCTTCCTTCGCTTTTTCATAATTTACAACCAGAAACAATTTCTCCTCTCTTTTCAACTCAGGGCAGTCTCGTTTAAGGTGGCCCGCCTGCCCCCAATAAAAACACTTTCCCGGCATTTGATTTTGGGGATGTTGGTAAGGGACTATCCCCGAACTCTCATTTGTATTTTCTTTATTCTGATTCCACCCCCCCATTTGCTTATCTTGGGTGTCCCATTTTTGTTTGACTACTTGATCCATGGCAGAGATCATAGTCTTTGCCTTTTGTTTCTGTTTTTCCTCCTCCCTTCTAACATACACCTTCTGGGCCTCCTTTAGAAGATTTTCCAGTGGCTTCTCATTCCAATCCTCTATCTTTTAGAGTTTCTTTTTAATGTCAGGCCAAGATTTACTTACAAAGTTAACTTTTAACCACCCTTGTGTTAGCTGATTCTCAGGATCCAGCCCCAAATATCTTTGCATTCTATCCTTAAGCCTCTCCAGGAATTCAGTCGGGGTCTCATCTCTATCCTGTTGAATGTCAAAGGCTTTAGTAAAATTCTGAGGCTGGGATACTGCATCCTTAATTCTGGTAATTATTAGTTCTTGTAGATCATGCATATTTCCTCTATTTATAGGGGAGCTATTATTCCAGTTTGGGTCCCTTATTGGATATTTCTGGTCTGCTGGGATAGCCTGTGGTCCTGGGGGGTGACTCCTCTCCCACTCTCGCATAGCTGCTCATCTAATCATTTCCCTTTCTTCCCCATTGAACCACAGGCCTAAAATAGACGTCATTTCAGCCCAGATATAGATATTGGGTCCCAGAAATTGATCAACTTGTTTTGCCAGACGAATGGGATCGTCTATCAGGGATTTAATCTCTTTTTTAAAACTGCTCACCTCCCAGCTGTTAAGGGAGGCGCTTACATACCCGATAGTTCCCACCCCCATCGGAACCTCCCTAAGGGGGTACATGGAAGTATCAGGGGTAGTACTGCTAGTGTTATTCCCAGGAAAGGGGAAATTTTTAATGTCCTTTTTACACTGTTCCTGTTCTTTTATCAGCCTCTGGAACTTTTTAGTCTCAGATTTGGTGCCATTCGTAGGTTCTAATTCAATTAGACTAAGAGATGGGCTAGTGAGGGAGGCTGAGGAACCAGTCCCCTCTGGTTCTTCCAGTTCGAGCATATTGTCATACACCCCCCCTTGAGCGGTAGCCGCAGGCACCGTAGCAGGCGCCGCAGCCGCTACAGCCGCAGCGGCAGCCGCGGCGGGCCCCGTGCCGGACGCTGCAGGCGCCGCAACCGGCGATACAGATGCCGCAGGCACTGTGGGCACCGCAGGCACTGCGGCGGGTCCCACGACAGGCACTGCTGGCACCGTGGCAGCCGCCACAGGTGTAGAAGTTGGATAAAAGGGAGAGCCTGGTAGAAGATGGGGACCCGAGGACAGAGGGGAACTTGAGAAAGGAGGGAGATTTGGGAGGAGGGACGGGCTTGGATAAAGAGAGGGGTGTGGTGGAGAAAGTGGAGGTAAATAATCTAAAGGATCCCAATTTCTTTGTCGTGCCTTTTCTGCCAATTTTTGCTGAGTTAGAAGAAACAGCTTTGTCTCCTGTATCCAACAGACTGCATAAGCTGATTCCTCCTCAGATCGAGGAGTTTTACTACTTATAACTAGATTTAAAGTCAGACAGACCCAATCTTCGTCAGATCCGTATTGTGGCCAAAATAATTTTGTTTCTGGTTTTCTGGACCAAACCTGAACACAATACCGAACCATTTTCTCTTTATCTTTATATCTTGTTTTCGGGTCCTGTTCCCAGTTTCTTAACATTCTTCCTAAAGGACTGTCCTCCGGTACTGCCCTGGAGCCCTTATTCCCCATCTCTCTTAGCAACCTTTAGTCATGCCGCTACAGAATTCCAGCCTCCCGCACACTAAACCCCTGGTTCTAAGAGAATGAGGTGTACTGTCAAGCACTTCCCCCGTGCGGGACAATATTGTACATAAATAGCCCCAATCCCAGACTCTTTCCTTATACACCACAGAAGAGTCTTACCCCCAAGTAATACTTGATCAACCCCTCTTGATTTTTCTTACTTGGTCTGTGCAAAGAGTTGCCGGGTGGATTTTTCAAGGCCAAAGTACCCCCTATAGCCCTTCCTGTCTCTACCCAGCTACTTACTGATCCTGCTGCTTTAAAACAGTCTCGGGTCTCTCGTCGACTCTCCGCAGGGCCACTGTCGCCAGGTCACAGGACTGCTGGAGCAGAGCGGGGTGCACCCTCCTGCTGTGCGGCGGCGGTCCGTCGCAGGTGACTTGGATCCCAGACGAGCCCCCAATTGTGAGAAACAAAGTTTTAGGCCGAAAAAGTTTGCCCAGGCAAGGATCATGGTGAAGCAGCTCCGTTTATTCGCAAGTGCAATCGCGGGTGCGCCACCCCCTGGCTGAAGTAGAAACGCGCCCCGTTACAAAAGAAAGAAGGCATTTATATAGTATTTTATCCCAACGCGGGTTATTCTCTCCTGTTTCTCCATTGGTTGGATACTCCAGGCTCACAACCTATCCGACACATTCTATTACAATAAGTTTCCATAATAGATTTTTCCGGTTTCCATAATAGGTCTTTCTTTTACCAGCCGGCTGTTTATGCATAGTTGTGGAATCTGTTCGGTCTGGATGGCAATATTTTCTCAGGTGCACCCTATCTCCTGATCCCTATAAGACACAACATTCTAAAAAGTTGTTATGCATAGCACTTGTCCTTCTACATTATCTGGTACCAGAATGTACTGAACAAGATGGTCTTTATACTAGGTTCCTTTCTAGTTTGGTATTTTTGTACAAGGCCTTGGTGTTTTTCTCTCTGTAGTGCTACACAAAAACATCAGTTGGTTCTCACATCCTTCTATGCTATCTGGCACCTGGATGCACAAGGCCGTGGTGTTTTTCTTGGTTCTACAAAAATATGATTCTCACAACACTGCAAAAACACAAGTTATTTCTCACACCGGGATCCACTTACGGCCTTTTTCTGTGGAAACGCAAGCATAACCTCTTCCCCATGTGACGAGAGGATACGGTCCCATGATCTTACCTGTTTCTGGATCACGAACCAACACCGGGGCTTTAATTCGTGCCTCAAGTGAAGCATTTCTGTTAAAATGTCGAACTATCGGAGGATTGTTATCTATTAAAGAACAATTTAAAAAGTTAAAAACATACAAAGCTTTCTGTAGTCATTCCTCAGGGGTGGCAGTCCCCATACTCCCTTTCTGTTGTTGTAATATGCACTTTAAAGACTGATGGGAGCGTTCGATTAGAGATTGACCTGTAGGGGAATGAGGGATACCAGTAATGTGGGCTATACCCCATAAGTCAAAAAGGTCTTCCATCATGGTTGAGACATATGCAGGGCCATTGTCTGTCTTTATCTGAGAGGGTATGCCCAAGGTGGCAAAAGCACGCATCAAGTGTTTATGGACATCACGCGCCTTTTCCCCTGTGTGACAAGAGGCAAACAAAGCACCTGAAAAGGTATCAATAGAAGAATGCACATATTTCAATTTACCAAACTCTGGACAATGCGTAACGTCTGTTTGCCATAGCTGTAAGCTTTGCAGTCCTCTGGGATTGACTCCTCCTGCTATAGATGGGAAAGAATGCCTTTGACAGTCAGGACATACGGCGATAATATTAGACGCTTGTTGGGAGGTAAGCCCAAACTGCCGTTTGAGACCTCAAGCATTCTGGTGAAAAAAAGAATGGCTGAGTTTAGCCTGTGCTACACGATCTGGCAATACTTGTACTGGTAATGTTAACAAATCAGCTCGTCGGTTCCCTTCTGCAATAAAGCCAGGTAGAGAAGTGTGTGACCTGACATGCATAACAAAATAGGGGTGAGGGTGAGAGTCCAAGAGAAAGATAAGTTCCTGTAACAAAGCAAATAGTTCAGAATGTGAGACATTACGTAGTACAGATGCCTCAGCTCACTCAACCATCCCTGCAACAGGCTGAATCGGTAATAAAGTTAAGCAGTGTAGACCACCTGCGAAAAACTCGAACAACCGCAGTCAGCTCCACTATCTGGGGAGAACCGGGAACGGTTTCTATGTCTGCGTCCCATCGTTCATTCTGGTCGTCCCACCATAAGATGACTGATTTGTGCGATTTTCCAGACCAGTCCGTAAATACAGTAAGGGCTTGTAATGGCTGGTTGCTCCTTTTCGGCCTGGATATCAAACAAAAGTCAACATTAAACAGTTTATGCGAAGGTGGGTGGGATGTGAGTTGACCCGTGTAGTCTGCCAATGCCATAACAAAGGTGTCTGACTGCTGATAAAGCCATTGTAAATACATGTTTGTTACAGGCAAGCAAATACGAGCAAAGTCTACCCCTGACAATGTTAACAAACGTCGTCTGGCTTTAATTATCAAAGAAGCAAACATCTCATGCTGCGCTGAAATGGTCCTTGTAGACTGATTTGGCAAGAAAACCCATTCGATAATCAGCAGTGGATCTGATTTCTGAGGGTCCCATTGAAATATTAGTGCATGAGGTTGTCGAGCGGGGTTTAAAATGATCAGATAAAAAGGTAATTCGGGAGCCCAACAGTATGCTTGTCTGAAAGTAATTGCCGTAGCAACTTTTTGCAAAGATTCAATGGCTTCAGGGCTAAGACTACGGGGGGAACGCAAATTAGTATCCCCTTTAAGCAGTTCAAATAAAGGACTCAGATCCCCATTAGGAATTCCTAACAGTGGTCGGACCCAATTGATTGTTCCCAGTAACTTTTGTACATCATGCAAATTTCGTATGTCTGTGTCAATTTGTAAGGGTTGAGGAACTATAGTCTGGGCCCTGATGTGCCAACCTAAATATTTCCATGGGGGTATTTTTTGAACCTTCTCCGGCGCAATACAGAGGCCTGCGTTGTTGACAGCAGACGTGACAAGGGCTACAGCTTCCTCCATGACTTCGTGATGTTGTGCGGCCACTAGGATATCATCCATATAATGATACAACAAGACAGTGGGTATTGCAGTCCTAATTGGACTAAGTACTTTAGCAACGTACCATTGACAGATTGTAGGGCTGTTCTTCATCCCCTGTGGCAGCACAACCCACTGATATCTTTGTAACGGGGCTTGCATGTTGACGCTTGGAACTGAAAAAGCAAATTTAGGAGCATCATCTGGGTGCAATGGGATATTAAAAAAGCAGTCCTTAAGGTCAGTAACAGTCAAATGCCAATGTCGAGGGATCATAGTGGGGGACGGGAGTCCTGGTTGGAGGGCTCCCATGTCTTCCATAGCAACATTAATTTTTCTGAGGTCATGGAGCAAGTGCCACTTGCCAGTTTGTTTCTTAATAACAAAAACAGGCGAATTCCAGGGACTAGTGGAAGGCACGACATGTCCTTTCATTAACTGTTCCATGACTAATTCTTGGAGGGCGTGAAGCTTTACCAGTGATAGGGGCCATTGATCTACCCAAATAGGGGTATCAGTTTTCCATGTCAACTTTAGAGTGTCGCGCACTTCAATGGCCCCGTCTAAAAATGGGTCCGAATGGACATTCCCTACTGTGATAGCACACCACGCCCCCATAGAATCATAGGAACGTGAGGAGAAAAAACTGGGCTCCGCACCATTCAGTGTGAATCAAACTGAAGACGTTTTATTTACCTTGTCTGTCCCTTTTATACAATCTTACTTTCCTTAGACCCGGTCACGCATCATTTAATTGGTTAAAAGTCTCTAGCACAAGGTAAACATACAGCTTAGTTCAGTTCCCGTTGGTTCTTAAGTTCTTCTCCCGCAGTGTCCAATTGGTCACCCTTATCTGCTCACTCCTGCATTCCTTAGGGAAGCGGTCATTGCTCTTTTCTTATTTTTTCTTCCTTTGAAGTAGTTTCTAGAATGCAGCTGCGTACCTAGGCCAACATCCCGTATGGCTGGTTCACTATATGGTCATTTTCTTTTAAATACATTCCTACAATTCCCCCTTTTTCTTCTTGAGCCAGCCATACGTTCTTCATGGTATATGTAATCATGCTTGTTACCTTTTCGAAAACACAAGGTACAATCATTAATACAATAGTGACCAATAATAGGTGGAATTCAATAATAGGTGGAATTAACAAAGAAACAAAGTCTCTCACAGAAGAGATGGGAGATAACCAAGTCAATAGACTGATCATACAGAAGTAGTCCTCAATTGTTTCCCAATGAAGCCTCCATTTGCAAGTGCCAAACCTGACCGAGGCCCAGTTGCGGGGAGAGTCAGGAGGTCCTTCCCCAACAGGAAAACTCTGCAAGGTGCGTCCACCTCACAGACAGACACTCCACTCTCTCTGCAAGTGGCCCCAGTCCTTGTTCCCAAAACAGGACACCTGGCACTCATCCAATTTGGGGCATTTGGGGCTTGTTTACCCAAGGGCTCCCACCACAAGGCCGGCCGCACCCTGAAGGAAAGCCAAAAGGCAAACTCATCCCCTCCTTTCAGAGGACCATCGGAACTATCCATATGTCAGCCTAGGACATCTGCAAATCTGGTTCTGACAGCCATGGTTTCACCCACTTTGCCGGTATCCATTTGGATCCATGATCTGTAACGACACATGCATATCCCCTTCCCCAGGTTATTAGCTGTGCCGGTCCTTCCCAAGCTCCTGTCACTCCATTTTTAACCATAACTTTACACTGTCCTTGTTTTATCTTGTCCAACTCCCCTTTCAATCCTGCTTCATGCTTCACGACTGGTGGTACTAGACTATCCTGTGGCAGACGTAAAAAGTTCAATACATATATAGCCTTATTCAATCTATCTGCAGGTGGCAGTCCTATTTCTCCCCCTTTTTGTTTTTGAAGCAGGCACTTGAGTGTTCTGGTTCATCCATTCTACACTAGCTTGACCCGTTGGGGAATGTGGAGTACCTGTAACGTACTAAGTGACGCAATGACCACTGTAAATATTCAGCTACTAAAGGTATTACTATAAAAGTCAGTTCAAAGCCAGCTATTTCTACAACTGTATGCCTACCTTTCATTACTAACTGTGCAAAAGCTTCTACTCGCGTAGTGATTGTGCGTTTTGGCTGCAGTGACAAAAACACCCATTCCAAAATGTGCAGTGGGTCTTTCCCTAAAATCCACTGCATTATCAAAGCAAAAGGATGTTGTTCATGATTAATAATCAATAGGCCTATCCCGTAATCTGGGTTCCAGCGATGCGTGTAAGATGTGACAATCTTAGTACTTATGTGATTTAGAGCTTGCTTTGCTTCTTCTGTTAATGTCCGAGGGGCCTGAGCACCACCTCCTCCTTTCAGCAGTTTCATTCGCGGCGCTAGCTCTGCATTGGTAAGGCCACATACTGTCCTTACCCAGTTAAGATCTCCTAACAATTTCTGGACATCATTTAGAGTAGATATTTTTGTTCAAATTTCTAATTTTTTGGGCCTAATGGTTGCTTTGGTAATTTCCCAGCCAAGGTACCTCCATATCTCTGTTTTTTGTACCTTTTCAGGAGCTATCTGCAGTCCCCCTAATTTTAGCGCTTGTTCCAGCTCAGCTATTAACTGATCCCCGTTCAGTCGCTCCCCTGCTATCAGAATATCATCCATATAATGATATAGGAGTAGTTTCGGACATGCTTTTCGTATAGGAGCAAGTGCCCAGGCCACATACAATTGACACATTGTGGGTGAATTGTTCATTCCTTGTGGTAATACTACCCAGTGATATCTTTTCATGGGTTCACATTTGTTTACTGACGGTACTGAAAAGGCAAATTTTTGATAATCATTTGGGTGCAGTGGAACGGTAAAAAAGCAGTCTTTCAAATCAATAATTAATATGTCCCAGTTTTTTGGAATTAAAAACCCTCATTGCTCGTAACCAATCGTGCCCCTATTTGACTTAGTGCATCACATCCCAATAGGCATATGGGGGCATTCATCACATATGGCCGCACTGTACATACACTCCCATTCCGCAAGGTACGTTGAAACAAGCGCACGCTAATTCTGGTAGACTGTATACCTCCCACTGCCATGACTGACGACACAGGTACTTCAAGTGGCCACAATGTTGGCCATGCATCTGGACTGACGATAGTGACGTCAGCCCCAGTATCAAGCAACATAGTGATTACACAGGTACTGCCCCCTGGTTCTTTTAGTGTTACCTGCTGTGTTGGTTTTGATTTACCAATATCCATTGCCAAATAAATTTCTGCTTGACCTGTAGAGCCAAATCCTTCTGCTCCTCTTATGCGATTACCAGCCACAGGCACTGCTGTTTTGAATGGCACGAGTTGTCCAATTTTTGCTCCTGTCGGTATGTGTACAGGGGGTGATAGTGTCCATACCATTATAGAGATAGTGCCTGTAAAATCAGAATCAATTACTCCAGGTAACATAAAAAGACCTTTTTGGGTTGTAGATGAACGCCCTAACAACAGGGCACTTAACTCATGGCCTAGCGGACCACTCATATTAGTTGGGATACATTGTACCTGTGAATCAGTCAATGTTGTTTCTATTGTTGTTTTCACATCCACTCGGGCACTCCCTGCTGTGGCGGTGGCGACGCCATCCAAGCAGCCTGAGACCGATTTTGTGTCATTGCGCCTGGCCTGCGAGCATTCGCTATCCTATTCTTTCTCCTTTTGGAGCGATATTTACTAGCATGGTGCCCATAGTTCTGACAGTGATTATAGACACCATCAAAGCCTTCCTCTGTGTTTTTGTTTTTTGGAGCTTTACATTGTACCTTAATGTGCCCATACCTTCCACAGTTATGACATTTTGGGCCTCGATTACGGTTACCTTGTTGTACCAAGGGTCGGATAGCCGCGGCAAAAGCTGAGGCCATGAAACCAGCATGCTCTTCAGGTGTTCCTACCCGCGAACAAGCATCCATCATTTCAGCAATACTGGAGTTTCTAGGCAGACTCTGTAAAATACGCTTGCAGGTTGGGTTAGAATTTTCAACAGCTAAACATAAGAGTAATGCTTCTCGCACAGGATCAGATAAAGATGCCCTATCAAGCGCATTTTGCAACCGATCTAGAAATTGCATATATGGCTCATTTGCACCCTGTTTTACTGAGGTATATGGGGGTGTTGGTTTTCCATCCTCAGGGAGAGTCCTAAGTGCCTCTCTTGCCAGTTCAGCGGATTGTCGCAGTATAGCGGGATCTAATCGAGCTTGGCGCTGGGCATCGGCAAAATCTCCCTGACCCATAAGCATGTCAATAGTCGCTAAGCGCAGTGGGTCACCATCCGCACGATCTAAGTTTGTTATTGCGGCAGATGCTACTGCATCCTGCCACCGAGAACGCCACAGAACTTCCTGCATTGGTGTCAGTATCATTGACATAAGTACCCTACTGTCAAAAGGAATCATAAGGTTAGTCATGAAAATGTTATGAATAAACGATTGAGTGTATGGTGATTGTAGACCGTTCTGTTGTACTGACTTACGGGCTTCCTTAATTAACTCCCATGGGAAGCCCACCCAGTGATTCGGGTTTCTAGAACCTCCCGATGTCCCCCCCAGCATTACCGGGAATGCAGCTGGAAGGAATTCCCCTTCGATTAATGCATTTTGAATAACTCCTCTCCATCTTTGAGCCGGATCAAATTCTTTCCCTGCATTTCCCGCCTCCGCCCCCCACTCCATCTCTTGTCCCAGCTTGTCCACCCCCCAACCACGGTCCTTTTGAAATCTTGCAATGATTTTCTTCTCCTCCTCCTTCAGTGTCTCTCGCTTGTGGATGTCCGCTTCTAACTTTTCCATCTTTTCCAACAGTTTTTGCGCCCAAACGGGCGGTTCGCTGCTAAGATCAGGCGGCTTGGCGGGGGAGGTGGGCGTGGGTGGGGTAGAAGGGGGTAGTGGTGCATAGTCTGTCCATTCACTCAGGTGAGGTGGTTCAGGAAAGTCTGGTTCAGGCGGTGGGGGGGGCGGCGGCGGCTCGGGCCATTGCTCGTCTGTGTCCGTTGCCTCTCCTTCCATCCCAGACACCTCTGCCAACGGGGGCGCCGCTGGAATAGGGGGGGACGGAACAGGCATTCGGTCGAACACTCTGATCCCGGCAGGGAACGCTTCCGGTGGCGAGGGCCCTGAAGCCGCGAACGCTCCGGCCGCTGGCGCAGTGTTCGGGGGGGGTGGCGGGGGAATACCGATCGTGCCGCTCCGCTGCGCTGAGTACGGCCCCGCCGCCGGCTGCCGCAGTGCGCGGGGGGGCAGCGAGGGGCGGGGGGGCGGAATGCCGGTCGAGCCGCTCCGCTGCGGTGGGTACGGCTCCGCTGCCGGCCGCCGCTGCCGGAGTGCGCGGGGGGGCGGCGGGGGGCGGGCGGGGGGATGCCGATCGCGCCGCTCCGCTGCTGCCCGCTCAACCTCCATATCTTGTAAAGTTGTTAGAATCAATCGCCAAGTGAAAGCTAACCCTGCTGAGTTTTTTTCTCCTCTACTGATTGCGTCCCACAGGCACTTCCCGATTTCTTCCCAAATCTCGCTTTTATAGGCATTTTGAGGCTCAGCAGGGAATCCGTGTTCCCGGCACCAAATTAACAGCCTCCGGAGCGCACGCTTATCGAGTTTAACTCCTCTCCTAGAGAGTGTCTGTAGGAGAATTTTCACTAAGGTACTTTCTTCTTTCGATAGTTTGTGCCCCATCTCCGCTCCCGGCTGCTCACCTCACTGGGTGTCCTGTCTTAACGTACGTTTTCCTCTCCGGGTCGCCGTCCGATCCGCCCGGTCTCCGGCCCTGCCGTGCCGTCTATCTCCTTCTGGGCTTTTACCCTGTACCTTCTTCTCTTGCTGCGCAAGTCGGTATCACGTCGGGGTCACCATTTGAGGAGAAAAAACTGGGCTCCGCACCATTCAGTGTGAATCAAACTGAAGACGTTTTATTTACCTTGTCTGTCCCTTTTATACAATCTTACTTTCCTTAGACCCGGTCACGCATCATTTAATTGGTTAAAAGTCTCTAGCACAAGGTAAATATACAGCTTAGTTCAGTTCCCGTTGGTTCTTAAGTTCTTCTCCCACAGTGTCCAATTGGTCACCCTTATCTGCTCACTCCTGCATTCCTTAGGGAAGCGGTCATTGCTCTTTTCTTATTTTTTCTTCCTTTGAAGTAGTTTCTAGAATGCAGCTGCGTACCTAGGCCAACATCCCGTATGGCTGGTTCACTATATGGTCATTTTCTTTTAAATACATTCCTACAGGAACGGGTAACACAAAGGGTTTAACAGAGGCTATATGCTCCTCCGGACCTTGGATTTGGATTAATTCCAAACTTTGGTGGCTACTACCAGTTCCCCCAATTCCAGCCAATGCTTGGGAGACATTAGCTAGAGGCCATTGTGGGGGCCACTTAGCCTGAGAGATTACTGTAACATCAGCTCCGGTATCAATAATTCCATTTAGCACTACTTGCTGTCTCCCACGGATAAGGGTACATTGACATATGGGTCGCTTTTGGGAAATAGATTTCACCCATAAAATTTGTGGGTTCCCTGTAGATCCAAACCCTCCCCTCCTTTGTTGAAGTTGACTAGAAACGGAGGAGTTTGTCCCCGCTGGAATTAATATTAATTGCGCTATACGGCTGCCTTTAGGTATTGTACAGGGAGGAAATGGGGTCCATGCCATAATTTTGATTTCATTAGCATTGTCAGAATTAATGACCCCTGGTAATACAAAAAGTCCTGACAATGTTGTAGATGATCTTCCTAACAATAGTGCCTGTGTTCTAGGGGGTAAGGGCCCCGAGACATTTGTTGACAATAGGTGAACCGAGGGATAGAGTAACGTTACTGTGTGGGAGGTTGTCAGGTCCAATCCGGCGCTACCGGTTGTTGCTGGACAAAGACTTGAGGCACTGCTGCTTCCCTCTGTGGATGTTGGAACGTCAGCTGCGGTACTTGTATCTGCGCGCGTCGCTGCCCCGCGCTCCGCGATCGGTTTCCCTGTATCGGTTGACCCTGGAAATGATACTTAGACCGACATTGATTAGCATAATAGCAACCTTTCCAACATCTTGGGCAAATTCCAGGCGCTTGAGATTTAGCTCCTCCATTGGTTACCAGGCAATTCTTTTTTAAATGGCCTGACTTACCACAACCATAACAGTTCCCTGGTGCCTGATGGACCTTTCATGGCTGCAAAGGCAGCAGCCATAGCCTCAAAATTATGATCTACAGTACCCATCCTATTACAGGCTTCCACCATTTCGATCAAGGTGGGGTTTGGATTAGGAAGAGATTTCAATAGCTTCTTACAATCAGCATTAGCATTTTCAACAGCCAATTTTAGCAATAGTATATCCCGGGCCTCCACATTGTCTATTTGTCGTTCTAAAGCCTGTTTCAGTCTATCGATAAACTGCATGTAAGGCTCTCGAGGTCCCTGAGTGATAGTGGTAAAGGATTTCTGTGGTTTCTGTGAGTCGGGGATCTTAAGAAAAGCCTTTTTTGCTTCCTCGCGGACCCCCTCGAGCACCTCCCATGGGCAGTCTTGAGCTTGAGCCACTGGGTCTGGGTGCTGACCTGTACCGGTAAGGTGCTCTATGGTCAATGCAGCCAATGCAGCATTATTATGGCCCACATATGTAAGGAGGAGTGCCTGAAGTCTCCTTCTCCAATGTGATTCCCATAGCAAATATTGAGTCGGAGTCAATAATAACTGCGCTAGAGACTTTAAATCATGTGGAGTCATAACGTACGTGTCAAACACGGAAGACAACAGACTCGCAAAATAGGGGGAAGGAAGCCCGTGCTCGGTGACGGTACGGCACAGTTCCTTAATAACCGGAAAAGATAGGGCTTCCCATTGTGCCCCCCGGCCCCAATAAATCACTGGGGCCACTATTGTTCTAGCAACCTCCAGATTTCCCTCTTTCAGGGCTTGTCGTCTTATGTTAGCCCACACATCGTGTGGGTCAGGGGGGTATAAATCCGGTTCCTTGTCCGGATCGACCGGACCCGGATCGAAGGGGTGTTCCTCCAGGGGGTAACCAGCGGCGTATGCACCTAAAGGTCTGGGACACGGTGGCCCAGAGGGCGGCAAGGGAGGTGCTGTTGGGGTTTCCACGGCACGCGGTTCCCCTCCCCCTTCTTTGGCTTCTAGCTCCCCCCTCCTGGGCTTTTAGCATCTCAAAAATGCTTCTCCACCACGGGAGCATACACTCAGCCTCGGCATTTCCCGTTGTTGCCGCATCCCATAACTTCTCCCCCACGTCATTCCAGAGTTCCCGTGTAAAAATACTAGATGCAGTTACAGTAGGTATTTCCACCTGCACCCATTTAAGCATTGCCTTGAGGTCATGCCCGGAAATATTTTTCCCATGTTTTTTAAGAAGACCTTCCATGAGGTCATATACGTCTCTTTCTGGGGAAGACACTTGATTCACAGAATCACAGATTCCCCATGTTTCCCACAGCTCACCTCTCTACTCCGGAGGGATTTCAGGCCGGCCGGCTCCCGCTTCCTTTCAGCGGCTCATTCAACGTTCTGTGGGACTTGCAGCAAGCCGCTCAGCTAGGCGGTTCATAAACCCATCACGTCGGGGTCACCAATTTGCCGTGATTGAGAGACGGGACGCAGCTTGATGCAAGCAAAATGTCGATTTATTGTGAGCAACCATTTCTTTATATATGCTTACATGAGCTGCATGTTTTAAACAGATTGGTCTTTTTGAACATACACTGTTTACGCGGTTGCATCTGATTGGTCAGTGATACACGGTCACGCTAGCAACCTGATCTTATCTCGAGGGCAAAGTCCTTAAGGCCTTTTAGGCATGGTGCCTGAAACTTGTTTATCTCAGTGTTGTTCAGGTTTTACCACATTCCTTTCCCATTGTTTATGGCCTACAAGTTCCAACATGTCCCCGCCTATCAATTTTGCAGCACTCGGGGCTCTGCTCTCCAGGCCCCGTCCCACAGTGCATGAAATGAGATGAGGACTAAAAACTGTGTTTTGTCAGTGAGGGAGAAAATTCCATCTAAAGAACCCCCAAGTACAAAAAGTGCTCCTAGAGAAATAAGCAAAACAGAAATAAGCATCTCTTCATGCACTCTGCAAAGAGGTCTGGATTTTCTCACAACATGCTCTAAAAAGGTGTGCAAGTGTCTTATAGCTCTCCCAGAAAAACTCCTTTATCTCAGAAGCTGCTGCAAAAAGCAATGGGAGCAGATCACTCTCTTACAGCTGGGACCTTCCTTGGAACCTGAGTGTCAAAACTTAATTTGAAGATCTAATGACTAATAATGTTAGAGCAAGAGAGGAAATTTTCAAATAGACTTCGAAGATAACATTTGAGCAAGTGCTGGGAGTACAGAAATGCCCTCAGGAGTTCACATAGTGTGCTCCAGCTGTAAATGGGCATTTAGACTACAGGACCAGACTAGAACTAATCCAGAATAAAAATAAATAATACGGGGATGGGAGTAGGTGTCAGATCATCAGTACCAGTTGTTTTTCTCTATAAATCTACTCTTATGCCAGCTAGTATAGCTGTATCTCCCATATATCTGATTCCAGATTGTAGATATCTCCCTGTTAGTCCTTTCTATGGACTTTGGTTTAGGACTGGCCCTGAAAGCATTTGCTGATAGGCAGAAAGCTTCTCTGGCTAAGCAGGGCTTTTTCCAAGAAAACTCTAGAAGCTGCCAGTTTCATATGTATAAGCGTTTGTAATATGCAGTCCTCCTTCTTACAGGAACTGCCATTACACAGCACCATAGAACAAGGAGCAGGGACAATATGCAAAGATGGCTGATGTCTCATACGATCATTACAAAATCTGCAATGTTTACAATGTGTTTCCATTTTTAAATTTATTTCTGCACAGCTGATATGTCTCTCTTTTATGAATCTGATAATCTTCTCTCTCTAGAAGAAAAGCTCTTGTTTTCAATAGACACCTCCTAAGTGACAGATATTTTTGCTCAGTGCCAAAGGTTTTCCCAGGTTTAATGGCCCCTCAGGCAGCTGAGATTAAGGCACAGCAGCACCTAGGGAAATACAATGCAAAGATGTTCTGCAGCCAGCATCACAGAATCACAATATGGTTGTGGTCATAAGAGACCTTTAAAGATCATCCAGTCCAAGCCCCCTGACATGGCAGGGGAAGAAATAGATTTCAGTTACAATGATCATCTAGTCCAACTGCCTGACCAGTTGAGGGCTGACCAAAACTTAAAGCGTGTTACTAAGGGCATTGTCCAAATGCCTCTGAACCACTGACAGGCTTGGGGCATTGACCACCTCTCTAGGAAGCCTGTTCCAGTATTTGACCACCCCCTCAGTAAAGAAATGCTTCCCAATTTTCAGTCTAAACCTCACCTGGTGCAGCTTTGAACCATTCCCACACATCCTATCACTGGATCCCAGGGAGAAGAGATCAGCACCTTCCTCTCCTCAGGAAGCTGTAGAGAGCAATCAGGTCACCCCTTGGCCCCCTTGTCTCCAAACTAGACAAACTGAAAATCCTCAACCACTCCTTATAGGATAAATCAAGACAGATCAGGTTGCTCAAAGTCCCATGCAATCTCACCTTGAACATGTCATCTCCAGCTGCCATTAAACAATCAGGTTCTCACTCACAGCCACGTTGACTTCAGATAGCTTTAGATTGCCACTTATCTTCCTGTTCTGAGTGCATGTATCCCCATCATCCTCCCAAGCACACGTTCAAGAATGTACACATGGACAAGACACAAACTCTTGGCTTATCTAGAGGCAATTCTGAAAATGCACTTCTGAGAGTGAATAAGGACTGGTTCTTTAGGTTGTGGTGAGAGGAGAACAACCTGCACAAACCACTGTAAGTGCACAATTTAAAGTTACGTGTCTGCTACAGTGTTGTTCAGGACAAGGTTTGTTCTGAGTAGGCTGGCTCTGGTAGGAAAAGCTGTTTGGCTGTGTTAGCATGCAGCTCTGCTGAGGTTAACATAGCCCTTTCTCAGTGCATGGCCATGCACAGACAAATACTACATGCACTATATGTTCTGTACAGAGTCACAGGATGCCAACCTGAGAGAGCATTCAAAAGAGCTTGTGCTGAAAATCAGCAGAACTGGCTCCTGAGAAAGAACAAATGCAAAGTGCAGGATGAGAGAGAATTTGGCAACAGGGGATTGTGTCTCAGGGTTTCATGCCCTCACATCTGTTTCATTTTCTTTTTCTAAAACCCAGAAATAAATTGCTTAAAAATATTTGCAAAAATGGAACAAAATGAAAATTTTGGCTGGCATTCAAAAGAAAAGAACAAAAAGGCTTCAGCATTTTAATGAGGATCCTTAGAAGAGGACTCTAGCAGATGACTATTGAGGAGAAAAAACTGGGCTCCGCACCATTCAGTGTGAATCAAACTGAAGACGTTTTATTTACCTTGTCTGTCCCTTTTATACAATCTTACTTTCCTTAGACCCGGTCACGCATCATTTAATTGGTTAAAAGTCTCTAGCACAAGGTAAACATACAGCTTAGTTCAGTTCCCGTTGGTTCTTAAGTGCTTCTCCCGCAGTGTCCAATTGGTCACCCTTATCTGCTCACTCCTGCATTCCTTAGGGAAGCGGTCATTGCTCTTTTCTTATTTTTTCTTCCTTTGAAGTAGTTTCTAGAATGCAGCTGCGTACCTAGGCCAACATCCCGTATGGCTGGTTCACTATATGGTCATTTTCTTTTAAATACATTCCTACAATTCCCCCTTTTTCTTCTTGAGCCAGCCATACGTTCTTCATGGCATATGTAATCATGCTTGTTACCTTTTCGAAAACACAAGGTACAATCATTAATACAATAGTGACCAATAATAGGTGGAATTCAATAATAGGTGGAATTAACAAAGAAACAAAGTCTCTCACAGAAGAGATGGGAGATAACCAAGTCAATAGACTGATCATGCAGAAGTAGTCCTCAATTGTTTCCCAATGAAGCCTCCATTTGCAAGTGCCAAACCTGACCGAGGCCCAGTTGCGGGGAGAGTCAGGAGGTCCTTCCCCAACAGGAAAACTCTGCAAGGTGCGTCCACCTCACAGACAGACACTCCACTCTCTCTGCAAGTGGCCCCAGTCCTTGTTCCCAAAACAGGACACCTGGCACTCATCCAATTTGGGGCATTTGGGGCTTGTTTACCCAAGGGCTCCCACCATAAGGCCGGCCGCACCCTGAAGGAAAGCCAAAAGGCAAACTCATCCCCTCCTTTCAGAGGACCATCGGAACTATCCATATGTCAGCCTAGGACATCTGCGAATCTGGTTCTGACAGCCATGGTTTCACCCACTTTGCCGGTATCCATTTGGATCCATGATCTGTAACGACACATGCATATCCCCTTCCCCAGGTTATTAGCTGTGCCGGTCCTTCCCAAGCTCCTGTCACTCCATTTTTAACCATAACTTTATACTGTCCTTGTTTTATCTTGTCCAACTCCCCTTTCAATCCTGCTTCATGCTTCACGACTGGTGGTACTAGACTATCCTGTGGCAGACGTAAAAAGTTCAATACATATATAACCTTATTCAATCTATGTGCAGGTGGCAGTCCTATTTCTCCCCCTTTTTGTTTTTGAAGCAGGCACTTGAGTGTTCTGGTTCATCCATTCTACACTAGCTTGACCCGTTGGGGAATGTGGAGTACCTGTAACGTACTAAGTGACGCAATGACCACTGTAAATATTCAGCTACTAAAGGTATTACTATAAAAGTCAGTTCAAAGCCAGCTATTTCTACAACTGTATGCCTACCTTTCATTACTAACTGTGCAAAAGCTTCTACTCGCGTAGTTATTGTGCGTTTCGGCTGCAGTGACAAAAACACCCATTCCAAAATGTGCAGTGGGTCTTTCCCTAAAATCCACTGCATTATCAAAGCAAAAGGATGTTGTTCATGATTAATAATCAATAGGCCTATCCCGTAATCTGGGTTCCAGCGATGCGTGTAAGATGTGACAATCTTAGTACTTATGTGATTTAGAGCTTGCTTTGCTTCTTCTGTTAATGTCCGAGGGGCCTGAGCACCACCTCCTCCTTTCAGCAGTTTCATTCGCGGCGCTAGCTCTGCATTGGTAAGGCCACATACTGTCCTTACCCAGTTAAGATCTCCTAACAATTTCTGGACATCATTTAGAGTAGATATTTTTGTTCGAATTTCTAATTTTTTGGGCCTAATGGTTGCTTTGGTAATTTCCCAGCCAAGGTACCTCCATATCTCTGTTTTTTGTACCTTTTCAGGAGCTATCTGCAGTCCCCCTAATTTTAGCGCTTGTTCCAGCTCAGCTATTAACTGATCCCCGTTCAGTCGCTCCCCTGCTATCAGAATATCATCCATATAATGATATAGGAGTAGTTTCGGATATGCTTTTCGTATAGGAGCAAGTGCCCAGGCCACATACAATTGACACATTGTGGGTGAATTTTTCATTCCTTGTGGTAATACTACCCAGTGATATCTTTTCACGGGTTCACATTTGTTTACTGACGGTACTGAAAAGGCAAATTTTTGATAATCATTTGGGTGCAGTGGAACGGTAAAAAAGCAGTCTTTCAAATCAATAATTAATATGTCCCAGTTTTTTGGAATTAAAAACCCTCATTGCTCGTAACCAATCGCGCCCCTATTTGACTTAGTGTATCACATCCCAATAGGCATATGGGGGCATTCATCACATATGGCCGCACTGTACATACACTCCCATTCCGCTAGGTACATTGAAACAAGCGCATGCTAATTCTGGTAGACTGTATACTTCCCAGATGATGCAGGTACTTCAAGTGGCCACGATGTTGGCCATTCATCTGGACTGACGATAGTGACGTCAGCCCCAGTATCAAGCAACATAGTGATTACACAGGTACTGCCCCCTGGTTCTTTTAGTGTTACCTGCTGTGTTGGTTTTGATTTATCAATATCGATTGTCAAATAAATTTCTGCTTGATCTGTAGAGCCAAATCCTTCTGCTCCTCTTATGCGATTACCAGCCACAGGCACTGCTGTTTTGAATGGCACGAGTTGTCCAATTTTTGCTCCTGTCGGTATGTGTACAGGGGGTGATGGCGTCCATACCATTATAGAGATAGTGCCTGTAAAATCAGAATCAATTACTCCAGGTAACACAAAAAGACCTTTTTGGGTTGTAGATGAACGCCCTAACAACAGGGCACTTAACTCATGGCCTAGCAGACCACTCATATTAGTTGGGATACATTGTACCTGTGAATCAGTCAATGTTGTTTCTATTGTTGTTTTCACATCCACTCGGGCACTCCCTGCTGTGGCGGTGGCGACGCCATCCAAGCAGCCTGAGACCGATTTTGTGTCATTGCGCCTGGCCTGCGAGCATTCGCTATCCTATTCTTTCTCCTTTTGGAGCGATATTTACTAGCATGGTGCCCATAGTTCTGACAGTGATTATAGACACCATCAAAGCCTTCCTCTGTGTTTTTGTTTTTTGGAGCTTTACATTGTACCTTAATGTGCCCATACCTTCCACAGTTATGACATTTTGGGCCTCGATTACGGTTACCTTGTTGTACCAAGGGTCGGATAGCCGCGGCAAAAGCTGAGGCCATGAAACCAGCATGCTCTTCAGGTGTTCCTACCCGCGAACAAGCATCCATCATTTCAGCAATACTGGAGTTTCTAGGCAGACTCTGTAAAATACGCTTGCAGGTTGGGTTAGAATTTTCAACAGCTAAACATAAGAGTAATGCTTCTCGCACAGGATCAGATAAAGATGCCCTATCAAGCGCATTTTGCAACCGATCTAGAAATTGCATATATGGCTCATTTGCACCCTGTTTTACTGAGGTATATGGGGGTGTTGGTTTTCCATCCTCAGGGAGAGTCCTAAGTGCCTCTCTTGCCAGTTCAGCGGATTGTCGCAGTATAGCGGGATCTAAATCGAGCTTGGCGCTGGGCATCGGCAAAATCTCCCTGACCCATAAGCATGTCAATAGTCGCTAAGCGCAGTGGGTCACCATCCGCACGATCTAAGTTTGTTATTGCGGCAGATGCTACTGCATCCTGCCACCGAGAACGCCACAGAACTTCCTGCATTGGTGTCAGTATCATTGACATAAGTACCCTACTGTCAAAAGGAGTCATAAGGTTAGTCATGAAAATGTTATGAATAAACGATTGAGTGTATGGTGATTGTAGACCGTTCTGTTGTACTGACTTACGGGCTTCCTTAATTAACTCCCATGGGAAGCCCACCCAGTGATTCGGGTTTCTAGAACCTCCCGATGTCCCCCCCAGCATTACCGGGAATGCAGCTGGAAGGAATTCCCCTTCGATTAATGCATTTTGAATAACTCCTCTCCATCTTTGAGCCGGATCAAATTCTTTCCCTGCATTTCCCGCCTCCGCCCCCCCACTCCATCTCTTGTCCCAGCTTGTCCACCCCCCAACCACGGTCCTTTTGAAATCTTGCAATGATTTTCTTCTCCTCCTCCTTCAGTGTCTCTCGCTTGTGGATGTCCGCTTCTAACTTTTCCATCTTTTCCAACAGTTTTTGCGCCCAAACGGGCGGTTCGCTGCTAAGATCAGGCGGCTTGGCGAGGGAGGTGGGCGTGGGTGGGGTAGAAGGGGGTAGTGGTGGATAGTCTGTCCATTCACTCAGGTGAGGTGGTTCAGGAAAGTCTGGTTCAGGAGGTGGGGGGGGCGGCGGCGGCTCGGGCCATTGCTCGTCTGTGTCCGTTGCCTCTCCTTCCATCCCAGACACCTCTTCCAACGGGGGCGCCGCTGGAATAGGGGGGGACGGAACAGGCATTCGGTCGAACACTCTGATCCCGGCAGGGAACGCTTCCGGTGGCGAGGGCCCTGAAGCCGCGAACGCTCCGGCCGCTGGCGCAGTGTTCGAGGGGGGTGGCGGGGGAATACCGATCGTGCCGCTCCGCTGCGCTGCGTACGGCCCCGCCGCCGGCTGCCGCAGTGCGCGGGGGGGCAGCGAGGGGCGGGGGGGCAGCGAGGGGCGGGGGGGCGGAATGCCGGTCGAGCCGCTCCGCTGCGGTGGGTACGGCTCCGCTGCCGGCCGCCGCTGCCGGAGTGCGCGGGGGGGCGGCGGGGGGCGGGCGGGGGGATGCCGATCGCGCCGCTCCGCTGCTGCCCGCTCAACCTCCATATCTTGTAAAGTTGTTAGAATCAATCGCCAAATGAAAGCTAACCCTGCTGAGTTTTTTTCTCCTCTACTGATTGCGTCCCACAGGCACTTCCCGATTTCTTCCCAAATCTTAGTTTTAAAGGCATTTTGAGGCTCAGCAGGGAATCCGTGTTCCCGGCACCAAATTAACAGCCTCCGGAGCGCACGCTTATCGAGTTTAACTCCTCTCCTAGAGAGTGTATGTAGGAGAATTTTCACTAAGGTACTTTCTTCTTTTGATAGTTTGTGCCCCATCTCCACTCCCGGCTGCTCACCTCACTGGGTGTCCTGTCGTAACGTACGTTTTCCTCTCCGGATCGCCGTCAGGTCCGCCCGGTCTCCGGCCCTGCCGTGCCGTCTATCTCCAGCCGACCCTTCTCCTTCTGGGATTTTCCCCTGTACCTTCTTCTCTTGCTGCGCAAGTCGGTATCACGTCGGGGTCACCATTTGAGGAGAAAAAACTGGGCTCCGCACCATTCAGTGTGAATCAAACTGAAGACGTTTTATTTACCTTGTCTGTCCCTTTTATACAATCTTACTTTCCTTAGACCCGGTCACGCATCATTTAATTGGTTAAAAGTCTCTAGCACAAGGTAAACATACAGCTTAGTTCAGTTCCCGTTGGTTCTTAAGTTCTTCTCCCGCAGTGTCCAATTGGTCACCCTTATCTGCTCACTCCTGCATTCCTTAGGGAAGCGGTCATTGCTCTTTTCTTATTTTTTCTTCCTTTGAAGTAGTTTCTAGAATGCAGCTGCGTACCTAGGCCAACATCCCGTATGGCTGGTTCACTATATGGTCATTTTCTTTTAAATACATTCCTACAGACTATTGTAGTCAGTTAGGTGATATGCAGTGATTTCATGAGTTTTTCTTATGTGTATCTCTGTCTAACAGGTTTTAGTTTCTTGGAGGTTAATCACAACTGGACTGTGAGGAACAAAATGAGTCCATTGCAAGGACGAGTCAAGTGAAATGGTTAAAAATTACTGGCACTCTATATCATTTGTCTTTTATATGTAATAGATGAGGTCAGGTTGAGTTATCAATTTCACATTTGTGAAAGTAGAGGGCACCTGTCAGGAAACCAGATTCAGAGAACTGTTCTTCCCTCACTTGTCATCTTTTATTTCCCTTTATTCTTTCCTTTCATTTTCACTAAAATTGTAAAATGTTGCTTGTTATGTAGTCAAAATGACTGGTAATTCATCTTACTGCATTCCTCTCATTTTCTTTTGAGAAGGATGCTTTTAGCAAAGCTCCTTTTTCTGACTCAGACCTCATTTTTTAAGAGCGGCTGATGTAAACCACATGTAGCAACCTAATTCAGACTTGCAGGTTTTTCATACTTTTTGTGAAGTAGAAGTAAACATGGGACAGACTTATAAAAACACAGGTATCATTGACTTTGCAATGTTTTCCAGAGCACAGCCCTCTAGGGCAGATCCAGCTTCCTTGCAGCACTGTAGGTAGAAGCTCCAAACATGAAAGCTCTACATTACAAAACATTGCAGCATCTTTGCTCACTATGCTAGGGAGAATTTTCTCATTCCTTTAATCACTACTGGAGCATATGCAGAGCCGTTGCTGATGGCCTAATCACATATGTTAAGTAGCAATCCCACATCACACTTCACAGATATAAGAACAAACTAAATCAGTAACTCCAGTTTCATTTTCATTTTTGAATGCAGAACGGATCACTCTGTTCTTGCTTTTTGTCACACTGTGGCCATAAAAGAGAAGACTGGCTAAAGTGACTAATGCACATATAATGTGCAAACTGGCTTTGTAATCCATCAGTATGAGAGCTGCTACAAATCTGTGACTTAGTACAATTCATTCCTTCCAGATCTGGAGACTGGATTTAAGGTCAGACTGCTTTTGACTTATGCATAAACATGCCAAGTAAATAAAGCAATTGAGGTGTAAATCACTGTGATTTCTCAAGTAATGCAGAGTGGAGTGAGATTTTTTCCCTAGCTCCACTGCCAATATGAACACAGTTTCTGTGGAGGTCTGGTAATCATTTCTGTCCCTTACCTGTGAGACTTCTGCTGTAAGGTAGTTTCTTTCTCTTAGATGTTTTAATGATGTCTATACCATTTATTTTTACATGTCTTTTATCTAGACATCATAAGTTTTACTAAAAAAAATAAAATAAAACTTTGGCTTTCCATTTTGAATTTTAAATATTTGAGTAGTAGTCAAAGTGATTAAATGTGATTTATACTTCTGTGTCAGCGTCATACACCTTTATCTACTGTCACATATAGACAACATTACTCAAAGTCTGACAGGAAGTGTGATTTCTTTTTAAGGAACCCAAGCTCTGATCAGAGTGCTATTGACTTGGGCAGGACTCATTATTTTGGATACCTAAGTTCTGGGCTACATATCATGGAATGCCTTAGAGATGCTGATTTTCAAAATGTGGACACTTCACCCCTTCTAAAAATTAGGTTCTTTGCTTGTAGAAACATGTTTTCATTTGAAAATCTGACTTGTGTGGTCCTCTGGATTTACTAGTGATTTATGAATGGACAGTGACTTGTACACAGACAAATATGGAATGTCTGCTTTTACTTGTTGACTGCTATTTTTCATTTAACATTAAAAATATTAAACTATATCTGTGGATGGATATCTACATTTATCCAGTACCCCAGGCTAAATTATAGCAGTTGTTCTACCACCCAATGATTCCTCCCCAGCTGAGAAGGGGAATCAGGAAAAAAAAGTAGAAGCCCTTTAGGTTGAAGTAGAAACAGAATTGATGAAATAACAAAACAAATACAATCACCAACATAAAGTGTAAAAGGTTCTACTCAGCCTGGTCCTTAGGTGTCAGAAGCAGTAACAGAAAGCCGATAGCAAAGAGTCCCAGGAAGAATAACTGCACCCTTAGTGAGCTCCCTCCTTTTATAATGAGCATGATTAAGTGGTATGGGATACACCTGTGAGTCAGCTGCCTTGATTGGATCTCCCAGCTGACTCAGGGCTACTTATGGCCTGCCTGCCATGGCTGGCCCATGGGTCTGTTCCTAGAAAACCAGGACAATGGGGAGGAATCAGGTGAGAACTTTTGGTAGGAAAAGAGCATGACATATAGAGGTTCAGTGCTCACTGGTATTGCCATGAGTTGAATGCCCATGACCAGCTCTTGGCATTCTTTTGGTGCTGGTGATGGGACGTTTCTAGAACTGGCATTTTTAGAGCACTTACACATAAGCTAGGACATGAAGCTTTTTCATCATCCAAACTATTCATTTGACTTCTCACTGGAGACCTACCAGAGTTTCAGATCTGAAGGGAAAAAAACTAGCTAGAGAAACTTCATTCATGAAAAATGGCAGCACTTTTTCAGTGAAGACCACTCAACATTATGTACCTGCACCGAGGGCTTCTGGCAAAATAAGATGTTCTGTTCTCAGAACTAGATAGTGCAAGAAAACAAGACTTTTAATTGATGAAAAAAGTGAAAGATTTCAATATTTTACTAGCTTACCACCAGTATGAAATTTTATATTTGAAAGATAGCTTTTGATAATCCCATAGAAGTGTTAATAGCATTATTAGGTTGTTTATCTTGCCTGTAGACAGCCCCAGGTCAAAATGACTACTCTACATGTTTGGATCTCTGCTAAATATTGAAGGCTTTTCATAAATCAGAATGAATGATATACCTCATCACAAAGTAAATATTACCTTCTGGAGCAGAAATTCCACCCTGGATCAAAGGACATTCTTGTCAAAACCAAATTTTTCCCACAAAATGTCTTTTTTTCCCCCCAATATACCAGCAGTCCCAAAGAAAAGTAGCTTCCTCAAAAATATCGTAACTAGTTATGCAAACCTACTTTTCTTAAAAAAGAACTGGTCAGGTACTATGTACTTTTCAAAGTGAGACAACTCACTATAGTCCCAGAGAATTTCATGTTATATTGTCCTTCAGAAGTACAAATTAAAACCTCGACAGTAAAGATATCTCACACTGGAGAAGGGATGATGAGGTATTTTAGAAGACTATTAAAAAAAAACCAAAAAAATTTGAAAACTTTTTTTCGGATTTTTTGTAAAGAAAACATTCTACCTCACCAAAAGGAAAATAAATGAAATAATCTATGAAGTGTTGAATATGCATTCCCCTAAACTCTAGCGATTTTGAGGTGAGTTGAATTTTAGTCCTCAGCTGCTTGAGGGTTAGAATTTCATTTTCTAATGATTAATTTAGAGAAAAGGAGATAGATCATGTTTGACTGGATATATCAAATTCATTCTAGCATCTAGGTTTGTCTCCTTTGTGTTTAATGTCCCCAGATTAGTAATGATTAGTCACTTCTGTAAAGTCTTGCCAGCACTCTAAATGTATCATACACGCTAGGGAGAACAATTCCAATGATTAGAAAAACTGAAGCATCAAAAAACAGATTCATGAAGTGCAGCTGCAGAGACAAGGTCATAGAGACAGAGTGATGCTCTCTTTTCGTTGAAGGAAAGCGATGGCGAAACTGTTGAAACTCTTCTGCCTCTTTTCTGGGTGTTTTGCATATGCAGGTCTTGTAATTTTGCTAAGAAAAGTGCCTGCTACATCCCAAACATTAAGCACTACATGTATCCTTTGATTTAAATGCTTTTGAACTAGTAGTGACATCTATAAGAAAAATCTCAGGCATATGCAAGGCTATAATAGACAAAAAAACCACTATGGCTTCAGAATTCATTATTGTTCACTCCTCAGCATAACTCAGCTTCAATAACACTGTATCTTCAAGTATTGCATGCATATATGACAGCATTGACAGTAATTAAAAACAAATATTCATGGGAAGAAGGAAAGAGAGCAACATAAATTACATTAAAGCACTGTAAAATGATTGAGAAGGAAATGGAAAAAAAGGAAATAGATATGAGTACATGGACAACAGGAATTCCTAATATATGAAACCACTCCAACTCGAGGGCAAAAGCGTGTGAAGAAGGGGAAAAAATGTGTGGGAGGTAGTAGACAAGGATAAATGAATCAATAAGACAAAATTCAGGATCACAGCTGAAATGAAGGCACTTTGTATTTGAGTTTTTCTGTGTTAATTTATTACATTTTATATCTATGCATTGTCTTCTGCAGAGAGATTTCCTCTCCAAGAGGCTTCTGCTCCAAGTGGCTCTCTCTGCTGGAGCTGTGCTCTCTCTCTTGGATTTACAATATCAGCTCCAAGACAGCACCTACACAATGGGGCTTGCTCGTTGTCCCACATCTGGAAGCAGATGTCCAACAACCACAGGACAAGGCAAAATCCTCACATACTTTGTAATACTCTAGTATTGCGGTACATTCGTCGTTTTGACAAAGATTCTTAACAATTGCTTAATATAATCTTCAAAACCATGTTTAGACTACAGCAGACAGAAAGACAACAACCATGTTGATATATACACGTATATATGTGTACATGTGGGGTGGAGGGGGTGCAAATACGTATACATACACATTATTCTTTGTTTCTATGATGAGCTGAGCAATAGTTTTCCCTTTCAAAGGACTGTTTTGAAACGTAGTATTTGTCTATGAATGCTAGTAAGCATGGTTGATCAAGAAGATATGTTGGCATAGGACTTAAAGTAAATGAGTCACTGGTTCAGACTCCATCTAAAAGGCACAGAGCAGAAATGCAGTGAGCAGTGCAATTGCGAGGGTTATCTCCTGTCCAATAGCCCTCACCAACAGAGAAGGAAAAATAGTACAAATACAACTGTCAAATTTTAAAATTCCTGCCCTCCACAGATTGCAAATCTGTATGCTTCTAGGTATATCACTATCTACAATGCTCTTTTGATTTTATGTTGGTTAGTAAAGAGGGCTTATTTCTAGAGATGAATCTGTAAAGTGTTTGAGTCTTTATAAGACAAGGTATTCCATTTGTAACGGACAACGTGGCAAAAATGCTACTATACTAGCCATAGAAAACAGGACCATTTCTTACAGATTTAAAAACAAATTCTCAGTCATATTTTTATGTCAAAAGCTCTGTTTGGGCCCCTTTACACTGTAAAAAAAATGTTCCTACTGTGACTGTCTTCATGTGGATCTCCAGACAAATGTTCTGGTACTGTTAACTGCTCTTCACTTACAAAATACTGTAAAATTTCATATTAGAATGCTTTTAATGAAGAAGGTGGATCTAGTTCTGTATTTCTTGCATTGTAGGATTGATTAACTTTCTTGTGCCTTTTTTTAAATTGCTAACTGAATTTAGGTGAAGATGTGGAAATTGCCTTTGAAAAAATACTGTTCATACAGTATCAAAATATTTCTGTAGTTAAGAGATAACAGACAAGATTCTCATCTTTTGTTGTCTCTTTAGGCCTTCATATGCTTCTTTCAAAGCAAATGAAGTCAGTTACTTACTGATATAAATAGGTTTGGCTCAAGTGCTCTACAGAGGAACCACGGAAATAGGCATAGGATAGACAACATATCCAGAAAAGGGCTTAGACATCGATAACAGGTGGTATTTCTCATGCAAACAGAAGTCTGCTGGATTCTGCAAGAGACAGCTAAAATGGCAGTCATCTGCAGAATAATGAAAAAAAAACCCAACACCAAAATAAACAAACAAACAAACCCACAAAAACCCCCCCACCAAAACACAAAAAGGAAGTTTTCCTTTCTTAGATAGATACCTTTCATAATTGCCCATTTCTGACTTTGGGGCACTCAAAAAGAAGCTAACGTGTCTATTGGGCACAAGCAGAACACTATTGCTGTAGTTACTCATTCCTCTCGCTGTTTTTTCAAGGTGTCATCTCCAGCTGATTCCCTCTTTCCTGTTGCTGTCTTATCTTGTCACAGGGAATGTAAACATGTGTGTTTAGCTGTGAAAATAAATAAAATAAAATAAATCTGCACAATAACAAAAGTGTTAAGCCAAATGAGAGTGCACATAGAAACATACTTTACCAAAATATTTATAGTAGCCATGTTTAAAATGAATAATCTGGTTGCCTGTTTCTATCCTATTCCACTGGAATGAGAATAAATAACCTCTTGGTACTTCAAAAAATGCATAGAGCTGGAGTTCTATTCAGCAAACAGAAAAAATAACTAGTAACTTTTTTACTTTATGTGGTAGGTATGATGAACCAGTTGTTCAGCTCAACATCAGTGCAGTTTGGTACCCATACATACTTGTAATCCATCTCCTTACCCCTTCCCACAAACTATTTCTTTAACCACTATCATATTTTAGAAGTCATAGTTACACTCCCCAGAGCTACCTGTAACAGGAAATTAGAGTATTCTTTGTTCTTTTCCACTCTTTCACTTCCTGTCCATAGCTCAGGATTTCTTTTCAGCATATGAAAATAAGTTATGAATAATAACACTTGCATGAAGTAAACCCAGATAGTATGAAGAATTGGGCACTGTGTGTTCTGCCTGGCTTATATCATTTTTCTAGTTGCAGCATCACAGCTATGATATACACGTGACTGACAGCCTGAGAAATGTCCCAAGTGTCTGACCAAAAGCCTGGGGTAAATATCTTCACCTCACACCCTGAGAGGAATAAATAGTCCATCTGCACATAGGCTCGCGGACATCTACTGGCATATATATGGAGACAGGTAAATCATTGTTAGTGTAAGGCTGACTGCTGGCTACTTTCCACTCTCTGAGCAAAGAGGCCAGTGTCAGATGTCCCAGAGTCGTTAACCTTTGTACTACTTGTGCTGTTTCAGAGCCCTCTCTCTTTTTATTAAATGTAAGGGTGAAGTCTCCACACTGAGACTGTCTAGACAGAGGAAAAATTAAAGACTTTAAAATCAGGAGAAGACACAGCTTTTCTCCCCTCAAATGTTTAGCTGTCATAGTTTTTCAGTCAATTTCATACATCGAGGGTGCTTGAACATTTTTATATCTGAAAAGGTGTGTGGGTGGCAGGACAGATGTCCAGCCCATCCCTACATGTAAGTGGCTGTGTCAGCGATCCCTTACTGATCACTTCAGAAACCAGGGTGTATAGACACCAGCAGGAGCCATAAGGCTCACAGTGAAATGGTGAGAAGAATTCCTGACAAACAGGAAAGAATGGAGTCTCAGAAATGGTTGCCAGCACTCAGGAGTTCACTGTACACTGAAAGGAATTAGACTGATTGGGAAAGTCCAGGTGTCAGTGTCTTTCAGTGGTATCTGGGAGTTGAGCATGGATGGAGAGGCTGGAGGAGAGGCAAATGGCATGAAATAGACAAGAGCAGCAAGAGCAGCTTAATGATTGCCCTTCACTAGAAATCACATGGAGGAAGGAGCCAAATACAGCACTGCAGGATCCTGGCACAGCTCTCTTCTGTCTCTAAGGAGCTGGGGAAAGGAGAGGTGGTGGAAGAAGCTAACATATATCCTTAGGAGCGAAGAGGAACAAAGAGGCTGAAAATCCAGTGCAGCTCTCCCCCTACTTCTCTCTCTAGTGAAAAGGAACCTGCTCCTTTCTCCTCCCTGCTGTCCTCTCCACTCCTATAATCCCACTGGCAAAGTGGTGGAGATCGCAAGAAACCGGAGATGCCAAGTAAGCCCTGTTGGTCCCAACTATGAGCAACATCCTGGTGCTCTAAGTCACAAAACCCAGGCAGCACAGTTCCCCTTTCTGTCTGAATCTCTCTCAGACACAGACTAGCACACTTATTCACACACAAGTGTTCTCTCAATATGCAAAGAAGACTATCTGGAATGAACACTAGTGTTGCAATTTGCTTGCATCCTAGTAAAATCAGCTTTGCAAACAGGAAAGCAATAACTAACATGGTCATTCCACCTGATATTAGCAAAACTGTTTGGAGGTAACTTGTGTTTCGGTTGATTAGCACTATATGAAACAGGAAAAGAAATATTAATGTCAGTTGCTAACCTTTACTCAAATCAAGAGATATCTCTGTGTTTGCCTGTTTCTCTGTGTGTGCTTTGCTCAGTTAATTTGACTTCTCTTCAGCAAAAAATAAGGGGAATAAAAAATGTGACCTTATGGATAATTCCCACTGAGTATTCTGTGCAAAGAGTTTATTACATTTCACCAGGATAAACTGTGTGACATCTGCTTTGATTTCCTTAGCAGCCTTCCTACAGCCTGGCTTGGAAGTACCAAGCTCTCGCAGTTTTCAGCTTCTTCATGGGAGGCACTCAGCACCTCTATAGCTCAGCCCTCCTCTGTTACTTGGGCATGGAGAAAGAGTCCATGAGCAGGTAGCTGAGACACCCGCAGTCTGTCAACCAGCTTTGTGCTTTGATGTCTAAAACAGTGTCAGTGCCAAGGAGTGACAGCCAGAGCAGTAACTGTAACAATTTATACTTTTTTGCCTGCAACCTAAATCTTATAAAGTGGTAGACCATAAGAGTCCCCTGATAATTGATTTCCTGCTTGGGCCAAAGGAAATAAGCTCTGTAACTTTTAGACTAACAGTATGATGAAATAATGTTTAGCTCATCATAACATAGTACTTCACATTTCACATACATAACTTTCAGATGTTAATTCATGCCTGGTCTACTGATCAGATACTACAAAATCTCTCCAGGTTATTCTGAACTTCTCTATTTTCATCTTCAAAGTGAAATGTTACACAGGGGAGAAAATTAGCAGCTGGTGCTGATTAACCATTAATCATTAGAGAGGATGCTGGGATGGATTGGCTTATGGGCTCTATATAAATTAAATGCAGCTTGTAGCAGGGTAAAGCATGGTTTAGGGAGGGTGCTATAAGGGTGTTTTGAAACAAATAAACAAACAAAGGCTTTGAAGGTAAATGGGATAAGAAAGGACAAGCATGTTGGTGGAGAGTGCCAATTCTAGAGACTAAGACAAAGTAAATAATCCTTTCTCTGGGAAGCTTTGGTTCCCCTCTGAAACTTAGGCACGTCCTTAGGAGTCAACTTTCTGCCGTGTTTAAAAAAAAGAATTAGCAGTGAGTTAGGGTAAATGTGTGAGCTATTCTGTATCTTGGAAGGTTCCCACCAATACGAAGAGAGTAGATTTGTTCAGTATTTGTGGTATTAATGTCACAAAAGGGAGAATTACAGGAATGAGTTGTGCCTCTTCATTAGAAGTCTTCTGTTCCATGTCAGGGTTTCTTCCTGTCCATCTGCCTGCAAGCTCAGACTGGGAGCTGAAATCGAGGGAGGTTTCTCTCTCCCTCTCACTTCATTGGCCGGGAAAGCTGTGTGGTGTTGAGATGGAGACTGAGGGGAGAACTGGGTGCAGGTGCCCAGCTGGGCTGCCCCAGGGGAGAAAGGCACTGCTCCGGTCCGGCTCCACGCAGCCCTGCCTGGGAGCACAGACTCGCATCCCAGGGAGAAGTGCTAAACTGAGGTTTACTGCCAAATCAGCACAAAGTGGCAGCATTTTAGCGCCTTTCTACTGAGCCTGGGCAGGCCGTGGCTTGGTAGCTCCAAACTCCTGCAGGCTTTGAATGAAGGGGATCTAGGGGAGATGGGATTTGGGGGGAACACTAAGGAGTTATAAAAACACTGCCTCTAGCCTAACAGACCTTATACACTGTGGGGAGCATGGGGAGAGGTGACTACGAAGTGTGCTGAACTACTACATAAAAAGAGACTGAGAAAAGGGACATGGTTCAGTGGTGAATTGGCAGTGCTAGGTTAATGGTTAGACTTGATGATCTTAGAGGTCTTTTCCAACCAAGGCTATTCTGTGATTCTGTGATTTGTCTTAGCATGCCAACATTGTGGACTCCAAGAAGAAAGTTGTCCTTTGTAATACACAGTTACAACATGTGTTCCCTGCTAGGTCTCTCTTTTCCAGCAGGTGCTTCCCTGTGAAACATGTGGTTACACTGCCCCGGGATGTCGTGTCCCAGTGTGGTGTGACTGGCAAAAAATCCATGATACACTAGTTATCCCTCTGCTTTGTGCAAGGTGCTGCAGAGTAATGCTCCTCTGGAGGTTCCCTGTTGTGCAGGGCAAGTGCTTGCAGCCTGAGCTAACCACAGGAAGGGGCTGGAGGTGAATAATCTAAACTGCCTCTGAGTTGAGTCCAACGGCATACTTATGGAGGAATATCCTGTATTGGTTGGAAAACATTAAAAAATGGTAAATCCAGCATCTTGCCTGATAACCTTTGCCAGTAATTAAAGCCTTGTATTTATTAAAAATCATGCATGAGCTTTTCTAATTACAAATAGTTCCAGCCACTGAGTCTTACTATATATTTCACTACTGGATTTAAAAGCTCTTTATGATGCAGTATAAGTACTTTCATGAGGGTGAAGTTATTAATTCAATTTTTTAATTAAATTAAGCAGGTTGAACACTTTAAATCTGTCGGGGGGGGGGGGGGGGGGGGGGGAAAGACTTATTTTCCTGTGCTTTTGGTTATTTTGCAGATATTTTCTGCATGCTTTCCAGTTTCTCAACATGTTGTTAGATCAGTGGCCACCGAGAGTGAATGCATTGTTCTGTTACTGATCTCAGCAGCATCACACAGAGGTAAAATGTCACCTCCCTGCTGCTCCTCATTAATCCCAGCTTTGTACAGTCAAAGAACTCTGCCCCAATATCCCCTGATACAGACATCTCACACCTCAGCACACCTTAACAACACTAAATCGAGTGTCTGTGCTATGTTCCTTCATGACATAAGTAGCATTTCTCTTTCTAGGCTGTCTTTTTTTGTTCATTATTCTGGTAGCATAGAAAAGCTATGTTTGCTGAGGGGAGCTCTTCATGGGGAGACTTGTGGGGAATGTTGCACAAGAAGCTGCACCAGCAGACCTGGACGAGAGCCCAGACATCCTGACTCTCATCGGCTACAAATCATGGGAGAAGCAAATGAGATCAGTCAAGAGGAACCGAAGGCAGAATACTGAGATAACTTCTGAGAACTGTAGCTGCCACAGTAGGCCTTGGGAGTGAGATAAGAAACTGCTGAGGATGGGTAGTATGTGTTCAATTAGCCTGAAAGCTGATAGGAGTAGAAAAGG
Source organism: Podargus strigoides (assembly GCA_028020825.1). Taxonomy (NCBI): domain Eukaryota; kingdom Metazoa; phylum Chordata; class Aves; order Caprimulgiformes; family Podargidae; genus Podargus; species Podargus strigoides. Next base: position 29,728,252 of record CM051662.1, on the reverse strand, counting down.
TAAACTACTGAGCTATGGGTATAAATATGAACTGATCTATTAATAAATGTGCACCGACCTATTAATAGCCACTGTAAGAGTATAAATTGGACCGGATGTACTAATAAAGCATCTTTCCTTCTGCACTACCTGGGAAATCCGTGCCTTCATTGCCACAGAGACTTTGATAACCCTGCAGGATTTGAAAGGAAAACAATGTGAGAAAGAAAACTAGCTCTACAACTCTCCATATTTTTTGTATTAAGTTAGGCTTCCATAGTAACAATATTAGCTGTCTTTGCTTTCTCTTTAGCAGCAGAGAGCTTTTAGGGACAAATCCACCACTTTTGAGTCTTTTATGCCATATTAAAAATAACAATAACTTTTTAAATTTACGTAACATTCAGTCTTGCTTTAAGCAGAAGGTAAAAGAAAAAGAATAAGAATAATCAAAAAGATGAGTGAGTCATAAGGAGGAAGGGCAGAGGGATCAAAAGCTTTCTATCCCAGATGTTCAGGATTTAGCTAGAAAGAAGGGAATGTAAGAGTGACCTAATCCCTCTCCCTGGGCTCTCCTACTTTGCGCTGTTTGGATCTGATGGTGACACCAAGAGTGTGCTGGTGGATCTAGGATTCAAAGAGGTAGTGAGGACACTATCTATTATTATAATGTCACATCAGTCATCATACCTGACTTTTGGGGAATGAGTGTCCCAATAGCAGTAGGAGAATTGTTCTGTGAGTACTAACCAGTCAAAAATAAAATAGTAAAAGTAATAATAGCTAAACAGTTTCTTCCCATTCTTAGTTCATTGCAGTTGATCAGAACCATAAGCACTGCATCACAATGTTGTTAGTCTAACACCCCATTCAGAGTAATATATCACCTTCAGTTTGGCTGAGGTTTTGGCATCTTACATAAAGGGCTTAATTGACCTCTCTTTCCTCTGAAGAACTTTAGGTACAAGATTATGGAAAATTCAAAGGCCATATTTCTAAAGGTCAGATCAGAAGTTTCCTGAGAAAGTCAACAATTACTTTATAAGCTATTTCTTGGCTACTATCCCACTGCTGATTTATACTGTCATTCCCAGGTAGTCAATAGAAAGACTTAAACATTATTTTCCCCCAAAGGAAGGCATCTGTAGTTGAAATTTGTATTACAGTTGATTAGATGCCTCAGTTAATACTAGACTTCCATATGGTGTTCAGTAAGAAATTATGTGTTTTGAAAGAAATTATCAGTCTTAAAGCTGTTACATTCAAAAGAGGAAAAGAGACCTGGAAGAAGAGAGCAAAGTGACTTGTCCAAGATCATAAAGGAAGCCCATGGTAGAGCTAAGACTATGCTACACATCTCAGGTGCTCTGAAATTTTACCACTCTGCATTACCCTTGGAGAGCTGTTCAAATTTGAGAAACTCTTTGTCCTGTTGTGGTAGCTCTCATTTTCCCAGCTCCATAGCAGTGTTATACCTAGAAGTGCTGAGCTCTGTGATGTGCCGGTGACCACGGCAGCACGAAAACAATTACTAGAAGAAAAAGAAGCAACAGCTGCTATGTCCATGCTTTTGCTTCATATCAACTCCAGATTTTTCTTTCACTCAAAGATCTCTCTATCTGTAAGAAAAAAGGATCTTGATTTTCTGACATAATCAAATAACATTCCAATTTATACTACTGCTTAACTGTACTCTTGGTCTGTATCCATCTGTCTTGTAGATCTGATTGTGAGATGTGTGTATCTGGGACTGTCTCATTCCAGCATGTACAGCACACTGCACAACTGAGCCATAGGCTGTAATACAGTTCGAGCACAATAATGGCATGCAAGAAAAAAATAATGGTTCTCTGGAAATTCCTTGCTCTATTTTCCCTTTCAGCCTCAGGCATCCACAACATGACTTTAGGGCCTGCATCTTGAGAGGATCAAATGCTATCCCCCCAAAATTTCAATCTTTACACAGAACAGCTAAGGACACCCTGTCCCAGATGACCTGTACTTTCCTGGTAAGAGCTTTTGTAAGTAGATGCTTTCATCAGTGGGTGCTTTCATATTAGTCTCCAACATGCTGGATAAACAATCAAAATTCCTCAGCCCAAGCTAAACATCAAGAGTAGATGAAAATACCCCAGCATCAGTGGCAGCTCATATTAGTACGTGAGTCAAGCAATCAGTTCCTGAACGTGGTTGACGGCTATGACAAATTCTAGCTGGAAGGAGATATTCCTCCTGCAGTCACAGTAATTGCCTGTGCCTCTGAGAAGGTGGGGGGTTAGGGTACAAACCTTTTTTTAAAATAACTTGTGGTGTGATATTCCCAAATAAAACTGTTAATAATCCCAAGTTGTCTTGTTATATACCCTGAAGATGAACATGGATTTTAAAACCTGCCTGTGTAAACATTTGGGCAGTTTGTAACGTAGCTCTTACAATAAGATGCTGAATTCTTAGCCTAAAGTTATGAATGCTGAAAGGTGACACATCGCTTAACAGTTGAGCTGTAACAAAGTATTTTTGAGGATATTGCCTGTAAGGTACATATCTGGTCAAGGCAGAGCAGCAACATAGACCCAGGCAAAATATAGGAACATTTCAGCTTTTCAGCGGGGCTAGCTTAGCAAAGCATTTGTGCAGTTCTGCTTGCTCCTGTACACTGTTTAGCTCATTCAGAGCTAGCTGTGCACGACATAGTGCTACAGAAATAACCTTAGAACATGTTTGTTTCTATTCTACATCTGTAAAATGGGCTGCCTGGGCTTCCTAGCCTTATGAAGATAGTACACTGACAATAGTGGAGGACAGATTTTGAAGAGAGAGTGCTGTCTGAGCTGATGATAACTGAAGCCTTACCTATACATTGACAGGGAATTAAATTGGTGCACAGTAAAAATCAGCCTCCCTCTGGAGAGGTAACATGCTTAAATATGGCATTTGTGCTCACTGCTCTCCTTAAAAGAACTTGGAAACCTCATGTGATGGACAAGCCAACTCTCTTCCAGGTTCTGGAATCTAGTTGCAGTCATTAATTCTTTACATGCTGCATAATTTAGAACCAATTAAGTCAATTTGGGAGATCATTCAAACATGATTTTTTACAAATATCAGGTACATGTGCAGTGTGGGTTTAAAAGCATGATTGAATAATGATAAATGTGTTCTTGTAGTGTTACAGTCATAAAAATGGCTCTGCAAGAGGAGACAAAGTCCTCTACAAAGGCATCTCCCTTATTCACAAGAGTGCAGACAGGGGAAATGTAAGGCACAGAAGATGAGTACCAGTGAAAGCAAGTTTAACTGTAAATGGCAGATGTTTTTGTATATAAAGTAGTAGTGAACACCTTCATTTTGAACACAATTTTGGCCTTCTCCCACTCCAAAAATGAAAATAGAAAGTAGAAAAAAAAAAAGTCCACAGCTTTCACAGTCTTGTTTTCCAAGACAAATCCCTGGAGGTAAATTTTTGAAGATGAGTTTCATTTGTACCAACGACTATTGTCCTTTTTGGAAAAATTTTCACATTTTATCCAAGGACTGGATGATGTTGTCTGTTGAGCCTTCCTAGTAACTGAGAATGACCTGATTCTCTGCCAATACTGTGTCCATTTGTCCAGCTCTAAATGGGGGGCTTGGATTTGTCCTGGTGGTGGAAGGGTCCATGTTCATCCACGTTCATCTAGAACTGATAGTGAACTTTTTTCTAAGTAGTATATACAAAGTAGTCCACATCAAAAGATATAACTGGGCACTTTTACTTCCAGTGAATGTTCAGATCAAGGGAATCACAGACTCTAGTGATGGGCTGAGATATGTTTTTCCAAAAGATATCTTTTACCTCCCTTGGTAAACCAGCCTTTCTAGCCTACAGTTTTCCTTTCTGTGTAACTCACCAGCTCATGCAAATGGAGATGCCAGTCCTGTTTTGTGATAACCAATATGGCCCTAATGGGGCAGTAGGAGAAAGCCCACACCAAGGAGATCTTCTGAGTAAATTCAGTGCCTGAATCCAAGATATATGCCCTAGGGAAAAAGAAGAGAGGACACTAGGTAACCACTTATCAGTTCAAGTGATGTCACATCACACTCAAAATCACTAGCTATCCCACACCAGCTTCTTCCACACAAGAAGGGATGTCACTTGTAAGATAAAGTACAAAAGCATATAGAATATCTCTGTCTCATTGCATTTTTCTAATGCATTCTGTTTTCATTACAAGACTGGTAGCACAAAAATGGCAGTTCCTGCTGTTTGCCTCTGTTAAAGCCAAATTTACCCATCCAGATTATTTATACAGTTTACTAACATTCTTGTGAGCAAGAGCTTTGTTTTCTCAAAGATCAGCTAGGAAGTGATAACTGAAAAGCAATAAATTTTTATGGATTCTTGCCACAAGGAAAATATACACAAATAATGCAGGGTTGGGTTTTTTTCTTAAGTTGCTGCTCCTTCACACAGCAATTTCCCTAATCAAAGTGCAGTGTACATTAAACACTGCAGAATTTGATTAGTGAAAAAGATACAACATTTTGGAAAGCTCCATCACAAAAACATATTTGATCTTCCTTTTCATCATAAACAGCTTGAATGCAGCAGGAAACCTGTGGCACTCTGCTTCTTGTTTAAAAATGTATGAGTAGTTTGATTAATGGTTTCATCTACCAAATGAATTGAAAAAAGGGTTTTCCTGGAATTGTACCAAGTGCAGAAGACTGCTAAAATGCTTCAGGAGAGGACTGTGTTGCTCCACATACATTTTCTTAATTAGAAGATCACTGCAATCACTGACACTAAAGCAAATTGTGTTCAATTCTTGTTTTGTTTCAGAGGATGGATAGATGGGTTTTACTCCTGCTGTCTCTCAGTTTCAGATTTTCCCAGAGCTTTCTAATAGCTCCAATGGGCATTCCTAAAATGTCCCTCTGAGGCATTTCTCAAAAACAGCTTTTTTTCCAAACAGACAGTAAATCTGGAAACAAGTCCCAATTGGGGAACTCCAGAGCGTCATCTGGAAGAGAAGGGTCCCTGAGTGCACAAGTATTTAATGGTGTGTTTATATACCATTAGACATATCCGGATGAGACTTGGGATCCCGAGGCTCTCCTTGGGCTGCCTGCAGCAGCTCCGTGAGTCCCAGTCTGGGTAAAGGGTTGGTGGATGCAGGAGCAAGCTGTGCTCCCAGCTGTTCCTGATGTAGGGGTGGTGTTAGCAGAGGTAAGACTTACCCTCCTGTCCCAGTTCGTGGCTTAGTGAGGGTCACCTCCAACTAGGCTGGACTCATGAATTTTCCTCATGTCTGAGCAGAGACTGCAGTCCTGATGGTGACCCCTGCCCAGGCCTATCCTGACCAGTCTGAAGGGTGCTCATTTACGGTTGAATTAAACCTTCAAGAAATCACAAGGTACCTGGAGCACAGGACAAGATTTGCTTTGTGTAAAGCGAGGCCAAGGTGCTCAGTAAGCAACACACCATGGGCTGCTGGAAAATGTGAGGTTCTAGCTCAGGGTGAATACACAATGCTGACTGAATCTATCACAAGTCAAAAAAAGTACTCCTTACTTAAATTTTGCTAGGTTGAAAGACACCCAACCTGAGAGTCAGCTGCAAAACAAAAATATCTGGGCAGGTCTCACTTTCATAGGAGGAAAACTAGTCACTCCAAAAATCACAGAATCACAGAATCACAGAATGTTAGGGATTGGAAGGGACCTCAAAAGATCATCTAGTCCAATCCCCCTGCCAGAGCAGGAACACCTAGATCAGGTCACACAGGAACATGTCCAGGCGGGTTTTGAATGTCTCCAGAGAAGGAGACTCCACAACCTCTCTGGGCAGCCTATTCCAGTGTTCTGTTACCCTCACTGTGAAGAAATTCTTCCTCACGTTTATGTGGAACCTCCTATGTTCCAGCTTACACCCATTGCCCCTTGTCCTATCATTGGATGTCACTGAGAAGAGCCTGGCTCCATCCTCATGACACTCACCCTTTACATATTTATAAACATTAATGAGGTCACCCCTCAGTCTCCTCTTCTCCAAGCTAAAGAGACCCAGCTCCCTCAGCCTTTCCTCATAAGGGAGATGTTCCACTCCCTTCATCATCTTTGTGGCTCTGCGCTGGACTCTCTCAAGTAGTTCCCTGTCCTTCTTGAACTGGGGGGCCCAGAACTGGACACAGTACTCCAGATGTGGCCTCACCAAGGCAGAATAGAGGGGAAGGAGAACCTCTCTTGACCTACTAACCACCCCCTTTCTAAAACACCCCAGGATGCCATTGGCCTTCTTGGCCACAAGGGCACACTGCTGGCTCATGGTCATCCTGCTGTCCACCAGGACCCCCAGGTCCCTTTCCCCTACACTGCTCTCCAGCAGGTCAGCCCCCAACCTGTACTGGTACATGGGGTTGGTCTTCCCCAGATGCAAAACTCTACACTTGCCCTTGTTGAATTTCATTAAGTTTTTCCCCGCCCAACTCTCCAGCCTATCGAGGTCTCGTTGAATGGCAGCACAACCCTCTGGTGTGTCAGCCACTCCTCCTAGTTTGGTGTCATCAGCAAACTTGCTGAGGATACATTCTGTACCCTCATCCAAGCCGTTGATGAAGATATTAAACAACACCGGTCCCAGTACCGACCCCTGAGGGACTCCACTAGTCACAGGCCTCCCACTAGACTCTGTCCCATTAACCACAACTCTCTGGCTTCTTCCCTTCAGCCAGTTCACAATCCACCTCACTACCTGATCACCAAACCCATACTTTATCAGCTTATCTACAAGGATGCTGTGGGAGACAGTGTCAAATGCTTTACTGAAATCAAGATAAACCACATCTACCGCTCTACCATCATCTATCCACCTAGTTATTTCCTCATAGAAGGCAATAAGGTTGGTCAAACATGACTTACCCTTGGTAAAACCATGTTGACTGCTCTTAATGACCCCCTCATCCTTGATGTGCCTAGAGTTAGTGCCAAGAACAAGCTGTTCCATCACCTTTCCAGGGATGGAGGTGAGGCTGACCGGTCTATAGTTACCCGGGTCCTCCTTCTTGCCCTTCTTATAGATTGGAGTGACATTTGCTATCCTCCAGTCCTCAGGCACCTGTTGTCCATGACTTACCAAAGATGATGGAGAGTGGCCTAGCAATGACCTCTGCCAGCTCCCTCAGCACCCTTGGGTGCATTCCATCTGGTCCCATTGATTTATGGATATCCAGATTGCTCAACTGATCCCTAACCTAATCCTCATCTACCAAGGCAAACTCCTCCTTTATCCTGACTTCTTCTGGGGCTACAGGGATCAGGGGCTCCTGGGGAAAGCCTGCAGGAGTAAAGACAGAGGCAAAGAAGGCATTCAGCACCTCTGCCTTCTTTATATCCTCTGTCTCTAGGGCACCCCCCCGCATTCATCAGTGGGCCTATATTGCCTCTAGTGTTTGTTTTATTAGCTATGTATTTGAAAAAGCCCTTTCTATTGTCCTTGACCTGGCTTGCAAGGTTAAGTTCTAAGGAGGCCTTAGCTTTCCTAATTGCCTTTCTACATCCCCTGACAACTGTCCTATATTCCTCCCAAGTGACTAGCCCCTCTTTCCACGATCCATAAATTCTCTTTTTCCACCTGAGTTTGCCCAGCAGTTCCTTGTTTAACCATGCTGGTCTCCTAGCTCCCTTACTTGATTTCATACCCATTGGGATGCTCTGATCCTGAGCTTGCAAGAAGTGGTCCTTGAATGTTGACCAACTATCTTGAGCCCCTTTACCATCTGCAGTGATGAAAGGCCAGACTGACAACTGTATCAGCTTCTTTTGTAATTAATTAGTTGCTTTTTATCTTAATCAAAAGTGTGATGGATACATTGCACTAAAAATGACATTTCATGTCATTCCTGCCCTAAAGAACATCTAATATAATTATAATACTGATTAGACCATCAAAGTACATCATCATGCTGTATCTGAAAAAGTCATCTTTGTCCATATTGTACTCATAGCTCTACTTCACAGTATTCCTGGAGAAGGAAAGTTTATTGTTAACAGTGGAGTTGAGCATCTATGAAAAGTAGCTGGGAATTCTCAGAGAATCTAAGAGCTAGAATTGCTAACTCAAATATTCTGAGTGCAAATATTAACTATAATTCTCCAGTGTATTCTGTGATTTTGTTAGCTGCAGAAAACAGATGTATGAACAGATACAGTATCCAGATAATCCTTTTACTAGGGTACAGAAAATATTTTACTTTTTATTTCAGATTTTTTTCTGTCTCATTATCAAAACTTCTGCCCCATAATAACCATATTTAACATCCCCAAATCTAAGTTGCTTTTTTCCAAATCCAGTCTCATGTATTTTGCATAGGATTTAGCTAATTTGCTAACAATTAATTGACTTAAAAAATGAGAAACACTTGGCATGTCTAGCTGTGATATATTTGTCTGGTGCCCTTTGAAATATGTAAATCACTGAACTTTTAATAGAGGCTTAGAGAATTAAATATGTTTCTCAAGCCTTTTGTTTCTCTGTGTTTGACACACACAAACACACCCTCACATAATGCACGTTCTTATTCTCTCTTTTACAACTCCCTTTTGTATGTCCTATTCTTTCCTTCTTTCATGATTACTAGTGATTTCATTTAAATGAAGGTGTATCACTGTGTATATCAGACAGCACACTACCTGACATCATTTATATCCACAGTTTTCTACTGGAGAGCAGAAATCTACACAACAGTACTTTAAAGCAAAAATTGTGACATTTTTGTGAATTACACATATGAGGAAATATGAAGCTGAATGGTCCCATCAGCAAATTGGAAAGAGATTAAATCATTACTCACAGTCTGCCTCTGGGTTTCTCTTAGACTCAGCATGTGTGGATGCAGTACATATCTCCCAGTTTTCAGCTAACGCTTTGTAGGAAAAAAAGATTGCCTGGGATAATTGATTAGCTCAGTTCTAGCCCCTCTGCACAAGGGACAGGATGGCTGCATTGAAAGTTTTACCTTTAGCCAATTGCTCACGGGTTGATAAGATACTAGTGCCCTTCATGGGCACCCAGAATCTCTCTCTCAGGTTTCCCTTAGTAAAAGTAGAGGCTTCACTTTACTACATATAACTTTAGCACATATATCCTCCTGTGCACAAAGCTATGTGACAGAGGCTGCTGTTCAGAAAGAGTCAGAACTTTAGATATGTAATTTATGTAGCACTTCGGACACAGAGACCATAAATATTTAGTGCTTTGGATGCACACTGTGTGTTACGTGACCTGCATACACATGTGGCAAAGCAGCCCAGGCTTTGGACTTCAGGAGCTGAAAGTCTTAGAGCCTTCTGGGCTGAACTACTCTCAGGAAGACTTTATGCAAGATACATCTGAAGTGCTAGGGTCTGAACCCCATGCCCTGAATTAAGGTTGACATATGGGTGGGCCCCATGGCCCTTTAAGAGGAGGGGATGAGTTTGCCTTTTGGCTTTCCTCCAAGGTGCAGCAGGCCTTGTAAGGAAAGCCCTTGGGTAAACAAGCCCCAGGTGCCCTGCATTTTGGTAACGAGTGCCAGGTGTCCTGCTTTGGGCATAAAAGCTGGGCCCACTTGCAGGAAGGGTTGGAGAGTCTGTCTGTGAAGTGGATGCACTTTGCAGAATTTCCCTGTTGGGGAAGGACCTCCTGACTCTTCATGCAACTGGACTGCAGTCAGGTCTGGCACTTACAAATGCGGGCTTTGTGGGGAGGCAACATGGGGCTACTTCTATCATATGTGATCACCCTATTGACTTGGTTGTCTCCCATTTTTTCTATGGGATACCTTGTGTCTTTGTTTATTCCATCCATTCTTGGTCATGCTGTGTCATTCCTGGGGTCGCTGGGGTTGATGTCTATTATTTGTGATCTGACTTGTTTGTACCCCCAGCGATCCCCTATATACTAACTCCTCTACGTACAATAGAATCTGCTTACTGGATTGTTTTTCTGCTGGCTGTGTCCTTTATACTAGGCCTAGTAATTGGCAAAACAACATCCCTTTCTCAGATTGACTTCCTAACTTACTGTTTAATTTATCTATCTCTCTATTTATTAAGCACTTTGAGACCCAGGAATGAGAAGATTCTCTAACCAGTAGATAATACCATCCCTATGAGGTAAAGAATCCAGGATTGCAAAGTACTCTTATGTGTTATTTATTTTTTTATACTCTGTAGAGCTGGATCTATCTGATTGATCTGATCTGCACTCTCCTCTGTGACAGCTTCCTCATCTGTATCCTTCCTGTCTGATGGGTATGTGTCAGAAATCCAAGCAATGACCTGAAACACCCTGACCAACAATCTGCTGGTGCTAAAGTATGGAAATGTGTTCCGGCACACATTCAGGCCATTGCAAGAAAACAATACAATGGCCACTACTGCCAGAGAAAGGACTGGAAACCAGTTTTCCAAAAGGTGCAATGCTTTGAGATCACCCATTTACACTACAAGTTCAAACACCTTGAGAAGCATCACATGCTGCAACAGGAATGAATGCCCTGATAGATATCAAAGTACCTTGCTATAAAAGCACCCTGCATCTTCCTTCTGCTCATCAGCATGTGGCCAAGCAGAAAGAGGCCAGCTGGTTCTTTGAATGGTGATGCTTTAAGAGGACCAGGTGGTATAGAAGAAAAGCAAGCGTAACACAGGGGATCCAATGGAAGAGTGATCAAAGCTTTCCAGGTCTTTGATCAGTTTCCTGCTGCTGACCTTCTGTGTATCACTTTGAACCTATCAAACTTCCACCTTCCCAAAAGGCCTCAGCAAACGCATTAGTGACAATTTTATGGAACTCACAAGAGGATCACGCGAGTTCTATACATGCATGAATTTTATATACCCTGATAGCTCTGTAAATAACTTATTGTTCCCAGTGGAAAAAGTGTGGCATCTGGTAGCACTGTAAAGTAAACAATAAACCATTTGTTGACAAAATACAAACACACTACACAGAATTTCGCACTCTAAAGGGAATTCAGTCTTCTGGAGAAAGTCACTGATGATTTTTAAAGCTAGGAATGCCAAGGCTCTGCGGTTGTCTTTTAAACATAAAGCAGGTGTAACACATTTATAATCCACACTCCCACTGCAGCAGCCCTACCAAAACAACAGCAGTCTTCTTTCACTATCAGTACAAAGGAGATGTTTGACAACTTGTTTGGCAATCATTGGGACAGTAAGGCTTCTCATAACTAGTGAGAGGCCTGAATCATTTATTTCTGTGCTTTTCCAATTTACTTCTTTTTCATAAGACAACAAAAGCAACAGAAGCACAAACCACTTTACTGTAAATAAATGGTTCCTTGTGGTGCTTTGCTGAAATTCTTTTCAAAAAGTCTTTGCCGACCCCAGGGAATATTGTGCTGGCTCCCCCATGCCAACAAGGCAGATGTCTCATGAAGGACATCAGGACTAAAATTTCAGTGCAGCAATTCTTTTATGTATCAGTCCCTGAAACATTAGTCTGGGAGCTTTTCTGCTGAATTGCACCCTGGTGGCACTGTGAAATCTTGTTCATTAAGACCACCTTCTCTGTCACAGTGAGGCGTTGTAGTCACAATGGTTTTCCATAATGGAGTCATTTGTTTCCCTCTTAAGAGCATCAACCAAGAGTACGGATCAGCAGTACCATAAGGTGAGGGCAGAAATACTTCTGATTTCTTGTATAAACGTTATTTGTAAGATATCACCTGTAGATATTGTCTCACATGCTGGAACACAACTCACGTCTTACCAACACAGGGGAGGACTGAAGGCAAAGGCTCAAACCTGAGAAGGATCCTAGTGGTAGAAAGTAATAGTGATCAGATGAGGGCTTCTTCTTGGATGATTTCTGCAAGTCCTCCTTTCATTCTTCATGGGCATTTAGTTTTGAAAGCCATGGTCAACAACTTTTTTAGATTCTGACACATTTCCCATGAAAATTAAAGTCTTGCTTTCAGACTATTGTTCTACGGTTCATTAAATATTGAAGTTGGAATGCATGATCGTCATTTTACAGACAGTACCAGTTTGTTAAACATGCTAGGGTCCTTTAGCCTCTATAGATACTGAAGGTTTTTTTAACATTTAAAATTACTCTTTGATGTAATGGTACAAAATGGTACTTTATGAACTACTGGTTTACATAAATGCCATTTTAAATAACAGAAATGTTAAATATTTCTATATTTCATTTAAATTAAGAATCCTTTACAGATTATTTTGATTGAAATTTGGGTTATGATAATCCCATCATATAACAACAATATACAAGTGTTTCATTCATGTGGCTATTCTAATAATAACACAAAACAAGGGCAAACAACATATAATGGAGGACAAAGAAGCATTAATATGCATTTTGTTTATAAATGCATTTGAAAGATGAAATAAAAAGTTGAATATTGAAATCACTAGAATGACATTGGTATATAAAGTACTGCATACTGATTTGGTTAAACCTTGGGTCTACACAGAAAATTCATACTCATTTTTAATAGTTTTGGTAACCTAAATAATAACACAAAATATTTGCAGGAACCTACTCTTAGACTGAAGCTTATGGTAGTTTTCTTTCCATATAGATTGTCCCCGTGATCCTAAATGGTTTTGCTTCAATTTGTGAACTAAAACCAATTTGCCCCCATGATGAATCCAAATTAAGCTGTGTTCCAATTGGCATTTTTCATTTGTTCCTCCTTATTTTTCTCCTCTTATTGTTGCCTCTAAATATATTGAGGGACATTTGGAGTAATTAGTGCTTCTTTGCTGAATCAACCACACCACACTAGCAAAAGGAATAGCAGGGGAGTGCATTAACTGTCAGGAACAGAATCATAGAAAAAAAAACCAAAGAGAGCAAGACTTTGCCTCATCTTTCCCCAGGTGTTTTTTTCACTCAGAGAGTATAATAATTGTCAACTTCCTATGACCCAGTAAGAGGAAGCTTTTCCAAACAAGTGTCTGTTGTGGTTATTTTAATTTGATGTATCTGTCAGAGAGATGATGTCACCAACATCATTTTATGAAACTACAGGAAATATGTAACTGTTCTGCTTAAAAGTGATCGGCAGCACATGACCTTGGCATGGAACTATGTTTGTGTTGTTGATTTACTGCAATGAGTTCTTATGGGTTTGATAATTAATACCTGCTGAGTTAAGTACCTCATGTTGTTACCAATCTGATCAGATTTTGATGATTTTGATGATTTGATGATTTTAGTTTAGCTAAAATCAAGTTAGGCCTAATCAAATCATATGAGGGAGTGACTGTGTTTTGTCTTAGTAACCCCAGAAAGCACACAGAACAAACAGGTGGTACCAGCAGCTAAAGTACATGAAGTGAACAGGTGGTACAAGCAGCTAAGGCCCAGCATTGTCTGTAACTAGAAACCATGTAGTCAAGAAAGTAAAATATTATGTTTAAGCAACCACCGTGGAAACAATACAATAATTAATCATATCGTGGCTAAAGTAACAGTGACCAGTTTATGCTGCTTGAAGATCCCCTTATCCCCCTCCCCATCCTAATCTGAATATTAGAGGGTACAATCAATAGCGCGACCATGGCGTGACTATAGGTGACCAATGATTGTTATTAGAAATGAATATACATGAAGTGATGTAATCCGACAAATCATTAGGGGCCAATCAAGGTAAAGGTTAATTTTAATGAGCAATTGAAAGCGAGCAGTATATGCAGTTTTATGTTAAATAGCTTATACAATGGAAATCAAATACATAAAAACCCTGCTAAAGGTGATGTAACCCAGGATACGCTAGGTGGAGTTATCCCCCGTATCCTTCGCGCGTCAATAAAGAAGTGTCTGCTTATCTACATCACAGTGGTGTTGATAAGTTCTTTGTCCTGTTTGGTGACAATGTCATTGCACTAATAAATCTTATCCTGTGCAGAGAGAAGTTTAATCTTCTGAGGTGAGTGTTTTGCCAATCACTAGACCTAGCCCAAAGGACACAGCCAGCAGAAAAACAATCCAGTAAGTAGTTCTATTGCACGTAGAGGAGTTAGTATATAGGGGATCGCTGGGGGTACAAACAAGTCAGATCACAAATAATAGACATCAACCCCAGCGACCCCAGGAATGACACAGCATGACCAAGAATGGATGGAATAAACAAAGACACAAGGTATCCCATAGAAAAAATGGGAGACAACCAAGTCAATAGGGTGATCACATATGATAGAAGTAGCCCCATGTTGCCTCCCCACAAAGCCCGCATTTGTAAGTGCCAGACCTGACTGCAGTCCAGTTGCATGAAGAGTCAGGAGGTCCTTCCCCAACAGGGAAATTCTGCAAAGTGCATCCACTTCACAGACAGACACTCCACCCTTCCTGCAAGTGGTCCCAGCTTTTATGCCCAAAGCAGGACACCTGGCACTCGTTACCAAAATGCAGGGCACCTGGGGCTTGTTTACCTAAGGGCTTTCCTTACAAGGCCTGCTGCACCTTGGAGGAAAGCCAAAAGGCAAACTCATCCCCTCCTCTTAAAGGGCCATGGGGCCCACCCATATGTCAACCTTAATTCAGGGCTTGGGTTTCAGGCCCCAGCACTTCAGGTGAGTGTGCTACTGAATTTATATGTACAAAAAGTTGTACCCCTATATTCCTTTTCAGGGATTTAAATCATTCAGTGACGTATTCTGGCTTTTCTAAGGTTTATGTGACAACGCTCTTTAGATTGCCAGAACCTGGGTTAAATTCCATGGAGACAAAACCTATATGTTAGCATGGAAATATATTTTTTCTCTGTCACTTAAATCCAAATGTGAAATGTTTTCCAGACATTACAAGCACTTGGAGTCTAAATATCAGTCTTGTTTAAAATCCAGTTTGGTTTCAAGCATCACCTGACAATAAATTACCTGAGGAAACAGACTACTGCTGTGTATACATAACCATTAGAAATTAGCAAGCAATTTCTAAAGGAAAACTGCTAATTCTGCTCTCTCATCCACGCACGGACCTTGCTTTGCTTTGCTTCCATTAAAACTGCTTTTGTTTTTCCCACAAGGGTTGTTTTTTCTATCTTATTTTCTTTCTCCCTTATTGCCCTGCTGAGATAAGGGGGGGGGGGGGGGGGGGGGGGAAGTGATAGAGCAGCTTGGTGGGTACTTGGCTTTTAGCCAAGGTCAAAACACCACAGTCCTTTTTGGCACCCAACGTGGGGCAAGACAACAGCAGTTTTATATTTAGTGTGCTATAGCAGTTATTAAGTGACAAGCTCCTGTGCTGGTCACAGGTTTGTTGATTGTGCTGCTTATCTTTATTTTGCTAAGCTCGGGAACATGCTGAAAGAAATCAGGAACATCATGGGTGGTTTTATTCTGCAGGCTCCCAAGGTACTTATTCACCCTTAGGTGAGCTGTCTGATACTGTTCATTAATACTGTTGGCCTATTGTGGGTTGTGTGGAGCTCGGTATCTTTTTGGTGTAAGGGAAGGAAACTTTTGGGTGAGCTAATACCAAAATGTGTCCTGAGGCGGCCCGTCCCTGGGTGGCAGGGGGAGTTGAAAGGATTTGGGCAGATTCCTAGGACGTTTATCACCTCCCGTAGCCTGGGATCTTACCCCTGAACAGGCAAGCAACCCCGCAAAATTGACACAACGCCTGATAGAAGGGTGTCTTGCCTACCCCAGTGGAAATCAGCAACTTCTAGTGCTATACTGGGGCCTGGCCTATGCCTATCAAGCTGCAGTTCAGTACTCTCAGAGGACTGTGGTGGAGACAGGGACTCCAATAACAACAACAACAGCAGAGATTGCCCCAGTAGTAAAAAAGAAACAGTGGACAAGGAGAACAACAGGCCCATACCCTCAATTAGTAAGGGAGGAGAAAGAAGAGGAAAAGCTTGATCAAGAGGCTGGTCCTTCAACAAAGGGATTGGAAGAGGGAGTAACCGAGCAAGCGGCACGCGGAGCAGAGAGCGGCGGCTGGCCTACCGAGAGGCAAGCGCGCAGAGAGCGGCGTGAGGAGAGGATTAGCTAGATAGACCTTACACCGCATAGAACATGGTTGCAACGCGCCCAAAAACCCTTGGGAAAAAGAATATGGGGACTCAGACAGATCCCCCGACCAGACATGCGGCCGTGCAGGTTTCTGGCTGCAGCGAATGCCTGAGCCTGGCACTGGTACCGGAGGGAGCCAGTGACACCACGTGTGTGAGGTGCGAGCAGATAAATGATCTGCTTGGGCAGGTGGTTGAACTGATGGAGGAGGTAGAAAGACTTAGAACTATTAGAGATTGTGAAAGAGAAATAGATTGGTGGAGCTTCACCCTGAGGCAAGGGCAGTCAGAAAAGGGTGGGCAAGTGATGGATCCCCTCCCCTCCTGTCATCAGACAGAAGCAGAGGGTTCAGGAGATAGGGAGGAATGGAGGGTGGTCCGTCCGCGGAGAGGCAAGCAAAAACCCTCCCAACCCCCTTCACCCTCCCAGTTGCCCTTGAGTAACAGGTACCACGCCTTGGAACCTCAGGGAGAAGTAAATGAAGTTGAAGGGGTAGATCAGTCTCCTGAATCACCTAAGGCTTGTCAGTCACCCCGACGCCTTAGGACTTCTTCAATTAAGAAGAAAAGGAGGGTAATTGTGGTGGGCGACTCCCTTCTGAGGGGAACAGAAGGGCTCGTCTGTCGACCGGACCCATCCCACAGGGAAGTCTGCTGCCTCCCTGGGGTTCGGATTAGAGACATTAAAAGGAAACTCCCTAATCTTGTAAAGCCCTCCGATTACTACCCACTGCTGGTTTTTCAGGTTGGCAGGGACAAAATTACTACAAGAAGTGTAAGGGCTATGAAGAGTGACTTCAGGGCCCTGGGACAGCTGGTTAAGGGGTCTGGAGTGCAAGTAGTGTTTGCCTCCATACCTCCTGCAAGAATGGGTGAAGAGATAAGCAGGAAGAGTTCACAGATAAATGAATGGCTATGTAACTGGTGTCAAAGGCAGGGCTTTGGGTTCTTTGATCATGGGCTGCTATATGAGACACCTGGCCTGGTGACAGGTGGAATGCATTTGTCCCAGAGGGGGAGAAGGCTTTTGGGGCAGGAGTTAGCAGGGCTCATTGAGAGGGCTTTAAACTAGATGTGAAGGGGGAAGGGGAGACAACTGAGTCTGTTAGGGACAAGCCCAAGAGCAATATGCTAGGGCCTGAAGGAAGGTGGTCTAGGGAGGATTTTCGATCATTGAAGAGAAGGGATAGATGTTTAGGCCCTGACCACAAGGCCTCCTGCCTCACAGGGGTCCCACCAGTGCGCTCTGCTTGCTTTCTGAAATGCCTGTACACCAATGCACGCAGTATGGGGAATAAACAGGAGGAGTTAGAGGTCTGTGTGCGGTCTAAAGGTTATGACCTGGTGGCAATTACAGAGACATGGTGGGACAGCTCACATGACTGGAATGTGGTCATGGATGGCTATGTCATTTTTAGGAAAGATCGGTCGGTGAAGCGAGGTGGTGGAGTTGCTCTTTATGTGAGGGAGCAACTTGAATGTATTGAGTTTTCTCCAGGGGCTGATGAGGGGCAAGTTGAAAGTCTGTGGGTAAGAATTAAGGGGCAGGCAGGCATGGGCGATACAGTTGTGGGGGTCTATTACAGACCTCCTGATCAGGACGAGGGAGTTGATGAGGCTTTCTACAGGCAGCTGAAAGCAGCCTCACAACTACAGGCCTTGGTCCTCATGGGGGATTTTAACTATCCTGATATCTGCTGGGAGACTTTCACAGCCAGCCATTCACAGTCTAGGAGGTTCCTCCAGTGCATTGATGACAACTACTTAATGCAAATGGTGGATAAGCCGACTAGGAGAGGAGTGCTGCTGGATCTTGTACTTACCAACAAGGAGGGTCTTGTTGAAGCAGTGATGGTCGATGGCAGCCTTGGTTGCAGTGATCATGAGATGGTGGAGTTCAGGATCTTGTGTGGGAGGAATAGAGTACCAAGCAAGACCAGAAACCAGGGCCAACTTTAGCCTCCTTAGTCAATTGTTAAGGGAAGTCCCATGGGACAGGGTGCTAGATGGTAAAGGGGCTCAAGATAGTTGGTCAACATTCAAGGACCACTTCTTGCAAGCTCAGGATCAGAGTGTCCCAATGGGTATGAAATCAAGTAAGGGAGCTAGGAGACCAGCATGGTTAAACAAGGAACTGCTGGGCAAACTTAGGTGGAAAAAAAGAATTTATGGATCATGGAAAGAGGGGCTAGTCACTTGGGAGGAATATAGGACAGTTGTCAGAGGATGTAGAAAGGCAATTAGGAAAGCTAAGGCCTCCTTGGAACTTAACCTTGCAAGGTGGATAGATGATGGTAGAGCGGTACATGTGGTTTATCTTGATTTCAGTAAAGCATTTGACACTGTCTCCCACAGCATCCTCGTAGATAAGCTGATAAAGTATGGGTTTGGTGATCAGGTAGTGAGGTGGATTGTGAACTGGCTGAAGGGAAGAAGCCAGAGAGTTGTGGTTAATGGGACGGAGTCTAGTTGGAGGCCTGTGACTAGTGGAGTCCCTCAGGGGTCGGTACTGGGACCGGTGTTGTTTAATATCTTCATCAACGGCTTGGATGAGGGTACAGAATGTATCCTCAGCAAGTTTGCTGATGACACCAAGCTAGGAGGAGTGGCTGACACACCAGAGGGTTGTGCTGCCATTCAACGAGACCTTGATAGGCTGGAGAGTTGGGCGGGGAAAAACTTAATGAAATTCAACAAGGGCAAGTGTAGAGTTTTGCATCTGGGGAAGACCAACCCCATGTACCAGTATAGGTTGGGGGCTGACCTGCTGGAGAGCAGGGTAGGGGAAAGGGACCTGGGGGTCCTGGTGGACAGCAGGATGACCATGAGCCAGCAATGTGCCCTTGTGGCCAAGAAGGCCAATGGCATCCTGGGGCGCATTAGAAAGGGAGTGGTTAGTAGGTCAAGAGAGGTTCTCCTTCCCCTCTATTCTGCCTTGGTGAGGCCACATCTGGAGTATTGTGTCCAGTTCTGGGCCCCCCAGTTCAAGAAGGACAGGGAACTGCTTGAGAGAGTCCAGCGTAGAGCCACAAAGATGATGAAGGGAGTGGAACATCTCCCTTATGAGGAAAGGCTGAGGGAGCTGGGTCTCTTTAGCTTGGAGAAGAGGAGACTGAGGGGTGACCTCATTAATGTTTATAAATATGTCAAGGGTGAGTGTCATGAGGATGGAGCCAGGCTCTTCTCAGTGACATCCAATGATAGGACAAGGGGCAATGGGTGTAAGCTGGAACATAGGAGGTTCCACATAAACGTGAGGAAGAATTTCTTCACAGTGAGGGTAACAGAACACTGGAACAGGCTGCCCAGAGAGGTTGTGGAGTCTCCTTCTCTGGAGACATTCAAAACCCGCCTGGACATGTTCCTGTGTGACCTGATCTAGGTATTCCTGCTCTGGCAGGGGGATTGGACTAGATGATCTTTTGAGGTCCCTTCCAATCCCTAACATTCTGTGGTTCTGTGATTCTGTGATAACTCAAAGAGGAGGTCTCTGACCTCATCGGAACTGTGAGATCTGTGGAAAGACTACAGCTGCCAGCCCGGTGAGCAGATTGCTGCCTGGCTGCTTCAGAGCTGGGATAATGGGGCTGATGCTCAACAACTGAAAGGTAAGGAAGCCCAACATCTGGGTTCCATTGATAGAAGTCAAGGAATTGAAAGGGGAATTGGAAAAGAGCCAGCAATTTGCAGTCTGTGGAAGCAGCTTCTTTCAAGTGTTAAAGCAAGATATCCTTATAAGGAAGATCTTATGGACAGCTCCCCAGGGAAGTGGACTAATGCAGATGAAGTGTCCAGAACCTGAGAGAATTAGCAGTGCTGCAAGTCATCTATGGTGATCCAGATAATGATGAAGCCCCTAAAAATCCAGAGGATGTCCTGTGCACACAGGCCATGTGGAAGAAGGTGATTAAAGGTGTGCCATCATCATATTCTGCCAGTTTGGCCACGATGTACTACCCAGAAATGGATGCGGGAGAAGGACTAGGACGTACACCAACTGTGGAGGCAGTCTCTTCCTGGCTTCAGAACTTTGAAGAGAGTCTTGGTACCTCCTCATCTCTACGGGCAAGAGTCCTGGATGTCAGGAGCACCCCAAGAAATCAGTTCTCTTCCACCCCAGTCAGAGGGAAAGGGAAACCCAGGCGCCTGACACGTGGCAAACTTTGGTTCTTCCTGCGTGACCAGGGGGAGGACATGAGGAAGTGGGATGGTCAACCCACCTTTAAGTTAGAAGCTCGCATACATGAATTGCGAGGAAAGACCCCTGTCAAGACGAAGACATCCAAGAAGTTTGTTAATGTAGCTGGTATAAAACCACAAGAAAGTAATCAGCGATCTCCCAGATATAGGAAGACTGAGATCACCTCCCTTGACCCTGATGAAGGAATCTCCGGCCTGGCACGGCAAGGGTCAGACAGCGAATACTCTGACCAGGAACGGGAACAGAGGGCCCCTGCCTCCAGCCAGGAGGAGGAAAGGGATGATCAAGTCTATTGGACAGTGTGGATTCGATGGCCTGGCACATCAAATCCACACAAGTACCAGGCTTTAGTCAACACCGGGGCACAGTGTACGTTGATACCATCAGGTTATAGAGGGGCAGAATCTATCTGGATCTCAGGAGTGACAGGGGGATGTCAAGAACTGTCAGTACTGGAGGCCGAGGTTAGCTTGACTGGGGACAAGTGGGAGAAACATCCCATTGTGACTGGCCCAGAAGCCCTTTGTATCTTGGGCATTGACTACCTCAAGAGGGGGTACTTCAAAGACCCAAAGGGATACCGATGGGCTTTTGGTGTGGCCAGTGTGAACACAGAGAAGGTCAAACAGTTGTCTTATCTGCCTGGCCTCTCAGAAGATCCTTTTGTTGTGGGACTGCTGCGAGTAGAAGAACAACAGGTGCCAATTGCTACAAGGACCGTGCACCAACGGCAGTATCGCATAAACCAAGACTCTCTGGCTCCCATCCAAGAACTGATTCGTCAGCTGGAGAGCCAAGATGTCATCAGTAAGACACATTTGCCTTTTAATAGCCCCATATGGCCAGTGCGAAAGTCTGATGGAGGGTGGAGGTTAACAGTAGACTATTGTGGCCTGAACGAAGTGACGCCACCACTGAGTGCTGCTGTACCAGATATGTTAGAGCTCCAATATGAACTGGAGTCAAAGGCAGCCAAGTGGTACGCCACAATCGACATTGCCAATGCATTCTTTTCAATTCCTTTGGCAGAAGAGTGCAGGCCACAGTTTGCTTTCACGTGAAGGGGTGTCCCGTATACCTGGAATCGACTGCCCCAGGGGTGGAAGCACAGCTCCACTATTTGCCATGGACTAATTCAAACTGCACTGGAAAAGGGTGATGCCCCTGAACATCTACAATATATCGATGACATCATTGTGTGGGGCAACAAGGCAGAAGAAGTGTTTGAGAAAGGAAAAAGAGTAATTTAGATTCTTCTGAAAGCTGGGTTTGCCATAAAGAAGAGCAAAGTCAAGGGACCAGCACAAGAGATTCAGTTCTTGGGAATAAAATGGCAGGATGGACGCCGTCATGTGCCTATGGATGTCATCAACAAGGTAGCAGCTATGTCTCCACAGACCAACAAGAAGGAAACACAAACTTTCTTAGGACTTGTCGGATTTTGGAGAATGCATATTCCAGGTTACAGTCAACTTGTGAGCCCTCTCTATCAAGTAACCCAAAGGAAGAATCATTTTGAGTGGGGTCTTGAGCAACAACAAGCCTTTGAGCACATCAAACAGGAGATAGCTCGGGCGGAAGCTCTTGGGCCTGTTCGGACAGGACCAGCTGTGCAAAATGTACTCTACACAGCAACTGGGGAGCATGGCCTCACATGGAGCCTCTGGCAGAAGATACCAGGAGAAACTCGAGGTCGACCATTAGGATTTTGGAGCCGGGGATATCGAGGATCAGAAGCCCACTACACTCCGACTGAAAGAGAGATACTAGCAGCATATGAGGGGATTCGAGCCACTTCAGAAGTTGTTGGTATAGAAGCACAGCTCCTCTTGACACCCCGATTGCCTGTGCTACATTGAATGTTCAAAGGAAACACCCCTTCTACACACCATGCAACCAGTGCTACATGGAGTAAATGGGTAGCGTTAATCACCCAACGAGCTCAACTGGGAAAACCCAACCGTCCAGGGATCCTGGAAGAGATCATGGACTGGCCAGAAGGTAGAGATTTTGGAGCGCTGCCTGAGGAGGTGGCTTGTGCCCAAGAGGCACCACCATATAACGAGTTACCAGAAGATGAAAGGTGTTATGCTCTGTTTACTGATGGATCCTGTCGTGTGGTAGGAAACCACCGGAAGTGCAAAGCTGCTGTGTGGAGTCCCACAAGACAAGTCGTTGAGGCCACTGAAGGAGAGGGCGAGTCAAGTCAGTTTGCAGAAGTAAAAGCGATCCGACTAGCCCTAGAGATTGCTGAACGAGAAAAGTGGCCAGTACTGTATCTCTACACTGACTCCTGGATGGTGGCTAACGCCCTATGGGGGTGGCTACAGGAGTGGAAGAAGACCAGTTGGCAGCGCAGAGGTAAACCCATCTGGGCTGCTGCACTGTGGCAGGACATCGCTGCCCAAGTGGAAAACATGGCTCTAAAGGTACATCATGTAGATGCTCATGTGCCCAAAAGCCGTGTCACCCAAGAACATCAAAACAATGAGCAAGTAGACAAGGCTACCAAAACTGAAGTAGCTCAGCTGAATCTGGACTGGGAGTGCAAGGGTGAGCTATTTGTAGCTCGATGGGCCCATGAAACATCAGGGCATCTAGGGAGAGATGCAACTTACAAATGGGCTTGTGATCGAGGGGTGGTCCTGACCATGGAGGCCATCACACAGGTCACTCATGAATGTGAAACGTGCTGCAATCAAGCGAGCCACATGAGTAAAAACTCCCTGGAACAGAGGGCGATGGCTGAGTTTTCGATATGGTGAGGCCTGGCAGGTCGACTATATTGGACCACTGCCACGAACATGCCAAGACAAACGTTATATACTCACCATGGTAGAAGCAACTACCAGTTGGCTCGAGACATATCCTGTAAATCATGCCACTGCCCGAAACACCATCTTAGGCCTTGAAAGGCAAATTTTATGATGACATGGTACTCCTGAAAGAATTGAATCAGACAATGGGACCCATTTTCTAAATACTCTTATAAGCTCCTGGGCAAAGAAACATGTCATTGAGTGGGTGTATCACATCCCTTATTACCCACAAGCATCTGGAAAGATTGAAAGATACAATGGACTGTTGAAGACTATGTTGAGAGCACTGGATAATTGGGAATGGAAGCACTGGGATATAAATTTAGCAGAAGCCACTTGGCTAATTAACACCAGAGGATCTGTTAACCGTCCTGGTCCTGCCCAAACAAAACCCCTTCATACTGTGGGAGGAGATAAGGTCCCTGTAGTACACACAGGGAAATGGCTGGGGAAGGCAGCGTGGATTGCTCCTCCCTTGGGAAAAGGCAAGCCCACTCGTGGGATTGTTTTTGCTCAGGGACCTGGGTGTACTTGGTGGGTAATGCGGGAGGATGGGGATACTCAGTGTGTGCCTCAAGGAGATTTAACCTTGGGGGGAAAAATAATCTGTGGTGTGAGTTGTATGTTGCAGGAAGTGATGGAAGAAGTAGGAACGACGAAGAGTAAATTCCACAAAGAACCAGATGCGTGCAATGATGACCCAAACCTAGCCGGTGCTGGTGTCCAACAGTCAAACATACTGCTCCTGTCCTAAACATCCATCTTGACAGATGGGGGCCAAGTCATTGAACATCTGGAGAAGTGAAGAAATTCCATGGAATGGAGGAATACTATTTATCTGTTAAAGGACAGGGGATAGTAGTTAATGAGAGTGTGTTAACCTGCATGTTGGGTATGAAGATGGTCTAAGTACGTAGATAAAGATTTAAGTGTTGGCAAGAAGGAATGTCAGTGATGAGAACCAAATATGATGGAATGGATAAATGAGTATTGTGTGGGACTTGGGCATGACGTAAATGGTATGGAATAAAGGGTGGAGACTGTACTGGGTCTGGCTGAGCTGGAATTGATTTTCCCCTATAGCAGCCCTCATGGTGCTGTGTTTTATGTTGGGAGCTAGAAGGGTATTGATAACACACTGGTGTTGTGGCTACTGCTGAGTAGTGCTTACACAGCACAAAGGCTCTTTCCAACATTTCCCCCCAGTGGGATGGGGTGGGCAAGATCTTGGGTGGGGACACAACCAGGACAGCTGACCCAAACTGACCAAAGGGATATTCCATACCATATGACGTCTGCTCAAGTATAAAGCTGGGAAAAAGGAGGAAGGGGGGTGGGGTCACCCTTGGTCCTGCAAGGCAACCGCTACGCGTATCGCAGCCCTGCTTCCTGAGAAGGCCCGACATCGCCTGCTAATGGGAAGTAGAGAATAAATCTGTTTCCTTTTTTTTTGCTTCCACATGCGGACCTTGCTTTGCTTTGCTTCCATTAAAACTGCTTTTGTTTTACCCACAAGGGTTGTTTTTTCTATCTTATTTTCTTTCTCCCTTATTGCCCTGCTGAGAGAAGGGAGGGGGGAAAGTGATAGAGCGGCTTGGTGGGTACCTGGCGTTTAGCCAAGGTCAAACCACCACAGAGAATCTATATTTTGTTATTTATTTGCCACTATTTGATATCATACCCTTTGACAGTTTAAAAAGTTGCCCCATAAGTATCCATTATTTGTTCATAGCAAAGTAACTACATATAAATAGCGTAAACATAAAAATCAGGGTAAATATATAAATCAAGGTGAACATAATTATGATCTGTATAAGGGGCAAAAGGGTCTTGCAGGACCCAGTGGCATTGCAGGTGCCATATATGCAGTATGGCGTATGTGCACCCATATGTGAAGTAGGGCTTATGTGACACCAGAAGGTGGGTGAGAAGAGCCAGGGAGTTTTGCTCAGTGCCCTTAACTATTTCATCCTCAGCCCCACTTCAACAAATCTGCTCTATATGAGGATCCAAATACTTGGATAAAGCCCTTTGCTGCTTTGGCTTTGTATACTCCAGACTTTCCCACCTACCGCAAGATTGTGTCCTGGAGAAGCAAAACCCATGTGTGGGAGCACCAGGAGGATTTCAAAGGTATATTTGGTCTGGTTTGCTCTCTTAGACAGAGGAGCACTTAGTTATTTTCTTGAAGCCATAAGCATATAGTATTTACATTAAATGCCATTGTATAACATCCTCCTGTTTAGAGGTCAAACTGTTTTCATTTTGAACGCCTGTCTAAAAGCTAGAGTCCAAACAGAGGGAAGGGACCTCTTTTAAGTAAGCAACTTTCGAGTCTTTTTGTTAATCTGCTTTTAAAAAATTATTTCACTCAATCAAAATTTGCCAACCAGGATTTTCCATTCAAAACCATTTGAACAGTTCTACCTGCTATAAAATATTGAAAAGCAACTGGATTACCATGTGAAATTTTAGCTAACAACAGAAGAGTCTGCAAGTCTTTTTCTGCCAGTGCTAAAATGCCCTTGATATGCCCAAAATTCTTTTTGATGATTTTCTGATCTAACTTGAGGGAGTCCTATGTTACATCTCAGCTCACTAGCTAAAGAGGACTTGATCACAGAACAAAACTATCCTTTCTGAGCCAAGTGATCATGACTTTTTATACTTGTCATCTGCAAGAAGAATGAACCCTCAGCAGGAAATTTTTGTGCTTCAGAGGACTCAATTTCACAGAATCACAGAATCACAGAATGTTAGGGATTGGAAGGGACCTCAAAAGATCATCTAGTCCAATCCCCCTGCCAGAGCAGGAATACCTAGATCAGGTCACACAGGAACATGTCCAGGTGGGTTTTGAATGTCTCCAGAGAAGGAGACTCCACAACCTCTCTGGGCAGCCTGTTCCAGTGTTCTGTTACCCTCACTGTGAAGAAATTCTTCCTCACATTTGTGGAACCTCCTATGTTCCAGCTTGCACCCATTGCCCCTTGTCCTATCATTGGATGTCACTGAGAAGAGCCTGGCTCCATCCTCATGACACTCACCCTTGACATATTTAGAAACATTAATGAGGTCACCCCTCAGTCTTCTCTTCTCCAAGCTAAAGAGACCCAGCTCCCTCAGCCTTTCCTCATAAGGGAGATGTTCCACTCCCTTCATCATCTTTGTGGCTCTACGCTGGACTCTCTCAAGTAGTTCCCAGTCCTTCTTGAACTGGGGGGCCCAGAACTGGACACAATACTCCAGATGTGGCCTCACCAAGGCAGAATAGAGGGGAAGGAGAACCTCTCTTGACCTACTAACCACCCCCTTTCTAATACACCCCAGGATGCCATTGGCCTTCTTGGCCACAAGGGCACATTGCTGGCTCATGGTCATCCTGCTGTCCACCAGGACCCCCAGGTCCCTTTCCCCTACACTGCACTAGATCACTACACTAGACTCACTACACTAGATAATTTTAATAGGAAAACAAAAAGAGTGATAATTGAAAAGAAGTTTAAAATGCTTAATAAATTTATAAAATTTCACATGGAGATAAGGTTGCTTCATTTAATAATTCAGCCTCATTTAGCAGAAGAGTAAAAATATTAAAGGTTAAGAAGTTCCTTGGATGGTGAGAATAATTAATAGAAGTTATATGGAATCAGAAAAAAACAGATAGAGAAAGAAAAGAGCAGGTCAAAGCCCATGGAATGTGAAGAAACAAGAAGGCATGTAGGAGCCAGGAGCAGAAGGAGCCCTAATGCCAGCCATGGTCAGCTGTTGGGCAGAAATGATAGAAGGTCAACAATGCAAAAATTATAGGAGGCCAATAATGCAGAAAGACATTCTAATGTTCTTGATCTGCAGATGAGAGAAATCGTTGTGTGATATAGCCCCCAAAAACCAGCAAACAAGGATGTAAAACAGAAGGCAATAATGTTAAACATTTTAAAATTTAGCATGCCTGAATAATTTCTGTTTATGAGTCTTAAAAGAATAAGCCAAGGAGATGTGTCAACATTGATGCTGATTTTTAATAATCTTGGATAACAGGAAATTTCTGACTGATATAAAATAGGCTGATGTTAACATTTTTTAAAGTTTTTATAGTTTAATCATGTTGGTATAAGCCCAGACAAATAATGAAGAGCTGATATAGCAATCTGTTAATAGAGAATTAAGGAAAGGAACCAATCAAAATAGCTTTGATTCAAGGAAAAAAAATCTCTAAGTATATTAATATTTCTTTTTCTGAGAATCTAAGGCATAGCTGAGAATCATATTGTTGTTAATTTAATACAATTAGTGTCTCTTAATGCTGTTCAGAAATGTTTTGGCTTTGTTCCATATGGTGTTTTCACTGAAAGGAAAAAATAAAGAAATCAACATTACATACTTTTGAAGAATTCAAAACTAGTTAACTGAATTGGTGTCAGAGTAATTGTAAACAGTTTTTGCCATCATTGAACAGATGTATTTCTAATAAGGACCCTTGGGGATCATTTGTATTGAACATTTTTTCCCAACGAAATTGAAGTAAATGTAAAATGTGAAAAGGAAAAGGCTAGAAGCTGAAGCCAGCTGAATTCAGAATGATTCTCCTGGCCTGAAACATGAACCCACACTCAACTTTAATGAGACAGACTAGAACTGTAAAACATCTAAAACCTTCACTATAAGCAGGGAGTGCTAATTTATATCAGTTTATTCTGGCTTAAATCAGATAAAGAAACAAGATCACATGTCATTTTTACTTTGATCAAAATGATTAGAACTACTTCAGTCTGTCCAGTGCAAATGCTGTGTCAGACCAGTTTCTTCTTACCTCTGCCCCTTGCATGTCCTGGTCACGGTGTCTAAACAAGAGGAAATATTACACTGAACTTACCATTCATGCATATCAGAAATGGGCTTGATTTTGCATCAATGTTTGCACTTCATAGTGATGATTCTGCTTCCTGAGCAAGTTTTAATGGTGGCCACGCTTTAGAGGACTGAATGAAGTTGAGCTTGCTCCTCCACCCCAACAGCTCTTCATGTTCATGAAAAGCTGAAGAAGGAAGACCAAGTTCTCTCCTGAACCTAAACCAATGCTTATATAAAAGAAAATAAAAAGTTTTTTAAAAAGTACCTGTTTTGTGACAGATTTCTGATAGTCATACTGAAAAATAAAACTCAACTAGGATATGAAAATCAGCACACTTTGCTCTCTTTGCATTAGGCGGGATACTTCTATTAAATTGAGAGTCCTCAAAATGTCATTATGGCACAGGGATACTAAAAAAAGCAGAAGAATTAATCAAAATAGCGGAAAGGTGTTAAGTCCTGTTTTGTCATGAAAAGCAAAGAGTCAGCTGTGAATTTACCAGGAAAAATCTAGGTGACTTTATTCTATCTCTTAAATCTATTCACTCCCTTCATGAATGTAATTTCTTTTTGTGTTCTAGCCTTTGGCCTACAACCATCTGCAGGATGTACAGTGATACTATTAGACAGCTTGGCAGGAATTGGTCACACCTTCTGTGGGGGCATCTCCTGTGAATTTTCAATTCGTTCCACCAACAAAATGGTTCATTTCTTGCTGTGTCCTATTTTACCTTGCTTTGTCTTTCTCCATTGTCTTTTATATCCTGATGGGTTTAGAGGTTTTAGAAAGCCACTGACTCTCAGTGAAGTGTAATATATAACATCCATATGCTTGCAATGTTGGCATCAAGACAGTATATCTCCAGATGTATTTCATGTATTTACCACTTCCATATGAGGATGGAAGCTCCAAGAGTGATTGTTTTGCCTCTGGGAAGTTCAGTATGTCGTCGTCTTCTAACTACAATAGTTTATCCAGGTGCAATGCATGCATATTGCTTATTTAGCAGTCATCTATAATTCCATGTGAGACAGGACAGGTTTTGGATAAATAGGCCAGTCATAAAAGTAAACAGCTGAGATTTTCTTTTCTCCCACTTGTTGTCAGCAATAACAAATTTACAACAACAATATTCATGCTGTGCCATGCAACATATTCATTTGGAACATTTTAACACTGAGTCCTGTCATATTCCTCTCTCTTCCTATA
Organism: Podargus strigoides; assembly: GCA_028020825.1. Lineage (NCBI taxonomy): Eukaryota > Metazoa > Chordata > Aves > Caprimulgiformes > Podargidae > Podargus > Podargus strigoides. The sequence goes on along the minus strand of CM051662.1, from coordinate 29,699,155 downwards.
CCTCAATAAAAACAACTTCATAAAAGCTCTGGCCCAGATCCAGGGCAACTCAGACCCAGCTTTGTCTCATTTTTAGGCTCCTATGCTTGGGAAGAGGACTAAACGAGTTTTCTAAACTAAGTTTCCCATTGTACTTCAGAGTGAAAAGAGGTGGGTACTTCTAAAGGATTCTGGGAATTCAAATCTACTTGAGAGGCCTGCTAGTACTCTACAGCTTTGTAACCTATCTCATCAGTACAAGAAAATATAACCAGTAGAAGTAACCATGTGTTCACAGCATCCTAATAGACTGAGCACTGGTGTTCTGAAGCTTTTTCTCCTTGTTTTTATACAATATTAAAAAAAAATGCAGAAAACACAGTGAATACAGTTCTGCAGTTTAACCAGTTCTGTGGAGATTACCGTGGGTGGTATGAAAGTTAAGGTAAAGATAGGCTTTCCAGAAAACACCCTTTCTAAGAGATCTGGTACTAAACCAGAGCTCTAAGAGGAGACAAACAATTAACTAAATTTCATCTAATAGAGCTGGAACAGGGTCCCCTTTGAAACTGGAATAAAGTGTTGGATGATACACCAACATTTTGTTTACTTTACATGAATAAGTATGACCATCTTCAAAATTATATAAATTTGACTCTTCAGCCTCTACTTTTTGTATTTAAATCTTTATCTTTTAGGGCACCAATGAGAAGTCACATACATACAGATTTTAAATGCATCATCCAAAGTTGAAGACATGTCTACAGGTGAAATATAAAATACAGAAAATATAACTTCAAGTAAAACTGGAAAAAGAAGAAGAGATTAAAGGCAAAATTACAAATGTAAGTTATTCTCACAATGAATCATTCATTGCCTCTGAAGAATGCAAACATATTCTTGGGTTATTTATAAATCATCCCAGCCCAGAGAGCTCTGTATGAACTAGGTCAAATTAATCTGTCTTTTCTTTAGCCAGTAGGATAACCATTTCTAGATTAGTTAAAACCTATGTCGCTGGAGATTTTTATGACCATTAGCAATTAGTCAGTACAATATTCTCAGCAGGGTCTATGATTCTTACAGAAGACCAGCCATGCTGGCTTAGGCAATATGCTTCTCCATCAGTAGCCATAAAGACATGCTTACAGAAGAGTAAAAAAACCAAGGCAAGCATATATGCTACTTCTTCCTAGCACTCTTCCAGCCTCCAAACACTGTCAGCCTGTTTTTTTATGTATTTAGTGGTTCTGAATGGATTTCTCTTGTAGGAACATCCGTGTTCTCAAACTCACATTCCCTTTTAGCAACCACAGCATCCTTCAAGAGGGGTATCTTTGCTTGTAAGGAACCTGGTCACTCTTATCAGGACTGTGTCACTAAAATCATACCTCTCCTTATCCATTATAAAGCTAGCAATTATTTTCTCAGAAGGCACACATTCATGTATGGCAATGTTGCCTTTAAGCAGACAGTAACCTGTTTCTGTTTATTCTGCACTTATTTATCACTTCAATATGTATCCGTATTGTCTGCCTTACATTATTTAAGTCAAAGTGTTGTTTGTCAGTCATCAGTGAGGCCTAGTAAAGAGCCTTTTAGCATCTGGTTGCATCTGACAGTGACTACTGTTAGCTGGGGGCACTACTCTGGAGCAGTAAATATGCATTTTCTGCAAAGGGAATTTTTAAAGCTGCCTCTAAATTATTAATATAAGAAAAGCAACACCACTACTTATGAAACCAGTGAGTAATTTAACACATGGAAACCTGTATGAAGAAGAAGGAAAAAAATGAAAAAGAGAGAGTCGTGGAGCCCTAACAGCTTGCCTATAATAGAGTCATTCCATCCAATTTGAGAAAGGCCAATCCTATGTATAGCAGTCAAAGTGGGAGGGCTCAAGATAAAGCCAGTGTGATACAAAAATTGTTCTTGATCTATCCCTGTATTGGTATTTCTCAAAAAATCTTTCCATGAATGCTGCTGGACATTGAGCAGGTACTTAATGCCAGTGAGGACACAGTGGGACAAATGTGTCTAAAGTGTGATAAAGAAGAATTCCCTAGTAGGTTAAGACATTTAGATTCAAAGAATTATGCAGGAACTAAATCCAAAACAAATAGACCCAGTTTTATGTTAAGTCTCACTTTAATTGCTTATGTCCAAAATTATTTTCCTGTAAACATTAGCTTATTCTTGTAGAGGTTTAATTCTTTAAGTATTCTCCAAGCAGGTTCAATGCTGCCTGAGTGGATTATGGCGCTCAGCAAAGGTCAATGCCACCCCTGCTGCTTATACTCCAGCCTAGTAACAGCTTACTCAGTCACAATTTGAGAAAGTCAGGTTCTATTCTGTTACATCATGGATAAACACCCTAAGAATTAGTCTATTGCAAAGAGAGAAATGGTACTAACATTATTATGTCTATGTTAGTTCAAAAAAAAAAAAAAAGGAAAAAAGTATGACCCATGTTCATCTTTAAAAGGATGTAGATGTAGTGGGGACAAAACAAACAAGGCTAAAACTACAGAAATTTCCTGTAGTATTATTAAGCTGATAATGCATTTATCTAAAATATCATACAGATTTTAGTAAGTAGCAGCTGTGGAGTTCGTGCATGTATGGTAGGCAGATGGAGATGATCAACCATAACATCTCCAAAGGGGCTTTTGTGGTGCATCAGACCAGCGAGTCATGAAATGAGAAATGTTTGTGTGACAGAACCCAGGAGCTCCATACTAGATGCAAGCAAACACCATCAAGTGAGTATTCTCCAGCCTAACACACAGTGAGAGACACACTGTAGTCACTTGACTGTTACTTTTTTTCTTGGAGTTCATTTATCCATAGTTCACAATTTGCTGTGCAAAAACTGTGTCCAAGCAGTTACAGTTACTGCAGGTGCAATCTTAGATGCAAATGAAAAGCCATTAATATGTTTTACATCTGCTGTCATTGTTAATATGTTGTACTTACTCTCAAGTGAATACCAAAGTGGTAATGGTACTTTGTTATTGATCTACAAGTCCTATTATGGATAAAAGAAACATACCTTATATGCAAAGTCAAGAATTTCTTGTTAATGTCACTCAAATTTTGTTTATCAACAATTCATATAACTTGTAAAATTACTACCCAAAGAGAGAAAGAATACTATTACAGAAAAAGTCTCTAGAATAGCACAGTGACAATAGTTACACATACTTCCTAGTATCTGTATTTTTCTCTGCTTTTATACTCTCCCTCCACTGCCCTTCAAATCTCCATGTCGTTGACTTGGGGCAGAAGTGCTATGGTATCCCCAGTCCATAGCATCAGTATATGCATCAGTATCCCCAGTCCTTCGCCATGAGTATGATGCTAATGGTTTCATCCTCTTCATTCCTAAGGCCACTTGGTGTTTCTTTTATATGCTTGCTAACACAATATGCACCTTGCTTTTTCTTCATTTGTCTGTAACTTAACATTATATCTGTATTTACTATATACGCTGTGTTTTACATATGTTAGCTGCCCAATTCTGGTTGTTAGCTCTGAAACTGCTTTTGCCAGTGTCATCATGTGACCCCTCCATTATCATCCCATACTTCTCTGCTCCTCTACACAGCATCCTGTGTCCTCGCTTTCAAGGCCTTGGCTACCACCTCATGGCTGTGGCTGTACTCCTCCACACTACACTATTATGCTGGAGTCATAAATATGTCATTCTACACAGCACAATTACTTGTCACTAATTCTATATTAAGAACAATGGTTATACCATATAATTGTACAAGACTAAGTAAAAAAAACCCCATAAATAGTCACCTGGTTATTGAAAAATTGCTTATTTAGCTAAAACAAAGCTCAAAGCAAGTCATAGCAAGTCCAGAAAAATTCAGTTGAATGAGGTAAGACTCAGTCCTGAGCACCTGCAGTGTTCGTACAAAGTCCGTGACCGTTAATAGCAAAGCTAATATTGTTTATACCAGGCTACCAGTCTGCAGTAGACTGAACATAATATAAAACCTTCCACAGGGTAGGATGAAAGATATAGGCTAAATATTGAAGAGGCTTTAGAAAGCTATCTGGCACTTCTCTAATGACCTTATGGAAAAGTACTGATTTACAAAACTTATGCCATGTTGTATACGTTTAGCCAGTACCCAGGCCTAAATTGCAGCAGTTATTCTACCACTCAATACTCCCTCCACAGTTGAGAAGGAGAATTGGGTAAAAAAAGGAGAAGACCCACGAGCTGAAGTAGAAATAGATTTAACGAAATAACAAGAATGATACAACAACTGACATAAAGTATACAAAGTTCTACTCAGCCTGCTCCTTAAGGTCAACAGCAGGAACAGAAGGCCAGGAGGGAAGAGCCCCAGGAAGAACAAACTCCACCCTCACTGAGCTCCCTCCTTTCATAATGAGCATGATGAAGTGATATGGGATACACCTGTGAGTCAGCTGCCTTGATTGGAACTCTCAGCTGACTAGGGGCTACTCATGGCTTGCCTGTATGGCTGGCCCATGGGTCTGTGCCTGGGGAACCAGGACACATGTTATATATCAAAACAAGACAATCCTTTCTGTAGAACTCTGTAATGTTGGAAGCAGATACGCTAAGGCCTGGGGCTGTGTGCCATCCTACATGTAAGGCTGAGAGTCAGGTCTCCACCCATAGTGCTAGTTAGGCGTTCAGAGGATACCGACTTGGATGACTGCACATATCTACAGTCTCAGAGAAAACTGAGTCTCCAGAACTTGTTGAGAATTTCAAGAGTTTTCTGCTTTATACTGCTTGTATTTTATTATTACTAAGACTTTAGGTTGTTTACCAGAACATAGACCTTAATTTTGCATTATCTTTCATACTGTGCCCCTATGTCCCAAATCAAGATAATGTTTGTTCAAGTAGTTTGTGGTAATGTGGTCATTTCAATATTATTTAATATTTTTTTCTCTGTTTGGATTTTTTTGTTTAATTTCTATTTCCAAAGAAAAGAAACAATGGGATTCCTTAAAAAATTGTAAACTTTACCTTTCAGTCTCAACTAGTAGCAGAAGAAGAGTAAGACAAGGACATACCAGCTGCTTCTGTCAATGATGATGGTCAGACTATTCTTAGGAAAAAGACACATTCATATCAAAAAGGAAAATTAAAACTTTGATATAAGAGCAAGAGCTTCCCTCTTTCCAGCACTAATTCTTGCATTTCACTTTAATTTTTGTGCATCACATAGAAAAGGTTTCTTTTTGGTCCAGCAGTGACTGTATGTGTTCTATAGATAGAAGAAATTTTTAAAATAAAATGTATTGTCTGACCCCTGCTATTTTAAATTATTAGATATTGAGGGGGAACAGAAATAATTACTCCAAAAATGAAATATAGATATATATATATGCAACCACAACTTCTTAAATGATACCACTTTAAATGCTTTTATTTTAAACACTCTAATTTGTGTTTGTTCCTACAATCTGATAGCAAAAAAATTCAGCTTCCATTGCTTAATAAAAATTAAAATATACAAGTCAGTGCCAGTAGTGAATACGTTACTGAAAATACTAATAGCAGGTGGAAGCCAATAGATTGATTATATAAAACCAAGACAATGAAAACAAGAAATCAGTTTCTGCACCCCTTTTTTCCTGTCAGCATGACACACACAGAGAACAGTATGTGATCAGTGAAGGGGAAGGGTTAGTTCTGTGAAGCTCTAAACAACTTCTGAAAAAACTGATACTTCTGGAAAGGGTCATTAGGTCACATCTGCCCTAAATTCAAACACTGTTTGTGCATCCAAGCACAAACTCAACTCCTTTCCACACTACTTTGGCACAAGTGCCTCTCACAGGCACAGTTTGGATAAAAGGGAAGTCATGACTTTCATCAGCACAGCACAACATGCCAACTTGCAGCAAAGATATTGATTTACCCAGTTAGGACCAGCCTGGCCAGTCCATCACTGACATACCCCGTGCATGGCATGGCCAGCTTCAGGCAGACTGATTTACTGGGCTCCCAGCAAAGTTCAGCAGCCCAAGCTCAGGGACGACTACACAAGACAAAGCCAACAGGTCTGAGCTGAGAAACGCTGGGCTCCTTCAATGCCACCAGGAGCTGGTTCCTGTGCCACCACCAGATACATGACAGTAAAGTTCCTCCTTCCATGGCACAACTCAGTCTCCTGAAAGATATAACTTATCCCTAGGTTCATTTCAATGACATGGTTGAAATATTCAAAACTTCTCTGAGGAACTATTTGGTTTGGTTATTTTTCTTCCCAGAGAAGGCTTGTTTATAGATACAATACACAGCATATCAGAAATCAGAAACAATTTCCTGTAACTCCTGTACCTATTCCTCAAATAACGATCTTTTAATCCTAGGGTTACTCTAACACACACGTTTCTTTCCTCTGTGCTAACATCCAGTACCTAGTCCAAATAAAAGACAGACTTTGTGCAGTCTTCTCAGCAGTTCAGTTTTTCTTTGCTATAAAGACAGAGTCCAGTTTGTATTATTTGATGGAACTGACCAACAGCAATACTCTGAATGCTATGGGATCTCCAGATCCACAGGGATTATCACTGTCTTGAGTTCATAGGCATTCCTGTAAAACGTAAAGTTTTGAATTCTCTCTTAGACATGCATCTTCTCGTTTTACTTCCTTTTTCCTTTTCTGAAAAGAGAATAAGTTGGAGAACATCCTACCTTGTTTTCATCATCTAATCTGGATGCTCAAGTTAAGTTTTTCATTGTCACAGATTTCCTATACAGGCCCTGGGGAGGAATAGGCCTTCCTGCAGGGTGAGTCAGTGGCTTATCAGTCAGCTAAATTGCCTAATTGGTCCACTATCTATCAAGGAAGTAGCATTGCCAAGGCATCATGGAATCACGGAATATTCAGAGTTGGAAGGGACCTCCAGAGATCATCTAGTCCAACTCCCCTGCTTAAAAGCAGGATCCCCTAGAGCACATCACTCAGGCGAGTCTTGAAAATTTCCAGAGAAGGAGACTCCACAACCTCTCTGGGCAGCCTGTTCCAGTGCTCTGGCACCCTCACTGAAAAAAAGTTCTTCCTCATATTTAAATGGAACCTCCTATGTTCCAGCTTGTGTCCGTTACCCCTAGTCCTGTCACCGGGAACCACTGAAAAGAGTCTGGCTCCATCCTCCCTCAACCCACCCTTTAGGTATTTACAAACATTAATTAAATCACCTCTCAGCCTTCTCTTCTCCAGGCTAAAGAGTCCCAGCTCTTTCAGCCTTTCCTCATAGGGGAGATGCTCCAATCCCCCAGTCATCCTCATAGCCCTCCTCTGGACTCTCTCCAGTAGGTCCCTGTCTCTCTTCAACTGGGGAGCCCAGAACTGGATGCAGTATTCCAGTTGCAGCCTCACCAGGGCAGAGTAGAGGAGGAGAATGACCTCCCTCGACCTACTGGCCACACACTTCCCTATGCAGCCCAGGGTGGCATTGGCTTTCTTGGCGGCAAGGGCACATTGCCGGCTCATGGATAATTTACTATCTACCAGGACTCCCAGATCCTTCTCCTCAGAACTGCTTTCCAGGAGGTCCCCCCCTAACCTATACTGGTGCCTGGCATTCTTTTTTCCCAGGTGCAGCACCCTACACTTGCCCTTATTGAACCTCCTGAGGTTCTTCTCTGCCCAGCTCTCCAGCCTGCCCAGGTCCTGCTGGATGGCAGCACAGCCCTCTGGCATGTCAGCCACCCCTCCCAACTTGGTATCATCAGCGAACTTGCTGAGGATCCACTCTGTCCCCTCGTCCAGGTCATTGATGAATATGTTGAACAAGACCGGACCGAGTATTGAACCCTGGGGGACACCACTGGTTACAGGCCTCCAATTCGACTCTGCTCCATTGATCACAACCCTCTGTGATCTGTCACACAGCCAGCTCTCGATCCACCTCACCGTCCCCTCATCTAACCCACACTTCCTGAGTTTCCTAATGAGGATGTTATGGGAGACAGTGTCAAAAGCCCTGCTGAAGTCAAGGTAGATGACATCTGCTGCTCTCCCCTCACCCAGCCAACCGGTTATAACATCATAGAAGGCTAGCAGATTGGTCAAGCATGATTTACCCTTGGTAAATGCATGTTGACCACTCCAAATAACTTTCTGTTCTTCAATATCACAGAATCACAGAATCACAGAATGTTAGGGATTGGAAGGGACCTTAAAAGATCATCTAGCCCAACCCCCCTGCCAGAGCAGGAATACCTAGATCAGGTCACACAGGAACATGTCCAGGCGGGTTTTGAATGTCTCCAGAGAAGGAGACTCCACAACCTCTCTGGGCAGCCTGTTCCAGTGTTCTGTCACCCTCACTGTGAAGAAATTCTTCCTCACATTTATGTGGAACCTCCTATGTTCCAGCTTACACCCATTGCCCCTTGTCCTATCATTGGATGTCACTGAGAAGAGCCTGGCTCCATCCTCATGACATTCACCCTTGACATATTTATAAACATTAATGAGGTCACCCCTCAGTCTCCTCTTCTCCAAGCTAAAGAGACCCAGCTCCCTCAGCCTTTCCTCATAAGGGAGATGTTCCACTCCCTTAATCATCTTTGTGGCTCTACGCTGGACTCTCTCGAGCAGTTCCCTGTCCTTCTTGAACTGGGGGGCCCAGAACTGGACACAATACTCCAGATGTGGCCTCACCAAGGCAGAATAGAGGGGAAGGAGAACCTCTCTCGACCTACTAACCACTCCCTTTCTAATACACCCCAGGATGCCATTGGCCTTCTTGGCCACAAGGGCACATTGCTGGCTCATGGTCATCCTGCTGTCCACCAGGACCCCCAGGTCCCTTTCCCCTACACTGCTCTCCAGCAGGTCAGCTCCCAACCTGTACTGGTACATGGGGTTGTTCTTCCCCAGATGCAAAACTCTACACTTGCCCTTGTTGAAATTCATTAAGTTTCTCCCCGCCCAACTCTCCAGCCTATCAAGGTCTCGTTGAATGGCAGCACAACCCTCTGGTGTGTCAGCCATTCCTCCTAGTTTGGTATCATCAGCAAACTTGCTGAGGATACATTCTGTACCCTCATCCAAGTCGTTGATGAAGATATTGAACAACACCGGTCCCAGTACCGACCCCTGAGGGACTCCACTAGTCACAGGCCTCCAACTAGACTCCGTCCCATTAACCACAACTCTCTGGCTTCTTCCCTTCAGCCAGTTCATAATCCACCTCACTACCTGATCACTAAACCCATACTTTATCAGCTTATCTACAAGGATGCTGTGGGAGACAGTGTCAAATGCTTTACTGAAATCAAGATAAACCACATCTACCGCTCTACCATCATCTATCCACCTAGTTGGAGATGACCTCCAGAACGAGTTGCTCCATCACCTTCCCAGGGATGGAGGTGAGACTAACCAGCCTGTAGTTTCCTGGGTCTTCCTTCTTGCCCTTTTTGTAGACTGGAGTGATGTTGTCCTTCCTCCAGTCTTCAGGAACCTCTCCTGCTCTCCACGACTTTTCAAAGATGATGGAGAGTGGCCCAGCAATAATATCTGCCAGTTCTCTCAGCACTCACGGGTGCATCCCATCAGGGCCCATGGACTTATGGATGTCCAATTTGGCCAAGTGGTCTCTAACGCAGTCTTCCTCTTTTGAGGTGAAGTCTTCACCTCTCCAGACCTTCCCTCATGCCTCCATGGTTTGGGATTCACGAGAGACCGCTTTAGTAGCGAAGACCGAGGCAAAGAAGGTATTCAGTACCTCTGCCTTTTCTGTGTCTTCCACCACCAGGGCGCCCACCTCGTTCATCGGTGGGCCAACATTTTCCCTAGTCTTCCTTTTTCTATTGAGGTACTGAAAGAATCTCTTCTTATTGTCCTTAACTGTAGCGGCCAAGTCGAGTTCCGCTTGAGCTTTGGCCCTTCTAATTTTCGCTCTGCACAGCTTCACTACATTTTGGTAGTCCTCATAAGTTGCCAACCCCTTTTTCCAAAGGCTGTAGACTTTCTTTTTCTTCCTGAGGTTCAGCCAAAGCTCTCTATTTAGCCAAGCTGGCCTTCTTCCCTGCCGGCTTGTCTTTCGGGATCTGGGGATGGCCTTCTCCTGAGTTTTTAAGAGTTGCTCCTTGAAATATGCCCAGCCATCCTGGGAACATTTGACCTTCAGGAGTGCCTCCCAAGGGACACTCTCAACCATGCTCCTAAGCAGGCCAAAGTCTGCCTTTCAGAAGTCCAGAGTGGCAGTTCTGTTGGTTCCCTGCCTTGTTTCTCCAATAATTGTGAACTCTGTCATTTCATGGCCACGCTGCCCAAGATGACCTCCAACCTTTACACCCCCCACAAGACCTTCTCTGTTAACAAGCAGCAGGTCCAGTAGGGCACTGTCCCTAGTTGGCTCCCTTAGCAGCTGTGTTAGGAAGTTGTCTTCCACACACTCTAGAAACCTCCGGGACTGATCTCTCTCTGCCATGTTATATTTCCAGCAGACATCTGGGAGTCTGAAGTCCCCCACAAGAACAAGACTGAGCGATCGTGAGATCTCTGCCACTTGCTTATAGAATATTTCGTCAGCATCTCCATCCTGGTTGTGGGATCTATAACAGACTCCCACCAAGATGTCTGCTTTATTGGCCTTCCCCTTAAGTCTTACCCATAAACACTCTATGCTGTCATTCACATTTTTGAGTTCAAGGCATTCAATTTTGTCTCTAACATAGAGTGCCACCCCACCACCTCTCCTTCCTTGCCTATCCCTTCTGAAAAGTTGGTAGCCATCAATCGCAGCACTCCAGTTGTGCGAGTCCTCCCACCACGTTCCTGTGATGGCAACTAAATCATAGTTTTCGTGCTGCACCATGGCCTCCAGCTCCTCCTGTTTGTTGCCCATGCTGCGTGCATTCGTGTAGACGCACTTCACCTGGGCTAATTGTCACACCGCTTTTTTGGGGGGACAAACCCTGATTCCCACCTGACCACTCTGAAGTGCTGGAGTCTGAACCCCGAGCCCTGAATTAAGATTGACATATGGGTGGTTCCCATGGTCCTTTAAGAGGAGGGGATGAGTTTGCCTTTTGGCTTTCCTCCAAGGTGCAGCTGGCCTTGTAGGGAAAGCCCTTGGGTAAACAAGCCACAGGTGCCCTGCATTGGGTAAACGAGTGCCAGGTGTCCTGCTTTGGGCATAAAAGCTGGGACCACTTGCAGGAAGGGTGGAGTGTCTGTCTGTGAGGTGGACTCACTTTACAGAGTTTCCCTGTTGGGGAAGGATCTCCTGACTCTCCTTGCAACTGGCCCCTGGTCAGGTTTGTTGCTTGTGAACACGGGCTCTGTGAGAACAATATGTGACTACCTCTCTCCTATATTATGTGCCTATTGGCTTGGCTGTCTCCCATCTCTGCCATGGGAGACTTAGTTGCTTTGTTTGTTCCACCAATTGTTGGCCATGTTGTATCATTCTTGGGGTCACTGGGGTTGATGTCTGTTATGTGTAATCTGATTGACTTGTTTGCACCCCCAGCGATCACCCATGTACTGACCTTCTTGTTTGCAATAGAATCTGGTTACTGGTTTGTTCTACTGCTGGCTGTGTCCTTTGTGCTAGGTCTAGTAATTTGCAAACCAACACTCTCAGACTCTTCTGTGGCTTCCAGCCTATCATTACCTCTCATGTCTCTGCTGCTACTTGAATCACCATTCCCTACCTTCACTGAGACAGCAGACTGCAAGAGCTTGACAGTACTATTACCCACCAGCACTGGCGTGCTGCTCCCAGGCATTGCATTGTTTATTCTGGTTCCACCCCCGTCCCCCTTCAAACCTAGTTTAAAGTAATGAATCTATTTCTAAAGGGCTTCATGTAGTGTGACTGAACACTACACCGTGCTTGGTGTTTCTAAGAGGGGGGATAATAACTTCTGGGTCATTTTCATCAGTCATATAAGCAAAGTAACTCTTCCCTGACAGCAAGCATTTTTTTCGACAACTTCCATTGACAATGCACTGGGAAGACACATCTTCCCAATGGTAGTATAAAGGCACAATGCGTTCACCTCCCAGAGGCACCAGTTTCACACTTGCACATCTGCAACAGCGTGTGTATTGTCCCTTCTCCCTTAAGCATTTGCCCAGTTCAGAAGGGGAATGCATAACAGGAATTGTTTTTAATAAAGTTCTTCACCTCTGCCTCTTAATCAGTAAAGATTTATATCAATAAATGGATCTATGATTTTTAGGCAGGTCTACCTGTCAGATTTTGATCAGGGAATGTACTGCGGCCATTGCAACATTTCAGTTTTGATGAACCCACTCTCCTTATGGAAGGATTAGTCAGCTAGAGAGGTCTGGAGAAGAACAGGCTGAAATCTGTGCCTTAGAGCACCAAAGTGCCTGTGTGCAGTTGACATCTTTTTCAGATGTTTAAAAACTGGTGCTTGAGTCCAGCCTCATCGGATGGTGAGGCAGGTACAGCCCTGGGAGTGTTTGCACATGGTCTCTGAAGAGTTCAACTGTACTTCCTCAGTGCCACATAGTTTTATTAGAAGATTCTTCACTTATGAATAAATAAAGCTTAGCTGCTAAGTTACAGCCATTCATGGTGAGATGACACATGAACTGAGTTCTAGGAATAAAACTATTAAACAGGATGCTTAAACTGACAGAAGAGAAAATGGGTGCATGAAGGTGCTTTTGAACAGTGGGATGCAAGAAGGACTGCAGGGCTATAAGGATTCAATACTGTAGGACTTACGTTTGAGTAACTAGATTACAAAATAGGATGGGCAGCACTTAGAGCTGTGTGAGATAAATGCCATGATCACAGATTACTCCCTGTTCAAACCAACAGAGATTTATCAGACAGGTAGCTGTCACTCAAACTGGGAACGGCACTGAACAACTCACTGCAGCAGTGCCAAAGCTGTTTAGAGACCATCTTCTCAAAGGAACTCTAGAGACAGCTGCACAAATTTCTTTTTGGTGGCATCATCAAGAACCAAGGAGGTTATCAGAATGTTAGAACCCCTCCTCCCACTTCTCTTCCACAGACTGTTGGGTCAGATGTCAAGGCAGAAGAGAAGCCTTGCAAAGGTAGAGTGGGCATGAATTTTCCTTTCCTGACCACTTGACCCATCCTTGTGGTACAAAGCTATTGCAAGTATTTTCATTGACAAATATGCCATATGAATTATTTTATGAACAGTTTCCTGGACAAGAGTAGTTTAGCATGTAATAAACATATTTTCCTCTGAGATATATGATGGAAAAAAAAAAGGCACTTGCAATTTATTTTTTAAATCTATAAATTTACTGAGGGTGCATTCGATCCCCTCATCCAGGTCATCAATAAAGACATTAAACAAGACTGGCCCCAAGACCGAGCCCTGAGGGACACCGCTTGTGACCAGTCTCCATCGGGATTTAACTCCATTCACCACAACTCTCTAGGCTCGGCCATCCAGCCAGTTTTTAACCCAGCAAAGAGTCCACCTGTCTAGACCATGAGCCACCAGCTTCTGCAGCAGAATGCTGTGGGAGACAGTGTCAAATGCCTCACTGAAGTCCAAGTAGACAACATCCACCGCTTTTCCCTCATCCACTAGGTGGGTCACCTGATCATAGAAGGAGATCAGGTGGGTTAAACAGGACTTGCCCTTCATGAACCTATGCTGGGTAGACCTGATCCCCCTGTTATCCTGCACTTGCCGCATGATCTCCCCCAAGATGAACCATTCCATAATCTTCCCTGGCACCGAGGTCAGGCTGACAGGCCTGTAGTTCCTCAGATCCTCTTTCCTGCCCTTCTTGTATATGGGCGTCGCATTGGCAATTTTCCAGTTTTCTGGGACCTCACCCGATAACCAGGACTGCTGATAGATGATGGAGAGCGGCTTGTCATGTTTCTCCGCCAGCTTCCTCAGCACTCTCGGGTGGATCTCATCCGGCCCCATGGACTTATGGGTGTCTAATTGACTCAGCAGGTCCTTCACTACTATTTCCTGGATTATGAGGGGTTTATTCTGATCTCCATCCCAATCTTCCAGCTCAGGGAACTGAATACCTTGAGGAGAACTGGTCTGGCCGTTAAAGACCGAAGCGAAGAAGGCATTAAGTACCTCTGCCTTTTCCTCGTCCTTGGTAACAATGTTCCCTTTCGCATGCAATAAGGGATGGAGATTCTCTCTGCATCTTTTTTTATTGTTAATATATTTGCAAAAACTCTTCTTATTATCTCTTGCTGCAGTGGCCAGCTTGAGTTCTAGCTGGGCTGTTGCCCCCCTAATGTTCTCCTACACAACCTTACTAAATCCCTATACTCTTCCTTAGTAGCCTGCCCCGTCTTCCAAAGGTGGTAGACTCTCTTCTTTTTCCTAAGTCCCAGCAGAAGCTCCCTGTTCAGCCAGGCCGGTCGCTTTCCCCACCAGTTTGTCTTACAACACATGGGGACAGCCTGCACCTGTGTCTCTAAGAGTTCCTTCTTGAAAAAAGTCTATCCTTCCTGAATCCCTTTGCCCTCTAGGACTGTTCCCCAGGGGACTTTCTACATGCCCTCATGAACAGTCCCTCTCCTGCTTTCTTATAGGTGCCTTTCAGGTATTGGAAGGTTGCTATAAGGTCTCCCCGGAACCTTCTCTTCTCCAAGCTGAACAACCCCAACTCTCTCAGCCTATCTTCATAGGAGAGGTGCTCCAGCCTATAATAATAATAAACTATGTTGTTTTGTGGTTGATATGAGATGATACAGAGGCAGTAAGTGATCTAGCTAAACAAATCATATTATACATTCTAAATTAACGAAAGGAAAATGTAGCTACTGACATCACTTAGAAGACTATCTGTTGCTATATTTCATTTCTATGAGAGGAAGTTTTTTTAATGCTCTACTGAAGCAAGCTAGCATAGCTTTCCATTCCCCTAAAACATGAAGAGGCTCCAAAATGTGACAATGAACCACTGTATGTGGATAAGAATTAAAGAAATGAGCGGGGTTTTTTTCCCCATGAGCAGTGTACTTGTACAGGATGTCATTTACAGCTCTCTATGAAGTCAAAGATAAAACACTCAAATTAAGCTTATACTTACAAGTTCAACTTAGATCTGGGACACTCTACAGGTACAGATTCACTGTTAGCCTCTGTGCAGACCATTGCAAAGCATGAGCACTGAACGGCAGTATCGGGGCTGTTCTAGCTCCTGAAACCCAAGTGAGAAAATAACCCCTACTGCATGTACAAATGTACCAAGAGCAATAATTAATCATTCTACAGTTTTACTCCAGTTTAGGTGTCCTTCCAAAATTTGTTAAAGGCCATTTACCATTCATATGCAAAGCTAAGAAACATAAAATACTGTCAAGCACAACTAAGAGGATAATGTCTGTGAGCTGAATCCAAACAAGGGATCTTGGCTGACTAACCTCAGACATCTAAACACAGAACTCAGATCTTTATAGCATCTCCACCAGCTTCTGACAAGCCAGAATCTTGGCAATGCTAGGTTAATGGTTAGACTTGATGATCTCGGAGGTCTTTTCCAACCAAGGCTGTTCTATGATTCTATGATCATGTGTTCACCTGGGAGTCGTTAGGGAAAACACTGGTTGTTTAGTATTCCTAGTGTCTTAATGATCCTCCCAACAAGCTTTAGGAACAGAAAGTCAATTTTTTAAGATAGAAGGCTTTGTCTTTTTTTTTTTAACTCCAGCAAACAGTTCAGCACCATTGGTCCCAGAGGAGAGATGATTTTCTGCAAGTGCTTGTGACTTGAAAGACTAAAGAGCAGGGAAAGCATCCAAATGCTCTGACATCCCCTGAGCACTTCCATTTTTCTTTCTCTAGCAGCTGGATTTGGTGAACCCCAGTTCATGAACCCTTACAGTCAAATTTCTAAGTGCTGTGTTGTGAGTCCTGCTAGGTGACTACAAAGCTAAAAGATGCTGTGATATGACACATTGCAACACTCTGGTCCTCTCTATGGATCCTCTGCAACTTGTGTCGCAAACTTCAAGCAGTTCAACAGTGCTATCTGTGCAACACAAAACCCCCAATGTCTGTCTATGTCTGTCTCGCTGTGCTTGCTGGCAGAATTCCATTTGCCTCTGTTCTCTCTGTTGAGCTGCTTCCATCTCCTCTGTCGTCTGGGTACTGCCTCCACACAACTCGGCTTATTAGCAACCTCAAGATGTGCTTATTGTGAAGCAGTCATGTATGTCGTTGCCCTATTAGTCAGTTCTATCTGACTGGAGAATCACAGCAGGGTTGAGAAGACCATAATATGTCTTGTCGAATATGGGATTTACAATTAATTTCTCCTTTTATTTTTGTGAACTAATCTGTGCTGACTGGTTCAATATCAACTTAGTAAGAAGTTTCCTTTCAGCTCATTCTTGGAAGTAGCCATCATTAGGGGAGCAATGCTAGGGCTGTGAGAGCAGAAGTGCAACCTTCTCAGCTGCTATGATGTCCCTTCCATAAAGAACCAAAACGTATAAAGATTGTTTCCCAAAAAGGAAAGAGTAGGGAAGGTACAGGAGAAATTTAAAAGGGCATCATGAGAACTAAGGAAAGAAAACTGAGGCAGAACTGCATTCAGAATACTTTTCTTCATTCAAGGACAAGTCAAGAGCCTAAACAGATCTTTGGATCTAAGCCCTGGAGTACTAAAAAAAAAAAAAAAAAAAAAAAAAAAAAGGTGACGAAAGAGATAGATAGGATTGTAAATGGGGAAGTTGAATAAAGAAGCTTTATTTTGATGTAGAATATGCAAGAGCATGCTTGCAGGCAGTTGGACAAGAGCCAGCAGAGTTGAAGGTGAGGCTGAGATAATGAGAACAGAAATAAAGGAGGAAAGGAAGCTTGATATAGCAGGGAGTGAAGGAGTGAGAGGCAGATAATAGCCCTCAGACCTCAGAACTGCAGACAGGCTGTGACAGGGAAGGGTGAATTAATGGTGGGACAGCAAAAGGATGGAGAAGGCAGAAACTCTAGTTGAACTTGGTTTTGTAAGAGATGATGAAGAACGATGAGGGGGCAGCAATATAGTCTAGCAGCAATGGTGGGAATATTGTCAGTGAAAACAATAGACTAACTCTTGTCAGACAAGTTATTTTCTTATAACTTACAATATTAAAATATAATCTCTATCATCATCATTAGGAATAACAGTGGAAAACAATTCACCTCTAAGTATCTGATAATCAAATCCATTCTTCAAGAACATGTGCCCAAAGACATTTTCATACACAATGAGTTGCAAAGTTTTCCTGACATTTGGAAAGAATGAAATTACCTGAAATACAAGAATTACTGCCTGACTGCCAAAACTTAGAGCTTTTTTTTACAGTTTTACTTTTCCAGTTGTTTTACATGTTTATGTCATTTCAGCATTAAATTTTAGTTCCATGAAGGGGAAGGGACAGCTGCAATCAGAAGAGGGGAAGCCCAATAATATAAACCATCATGGCCTGCACATCAGACTGGATTGTGGCAAAGGAGGAGCAGAACAAAGACTTAAGGGGTTTTTTTCTTAGTAATCCTCCTCTGCTTTGAAGCACCTCTAGGGGTGGAGAAATTCTCCATGGTGAAACACCAGCAAACTGGATTAATTTTGCTGTAGACATTTTATTGGTGGGAACAAGTAATACAATCCTATTCATTGCTCATACACAGGTCTGACTGTGGTTCAGCAGGATTTCAGAAATAAGGAGATGCAGCTGTGAAAGCAACTTACTGTATGTACCCTTTCACACATTTAAGAGAGAGGCTTCAGTCTGTCTCAGATTTCAGGACAGTAGCAAAGCCATTGCTGTTCATTTTCATGAAGGAAATAAACTCACATAGACCTGCAAGATCTACCTGATATTTAAATGCAGAGGTTTCAGAAGACAGCCTCTCTCATCACACATCAAGGTTTATTTCTCATTCATAAATTGACACAGGCAGCTCTCTGCAGTTATGGGACAACATGACAAACTGACCGTGCTTAGGTATGATTCAAGCAGGAATCTCTTTTAGACTGTATTCTGTGATCGGAGATGAGCTGAAGACATGTAAGTGTGAAAGTAGGAAGCTCAAGAGCTTCTTCATGCCTTTGGAATTAGATTTTGCACAAAAGCAGTCTCCATGCAAAGTGAGACATCACTTGCCATCACCATCCCAGTCAGTTTTCTCAGGATCAAGTTTTTCTCACCAAAATTTATGCAAGCTGTAATTGCTTACTATTGCTATAGCCTTTCTATCTGTTCCTCATTTATCTACTTTCTATTCTCTCTGGGGAATAAACAGGAGGAGTTAGAGGTCTATGTGCGGTCTAAAGTTTATGACCTGGTGGCAATTACAGAGACATGGTGGGACAGCTCACATGACTGGAATGTGGTCATGGATGGCTATGTCATTTTTAGGAAAGATCGGTCGGTGAAGCGAGGTGGTGGAGTTGCTCTTTATGTGAGGGAGCAACTTGAATGTATTGAGTTTTCTCCAGGGGCTGATGAGGGGCAAGTTGAAAGTCTGTGGGTAAGAATTAAGGGGCAGGCAGGCATGGGCGATACAGTTGTGGGGGTCTATTACAGACCTCCTGATCAGGACGAGGGAGTTGATGAGGCTTTCTACAGGCAGCTGAAAGCAGCCTCACAACTGCAGGCCTTGGTCCTCATGGGGGATTTTAACTATCCTGATATCTGCTGGGAGACTTTCACAGCCAGCCATTCACAGTCTAGGAGGTTCCTCCAGTGCATTGATGATAACTACTTAATGCAAATGGTGGATAAGCCGACTAGGAGAGGAGCGCTGCCGGATCTTGTACTTACCAACAAGGAGGGTCTTGTTGAAGCAGTGATGGTCGATGGCAGCCTTGGCTGCAGTGATCATGAGATGGTGGAGTTCAGGATCCTGTGTGGGAGGAATAGAGTACCAAGCAAGACCAGAACCCTGGACTTCCGCAGGGCCAACTTTAGCCTCCTCAATCAATTGTTAAGGGAAGTCCCATGGGACAGGGTGCTAGATGGTAAAGGGGCTCAAGATAGTTGGTCAACATTCAAGGACCACTTCTTGCAAGCTCAGGATCAGAGTGTCCCAATGGGTATGAAATCAAGTAAGGGAGCTAGGAGACCAGCATGGTTAAACAAGGAACTGCTGGGCAAACTTAGGTGGAAAAAAAGAATTTATGGATCATGGAAAGAGGGGCTAGTCACTTGGGAGGAATATAGGACAGTTGTCAGAGGATGTAGAGAGGCAATTAGGAAAGCTAAGGCCTCCTTAGAACTTAACCTTGCAAGTCAGGTCAAGGTCAATAGAAAGGGCTGTTTCAAATACATAGCTAATAAAACAAACACTAGAGGCAATATAGGCCCACTGATGAATGAGGGGGGTGCCCTAGAGACAGAGGATATAAAGAAGGCAGAGGTGCTGAATGCCTTCTTTGCCTCTGTCTTTACTCCTGCAGGCTTTCCCCAGGAGCCCCTGATCCCTGTAGCCCCAGAAGAAGTCAGGATAAAGGAGGAGTTTGCCTTGGTAGATGAGGATTGGGTTAGGGATCAGTTGAGCAATCTGGATATCCATAAATCAATGGGACCAGATGGAATGCACCCAAGGGTGCTGAGGGAGCTGGCAGAGGTCATTGCTAGGCCACTCTCCATCATCTTTGGTAAGTCATGGAGAACAGGAGAGGTGCCTGAGGACTGGAGGATAGCAAATGTCACTCCAATCTATAAGAAGGGCAAGAAGGAGGACCCGGGTAACTATAGACCGGTCAGCCTCACCTCCATCCCTGGAAAGGTGATGGAACAGCTTGTTCTTGGCACGATCTCGAGGCACATCAAGGATGAGGGGGTCATTAAGAGCAGTCAACATGGTTTTACCAAGGGTAAGTCATGTTTGACCAACCTTATTGCCTTCTATGAGGAAATAACTAGGTGGATAGATGATGGTAGAGCGGTAGATGTGGTTTGTCTTGATTTCAGTAAAGCATTTGACACTGTCTCCCACAGCATCCTTGTAGATAAGCTGATAAAGTATGGGTTTAGTGATCAGGTAGTGAGGTGGATTATGAACTGGCTGAAGGGAAGAAGCCAGAGAGTTGTGGTCAATGGGACGGAGTCTAGTTGGAGGCCTGTGACTAGTGGAGTCCCTCAGGGGTCGGTACTGGGACCGGTGTTGTTCAATATCTTCATCAACGACCTGGATGAGGGTACAGAATGTATCCTCAGCAAGTTTGCTGATGACACCAAACTAGGAGGAATGGCTGACACACCAGAGGGTTGTGCTGCCATTCAACGAGACCTTGATAGGCTGGAGAGTTGGGCGGGGAGAAACTTAATGAAATTCAACAAGGGCAAGTGTAGATTTTTGCATCTGGGGAAGAACAACCCCATGTACCAGTACAGGTTGGGGGCTGACCTGCTGGAGAGCAGTGTAGGGGAAAGGGACCTGGGGGTCCTGGTGGACAGCAGGATGACCATGAGCCAGCAATGTGCCCTTGTGGCCAAGAAGGCCAATGGCATCCTGGGGCGCATTAGAAAGGGAGTGGTTAGTAGGTCAAGAGAGGTTCTCCTTCCCCTCTATTCTGCCTTGGTGAGGCCACATCTGGAGTATTGTGTCCAGTTCTGGGCCCCCCAGTTCAAGAAGGACAGGGAACTGCTTGAGAGAGTCCAGCGTAGAGCCACAAAGATGATTAAGGGAGTGGAACATCTCCCTTATGAGGAAAGGCTGAGGGAGCTGGGTCTCTTTAGCTTGGAGAAGAGGAGACTGAGGGGTGACCTCATTAATGTTTCTAAATATGTAAAGGGTGAGTGTCATGAGGATGGAGCCAGGCTCTTCTCAGTGACATCCAATGATAGGACAAGGGGCAATGGGTGCAAGCTGGAACACAGGAGGTTCCACATAAATGTGAGGAAGAATTTATTCACAGTGAGGGTAACAGAACACTGGAACAGGCTGCCCAGAGAGGTTGTGGAGTCTCCTTCTCTGGAGACATTCAAAACCCACCTGGACATGTTCCTGTGTGACCTGATCTAGGTATTCCTGCTCTGGCAGGGGGATTGGACTGGATGATCTTTTGAGGTCCCTTCCAATCCCTAACATTCTGTGATTCTGTGATTCTGTGATTCCTTCCAGACCTTTCTTCTCTTTAAGTGCCTCATGAAACTGTGATGATTCTGTGATTTGTGAAACACTTCCAAATGTTGCCCCTTCCTTACTGTCGCCAACACATCTTATTCCATTCAGAGTTATTTTTCTGTAGAAACATCCCTTCAAAATACCTTAGGGCCAACTGTGAAGAACACTTGGTCATATTAGGACGTTAGCTGACGACTGGGTGATTTTGATAACCCCATAACCTACTTGTCTGCCTTTAGTCTAAGTATCTCATTACAAACCCAGGAACCTATAGGCATGTCTGTCCTGAGCAGTTCACTGTGATGTGGAGTCATGCCGCTCTTGCCAAGATGAAGTTGATTTGATAAATGCATTCCTAACAGGGCAGCTCCATTCAGGGGAATGACCTCAGGCCCTGGGGACAGTATCATCCCCTGAGAACAGCACTGCACAAGGGCTCAGTGCAGTGGTGCAGCCTCCTGCCCAAGACAACCTGCCAGATGCTCGCTTGCGGGTGACTGCTCAATGCTGCCTCACACCAGACCAGGCTTTCCAAATCATCATTCAAATGCAGTGGCTGTCAGGCTCATAATTCACTCAGGCACTTTAGAAAGCCTAATGTCCTCTTTTTGTCCATCAATATTCACATTGTGATGCTTGTAAATGCTTTTGAAAACATTCAGTTCTCTTTGTATTTGACGTCTTTAAGGACAGCAATTTGTCTAATGACTTTAGGTACAAACTTCGCTTCCTTTAAACACAGAAAATTACACCAATATAAAAAAGAGGGGTCTCTCTTCTCCTCACCCCACTTTCTCCAAGAATTGCTGCTCCTAGGCATGGAAGCATTCAAAATTCTCTGTTAAATGGATGACAATTTAATATTTTTTTTCTTAACATGAAAAAAAAAATATTATTTGCCCTTTCTTCACTCAAGAAATATTAACTGTGCTTCTCTGACATTTTACCAAAAAGGATAAACAATAATAATTTTTTTTAAAAAAAAAAAAGCACCACACACTTTACATGGAAGATTTGAATACAAACTGCTAAAGTCTGGTGAAATTATAAACCATCAAAAGGAACATTAGCAACTTAATGCATAAATCAGATCTTGATCTAAGTCCAGATCCAGAGCCATGGCCCCAAATGAGACCATAACAGCTAAATGAGGTTCCAGAAGCTAAACAGAAATATAACTCTTGGAGGTCACAAGTCTGATGAAAGCAAGTCTTACATGCAGAAGATCCATCTTACTCCCAGAAAAGATGGGGAACTATGTCAAAAAGCAGAGTTCCCTTGGCTGCAAAAATAATGTGGAATGAGAGAAAAAAAATTGATGAGGAATGTAGTGGTTTTGACATAAACCAGGGATTAAAACACTGGAGGTGAAATCCTGGCTCCTGTCAGGTTGAATATTAACTTCAGTGACTTGAGGTTTCATTCTGCATCTGTACCACAAGGTAGGGGAAAAAAAGCATCTGCTTGATTCCTTGCACTGTTCTCTTTCAAGCTATGTTTTATTTGCTTCTGCTTTGATCTTTGCATCAACTGCATGTTCAATGGAAGCTGCTTCTCTTTTGTTTCATTTCATAATCAGTGGTAACCAGTTGCTGCGGGGCTCGGTAGAGAGGGAGAGAGCAAGGCCAGCAGCTGGGTGTCTGCTCCTTCTGAGCTCTGTGGAGAGCTGAGAAAACCTTTTCAGGCTGCTGTAGCTGTGTGGAGTAAAGATAAACATTAGGCAACTCTTATCATAGAGAAAAAGGCTTGAGGAGATTATGGAGAACCAACAACATAACACAGTACTACTTCAAAAAAATACAAACCAAAAGTGCAGTGCCTGTACAAGAAAGCCTCTTTTCTGCAGGGCGTGCGGTGAGGGAGCTGTGCTATCATCTCATACCACCTTGCATGGAAGAAATGAAGGCTGTGAGTCCCAGCTACCCTTACACAGAGCCACGAGGTACATGGAGACTCCCTGGGAGGGATGGTGTTACATCCTGAAGGTGCATAGAGCTACATGCCAGCACTTCCCAGGGCTGCCAACATGCCAGAGGTGGGCAGCATCCACGGCCAGGGAGTGCTGCAGGGCTGTGCCTCCTGGGCCCCAGGCAGCAGGTTGGGGTGAGGTACTGGTGCCCACCCACAGATGGATGGTGCTGTTTGAGGGTAAATGTCAGGAACGAGATAGGGAGGAGTGAAACATGTGTCTTGCATTTGGAAGAGCAGGAACGAGCAGAAACTGAAAAAGGGTAGGTCAAGCCTATAGATCAAGAAAAGTCTTTAGACAATAACGGTGATTGGTGCAATGATTTTTCTAGGAGAGCAATTGCAGCCCAGTCACTAGAGACCATTCAAAAGTGTCATGGGGCCACTTTAGTGTGGTTTAAGGTAACTGGTGAGATGGCTCAGGAGGGGTTTGAGCCTACAAGAATGGCAGCCTGGGTGAATTCTGGCCTCTGAAAGTCACTGAGAGTTTGCTCTGCACTTCTACAGATCCCAGTTCTACTGCAGTAACCTTTTTTAATAACGCTGGGTAAAATGTCCCAATCCCTATTTAGTCTTTATATGATAATTAGCCTAAGTAGGCAACCTGGTATTTACCCAAAGCTCCCACTGATTTCAGTGGCAGCTGAGATTGCTCAGCAGCTCTGAAAATCAGGCTACTTATATTTAGCTATTTAAATATGGAGTTCGAAACCTAGTTTTAGATGCTCAGATTTGAAAAATTTTGGCCCTAATATTCTATATTGATTCTTTTTCCACCACTTTCAGCAAAACTTTGAGGAAAACAAGAATATTATGAATAAATGGTGAGATTATATTTTTATTTTCAAAATATTGCATTCAAATACCTCTTTAATGATGTCTTAAAATAGCTGTAACTTCCAAAGCAGTGCATTAAACTTAACTTTAACTATGTACAGCTGGTTATATTAATAATCTAGCGTGTGAAGTTTGACCAAGACTCCAAGCAATGGAAGCATATCCATTAGCTTTCAAAGAGGAAATGTATCACTATGATTTTTTCCCAGAAGGTATGGTAGTGATCTGTCATTGTTTAGGCCCAGCCAGCAACTAAGCACCAAGCAACACTGCTACCCCTGGTGGGATGGGGAGGAGAAAATACAATGAAAAGCCCGTGGGTTGAGATGAGAACAGGGAGGGATCACTCACCCGTTATGGTCACAGGCAAACCAGACTCAACTTGGGGGAGAAATCATTTGAATTTGTTACCAATCAAATCACAATAGGGACCAAATCTTAAAAACACCTTCCCCCCACCCCTCCTTTCTTCCCAGGCTCAACTTCACTCCCAGTTTCTCTGTCTCCTTCTCCTGAGTGGTACAGCGGGACAGGGAATGAGGATTGTGGTCAGTTCATCACATGTTGTCTCTGCTGCTCCTTCCCTGTCAGGGGGAAGACTCCTCACACTTTTCCCCTGCTCCAGCATGGGGTCCCTCCCATGGGTGACAGTCCTCCACGAACTTCTCCAACGTGAGTCCTTCCCATGGGCTGCAGTTTATCATTAACTGCTCCAGTGTGGGTCCCACACGGGGTCACAAGTCCTGCCAGAAAACCTGCTCCAGTGTGGGCTTCTCTCTCCATGGGTCCACAGGTCCTGCCAAGAGCCTGCTCCAGCATGGGCTTCCCATGGGGTCACAGTCTCCTTTAGGCATTTATCTGCTCTGGCGTGGGGTCCTTCACAGGCTGCAGGTGGATATCTGCTCCACTGTGGACCTCCATGGGCTGCAGGGGGACAGCCTGCCTCACCAGGGTCTTCCCCATGGGCTGCAGGGGAATCTCTGGTGCCTGGAGCACCTCCTCCTCCTCCTCCTTCTTCACTGACCTTGGTGTCTGCAGAGTCATTTCTCTCACATCACACTCCTCTCTCCATTGCAGTTCTCCCAACAGTTTCTTTTTCCCATTTTCAATACGTTATCACAGAGGTGCTACCACCATCGCTGATGGGCTCAGCCTCAGCCACCCCTGTAACCTATCCCTGCTACCACAGCTCCGCCACATAGACCCAACACACAATCATACTGTGATGCATGTGATTTGATTAATTAGTCTTTCATATCATTGTCTGATAATTGTATTATACTTTTGAAAATATTTTTAATACAATAATCTGAATTGCTGAGGTCCAATTCTTCACCCTTGGAGCTTCATGGAGATTTTGTATAAAGACTCTGAAAGAGGGATACCCTTCATTGAATGAATCTGATGTGCTGCAGTACAATTTTCATTTGCTTCTCCTGTGCTTCACAAACAGAGGATAAAAATCCATGCTTTTTCTTGATTTTTTCTTAATTAAATGAATACAAAGTGTGAGGACTTCCTAAAAAGCGGTCTCAGTGAAGAAACACTGCATTTATTTGGCTGGAACACCTCACCTGACCAAATTGACATAATTCCCTCAAAAACCTCTGAGCTGTATGGCTTTTGGGAAGGAGCTTTTACAGTGCAAAAACACTTTACCACCTCTTGGTCCTCTGCTGGCATTTCCCACGGTGCTAGCTCATGGAATTGTGGACATGGACCCTGTCTGCTGGACCCACAGCTTTAAGTGACTGTGCATGGACCTCATCTGTTATATTGATCATGTGCATGAAACACTTCTGCTTTAGCTGCTGTGTATATAGACCCTATCTGCTTTAGTGAGAAATCAGACAGCTCAGCTAAAGCTTCTCATCACCAGCAGTCAAACCCAGGCTGCCCAACAGACAAAGTGGAGAGGGTTACCCATTGCTGTTCTCTCTGCTCTGCTCTGCTCTGCTCTGCTCTGCTCTGCTCTGCTGGGAGAAGCTGATCTGGATAACCTCCAACAGAAAACGGTAACAAGCAGCCCCCAGGCAGTAAGATTTTAAGTTGCCACAGCTACTTGGTATGTAAACATACCGTATCGATGTCTTTAGTAAAAGAACAACCACCACCAAAAGAGTGATCAGAAGACTTATACTTTTTTCCTTTGGTCTTTCTTCCTCTTTCAAATTTGCTATTCCCCCTACAGAGGCTGTTGCTTCTTTTTTCTTTTTTTTTTTTTAATCTTTCCTGTTTTTTTTTCCCATCATGTCTGATCAATCAGCAATTCTTTCCCTCTAGATCCTTCACCTTCTTCCTCTCTCTCAAATAGATTTCCCTTTTTTCATATAAGACTGATCCTCATTTCTTCATCCCTTGTATTCGCCTAAATCTAAGATTACTGTAGGGCTTCCTTATGCAGTGAGCATGAAAGCTACCCTCCCTGCCTGACTTTCTTAAAAGTTACAAATTTGCAGGCAGAGACTACCCCGACTGTAAACTCCTGGGTATCTTTGTAAACTGAATGCTGATCAGAGCCTTTCACAGAGCCCTGGATATGCTTGGTCACACAGCAGCACTAGTGCAAGTGATGCATGTATCCAGAAGGGGAGAGCTGCATGTGGTCGGAGTTGTGCTGGGAACTGAAGGAGGGAGGGAGGTGGTCTGTATGTTAAGCATCTTGGTTGCCCGCTCAAAGAAATCCAAAGGCTTTGTTGAGAGATTAAGAGGATGAAAAGCACAGATGGGATGAATCAGGCAAAGACACATTTCAGCTATGTATCTACATACGCATGGATCTTTACCTAACTCAACAGGGGTTGAGGATCCTCAGTAGTTCCCCGGCCACTCCAGTTACCAGGTTCACATTTCCCAGGTCACATTTTAAATAATTAATTAATATATTTTCTGTGGTGGGGCAGTCAGAGAAGAGTTTACATTTTAACTTAAACTAAAGTTAATTCCTCCACATGGAGTTTTTTGGGTAAGCTGAGCTTTTTATTAGCAACTCTATGATTTCTGACATACAAAATACTTTTCATTGTGTTTTTCTAACTGCCTCTCTCCCTCACTGCCTTTCTCCTGTTTTCTGCCTTGGAATTGTTCAGGATCTCTGACAGTAATTTGTTTAACAAATAGAGAAAGCTCTGACCTCTCCGATTGACATATTTAAGAGGTAATCTCCATACAAATTTAGCACAGAAAGTAAAGTTATATAAAAACTGTTTATGCTGAAATCAAACTGGAAGAGTTAAAGATATCATGTTCATATTTTGCACTGAGAACATACAGAACAATTAGGAAGGGGCATGCAACTGTTTCCCAAACACATTGAATATGGAATTGCCAACAGTAGTAAACAGATCCCAGTATGAGAATTTCTTCTGTAATTCCTTTTCTGATGGAAAGAATTATTTTATTTTTGATGACTGTTGTTTTATGTTCAAGTATATATTTAGTGAATATGTATAATCATGTAGTTTTTAATTAAAAATCAGAATTCATATGAAGCTGCTCTACTTTTACAGTTGTATATGCTATTATTTATGGGAACTAAACAAAGTGCACATGCAGTACGAGACAGTTTGCACTGTAGGTCCATATGATCTATTGAAGAGGGAACATAACAGGACAAGACTTCTGGCTTCCCACAGGAATGTAATTGATAGCAGACCTGTAGGTTCCTTATACTGGAGCTATAGGACTGCTTAAAGGCATCAATTTTTCCTTTTCTATTTACAGAGTCAAAAGTCACCCACTTAGCTACTCCCTACAGTATTTTCTGTCTTCTCCAAGCTGCCAGACAGCAGTAAACTGCTAGTAGGGTAAGTGACAAGAGCATTAATTTCCTCAACCTTAGGCCAAGATTACAAACTCGGACTACAAGTACCCCAGATATGCTGACTGCAATCACAAAGCTTCAGTGGTTTTTGACTCACAAAGTGCTGCAAGTGCAGCAAGCACTGCTCTGCCCCTCATCCCTCTCTGCATCCCACCAGCATTGATCAAAGTTTTATTCATAACCTTCTCCAATTTAAAACTGAACAAAGGTGAGACAACAAAACATCTCCGCTTCATATCACTATGCCAAGCATGCATGTGAAGCTGTAGTCTCATTTCTCTAGCGTTGTCTGTAGAGGTACTCGGTAAGCAATGCTGGATTCAGTGAGCTGGCCGTTAACTCAAGTACAGCCTCTGGTCTCTCTCAATTCAAGTCTGATCAGATCCTGAAAGAGCAAATGTGAGGATATTAATAACCTGGTATAGTATCTGAAAGTGCAGAAGCATCTATTGCTAGACAATAGCACTGCAGCCCAGAGAGTTCAACAACGTTTTATCTTAGTGTAAAAAAAAAACCTAACTAGATATGTAGAGATATATATGTGTGCAGAGACGACCAAAATATATTTGGGGACAGGTTTACCAGAAAAGTTTAGCTCAAGCTCTGCTTCTGAAACAACATATAAACTTGCCTGTTTGCAGAGAAGGCTCTTAAAACAAGAGGAGAGAACAGAAATAATTTTCTTAATGACAAATCACTTTAGACTATTCCTTCTTTTATCACCCAGCAAGTAATGCACAGAAAAATGCAAATTTTAGCCCTTGATGCCAGAGCAACAGAAGGGCTAGGTAGTATCCTGCCTTCCTTTGCTGCCTACCCAGCAGAGCTTCTGACAACTGCCTTAAAATGTTTCAGAGGCTTTTTGGCACAGGCAGTGTTTTTGCGTGAGAAGATGAGAGCAGGTCTGGGGCAGCACCATCCTTTCAAAGATTTCTAGCCAGCAGCAAAGTTTCATCCCATCCACTGTTCCTCCTTGGAACGAAAAGGGGATGGTTTGCTGACAAGCCAAATTAGGACTGCGGTGGCTGCTGCCTGAAGCCCTTACAATGGGATTGATTGTGTGCGGTGAAAAGGGTTTGAATGTGAGCAGATAGGAGCGAAGATGCATAAGAATGCTAGTGTTGGCTTTCTGCTATTGAAACAGCAGCTAGTGAGGAGCAGCTGTGGTTATCTAAAAACACTCGTACATGGAAGAACAATTTTTCTTCCAAAATCTGAAAGAAACTCTAATGATGAATCATAGGCTGGGCTATAAATAAAACATGACTGTGGATTTGCAGATCCAGAAACATTCTCATTAGAGACTGTTGTTTTTAGGGCCAAATTGCCTCATTTTTTATTTTTTTAATCTATCAGAATAATTCTGGAATAATTACTTCCATGATGTCAAATCCTTTGTAATGCACAGTGGAGTTTGTTGCATGACACGTGACAAGCATTGAGGTTAAGCACATGAATCTGGCTAATATCTGCTAATCGGCATGACTCACCAGCCTGATATACATTCACAAGTTTACATCCTCTTTCTATAGATAATAAATGAGGGAAGGGAAGAACTGCCAGTCCTCAACCTTCCTTGTGTTGAAGAGCTGAATGGTTTCCTGAGCCTCATCTTCCAGACTGAAAGGTCAGATGCTTTCTGTGTCTGGTGAACAAGAAAGATTAGGGGAAAAGTTAACAATATGCTGACGACTACTAGTAATAATTATTGGTAGTTATAGATAGAACATTCTTGCTACAGAACACAAAATTATCCCAAAAAACCTTTGCAATATTTGAGAAGAATTATAAAAATTGGAATAGATAGAACCTGAAACTCATCAGACTTGGTGGAATTTGGTACCTAGATGGTAACTGACTGAAATCTCATCCACTGCATGCATGCTAGTCTTGTATGGGCCTCAGAAACAAGGGACTCGGAAACAACTTCATAATGTTTTGAAGACAGACCTTGATTATTGTGTTGCACCATAATTTGCATAGACATCTTATTGCCCTCAAGGTGCCAATGAATTCTGCAAGACCACATGTAGGTACAGCTATCTGTATATTCAGGTCATACTGCAGCACAGGATGGTTGTAAATAATGAGAAATATGTTCAGACATCACGCTTCATTCGAAAGTACAAATTTAAGCCTGATAAAAAAGTTCCGTTGGTTCTCAAATTGTTTGGTATTTCGGTCTTACTTTAACTGATTCAATCAGTTATGGCAGTAAAATCACACCAGTTTATCAAATCATAAGCCTTTCTTATGTTTTTGCAGATGAGCACAGGTATGCTTTTTTGCTGAGAAGTTCTTAAATGTCATACTTGACCATCCTTTCCTGGTTCCTAAGATGATATTGTCTGTATAAGAGGTCAATAAGGGATCGTACAACTGAATTGAAAATGTAGATATCCACAGAAGTGTTAATATATTAAGTATTTGTACATATATTTAGTTGGCCACCAAATGTGCAAATATGGATGTTTATTTAGCTAAGAAATATTTAAACTGGGCTTTTTTATTACTGCATTTTCTTTTCTTTTGTTGTATTTCAAAAATATGAAACATTTTTCAACACTTGACATGTCAGCAAGTAAATGAGAATGACTAAACTTTTCAGCAGCCTCTTGCAATTAAGCTTCCATTAAAATGAACATATTTCATATTGATACATTCACTTTCTTTGTATTCCAGACATCATAGTTTCACTACACTTTGTTTCAAAGGGTATGGAGATTTTCTAGCTTGAAATTAATGGTGTTACTATCTTCTGAGTTTTCTTCAAAGATAAAATTGGCTTCTTCCCAGTTCTCATGTACCATAAGGGCAGGCTTCCTCCTGCTAAAGCAGTGTAATCCCTGTGCCACGACAGGTAGTAAGTACATCCTCAGCTACAACCTTTCCTTTATGCCTGGAATATCTCCATTGAGAAGAGCTTGCAGCTCAGGATCAGTAACCAGCACATGAGGTGAATGCTTAAGCTCCTGTGAGGGATGAGAAGGAGAGGGATGTCCTTATTCTGATTCAGAAATCTTCTGTACCTGGATGGTCTTCCTACTGCATAAGAGAAATATCTTGTCCTCAGAAGCCTTCCCCCAGACTGACATGGACTTTTTGGTACTGCAGGACTCTGTTGTTCATGAGTGCTAAAACAGGACAAAAAGCAAAAGGAGCAAACCTCTTAGTGAACGAGTTATTGCTGGGTAGTTGGGCAGCTGCAGTAACTGCAAGTTTCTTGTAGTCAGCTATTAAATTTGGCTATTTATGAAAGCTGCTTATCTGCAGATTGGATGTCTCTTTTTTTCTTTTCTATTCTGCTTTTCTCTTTATTCAAACTCACACTCTGAGAGTTTCCTAACTCCCTGATAAGTTCAAGTTTCTTCATCTCTCTCCCTCTCTCTCTGATTATTTGCACCTATTACCAGAAGCTGATGGCATAAAACTGCTTATGTTGTCATATAAAGCATAAATGAGATATATAGCATACACTCTCTGCGATATATAGTGTACACTCTCTTGAGTCAAAATATCCGGGTTTTGCTCCACTGGGATCCTATACAGCATTCACATTCAATCTACTAGCTTGCCATATGGATAAGCCCTGCTTAAAGTGATGCCATCTGTCTAGCTATATGCAGACATGTGTTCATACTTTCTATTTTAAGCTTTTTCTCCCAATTATTAAAGTTGTTTCTCTTTCAGCATTGGATCGGTCACCTGATCAGTTATAGTAGGTTTTATGAATTAGTCAGACACTACATGGTTTTTGCCAACAATCCTGCTGCACACTGATGGCAGAAACCCTTCTCATAAAGTGCAGCCATATATCACCCCTCTGTCTCTTAACCACCCTGTGGCAGCCAGCAGCTGCCAGATACCCAGCCCCAGGGGATGAGAGCAGAGCAGAGGGAGAGGTGGCTGCTGCATTCAGCTCCCAGCAGTGCTGGAAGAGCTGTGGGGCCTCCCCACGCTGTGCCCCCAGGATATCCTGGGGAAAAGTGTCCCCACGGCCATGCACTGTCTGCTGGCACCTACTCACCTAGCACACTAGGACTCCATGGGGCTAGGATGATGCCAACTCTCCTGGTTTAGGTGAATCAGGAGAAGATCAGATTAGCGGTCTAGGTTCAGAATTCATGTTGCATGAGCCAAAGTGAGTATATTGTAGGTGGACAGGAAGCAGCTTCTGTCTTCTATAGTTGTGAGAATTAATTTATTTAAAGAAATAAATTTATTTATTCCTCTTATTTTTACAAAAATGATTAGAGATTTTTTTTTCGTTAGACAGTAAACTACTTTCAGATCACTGAAATGAATAAAGTGACCTTGAGTGATCCACAGCAAGGATTAATTCAGAGTCCTGAAGACAGAAGGCATGCCTCTTGGTAGATAAGGATTGGGTTAGGGATCAGTTGAGCAATCTGGATATCCATAAATCGATGGGACCAGATGGAATGCACCCAAGGGTGCTGAGGGAGCTGACAGAGGTCATTGCTAGGCCACTCTCCATCATCTTCGGTAAGTCATGGACAACAGGAGAGGTGCCTGAGGACTGAAGGATAGCAAATGTCACTCCAATCTATAAGAAGGGCAAGAAGGAGGACCCAGGTAACTATAGACTGGTCAGCCTCACCTCCATCCCTGGAAAGGTGATGGAACAGCTTGTTCTTGGCACTATCTCTAGGCACATCAAGTATGAGGGGGTCATTAAGAGCAGTCAACATGGTTTTACCAAGGGTAAGTCATGTTTGACCAACCTTATTGCCTTCTATGAGGAAATAACTAGGTGGATAGATGATGGTAGAGCGGTAGATGTGGTTTGTCTTGATTTCAGTAAAGCATTTGACACTGTCTCCCACAGCATCCTCGCAGATAAGCTGATAAAGTATGGGTTTGGTGATCAGGTAGTGAGGTGGATTGTGAAATAGCTGAAGGAAAGAAGCCAGAGAGTTGTGGTCAATGGGACGGAGTCTAGTTGGAGGCCTGTGACTAGTGGAGTCCCTCAGGGGTCGGTACTGGGACCGGTGTTGTTCAATATCTTCATCAACGACCTGGATGAGGGTACAGAATGTATCCTCAGCAAGTTTGCTGATGACACCAAACTAGGAGGAGTGGCTGACACACCAGAGGGTTGTGCTGCCATTCAACGAGACCTCGATAGGCTGGAGAGTTGGGCGGGGAGAAACTTAATGAAATTCAACAAGGGCAAGTGTAGAGTTTTGCATCTGGGGAAGACCAACCCCATGTACCAGTACAGGTTGGGGGCTGACCTGCTGGAGAGCAGGGTAGGGGAAAGGGACCTGGGGGTCCTGGTGGACAGCAGGATGACCATGAGCCAGCAATGTGCCCTTGGGGTCATGAAGGCCAATGGCATCCTGGGGCGCATTAGAAAGGGGGTGGTTAGTAGGTCAAGAGAGGTTCTCCTCCCCCTCTATTCTGCCTTGGTGAGGCCACATCTGGAGTATTGTGTCCAGTTCTGGGCCCTCCAGTTCAAGAAGGACAGGGAACTACTTGAGAGAGTCCAGCGCAGAGCCACAAAGATGATGAAGGGAGTAGAACATCTCCCTTATGAGGAAAGGCTGAGGGAGCTGGGTCTCTCTATCTTGGAGAAGAGGAGACTGAGGGGTGACCTCATTAATGTTTATAAATATGTAAAGGGTGAGTGTCATGAGGATGGAGCCAGGCTCTTCTCAGTGACATCCAATGATAGGACAAGGGGCAATGGGTGCAAGCTGGAACATAGGAGGTTCCACATAAATGTGAGGAAGAACTTCTTCACAGTGAGGGTAACAGACCACTGGAACAGGCTGCCCAGAGAGGTTGTGGAGTCTCCTTCTCTGGAGACATTCAAAACCCGCCTGGACATGTTCCTGTGTGACCTGACCTAGGTGTTCCTGCTCTGGCAGGGGGATTGGACTAGATGATCTTTTGAGGTCCCTTCCAATCCCTAACATTCTGTGATTCTGTGATTCTGTGTATTCAGTTTTCCCTTGAATGAAATCCTGGGCAGACTGACCTCTGTTGTGAAACTCCTGTGATTTCACAAGGAGTCAACATTTGACCTACTATTTCATTAAAACTTATCAGACAAAATACTGGCCTTTTACTGTTGTAAAAGTATCATTTAATTCAGCTTCAGTTTCGGATCACTCCTAATGATGCAAAAAAGGCTTCTAGAAATTGAGTAATTCTACCAGTGAATTGAAGAGCATCGTCACAATGCTCATTAACAATTTGCCAGCCTTGTAGGATACGTCGCTTGCTCCGAGATTTACTTGTGCTCTGCCACAAATGCGAAAAGTCTGTTAATTGAGGAGGATCAATAGCGGTAATAGACAGAAAACCGAGCGAACACGGTACTCCTGAAGCAAAAGGCGGAATATATGCAAAAACTTTCCCTTCACCACATAATAGAAAGGCACCTTGAGGCAAGCGAAGAGGTAGTGAATTGTTTAACATGAGCACAACAAGGTTAGCTTTACAGCGTCCCTGCTGCAAGGTACCATCTATCAATGATGTTACTGGTGTCCCGGTACCATTACAGGAGGTGCCGCAGGAGGAAAAGTCTGACCATCGCCAGTCATCACTAGGTGGCAGTGTCCACTTAGAAGGTTTGGAGCTATAAAACCAGACCCATCCAACACTAGTGTTAGCTCTGATGGTGGTCAAGGTGGACCAAGGCTGAACTGCACTAGTTTGAGCTGGATTCAAGCCCATAAGAATGGCTGCTGTACCTAGCGCCATGGTGTAACCATTAATTCCTGGTCCACAGTCCCATGAACCAGAGAAAATGGAATGTGCATAATTGTTTAAATGCAAGTTTCCCACCCGCAACCCTCCTTGGGACACTGAATTGACACACTGATTTCGATCCCACCTTTTGCCTAACAAGGCCCAGGTGTATGGTCCTCGAATACCTAACATGCAAGTGGACCAAGGATCATCTATAGATGTGATACGGAGACAAAGTGCATCTGACCCAAATTGTTTAGCCAATTCCTGCCAGAAATTGGCCGACTGCAAGGGCTGGATCTGGATCAGGAGAATCAGGAGCAGGATCAATATCTTCATTTTTGTCTTGGGCATCTCCATTCTTGTCTTGGACATACGGCTTGACCCATCGGGCAGGTACCCAGCGTGGGGGTCCATTTTCTGTGGAAACACAAGCATACCCTCGACCCCACATTAGTAAACAATACGGCCCTTCCCAAATCCCACGATCAATGTCGCGAACCAAGACTAAGGGTAGTGCACGCCCCCAAAAAGCAACTGACATGTAGAAAAATGACGTTGAACAACATTAAGTGGTGTAGGCCCTGTACCACTCAAATTTACATGATTTAAAACTACTACTGCCTTTAACACTAAATCTCCCGGGGCAAGACTCTCCCCCCTCTCTAAGATGATTTAACTGGGTTTTTAACGACCGATGAGCATGTTTAACGATGCTTTGTCCTTGGGAGTTGCCAGGAAGTCCAGTAAGATGACGGATTCCCCACTTGCGAAGAAATGTCCCAAAGGCCTGGGATGTGTATCCTGAGCCATTGTCTGTTTTGATGACTTGAGGAATTCCTAAAACGGCAAAAACTGCAAGGCAATGTCTTATTACAGCTGTTGTAGCGGTGGTGGTTGCAGGTGTGGCCCAAAGCATGCCACTACAGGTGTCGACGGTAACATGAACGTGACACTGACGGCGAAAAGGTCCATAGTCAGTGATGTCCATTTGATACAGTTCATGAGGGCTGAGTCCACGGGGATTAACACCTCTGGATGGGATCTGAAGGGAGTGACACTGGCAAGCAGGGCATGTAGCAATAATTTGTCGGGCCACTGTCATAGGAAGCTGAAAGGATCGTGAGAGAGAGGTGGTACCTTGATGAAAAAAGGCATGGCAATAATGCCAGGTAAATTGGAATGGCTACGAATGTGCTGAGTATACCACGGTTTAGAGCTTCCTTCAGCTGACAGAAAATCACCCGCTTTTTCACCATAGTGGTCTCCGAGGAATTGAGTTTGGCTTTTTTGGCCTCAGGTCCAACGTCAACACTCGGTTTTGAAAACACAAGGTACAATCATTAATACAATGGTGACCAATAATAGGTGGAATTCAATAATAGGTGGAATTAATAAAGAAACAAAGTCTCTCACAGAAGAGATGGGAGATAACCAAGTCAATAGGCTGATCATATAGAAGTAGCCCCATATTGTTTCCCCATGAAGCCTCCATTTGCAAGTGCCAAACCTGATCAGGGCCCAGTTGCGGGGAGAGTCAGGAGGTCCTTCCCCAACAGGAAAACTCTGCAAAGTGCGTCCATCTCACAGACAGACACTCCACTCTTTCCTCAAGTGGTCCCAGCCCCCGTCCCCAAAACAGGACACCTGGCACTCATTTATCCAATGTGGGGCACTTGGGGCTTGTTTACCCAAGGACTCCCCCGACAAGGCCGGCCACACCTTGAAGGAAAGCCAAAAGGCAAACTCATCCCCTCTTTTTTTTTTTTTTTTTTTTTTGTGGATTTCCAGGGAGCTTTTATTGAGCTTAATTAACAAAATCAGGATTTTACCACTCATCTTTTTTGCACTCGGAACTCATGAAGCTCTTTACAAGTTAGTACTGTGACGCACATACTGGAGAGTTAAAACATCTTCCTCCGGCTTTTTTCTCTCCTCCCATGGCTGCACACACAGCGGCCGCCACAACCCCAGCCTGGGCATGGGCGGACTCCAAACGCTCGGCTTTCGAGCACGCCTCGATCATCTGTGCCAATGAGGAGCTGCTGGGCAGGCGCTGCAAGAGCCGCCGGCACAGGTCATTTGCATTCTGTAAGGCAAGGTCTTTGCCCACCGCCTCCCGTGCTTCAGGAGGGAGTTCGGAGGCATCTAGCGCCACCCTCAGGCGCTCAATAAAGTCCATGAAAGACACGTTTGGCTTCTGCCTAATGGAGGCATACGGGGCGGGTGGAGCCCCACCCATGTGTGCCACCGTGGCAAATGCCTTGAAAGCTAACGCAGTGGTTTGTCGCAAAATGGCGTCCGCCCAAGTTGCTTGCACTTGGGGATCAGCACACCGACCAACACCCCGCAGCTGATCCGGTCCGATTCCATACCGAGCATCATTAGGTTGCAAATTTGTATTAGCAATAGCGGCACGCTCACAACGCGACTGCCAGTCCGACTGCCACAACAGATTTTGAGTGGGGGGTCAGCAAAGTTTTAGCAAGTACATTACAGTCATAAGGTGTTAACGGTTCTGCCATAACCAACTGCAGCAAATTCATAGTCATCGGTCCCTTGAGTCCCCCAGTAGTAATAGCTGACCGTAATTCTTTCACCAAGCGCCAGTCTAACGGAACCCATCCCCGACGCCCGTGCTGATCCAGCACGACTGGATAAGCCGCTCTCTCTTCCTCAGGGGGCAGGGCGGCAGTTATGGTAACATCCCCTTGAAGAGCGCAATTCTTTGCCACCACACGCCAGTGTGACACAGGGTTGGGGCTCGAACCAGCCGGTCCCCCTCCCCCAGAATTGGGACTCGAACCAGCCGGTCCCCCTCCCCCTGACTCCCGAAGTTGTAATTGCTGAGCTACCGCAGCAGTGTTAATTGCAAGCCGCTTAACCTCTGTTAGGAGATGTCCGAACAAAGACTGCATTTGCATAGCACTCGGCTTGGTCATTAGAGCTCTTTGTGATTTATAAGGCGGCGGCGGCTGTGAGGATTGCGCGGGCAGTTCCTCCGCAGGAGTCCCTGGCTCCTTATCCTAGGGGGCAGGGGCGGATGGCTCAGGTGCCGCAATATCGCCCCAAAGATCGTCCATGTCCCCCGAAAAGAAGTCTTTAGATACAGGGTAAGCGTGTACTGTCTCCCGAGCTTCGAGGGAAGGTATTTTAGGGGAGGAAACTTCAGGGGAGGATTCCGCGGGGGGCCCTGGGGAGATCTCTTTGGGTGGGGGTGCAGACAAAACCGCAGTTGTAACCCGCCCAGAGGACTCCGCTGTAACTCGCCCGGGGGGCTCTGGAGTCCCATATATGGCGTAAGCGGCGGCACCCCAAATGTCCCGTTTTTCTCTAATCTCCCGGAAGCACTTTCTCAAAGACCCCCATGTAGGTA
Organism: Podargus strigoides; assembly: GCA_028020825.1. Taxonomy (NCBI): domain Eukaryota; kingdom Metazoa; phylum Chordata; class Aves; order Caprimulgiformes; family Podargidae; genus Podargus; species Podargus strigoides. The sequence continues at coordinate 29,661,364 of CM051662.1, read as the reverse complement.
CAAATTTTATAGCCGATTTACTCCCCCGAGCTGCTCGTTCGAGCAACTCGGATCCCACCGCCTCAATTGCGGTCAATTCAAGAGCTTCCCTGGGGTCTTTTAAAAGCCCCTTCTCACTCATCCATGGGATGAACTCATACACCTCACTCCCGGGGGTGTGCGCATTCACCTCCCGGGCTAGGAATTTCAGTACCTGATCCACATCTGCGACTGATGCAGTCATCGTGGTCAGCTCCCCGCCAATGCGGACCAGGCCTTATCACGTCGGGGTCACCACTTGTCGCTGCTGCTGAGGCGACAATCTCCGTGCGCCGTGGTCTGGGATCCCATCCCAGGAGAACAACCACAAGCACGAACGTCGTGGATAGCTGTTCCAATTTAATGCTGCGCCACACAGGCTTTTATACCCGTACACCCGAACGCCACCCGAATCGCCCGCGCATGACCAACCCCCCTTTCCCAGATGTGTGAGCTACCCCCCGGTGCGTGATCTACCCCCCTACTCGCGGCCGTGCTCTATCTATTCCCCTTCGTCTCTGCAGGGACGACTCCCACACATTCTTGTAACTTGCTGCTTCCAACTTTGCAGCATGCTGTCTCCATCTTGATTCAGATATCTACAGTGGATAAATACCCGCCCCTGGTCTGCATAATGGACCACCCACTTATGTTTTTTCCTTTGTTGCTACTTCCGTATTCGTCTCAGTCGTTTTCAGGCTGAGAAGCGAGGCGCTGCCTGGCAGAGCTCCGCCAGGTGAAACGAGACGGCGGCGGCTTTTTAGGGGTGGAATGTTTAACTCGGGAGGTGGAGCCCCGAGGACCTGGAATCGCGAAATTCTGCGCGAAGGGATTAAAAGGAGACGAAACCGCCATGGGTGCAGGGTCGGGCTCCCCTTTTTTCTCCTCTCCGGGAGTCAAAGCCGCATATGCAGCAGCAGCAGCAGCCCGTTCCCCTTTCATTGTGCTCAAAGTCTCTCTTATTTGTTTCCACAGTATCGAACGTTTATAGGCTTCTTTGCCACTCTTTCCTCCGTTGCTAACTTCATCCCACAGACTCGTGCCTATGGCTTCCCAGGTAGACAGCTCAAACGTTGTGTTCACCCCGGATATCAAGTTTCTGTCCCGTGCCCACTGCAGCAGACCCTTCAGGGCTTGTGCGTCATAAGAAATTCCTCTCACAGAGAGCATATCTTGGAGGAGCTTAATTACCACTTCCTTCACTTTGGTAAGCGTAGACCCCATCTCCTCCCCGACCGCTCACTAACCTTTTTAGTGAGAATTCAGAACAGGACCCGTTGTCCTTCGGTGCGCACCATCTCCGTCCGCTGGGCACTGCGGAACGACTGTCGCCGGGGCAACGACAACTTTTGGTCGGCTTTCCACCCTCTCCATCTGCTTTTCTTCACGCTGACAGCATCAGCTTCTAGCAGCGGTCCTGAGGGTCCCTGTTCGGGCGCCAGTTGCGGGAAGTCATGGCAAGCAATCACATAAGACCAATAAATCTTGTGAAAGGCACTTTAATGGTGTTACAACCCGGTTTATATAGACAGAGCACTAGATCAAAAGACTCTTCTAACTACCGATTGGCTAATAGCACTAGCGCGGTATAAATTGATTTGCGACCTTAAAGCATGCATTTACACCATCACTCCTTTTCCAACTCCCCGTCCTGCTTCAGCATCCGGGCCAGGCTCGAAGGTTGGATTGCTCACATGTCCATTGCTTGCTAAAAACCCCCCAACAGTCTCTTAATTGGAAATTTTCTGAAAGTGTCTATATTGCAATGAATTTTAAGTTATGCAATTCTAAATATATTTTATATTCAGATACTCTGGAGGATAGCAATGCTGCTAGAATAATGGTGGGTAAGTAACAGGGTATCAGTTACCTTTTTAGGATGAACTGAGATTTGTTGATGGAGTAGCTGAGATCTTTAGGAACCTACATGTGACAAACAAAACATCCAGAGGAAAGTTTAAATGCCAAAATTCACTGAAGTTCTTTTGAGTAAAAAGATTATTTTCTGACTCTCCTAAACTGATTGAAGTCTTTAAGTAATCTATCAGCTTGAATATTAATAGAAAAAGAAAAGCAGCAAACTTATTTATTTTGTATTTCAGGTATATGATTACCCAGAATGTTTGGATTTTACAACCATCAGTCTATAATTTTAAAATATTTTAAGGAATCAAGCAATTTCTTAAAAACTGTAGGTTTTGGCTGCAATTAAGGGGGGAAAATAAAATTGTGTGCAAGTACATATAATGACTTTGCTCCCATCTCTTTGAACTATTGTATTTGCAGCATCTTTTTAAATCTTTCAAAAGCATACAAACCAGAGATCTAGCACTTTGGTGTTCAGATATTTTGAGAAACATGTCTCATCATCTTTATACAAAAAATTCCATGAGAGATCACTGATGTTAATAAGAAGCATACAGCCTTTGTGATTAATTCTGATGTGCAATATGATATCAAAATATTACCACCAAATAAGACTGTTGTGTCATATTTCTGAGAGTAAGACGTCGTGAGACACTGACAAATGTTATGCACAGCTCCATAAATTAAAACATGATAATTTTGCCTTGAAAAATGATGGTGATGACTGGAATTAAGTACATAATTAAGAATCAATTTCCTTACACTTGAGAAGTCTCAGGCAGGCACTTAAGCTTCCACCCAGTGGCAACTGCTCCTGAAGTCATTTACAGAACAGAGAGACCAGTCTGCACAAACTGAGTGATCATGTGCCCTGTTGCACCTCAGTCTGGCACAGACAGGCAGACAGGTTCTCCCCTGCCAATTGAGAGAGTGCTGCAAGATCCTGGAGAATTCTGAATTCTGATTTCAGGGAGAGATCTAACATGATTTACTAGGCTGGAATTTCATAGAGCACATTTTTGGCACAGTCATCCTGTATGTGCATCTTCACCTCCATGCAGTTATACCACATAGATACCTGGGTCATGATTATGTGTCTGAAATATTTCAAAGAAATTAATGTGTTCCTAAAACGTTCTGCAGGGTCAAATCTTGCTGGTTGCAAAAGACAATTCCCCATACCGCAGGGAGTTCACAGAGAAGTGATTAATATATTTGAGCCTTAACCTCTGCTCCTGGATTTCCTGCTCTTTTGATATGCACCCACCTGTTGCCATGGTTTCCAGTGCCAGTTGCATCTTTGTCTTTTTCAGATGTATCCTCTGTATAACAGGTTTGTGGCTCTTTGTTTTGGGCAGAGCTGTGGGGTCCAGAGAGTCCCCAGCCACACTTGTCCAACTAAATTTGGCCCTAACAAGTCTGCGTACAACAGTGTCTATATTTTTAGCATTCATATTGATGTGGAAATACATTGCTGAAATGGCAAATTTCACATCAGGACAGCTCTGTCTGAAGCAGAATGTAAAGTTCACTGGCCCTTGCCAAAAATATACAGTTCTCCTGGGCCCACCGTGCTACTTCATTCGTTTATCACATAATCTATGAAAAAAAAAAAGAAAGCATACAGCAGAATGACTTCTTTCTCCTTCTGAATTACTTCATCCTATATCTCTTATTAAAAACTTACAGTGAGTCAAACTCACTACCTTTAAAATGTTTGTTTTTTAATTACAAACATAACATTGTCAAACTATTTGCTTTATTTGATGGAAGGCTATTCTTAGTGACTTGTGGATGCAAAGAGAAATTCTTATTTATTTTTCTGTCATTTGGTGTGGTGCAGTGTCTACAACAGATTATTAGTATGGGCGAGGTTTTTCTCCAACAGTTTTCACACAGCTTTACAATTGTCCTTGTCTTTCACATCTGTATAAACAGAGATTAGAAAATATGGAAATGGTGGGAGGAAATTTGAAAGAACTTTGCAGTAACTGAATTATATAATTTTTTTTTTTCTTTTTTAAAATTGTTCTGTGGTTTCTCTTTGAAATTACAGGTCAGGTGCTTATTTTCCTGTCTGGTTCTAGGGTACATCTCTCTACACAACACATAACTCTTCTCCTTCCCAAATGAGGAGCACTCCTGGTATTTCTGGTTATTGTACATTTTAGGTGTATATCTAGCTGAGTACCAAAACTATTGAGATAACTAACATAGAGCTCTTCATTCTAACTTTTACTGAGTGCAAATATTTCTGTTTTCAAATGCTTATAGTACGTTTTGAAATGTGAAAACAATTACTTACATCCATTTAAATATGAGACCACAGTCCTGTGTCTCCAGATAGAGGTCTCCTCTTTTTCTAGGCCACAGACCACTGGTGCTAAGGGACAACCTGAGTCATACATAAATCGGTGTGTTACATATATGCCATTGTCAAATTACAGTTAGAGTTCACCAGTCAGTGAATCCAGTTCCAGCAGTTGAGGCTCATCCTTTGAGTTAGAGCTCACCACTCCACCAGTGGGAGTTTAACCTTTGAAGAAATCTGGGGGCAAAAAAAAAAAGGGGGGGGGGGGGCGGGGGAAAGAAATAAATAATCATTTTGTATTTATTCTGGTTATCAGACAGGTAAGTCAAACCAGGCTGATTTCCTGTGAGGGTGGTGAGACACTGGAACAAGTTGCCCAGGGAAGTTGTGGCTGCCCCCTCCCTGGCAGTGTTCAAGGCCAGGCTGGATGGGGCTTTGAGCAACCTGGTCTAGTGGAAGGTGTCCCTGCCCATGGCAGGGGGGTTGGAACTAGATGATCTTTAAGGTCCCTAACAACTCAAACCATTCTGTGATTCTGTGATCTGTTTTACCTTAAGAATTTTCTGTATTAACTTCACAGAGAATTAGGCAAGATGAATCTCAAGATTTATTGGCAGAGAGATCTTAGCCTTTGAATTCTCACTGAACAGATCATAAATCTTCCTGCTCACCAGGAAGATCTAAGATTCTGTATAGTTACAAACAATCATTGTAAGCAAGGTCAAAATCTGGCTGGCTCCTTTTTCCAGTTCATTTTCAAAAAAATCATTATAAATTAGAAACTGGATTATAAGTCTCATAAATACGTTATTTACCTGCTGACAAGTGGCCTAGTCAGGGCTTGCTATATTGCATTAGGATATTACCAATTCAGGAATGAATGCTACAGAAATCTCACAGTCTGGAAACTCATAACATCATCAGGTAGTCTCCAGACAGAATTTTTCTCCTATTTTAAAAATATATAACAGAAAGTTTAAAAATTAACTATATGGCAGAAATGAAAGTCTTGTAAAAATACCTAAACTGCTGATGGTCCAGGTAACATGCATTTCCACATCATTCCACATCAACATTCATTTCTATTCCGGACACAGAAGTCTAATGTCCATCCAAGTACAGGTTCATTCACAACTTCAAATGGGCTGTTTTACATAATACACAAGAACTGTTAAAAAGAAGAGGGGAAAAGGAAAGTAGGAGAAAAGACAGGGAGGAGTCAGAATTTGCTGTGAAGACTACATCTTGGAAAGTTTCGCTAAAAAAAAAAAAAAAGGGATTTAATAAAATAAGTGTTGATAGCAGACCTACAGAAATGCCAATGCTGAGCCAAGCACAAGAAGTTAGCCAAAGCAATATGCAAGTGGGTACAGGTAATAATCCAAGAAGCATCAATAAATCTGATCTCATCTTTAATGAAATCTGATCTTACTTTTACAAGAAGGGACAAATTTCTAAGAGACAATTCAACAATTGTACCTATCTGATATGTTCACACTCAAAATAAAACTGTTTTCACATGTACATAGTGATCTGCTGTGCAGATGAAATTACTCATTTACATGCAAAGATTGCAAAGCTGTAGGAGTGTGCCCAAAACTTTCTCTGAATTCATCACTGGAGTCAGTGTGGAGGGCTGTAGTCTTCTGAACAAATAGATGTGTGAACAGGTCAAAGGAACAGAGAACAAAAAATAATAAAAAAAAAATGTCACACCATGTTCTGAATGCCTGTCAAAAGCAGACATTCTTCCAGGGCATGTTAACTTATCTGGTGGAGTGGATATTTTTGATTGACAGGACTGAAATAAAAAGACTGATCTGTTATTGATACTTTTTGCAGTAAAACAGCTGTATTAAATTACATTTCTCTCTTTTTGTCAACAAGTTGGCAGAGTGTATGCAATGTGTCAGCTCTGTAATGACAGCACCACTTTAAACCCCAGTTGGAAGAGCTTATTATGAATGCTTGTTTTTCTGAATAGGTATCTCTAATAAGCGAAAATATAACCAGTCGTAAAGAGAATCGGTGGGTAATGTGTGTCAAAACGGTACTTCAGCCTTATAATATTCAATTTCTGGCTCTGTCCAGATATTAATTGGCAATAAGGCATATCCACAGTCTAAGTCATAAACTCCTGCACTTCAAGTGACAGAAATCCCATTTCCACAATGTTTTCAAGCAGGCGCTCCATTCCCTGCTGCCTGGGTAATGATGGAAATAGCACATGCACCATATGCTTGCTGAGGCACTTCAAAATAGCTCTGTTGGTCCTGGCCCAAAACAAGGAGTGAAAAACCACGGCAGAAATGTAAAGGAGCCACCAAAAAGCTTGCTTTTAAAGAGAATTGACTTCAGTTTGATTTACCTTTGAAACAAGTTACTGAGCTGGGTCTTAGTAATCATCTTGTGTATTCTATTCAGATGTTTTTGTCTCTTTTACTCTACCCTAATGCCTACAGAACTGCTTTCTGCTGCCAGGAGCATCCAGCTACAACTATTACCTAAGCTAATGAATCCCAGGCTTTGAAAGTTATGTTCTCGGGTGCTATTTGCAAGACCCCATTATTAAAGGTGCAGTCCCACACACTATCCTTTGCACCAGCTGGCTATCAGTGAACACTCCCTGCCAGATGTTGCTGTTCTCAAAACCATGTACCAGGGTTAACACTTAAGAGAAAGGCAGAGCGAGGGTTTTGCTCATTCCCTGTGAGAAAAGGATGAGGGATCTCACAAGCAATACAGCCACACCAGTATGCTGAGTGCAGTCCTGGTAGAAAGTGCAATAGGGACAGATGAATAGTAAGCATGAAGGATGAACGCTGCTTTTGCCATGTAACCACAGTGACTACAGAGAAGGTGACTGCTGTGCCACCAGCCCAGAAGGCTATTGTATCTGTTTCTGAAGAGAAAATCTGCTCCACCATCAATGACAAAGGGGAATTAAAGAAAAGGATGGCCTGAGATAAATGGTCTGCCAGTCAGAATATTTTAGCCAGAATTTTCTTCCTGGGTAAGTAGCATTCATACCCACAATGAAATGTTTTTAGTACATGTCAGTATTGACAGCCTTTCATTTAGGATAAAAATGCTGTGATATAGAAAAGCCTAGTGTTAACATTTTTAAAAAAAATATTGAAAAGCTGTTTTAAAGTAAAAATTAGTATAATTGTACTTTCATGAAAAGGTGAAATTTGAAATGAAATGTTTTGTCTCCCCCAAACAATCCAGCTAATTTAATACAGTTTTTGGAATGGTTGTTGGTCTTCTCCTACTTCAGAGCAAGTAAAACATTCAGAAAATTAGAATTTTGAATTGAAAATACATTCCCAGTTCAATTATTCAGCTTACAATGCAAATCTGACAGCCACTTGGGTTTGTGCATACATTAGCATAGGTTTCCACATATTCCACACATATATCTGGAAATATTTTGATATTGCTAAAGCCATTTCATCTTCTGATAGATTATTCTAATCTTCCCTCCTGAATTATCTGGGAAAAGGAAATATTAAGCAATTACCAGAATTTTCTCATTAACTGTATCTCCCATGCATTAGACAACACATGTGGTATTTTGATGTTCTTTCTGAAGCAGTTGTGTATACTCAGGGTCTCTCTTTTCCCTAAAAAAGGCACATGAAGTTACTTTAGAATAATAGAAGGTAAATGTGCCTATGGTGGGTTAGCCTTGGCTAACATGCAAACACCTACCCAGCTGCTCTGCTGCTCCATCCTCTTTGTGAAATGGGGGAGAAAATAGGAAGAGTAAGAAAGGTCATCTATTGGTCAAGATAAAGACAGGGAGATCACTTATCAGTTACTGTTGCCAGCAAAATGGACTCAATTTAGGGAAAATAAACTTAATTTGTTCCCAATAAAAAGTAAAAATATAATTGCTAATTCAGGTAGTGGGAAACAAAAAGACAAACATTAAAAAAACATCTTCCCCCTCTTTCAGTCTTTCATTCCATTCTCCTCTCCCCTGCTGCAAGCAGCACAGGGCTGGGGTATTTTGGTCAGTACACATCAGTTTCTCTCTGCTGCTCCTTCCTTTTCATACTTTTCCTGTGCTCTAGTACAGATCCTACATGGGCTTGCAGGGACTATCTATCTGCTCTGGTACCTGGAGCACCTCCTCCTCCTTCTCCTATGACCTTTGGTGTTCCCTCTGATTTTTATCACTATTTTTGTTCTCTCCTCCTCTCTCTGTGGCATTCTACCCTTTCTTAAATGTGTTTTCCCAGAGGCACCACCAGTTTGGCTGATAGGCTCAGCCATGCCCTGCCAGCGGGTCTGTTGGAGCCAGCTGGAACTGACTGTGTTCGGCACAGGGTAGCCCCTGCTCTCTTCTCACAAAGGCCACTCCTGCAGCCACCCTGGTGCCAACACCTTGACATTTACACCCTATACAATACCCCATGTCAATCTGAGCTATCATATAGGTGAGATTCAGCTCACTTAACTAACCACTTAGAAGTTTGTCTGTAGAAGATGTTCTTCTCTATGATGAGGATAACATCTTCAGAGGACAATCCACCCCATCATCCTGAAGTGTTTCAGGATGATATGGCCCACCCTCTGGAGCTCCCTGTTTCTTGAGATGAAGAAATCACAGAAGTCACACCTTTTTTTTTAGCATTGGTTGAGAAGACGATCCTTCCTCATCACAGCTGGTTGTCCAGGCTCTCCCTGTCACCAGGAGAGAACATATAAAGAGCAGTTCTGAGTCCAAATGTGGAAATTGTCTCATTTCAGCTGGGGAATTATATTGGGTTTAGTCATCAAAAGCTCAGACACGTAAAGGAAGCTTGTAATCTGATCTCCTCTGCAGTTGATGGAGGAGTCAGGCACTTTGAAGGGCAAGTTGACCCACCAACTTTAAACCCTTGTCTTTAGATGGAAGGCATCACCCTCCTGAAGTATGAACTCTTTTCCTTGTCTGTAGAGAGGATCTTGGTGACTGACACAACTAAACACCTCTTTTTCAGATATCTCATCCTTAACCTTCAAGACCATGTGCTGAAATTAATGCACAGCACTCTTTCTATACCAGTCTTTGTAGTTGTACCTGAATACTGTTATTTACAGAAGAGCCTGACAGGCAAAGAAGAAAAGCATTTAATAGGAAAAAAAAAAAAAAAAAAAAAAAAAAAAAGAAAAAGAAAAAGAAAAAGAAAAAGAAAGCCAGCTAAATAGCCTGTAGTCTGCAGGCTATAGACTCACGGGTATCCATCCTGCCCTCCTGCAAGTCCCTGCCATCAGGCAAGAAATATAAATGATAGCAGCCGCTCTTCTCCTTCAAACTTGAGGTTTTGTGCTGAATGCAAAACCTCAGCCTGGAGAACCTGAATAATTTACAAATTGTAGGTCTGTGTTTCCTTAATCATTAGTCTTTATATGTAACAGTTAAATTTATTTGGCAGACTAGAATTTAGATATTCTATCATTTTCCTGCAGTCAGTTGAATATATTTGACTGATGCTGGAATGATATGCAATCCCTAAATAAAATTACTGACATGTATCAGCGACAACAAGAGCACCTGGAAGACTTGTGCAAGGGACACACTAAAAAAGATGTAAAATCTATGACTGAGGTTCTTTCTCCCCCTATATACATATTCTACTGTCATACTTAATAACCTAGAGTTTTGATGAGAAAGGGCCTTAAATAGTCCAAAGCTTTCTTGTCAGTGAACATTAAGGCCCTCTGTTGTGTTAGGCCAGTACCTGATGACACAGCTTTCACAGTTTCAGAGCAAAGTGTTGAGTTGCCCCAATTTCAATTATAGTTGATAATGATAAATGGCAATGTACTTTTTTCTAAATGCTCCATTCTTTCTGAACAGATAAATTCACAAAGCCTGTCATCCCAACTGCTGCTCAGTTAACTTTTACTCTTTTCTGTATTTCAAGGCAAGTTCACATGAATTGGCTTTCAAGGTGTTTATTTACAATGCATCTTGAAAAATTTATCATTTTTTAGTAAAGTTCCTGTTATTCCCATCAGGTTTAATACTATATTTTGTAACTTCTGTCTCTTATAATTAGCAAGAGCTGTAATTTTCACAAGTCAAATTGTATTGCATTTCTCTAGATCTAAATATTCTCCCACCTCTAAGATACCAGCAATATTTTGTCTATTGTTCTATAAATATCTCTCCCATTATACATCTGAGGTAATCAAATACATTTAAACTATAATAAGCTTTGCCCATCTGGTGACCCCAACTAATAAAGTTTTGATGTTTCTCCTGTGCTGTTATCCTAATCAAACCCAAACATGAATACTGATGAGAGTATTCTAGACAATAAGAAATGAAAACCACTTCAGCAGGTGTGTAACTTCTAAAGGTTTGTGCAATTTATCTCCTGCAGTTTATTCTCTGCACTTTCCTGCAGTTGTCACCACTAGCTGCCCCAAGTGGTAAAATTTGTGTTCCCGCATAGGTATCTGCTTTTGAAAAAAAAAAAAAAAAAAAAGACAGGCTCTGCCCCTTTTAAAAATACCTTCTATTCATCAGCCAAAGAACGTGTCACTTCTCAAAATCTTGGTTTATGCATTTGTTTTTTCAGGTTATGTACAATACTGTTCCCCACAGAGTTTGCCCAGGATGGTTCCTGTGCCTGCTGGTGACCAGCAGGACTGTAGAAGCCATGGGTGGAAACTCAGTGATTGTTCTTTTCCCTGCCTGATTTCGTGTCCACTAGTGACCCTCAGGACTATACAAATGAAGAGTGGAAGCCCAGTCACTGCTTTTCTGCATTTTTTATTTTTTTTCCTGATGGTGTTCCTTCTTGATTCACTTCATGGTTTCAGTGAGATGTACAACCTCTTTTCATTTCTTATTACATAGCATTTCTGTAGGCTGATAAACAGCTGCTGGATATTTTCTATGCCAAAGAAGATCATAGCAGTGATGGGGAGAGTATAATTCTTACAAAATAAATGAGACATTATGTAAATAAAACACTTCTTTTAAAGTCTCCAGGCTGCAAGGTGCTATCCAAATAAGACAGTATCGCCCACAGCCTCATGTGCTGCTTCGAAAAATCAGGGCTAAGTGTCAGTTTAGATGTGCATTTCAAATAGGGTTAATAGTTCCATAGTCTATGACTCATGCAAAAGCATTTGTTTGGGAGTGAGGCAAGACACACGTGAATATTGCCTCCCAGAGAGATGTGTTTGGGGAGAGTACTTTGTACATGAGCCTGATGCTTGAACAAAAGGACTTACACATTCCCTGTATGTTTGAATAACTTAGTCAAGAAGCTAAAAGCTATTTTCCAAAGAGTTCTTCCAAAATACAATTAAAGTAAGGTGTTAAAAGCTGTAGCTCTTCTTAGAAGATGAGGCATAGGATCCAATATTTTTCCTTTGGATGTGCATGTTATGTGTTTTTTCTTAAATCCTTCAGGTTTCCTTTTTTTTTGTTGTTTGTTTTCACTGAATGGCTTTCTCATTCTCATGTAGGGATTTTACTTTGATGTGTGTAAACCCTCTGATTACTGTAGCTCAATAGTAAGTGATCAGGGAGGCAGAACTGTCCAAGAATGGAACACCAGAGTTGGCAGTAGTGCTTGTCCACCTTTGAAAAGAGTTTTGTAGCATAGGAATTATAGGGGCTGTGTAAACATTTAGAGACAGATCCTGGAAACCTAGGTCAGGCAGTTAAACATATTTAAATATATGAGCCTTGGTGCTGTTTGTTAGGCGCTAACAACACAAACTGTTTTAGAAATTGAAAGCATAATGAAGAAATCATGTATTCTGAAGGACTGTAAGAGAAGATACCATCAGGAGGAGGTTCTGAGTGCTGGATGTCAGTTGAGTAACAAGTGCAAAAAAAGCCTTTATTTCCTTTCCTTTTCTGAGTAATACATACAGGTTGTTATGATGATGTAAAACCTAAATATACTGAACATTTTACAAATAGATGTCCATGGTACAATAGCCTTCGAAGAGGGTTGATATTGCTGTCATCTTAAAAGGAATCTAAAGCAAAATAGCATTCATTTCTATGAGTTACACAGAGTAAAACCATGAGGTATTGCGGAGAAAAAACTGGACTCCGCACCATTCAGTGTGAGTCAAACTGAAGACGTTTTATTTACTTTGTCAGTCCCTTTTATACAATATTACTTTCCCTAGACGCGGTCATGCATTATCTAATTGGTTAAAAGTCTCTAGCACAAGGTAAACATACAGCTTAGTTCAGTTCCCGTTGGTTCTTAAGTTCTTCTCCCGCAGTATCCAATTGGTCACTCTTACCTGTTCACTCCTGTATTCCTTAGGGAAGCTGTCGTTGCTCTTTTCTTATTTTTTCTTCCTTTGAAGTAGTTTCTAGAATGCAGCTACGTACCTAGGCCAACATCCTGTATGGCTGGTTCACTATATGGTCATTCTCTTTTAAATACATTCCTACAATTCCCCCTTTTTCTTCTTGAGCCAGCCATACGTTCTTCATGGCATCTTTAATCATGCTTGCTGCCTTTTTGAAAACACAAAGTACAATCATTAATACAATAGTGACCAATAATAGGTGGAATTCAATAATAGGTGGAATTAACAAAGAAACAAAGTCTCTCACAGAAGAGATGGGAGATAACCAAGTCAATAGGCTGATCATATAGAAGTAGCCCCATATTGTTTCCCCATGAAGCCTCCATTTGCAAGTGCCAAACCTGATCAGGGCCCAGTTGCGGGGAGAGTCAGGAGGTCCTTCCCCAACAGGAAAACTCTGCAAAGTGCGTCCATCTCACAGACAGACACTCCACTCTTTCCTCAAGTGGTCCCAGCCCCCGTCCCCAAAACAGGACACCTGGCACTCATTTATCCAATGTGGGGCACTTGGGGCTTGTTTACCCAAGGGCACCCCCCACAAGGCCGGCCGCACCTTGAAGGAAAGCCAAAAGGCAAACTCATCCCCTCCTTTCAAAGGACCATGGGAACTATCCATATGTCAGCCTAGGACATCTGCGAATCTGGTTCTGACAGCCATGGTTTCATTCACTTTGCCGGTACCCATTTGGATCCGTGATCTGTAACGACACATGCATATCCCCTTCCCCAGGTTATTAGCTGTGCCGGTCCTTCCCAAGCTCCTGTCACTCCATTTTTAACCATAACTTTACACTGTCCTTGTTTTACCTTGTCTAACTCCCCTTTCAATCCTGCTCCATGCTGCACGACTGGCGGTACTAGACTATCCTGTGGCAGATGTAAAAAGTTCAATACATATGTAGCCTTATTTAATCTATGTGCAGGTGGCAGTCCTATTGCTCCCCCTTTTTGTTTTTGAAGCAGGCACTTGAGTGTCTGGTTCATCCATTCTACAATAGCTTGACCCGTTGGAGAATGTGGAGTACCTGTAACATGTACTAAGTGACGCAATGACCACTGTAAATATTCAGCTACTAAAGGTATCACTATAAAAGTAGGTTCAAAGCCAACTATTTCTACAACTCTATGCCTACCTTTCATCACTAACTGTGCAAAAGCTTCTACTCGCGTAGTAATTGTGCGTTTTGGCTGCAGTGACAAAAACACCCATTCCAAAATGTGCAGTGGGTCCTTCCCAGTAATCCACTGCATTATCAAAGCAAAAGGATGTTGTTCATGACTAATAAGCAATAGCCCTATCCCGTACTCCAGGTTCCAGCGATGCGTGTAAGCTGTGACAGTCTTAGTGCTTATCTGATTTAAAGCTTGCTTTGCTTCTTCTGTTAATGTTCGAGGTGCCTCAGCACCACCTCCTCCTTTCAACAGTTTAATTAGCGGGGCTAGCTCTGCATTGGTAAGGCCACATACTGTCCTTACCCAGTTAAGATCTCCTAACAATTTCTGGACATCATTTAGGGTGCATACTTCTGTTCGAATTTCTAATATTTTGGGCCTAAAGGTTGCCTTGGTAATTTCCCAGCCAAGGTACCTCCACACCTCTGTTTTTTGTACCTTTTCAGGAGCTATTTGCAGTCCCCCTAATTTTAGCGCTGTTCCAGCTCAACTATTAACCATTCCCCGTTCAGTCGCTCCCCTGCTATCAAAATATCATCCATATAATGATATATGAATAGTTTTGGATATGCTTTTCGTATAGGAGCAAGTGCCCAGGCCGCATACAATTGATACATTGTGGGTGAATTTTTCATTCCTTGTGGTAATACTACCCAGGGATATCTTTTCATGGGTTCACCTTTGTTTACTGACGGTACTGAAAAGGCAAATTTTTGATAATCATCTGGGTGCAGTGGTGCGGTAAAAAAGAAATCTTTCAAATCAATAAATAATATGTCCCAGTTTTTTGGAATCATGTTAGGAGATGGTAGACCTGGCTGCAAGGCTCCCATATCCTCCATTACTTGATTGATTTTCCTAAGATCATGCAATAATCGCCTCTTCCCGCTCTTTTTTGGAATTGTAAATATTGGAGTATTCCAGGGATTTGTGGTTGATTTGATATGGCCTTTGTCCAATTGCTCCTGCACGAGATCCTCAAGATGGGCCATCTTTTCTGTTGTCAGCGGCCATTGATCAACTCAGACAGGGGTATGCGTTTTCCAAGTTAATTTCAGGATTGGTCGCCCTTCACCAATGGCCGTTGCTAAAAACCCTCATTGCTCGTAACCAGTCGCGCCCCTATTTGACTTAATGCGTCATGTCCCAATAAGCATATGGGGGCATTCATCACATATGGCCGCACTGTACATACACTCCCATCCCGCAAAGTACATTGAATCAAGCGCATGCTAATTCTGCTAGACTGTATACCTCCCACTGCCATGATTGACGACGCAGGTACTTCAAGTGGCCACGATGTTGGCCATGCATCTCGACTGACGATAGTGACATCAGTCCCGGTATCAATCAACATAGTGATTACACAGGTACTGCCCCCTGGTTCTTTTAGTGTTACCTGCTCTGTTGGTTTTGATTTACCAATATCCATTGCCAAATAAATTTCTGCTTGACCTGTAGAGCCAAATCCTTCTGCTCCTCTTATGCGATTACCGGCCACAGGCACCGCTGTTTTGAATGGCAGGAGTTGTCCAATTTTTGCTCCTGCCGGTATGTGTACAGGGGGTGATGACGTCCATACCATTATAGAGATAGTGCCTGTAAAATCAGAATTAATTACTCCAGGTAACACAAAAAGACCTTTTCGAGTTGTAGATGAACGCCCTAACAACAGGGCGCTTCACTCATGTCCTAGCGGACCGTTCATATTAGTTGGGATACATTGTACCTGTGAATCAGTCAGTGTTGTTTCTATTGTTGTTTCCACGTCCACTCCGGCACTTCCTGCTGTGGTGGCAGCGACGCCATCCAAGCAGCCTGAGACCGATTTTGTGTCATCGCGCCTGGCCTGTGAGCGTTCGCTATCCTATTCTTTCTCCTTTTGGAGCAATATTTACTAGCATGCTGCCCATAGTTCTGATAGCGATTATAGACACCATCAAAGCCTTCTCCTGTGTTTTTGGTTTTTGGAGCTTTACATTGTACCTTAATGTACCCATACCTTCCACAGTTATGACATTTTGGGCCTCGATTACGGTTACCTTGTTGTACCAAGGGTCGGATAGCCGCAGCAAAAGCTGAGGCCATGAAACCAGCATGCTCTTCAGGTGTTCCTACCCGCGAACAAGCATCCATTATTTCAGCAATACTGGAGCTTCTAGGCAGACTCTGTAAAATACACTTGCAGGTTGGGTTAGAATTTTCAACAGCTAAACATAAGAGTAATGCTTCTCGTACAGGATCAGATAAAGATGCCCTATCAAGCGCATTTCGCAACCCATCTAGAAATTGCATATATGGCTCATTTGTACCCTGTTTTACTGAGGTATATGGGGGTGTTGTTTTTCCATCTTCAGGGAGAGTCCTAAGTGCCTCTCTTGCCAGTTCAGCGGATTGCCGCAGTATAGCAGGATCTAATCGAGCTTGGCGCTGGGCATCGGCAAAATCTCCCTGACCCATAAGCATAACAATAGTCGCTAAGCGCAGTGGATCTCCATCTGCACGATCTAAATTTGCTATTGCAGCAGCTCCTACTGTATCCTGCCACTGAGAACGCCACAGAACTTCCTGCATTGGTGTTAGTATCAATGACATAAGTACCCTACTATCAAAAGGAGTCCTAAGGTTAGTCATGAAAATGTTATGAATAAACGAGTGAGTATATGGTGATTGTAGACCGTTCTGCTGTGCTGACTTACGGGCTTCCTTAATTAACTCCCATGGGAAACCCACCCAGTGATTCGGGTGTCTCGAACCTCCCCCCAGCATTACCGGGAACGCAGCTGAAAGGAATCCCCCTTTGATTAATGCATTTTGAATAACTCCTCTCCATCTTTGAGCCGGATCAAATCCTTTCCCCGCATTTCCCGCCTCCGCCCCCCTCTCCATCTCTTGTCCCAGCTTGTCCACCCCCCAACCATGGTCCTTTTGAAATCTTGCAATGATTTTCTCCTCCTCCTCCTTCAGTGTCTCTTGCTTGTGGATGTCCGCTTCTAGCTTTTCCATCTTCTCCAACAGTTCTTGCACACAAACGGCCCGGCCACTGCTAAGATCAGGCGGCTTGGCGGGGGAGGTGGGCGTGGGTGGTGTAGAAGGAGGTAATGGTGGATACTCTGGCCATTCACTCAGGTGAGGTGGTTTAGGTGGTGGGTTAGATGTTTCAGGAACGTTTGGTTCAGGGGGTAGGGGGAGTGGCGGCGGCGGCACGGGCCATTGTTCGTCTGTGTCCATTGCCTCTCCTTCCATCCCAGACACCTCTCCCAACGGGGGCGCCGATGGAACAGGGGGGGACGGAACAGGCATTCGGTCGAACACTCTGATTCCGTCAGGAAACGCTCCCGGTGGCGAGGGCCCTGAAGCCGCGAACACTCTGGCCGCTGGCGCAGTGCGCGGTGGGGGGGGCAGCGGGGGGATGCCGATCGCGCCGCTCCACTGCTGCCCACTCAACCTCCATATCTTGTAAAGTTGTTAGAATCAATCGCCAAGTGAAAGCTAACCCTTCTAAGTTTTTTTCTCCTCTACTGATTGCGTCCCACAGGCACTTCCCAATTTCTTCCCAAATCTTAGTTTTATAGGCATTTTGAGGCTCAGCAGGGAATCCTTGTTCCCGGCACCAAATTAACAGCCTCCGGAGCGTACGCTTATCGAGTTTAACTCCTCTCATAGACAGTGTATGTAGGAGAATTTTCACTAAGGCACTTTCTTCTTTCGATGGTTTGTGCCCCATCTCCACTCCCAGCTGCTCACCTCACTGGGTGTCCTGTCGTAACGTATGTTTTCCTCTCTGGATCGCCTTCCGATCCATCCGGTCTCTGGCCCTGCCGTGCCGTCTATCTCCGAATCGCCATCCGGTCCTTCCCCTTCTGGGCTTTTCCCCTGTACCTTCTTCTCTTGCTGCGCAAGTTGGTATCACGTCGGGGTCACCATCTGCGGAGAAAAAACTGGACTCCGCACCATTCAGTGTGAGTCAAACTGAAGACGTTTTATTTACTTTGTCTGTCCCTTTTATGCAATATTACTTTCCCTAGATGCGGTCACGCATTATCTAATTGGTTAAAAGTCTCTAGCACAAGGTAAACATACAGCTTAGTTCAGTTCCCGTTGGTTCTTAAGTTCTTCTCCCGCAGTGTCCAATTGGTCACTCTTATCTGTTCACTCCTGCATTCCTTATGGAAGCTGTCATTGCTCTTTCTTATTTTTTCTTCCTTTGAAGTAGTTTCTAGAATGCAGCTACGTACCTAGGCCAACATCCCGTATGGCTGGTTCACTATATGGTCATTCTCTTTTAAATACATTCCTACAAGGTATAGTAAAATTTAAAGTACGTGGGTAAGGGAAAGAACACAGGGGTGATACTAAGGAAGATTACTGTTAAAGCAGTCATGAGCTAGAAGCAAAAGCAAATGTGTCTTCAGCCTGATTTCACGCCTGCTACCAATCAAAGAGGCCAGAAGAAACCCTCACTCAGTAGAAAAAGGCTGCAACTATTAATCAGCAGGGAAAACTTTTTTTATTGATGTTGTTTTGGCAGAAAGATATTGGACCGAGACCTGGAAGGGCTCTCCATGGCGCTCTACCCTGCTGTCACAGTCTACTGCATGGCTTTATTTCCAGGAGAGCACTCTCATTGAGAGCAGGCACTAGTGGGGCTGTTGCCATTTTCTCCTGGAAGAATGTAAGCCAGCCAAGTCTTTTTGCTAAGGAAGATTTCTGTAAAATGTGTTTCTTTCCACTCAGATGGAAAGCAGCTTTGCAGAAAAGGACCTGGGGGTCCTGGTGGGCACCAAATTGAACGTAAGCCAGCAACATGCCCTTCCTGCAAAGACAGTTAATGGTGTCCTGGGCTTCACTAGTAGGAGTGGTGCCAGCAGGCTGAGGGAGGTGATCCTTCCCCTCTACCCAGCACTTGTGAGGCCAAACCTGAAGTGCTGGGTCCAATTCTGGGCTCATCAGTACATGAGGCACAGGCAGAGAGAGCATGGACTGTTCAGCCTGAAGAAGAGAAGGCTCAGGGGTATCTTATCAATGTTTATAAATACCTGAAAGAAGGATGTAAAAAACGCAGAGCCAGGCTTTTTTCAGTGGTGCCCAGTGACACCAGAAGCAATGAATGCAAACTGAAACATAGGAGGTTCCCTCTGAACATCAGAAACACTTTTACTGTGAGAGGGACCGAGCACTGGCATAGGTTGCCCAGAAAGGTTGTTGTGTCTCCATCCTTGGAGATATTCAAAAGCCATCTGGAGATGACCCTAGACAATCAGCTCTAGGTAGCCCTGCTTGAGCAGGGGGTTTGACCAGATGCTCTCCAGAGGTCCCTTCCAAATTCAATCATACTGTGATTCTATGAAAATGTAAGGTAAAAGGACTGATTACTTCATTTTATAAAAAAGGAAAGTTGTTTTCCATCCAGCACTGGTAATCACATCTTGATTTGTACTTTCTGCACATAATCTCCACAGGACTTCAGCACAACATATCTGTCTCCTCCCTCCACCTGCACACACCACCTTCTGTTTCAAAAACATAATGCAACACTTAAACAACCCTGGAATGGCAAACAACTGACAATTAAATAGCTTCACCCCAAGCCCATCTACTTCATAATACCACCAGGTGCAATTTTTGGAATAATTAAAAATACCCTTTTCCTTAATAGAAAAAAAATTGAATTGTCTAACTGAAAAGCCTCCAGATTTCCATGGAAAGACAGAAGGAGGTAAGGGAGGCAGGTGTGACCATCTGAAGGAGCCAATCATTTTGGCGAGCATATAAAATATTATGGAAAAGTTTTGAAACACAAAGGAGAAGTGGGCCCCCAGGTCGCATTAGGGCAGCAGTTTAGCACACCAGTCTGGGCTCTGGTACACTGGCTCCCTGGTGCTGCTACCTCAGCTCAAGGTCTCAAAGAGAAAAACATACATAATTTTCCAGGTTGCTTGTACAAGCACAGACATATCAAAAGAAACTTTTAATCTGATGTTTGCTACTCCTGGGAGAAGAAAGTACTTCATTCAGAGTTAGAAAATATGACTGGAACCAAGTGGCTTTACTCTGCAGTTCTCCAGAACAATTGCTATTGCAGCTTGTTAGACCGTGACCTTAATTTCCAGGAGGAGCAACAGTGTACAAGATTCATGCAGCGCTGTATTGAACTGCCTTGCAAATTTGAATTTTCCTTCTCATCACTTCATTTACATTGTCCATGTCTTGCTGGTGCCTTCATTCATTAATGCTCCATTACAGTCCTGTCCCGTCCTGATGCTACACACTGGATAGAATTCGTTCAGGGAAGACAGGAAAACAAAAAGCCATAAATCCTTCATAACAGGCTTCTTCCCACACTTTTAACTCTACTATAGCACTGCAAATAATTAATGTATGCATCAGCTAAGGGATTTTTTTTATTGGATCTCAGTAAGAAACTTGAAATTCAAATAGATTCCTGAGCATTTAGAAATGTGCACAAATCACACAGACAAATTTAGCTACCTCTCCCTTGGCATTCCAGCTTGGGTTTGTAAATTGGCACCAACAACCTCCTTCAAACACACCAGCAGCACTTAATTGCCTCCTTCCTTTCAGTAAAAGAACTAAAATTAAAGTTTTCAATAACATTAGCTTCATCTAGGCATCACATTTTTTTACATTGCATTTTTTCTACTTAAAATCACTTAAAATTAACCAATCAAAGACTTTTGGCAGTAGAATTTCAATGAGCAATACCAGCTCCTTCCATATCAAGTATTATTAAGTTTATGGGTTATTTTACTTGGTTTTAAAAGCTTGGTTAGGTGGCTTCATTTAACTGCCTTTCAAAGCAAAGCACTTTATTTCAGTTTAAATTAATTACATTCAATATAACATATCTAACATTATAGATGAGGAAAGCCCAGACACAGCAATTAAATGACATTTCTTCATTAAATCAAAATAATTCTATTCCATTCTCTGTCTAAAGGAAAGATCTCCTGTTTACTCTAGGATTTTTTCATATCCTATAGTTAAAGAAATAAAGTGAGTTCATATCTTGCTGTTACTACCTGAAGCAATGTAATGCTTGATATGGGCTGTCTGACTGATAGAGGCAATGTAATTTTGTGCAAGGTTCTCCTTTTGGAAAGGAAAGATATTTCTGACAATGTTGCAAAATATCAAAATATGCATGCCCAATCTACTGTAACAATACAAATCCATATTGCCACTGGTCAGGTTGTTGAACAGCAATGCAAACTACGTCAATGTTCTGGTTGTATTGCCTTATGTTGTCATGAGAAATGTTTTATTTTTTTGAAGTATATATCCTCAGCATAGTTAAGAGTCTGACAACACTGATGGTTACAGCAAGTAAAAGCTTCCACTCAGTAAAGCACCTACTGTTTCTGAACCTACAGTATGAAATTTGGGAGGCTTTTCTTTGGTTAAAACCTTTCGGCCAAGGTCATGGCCCCTCTCCCAGCACCAGACCAGACATGCATTTGTGTGCTGGCTAAACACAGATATCCCCCATTACACAGGCAGAGCATTCTTGCTTTGAATGGGGCAAACCAAATACAAATAATGAAAAAAAAAAAATCTAGAAATTATGCATTCATTTTTACTGCTTATTTAAGTGGGTCTATTTTCCTGATTGGGGGGTTGGACTAGATGATCTTCGGAGGTCCCTTCCACCCCCTACCATTCTGTGATTCTGTGATCTGTGTATGGTTTGAGAAGTTTCTGTAGAAGTTTCTGAAGTTTCTGTAGCTAAACTCAAACCAGGGACAAGAGTCTGTCAACACTGTCCAACATGAAAGTTTTGGTACCTCAAAGGGTTCAGGGTTCAAAAGCTGACAAATGATGTGGGTACTCAAGCAGTAGGATGACATTTCAAGCCTGCCTGCTGCCTTCTCCTACTACATCAGCTGTACTGAACAATCAGTCAATTCTCCTCTAATGGGACATTTTTTCCTGGCAAGTCAAATCGTATTTGCAGGTAGCAGAAATCAGTAGCCTTCTGGAAGGAGACTAGTTGGCCCTGGGAATTGGTGGGAAGGTCTCATAGCAATCTATTCTAACTATCCAGCTATTTAAGTGAATGAAGAAAGACCACTGCAGATTATCAGACTTGACAGACTTTGGTGCAGAGAATAGTCACAGAATAAGTAAAATACATTTTCATATTTTATTTACAATTCTTTCTGACTTGGGCATTGCCATTCAACCTGACATTAAAATCCACTCTGCATAGACTCTTCCATGGAGGTCACCTTTTAATTACAGCAACATATTTCATATCCATAGAGGAAATCATATAATCATGTTTTATTAGCTGATATGCAACATTAAGTTCCACAGAAGAATCTATTCTGTATAAGATCAGGGCACAATGACAAAATATCAAAGGTCTGCTATATGCATGATGAAATGTGTCAATGTGGTCCTTCTGCTATACTGCAGCAAGTGATTTATTAATTAATGTACAGAAATAGTAAATCTGCTATAGATCTGTACTATCCTTCAGTTCCTACAAAGTCCCTTTCTCCCTTATGAGGAAAAGCTGAGGGAGCTGGGTCTCTTTAGCTTGGAGAAGAGGAGACTGAGGGGTGACCTTATTAATGTTTATAAATATGTAAAGGGTGAGTGTCATGAGGATGGAGCCAGGCTCTTCTCAGTGACATCCAATGATAGGACAAGGGGCAATGGGTGCAAGCTGGAACATAGGAGGTTCCACATAAATGTGAGGAAGAACTTCTTCACAGTGAGGGTAACAGAGCACTGGAACAGGCTGCCCAGAGAGGTTGTGGAGTCTCCTTCTCTGGAGACATTCAAAACCCACCTGGACATGTTCCTGTGTGACCTGACCTAGGTGTTCCTGCTCTGGCAGGGGGATTGGACTAGATGATCTTTTGAGGTCCCTTCCAATCCCTAACATTCTGTGATTCTGTGAAATGATGCAAAATCAACCACTGCTATATCAGTATTCTTAAGAATGTTTATTTTTATTATTATTGTTGTCATATTGATAAAGAATTCTACATAGTTTTCAGGTCATTTTGATTTCCTTTTACAGAGGAACAGAAATCTCACAAGAGCTGGCAATTGTGAAAAGCAATAAAATAAAAGGGCATTTTCTCAATGTTTACCCTTCAATTTTGCTGCTAAAATAAAAATCTGAAATTGAGAACTCTTGAGCCATCAGGCATAAGGATGCCACTTGTTTGGTAGTATTCAGAAGCTTTCTTTTCAGTTTTGAAAACACAGGCTTTTGCATATGAACACTAGATTTTAGTAGAAAGTCGATTCTTTCCTGACTGCTTTCTTTGCCTACGTAGACTTTGTTTCTCTTAATTATCTCAATCTTTTTGATTATATTTATTTTGAAGCAATTGTCCTTTCATCTTCAAGACCGCTGTCCTCTACATGTATCTCTGGGAAGGCCCACCTACTCTCATCCACAAGAACTTTACCACACTTTCATATCATTTTATGCTTTTCTTTTTGCTTTA
Organism: Podargus strigoides; assembly: GCA_028020825.1. Lineage (NCBI taxonomy): Eukaryota > Metazoa > Chordata > Aves > Caprimulgiformes > Podargidae > Podargus > Podargus strigoides. The sequence goes on along the minus strand of CM051662.1, from coordinate 29,638,162 downwards.
TTCTCTCTTTTTTTGTCTTACATCATTATTTCCTTTTCTCTCCCCGTGGCTCATTTACACTGAGGGTAAGTCTTCCCAATGGCTTTTCATTGTTCAGCATATGTTATACTGATGCACTTTATTTTTGACATTACTGATTCTCTAGGTTTTGGTTCCCCCCTGCAGTTGTGGATAATTGTGAATCCGTAAGGAGAGCTCTCTCTGGTACACTTTCTGACCCTTGTACAGCCTAAGGTTTGCTCTTCAGAAGGAGACCAGAAAATACAGTTTGCTCAAGAGAAAAAAAGTGGGTGATCTGATTAAGTTGTTCCTTCCTCTATTAGACTGATCAGCTAGGATCCAAAATAAGCATTTTCATTTAGAAGCCCTACAGCCTGCAGCTTTACTTTAATCAAATAAGGGCTGCTCCTGCCATTTGTTTCCAAACTAGAAAGTGCTCTACTCCTCAAGAAATGCAGGAGTATTAATTTGTACCGTTCTGCAAGGGTGGCCTGCAGTCAATTTCTGTTAATCGGTTAACACAGTTTCTGTCATTCACTGGGGAATGCATATTTCCAGCTTGTCATCCAAATGAGCCAAGGGTGAAAAGAAAATAGCAGAAAAATTATAGAGCTATAACAGAAAATGATGAACCATGACCTGGAAAGATCAAAAAATATAGACCAAAATTGAAAAATCCTTTCAAAACAGTTGCAATTAACTGAACTTAATTGCTGCATGTGAACACCAGACATCAGCCTTGTGTTAATAACATTGGCTTTCAGTCACCATCAAAAAGAGCATTCTAGCTTATTATTTTTGTCAAATGGATGAATGGTGCAGATTAACCCTTTACATTTTGTTTTATGATATTAGTATTAAAATAACGTCTTCATTATCTTATTATATGCCATCTGTTCCTTTGCTTGAGTACTGGTAAACTTCAGAATGAAGAAAAAAACCTCTCATTTGTTCTCAGTTTCACCAGTCTTTATGTCACTCAGAAAAAGAATGATATTGAAATAATTTGGGTTAGCCCTGCACTTAAAAACTGTGTGCCTAAAGCCACCACTCTCAAGACCTGCACTATCAAGATGCCCTTGTACAGCCCACTGACAATCTTCTCTCATGTGGTGGTACTGCCAGTACAGAAGTCTTTTGAGTTAAAGGGGTAAGAAAGGAATTTGTATTTATAAGAAAGAGGTTTTGATTATGAACATAGGAAAAATAGTAACTTAAATATCATGGATCAACACTTAACGAATATGTATGCTAGAGTTACAAAGTGGATTCAGTGATGGCTTTTGGAGCTATTCCTCTAGAGACTACTGCTGTGGGTGTCACTCATCTTTTTTTCTGACAGATGAGGCATTTCAGAAACGTCTTGTGTTGTTGGAAATTGCTTTGATGATGGCAGTGAAGATAGCTAACTTGTTGGAGAACACTGTGGTTGGACACTTTGCTTCCAGAAGAGAGAAAGAAAATGGGTGCTGACATCCTTGCACTTTGAACAAATACATAATGTGAGACAAACTGCTCAAATCACTTTTAGAGAAAGAAGGACTTACCTAGAAATGTTCTTCCACAATCTCAAGATTTTAGATCTCCCCGAGGAAAAGAGAAATTTCACCAAGGCATTTCAGAAGCATTTTCAATAAAAGACCAGGCAACCATCAGTTAAATATTTGCAGATCACCCTGGAACTTAATGAACTTCAGGAAAAATACACACATCCTTGCTGGGTATTCCTGACTGGCATATAAAAGATGTGAAGAAATGCTGTATTTCAGGAATACAAATTTAAAATGCCATCTTGTAAGGAAACACGCTTCAGCTCACAATATAAAAACTCAGACATGTTATCAATTACTATTTATTAACCTAAACATATAGATAAATATACAGACCATCTCTTTGTTGCAGCATAATGTTGCATATTAATATTTTGGGGGGTTTCTGGTAATTCCCACTTCTGAAATCATGCAAATAACCACAACCTCCATTTTATCATCTAGCCTTACTAGTTGCAAAGAAAACCTGGAAGATCCATGAGTGCTTAAATAGCTAGAGAACAATTAAAAATTAATGCATTTATTATCCATAAGTCCTCTTTTTTAAGACAACCTTAAAATGGTTGGGATTCTGATCAATGAATTCTGAATATCTGGCTGAGTTAACCCCAGGGCTTAGAAATACCTTCATGTAGCAAGAGAGAGCAATGATTTAAGATGTCATCGCTCCTCTCTGCCATATGTTTTATTCCAGCAGGACAGTAGGTAGTAGAAAAGATATATGATCACTCCTTAAGCAAAGTCAAACACCTCAGAGGACAGCTCAGGCCACCAGACTTTGCACAGAAATGATTGACAAGTGTGTGCATGGCCACACACTGTGCTGCAGGCACAATAAGCACCATCAGAGGGACAGGAACAAGCAGCTGCGAGGTGCAAGTATCAAAAAACACCTCTTCCCTTTGCTGTGTTTGTGTGGTTGTAAGCTGAAAGAGAAGTGTGAAAGCATACACGAAAATAAAAGCAGGGTACCAGAATCTGAATGAGGTTTGTTTATCCTGATGCTGATCTGCTCATCATTAGCTTGCTTAAGGGTATCGAAAAAAATATTCAGAAGGCGGTTCGTTTTTGAGAATAATGTGGTTATATATGTTCCTCCAGCTAATGAGATTCCTGTTTAATGCTATGTATTGTACCATCATAACTACATGGCGGCAAACAAGTCTGCATCTCAGAATGCTGCTAAAGGAAGCAGTGGAAATTTCAGCATCTGAACCTGTGCTGGGCAATTTCACTGCTCCAAGCTACACTTCAGTGCTGGACAATGAAGCTGCTTCTGCTACCACAAAGGCATCTTCCTCTTCTTGTTCCAAACAATCACTGACTGTATGATTTGAAAAAGTTTATTAGAAAATGTCCAATATCTTCTTAGGTATTTATATTGTCATTTTCAGTCAGTTGGGTAAGACTGATTTCCTAGTGCAGCAGGACAAGAGACATTTTTCTCCAATAAGCTCCCTGTAGGAACTGAAAATAAGACACCAAAAGGTGTGGACAGCTCATCAATACAGATTGATTGACATCCCTGATAGAATCAAACAGTTGCGTATAGTGGGCATGGGAAACTCTGCCAATATCTGCATGTCTTCAGAATCACTGCCACAAGCAGTCAGTGGCTGACTCTGTTTTGAAATGTTTCCCACGAATGTAATGAACTGTAATGATGGTTGATAAGGTTGGACACCTAACTGTTGCCATCTACAAGTCAGGCATCCAGTCTCAGGTGTGCATTTCTGCTCTCTAAATTCAATAAAATGACATCTGAAAGAAGGTCATCCCATTTAGCTTGGACTCTTATCTTAGGGAAGGCATGAATTGCCCACAGGAGGTGCATATCTGTCTACATTGCCTCTAAGGAAAGTCTTGATAAGTGGACTAGACATTATACTTTCTTTCTCATTCTTCTAGTATTATTTAGTTTATGATTATGGTTGGTTTACTCACTTGTTTTTCAATGTTCAGACTTGGTGACTTCCTTAGGTTTTGTTTTGAAAGGAACATATTTATGATGTCCTTCACTTTGGAAATTCACACTTAAATTTTGCTGAAATTGAATATAATGATGTCCTTCAATAATGGGAAACACTCTCTTATAGATAGCAATGAAATGTAACTTAAGTGGCTGCTGAAAATATAGAGACCGAAAAAAGGCTATAATTAGTTGAACTTCATTGCTGTGTGAATGCTATTATTATCCATGTAGTATTATTATTTTGATTTTAGATCAAGACTAATTTTGATTTTAGATCAAGACTAATTTTGATTTTAGATCAAGACTAAATAAAACTTACTAAAGGAATGAGGAAACAGGTGAAAAGAATGCTTAGCTACAACTATCAGCTTAACAGTGAGATGAAAAGTAACACAAAAATTAGGGTTAGAAAGTTAAAAATAAGAATGGCAATCTCTTTCAAATTCTGTCATGCAGAAGAACAGTTCTGCAACACTGCCGTGTTTCAAGAACCATAACTCGACCACAAGAAACCTGCTCAAGTCTGACATAAGTCTAAAATGCAGAGGCATCATTTCACAGCATGACTTGAAATCTGGTAAAATTCAGAAGCAATCTGTCATATTCCTTCCTGTCATAAATGATTTTGCTGAAACTTCATAAGCGTGATGAATGTCTGAAGAGTAATGAAAGGGAAGATTTACTTTGTAGCCACTCCAATTTAGACTTGACTTAGTACATTCTCAAAATCAGTGTATCTTTAGTAGGTTGCAAGTATAAGCTATAGAAGAAACACCCCCAACTCCCTCCTCACCTTCTCTTCAGCCCTCATAAATGCCGCTTTTCACCCTAGAAAACTTGTGATTTCCTCTTCCAGATAAATTTCTACAGCTTAAGGATGTGTTCAGCAAAGCTGGAAAAAAAGTCAGAATCTGGATAACAGCCTGGCATCAACGTATGCTATGCAAAAGGGGCTATGCTAAAGGGAGTGTAAGTACAGAAGTACAAGAGAAGATCTTTGTCCATGCTCTCTCTGCAATAAAAAGGAGGCTGTGATAAGGGAACCTTGCAGACCCAAAGTGGAGAACAGCCCTCTGGACAAGACAGTTGGCCAGCACAGTGATCATCCCAGTGATTATGGCTCTGCTTGCCCACAATCTCATGGATGCTCCATCCTATAAACCTTAGCCCAGGCAGGCTGTGTCTTGGCTTCTCTTCATGCTGAAACAGCTCCTGGTTGTGGATAATAGTACCTAGTTGAAAACTGGGCACACAGTTGGAGTTTGATGCAAGAGAACATAGAATCACAGAATGGTTGGGTTTGGAAGGGACCTCTGGAGATCATCTAGTCCAACTCCCCTGCCAGAGCAGGTTCGTCCAGAGCGGGTCACACAGGATCATGTCCAGGTGGGTTTGAATGACTCCAGAGAAGGAGACTCCACCAACTCTCTGGGCAGCCTGTTCCAGTGTTCTGCCACCCTCACAGTAAATAAGTTTTTCCTTATGTTCAGATGGAACTTCCTGTGTTCCAGTTTGTGTCCATTGCCCCTTGTCCTGTCACTGGGCACCACTGAAAAGAGTCTGGCCCCATCCTCTTGACACCCGCCCTTAAGATATTTGTAAGCATTGATGAGATTCTCTTTAAGTCTTCTCCAGACTAAACAGACCCAGGTCTCTCAGCCTTTCCTTGTAAGAGAGATGTCTCAGTCCCATAATCATCTTCATAGTCCTCTGATGGACTGTCTCCAGAAGTTTCTTGCCTGTCTTGAACTGGGGGTCCCAGAACTGGACACAGTACGTCAGATGTGTCCTCACTAGGGCAGAGTAGAGGGGAAGCAGAACTTCTCTCACCTGCTGGCTACACTCTTCTTAATGCACCCCAAATTCTCCCAATTGGAATTTCATTGGACAGATAAGCTTGATGGAAAAATAACCTCCTGAAATACTAATATATCCTCCGTGTGGAGGATGGACACAGCGAAGTTTCTGCCAAGGATGGCGATATTACCAAGGACGGCGATATGGACACTATACAGCTGGTTGGACGCAAGCCATGGGAAAGATGAGCACAAGAAGAGAACAAGGAATTGGGAGGAAAGTACAAGGAACTAACCTTGATCAAAGCAGAATGTGCGGACGTTGCTTTAGTGATAACAGGATTCACAAGACCAGCATGCGATAAGTTTGTGCAAAGAAAGAACAATACCTCATCCGAGAAATATTGCTGCATAGTGCTTTGTGGGGCTGGGGCAGGGGTTATAAAAACCAGAGTTGTAGCACAATAAAAGGTCTTCTCTTCACCCCATGAGAGGAGTCCTTGTCATCTGTCATCACAAATGGTGCCCGAACAGGGACTTGAAAACGCGATTCCACGCCGGTGATGGCAATCCCCGCCTAGCAAAAGACAAGATGCTGCAAGGAAGCAGATAAGCTGGCCAGCAAATCACCTTCGTGGGAGAGTGAGTTGAGCGACAGGGGAAAGATGGGGAACAAGTTAAGCACAGACGAAAAAACTGTCTTACGGCTCATAGAAAGTCTGATGCAAAAGCATAACATCCTTTTGGACTCTCATAAACTGCATGTGCTTTTACGTTGGGTGTCCACTGCAGTCCCAGACGTTAATGCAGTCACTATTTTTAATGATTCATGGGATGCTGCAGGGATCAAATTGTATAGTTGTTTTGCCAATTAGTAGGCCCAGTAAAAAGGACACAGCCAGCAGCAGAACAACAATCCAGTACGTAGGTTCTATTTCACGTAAAGGGGTCAGTATATAGAGGATTGCTGGGGGTACAAACAAGTCAGATAGATCACAAATAACAGACATCAACCCCAGCGACCCCAGGAATGACACAATATCGCTCATAACAGATGGAACAAACAGAGACACGAGATAACCCACAGAGAAGATGGGAGACAACCAGGAGAACAAGGCAGTTACATATGACAGAAGTAACCCCATGTTGCCTCCCCACAAAGCCCGCGTTTGTATGTGCCAGACCTGACTGCGATCCAGTTGCATGAGTGGTCAGGAGGTCCTTCCCCAACAGGAAACTCTGTGAAGTGCATCCACTCCACAGACAGACTCTCCAACCCTTCCTGCAAGTGGGCCCAGCTTTTATCCCCAAACAGGACACCTGGCACTTGTTACCAAAATGCAGGGCACCTGGGGCTTGTTTACCCAAGGGCTCTCCTTGCAAGGCCAGCCGCACCCTGGAGGAAAGCCAAAAGGTAAACTCATCCCCTCCTCTTAAAGGGCTGTGGGAACCACCCATATGTCAACCTTAATTCAGGGCTGGGGGTTCAGACCCCAGCACTTCAATAATAGAGCAACAACAGGGGACGAAAATGCAGCACAGTTGCTCACCCCGTGGCGCACTTTTTTTGAGATGCTGAAAAAGAAGTCCTCCAATAAGACTGCCTCACAGGAGTCTGGGACACCTCGCACGGAGGCGACTGTGCCAGAGATTCCCGATGATAATGATAATGATGAGGCATCTCAGCGCCCGAATCTGTGAGTGAACTCAAAGTTCTACCCTTCTCGGCTCCTGAGCCCAAATTCTCAACTCCATGTCGTCGCCAGGGGACTTCTGTGACTGCTAAGAATGAACCTGAGGATCCCTTTGATCCGGGCCCGACGGATTCTGAGCAAGAATCTGACCTGTATCCGCCTGATAACCACCTACAAGCCCCCATAACTACTGGTTCGAACAGATGGGCGCAATGCCGGGATGAAGCCTTGCGAGCGGGGGATTTTCAAGTGGTCACAGCATGCTGCCGGCCTCTATTGTGTCCGGCGGGGCGCCGAGCACCCAGGCGGCTGACAGCGGCCAGCAGCGAGGCCGTGCCCAGCGCAGCGGGGCGCGCCGCACCCGCCACCCCATGGGCCGCAGCTGATCGCCGCCCAGTTGCCGGCCGGGCCCGAGCAGGAGCGAGGAGGGAGGAGCGACTCGATCGGCGTCTCCCCCTCCACTCCTCCGCCGCCCCCTCCCCCCCCGCCGCGGCACGGGCGGCAGGGGAGGCCGAGCGGGCCCCGAGCGGTGGTGACTGTCCGGGCTCCGGCCTGATACAGGCCTTTCCACGGAAGAATTACATCCACTGTTTGACCTACCTAAAGGCAATCCAGCCTTAACTTCCCTGCAATAACATGGCAAGATCCAGAGACCAAGCAATGGAAAAAACGTGTGCAGACTATAAACCGTGGTGGGGATTATGACCCACTGATATTTCTTTAAGTCGAAAGTTATAATTCACAGTTGTGCATTTAAGATATTAGTGTTGTAAAACTCACTTCAAAGAACTCGTGTGTAAAATTGTATTGACAGCAGAAACCATGGCTAGATGCCCTCCCAGCCTCCCCTGGCCAACAGGCCGTCGGCCGCCCCTCTGCCTGCACCCGGAGGCAGACGGACAAGGGGAGAGAACGCTAATACTGCAAGCAAAGACGTGATTGGTTTAATGCTGCATCAAACCAACCTGACTATGAGTTTTTTCTACACACGTGTCTTTTCCCAAAGGTATTTTTTTTCCTTACAGGTGGAAACTGAACTTGGGCCAGAGTTCCAAAAGCAATAAGAGGAGGCCCAAGTACTCTGGGAAAGTTAACCTTGTTTTCTTTTAATATCACAATCACGCGGTGGATGCAACACAATCAAACTCACCATCGTCGAAGCCGAGACGACCATGCATTTTTACCCAAGTGTTCGAACTCTATTGACTTATTCACAGATATGAAAGTTACAGGCCCTCACTCAGCACTTGAAGGAAAACACCGGTTAGAACCCCTTCCAGGAATGGGCATGAAGCTGGGATTGCTTGAAAAAAAAAGGCTTATTATTGCTTTGTGCTAAGGGTGTGGAGTTTTTATGTATTATTTGTTGTGATCCCTGTCTAACATCGTTAATATGTAATATGATTGATGTGTCCCAACCACAGGCCACAGGAAGCATGTATTAGGAGTGATAAGAAATGGTCTGTGGTAAGACACCACTAGAAAAATTACAGCTCAAAACATCTGCAGCTGAGTATTGTGGAAACAAGACCTTGAGTAACAGGAAAGTTTAGTAAACCCAGGAAGCTGCTGTTTTCAAAAACACTACATGAAGCTGGCAGGCCTCTGTTCACACGCTGGCCAGGTGTGAGCCGATGCCAGAGCCAGTGCTTTTCCACTCATGAGGAGGGGGCTATGAAGCATGGTGTTCAGACGAACGGGGGGAAGGCCTGTTGTGCATCTTGACACGGGACGCCCTGAAGCTGCATGACCTGCCGCCCCTCCATCAGACCACCATGATCCATCCTTCTCTACCTAGCAGCAATTGGCTCTTGAAAATGTTAACAGTGATTGTAAGCGAGCTTTGCAAACTGTCCGGAATTGCACCACTTATAACATTGCTGATATGGTTCGTGTGTAAATTATCATACTGCTTCTTTAGCTACAACATTAGCTGTGCAGCTGTATACCTCACTCCCCGATAGGAAAAGCTATCGTAGAATGTGCCCATCGTAGCTTAAAAGACATGCTCTCTAAACAAAAGAAGGGAGAGACTCTCTCCACCCACAAGACAGCAGGGGAAAGTTCTACATGGTATAAAAACCATCTTTCGAAAATGGGTGATTTTCCAGCATTGCGTCTTGAACTCCAGGAGTTAGATTTGCTAGGAACCATACAAGCATCAAACTGCTTTTTTCCTATTTCACCTTTCTGGAATAATGGACCGAGTGTTGATGTATCCCCTCGAGGAATAAATTCAAGTGTTTCTGCCTGGTGTAATGACACAGGTAGTGGGTCAGTTATAACAAAGCCAGGTTCAATTGGCCTGCCTAACAATTATTTTTGAATTGTGGGCAAAGAGCTTGGAAAGGAATCCCTGGTGAAGATTCTGAGGGCGTGTTGCATGAACCTGTCAGATCACTCAGAATCCATACATGCCAGTATCTCAAAATTGAAGAAAGGTGTAAGCAAGCTACAAACTGATGATGCAGCAGATTGGTTTAACCATTTGTTCCAATCCTGGGGTATTGGAGGCTGGCTGGCCTCCATTTTAAAGACTGCATTCATTGTAATTTAAAGTATTGCATGACTCTTGCTGCTTTTGCCTTATATTTTACAGTGTGTGTAACGAATGATTGATCATGCTGTAAAAGCTGTTTTGGTAGTTAATACAGAAGGGAGAATTGTGGAGGATGGACACAGCGAAGTTTCTGCCAAGGATGGCGATATTACCAAGGACGGCGATATGGACACTATACAGCTGGTTGGACACAAGCCATGGGAAAGATGAGCACAAGAAGAGAACAAGGAATCGGGAGGAAAGTACAAGGAACTAACCTTGATCAAAGCAGAATGTGCGGATGTTGCTTTAGTGATAACAGGATTCACAAGACCAGCATGCGATAAGTTTGTGCAAAGAAAGAACAATACCTCATCCGAGAAATATTGCTGCATAGTGCTTTGTGGGGCTGGGGCAGGGGTTATAAAAACCAGAGTCGTAGCACAATAAAAGGTCTTCTCTTCACCCCACGAGAGGAGTCTGTGTCATCTGTCATCTCATCTCCATGTTCCCTAAATGGTGTGACCAAAATGTATAGGAATCAGCTTTGTCTGTTCCTATGGTTTGTGACCTCTCCAACAGCACTCTCTGTGACATATGCTTGGAAACCAATAGTTGCTGTCAGCTATAAAATAAACTTGTTGAGTTTTTCAGAAGTTAAAAGTTATTCATTTTACTAAGTCTAGTTTTGCCTTTTATTTTGTTTTATAGTTATGATTCCATCTTGAAAGATAAAAGCTTTGAAAAGTTCAGCTAATTTGTTTTCAAACAGATACCATAATTTTTCTTTTGAAACCTGCTGACTTGTTGTGACTTGCCAATGAAATGTGTGATACTCCTTCTTCAGAACATAAAACTTTAACATGGACTCTTTATCGTTACGGTCTGCCTTCTGCCTAACGGCACCCAGATGAGTAATGGCTCTCCATCTGGATGTAAAAAAAAAATGAGGTTTTTCTGTGGCTTTCCTTCTTTAAGTTGTCTCAGTAGTCTTACTGTGAAATTAGAAACTATATATCCAGTAAGAAGCTCAATTTTAAGTCCAACTTCTTCTACATGAAAAGAAATTCAAAAAACATTTAGTTTATGGTTTCCTAAATTAAATGGCTGCAGAAGTTATGCCATTGTCTCAGGTGTCCCTATGCTGACATCTGGAAGATAGTGAAACTGAGTACTCCTGGAAGTGCTCTCACAAGATAGTAGCATTTTGCTCACCATTTTTTGGGGGGTTTTGAATTTGACCTAGAACTAACTGGTACTAAACTTGTCTTTTCCGGAATTTTACATTAAAGTTTTCCTCATGAGACCTTAAAGCAATTTACAAAGGAGACTAGGATCAATATCTCTATTTTTAGAGATATGGAAAATTAAGGCATAAGTTACCTGAGTTGTGCAACTGAGCAGCCCAAGGATGACTCGGGTTTCCTGAGCATTCAGTATCTTGTGAGCCAAATCTGAAAAATAGAGTTAGCAATGTTACAAATTTCCGCCCCTTGGCTGGAAATCCACACATCTCACCTGAGGCACTGTATCTGTCCATACTCTGCCCACAGTCCATTGCCAAGCCTGATAAAGCAGCCTAACTAGCTGGCACAGAGAATGGCCGAGGCTGGAGGAGTCATAACTTCTTCCAGCTGAGGAGGCAACAGCTTGATTAAAAGTGATAGATCCATGACTTGGGGCTTCTTGGTCTTCCCGTACCCATGGCTTCAACATGCACTCAGAGTATTGCCTGCCCCATATGCTCTGTCTCCATTTCTGCCCCGGCATGGATAGTGCACCTCCAGCTCCCTGGCACTTTGCTTCTATTAATACTGCAAGTTTTGGTGCACATTTTAGGTTGTAGGCAGCCTCTTGGGTAAGGACAAACCCCCTTCCTTTCCTAGCCAGGCTTTTCTGGCAAGATTCAGGTCCAGATACATAAAGGCAGGTGTCTACATGTAAGTTGGGTGTCTTAGCTCCCAGTCTAGTCAGTGAAGAAAAGACAGTCAGCGGAGCCTAGGCTGCAGGCCACCTTTTCAGATGGTTTTAACTGCTTCAGCTTGGCCTTCTGGTGTCATCTGAGATGCCCTTGGGTATCTGTCTTGCCTCCAGCAGCCACTACAGGAGACCTGAGGTCCCCTGTAGATTCTGTGACATATGAGAAAGCCCCATGGAGATGTCTAGGTTCCTCAAATGCATTGTAAATGACACCTGAATCATGCCCTCAGTTTCCTGAATCATTCTCTAGGCTCCACTAACTGCTGACTAGCTCTCAGTCAACTAGCATGGGAGTCCAAAAGGAGAGAAGGAGGCATCATCCTGCCTCTCCTCCTGCATCCAGCTCCTGCATATGGGTAGCATTTCTAGAAACAAGAATTGACCCTTATAATTGGGAAAGCATCCTCCTTGCTCAACTTTTTCAGCTCTGAAGTGAAAGCCCCAGAGTGAAGATAGACAGCAACACTAAGGCAGGGCTGAAGTGTCCAAGAAAGAGGGAGCACGATTCTTATTGCAGCAACAGCTGAGTGAGGGAAACCCACAGTTGAATGAGGATGTCCTGTTTAAGGCTGGTGATGCTTCCCATGCTTGGTACCTCAAAAGACTCTTTGAGTGATGGGGGAGCTGCTCTTCCCTTGGATTTTTCTCCTCTCTGCTCAAAATTTAGGACAGTAGAAAGGCACTGAACTATGGGCAGGCATCCCAGTCATTTCTAAGGGCCCAAATCCACCAACATGGCCCAGGCAGGAAGCATGAAAGGGATGTGCTGCTGGCATGAAGCATTCACACTGGCAGAAGGGATGTCCAACGCCAAACACAATCCTTGGGGGTCCCCAAGCCTGTGTGTGGAAAGAAAAGGACCAGAGTTTGAGTTCTATACTAAAAGGCACTGCTGAGATGCTCTTGTTTCTCTGTAGGGAGAGAGAACCTCTACTACATCTTTCATAGGGGAAACAGGTACCTTTATCTCTGGAAGAGGCAACTCTGCTACCCAGAGCCCCTAGGACCACTTGACTTGCTCCTGAGCTGAATTACAAGGTCTGGGGAAAAGCAAAGAGATTTTGTACTCAGAAGGAGGTTTTTAAGTTAGCTAGGAAGCTAGCATTGCTTGCCTACCAGCATATGCAAATCTCCCCTTTCCCTCTTGAGTACCAGATGTCCCCTGCTACCAATTCTTCTATTTTCAGGGTACAAACAGAGCACATTAAAACCACCTCTGTCATTCTGTAACAGGAAAGGGGTTGTATGGAGGGGTTTGGACAAAGGGAGGTCTGAAGGGTCACAGGGGATTAGGGCACATGCTGTTGCGACTACGCCCCTGGTCTACCTCTCCCTGCCTCCTCAAGAAGGAGGGAGGGATTTTGAGAAATCCCTCTGGATATGACTTACAACCCATCATCTTTAAGATCATAAATGAGTATTCAGAAAGCATCCACTATTTCATGTATTTTTTATAAGATGAGTGGGTTGGGTTTCCGGGAACAGTGTGACTTCAGTCAGAGGTCTTTAATTCCAGCATCAACAGATTTTCCTTTAAAATCATTGGACATACGCCTTGTGATGTTTGGACCTGTAACCTGCAGCATGTTTTTTATTCTTCCCTCACCAAAGAGATTGGTAAAATCTGACTCTGTGGCCAGAGGTGGGAATGCAGAGTTTAACAGCAGGCTGAGTTTCCTGTGATATACCTCATGCAAGCCCTGTCATTGTTCATAATTATTGCTCAACACAATTTACAAGAGAAATTACAGTAATCTAGTAATCTACATTTCCTCTAAAACTATTATCATTCTGCTGTGGCACTAAAATTCAGCTGCCCTCCAGAAATGTTTCAATAGGAACCTCCATATATAATACACGTGTTCAATTTATTATTAATGCACTTCAGTCTGAATCACAAATTCAACATGATGTCTGAATTTTTTCATACTCATTATATTCTGTGTCAGCTCTTATAGCATGTTCATCATCATAGCATCTGAGCAACAGACCCATAGTGCATTAAGCAATGGACTTAAAAATCAGTCACACACTGTTTATCATCTCAGCTTTGCCCCAGAGGTAGAAGTCTGGACCATGTGGAACATTCAGTTTTGATAGGGTTTTTATTTAGTTTGATCTGAAGCAGGTTTTCTTTTAATATATTTGTATTTTAGCCAGCCAAAGCAATGGCTCTTACCATCAGAGTGTGTGATAGCCAGGTTAGTGATGGTCCTCAGTTCCTGCACAGTTAGTTTCACGGTCTCAGCTTAGTTGTCAAGAAAGGCCCATGCCCATGACAGACAAGCCTCACCTCTGTTATAGAGAAAGCAACAGCCATCACTTGGCAGTTACCAGCTTTGGTCTTGATCCCAGCACATCAGGACGTTTTGTAGATATTCTGGGCCCAGGTTCAAAACAAAGATTAAAGTCTAGCAATTAGCTAAAAGTCCTATGACCTAATCTCATCTGCATGCTGAGCTACGGCAGTGGTACCCTGTACCTGGCTGCAGTGCAGGAATGATGGAGCAATAAGTAAACCGTATGCTGCTTGCATGGTAACGTTTAGCTTTAGGTTACCCAACAGTCATGAGACACTGGGGCAAAGCCACAGGTAAAGGATCCTGCAGTAATGACACTGTGTCCATAGTCTGATTGCTGCATACACAAATCCAGCAGAGATGCAGGGCATCTTTAGCACCTTGCCTGTATCCCTCTTTCAGATAGCAGAACACCATCTCATGGAGACACAGCAACTGCCAGACTGCATTAGGCTAATACCAGTCCTCAAGTGCCTTTCATCTGATGAGCCAGCATCAGAAAATTTTGGCTGGAAAGTTAAGCTTTCTCACCAGGCAAAACTCTTTCTAAAGCTCCTTGGGTCCCTTCGAGTGCTACTGTCCCGGTTTGAAAGACAGGTGTCTGCTAAGGAAGGCAGGAGCCCCCCTTGGAACAGAAAAATACAACCCCCTTCCCTCCGAATTGTTATAGAATTGAAATTAAGGGGCTTTCAGGCAAAGATATGAGGAAAATGGGAATAACAGTTTTTACTAATGTATACAACAAAACTATAATACAGAGGAACGGGTTACAGGCCTGACAGAGTCAGGGATACAACCTGGCACCCTGCCGGGCAGGGTGCTGGTACCAGTCCGATCCAGTGGCAGCTGCAGTTCTCTCCGAAATGGTCCTGATGAAGCGGTGGTCCGTAGAAGAAAAAGTCTGAGCAATCCGATTTCGCTGGAAGCTGCAGTTCTCTTTTAAATGATCCCGTTGAAGCGGTGATCTTGTAGAAAAAGAAAACTGGTCCTCCTCCGAAAATCCGGCGGCAGTGCAGTCCTTGTCCTCTGGGATCCCCAGCGGGTAAGGCCCCTCGCGCTGTTCCAAACCGCCAAATTATCTCCGGTGGGAATGCTTGGCTCCACCCCTCCCCCCCTTGGCCGGAGCATCTCACACAGGGATGGTGAGTCCTGGGGCAAGGCCCTGATGGGCGCATTAACAGAAGAATAGTCCCGGGGGGGGGGGGGTGGGGGCAAGGAACACCGGCGCCAGGCTTCAACGGCTCATGGTAATAGAATACATTGCAACCCAGGACAGCTACTCATATTCTCCTGTGAAGAGGAGTTTTAATAACCCCATTACCAACTGGTGAGGATAATGACTGTGCTACTGGTCATGCAAAGCCAGCAGGACCATTAAGCTCAGATCCACGTCCCAATCGCTGGGATTTCAACAAGCCTCTTTGGGAAGCTGAGATACAGGGGAAAATGAAGCCAGAAGCAACTCCTATGCCATGCACTGTCATTTCCCTTTGCAGAAATCTAAAGAGGAGCTACAGGAGCACAGGGTATTTTGCTGTCAATGTAAACATTCCATTGATGACTGTCATCTTGTTATCCAGCTCCTGTATGTCGTTCAGAAAGGACCCCTCAGTGTACTTCCTCAAGTACTCAGTAGAATACTAAAAATCTCACAAGCCAAGTTATGATTTGCTACAAAAACAGAGACACTATGTGCTATACACTAGCTGGAAGAAGTCCATAAGTCCATAAGTACATTCGTGGTCCATCTTCTTCCTTGGGGGGATCCCATCTGGGTATTCTTAGAGAGTCCTTGTTATACACCTTTTCAAGAGCGAGGGGGCAAATGGCCAGAAAGTGAGGAAATTTGTTGTTATTTTGTTGCAAGGCCTATTGACATGAGGGTACAGGCCTTTATCGCTTAAGTGCATTTCACGACCTCGGACAGTTTTTCCCTTATCGCTTAAGTGCATTTCATGACCTCGGACGGATTTTCCCTTATCGCTTCTATGCCACCTTCCCGGCCTGGTCAGCAAGAAGAGCACACCAAGACCTCCAAGGAATGCATACCAGTCCTCAGTGGGGGCGCCTGCAGGCCTGCAAGCAACAATTGGCAAACATCCCACCTCGGCCAGGCCTTGATTCAGGGTCTCGCTCTCTGCAGATGATTGTGAGACAGATGAAGGGTCTTCGGGCCGTCTCTTACAGGGGCATAGTGCATGTCACAGGTACTCCACATTCTCCGACGGGTCAAGCTATTGTAGAATGGATGAACCAGACACTCAAGTGCTGTTTTGCCAATTAGTAGGCCCAGTAAAAAGGACACAGCCAGCAGCAGACCAACAATCCAGTAGGTAGGTTCTATTTTACATAAAGGGGTCAGTATATAGAGGATTGCTGGGGGTACAAACAAGTCAGATCACGAATAACAGACATCAACCCCAGCGACCCCAGGAATGACACAGTATCGCTCATAACACATGAAACAAACAGAGACACGAGATAACCCACAGAGAAGATGGGAGACAACCAGGAGAACAAGGCAGTTACATATGACAGAAGTAACCCCATGTTGCCTCCCCACAAAGCCCGCGTTTGTATGTGCCAGACCTGACTGTGATCCAGTTGCATGAGTGGTCAGGAGGTCCTTCCCCAACAGGAAAACTCTGTGAAGTGCGTGCACTCCACAGACAGACTCTCCAACCCTTCCTGCAAGTGGGCCCAGCTTTTATCCCCAAACAGGACACCTGGCACTTGTTACCAAAATGCAGGGCACCTGGGGCTTGTTTACCCAAGGGCTCTCCCTGCAAGGCCGGCCGCACTCTGGAGGAAAGCCAAAAGGTAAACTCATCCCCTCCTCTTAAAGGGCTGTGGGAACCACCCATATGTCAACCTTAATTCAGGGCTGGGGGTTCAGACCCCAGCACTTCAAGTGCCTGCTTCAAAAACAAAAAGGGGGAGAAATAGGACTGCCACCTGCAGATAGATTAAATAAGGCTATATATGTATTGAACTTTTTATGTCTGCCACAGGATAGTCTAGTACCGCCAGTCATGAAGCATGGAGCAGGACTGAAGGGGGAGTTGGACAATGTAAAACAAGGACAGTGTAAAGTTATGGTTAAAAATGGAGTGACAGGGGCTTGGGAAGGACTGGCACAGCTAATAACCTGGGGAAGGGGATATGCATGTGTCGTTACAGATCATGGATCCAAATGGGTACCGGCAAAGTGAGTGAAACCATGACTGTCAGAACCAGATCCGCAGATGTCCTAGGATGACATATGGATAGTTCCCATGGTCCTTTAAAAGGAGGGGATGAGTTTGCCTTTTGGCTTTCCTTCAAGGTGTGGCCGGCCTTGTGGGGGGAGCCCTTGGGTAAACAAGCCCCAGGTGCCCCACACTGGATAAATGAGTGCCAGGTGTCCTGTTTTGGGGACGGAGGCTGGGGCCACTTGCGGAAAGAGTGGAGTGTCTGTCTGTGAGGTGGACGTACTTTGCAGAGTTTTCCTGTTGGGGAAGGACCTCCTGACTCTCCATGCAACTGGGCCCCGGTCAGGTTTGGCATTTGCAAATGGAGGCTTCGGGGGGAAACAATGTGGGGCAACTTCTATATGATCAGCCTATTGACTTGGTTGTCTCCCATCTCTTCTGTGGGAGACTTGGTTGCTTTGTTAATTCCACCTATTATTGGTTGTTATTGTATTAATGATTGTACCATGTGTTTTGAAAAAGGCAACAAGCATGATTAAAGATGCCATGAAGAACGTATGGCTGGCTCAAGAAGAAAAAGGGGGAATTGTAGGAATGTATTTAAAAGAGAATGGCCATATAGTGAACCAGCCATATGGGATGTTGGCCTAGGCACGTAGCCACATTCTAGAAGCTACTTCAAAGGAAGAAAAAAAAAGAAAGAGCGATGACCGCTTCACTAAGGAATGCAGGAGTGAACAGATAAGAGAGGCCAACTGGACACTGCGGGAGAAGAACTTAAGAACCAACGGGAACTGAACTAAGCTGCATGTTTGCCTCGTGCTAGAGACTTTTAACCAATTCTATAATGCGTGACCACGTGTAGGGATAGAAAAAATGTATAAAAGGGACAGACAAAGTAAATAAAATGGCTTGTGTTTGATTCACATTGAATCGTGTAGAGTCCAGTTTTTCTCCTCAGTGGTACACTCTGCGGGATGTTATACAGTGGGAAAAGGAAGAAGGAATGAAACTGGCTGTAGAGGAATGGCTTGCTGAACAGGGCCGAATGTAACAGCTGTGAGCGAGCAGTACTGATAACGGGAGCTGTACTGCTGATAGCTGTAGCTTCCCAGGGTCAGAATGACCTCGAATCTGGTGGAAAGTTCCAAGGCAGAACCTGCAGGAAGAATCCAGAAGAAGATAACCGCAAGAGGCTGGAACATGCAAATGTAGCTTTTTATGCTTAGCCAATCAAATATAGACAAGTGGGCATAATTAGGCATAAGTAGGCATAATTAACCTCCAGTGTATAAAAGGCATAGCAGAACTTGAATAAAGTATTGAAGCTTGCTTATCACTCATATTGAGTCATGTCTTGCTTCCCTCGCCTTCTGCAACATCTGGCGCCCGAACAGGGACCCTGCTACATCTGAGGGGTCCAAAACTCTGACCGAGAAGGCGAGAGAGGAACAGAGCACCGGTTATCAGCGAACCGGGGGGCGAAAGATTGGCGATCTGCTATGCAGTGGGATTCCGCATCTGCCCCTGGGAACAGAACAGAGCCTGTTTGACCTGCTATCCGCTTAGGCTACGCTCACCAGAGGACGAAACCCGGAGAGAGGGGTGTTCGTGCTGCACAGCGGGGACCCGGTGTAGGGGTCATCCTGAAGCGGGAGATCCCTGAGAGGGAACCCTCCCGTCGCTACCCGGTTTACCAAAGCGGAGAAGGCTTCGAGGAGTTTACCGAAGCGGAGAAGGCTTCGAGGAGTAACGGCTGGCCAGCCAAGAGACAATGGAGCGTGAGGTAGCCTGTGAATTGCTTTTATGCTTTTTAGAAAAGTGGGGGATAGAGAGCCTAAAGCATGTTTCGGGGCTGGTGGCTTTATTGTTATGCTTTTTAGAAAAGCGAGGATTGGACATAAGTAAAAAGACTTTGGGCTCCCTATATGCTTGGGGGTATGCCAGAGGACACTTAAAGACCCTAATACGTTGTTTGATGTAACGGAGGGCAGAAAGCGTGGGGACTCTCTGTGGGACAATGTTATTGACGGTGATGAAACGGCGAGAAAGTTGCGGGGACCGTGGCGGGAGGTAAACGGTGCCCCTCCGTTCCCCCCCCACGAGCGCCGCGGCAGCGGCTGGAGCGGCGGCCGGCGGCGGGGCCGTGCCTAGCGCAGCGGAGCGGCGCGATCGGCATTCCAACCCCCCACCCCGCGCGCTGCGGCAGCAGACGGAACGTTCGCGGCTTGGGCGGGGGTGGGGCAGGGACAGGAGAAGCAGGGGGGGAGGGAGCGCGCGCGCGCCGCGGCCGTTACATAACGCGGCGGCGGGAGGCGGAGCGTTCGCGGCTTCAGGGCCCTCGCCACCGGAAGCGTTTCCTGCCGGAATCAGAGTGCCCGACCGAATGCCTGTTCCGTTCCCCCCCCCCTGCCACCTATTCCAGCGGCGAGAGAGAGGTGTCTGGGACGGAAGGAGAGGCAATGAACATATATGAACAAGTGCAAGATTTCAACAGGAGCGTGGCTGGGGGGTGGGCAGGCTGGGACAAGAAATGGAAAGGGGGTGGCGGAGGCGGGAAATGCGGGGAAAGGATTTGATCCGGGTAAAGAGAAAATGTAAAAGGAGGGGATGAGTTTGCCTTTTGGCTTTCCTTCAAGGTGCGATCGGCCTTGTGGGGGGAGCCCTTGAGTAAACAAGCCCCAGGTGCCCCACATTGGATAAATGAGTGCCAGGTGTCCTGTTTTGGGGACAGGGGCTGGGACCACTTGCAGGAAGGGTGGAGTGTCTGTCTGTGAGGTGGACGCACCTTGCAGAGTTTTCCTGTTGGGGAAGGATCTCCTGACTCTCCATGCAACTGGGCCCCAGTCAGGTTTGGCATTTGCAAATGGGGCTTCATGGGAAAACAATACGGGATTACTTCTATATGATGAGCCTGTTGACTGGGAGACTTTGTTTCTTTGTTAATTCCACCTATTATTGAATTCCACCTATTATTGGTCGCTATTATATTAACAATTGTACTTTATGTTTTCAAAAAGGTAACAAGCATGATTAAGTATACCATGAAGAACGTATGGCTGGCTAAAAGAGAATAACCAAATAGTGAACCAGCCATACGGGATGTTGGCCTAGGCAGGTAGCCAAATTCTAGAAGCTACTGCAAAGGAAGAAAAAATAAGAAAGAGCAATGACAGCTTCACTAAGGAATGCAGGAGTGAGCAGATAAGAGTGACCAATTGGACACTGCGTGAGAAGAACTTAAGAACCAATGGGAACTGAACTGACTTGCATGTTTACCTTGTGCTAGAGACTTTTAACCAATTAGATAATGCGTGACCGCATGTAGGGAAAGAAAAATTGTAAAGAAGGGAGCGTTGTTGCGACAATGTGTCATGGAAAACACCAATAGTCGAGCGAAGGGGACTTTATTAACTTTGCCTATAGATGCGACTATAGAGGACATGCTAGAGCGAATGAGTAGGGTTCCGGCTGGCACACAAGCCATGCTAGTAGAAGCGATTCAGGCTGTGGGGAGGGAAATAGCTCAGGGCCAGGCGTTGCAGGCGCAGGCATTCACGGCTGCTCTAGCTCCATTGCAATGGCCTCGTCCATCAAACCGACAGCAGCGCCTGAACCCTGAGGGACCCCCACAGTGCTATAATGTGGTGAAAAAGGTCATATGCGGCGAGCCTGCAGAAAACCTCGTGTTTGGTGTGACAACTGCCAGCATGACTGCCATGACACCAGCGTCTGCCATTTTTCGGGAAATGGTCAGCGGAGCGCGAGCCGCCGCGCAACGACAATTGCGGCTCCAGCACAACCCGCCACATCGCTTCCCGACCCGCAGCAACCCTACAGCCAGCCACCAGAGGGAGCCTCGGTCTCGACTTGACAACAGCTCTAGCTGTCACCTTAATTAACAACGCCGTGTATAAGATTCCAACAACAGTTACAGGGCCGATTGTCATCAATGGACAACCACAAGGAGCTTTGCCATTGGGACGCTCCTCGACTGCTATAAAAGGACTTTTCATTGTTCCAGGACTTATTGATGCAGATTTCACAGGACAGATCATCATAATGGCAAAAATGGACTTTCCGCCTATCCACGTACCACAAGGAAGCAAAATAGCTCAACTAATCCCGCTTCCACAATTGACAGCTGACATCGCCCCTGCCTCGACCAAAGAGCGTGGCAGTCAAGGATTTGGATCCACGGGGACTGCTGCACTTCTTTCTTTGAAGATGGGTCAACGTCCAACCGTGGAGGCAGTTTTCACCTACAAGTGGGGCACGATAGTTCTAACCGCTGTAATGGACACTGGCGCTGATGTCACCATTGTTAGTTCCACACGGTGACCACCTGACTGGCCATGTCGTCCAGCTGCCATAGGTATCGAAGGTGTGGGAGGAACCACCACAGTAAAATGCAGCGCTTCTCCTGTGCGCGTCACCATCGATGACAAAAGAGCCCACACAGTTGTGAACGTTTTGTCATTGCCCGTCGGAGTCGACGCTCTCATCGGACGGGATGTGCTTTCTCAGCTGGGATTGCATCTCACGAATGACCCTTTTTAGGGGCGGTCACTGCCCAGTGGACTTTCCCGATCCAGTTAACATGGCTCACCGACGAACCAGTATGGGTCGAGCAGTGGCCGCTAAAACAGGAAAGTCTTCTGCAGGCCCAAGCACTTGTCTCAGAACAGCTGCACCAAGGCCACATTCGTCCTTTGACAAGTCCTTGGAATACCCCAATATTCGTAATTCGGAAAAAAACAGGAAAATATCTACTCCTTCATGATCTACGAGCGGTGAACGCACAAATGCAAGCCATGGGAGCCCTACAACCTGGAATGCCCAATCCGGCACTGCTCCCAGAGCACTGGCACCTCTTGGTTATTGATCTCAAAGACTGTTTTTTCACCATCAGTCTGCATCCACGTGATATGCAACGGTTTGCGTTCACACTTCCATCGTTCAACAGAGCAGGGCCTGCTCAAAGATATGAATGGACAGTTTTGCCACAAGGTATGAAGAACAGTCCTACCCTTTGTCAGTTATTTGTTGATGTAGCACTCCAATCAATCCGTGAACTGTGGCCAACAACCATCATCTACCATTATATGGACGATATTTTGCTGGCGCAAGAAACACCTTTCACGCAGGCACAGGAAAGACAGTTGCAGCAAAGCCTGCACAAGTGCGGCCTATTTATTGCGCCTGACAAGGTTCAGCGAACCCCAACGTGGAATTATCTTGGGTGGTGTATTAGTGACAGTCAAATCCGACCGCAGAAACTGAAGATTAAAACGCAATTATTCACCTTGAACGATGCACAGCAGTTGCTAGGAGACCTGCAGTGGCTGCGCCCTGTCATCGGATTCACAAACAGCGACCTTGATGTTCTGCGACCGCTCCTAAAAGGCACCGACCCTGCACGCAAGGTCCATCCGACTGTTGAACAACTGCAAACCATTTAACGCCTTGCCACTCAAATCACGCAACGATGGGTTGATCGGTTGCATCCAGACCGTCCTATAGACTTAACAATTCTAAGCAATGCTAATTTGTTATGAACCATTTGTGCATTTTTTCAGATCAGGAAGCACCCCCTGCACAGATACATGGTCGCGCGGTCAACACAGAGACTGAGAAACCTATGTTAGTGATGTATCGAGATCCCCAGACAGGTCAATGGCGTGGTCCAGCTGAAGTGAAATATATAGGGCGGGGTTATATGTGTGTGCTTACTCCCACAGGTCCGCAATGGGTTCCTGTGAAATGGACCAAGGTTGCACCTTCTCCTGTTGACAACGATGGGGATGCTGTCGCAAGTTCCACCCACAACTCCACTTCATAAAATAGAGAACAGGCAGAATATGTGGGTAACTTGGGCTAACATCACACATAGCCTGGAATTCTGTTTGAGCATGCAATCAGCCGCTGCTCCCTTTAAAACGTGTTTAATCGGACTTCCCATAACAGACATGGCAGAATTCCATAGTTTTTCCAACTACACTACGCATAACGTGTCCCAACCAGCCAACTGTATAGCTAATCTCACAGCTCACATAATTAATAACTTGAACGTGACCCTTCCATGGGACCCACAAGAATTAGAACTTTTGGGGTCCTAATCCATTGGTAGCGATACAAAAAATTGGACCAAAACCTGCTTTGTGTTTGGAAATCAATATCAAGTAATTCAATTAGGTAATTGGGCTGGCTGGACACGAGTTGACCCTTTAAACAGTCAGAATTATAAGTTTGCACACAAAGGTGATTATTGCGGAACTAATGAAACTACACAACAAGGGCTAGGGACTTGGGGGGCAGAAAACACCACAGGGCAGCGAGACACCGTATGGAGTAATGACACTGCCAAAGCTCTACCCCCAGATATGTTTTTAATATGCGGAGACAGAGCTTGGCAAGGAATTCCACGCAATAGGGGGACCATGTTACCTAGGGAAATTAACACTCTTAGCTCCTACCCATCGAGCATGGCTTAATATAGCATCTACATTGAATAAAAGAAGGAAAAGAAATGCTGTTCACCACCTAGACCCCAACTGTAATGACGAACTGCAGCTGTGGTCGCTCACTGCCCGCGTGTTTGTATCCATCTTTTCACCCAGTGTAGCAGCTGCCCATGCCCTTAAAGAGATCGAAAGGCTAGCTTGCTGGTCTGTTAAGCAATCAAATATTACCACAGATATTATTAATGAATTGTTAGTAGATCAAAATAGTTTGCGACATGCTTTGCTTCAAGATCGCGCCGCTATTGATTTTTTGCTTTTAGCACAAGGCCATGGTTGTGAAGACTTTTGAGGGTATGTGTTGCTTTAGCCTATCTGATCACAGTAACTCCATCCACAAACAGTTAAACTGACTAAAGCAACACGCCAATAAGATCACTGTTAATAACAATCCATTTGATAAATGGTTATCTATATTTGGAGGATTAACACCATGGCTGCTCTCGCTTGTTAAAGAAGGCTTGCGCTGGATAGGAATAGGCATTGCTATTGTAGTTGTTGCTAGAATTGCTTATAACTGCATAATGAAACAAGTAGCTCGGCTTTCCAACCAGATATTGCTCGCTCAAAAAGAAAAAGGGGGAATTGTGGAAGAATGGCTTGCTGAACAGGGCCGAATGTAACAGCTGTGAGCGAGCAGTACTGATAACGGGAGCTGTACTGCTGATAGCTGTAGCTTCCCAGGGTCAGAATGACCTCGAATCTGGTGGAAAGTTCCAAGGCAGAACCTGCAGGAAGAATCCAGAAGAAGATAACCGCAAGAGGCTGGAACATGCAAATGTAGCTTTTTATGCTTAGCCAATCAAATATAGACAAGTGGGCATAATTAGGCATAAGTAGGCATAATTAACCTCCAGTGTATAAAAGGCATAGCAGAACTTGAATAAAGTATTGAAGCTTGCTTATCACTCATACTGAGTCGTGTCTTGCTTCCCTCGCCTTCTGCAACAACTGGCCATTCATGTAGGACATGTTGAGGTATTAGTGCAGCTTAGATTGTCTGTGCCCATGAGAAATGCGATCATTAAAACTGCTCCACCGGCATATAAGAATGTTCTTGTGACTCTCCGACTTAGTGAAACAAGGAATCCCATTAGCGATGTAATTGGAAAAATGCAGCAGTTGTGTGACCTTGGAGAATGGGGCCCCCGGGAGCATCAGTGGTATCGAGAATTCCGACGTCAACGGGGCCCCTGGGAGAGTACAGGGAATCGAGACACCCGACGCTGTAAAAATACCGAATATAGGATGTCTCGAGGACAAATGTTTAAAGGTTTGCTGAAAGATGGTGTACGTCTCACTAGGATTGACGGTCTTGATATCAGGGAATTATGGAGGATGTATAAACAGAGAGGGTTACAGAAACCCCCCAGGAAAGTGCAAAATTATCAGGCACACAATTTGGGAGCCGTTCAGCCTACAGCACCCCCTCTGGAACCTCAGCAGGACCCCGCCTCTGCTCACAGTGGGCCCTCTGTTGCTCCAGAGAGGAACCACGAGTTGCAGCAGTACTCTGACCTATATCCCTCACAAGAAACTAGGCATTATAACTCCTGAAATGTTGGCCAAGCTCCGGTACATTGGGCGCAGGAGGACCAGCGACCTCATGTGGAGATACAGATATTCTGGCAAAACCGTTCCTCTCAAATAGTAAAAGCCTTAGTGGATACCAGAGCGGAGACCTCCTTAATCTATGGGAACCCTAAGAAATTTAAAGGACTGATTATTACATGATTATTATGACGTGATTATTACAGGATTGGGCGGAAAGCAAATTGAGGCAGTACAAACCCAAATTGACATGAAAATTGGAAACCTTCCAAAACGACAATATACAGTCATGACTGTTCCGATCCCGGAGTATATAATCGGAATAGATATACTAAAGGGACTTACTTTGAATCTCCCCGATGGTCGGTACCAATTTGGGGTAAGGAGTTACATCACTAACTGGGCAATTCTAGTAGGAAAGATAAAGATGCCTCCTGTTCAAATTCCAACTGCGACCAAGGTAGTAACCATGAAACAGTACAGGATTCCAGGCGGTCACAAAGAAATTTCCCAAACAATCAAAGATTTACTGGCTGCAGGAGTTATAAAACCGACTACCACTGTGTGGAATAGTCCAATCTGGCCAGTTAAGAAGGCCAATGGATCCTGGAGAATGACTGTGGATTATAGGGAACTAAACAAGAGCACCCCGCCTCTTGCGGCAGCTGTACCTGATATGATCACTTTAATAGAAAGAGTTCAGAGGCATCCTGGCACATGGTATGCTGTCGTTGATTTGGCCAATGCATTTTTTACGATCCCAACTGCAGAAGAGCATTGGGATCAATTTGCATTTACATGGCAAGGGCGGCAATACACCTTTACCAGGTTGCCTCAAGGATGGGTGCATAGTCCAACTATTTGTCATAGAATTGTGGCTGAGCACCTGGATGAGGTACAGCTTCCCCCTCATATGCAGATTGTCCACTATATTGATGACATTCTAATTCAGAGGAGCAATGAGGCTGAATTACAACAAATGCTCAAAGTGGTCCTAGTGCATATGAGGCAGAAAGGCTGGGAGATTAATCCGACTAAAATCCAAGGGCTGTCTCAGACAGTTAAATTTTTGGGAATCCATTGGCGCTGTGGTCATCGAGAAATACTACCTAAAGCTCGACAAAAGATCCTTGACTTGGCAATACCACAGAATAAGAAAGAGGCGCAGAGATTTATCAGGCTGTTCGTTTTCTGGAGACAACACATTCCCCATTTGGGACAGATTTTGGCCCCATTATACAAGGTAACTAGGAAGAAATATGAATTCAAATGAGGAGATGAGCAGCAGGCTGCCTTTGAGTTGGCTAAAGAGGCTATTCAAAGGGCTTTAGATTTATGGCCCATGCAGGAAGGCAAAGTAGAACTGAACATATCTGTAAATGGGTCATATGCTAATTGGAGCCTCTGGCAAAAACAAAGGAAGAGAAAAGTCCCTTGGGCTTTTGGGGAAGAAAGTTGCCAGAGGCAGGGAACAACTACACGCCCTTTGAAAAGCAACTGTTAGCCTGCTATTGGGCCTTGGTAGAAACTGAACAGCTTACCATAGGCCACAAAGTGGCTATGTGCCCCGAAATCCCTATTATGCACTGGGTTAAAAGCTCCCCAAAGACCCACCGAATAGGGCATGTGCAAGAATCCAGCATTATCAAATGGAAATGGTACATCCAAGACAGAGCAAAGGTGGGACCTGGTGGGGTTGCTGCCCTTCATGAACAAATAGTGGCTGCCCCCATGCAGGATCAAGAGGTAAAGCCTGATCCTATAGTTGAACGGAAATCCCCTGTGCAATGGGGAAAGACCCTGGATCAATTGCTACCTCTTGAAAGGTAACATGCATGGTTTACGGATGGGTCAGCTAAATATATAGGAGGGAAAAGGTTTTGGAAGGCAGTGGCTTATCACCCTCACTTGGGAAAATTTCTGGAGACCACAGGAGAAGGGGAAAGTAGCCAGTATGCTGAGTTATATGCAGCATATATGGCTTTAAAACAAGAGGATTTAGGGGAGTGTCACCTGTATACTGATTCCTGGTCAGTGGATAATGGTTTGGCTACTTGGCTGCCAACATGGGTAGCCAAGGATTGGAAAATTTATTCTAAAACCATCTGGGGAAAGGAAATATGGAAGGATATTTGGGAACTGGTTCAAAGAACAAAGGTGACAGTGTTTCATGTCGACGCTCATAGCAACGTAAATTCACTTGAGCGACTTTACAATTCTGTCACCGATAACCGGGCAAAGATTTCCCAAGCCGGACTGGAGTTCCCTCAGGAGGGGGACCATGAATGGCCACTCCAGAGGCTGCCGGGCTAGATCTCTATGCATTAGAACTGGTAAACTGAAACCAGACAAGGGTTATTAACACCAGGATAGGATTCCAAATTCCTCCAGGACACTTTGGTCTGATAACTGCTTGCTCAAACTTAGCCCTGAAAGATGTTCATGTCATGGGAGGAGTGATTGATACCAACTATCAAGGAGAGTTTAAAGTAATCCTGTTAAACAACGGTGAACAAGATTTGGTTATTCGACCCAAGGATAGAGTAGCACAACTATTAATATTACCAATTTTGAAAACAACAGTGAGGAGGGGGGACCCACCCCAAGTTACTACTGTTCGTGGAGACAAAGGATTTGGATCCACCAACTTTAGTAATGGGGCAAAGGTATGTGTCCAAGGGCCGAGTGGGCCCCCTGAGCCAGCTGAAGTAATAGCTGTAGGAAAAGATAACACCATCCTAATCACGAGACCCGGACAGGAAAAAATGGGAATTTGCCCCTCAAATAAATGTTATTTGTGGGAATAACTAAATGGTATAAAGTTTTGTCCTGTAGATCTTGCGTGGCGCCGCCAGGGGTGTGAGAACATCTATATGAAGAAAACGTATACTGAATCTGATCTCATGGATTGCAATGCAACTTAATGCTGAACTGTGCCGAGTAGATGAGCTCAGCTCCAGACTACAGTCAACCTGGTCTATCGTGGCATCCTGGAAATATGACTGAACCTGATCTTCCAATGAAAAAGACTATGACATTGAAGAACATGAAGCAACAACCAAGATGACTGCAGCAGAGTCTGTAGTTAATGGACTGAGGTTAATTCAAGATAAAGAAAGATGCCTGTACACCTACAAATGGTATGAAGGCCGTGGTCCACCCATATGTCAAAGGGCCAGATGAAGTGCTGGGGTCTGAATCCTGAGCCCTGAATTAAGGTTGACATATGGGTGGTTCCCACAGTCCTTCAAAAGGAGGTGATGAGTTTGCCTTCTGGCTTTCCTCCAAGGTGTGGCCGGCCTTGTAAGGAAAGGCCTTGGGTAAACAAGCCCCAGGTGCCCCGCATTGGGTAAATGCGTGCCAGGTGTCCTGCTTTGGGGAGAAAAGCTGGGACCACTTGCAGGAAGGGTGGAGTGTCTCTCTGTGAGGTGGATGCACTTTGCAGAGTTTCCCTGTTGGGGAAGAAGCTCCTGACTCTCCATGCAACTGGGTCCCAGTCAGGTCTGGCATTTGCAAACATGGGCTTCGTGGGGAAACAATATGGGGCTTCTTCTATCCTATATGATCAGCCTATTGACTTGGTTGTCTCCCATCTCTTCTCTGGGAGACTTTGTTTCTTTGTTTATTCCACCTATTATTGGTTGTGCTGTGTCATTCCTGGGGTCGCTGGGGTTGATGTCTATTATGTGTGATCTATTTGATTTGTTTGTACCCCCAACGATCCCCTATATACTGACTTTTTTATGTGCAATAGAATCTGGTTACTGGATTGTTTTGCTGCTGGCTGCGTCCTTTGTGCTAGGCCTAGTGATTGGCAAAACAACATGACTGTAGAAAAATGAATTTTTAATTGACACATAGTAATGTTTGTTCCAGAAATGCTAATCTACCAAGGGCCTGGTTCAATGAAAGGAAAGATGCTCTAAGATGTGATAGTTATAATCAGTCACAGATAACCACAGACAGCGGAAACATGGATCACTCACAACCCCATGGACTCCATACTCGCAGTAAGACACACTTAGATCTGTTTTCTTTTGTTAGATAGTGTTCCCAGATTATATCAATATGAATAGTTTTGGAGCAGGAGAAACTTTACAAGAAAAATAATTTGATCCAGAATGTATGCCTAAAACTTAATCCATAGGCTTTAATTACATTAAAAAATATAAATCTATCATTTTTTTCCCCAGATCCATTCCAGAACATCATTTTCTGTATCTGTTTAAATCCTCAAAAGCATTAAGGAATGCTAAACATTCAAGCTGAATTTTCAGTCCTGAATTACCAGCTTTTTTTTACTCCTTTACTGTTTTTCACTTTCAGAGCTGGACAGGTAATCTAGTTTTTCTTTTACAGTTACATTTCTAGAACATTAATCTTTTCAGGGGCAGACTTTGAGTGGGTTATACTAAAACTCTGAGAGTCAGCATGTTTTTTTTCTCTTGCATCTTTGCTGTTTTTTTCCTTCTCTGCACAAAGTTACGTTCATACTTCAAAGATGCCTGCTCTTGGCACGCTGTATATTAACTGATGGCTTCTGATGTCTGCACATGATGGCATTCACTAATGCTTTTTCCTGCAATTCTATTTTTCTTAATCTTCAGCTCCAGTCTCCTATTATAAGTAATAGATATTTACTTCATCCTGCATTAGTTCTCTTCATGTCTTTGCAATTTCAAAAGAAAATTTCACTGGGTCGCTCCGGTTTAAAAGTGAGAAAGCAGCTGCCGTTTTGATGTTGTTTTGAGGAAAAGAACAAAACTACACTTGAGGCCAACCTGCAAGCTGGTGTGCACTTTCATGTGAGTTTTCTGGAAAAGACTGAAAAATTTCTGAACTTACCTTACTGCTGGTGAGGAATATGTGAAACGTGGGCAGAAACTCAAAGGCTGTGTATAAAGCACTAGACAGTACTTTCAGTCCCTCAGTCTGATTCTGTCAAAGCCATTTATAACCTTCTTCTGGTGGCCAAGGAAGCTACAGTTGTATAAGGTCTCCATGCTGAGAGGCAGTGTCCCTGCCCATGGCAGAGAGGTTGGAACTAGATGATCTTTGAGGTCCCTTCCAACCCATTCTATGATAAAAACACAAACATATAAAGGGTCGTTGTCCTTCTCTTTATTTCTTAGCAGTTTCTCCTGCAATTGAACTTTGCTCTGACCCATGAGTATGACAGCAACAATCTGGATCTTCTCCCACCCATAGTTAGAGGCCAAAGAAGGAAGTGAACCATGGGCATCCCACACCAAAGGCAGGGATGCTGCCTGGGTGCACCTTCTGATGTATGTTATACTGGTCCCCAAGTTTTGTAGTCAATGGGTCAGTGTCAGCTCTCCACACTGGCCATGAGCTACCAAATTTTCTTTCCAACAAACTGTAAATGAACTTTTAATGTAGCCAACATGCATGAGATACTGTTTATAAGGTTCCAAGAACATCCTGCACTGACGTTTGGGCAAGGTTGACAGGAAAAGCAAATCTTTCCCATTTTTTTCATAGATGGAGGGCTGAGTGGGTTTTCTTGTTTTGTTGTTGGTTGGTTTGGTTTTTTTCCAGTGTGCATAGGTAGGTTTGACATTGCTCCATAATGTCCTGACTGAGGAGCAGCCCCACATAGGGCTGATTTAGGCTCTTTGTCCTGCCCTGCTGAGCGTCCCCCTCATATTTCATCCATCTGGTGAACAAATGCCATGTGCTCTCATAGTGCTCATACCACTTGAATCAGCACATTTCAATTCCTTATTTTGAAACTGTGCTCCTAATCCTACATGGCATGAAGAAGTGTCTTATCTAAAAAAAAAGATTGGCTATGATGTGAATAGAAAAACATACAAGCCATTCAGTATTCATGTCAACGAAGAGTGTTTGAACAGTATTTATACCAGTTAGGGTGGTTTGAATGTTTTAATGTTGAATCACAGTTCTGTGATTCTGTGATTCTGTAATGACTATTGGGGCTGTTTTTGTGAAAATGTTTGTGTCACACATTTGTATCAGAAGAGCTCTTCTCTCTGCAGCACTTGTTGTCTGCTCAGATTCTCTCTGTGCAGAGAGTCACCGCAACAAGCAGGAGTATGTTAACCTCTGCATGGTTAAAAGAGGATGGAAGTATGGGGCACTGTGCTGTTCCTCTTCAGAACAGTGCACAGGTCCCAACCAATGAGTCAAGGCTAACATGTCAGAAACAGCTTACCCAGACTCTAAAGCAGATTCAGTGAATGTTTAGTGATATTAATGACAGCTGAATGCAATCTCAATGGAAAGGGCTAATATATCTGGCATCTGAAAATAACTTGGAAACGAACATTCGATGAAGACTTTTTTTTTGCAATGTACTTCTTTCAGATTGACATCATAGCTTGTTAAAAATAGTTCATGTTAATACCACCTTATAATGACTTTCAATAAGTGTTTGGTACGTGAAGGAGGAAAACAAAAACGTTGAGAACCCTTAACTCTGGACACTATCCACAAACACAGTTGCTGCCTGCTAATACACTACGTTATTGCGTCTTTACATGCTAGCAGTTAAGAATCAGTGTCAGGGAAATGAGGAGAAAAACTGGACTCCGCACGATTCTATGTGAATCAAACAGAAGCCATTTTATTTACTTTGTCTGTCCCTTTTCACAGAATCACAGAATGTTAGGGATTGGAAGGGACCTCAAAAGATCATCTAGTCCAATCCCCCTGCCAGAGCAGGAACACCTAGATCAGGTCACACAGGAACATGTCCAGGTGGGTTTTGAATGTCTCCAGAGAAGGAGACTCCACAACCTCTCTGGGCAGCCGGTTCCAGTGTTCTGTTACTGTGGGAGTTTGGCTTGTGAATAACGGACATGGAGTGTTAGAGCAGGTGCACGAACAGGCTACTGTGCAGGCGCTAGCAGCCAAGATTAGGCCTCAAGGACGTACTGTCCTTGCAGAGTAGTACAAGAAACTAAGTTACATAAGATAGGGAACTAACAGGCAAGGCGGAGAATATGATAATTAGAGGCTGAAGCATAGGTTAAAAGTTAATGATTGATGTAGAAGTGGTCTAATGAAAACCTAAGAAAAAGATAATAAGATATGCTTAGTCGTGGTGATTTGACAGAAGAATGATATATAAGTAAATGTATCTGCGCAATAAAACGAGTTCTGCCAACCTCACATGAGAGTGCAGTCTCCCTCCGTCGATTCCTACAAAGTGGTGACCCCGACGTGATCCTGTCGGTGTGAAACTACCGAGGAATAAAAAAACGGAGTAAAGATCCCAGGTCCCGACTCGCGAATAAGGACGATCAAAGCACCTCGTCGCAGGCGACTACGGTGCCGGATCCCACGGGTGAAATTACACAGTGGCTGGAAGATAACGGTGGGAGCGAAAGGTGAGCAATTGCTGTCGCTAACCACTGGTAATCAAGGTTGTGTAGATTCATACTTTAACTATGCAAAGACAGGCGGCATTGACGCTGCTAACTCAGTTTTTGAAGCAGGGGGGGGTTAAGGAGAAGGAGATAGGTTTTAAAAAGGAGTTGCCAGGGCTAATAACCTATGTGATAAACAAGGGTTGTTTTGTTAGTCCTAAAACAATGGCTTTTATTTAAAAAAAAAAAAAAAAAAAAAAAAAAAAAAAAAAAAAAAAAAAGAACATGGAGAGAGAGGCGGCGTTAACATTACTAACATAATTTTTGAAGCAAAGGGGTATCAAGGAAAAAGAGCTAGATTTTAAAATTAGGGGATATAATTTGGGATGCCGTATTAGATGATGACAAGACAGCAAACAAGTTAGGGAAACATTGGAGAATTGTTCATAATGCTTTGTTACAACATTCCGTAGAGTTGCGTGCGGCTAAATCAGCTCATGAGGCTACTGCCAAAAATCAATTATACTTACATGATACGGGCATAGAGTGCAATCCACCTAGCTACAGATCATTCACCATGTCTATGGCTGCCGTAGAAGCACCTATCCCCTCAGCTCCACCAGAGGAGGAATTGCCTCCTCCGCCTGAGGACTGGGCAACGAGTTCAGAGCCGGCTCCACCGCCCGTGGGGAAGGTTTCTGACTCGAAAGCCCCAAATGAGACCGAAAGTAGCCGAGAAAAACTACGCTGTCAGCTACAGGAATGTGTGCTGGGGTGGAAAAAGCTCGCGGCAGATAGACTGCAAGAGGGTGATAGTGGAGCTGTGGAAGCACTCTCGGAAGTTTTTCCTGTTGTTTTTACACCCTTGGATAATGATAATATTCAAGTCACCTTATCCCCCTTAGATTGGAAATTATTGACACAGTTAAGAGCAATAGTAGCAGAGAGTCAACTTAGTAATCAGTTAAGTGAAGCTGTGCGGCAGGGGCAGGAAAATACAGTGCAGGCTATGGCAGCGCTTGCCCCCCTGTCGTCCTCTCCGTCTTCCAACGACCGTAACGCCACTATAATTTGCTACCGCTGTGGAAATACGGGACATACACGCAGAGAATGCAGGACAAGAAGCGTATGGTGTAATGCATAAGTAAAAAGACTTTGGGCTCCCTATATGCTTGGGGGTATGCCAAAGGACACTTTAAAGACCCTAATACGTTGTTTGATGTAACGGAGTGGAGAAAGTGTGGGAACTCTCTGCGGGACAATGTTATTAAGGGTGATAAACGGCGAAAAAATTGCAAAAACCGCGCGGGAGGTAAACAATTCCCCATTCCCCCCCACCGCGCACGCCGCAGCAGCGGCTGGAGCGGCGGCCGTGCCTGGCGCAGCGGAGCGGCACGATCGGCATTCCAAGCCCCCCCTCTCCCCCCGCCCCTCTCCCCCGCGAGCGCTGCGGCAGCAGCCGGAACATCTGCAGCTTCAGGGGCCCCGACCGAATGCCTGTTCCGTCCCCCCCACCTATTCCAGCGGCGAGAGAGAAGTGTCTGGGACAGAAGAAGAGACAATGGACACAGACGAACAATGGCCCATTCCACCGCCGCCTGAACCACACGTTCCTGAAACATCTGACCCACCTCACCTGAGTGCGAGATTTCAAAAGGAGCGTGGTTGGGGGGTGGGCAGGCTGGGACAAGAAATGGAAAGGGGGCCGGGGTGGAGAGGGAGTGTGGCTGTGGTTTGGTCTGACTCAGATTGGGACTGGACTGTAGGTAAAATATCTCAAAATAATTTTGAAAAAAAAAGAAAAAAAAAAAAAAAGAAAAAAAAAAAGGAAAAAAGGAAAAATAGTTGTGCATGAGCTGTGAGAAGCATTACTCATGTCTTTAGGTGATAGTTGTGCATGAGCTGCGAGAAGCATTACTCATGTCTTTAGGTGTTGAAAATTCTAACCCAACCTGCAAGCGTATTTTACAGAGTCTGCCTAAAAACTCCAGTATTGCTGAAATGATGGATGCTTGTTCCGGGGTAGGAACACCTGAAGAGCATGCTGGTTTCATGGCCTCAGCTTTTGCTGCGGCTATCCGACCCTTGGTACAACAAGGTAACGGTAATCGAGGCACAAAATGTTGCAGCTGTGGAAAATCCGGTCACATTAAGGTACAATGTAAAGCTCAAAAAAAAAAAAAAAAAAAAAAAAAAAAAAAAAAACACACAAAAAAAACCAAAAACACAGGAGAAGGCTTTGATGGTGTCTATGGTGTCTGTAATTGCTGTCAGAGCTATGGGTACCGTGCTAGTGAATGTCGCTCCAAAAGGAGAAAGAATAGGATTGCCACCTGCAGATAGATTAAATAAGGCTATATATGTATTGAACGACATATGGATAGTTCCCATGGTCCTTTAAAAGGAGGGGATGACTTTGCCTTTTGGCTTTCCTCCAAGGTGCGATCGGCCTTGTGGGGGGAGCCCTTGGGTAAACAAGCCC
The DNA here is from genome assembly GCA_028020825.1 of Podargus strigoides. Lineage (NCBI taxonomy): Eukaryota > Metazoa > Chordata > Aves > Caprimulgiformes > Podargidae > Podargus > Podargus strigoides. Next base: position 29,603,234 of record CM051662.1, on the reverse strand, counting down.
CAGGTGCCCCACATTGGATAAATGAGTGCCAGGTGTCCTGCTTTGGGGACAGGGCCTGAGTCCATTTGTGGAAAGAGTGGAGTGTCTGTCTGTGAGGTGGACGCACTTTACAGAGTTTTCCTGTTGGGGAAGGACCTCCTGACTCTCCCTGCAACTGGGCCCTGGTCACATTTGACATTTGCAAATGGGGCTTCATGGGAAAACAATATGGGACTACTTCTACATGATCAGTCTATTAACTTGGTTGTCTCCATCTCTTCTGTGGGTGACTTTGTTTCTTTGTTAATTCCACCTATTATTGAATTCCACCTGTTATTGGTCACTATTGTATTAATGATTGTACTTTGTGTTTTCAAAAAGGCAACAAGCATGATTAAAGATGCCATGAAGAACGTATGGCTGGCTCAAGAAGAAAAAGGGGAAATTGTAGAAATGCATTTAAAAGAGAATGGCCATATAGTGAGCCAGCCATGCGGGATGTTGGCCTAGGCAGGTAGCCACATTCTGGAAGCTGCTTAAAGGAAGAAAAAATAAGAAAGAGCAATGACTGCTTCACTAGGGAATGCAGGAGTGAACAGATGGGAGTGACCAATTGGACATTGTGTGAGAAGAACTTAAGAACCAACGGGAACTGAACTGAGCTGCATGTTTGCCTTGTACTAGAGACTTTTAACCAATTAAATAATGCGTGACCGCGTGTAGGGAAAGAAAAATTTGTAAAAAGGGACAGACAGAATTAATAGAAGATTTAGATAGCGTTAGGCATGCTGTGTTGCAAAATAGAGCTGCTGTTGATTTTTGCTTTTAGCACAAGGCCATGGATGTGAAGATTTTGAAGGGATGTGCTGCTTCAATCTAAGCAATCATGGGGAATCAATTCACCAACAACTGCAGTGGCTTAAAGAACACACTTAAAGATTCAAAAGGAGACAAGCTGGTTTGATTCATGGTTACAAAAAATATTTGGCGATCTGTCCCCATGGTTACTTGGTTTGATCAAAGAAGGTATTCGCTGGGTAATCATAATTGTCTTGTTGTTAATTGGGCTAGGAATAGTATGGAAGCTAATAACAAAACTAGTCACTAGTCTAATGCATAAAGTTCTGTTCGTGCAAAAGAAAAAAGGGGGAATTGTGGGAGTTTGGCTTGTGAATAACGGACATGTAGTGTTAGAGCAGGTGCACGAACAGGCTACTGTGCAGGCGCTAGCAGCCAAGATTAGGCCTCAAGGACGTACTGTCCTTGCAGAGTAGTACAAGAAACTAAGTTACATAAGATAGGGAACTAACAGGCAAGGCGGAGAATATGATAATTAGAGGCTGAAGCATAGGTTAAAAGTTAATGATTGATGTAGAAGTGGTCTAATGAAAACCTAAGAAAAAGATAATAAGATATGCTTAGTCGTGGTGATTTGACAGAAGAATGATATATAAGTAAATGTATCTGCGCAATAAAACGAGTTCTGCCGACCTCACATGAGAGTGCAGTCTCCCTCAGTCGATTCCTACATGTTACCCTCACTGTGAAGAAGTTCTTCCTCATATTTATGCGGAACCTCCTATGTTCCAGCTTGCACCCATTGCCCGTTGTCCTATCATTGGATGTCACTGAGAAGAGCCTGGCTCCATCCTCATGACACTCACCCTTTACATATTTATAGACATTAATAAGGTCACCCCTCAGTCTCCTCTTCTCCAAGCTAAAGAGACCCAGCTCCCTCAAGCCTTTCCTCATAAGGGAGATGTTCCACTCCCTTAATCATCTTTGTGGCTCTGCGCTGGACTCTCTCAAGTAGTTCCCTGTCCTTCTTGAACTGGGGGGCCCAGAACTGGACACAATACTCCAGATGTGGCCTCACCAAGGCAGAATAGAGGGGAAGGAGAACCTCTCTTGACCTACTAACCACCCCCTTTCTAATACACCCCAGGATGCCATTGGCCTTCTTGGCCACAAGGGCACACTGCTGGCTCATGGTCATCCTGCTGTCCACCAGGACCCCCAGGTCCCTTTCCCCTACACTGCTCTCCAGCAGGTCAGCCCCCAACCTGTACTGGTACATGGGGTTGGTCTTCCCCAGATGCAAAACTCTACACTTGCCCTTGTTGAATTTCATTAAGTTTTTCCCCGCCCAACTCTCCAGCCTATCAAGGTCTCGTTGAATGGCAGCACAACCCTCTGGTGTGTCAGCCATTCCTCCTAGTTTGGTGTCATCAGCGAACTTGCTGAGGATACATTCTGTACCCTCATCCAGGTCGTTGATGAAGATAGTAAACAACACCGGTCCCAGTACCGACCCCTGAGGGACTCCACTAGTCACAGGCCTCCAACTAGACTCCGTCCCATTGACCACAACTCTCTGGCTTCTTTCCTTCAGCTAGTTCACAATCCACCTCACTACCTGATCACCAAACCCATACTTTATCAGCTTATCTACAAGGATGCTGTGGGAGGCAGTGTCAAATGCTTTACTGAAATCAAGATAAACCACATCTACCGCTCTACCATCATCTATCCACCTAGTTATTTCCTCATAGAAGGCAATAAGGTTGGTCAAACATGACTTACCCTTGGTAAAACCATGTTGACTGCTCTTAATGACCCCCTCATCCTTGATATGCCTAGAGATAGTGCCAAGAACAAGCTGTTCCATCACCTTTCCAGGGATGGAGGTGAGGCTGACCGGTCTATAGTTACCTGGGTCCTCCTTCTTGCCCTTCTTATAGATTGGAGTGACATTTGCTATCCTCCAGTCCTCAGGCACCTCTCCTGTTGTCCATGACTTACTGAAGATGATGGAGAGTGGCCTAGCAATGACCTCTGTCAGCTCCCTCAGCACCCTTGGGTGCATTCCATCTGGTCCCATCGATTTATGGATATCCAGATTGCTCAACTAATCCCTAACCCAATCCTCATCTACCGAGGCAAACTCCTCCTTTATCCTGACTTCTTCTGGGGCTACAGGGATCAGGGGCTCCTGGGGAAAGCCTGCAGGAGTAAAGACAGAGGCAAAGAAGGCATTCAGCACCTCTGCCTTCTTTATATCCTCTGTCTCTAGGGCACCCCCCTCATTCATCAGTGGGCCTATATTGCCTCTAGTGTTAGTTTTATTAGCTATGTATTTGAAAAAGCCCTTTCTATTATCCTTGACCTGACTTGCAAGGTTAAGTTCCAAGGAGGCCTTAGCTTTCCTAATTGCCTCTCTACATCCTCTGACAACTGTCCTATATTCCTCCCAAGTGACTAGGCCCTCCTTCCATGATCCATAGATTCTTTTTTTCCACCTGAGTTTGCCCAGCAGTTCCTTGTTTAACCATGCTGGTCTCCTAGCTCCCTTACTTGATTTCATACCCATTGGGACGCTCTGATCCTGAGCTTGCAAGAAGTGGTCCTTGAATGTTGACCAACTATCTTGAGCCCCTTTACCATCTAGCACCCTGTCCCATGGGACTTCCCTTAACAATTGATTGAGGAGGCTAAAGTTGGCCCTGCGGAAGTCCAGGGTTCTGGTCTTGCTAGGTACTCTATTCCTCCCACACAGGATCCTGAACTCCACCATCTCATGATCACTGCAGCCAAGGCTGCCATTGACCATCACTGCTTCAACAAGACCCTCCTTGTTGGTGAGTACAAGATCCAGCAGCGCTCCTCTCCTAGTCGGCTTATCCACCATTTGCACTAAGTAGTTGTCATCAATGCACTGGAGGAACCTCCTAGACTGTGAATGGCTGGCTGTGTAAGTCTTCCAGCAGATATCGGGGTAGTTAAAATCCCCCATTAGGACCAAGGCCTGTAGTTGCGAGGCCGCTTTTTTTATACAATTTTTTTTCCCTACACACGGTCATACATTATTTGATTTGTTAAAAGTCTCTAGCACGAGGCAAGCATGCAGCTCAGTTCAGCTCCCGTTGGTTCTTTAAGTTCTTCTCACGCAGTGTCCAGTTGGTCACTCTTCTCTGCTTTTTCTGCTTACTCTTGCATTTCTTAGTGAAGCAGTCGTTGCTCTTTCTTATTTTGTCTTCCTTTGATGTAGCTTCTAGAATGCGGCTATGTGCCTAGGCCAACATCCCATATGGCTGGTTCACTATGTGGCCATTCTCCTTTAAATACATTCCTACAATTCCCCTTTTTCTTCTTGAGCCAGCCATACGTTCTTCATAGCACCTTCAATCATGCTTGTTGCCTTTTTCAAAACACATGGTACAACCATTAAAACAATAATAACTATACACACGAGTACTATGCTTTGCTTTAAGATATCTAATAACCATCCCGTTATCCCTAAGCTCTTTGCCCAGTCATCAAACCCTGAACTAGCTACCGTTAACTTTTTCATATTGCTTTTTAATTAATTCTTGCAACCCTTTATGTATTGATTCAGAATGATCAGACAGATCCATACAACACATTCCTTCAAAGTCTTCTCATCCATGCCCTTGTGCTAAAAGTAAAAAATCAATTGCTGTGCGATTCTGTAATGTCGCATGTCTTATGCTATCTACATCAGTAAGCATTTGGGTTATCACCTCTGAAGTTAGATTCAATTGCTTAGCGACCTAGCATCCGAGTTTGGTCAAATCTCCTAATGCTTTCGCTGCCACCACCCATGGTGTAAATAAGGACAGCACAACTCTTGTGGGTATGTCCTAGAACTGCACATTATCATTACAGTCTTTCCCCAAATGGTGCACACTTCTTTTTTGCCTTGCTCTCGTAATATTCCTTATTGTTTTATTCAATACATCCCTCACTGATGGCATAAACATGGTTAGTTTACCCAAATAACGAGGCCCTCCAATGGCTTTTTGTGGAACTCCCTGCCATACTCTGTTTCTGCAAATTAAAAATATACCTGGCGGTAAGGCTTTTGCAGAGTCATTATTCCAGATATTGGCTATCCATTGACCACCATATAGTGATTCCTTTTGATACCAGGGTGTTGTTGGTGTAACATTTTTATATCCATGTCAAAATTCTGCCGTCGCATTGAGCCACACCCGGGCAGCATTATTCCATTTCCCCTTCACTCCTCCAAATGCAATACACGAGTTGTTTCCAGGTAATGACCCCATCAAATCAAGTTCTTGAGGGGGCAACGGAGTTGTCATATTCAATTCTTTCAAAATTAATCCTGTTAAAGCAGCTTGCCCCATCCTTGGGCATAAGGCCTTTTTTGTGTGGTATCCTGTGATACTGTCCCAATTGCTGTGATGCCAACAACTGACATTTAGTGATAGGTTTAACACAGATTCATTCCTTACAAACCCTTTAAACCATAAGGTGTTATATCCTTCTACCGCAATTAGGCATGTTCTGTTACTGTTTCTACCTCTTATCTCAATGCACGTAGCTAGTTCTTGTACTTTCCCACTAGCTTGGCCTTGTCTTGCTTCCCCACATCTCCCTCTTCTTTATTTAAATATTCTAACGCTAGGACAGTGTTGTTTTGCATGACCATAACACGGCTTAGACTATTGTCAATCATACACTATACACATGATAATAAGCAAGGCACACAAAGCAAAATTTATGAACATGTATTCTGGGTGGAAGATGGTTAGTTGCCCAATTGTGCAAGGACCTCCCACTGCCTCACCAGGGATTCCCTTCCAAGCTCTTTGTCCGCAATTCAAAAATAATTGTTAGGCAGGCCAATTGAACCTGGCTTTGTTATAACTGGCCCACTACCTGTGTCCTTACACCAGGCAGAAACACTTGAATTTATTCCTCGAGGGGATACATCAACACTCGGTCCATTATTCCAGAAAGGTGAAATAGGAAAAAAGCAGTTTGATGCTTGTATGGTTCCTAACAAATCTAACTCCTGGAGTTCAAGACGCAATGCTGGAAAATCACCCATTTTCAAAAGATGGTTTTTATACCATGTAGAACTTTCCCCTGCTGTCTTGTGGGTGGAGAGAGTCTCTCCCTTCTTTTGTTTAGAGAGCATGTCTTTTAAGCTACGATGGGCACATCCTACGATAGCTTTTCCTACTGGGGAGTGAGGTATACAGCTGTGCAGCTAATGTTGTAGCTAAAGAAGCAGTATGATAATTTACACACGAACCATATCAGCAATGTTATAAGTGGTGCAATTCCGGACAGTTTGCAAAGCTCGCTTACAATCACTGTTAACATTTTCAAGAGCCAATTGCCACTAGGTAGAGAAGGATGGATCATGGTGGTCTGATGGAGGGGCGGCAGGTCATGCAGCTTCAGGGCGTCCCGTGTCAAGATGCACAACAGGCCTTCCCCCCGTTCGTCTGAACACCATGCTTCATAGCCCCCTCCTCATGAGTGGAAAAGCACTGGCTCTGGCATCGGCTCACACCTGGCCAGCGTGTGAACAGAGGCCTGCCAGCTTCATGTAGTGTTTTTGAAAACAGCAGCTTCCTGGGTTTACTAAACTTTCCTGTTACTCAAGGTCTTGTTTCCACAATACTCAGCTGCAGATGTTTTGAGCTGTAATTTTTCTAGTGGTGTCTTACCACAGACCATTTCTTATCACTCCTAATACATGCTTCCCTGTGGCCTGTGGTTAGGACACATCAACCATATTACATATTAACTATGTTAGACAGGGATCACAACAAATAATACATAAAAACTCCACACCCTTAGCACAAAGCAATAATAAGCCTTTTTTCAAGCAATCCCAGCTTCATGCCCATTCCTGGAAGGGGTTCTAACCGGTGTTTTCCTTCAAGTGCTGAGTGAGGGACTGTAATTTTCATATCTGTGAATAAGTCAACAGAGTCTGAACACTTGGGTAAAAATGCATGGACGTCTCGGCTTCGATGATGGCGAGTTTGATTGTGTTGTATCCGCTGCACGATTGTGATATTAGCAGGAAGCAAGGTTAACTTTCCCAGAGTACTTGGGCCTCCTCTTATTGCATTTGGAACTCTGGCCCAAGTTCAGTTTCCACCTGTAAGGAAAAAAAATACCTTTGAGAAAAGACATGTGTGTAGAAAAACCTCATAGTCAGGTTTGTTTGACACAGCATTAAACCAATCACGTCTTTGCTTGCAGTATTAGCGTTCTCCCCCCTTGTCCGTCTGCCTCTGGGTGCAGGCAGAGGGGTGGCCAACGGCCTGTTGGCGAGGGGAGGCTGGGAGGGCATCTAGCCATGGTTTCTGCTGTCAATACAGTTTTGCACACGAGTTCTTTGAAGTGAGGTTTTCAACACTTAAATGCACAACTGTGAATTATAACTTTTACACTCCCGTTGGTTGAATTTCCTTTAAATGAAATGAACCTGATGCCGGCCTCACACGGGGCAGGTCTTTAAACATCTGGCAAGGCAACCCGACATGAGTCGAGGGTTAGTTCAAAAGAAAAGTCTCCTCGCCTGTCTTTTTGCTTTAAGGTGGTTTTTTTGCATTTTTGCACTGCTGCTTTGTTTTCAGTGTGATCTCTAAAAGGATTTGTAGGTGACATAAGCAACACAGGGGTTAATGGAGGTGGAAGGGCTTTTTCTGAGCAATGGGGGCGGCCCGCTGAGCGCCAGGGGGCTGCTGCCGCAGTGAGGTGAGCCGCAGACAGGAGGCGAGGTGGGGCTGGAGGTATAAATTGGGTTCTTTCTCGGGATCATTTGGCCCGGCATCAAAAGGATTTTCGGGTTTAGGACCCTTAGAATCTGCTGTCTCCTTGTTTACTTTATCATCCTCCTGTAACTCCCTATATCTCCGCTGCCATTCTGTGTTCTGATCCACTACAACTTTCTAAGCACACGGCAGGCACCAGCCCTTCGCCCCGCGTGACGCATCCGCTCTGTGGAGCGGGTGAGCGATGTTTGCACAAACTCGCCCCAGTATTTCCACCAGGGCTCCTGGGTCCGCCATGGCCATTCCACGGGGGGAGCCGCTGTAACTCATTGTTCCTTTTTCTTAAACATACTTGTGTTGTACCAAACAAGCGCACACACACTCTTAGCAACAACAAAACTTGAGCGCACCACTTCCTTGGCCAAAGCACACACACACACTGATCACTGCATTCTCAGGCGCCTGTAACAATAAAACAAATGTAACAAAACCAAAACTGAAGACACTAAATGTTTCTGCCTGCATCGTTCCGTGACACTACAGACACATCAGGTGAAGAATTCGACTTAAAGAAATATCGGCAGGCCATAATCCCCACCACAGTTTATAGTCTGCACACATTGTTTCCATTGCTTGGTCTCTAGATCTTGCCATGTGGATGTAAACCTTCCATGGAAAGGCTTGTAACAGGCCGGAGCCCGGACCACCGCCGCCGCTCAGGGCCCGCTCGGCTTCCCCTGCCGCCCGCGCCGCAGCGGGTGGGGGGGCAGGGTGGGAGGGGATGGGAGGACACCGATGGAGCTGCTCCGCTGCGCTGGGTACGGCCTCGCTGCTGGCCGCTGTTGCCCGTTCAGCCTTCATACCTTGTAATGTTGTTAAAATCAACCGCCAAGCGGTAGCTGACCCTTTTAAGTCTTTTTCTCCTCTACTGACCGCCTCCCATAGGCACTGCCCGATTTCTTCCCATGTCTCAGTTCTAAAGGCATCTTGAGGCTCAGCAGGGAATTCGTGTTCCCGGCACCAAATTAACAGCCTCCGGAGCAGTAAACTCATCATATTTAATTCCTCTCTTAGAGAGTATATGTAGGAGAAGTTTCACTATGGCACTCTCTTCTTTCGAGACGTTGTGCCCCATCTCCACTCCCGGCTGCTCACCTCACTGGGTGTCCCGTTGCGAAGTATGTTTCTTCCTCCAGATTGGACTTCGATCCACCCGTTCTCCAGTCCTGCCGTGCCGTCTATCTCCAGCCGACCCTTCTCCTTCTGGGCTTTTCCCCTGTACCTTCTTCTCTTGCTGCGCAAGTCGGTATCACGTCGGGGTCACCATCTGAGGAGAAAAACTGGGCTCCGCACCATTCAATGTGAATCGAACAGAAGCCGTTTTATTTACTTTGCCTGTCCCTTTTTTGCAATTTTTTTTTCCCTACACGCAGTCACACATTATCTAATTGGTTAAAAGTCTTTAGCACGAGGCAAGCATGCATCTCAGTTCAGCTCCCGTTGGTTTCTTAAGTTCTTCTCACGCAGTGTCCAATTGGTCACTCTTATCTGCTTTTTCTGCTTACTGTTGCATTCCTTAGTTGTTGCAGAATGTTGGAGAAGGCGAGGGAAGCAGGACGCAACTCAGTATGAGTTATAAGCAAGCTTCAACACTTTATTCCAGTTCTGCTATGCCTTTTATACACTGGAGGTTAATTATGCCTACTTATGTTAAATTGTGCCTACATATCTATGTTTGATTGGCTAAGCACAAATTATGCCTACTTGTCTATATTTGATTGGCTAAGCATAAAGCTACATTTGCATATTCCAGCCTCTTGCGGTTATCTTCTTCTGGATTCTTCCCGCAGGTTCTACCTTGGAACTTTCCTCCAGATTCGAGCTTTTTCTGACCTGGAGCTTTCCACAAGCTTCCAGGTCAGAATGACCCTGGGAAGCTACAGCTATCAGCAGTACAGCTCCCGTTATCAGTACTGCTCGCTCACAGCTGTTACATTCGGCCCTGTTCAGCAAGCCATTCCTCCACACTTAGTGAAGCAATCGTTGCTCTTTTTTATTTTTTCTTCCTTTGATGTAGCTTCTAGAATGCGGCTACGTGCCTAGGCCAACATCCCGTATGGCTGGTTCACTATGTGGCCATTCTCCTTTAACATTCCTACAGGGAAATCTATATCTCTCCAGTGTATAGCAGTCTCTGTATTCCACAAGAGAAAGACATATATTTTATAAGTAGCAAATATTGAAAGTAAAACAAAATTATTTTTCTAGTTTTTATTTAGATGCAAAAAAATTAACTCGGTGTGGTCAAGATGACAAAAATACAACATCAGTCATTTGGGATAATTGAAAGGATTACTTCTGTTGTTGTCGTAGTTTGATTGTTTATAAACTGTAAATATGAATCTGATGAAAGTCTCGGGAGAAGAAAACTAAGGAAGTGCACTAATGGACATAATTAGATTGCATGAATTTTGCTTCCTTAAGTTATTTTTTCTGGGATTTCCTTGTCAACATAATTTTTGGACAACCATTATATTTAACAGCGTTCCAAAGCTACACAGTACTGCTTTGCAAGTATAGCTTTTCTTTGTCCTAGTTCCATTTTCTCCAGAAAAAAAAAATGAAAGTGCTGGTAAAATCACTTGTAATCCAGGTCCACAGAGGAGGGCTTCCAAAGGCAGAATGAATTTGCCCAAATTAAAGCTGATGACAGGTGTTAAAGTGCTCATACACTGAGGGAATGGATGCTGTGGGGATGCTGCCCAAGAGCCACCATCTTGAGAGAGCATGTCCTGAACTGAAAACTCCTTTCCTGAGAGGGAGGGGATGTCTCCTGCCATGGATTCACTGGCTTGGGGTACTGAGTCGACTGATTTGGTGGTGCCAGCTTCCAGGCAGGGTTGTGGCTTCCCTGTGCTTTCTGGGCAGCTGTGTACAATGTGATGGAAACTCCTGGGACAACATACTAGCCCTGATAGCTCTAAAAATTCAGTGTGAGCTCTGAAATGTGTGGTTCCTTTGCATACACTTTGCTCACTGCGTTCACACTCACAGGCACTACTTGCTGCATTGTCTGAAGAGATGGATGAAATTTCCTTTTTAGGTGACAATTTTATTTTATTGCATGCTAGTGCGGTATGGCTGAGGAATTAGTGGTCTCTGGAGCCCTGGCAGTGCCTCAGCACTCATGGCCCTTGCTGCAGCCTTCTCATCTGCAGCTCGGTGTGCTGCAACACTGGAGAGGTTATCAGCCACCCTCCTGAGTGACTTGTGACCAAAGAAACTAGCAGTTTCTTCACAGCAGTTGTTTTTGACATGCATGCAAGGGTTTTATGCAGCTACATCGTATCCTCTTTTACCCTAGAACCATTTATCCCAGTCCTAGCTTCACCCGGCAGAGTACCTTATACACAAAGCACCTTTAAGAAGTGGATGAGTAATCCCCATTTGTTTGTTCTAAAGAAGGAAACAGAGGCCCAGTCACTCAGCATTTAAGATAAGAAAATGCAACAATTTAATGATCAAGGTTGGACTAACAGAGCTCTGGTTCCCATGTCTGGAGCAGATCCATTCAATCTGCCAGATCCAGAAGCGTTTAGGAGCCTGCACCCCATTGATTTCACTAAATTCCAGGGTCCTAAATGCTAGTCTCTTGGCTTTTGTCCATTGATCCCTGCTGTTTCTTTTTCCCTGGCTAAAGAACAGAATAGCCTGCTGTTTTCACTCAAGTGAGCTTGTGCGGACCAGCAGCAGGGCAGAAGCTTGTAGGACCAGAGTACCCACATTAAAAACCCTCACTATAGCCCAGAACCACCTCTCTCTGGGGAGCCAGGGCTTCTGACACAAAAGAAACTGGAGATCCACAATGCCAATGAAAGGACAGAATGTCTTCTGTTTATTTTCTGTTCGAATCCTTTGAGGGGGAAGGTGGTCACTTGTATTATTTTAGTATGCTTTTTAACAGAAACCCATCTGAAATTATGAAAAATTAATTCAGAAACACTGGTGGCCTTGTAATCCTGATGATGTTAAAGACCACATGTAGCTGTGAAACTGTGAGCCAGCACTTGCATATCATTGTCACCTGCTATGCTTTTGATGTCTCCTTGAAAGTGCCTCAAGTTGGTCTTGAAAGAGAAAATAGTGTTTTGAAAAAAAAAAAAAAAAGGAGTTTCCTATGTAGAAGCTTAATTGGATATTTAAGTCTGACTAATTGGAGGCAAAAACATCCAAGCAAACAAACAAGACCTGTTATCACCTTAAACACAACCAAAAGCAGGTTCTGGGAGAGTATGTAAATGCAGAAAAACCCATGGTTAAAGACAGTTTAATAAGTAAAATAAAACATAACACAAAAGAAAAAACAAGCCCAAGAAAAACAAGTGGTGCAAAAAAACCCAAAAAATTGCTCACCACCTGATGCCCAGCCAGTCCCCAAGCAACAGCAGCCTTGGCAAGCTCCTTGCCCACCATAAGCTTTTGCTTCTGGGAATGATGTCATATGGTGGTCTGGGACATCCTTTTGGTCAGTTGGGGTCTGCTGTTCCAGCTGTGTCCTCTCACAACTTCTTGTGCACCCCCTAGCTTACTCACTGTTGGAGTTGTGTGAGAAGCAGAAAAGGCCTTCGCATTTTCATCACGATCTTTGTCTCTATCCCATTCATGGTCTGGAGTCTCGGGGAGGCCCCCAGCTGTCCTCATGAGCCTTCTCTAGTTCTCTCCATCCCCCAAATGGTCTCCAGGGACCTGGCCTTGAAACATCACTGCTACGCCACGGACCCCTGTCATCATCAGTTAAGCAACCTGAACATCCATAAATCCATGGGTCCTGATGGGATGCACCCGCAGGTGCTGAGGGAGCTGGCAGATGTCATTGCTAGGCCACTCTCCATCATCTTTGTTAAGTCGTGGGGAATGGGAGAGGTGCCTGAGGACTGGAGGAAAGCAAATGTCACTCCGGTCTTCAAAAAGGGCAAGAAGGAAGACCTGGGTAACTATAGACTGGTCAGCCTCACCTCCATCCCTGGAAAGGTGATGGAACAACTTATCCTGGGTGCTGTCTCTAGGCATATCAAGGATAAGAGGGTCATTAGGGGCAGTCAACATGGCTTCACCAAGGGGAAGTCATACTTGACCAACCTGATAGCCCTTTATGAGGACATAACCCAGTGGATAGATGATGGTAAAGCAGTGGATGTGGTCTATCTTGATTTCAGTAAAGCATTTGACAGAGTCTCCCACAGCATCCTCGCAGCTAAACTGAGGAAGTGTGGTCTGGATGATCGGGTAGTGAGGTGGACTGTGAACTGGCTGAAGGAAAAAAGCCAGAGAGTTGTGGTCAATTGTGGCAATTAAGGCACGGACTTCCCAGGTAGTGCAGAAGGAAAGACGCTTTATTAGTACATCAGCTCCAATTTCTACTGTTACTGTGTCTATTAATAGGTCGGTGCACATTTATACTGTAGCTATTAATAGATCAGTTCATATTTATACCCATAGCTCAGTAGTTTACCTCTAATACTCCTATCATCTTGCAGGCTAATTGTACACATGCTACTTATCCGCTTCTTGTTCATGTTCTGTTATTATTTCAACCACTTATCTCTATGCACGTAGCTAGTTCTTGTACTTTCCCACTAGCTTGGCCTTGTCTTGCTTCCCCACAGTCAATGGGACAGAGTCTAGTTGGAGGCCTGTATCTAGGGGAGTCCCTCAGGGGTCGGTACTGGGACCAGTACTATTCAATATATTCATCAATGATTTGGATGAGGGAATAGAGTGCTCTGTCAGCAAGTTTGCTGGTGACACAAAACTGGGAGGAGTGGCTGACACACCAGAAGGCTGTGCTGCCATTCAGAGAGACCTAGACAGGCTGGAGAGTTGGGCGCGGAGAAATTTAATGAAATATAACAAGGGCAAGTGTAGAGTCTTGCATCTGGGGAAGAACAACCCCATGTACCAGTATAGGTTGGGGACTGACCTGTTGGACAGCAGCGTAGGGGAAAGGGACCTGGGGGTCCTGGTGGACAGCAGGATGACCATGAGCCAGCAATGTGCCCTTGTGGCCAAGAAGGCCAATGGCATCCTGGGGTGTATTAGAAGGGGTGTGGTTAGTAGGTCGAGAGAGGTTCTCCTTCCCCTCTATTCTGCCACTCACCGCTGCTGTGTCCCAAACAAGGCGGCTGGCAGCAGGGTGAAACCAGATCCAGGACCCGAAATGGTGCTGGCGGTGCTGTTGGTAATGCAGGTGTAACACCAGAGTTGTGGCCTGCAGAGGATGTCCACGCTATACAGTGGGCTGGGATGGGCTTTTTAGGGAGGCAGGGAATTAAATCCCAGTGCCAGCCATAGACAGATGCTAGCACCTCAGCTCTGCGTGCTGAAACCTTTATGGGGAGTCAGACTGCTGCAGTCCCAGCCCCTTCCTTTAGGTTAGACCTGGTAGCAACAGCCCCACTGCAGCAAATCCAGCCCCACAAATCACCCCAAGGACCTGCTATGAACTACAGACCAGTAATCTGGAGCATCTCTGTTGTGAAGCATATGTCTGCCTGCCCTGCCAGTCACTACAAAACACCTCACCTGAAAACTTGGGGAAGCATATAACACAGTTTATCTAGTATTTTTAAACAAACACAGGCAACACAGGAACGACTGAATTAAAAACCTATCAGTTACTGCCTAAAGATTCAAATACAGATAAGCGAAACAGGCATCCTGGTAATAAGGACAGTAGAAGTGTAGAAATTATGCCCTTTTTGAAGGGTACTGAGGACTATGAATAGAACTTAATGAATAGCTTTTGTCTAGGACTAGAATATAAAAACTTTTCTTAAAGTAAATTCTTACAGTTACCTTTGAGGGATGTTTATTCCCTGACATTAATTTAGCTAATGCACCTATTTTCATTGTTTTTATCTTCGGGTCTGAAGGAAATTTGGTATTACAGTAAGCCTTAAAAAAGGACAGAAAGAATCATGTCAGTATCTGTCATTATTTTTTATAAATTATTATATATTCAGCACTCCAATCATTCTGCTCAGTACTATTATATTGATTGGTAATTCAATAGTTTAGTGAATATGTGGTCGGAAAATCTAATTTCTGAATTTGTTTTCTAAGCAATCATCTCTATCCATTTTTTGGCATGTCCCTCTGCAGTGACCCTGGCACTGGCCATATTCCAGTTGCAAACTGCTCTTCAGTGACAGCTGTGCTGCTTTTGGACAGCACTTTGTGGTTCCAAAATTTAATGTTCCCAACTGTGGTGGCCATACAAAAGGAGCAGCAGAGAACTGTAAATTCATTGCAAGCTGGGTTGGACCCAACTGCATAAGGTGACATCGCCAACAAATTTAAGTCAGCTTCATGAGGACACTCAGTCCTGTACTCCTCTACCCTTGTGATTAAGGTTCACATTCACTTACTTTTTCCCTTTCCAGCAGCTCTCATGCAGGCTACAGCTGCACTGTAAAGAGGAGACAGGCAAAGGAGGCATGTGGGTAAGTCCTAAATACAGGATGGACAGAGCTGAAGCTGTGCAAGCTGCAGAAGGCAGAGAGCAGTGAAGGCACATGCAAAGAAAACAAGAGAATAATCTACACAGTACGTTCAGGATACTGCAGCAAGGAGGGGGGGCAGGGGGGAAAGCAAACAAGTAACATGAAGGCTGCTTAAAGCTTCTCAGATAGCCAAATGCTCTTCCAATGAGTGTTTTTGAAGTGTGCCTGGAGCTCACATGATAGAATGGTTTCAGTCAGAGATGTATTTCTTGCAACAACAAAAAAAAAAAAAAAGAAGAAAGCTTGGGCATCAATGTGGGGACGTCAGCCCCAGGTACACCTGAGCATGAGCCACCTCCTGGGCAGGGTCTGATTGCACACTCCCTTCCTCTTCTGAAAACAACAGAAGTGCTGAAAAACTTCAGGGGCAGCGGAGAGGAAACGTTCATGAAGTAGCCTTGGCACCGCACATCTTCGAGAGTGAGTAAAGCACCAGGAGAAGCAGGCACTGGAGCAGAGGCACATTGCCTCTGCACTGAGCCTCTGCCCCTGAGCTAGGGTGGAGACAGGTCCGGCTACATTTTCTGTTAACAGGCACTCACAGAGATCAATCTGACCCATGCTGAAAGGGGTATATCTAAGCCATGGGTAAAAATCACCTTCTGGAGGTGCTTGATCTATCTTCTTTAGCTCTGGAGAAAGACAAGTAGTTTGCTTGCAGTAGGCACCAGGCACACACAGGACAGAGGTGTTGCCACACACCCTGCAGTTGAGTTGGATGCGAAGGTGACAATCGTCTTCTCACCCTTGCTCTGGGTGGGGGGAGGTTGGGCTTTCCAGCTGCAGTGGGAAGCCCCGGGCACTTGCATGGGCCATTCTGTTGCAGCTGCAGCAGCCAGTGGAGGATGAAGAAAAGGGGAGTGGAGCACAGATAGAATCTATAGCTGCATATCCTTATGACTACTTGTACTCAAACCAGAATCAGCAATCACCTTGATAAATAACACTACTATTATTAATTATTATTATTGTTGTTGTTGTTATTGCTATTATTTCAGCTGAAATATGTTTTAATACTGTGAGTAACCGACCGTCTGGGAGAAAGATATGTCAGCATTGCCAGGATGTCTCAACACTCAGTGATATGTCTCAACATTGTCTGTGCCTGGCACCCCCCTTCCTGCAGCTGGAGATGGACTATTGTGGGAAACCCCTAGGACCACTCCCCATTCCTGCATCTGAAGGGAGATAAGCAGGACAATTCACACGGATACTACAAACAGGATGCATCACTGCGCATGCTCCAGCAACAAGGAGGTCTTCAAGAGGAAAACAAAGGAGGGATGGAGATCGCTCCTAACGATCCTTGAACGACCCCTAGAGTGATATGCAAAGCAGCGTGTGGCAAAAACGCCCACCCATTGTCAGTGGGTGGAGAAAGAGACTATATCTAGCAACAACAGCTCACAACTAATCTGAAAAAGATCTTCCTCACCAATCAACAACTGGACTTGCGAGAAGTCGCTGGATCCGATCCGTGGTGGTAACCCCTCTCTCTCTGCTCTCTCTCTCGTAATACTGCTTGTTCTTATATCCCCTTCTTTCCTATAGCTCTTTCATTTTCAAGTGCACATAACTTTATAATAAACCATAGAGAGTCTGTGACATTTGACCTCGTTTGTGTCTTAATTTCACCTCTGGGATCAAAACGAATCTCCCTTGGCCCAAAACGGGTCAAGACAAATACCAAAACATTGGTGATAATTGTCCATGATACAAACCAGTTGCTTCCTAAAACCTAGTCTCTGTGTGGCCAGCAGGTCAAGAGAGGTTCTCCTCCCCCTCTACTCTGCCCTGGTGAGGCCTCATCTGGAGTACTGTGTCCAGTTCTGGGCTCCCCAGTTCAAGAGGGACATGGAGCTACTGGAAACAGTCCAACGCAGGGCCACTAAGATGATTAAGGGATTGGAGCATCTCCCATAGAGAGGCTGAGGGAACTGGGTCTGCTTAGCTTGGAGAAGAGGAGGCTGAGGGGGGATCTCATTAATGCTTATAAATATCTAAAGGGCAGGTGTTAGGAAGATGGGGCCAGACTCTTCTCGGTGGTGTCCAGTGACAGGACAAGGGGCAATGGGCACAAACTGGAACACTGAAGGTTCAATCTTAACATAAGAAAACACTTCTTTACTGTGAGGGTGACAGAGCACTGGAACAGGCTGCCCAGAGAGGTTGTGGAGTCTCCGTCTCTGGAGACATTTAAAACCCATCTGGATGTGTTCCTGTGTGATCTACTCTAGGATCCTGCTCTAGCAGAGGGGTTGGACTAGATGATCTTCAGAGGTCCCTTCCAACCCCTACCATCCTGTGATTCTGTGACAGTTCTGCCGTTCATTTCAGTGAGGCCATTTCACGCTTGGAACTTGTTCAGATAATGTCCTGTACTGAGAAAACTCTTCAATAGTTACAGATGGAGCTATTAAGTTTGTGCATAAGTTCTTCTCTGAGCTCAGTCCTAGTGCTACTAAGCTTTGTAATTGCTCCATTATTCACAGATTTAAAGCAAACTTACCAAGGGTTAAGTAGAGGTTACAAACAGCAGTAACTAAATAAATTTTGTTTCCATGATTTCCAAAAATAAGAGGAGGAGTTTCAGAACTGGAAAAGTTAAAGTCAGTGTTGACACTGACATAGGGAAAGCTGTGTATTTTTATTTCTGTGTGGCCACATTTACATGCAGCAGATTCCATAAGAGTTCAAGAAAATCATGTCCTTCGGTGCTACCTCTTACCCCTCCTTTCCAGTGTTCCAGTTCAGAAGAAACCTGATTTTTCATGCCAGTAAAATGCAAAAAGTACTACTAAACAACGGCAGTATTTTAAGACTTTCAGAGTGCCAAACACTGCATTGTACCAACAACATTCAAAGGCATGAAGAAAGTAAGATTTTCAATGAACCCTGGTGCTGCATTTAGTCACAAAGCAAGGAAATCCCTGTAACAAACTGAAAATCCATTCTATATTTAACATCAGCCTAATAGGATAACGTGCCTATGGTTTAATATTCTTCAGATTGAGGGAGCTTTGCATTGTTTCACTGCAAAGGCCAAGCTTCTTAAACAAGCTTGATCTTGCTGCTTTTGCAAATAAGCTGTCTTAAGGTCAAGGGAAACAACTTCCATTTTTTTCTTTTGGTAGTTCATTATCCTATGCAGGTCTAACTCTGCTCTGAGAAGGCCGACCTGAAATTGTCTGCTTTCTGTGTTTTAAAGAAAGGATGCCTGTACCATTCTGCAAGACAAAGATGGATTACAGCCATCTACTACAGCCTCAGTATTTTCCAAGCAATATATTTTTCTTCATATTACAATTCATGTTTGCAGTCCTATAGAAGTCACAACTATAGAGAAAACATTTAACTTAAAATAGTACTCTCTGACTTGCTCAAGCATCTTATCACCAAATCCCATTTGGGGAGAAAACTGAGAGCTTCATGTGATAGTAAAATTCAGCGATGCTCTAACCAGATGCAGAATATAAAATGAACACATCCTGAAAGTTTCAGTGTAACCTATCCATGGCCCTGGTTTTAAATTGATCTCCAATCTTCCACCTGCAAATAATACAGGAGATGTTAAATGACATGTATAACATTTTGGTGCCAAATTTTCAAAAAGTGTCCATCTCCAATTTCTTTTTTTTTATATATTCTAGAATACTGCCATCTGTGAATGTGAAGCTGTGAAATTATGATTCTGAAATCTGTCAGCTGTTCATCAACATGCTCATGAGAAAAAAATGCAAGTGACAGAAGGCTGGGTTTTGGGGAGGAGGATCCAGAGGGTGAGGAGAAGCATGCGTATTTTCACAGAATCACAGAATGGTGAGGGTTGGAAGGGACCTCAAAAGATCATCTAGTCCAAACCCCCTGCCAGAGCAGGTTCACCTAGAGCAGGTCACACAGGATTGTATCCAGGATGGTTTTGAATGTCTCCAGAGGAGACTCCACCATCTCTCTATTTTGCCAGAAGACAATGAGAAGCTGCACGTAGACCATAGCTCGGAGCGCTTCTGCAGGCTATGCCACGGAGCTGGGAGCTCTGCACCACTCACACCTGGCTGGAGCACACCTTGACATTCCTGCGGAGCCAGCGTGTCACAGACCTGCATCTCTGTGGCCAGGCATCAGACATTTCTACCATTTCAACATGTCACAGGGATATTCAGTCCAGTAGGAGGGAAATGCTAGTAATGGCACACCAGCTAGGTATCCAACACCCAACATTAAAATCTCAGTATTTTCTCATGAGCCAACTCTTGACTTTAAAAAACTGCCATTTTTAAAATAACTTGTCTCTTTAGAAATTAAATAAATAGTATTTTCAAGAGGAAAAGAATGTATTATAAAAATATTAATATTTCTGATAACTCTAACTTTATAGATACTTTTTTGGGGTTTGGTGGGGTTTTTTGTAATTTCTTCTCACTCAGTTAGTGTTCAAAGACTTTATTATGGAATCATTCAAGCCATTGCTTGTAATACAGCATATTAATATATTAATTTCCTCTTTCTAGTAGCAGTTTTCCATTCCAGTTTCCTTTATCTGACTTCTGCGTGATTTATTCTGATGATAAAATGCCCTCCTCTTTCATATAGTTTAATTCATTCATGACTTTTAAAATTTGTATCTTCACATTAAATATGCTGGCAAGTTTGCTCATTTCACATTGGTCCCTTCTCCCTCTCATTTTTAGTAATCCATCTGAACAGAGGCTTCATTAAATCTCCTTCTAACAGTTTTAATTTAATCCAGACTTTCTGTAAGAGAACTTTTAGGAACAAGAATAGTTTCACAGATGAAAAAGCCCCCTGACACACAGCATGATATTATCATTAGCTGCATGCTTCTTAGCAATTGTGGCACCAATTTAGAGCATACACCTATAACACTCGTCATACAGTGTCTCAACATTCACTCTGCTCTCAACAGCAATGTTTTCTCAGTGCTGAGTGAGGCTTCATAAGAACAACAACTGCGTTCAAAGTTGGAAACAGCCTCTCAGATCATGTGTACAGCTGTACTAGCTCCCTCACCACTCTCAGACACTCTGCTCATGTATTTGGGGACTTCACTAGTTGCTCCAAATACAGTATTGGATTAGAAGTTTTAAGCAACCATTTATCACCTCCTTTTTAGGTTGACTTCACACCAGGATGCAATAAAATTGCCTTGAGTCTGATAATATCTAGCCCAATTAGAACTTCTGCACAAGGCGCGGGGTCATTAACAAGAAGGAAGATCTTAAGTCATTTCAGAAGACAGCTCATGCTAGTCTTTGACTTAGCTCCTTGTGTATCCCAGGGAACTGGTCTGAGAATTGGGATGGCCAGTGGCAGGCAGGGGACCTGATACAGCTAAAGAAAGTGCATGAGCCACTTCAGAAGGTGTGTTCCAAGTTCCTCCCCAGGTCTTTTGCCTTTTATTCTCCAATTCAGGTATTACATTTCCACTGGTTTCCACCAGGATTGTGCATGCACCTTGACATGTTCACAGAAGTTCCACAATACAGAGTTTCACAACTGGGACAGGTCTGTACAATCGAGACACCAAGGTGACAAAACAGATTCTGGAGAATTTCCCACTGAATAGGATGGAGAGAACATAATTACCACATCATAGCACTACAATGCCTCATAAACATAGAATAGACTAGATCCATTTACCACAAAAAACACAGAAAGTAACTGATCAAAGAATATCTCTTTTATGTAAAATATAAATTTGTAGGATATCATTTTAATACAACTTTTATACTTACTGATATTGGGTTTGCCACACTGAATTTTAAAAAAAAAACAACCACAAGCAAACCCAAAATAGTCTTGCTGCCAGAATTTTATTTCTCATAATACTTACAGTTTGAGGTAACAATGAAAGAAGATTGTGTGCTGTGAACGAAGTCAGTGATGTTTGTCTGCTGTCACATTTCTGTTATCAAAGTGAAAAGTAAACTTAAGACTTGCAATGTACACTAGAATTCATACAAATATAGGTCATGGTAAACTGAGAAAGCAAGGACTTATGCAAACCTACTTTGTTCATATTTGTGACCTTTGCAAAATATACCATTATTATGACAGAAGTCAAGACAGATAGTTTACATCACTATCATTAAGTGTGTGTCTTTGTATGATCCACAGCACAACTTACTGCAGGAACCAGGAAGAATACATGCAGGGGTGTGGGTCTTTGCATGGAGCCTTAGCAATGATGACTTGAATTCAGCTTTTCTTGATATAGATAAAAACTGCACACAAGTTTTATTTACAGCTGACTCATCAACAGTGACTAGTCACCCCTTCCTCTGGCAGCAGTAATTATGAGCAGTCTTTAATCTTCTTTAACAAGCTCTATTTCCCATGTAAAGTCTCAGTGATTTCCTCAAGGCGCGAGCTGTTTATGAGGGTCCATTCAGCAGCAGTAGTCTCTTTCCAGTACAGTCCTTGGTATGGCTAAATTCCATTTTCCCTTTTTCAGCAGTCAAAAATCCATGATAAATTCTGTACAACACTGTAGTTAATATAACAGCAGCACCAGATATTACATTAATTCTTTTGTTAAAAGCTGTTTGCAATTATCTCTCTATTGACAATATTTTACCAAAACTAAATCAATGTACATCTCTAAATATCAGAAATGTATACTTTGTTAAATACATTATTGTACAAGGATTCTGACATGCAGATCATGCTATTGGGCTAAGCTATATACAGAAGAACATGTTATATGGTCAACAATAAGTTATATTTTTTTTTCCTAACAAAAAAATAAAACATGACAAATCAGGGATTATTCAACAATCTCAAGGATCGTTTAAGATTTGGGTTGTTATGGTCTTCCCCATGTAGCTCTAAAACTCTATGGTTTAGGGTAATTTTTCCTCACCAGCCCAAAACATCAAATCTACCATTGCATTTGTCCTGTTGCATAAACAGAGGTTAATATTGAATGAAAAAGCCACTAGAGGAGATACAGTCATAAAACTGTAATGAATGCTGGTTGCTAGGAGGAAGATTGATGCAACAGGCAACCAGTCAGTACTGTAAAACCGCTACTAAAACCCACTCCAAAAATCTTCAGAGTGCTCATATGAGTTAGTCTAGATGATACTAACTTGCACTTGAAAATATGTATATTTGTATCTATACACATAAGTATAGTCCATATGAAAAAAAGAGAAAAGGAGAAAAATGTCCTTAGTTAACCTTAAAAGAGGGGGGCATTTTAATAGTATCGCTGTGCTTTATGGAGACAGATGGAGAATACAGTAGACAGGTTGCAAAACAGACAGACAAACAACATATAGGACAAAGCACCTCAAAAAACATTGAAGAAATTTTTGAACCTCATGAGCCAGAGGTATAAGGCTGGTCAAACCCAACCTGAGAATTACTGCCCTCTTACAGTGGTAAAAAAAAAGGCCCCCAATAATCTTCTCAATTTTACTTGGTACTCAGCCTCTGAAAATGTTGAAGAACCCTGGAGTAGAGAAATAACTACAGTACCAAGTAGCACTTGCTAGCTTAAAATTGCAAGTCTGGATGGCATTTACCTTTCTTGCATGTTTTGTGCCTTCCCCAAGCCATTAAGAAAGAGATCTGGCTTCTGCTTGCGTGTAACCAGTAATGACAACCTCTTTGCAGTTATCTGTGTGCAAACAACTAGAGACATTCAGAATTCTGATACAGAAATCCAGTACCGAAGTAAGTTAATCACAAAATAAAGCCATTTAATAAACAAGTAGATCATTAAAAAATAAAGAAAAAGGTTAAACAAAGAAAAAAAATCCCACATGCAGACAAGTTCCTCCTGACTGGCAAATCTAAAACCACATACTTGTGCTATTTCTCCAGCTGACTCAAATGAAAAAAATGGTATTAATCCACATAAGCGAGTAGTAAATAATTAATCATTAAATGAGGCAGTCACATAATGCTTCACAATTTGGAGGGAACATTGCACTTGCAGACATTATTTCTGTTCACATACACTGTGAGATGTAGCTACCTACTTTTTGCTGCATAGAGATTGTTTTCACTTTGTAGAGGCTATGCTGTAAAACAATGGAAAAGCATTGCATCATCACTGCATCACTATCTTCATACTCAAGTATTTTCAGTAGCACCTGACTAAGCCCATTTGTGAAGAAATGGATCAGCCTATCAGTCTGGAGAGAGATATCAGAAAGGAAAACCAATGAAAATGAAGTTGAACAGCAACTCGCTCCTCAAGCACACAGATACATGCTTCACTGCAAGCGTAAGTGTCCTGGGTTGCAATGTATTCTATTACCATGAGCCGTTGAAGCCTGGCGCCCGGGGTTCCTTGCCTCGCCCCTCGGGACTATTCTTCTGTTAATGCGCCCATCAGGGCCTTGCCCCAGGACTCACCATCCCTTTGTGAGATGCTCCGGCCAGTGGGGGAGGGGTGGAGCCAAGCATTCCCGCCGGATATAATTTGGGGTTTGGAGCAGCGCGAGGGCCCTTACCCGCTGGGATCCCAGACGACAAGGACTGCACTGCCGCCGGACTTTTCGGAGGAGGACCAGTTTTCCTTTCCTACAAGATCACCGCTTCAACGGGATCACTTAAAAGAGAACTGCAGCTGCCACCGAAATCGGATTGCTCAGAGTTTTTCTTCTACAGACCGCCGCTTCATCAGGACCATTTTAAAGAGAACTGCAGCTGCCACTGGATCGGACTGGTACCAGCACCCTGCCCGGCAGGGTGCCAGGTTGTATCCCTGACTCTGTCAGGCCTGTAACCAGTTTCTCTGTATTATAGTTTTGTTGTATACATTAGTAAAAACTGTTACTCCCATTTTCCTCATATCTTTGCCTGAAAGCCCCTTAATTTCAATTCTATAACAATTTGGGGGGAAGGGGGTTGTATTTTTCTGTTCCAAGGGGGGTTCCTGCCTTCCTTAGCAGACACCTGTCTTTCAAACCGGGACAGATTTTGGCGCCCAACGTGGGGCCTGAGGGCATTGAGGAAAAAGGGTGAAAAGGGAATAACAGTTCCTGGCTAACCTGATTTTTTGTGCACTGAACGTGGGATCTTTGTTAGGCAGCACCATGTGGTCTAGTTTACCTTGCTTCGGGTGGCACGTGGTCATGGCTATGCTTTTCCCCTTTGCAGCCCCTTATCTAAACATGGGTCCTCTGACTAAGGCTACTGTGGCTGTTATCCAGCTTGCACTATGGGTTGGTAAGGTGAGGAATTCATGGTTTTTCAATTTCCTGTGGAATGTGGGCACGTGGATAAAGGGCTATCACACGCTCAGCGTATGCTTCTGGGATTACATTAAAAATGGTACCTTCTGTGAGGAAATAACACCAGGGGAAGTTTTCTCCCAACCATTCAACCAGTTCTTTGGGTCTGCTCCATCAGCTTTCGAAGGGTTTAGATTTCCCCTAGATACTATCAATGTGTTGCTAATAGGCCTACTCTGCTGGGCCTACAGAGATAAAGTGAGACTGGCTTGGATAACTACTTGGATAACCACCCCAGGGACTAGGAATGCTGCCCCAGAACCTGACACGGCCCCAGAGGCTAGAGATCCTGCCCCGCAGCCTGTCCCACGACCTGGCATTGCCCAACAGCCCACCTCAGAAATGGACCAGCTGAATTGGGTGGGGGTACTGGTGAAGGAAATACATGAGATGCTGAGGGAACACACCTCCCAAACTAGTGGGAAATCTCGTCCTGAAGAGGGAGAGTCTGATGGTGCAGCAGTGGAACCCACAGATGTTACAACTGTGCAGGATCCAGCTGAACCACAAGGACAGCCACAGCCAGCGGCAGTCACCCCTGTGCAGAGGAGGAAGTGCAAGGCCAAATCAGTACGCCCAGTTAATGATGGTGATGACCCAGAGCCCTCACAACCTGCAGGGGAGTCAGAGCCTGAAATTATCATCGAATCCCTGTCGTTCGACAGTCTCCGTAATATGCGAAAAGACATTGCGCGACGGGGGCGTGAGCCTTATACAACCTGGTTACTTCGGGTTTGGGACCTTATGGGTAAAGGCGTACAACTGGATAGTGGTGAAGCCAGGTATTTGGGATCCTTGGCCCAAGACTCGGGGGTGGACCAGGTATTTGTAAGGGAGCCGGGGCCCCTTTCTCTCTGGGAGCGGCTTTTAATGAGTGTGAGGGAAAGGTTTGTCCACAGAGAGAGAATGCAGGAGTACCATCATAGAATGCAATGGAAGACCGTTGAGGGAGCGATCCAACAGCTGAGGGAAGTGGCAGTATTAGAGGTACTCTTTGGGAGGGACGGACAGCATGATAATGACCCCGACAAGGTCAAGTGTACAGGGCAGATGCTGTGGAACCTGGCAAAGCTGGGGCCACAGCAGTATGCCACGTTCATTGCAGCAATTAATGCTGATGACAACCAAGAGACAGTGGGTTCTGTTGCCAACAGGTTCAGATATTATGAGAGTTTAGTCAATGGCCCAATGAAAGCTCATGTCGCTGCTGTGGCTAGGGACCTCAAAGAAGAGATTAGGGAGGAGGTGATGGAGGAGGTGAGGAGGAGCAGCTCTCGTGTGGCACCAGTGCAGGTCATAAACCCCAGAGTCAGAGCCCGACGTCCCCCAGCTAGAGAGAGAGGGTACACCCCACGATCTGAGCTGTGGTTCTTCCTGCGTGACTGTGGGGAAGACATGAGAAGGTGGGATGGGAAACCCACTTCTGTCCTGGCAGCACGGGTTCATGAGCTCAAAAGGGAAAACACTAACCGAGGGGGTTCCACTAAAGCGAAAGTAGCCTCAGCCTCCCGTGACCGAGCTGCCAGGTATTACAGAAGGGAGGATATGTCAGATCCCCTTGAAGAAACATCTTGCAGGTATGCCCAGGGAAGGAATGATAACCAGGCCTAGAGGGGCCCTGCCTCTAGCCAGGAAGAGGCACGGGAGAATCGGGTCTTTTGGACAGTGTGGCTCCGATGGCCTGGCACATCAGAGCCACAGAGATATGAAGCATTGGTTGACACTGGAGCACAGTGTACCCTAATGCCATCGGGACATGTGGGGGCAGAATCTGTGTCTATCGCTGGGGTGACAGGGGGGTCGCAGCAGTTGACCCTGTTGGAAGCTGAGGTGAGCCTGACTGGGAAGGAGTGGCAGAAACATCCTATTGTGACTGGCCCGGAGGCCCCATGTATCCTGGGAATAGACTTTCTCCGAAATGGCTATTACAAAGACCCAAAAGGATTTAAGTGGGCTTTTGGGATAGCTGCTGTGGAAGCAGAAGGCATTAGGCAGTTGAACACCTTGCCTGGACTATCCGAAAACCCTTTTGCAGTTGGGCTCCTGAAGGTGGAAGAGCAACGGGTGCCAATTGCCACTTCGACGGTGCACCGCCGGCAGTATCGGACGAATCGAGATGCCGTGATCCCCATCCACAAGATGATCCGTGAGCTGGAGGGCCAAGGGGTGATCAGCAAGACCCACTCACCCTTCAACAGCCCCATCTGGCCTGTGCGCAAGCCTGACGGAGAATGGAGATTGACTGTGGACTATCGTGCTTTGAATGAAGTGACTCCACCATTGAGTGCTGCTGTGCCAGACATGCTGGAGCTCCAGTACGAGCTGGAGTCCAAAGCAGCAAAGTGGTATGCCATCATTGACATTGCTAATGCATTTTTCTCCATCCCTCTGTCACCAGAGTGCAGGCCTCAGTTTGCCTTCACCTGGAGGGGCGTGCAGTACACCTGGAACCGACTGCCCCAGGGGTGGAAGCACAGTTCCACCATCTGCCATGGGCTGATCCAGACTGCGCTGGAAAAGGGTGAGGCTCCAGAACATTTGCAGTTCATTGATGATATCATTGTATGGGGGAACACGGCAGTGGAAGTATTTGAGAAAGGAGAGAAAATCATCCAGATTCTCCTGGAGGCCGGCTTCGCCATCAAGAAACGCAAAGTCAAGGGACCTGCCCGAGAGATCCAGTTCCTGGGGGTAAAGTGGCAAGACGGACGGCGCCAGATTCCCACCGAGGTCATCAATAAGATCACTGCGATGTCTCCACCGACCACCAAGAAGGAAACACAAGAATTCCTAGGTGTCATAGGCTTTTGGAGGATGCACATTCCCGAGTACAGCCAAATCGTGAGCCCTCTCTACCTGGTTACCCGCAAGAAGAACCATTTCCACTGGGGCCCTGAACAACAACAAGCCTTCACTCAGATCAAGCAGGAAATCGCTCATGCGGTAGCCCTTGGCCCAGTCAGGACAGGGCCAGAGGTGAAAAATGTGCTCTACTCTGCAGCCGGGAACAAGGGTCTGTCCTGGAGCCTTTGGCAGAAGGTGCCTGATGAGATTCGGGGCCGACCACTGGGATTCTGGAGCCGAAGATACAGAGGGTCCGAAGCCAACTACACTGCAACCGAGAAAAAAATCTTGGCCGCCTATGAAGGAGTTCAAGCTGCCTCAGAAGTAATCGGCACAGAGGCACAACTCCTCCTGGCACCCCGACTACCGGTGCTGGGGTGGATGTTCAAGGGAAAGGCTCCCTCCACGCATCATGCCACCGACGCTACTTGGAGCAAATGGATTGCCCTCATCACACAGCGCGCCCGTATTGGAAACCAAAATCGCCCTGGGATCTTGGAGATAATTACCAACTGGCCAGAAGGTGAGGCTTTTGGATTATCTTCTGAAGAAGAGGAAGAGGAAGTGACACGTGCTGAGGAAGCCCCTCCATATAATGAGCTACCAGAGAGTAAAAGACGATATGCCCTCTTCACCGATGGTTCCTGCCGAATTGTAGGTGCTAGCCGGAAATGGAAAGCTGTTGTATGGAGCCCCACACGACAAGTTGTACAAGCTACCGAGGGAGAGGGTGGATCAAGCCAATTTGCTGAACTCAAAGCTGTCCAATTAGCCCTGGACATTGCTGGGAGAGAGAAGTGGCAAAAGCTCTACCTCTACATTGATTCGTGGATGGTAGTCAATGCCCTGTGGGGTTGGCTGGAGAGGTGGAAAAAGGCCAACTGGCAGCGTAGGGGAAAGCCAGTCTGGGCTGCTGATGAGTGGAAGGACATTGCCACTCGGGTAAAGGAGCTACCTGTGAAAGTCCGTCATGTAGACGCTCATGTCCCCAAGAGTCGGGCTAATGAAGAACATCGCAACAACGAGAAGGCAGATCAGGCTGCAAAAATAGAGGTGTTCCAGATAGATTTGGACTGGCAGCATAAAGGAGAGTTGTTCTTAGCTCGGTGGGCCCATGATGCCTCAGGCCATCAAGGCAGAGATGCCACCTATAAGTGGGCACGAGACCGAGGGGTGGATCTAACCATGGACAGTATCTCCCAGGCTATCCATGACTGTGAGACATGCGCTGCGATCAAACAGGCCAAGCGGGTGAAGCCCCTGTGGTATGGTGGGCGGTGGTCCAAATACAAGTATGGGGAGGCCTGGCAGATCGACTACATCACACTGCCTCAAACCCGCCAAGGCAAGCGCTACATGCTCACAATGGTGGAAGCCACCACTGGATGGCTGGAGACCTACCCTGTGCCTCACGCTACTGCCCGGAACACCATCCTGGGCCTTGAAAAGCAAGTCCTTTGGAGGCATGGCACCCCTGAGAGAATTGAGTCCGACAACGGGACTCATTTCAAGAACAGCCTTGTCAACACCTGGGCTAGGGAACACGGCATTGAGTGGGTGTACCACATTCCTTACCATGCACCAGCAGCTGGGAAAGTTGAACGGTGCAACCGACTGCTTAAAACCACCTTGAAGGCACTGGGTGGAGGAACTTTCAAAAACTGGGAGATGCATTTAGCAAAAGCCACCTGGTTAGTTAACACCCGAGGCTCCACGAACCGAGCAGGCCCCGCTCAGTCTGAATCCTTACAAACAACAGACGGGGATAAGGTTCCAGTAGTGCACATGAGAGGTATGCTTGGGAAAACTGTTTGGGTTAATTCTGCCTCGGGCAAAGACAAACCCATCCGTGGGGTTGTCTTTGCTCAGGGACCAGGTTGTACTTGGTGGGTAATGCAGAAAGATGGGGAAACCCGGTGTGTACCACAAGGGGACCTTATTTTAAGTGAGAACCGAGTGTAGAGTTTCATTGTATATGTATGTATATATATATGTGTGTGTATGTGTGTGTAGAGTTTAAGAAAGGTATTGATTTGGGATGATGCAAATGGTAATAGAATAAGGGGTGGATAATGTCCTGGGTTGCAATGTATTCTATTACCATGAGCCGTTGAAGCCTGGCGCCCGGGGTTCCTTGCCTCGCCCCTCGGGACTATTCTTCTGTTAATGCGCCCATCAGGGCCTTGCCCCAGGACTCACCATCCCTTTGTGAGATGCTCCGGCCAATGGGGGAGGGGTGGAGCCAAGCATTCCCGCCGGATAT
Organism: Podargus strigoides; assembly: GCA_028020825.1. Classification (NCBI taxonomy): domain Eukaryota; kingdom Metazoa; phylum Chordata; class Aves; order Caprimulgiformes; family Podargidae; genus Podargus; species Podargus strigoides. Next base: position 29,573,752 of record CM051662.1, on the reverse strand, counting down.
AATTTGGGGTTTGGAGCAGCGCGAGGGCCCTTACCCGCTGGGATCCCAGACGACAAGGACTGCACTGCCGCCGGACTTTTCGGAGGAGGACCAGTTTTCCTTTCCTACAAGATCACCGCTTCAACGGGATCACTTAAAAGAGAACTGCAGCTGCCACCGAAATCGGATTGCTCAGAGTTTTTCTTCTACAGACCGCCGCTTCATCAGGACCATTTTAAAGAGAACTGCAGCTGCCACTGGATCGGACTGGTACCAGCACCCTGCCCGGCAGGGTGCCAGGTTGTATCCCTGACTCTGTCAGGCCTGTAACCAGTTTCTCTGTATTATAGTTTTGTTGTATACATTAGTAAAAACTGTTACTCCCATTTTCCTCATATCTTTGCCTGAAAGCCCCTTAATTTCAATTCTATAACAATTTGGGGGGGAAGGGGGTTGTATTTTTCTGTTCCAAGGGGGGTTCCTGCCTTCCTTAGCAGACACCTGTCTTTCAAACCAGGACAGTAAGAAGTCCCATTGATTTCACTGGCACTACCTATTTCCTTGAAGACAAGTATGTGCCTAAGCATTTGTCAGATTAAGACATGCAGGTATAAATTGTTTACAGTGAAATACTAATGTTTCCCAGAGAAACTATAAAATGTCAATGATAATACAGCTAAACAGTATATAGGATTTCACTAGGCATTTTCTTTTTTCCTTATTGAAACAGTTACTGGCTCAAATTCCAGATCTCCAGATAAAAGACAGTTAACAAGCAGTTGTTAGCATCTTCAGGAAAAAAATGTATCTTAGGTTCCCTTTAGGTCCCCTAATGACAATTAAGATATTTCTTACCTACTGACAACTGCATACTGTAAAACTATATTTAAAGCAAATGTATAACCTCATGTCTGCTAAAACTTTGTACAATGTTATCTTCAGATTGCAAGGGCAGGCCACACCGTGATGCTTCAAAGACTGCTGATACATTTCAAAAAAAGGCCTCCAGTTTCTGAATTTCTTTCAGTATTTACACAGATTAGAAAGAACAATGTTTGAAACAGGAAATGAAGTGAAGAACAATGCTAATGTATATATTTAATCTCCCCTGTAAACATAAAACTTACAAAAAAAAACCAAACCAAACTCAGGTAAACTTTTTTTACACAGAAACTAGGAAACAATTTTTTAAATATATTTTTCCTGCTACTATTCTAAAGATAAATGCAAGGAACAGACAGAGGAAGATGGTAAAGATTATAAAGAAAACAGGACCTCCTCAAAAATGAAAACCAGATGCACAAGATGAATAGAAATAGAGGCATGATCCAAAATCAGCACTTTCCAGGTATTTCAGTGGGGTTTGGATCAGCTCTGAATCAGTATCATCTTAGAGATAGAAATAAGGTGCTAATGTAAAAAAAGCTCAAAATAAATGATTATTGAACACAACCAAGAACCAACCAAGGAATGAACCAAACAGGAAGGATGTCCCAAAAGAAAGAAAGGGAAAAAATAAAATTAAACAGTAATACACTTGATGTGTGAACTAAATTCAAGTATTCAAAGCCATTTGGATGCTACTTGAAGTTTTCTGCAGGGGCAAAAGGGTCCTGGGACAGGTATTAGCAGGGCTCATTAGGAGGGCTTTAAACTAGATTCGAAGGGGGATGGGTTTGTAGCTGGCCTTGCACCACTGGGGCAGTGCTCTAGTACTGATGAAGACCAGGAGGCCTCCCACCGCCCTAGGGTGAAATCGACGTCCTCGGCTCGGTCTCTGAAATGCCTGTACACCAATGCACGGAGCAGGGGGAATAAACAGGAGGAGTTAGAAATCCGCGTTCAGTCAGGGGGTTATGATCTAGTGGCGATTACACAGACCTGGTGGGACAGCTCACATGACTGGAATGTGGTCATGGATGGCTATGTCCTTTTCAGGAAAGATAGGCCAGCGAGGCGAGGTGGTGGAGTTGCTCTTTACGTGAGGGAGCAACTAGGGTGTATTGAGTTCTGTCCAGGGGCAGATCAGGAGCAAGTTGAGAGTTTGTGGGTGCGAAGTAAGGGGCAGGCTGGCATGGGTGATACTGTTGAGGGTGTCTATTACAGGCCACTGGATCAGGGTGAGGAGGTTGAATGAGGCCTTCTACAGGCAGCTGATAGCGGTCTCGCAAATGCAGGCCCTGGTTGTCATGGGGGACTTGAACTACCCTGATATTTGCTGGGAGGCCTACTCAGCCAGCCATCCACAGTCCAGGAGGTTCCTTCAGTGCCCCGATGATAACTTCCTGATGCAAATGGTGGATGAGCCAACTATGAGAGGAGCGCTGCTGGATCTTATTCTCACGAACAAGGAGGGTCTGGTTGAAGCGCTGAAGGTTGAGGGTAGCCTTGGTTGCAGTGACCATGAGATGGTAGAGTTCAGGATCTCGTGTGGCAGGAACAGAATACCTAGCAGAACTACAACCCTGGACTTCAGGAGGGCCAACTTTGGCCTTTTCAAGCAATTGCTAGGGGAAATCCCATGGGACAGGGTACTTGAAGGAAAAGAGGCCCAAGACAGTTGGTTAGCATTCAAGGACCTCTTCTATCGAGCTCAGGATCAGTGCATCCCAACAGGTAAGAAGTCAAGAAAGGGTTCCGGGAGACCTGCATGGTTAAACAGGGAACTGCTGGGCAAACTCAAGTGAAAGGAGAATGTAGAGATCATGGAAGGAGGGGCTGGCCACTTGGGAGGAATATAAGTCTATTGTCAGAGGATGCAGGGAGGCAACTAGGAAAGCCAAGGCCTTCTTGGAATTAAACCTTGCAAGAAAGGTCAAGGACAACAGAAAGGGCTTCTTCAAATACACTGCAGATAAAACTAACACTAGAGGTAATGTAGGCCCACTGGTGAATGAGGTGGGTGCCCGGGTGACAGAGGATAAAAAGAAGGCAGAGATATTGAATGCCTACTTTGCTTCTGTCTATACTGCTGGAGGCTGTCCTGAGGAGCCCAGGACCCCTGAGGCTCCAGAGGAAGTCAGGACAGGGGAGGAGTTTGTCCTGGTTGATGAGGACTGAGTTAGGGATCATCAGTTAAGCAACCTGAACATCCATAAATCCATGGGTCCTGATGGGACGCACCCGCGGGTGCTGAGGGAGCTGGCAGATGTCATTGCTAGGCCACTCTCCATCATCTTTGTTAAGTCGTGGGGAACGGGAGAGGTGCCTGAGGACTGGAGGAAAGCAAATGTCACTCCAATCTATAAGAAGGGCAAGAAGGAGGACCCGGGTAACTATAGACTGGTCAGCCTCACCTCCATCCCTGGAAAGGTGATGGAATAACTTATCCTGGGTGCTGTCTCTAGGCATATGTCTTGGTTTGAAAGACAGGTGTCTGCTAAGGAGGGCAGGAGCCCCCCTTGGAATGGAAAATACAACCCCCTTCCCTCCGAATTATTATAGAATTGAAATCAAGGGGCTTTCAGGCAAAGATATAAGGAAATGGGAATAACAGTTTTTACTAATATATACAACAAAACAATAATACAGAGAAACTGGTTTTAGAGCCTGACAGAGTCAGGGATACAACCTGGCACCCTGCCGGGCAGGGTGCTGGTAGCAGTCCGATGTAGTGGTAGCTGCAGTTCTCTTTGAAATGGTCCTGTTGAAGCGGTGATCTTGTAGAAAAGAAAATTGGTCCTCCTCCGAAAATCCGGTGGTGGTGTAGTCCTTGTCCTCTGGGATCCCAGCAGGTAAGGCTGCTCGTGCTGCTCCAAACCCTAGATTTTATCCCCAGTGGGAATGCTTGGCTCCCTCCCCCCTGGCCGGAGCATCTCACAGAGGGATGGTGAGTCATGGGGCAAGGCACTGATGGGCGCATTAACAGAAGAATAGTCCAGGTGCAGGCCACCTATGGGTCATGCAGCAAGGCATTGTTGGGCCTATTAACAGAAGCTAGTCCCGAGGGAGGAAGCAAGGAACATCGGTGCCTGGTTTCAACAGCTCATGGTAATAGAATACATTGTAACCCAGGACATTATCCACCCCTTATTCTATTACCATTTGCATCATCCCAAATCAATACCTTTCTTAAACTCTGCACACACACATATATATATACCTATACGTACATATACAATGAAACTCTGCACTCAGTTCTCACTTAAAATAAGGTCCCCTTGTGGTACACACCGGGTTTCCCCATCTTTGCGCATTACCCACCAAGTATAACCTGGTCCCTGAGCAAAGACAACCCCACGGATGGGTTTGTCTTTGCTTGAGGCAGAATTAACCCAAACAGTTTTCCCAAGCATACCTCTCATGTGCACCACCTGAACCTTATCCCCGTCTGTTGTTCGTAAGGATTCAGATTGAGCAGGGCCTGCTCGGTTCGTGGAGCCTCGGGTGTTAACTAACCAGGTGGCTTTTGCTAAATGCATCTCCCAGTTTTTGAAAGTTCCTCCACCCAGTGCCTTCAAGGTGTTTTTAAGCAGTCGGTTGCACCGTTCAACTTTCCCAGCAGCTGGTGCATGGTAAGGAATGTGGTACACCCACTCAATGCCGTGTTCCCTAGCCCAGGTGTTGACAAGGCTGTTCTTGAAATGAGTCCCGTTGTCAGACTCAATTCTCTCAGGGGTGCCATGCCTCCAAAGGACTTGCTTTTCAAGGCCCAGGATGGTGTTCCGGGCAGTAGCGTGAGGCACAGGGTAGGTCTCCAGCCATCCAGTGGTGGCTTCCACCATTGTGAGCACGTAGCGCTTGCCTTGGCGGGTTTGAGGCAGTGTGATGTAGTCAATTTGCCAGGCCTCCCCATACTTTTATTTGGACCACCGCCCACCATACCACAGGGGCTTCACCCGCTTGGCCTGTTTGATCGCAGCGCATGTCTCACAGTCATGGATAGCCTGGGAGATACTGTCCACGGTTAGATCCACCCCTCGGTCTCGTGCCCACTTATAGGTGGCATCTCTGCCTTGATGGCCTGAGGCATCATGGGCCCACCGAGCTAAGAACAACTCTCCTTTATGCTGCCAATCCAAATCTATCTGGAACACCTCTATTTTTGCAGCCTGATCTGCCTTCTCGTTGTTGCGATGTTCTTCATTAGCCCGACTCTTGGGGACATGAGCATCTACATGACGGACTTTCACAGGTAGCTCCTTTACCCGAGTGGCAATGTCCTTCCACTCATCAGCAGCCCAGATTGGTTTTCCCCTACGCTGCCAGTTGGCCTTTTTCCACCTTTCCAGCCAACCCCACAGAGCATTGGCTACCACCCATGAATCAATGTAGAGGTAGAGCTTTGGCCACTTCTCTCTTTCAGCAATGTCCAGGGCTAATTGGACGGCTTTGAGTTCAGCAAATTGGCTCGATCCACCCTCTCCCTCGGTAGCTTGTGCAGCTTGTCATGTGGGGCTCCATACAACAGCTTTCCATTTCCGGCTAGCACCTACAATTCGGCAGGAACCATCGGTGAAGAGGGCATATCGTCTGTCACTCTCTGGTAGCTCGTTATATGGAGGGGCTTCCTCAGCACATGTGACCTGCTCTTCCTCTTCTTCAGAAGATAATCCAAAAGCCTCACCTTCTGGCCAGTTGGTAATTATTTCCAAGATCCCAGGGCGATTTTGGTTTCCAGTGTGGGCGAGCCGTGTGATGAGGGCAATCCATTTGCTCCAGGTAGCGTCGGTGGCATGATGCGTGGAGGGAGCCTTTCCCTTGAACATCCACCCCAGCACCGGTAGTCGGGGTGCCAGGAGGAGTTGTGCCTCTGTGCCGATTACTTCTGAGGCAGCTTGAACTCCTTCATAGGCGGCCAAGATTTTTTTCTCGGTTGCAGTGTAGTTGGCTTCGGACCCTCTGTATCTTCGGCTCCAGAATCCCAGTGGTCGGCCCCGAATCTCATCAGGCACCTTCTGCCAAAGGCTCCAGGACAGACCCTTGTTCCCGGCTGCAGAGTAGAGCACATTTTTCACCTCTGGCCCTGTCCTGACTGGGCCAAGGGCTACCGCATGAGCGATTTCCTGCTTGATCTGAGTGAAGGCTTGTTGTTGTTCAGGGCCCCAGTGGAAATAGTTCTTCTTGCGGGTAACCAGGTAGAGAGGGCACACGATCTGGCTGTACTCGGGAATGTGCATCCTCCAAAAGCCTATGACACCTAGGAAAGTTTGTGTTTCCTTCTTGGTGGTCGGTGGAGACATAGCAGTGATCTTATTGATGACCTCGGTGGGAATCTGACGCCGTCCGTCTTGCCACTTTACCCCCAGGAACTGGATCTCTCGGGCAGGTCCCTTGACTTTGCGTTTCTTGATGGCGAAGCCGGCCTCCAGGAGAATCTGGATGATTTTCTCTCCTTTCTCAAATACTTCCACTGCCGTGTTCCCCCATACAATGATATCATCGATGAACTGCAGATGTTCTGGAGCCTCACCCTTTCCCAGCGCAGTCTGGATCAGCCCATGGCAGATGGTGGAACTGTGCTTCCACCCCTGGGGCAGTCGGTTCCAGGTGTACTGCACGCCCCTCCAGGTGAAGGCAAACTGAGGCCTGCACTCTGGTGACAGAGGGATGGAGAAAAATGCATTAGCAATGTCAATGATGGCATACCACTTTGCTGCTTTGGACTCCAGCTCGTACTGGAGCTCAATGGTGGAGTCACTTCATTCAAAGCACGATAGTCCACAGTCAATCTCCATTCTCCGTCAGGCTTGCGCACAGGCCAGATGGGGCTGTTGAAGGGTGAGTGGGTCTTGCTGACCACCCCTTGGCCCTCCAGCTCACGGATCATCTTGTGGATGGGGATCACGGCATCTCGATTCATCCGATACTGCCAGCGGTGCACCGTCGAAGTGGCAATTGGCACCCGTTGCTCTTCCACCTTCAGGAGCCCAACTGCAGAAGGATTTTCTGATAGTCCAGGCAAGGTGTTCAATTGCCTAATGCCTTCTACTTCCACAGCAGCTATCCCAAAAGCCCACTTAAATCCTTTTGGGTCTTTGTAATAGCCATTTCGGAGAAAGTCTATGCCCAGGATACATGGGGCTTCCGGGCCAGTCACAATCGGACGTTTCTGCCACTCCTTCCCAGTCAGGCTCACCTCGGCTTCCAACAGGGTGAACTGCTGCGACCCCCCTGTCACCCCAGCGATAGACACAGATTCTGCCCCCACATGTCCCGATGGTATTAGGGTACACTGTGCTCCAGTATCAACCAACGCTTCATATTTCTGTGGCTCTGATGTGCCAGGCCATCGGAGCCACACTGTCCAAAAGACCCGATTCTCCCGTGCCTCTTCCTGGCTAGAGGCAGGGCCCCTCTAGGCCTGGTTATCATTCCTTCCCTGGGCATACCTGCAAGATGTTTCTTCAAGGGGATCCGACATATCCTCCCTTCTGTAATACCTGGCAGCTCGGTCACGGGAGGCTGAGGCTACTTTCGCTTTAGTGGAACCCCCTCGGTTAGTGTTTTCCCTTTTGAGCTCATGAACCCGTGCTGCCAGGACAGAAGTGGGTTTCCCATCCCACCTTCTCATGTCTTCCCCACAGTCACGCAGGAAGAACCACAGCTCAGATCGTGGGGTGTACCCTCTCTCTCTAGCTGGGGGACGTCAGGCTCTGACTCTGGCGTTTGACTTGCACTGGTGCCACATGAGAGCTGCTCTTCCTCACCTCCTCCATCACCTCCTCCCTAATCTCTTCTTTGAGGTCCCTAGCCACAGCAGCGACATGAGCTTTCATTGGGCCATTGACTAAACTCTGACTAAACTCTCATAGTATCTGTTGGCAACAGAACCCACTGTCTCTTGGTTGTCATCAGCATTAATTGTTGCAATGAAGGTGGCATATTGCTGTGGCCCCAGCTTTGCCAGGTTCCACAGCATCTGCCCTGTACATTTGACCTTGTCGGGGTCATTATCATGCTGTCCATCCCTCCCAAAGAGTACCTCTAATACTGCCACTTCTCTCAGTTGTTGGATCGCTTCCTCAAGGGTCTTCCATTGCATTCTATGATGGTACTCCTGCATTCTCTCTCTGTGGACAAACCTTTCCCTCACACTCATTAAAAGCCGCTCCCAGAGAGAAAGGGGCCCCGGCTCCCTCACGATTACCTGGTCCACCCCTGGGTCTTGGGTCAAGGATCCCAAATACCTGGCTTCGCCACTATCCAGTTGTACGCCTTTACCCATAAGGTTCCAAACCCGAAGTAACCAGGTTGTATAAGGCTCACGCCCCTGTCGCGCAATGTCTTTTCGCATATTATGGAGACTGTCGAACGACAGGGATTCGATGATAATTTCAGGCTCTGACTCCCCTGCTGGTTGTGAGGGCTCTGGTTCCCCATCATCATTAGCTGGGCGTACTGATTTGGCCTTGCACTTCCTCCTCTGCACAGGGGCGACTGCCGCTGGCTGTGGCTGTCCTTGTGGTTCAGCTGGACTCTGCACGGTTGTAACATCTGTGGGTTCCACTGCTGCACCATCAGACTCTCCCTCTTCAGGACGAGGTTTCCCACTAGTTTGGGAGGTATATTCCGTCAGCTTCTGGCCCATCTCGCGTATTTCCTTCACCAGTACCCCCACCCAATTCGGCTGGTCCATTTCTGAGGTGGACTGTTGGGCAATCCAGGTCAATCTCACCTTATCTCTGATGGCTGAGCAGGCCTATTAGCAACACCTGGATAGTATCTAGGGGAAACCCAAACCCTTTGAAAACTGGTGGAGTAGACACAAAGAACTGGTTGAATGGTTGGGAGAAAACTTCCCCTGGTGTTATTTCCTCACAGAAGGTACCATTTTTAATGTAATCCCAAAAACATACGCTGAGCGTGTGATAGCCCTTTATCCATGTGCCCACAGGAGATTAAAACCACATGAATTCCTCACTTTATCAACCCATAGTGCAAGCTGGATAGCAGCCACAGTAGCCTTAGTCAGAGGACCCATGTTTAGATAAGGGGCTGCAAAGGGGAAAAATATAGCCACGACCACGTGCCACCCGAACCAAGGTAAACTAGACCACATGGTGCTGCCTAACAAAGTTCCCATGTTCAGCACACACAAAAAAAAAAAGTCAGGTTACCCAGGAACTGTTATTCCTTTTTCACCCTTTTTCCTCGATGCCTTCAAGCCCCACGTTGGGCACCAAAATCTGTCTTGGTTTGAAAGACAGGTGTCTGCTAAGGAAGGCAGGAGCCCCCCTTGGAATGGAAAATACAACCCCCTTCCCTCCGAATTATTATAGAATTGAAATCAAGGGGCTTTCAGGCAAAGATATAAGGAAATGGGAATAACAGTTTTTACTAATATATACAACAAAACAATAATACAGAGAAACTGGTTTTAGAGCCTGACAGAGTCAGGGATGTATATAACAAAACAATAATGCAGAGGAACTGGTTTAAAGCCTGACAGAGTCAGGGATACAACCTGGCACCCTGCCGGGCAGGGTGCTGGTAGCAGTCCGATGTAGTGGTAGCTGCAGTTCTCTTTGAAATGGTCCTGTTGAAGCGGTGATCTTGTAGAAAAGAAAACTGGTCCTCCTCCGAAAATCCGGTGGTGGTGTAGTCCTTGTCCTCTGGGATCCCAGCGGGTAAGGCTGCTCGTGCTGCTCCAAACCCCAGATTTTATCCCCAGTGGGAATGCTTGGCTCCCTCCCCCCTGGCCGGAGCATCTCACAGAGGGATGGTGAGTCATGAGGCAAGGCACTGATGGGCGCATTAACAGAAGAATAGTCCAGGTGCAGGTCACCTATGGGTCATACGGCAAGGCATTGTTGGGCCTATTAACAGAAGCTAGTCCCGAGGGAGGAAGCAAGGAACATCGGTGCCTGGTTTCAACAGCTTATGGTAACAGAATACATTGTAACCCAGGACAGCATATCAAGGATAAGAGGGTCATTAGGGGCAGTCAACATGGCTCCACCAAGGGGAAGTCATGGTTGAACAACCTGATAGCCCTTTATGAGGACATAACCCGGTGGATAGATGATGGTAAAGCAGTGGATGTGGTCTGTCTTGATTTCAGTAAAGCATTTGACACAGTCTCCCACAGCATCCTCGCAGCTAAACTGAGGAAGTGTGGTCTGGATGATCAGGTAGTGAGGTGGATTGTGAACTGGCTGAAGGAAAGAAGCCAGAGAGTTGTGGTCAACAGGACAGAGTCTAGTTGGAGGCCTGTGTCTAGTGGAGTCCCTCAGGGGTCGGTAATGGGACCAGTACTACTCAATATATTCATCAATGATTTGGATGAGGGAATAGAGTGCTCTGTCAGCAAGTTTGCTGGTGACACAAAACTGGGAGGAGTGGCTGACACACCAGAAGGCTGTGCTGCCATTCAACGAGACCTAGATAGGCTGGAGAGTTGGGCGGGGAGAAACTTAATGCAATATAACAAGGGCAAGTGTAGAGTCTTGCATCTGGGGAAGAACAACCCCATGTGCTAGTAGAAGTTGGGGACTGACCTGTTGGACAGCAGCGTAGGGGAAAGGGACCTGGGGGTCCTGGTGGACAGCAGGATGACCATGAGCCAGCAATGTGCCCTTGTGGCCAAGAAGGCCAATGGCATCCTGGGGTGTATTAGAAGGGGTGTGGTCAGTAGGTCGAGAGAGGTTCTCCTCCCCCTCTGCTCTGCCCTGGTGAGGCCGCATCTGGAATCCTGTGTCCAGTTCTGGGCCTCCCAGTTCAAGAAGGACAGGGAATTGCTTGAGAGAGTCCAGTGCAGAGCCACAAAGATGATTAAGGGAGTCGAACATTAATGAACAGAAATAGTAAATCTGCTATAGATCATCTATACTGTCCTTCAGTTCCTACAAAGTTCCTTTCTCCCTTATGAGGAAAGGCTGAGGGAGCTGGGTCTCTTTAGCTTGGAGAAGAGGAGACTGAGGGGTGACCTCATTAATGTTTATAAATATGTAAAGGGTCAGTGTCATGAGGATGGCGCCAGGCTCTTCTCAGTGACATCCAATGATAGGACAAGGGGCAATGGGTGCAAGCTGGAACATAGGAGGTTCCACATAAATGTGAGGAAGAACTTCTTCACAGTGAGGTTAACAGAACACTGGAACAGGCTGCCCAGAGAGGTTGTGGAGTCTCCTTCTCTGGAGACATTCAAAACTGGCCTGGATGCATTCCTGTGTGACCTGATCTAGGTATTCCTGCTCTGGCAGGGGGATTGGACTAGATGATCTTTTGAGGCCCCTTCCAGTCCCTAACATTCTGTGATTCTGTGATTCTGCTTATCAGCTTACTTCCCTACTCTGTATAAAATAAGCTGCAAAGTCAGTAGCTAAAACATTTCAGCCGAGACTAAGGTTATCATCAGAGCCAAAGAGCACATTTCTCACCAAGAAACTGTCAGTTCTAAAATCAAGCCCCATTTTTCTAATAAAAACTATGAAACAATTTTCTTTTAAATCTATATTTTGAAATGAATATGTTCACGTGGTCTCAGTATAACATATGTTTTATTGTTACATGAATGCATCTTTGTTAGTTAATGGGTAACTGCTTTTATTATTTCTAATCTGTTCTGATTATCGTTACTGCCAAGTGAACAGCACTCAAATGTTTCTATTAACATTTCTAAAATGGAATTAACCTTGTGTTGCAAGATGCCATGGTAGTCTGCCTTATTTGGGTGCTCCTGACCTCCTCAAAAGACTGGACCCTTACCATTAGAGGTATTGTAAATAATCCTAGTTATTGAGAAGACAGTGAGAGATATACACTCAGTGGAAAGTGTCCTAAATCTGTGCAAAAACACGTTTGCAATGAAGTCCCATTTAATCTAAACGTTATGTATAGGACTATGTAAAACACAGGAGCATAGAGACAACCTTACTCTTTACAAATACCATACACTTCGAAGTCTGGTTGCATATCTGCCTTCACAGGCTCAACCTACTGAGCTCATGCTTTTGAAATGTAAAAAGAGCATTTGCAGAATAACCCAACAGAAGTCTTTTAGCATCTATGGCTGGCTGTGACAGTCATGTTTGCTGTACACAAAGCAAATAAGAAAAAAAAAGGGGGGGGAGGGGGCAGAAAAATCTCTGCCACATGCACATGGCTACTGCAGATGGATTCTGAGGTGAATGACTGCACATCAGCACTCAGGAACGTGAAATCTGTTGGAATGATAAAATTCTTATCTAAGAAAAAATCAAGACTACCACTGGCATTGCTGATTTTGGGTCTGTGCCCCAAGGTTAGGTTTCCAGCTATAGTCAGCTGTGGCCTGATAGGATAGCCCACCATCAGTTGCCTGGGTGATACATATAAGGACAGAGTTTTGCAAACTCCGCCTGGGGTACCCAACTCTACTGAACAGTGAGTAATCAGATTTGAAGAGGCTGAATAACTAGACAGGTATTTTTAGCACCTCCAAGATCAAATATTGTTTACTGTAGTTGAATTCTGGTTGAGATGGACAGTCACCTTTTAGCATTAGTGGTGTGCTACAAAGAGGATGCATTTTGTGGCATTATAAACTCAAACTTTTCTTTAAAAGAAATCTAAATAGCATCTCATATAATATGCTTCATTGTGTTCAGAACAAAAACGTTGCTTACATCTGACTTTTCAACCTTTTAAGTGTAATATATTCATCTGTAATTTTTACTAAGTTATTAAGTGCAGACCAAAGTTATTAAATAATTAGTCTTTTAGAATGACAAATGGTATGAAGGAGGAGTTTGCCTTGGTAGATGAGGATTGGGTTAGGGATCAGTTGAGCAATCTGGATATCCATAAATCAATGGGACCAGATGGAATGCACCCAAGGGTGCTGAGGGAGCTGACAGAGGTCATTGCTAGGCCACTCTCCATCATCTTCGGTAAGTCATGGAGAACAGGAGAGGTGCCTGAGGACTGGAGGATAGCAAATGTCACTCCAATCTATAAGAAGGGCAAGAAGGAGGACCCGGGTAACTATAGACCGGTCAGCCTCACCTCCATCCCTGGAAAGGTGATGGAACAGCTTGTTCTTGGCACTATCTCTAGGCATATCAAGGATGAGGGGGTCATTAAGAGCAGTCAACATGGTTTTACCAATGGTAAGTCATGTTTGACCAACCTTATTGCCTTCTATGAGGAAATAACTAGGTGGATAGATGATGGTAGAGCGGTAGATGCGGTTTGTCTTGATTTCAGTAAAGCATTTGACACTGTCTCCCACAGCATCCTTGTAGATAAGCTGATAAAGTATGGGTTTGGTGATCAGGTAGTGAGGTGGATTGTGAACTAGCTGAAGGAAAGAAGCCAGAGAGTTGTGGTTAATGGGACGGAGTCTAGTTGGAGGCCTGTGACTAGTGGAGTCCCTCAGGGGTCGGCACTGGGACCGGTGTTGTTCAATATCTTCATCAACGACTTGGATGAGGGTACAGAATGTATCCTCAGCAAGTTTGCTGATGACACCAAACTAGGAGGAGTGGCTGACACACCAGAGGGTTGTGCTGCCATTCAACGAGACCCTGATAGGCTGGAGAGTTGGGCGGGGAGAAACTTAATGAAATTCAACAAGGGCAAGTGTAGAGTTTTGCATCTGGGGAAGAACAACCCCATGTACCAGTACAGGTTGGGGGCTGACCTGCTGGAGAGCAGTGTAGGGGAAAGGGACCTGGGGGTCCTGGTGGACAGCAGGATGACCATGAGCCAGCAATGTGCCCTTGTGGCCAAGAAGGCCAATGGCATCCTGGGGTGTATTAGAAAGGGGGTGGTTAGTAGGTCAAGAGAGGTTCTCCTTCCCCTCTATTCTGCCTTAGTGAGGCCACATCTGGAGTATTGTGTCCAGTTCTGGGCCCCCCAGTTCAAGAAGGACAGGGAACTACTTGAGAGAGTCCAGCGCAGAGCCACAAAGATGATTAAGGGAGTGGAACATCTCCCTTATGAGGAAAGGCTGAGGGAGCTGGGTCTCTTTAGCTTGGAGAAGAGGAGACTGAGGGGTGACCTCATTAATGTTTATAAATATGTAAAGGGTGAGTGTCATGAGGATGGAGCCAGGCTCTTCTCAGTGACATCCAATGATAGGACAAGGGGCAATGGGTGTAAGCTGGAACATAGGAGGTTCCGCATAAATGTGAGGAAGAACTTCTTCACAGTGAGGGTAACAGAACACTGGAACAGGTTGCTCAGAGAGGTTGTGGAGTCTCCTTCTCTGGAGACATTCAAAACCCGCCTGGACATGTTCCTGTGTGACCTGACCTAGGTGTTCCTGCTCTGGCAGGGGGATTGGACTAGATGATCTTTTGAGGTCCCTTCCTATCCCTAACATTCTGTGATTCTGTGATTCTGTGATTGAGTGATGAGTGGTTGGATGAGCCAGGTCTGAATTGCAGGCTTTTCCATTAAAGGTAACAGACAAATGAAGACACAAGTGAAATGAGGTTCCAACATCAAGCACATTTTGTGAAGACTAAAGGAGATGAGTGTTTCTAAAAGGAAAACAAGAAAAGAATGAATAGGAATAAAGAAAAAAGATACATTGTGAGTACAGTCTTTCCTCTAAGAGCATTGTCCACAATACTTTACTCTAAGCTTGCTTTTCACAAGCACATTGCTGAGTAACCTTTTATGATCTAATGAAAGAAGTCCATACCTTTCCTGATCCCTCTATCAGTAGCACATGTGTAATCACCTGTGGTCAATAGGAAACATGTTCCCCCTCTTCTGTTTTTGTCTCTGGTACTAGAGCATCTGATGGGAGGGAGCTTTTCACCAGGTGAGAGTGGCTGCTCACTTACTGCACTGTCTTCACCTGATAACACTGGTTAAAGCACCATGCTCATTTACAGACAGTAATGAATGAGGAAATGAGACATCACAAAAAGCTTATGCAAAATGTTGGATATTCCTGTCACTCAAAAATATTTATAAGGTAAATCATTAGAAAAAAACAAGATTTCAATTCACCATTAATCAGTACAAAATGACAAAAAGCATATCTTCTATTCAAGAACAAAGGAACTTTTGACTTCCCTGTTCTTCTTTTAAATCTCATGAAGTTCTACTAAACTAACATGAAATAAGAAATAATCAAATTAAGGCTCAGTTAGCTGCCTATTATGGACTGTAATTTTTCAGAGTACAGTCAGTCTTGGATATTTCAAACAAGTATTTACTATTTTGGCTATCCTTTTTGCTAAATAAGAATGCATGTTAGCCATTTTTGTTTAGAATACGTTGTTTAGCATGTCTTAAAGACAACCCCTCCCCCAGAAGGGTTAAATTTTCAACATTTGGCACTAAAGCTTGTTTAATAACACACTTAGCTTTCTTTTCTACACTTATCACACTTGCACTGGTGGTCATCATAAGTTCCCAACAGTAAATGCTGTCTTTGGTCTGTGTACTTTATTTTGTCAAACAGTGAAACTCTTACCTCTCCTGATTTGGCACTCACAAAGGACTTTCTTTTAAAATTATCTACTATTTCAGATTCAGGCCACACTACTGCACCTTGGAGGAAAGCCAAAAGGCAAACTCATCACCTCCTTTTAAAGGACCATGGGAACCACCCATATGTCAACCTTAATTCAGGGCTCGGGGTTCAGACCCCAGCACTTCACATGTGCATCCACAACTTTGCATTTCACTTCAAAGACAAGTGCAGTAAATATTACTTTCCTAAAGCTTACTTGTTCTTATTGTGGCAATTGAAATAGTGCATTGAATTCATGTCATAATCTGCACAAAGATGGATTTCAGTCAAATTGAACTAAGGTGCCAATAAGATTCAATCACAGGAGTATTTGTTTAAAGCAAAACCAAAAAAACTTACAGGTATGACTCCAGTAAATGCATCAAAAAGTGATGACTCAGGTAAAATATCTCACAGCATACATCCAGATCCAGAAAGGAGATTCTGCTAGTTTTTAAAAATAGATCTAAACAAGAAGTATTTCTTCTTTCACCAGGTGAAACAAACTGAAGCCTACTTTACTCCAGGCAGGAAGTTTTTTCCTCTTCTGTGACACCAACATGGGCTGTTTCACTTGTCTTGTATTTTGACACATGCAACAAACATTTAGACTTTCCATAATGCTACAGGTCATCTGAGGTCAATCTAAAATGTCTCTGGTATCCATCTGAAACTTTTCAATCCCTGAATGACCTTCACATAGCCTTTTAAGGGCATTTTCCTGTAAGCATTTAGGAATGATGGACCATTCTGTTTCTAGAAACAATTCAAAAAAATTCCACTACTGAGAGCTCTCACTGACACAAAGGGCTGATAACATGCCCAGGGTAGCATTTCATGGGGTGTTAATTCATTTCCTTCTGCCAGGCTTCATCCTTAGCTGCATTCACTTTTTATCTGATCACTGGCACACTTTTCATCAGACAGTACTAACACAGACTTGTAGAGGTACTTGTTTGCTGCACTTAAGTACAGGTGACTGTGACTATCAGGCCCCTGTCAGGCTTTTCACTCGCATGTGTCTGGAGGTGCAGGAGTCAGTCCTACCCTTGGGAAGTGGCAATGCTTTGGTTATTTCCTGGTGATAATGGTCTCCTGGAAAGTGCCTCAGGATTTTTAATATGATCAGCAAAGGTCTTTGTTATCTGTATATTTAAGTTCCTAGGAGGATGCCGATCATAGAATCATAGACTGTATTGGGTTGGAAGTTGGGTTCTCCAGTTTTTCCTCAGAGTGTTGTGAACATTGCCCTGTTCTGCATGGAGAACTTAGACTATATCTAAAAAGCACAAGTTGGTGTTAAAGGGTCTATCTGGCACTCACAAGATCTAAAAATCAGTCAGCATGGGTTGATCAGCCTATTCAGAGGACTGGCATGATACATTTACATTTCCTCCAGCACCCAATATAATTTTTACAGCCTCTTATTATCACTTTTTGTGCCATCATCATTGATTTCTGCTGTCACAAAACCCCAAGACCCCTTCAGCTTCTTGAGCTCTTGCTTGGATTTTCATCCCAAATCTACCAAAAGCCTCTGCCTAGTAGTTGCTCTTAAGCTGGTGATCTGGGCAAGAAGATCAATCCCAAATGACTCAATTCTCTATTGGCATCCTTCCTCACCTGGGCACAACCCACTCTAGTGTAGGCAGCAGAGATATTAACCTTTTAGGGCAATTTTAACCTCTACATTTTTCCACTAAGGATTTTGTCTTTGTCCACAGCACTCCCGACCCTATGCTGTTCATCAGTTGCTCACAGCCAAGGCACCTGGAAGTTGTCTGCTTCATCCTTTATCTTAAAATTTTGCCATGTCCGTCTTTTAACTAGCTCTGACTTGAAGCAAACTGTTTCTGAGTTCGAGTGTGAAAGTCTTTTACACAATGCGTGTTTCTGCCAGAAACACTTGGTCATGATTGCAGACCCCCCAGATGAATGTCAGGGCTAATACTGAAAATCTTCATTCTGAGAAATGATCCCTTTCCAGCAGAGCAGTTGGGTACACTTGAGTGCATGCACTTACGCAAGACCCACTGACTTTAGATCCACTTAAACCACATCTTTAAGTGTCTTAGTGAATCACCATTCTGATCAAAATCTAGACCGCGAAATAATGTCCTTTGAGCAGACAAACATCTTGTAAGGTTATTTCTGTGAGATACTGCTTAATGATTGCTTCCTTTTCTAATTCTTCAATAAGGTGACTCAGCTCCTTCTGATCATTCACAAAAATCTGCTGGAAATGTTTAATCAGTTCAGGAAAATTCTGGCAGCTTCAAGGGCAACTGTCACTTCTGCTTACTAATAATCAGGCAGCAGTAAAAAAAAAAGTCAAGCATAAATTAACCTGGAAATAGCAGCATTAAATGTTTAATGGCTCTGGAGACTGCATATCTTTGGGTTATTCATTAACATAATTATATATACTGTTTTGTCCAACAAGATTTTTTCTCAGGAAGTCTCATACCTTTATCCATGGATTATACAGCTCACTGCTCTGTTCCATACCCCTTTCTGGTCTCACTTTTAGCTCAGTGTACAAAAGGACACAGGTACTCACCTGACCTGCCCCCTCCACTTTCAGCACTTACATCTAACACCCAGAGACTCCAAGATACTGCTTTAGACCCCTTTGGGGTTAGGCACCACTAATTTTCCAGCACCAGTAGTAAACCCTCACAGCTACCTGCACAGCTGCCTCAGGCATACCAGCTGCTTTCTCTGTCTTGGGTGGATCAGCAGCCAGGAGGTTGCAGCCCTTCCTCAGTTCTGCAACATAACAGGTAATGGCATTTATTGACTTCAGCTTTACCTTTACATTTAAACTTGAGCATGTTTTTTTCTGAACTGGTAATGCAAAGGGCTATATTCAGCCTTGAAGTTTTGCACAGAATTCCTAGTGACTCTAATAGTATTCCCTACCAGAAATAAAGCAACAGTGCACGATGTGAGCAGTGACTGCTGAAGAGAATATTAACATTGTAAAATGGGTCATTTTTGCATATCTGCTTTCTCTCTAACTTCAAGGATTATAACACCTTGTAAATAAAGCTGCAGACACAGAAAAGTGTCTTTTTTGCTCTGATCACACTAAGACTCCTCCATTCCAGAATACCTTTAGTAGGACCTGATGGCATGAAAAAGCTGTTATCATTAACACTTTAAAGATGTTGTCTGAAAGTGGGTATCAGTCAAAGCACTGTAAAACTACCTATATTCCACCCTCAGTGTGAGTCCTTTCAAGGTTATCCATCCTCTTAAATATATTTAGGATGTTCAAAAAGCTGTGTTAACTTTGTCTATGAACACTCACTCAGAGGCTGAAACTGAGCTTCTTTGAACATAAATGCTATTCAGTAACAGAGCATCAGACCAAAGACAGATATTGTTCAGAGACCGATTTTCTAGACTCTTCTTTTTAAAAAATAAATTTCAGTTACTGAATGACACCAGTCATGGGTGGTTTTGCTCTCATTATTCTTTAGCAGCTTTGCAACAGGAGTCTAATGACTGGTATATGAGCTTTGTAATCAGATTGTGCTTGGTTTAAGAATAAATACATTCAAGAAACAAACAAAAATCCTTGCTGCTAAAAATTTGTTTTAATTATACTGAGAGGTAAAATGTACTCTTTAATTTGAAGAGATATGGAATATGGGGCAGTAGCTTGAAGGGGCAGGGGCTGTCATGTGATATCCATTTTCACAGAGATTAGCACAAAATACTCCTTATCCATCACTTGGAACTCTAACAAATAAGGTAATATACATCATAAAAATCAACACTAATAATGATGATGTTGCTAGGGGGCTGTAATTTTCATTTTTCTTGACAAACTTTACACTATCTATGCTATTATCATTCAATTAATAGTAAATATCATGCAATGTGTCATCTAACACAGACAAAGGAGATTCTTCTAGCCAGAGAAGCAGAATGCCAAATGGAAAGAAAGCTAGAAAGATAATTTCTTCTTATTTCCTTTGAGTGCTGGGCTTTTGATGTAAAGCCCCTGCTCCTTTTAAATGACTGCTTCTTTGTAGGATCTTGCTTAACAGGCCACGATGTGGCACAGGCAAAGCTGACACAAGAGACAGACAATGAGGCAAAACACCATGGAGTCCAACAGGGTGGGACACGGTGGCTGCTCAAATAGTCACAGTCATGCAGAAAAACAAGAAACATCCATATGACGCAACAAACAACAGGCAAAAGAAAAGGTTGATATCATCAGCAGGAAAGCATTCTCAACAGAGCAAGCAAAACTGTATAGACCAGCTACATAGAGGTTTGGGAACATCGCTATACCTATTTTGTCCTCTACAAGACTGACACGCAAGCACTGGAGGGGAGAAGGGTGGGAGCTACGTCTTCTCCTGGCAGAAAGACTGGCTGCTTTCTGACCCCTACCAAACATAATGGTCTATAAAGTGTTTTCAGAGGACATGCATTTCCAGTGGGGTCCTACTTGATGATCTGTTGTGCTCCATCAGCTGTTTGTCCTTGCCCAGGCAGATCTCCCCCTGTGTGCTATTGCAGGTCATGTTCAAGTCTGTCTTGCAGAAAGTGGGCGAACTGGCTTGAGGAGCCGGAGGGATGTGCTTCTTCCGCTTCCTCAGCAGTTTCTGCTTTGCCATGGCCAGGGGGTAGTACATCCCAAAATTGTTAACAATCACAGGCACGGGCATGGCTATGGTGAGCCCCCCTGCCAAAGGCGCACAGGGCTCCCACCAGCATGCCTGATCAAGTCTGTGGATACATATCCCCATATCCCAGGGTGGTCATGGTGACCACAGCCCACCAGAAGCCAATAGGGATATTTTTGAACTGTGTGTGCTCACTTGCTGACGGGTCATTAGGCTGGGCTCCCACCCGTTCTGCGTAGTAGATCATGGTGGCAAATATCAAAACACCGAGTGCCAGGAATATTATCAGCAGCAAAAATTCGTTGGTGCTGGCTCGCAGATTGTGGCCCAGTACCCTGAGTCCCACAAAGTGCCGGGTGAGCTTGAAGATTCGCAGGATCCTCACAAACCTTACCACCCTGAGGAAACCAAGCACATCCTTAGCAGCTTTGGAGGGAGAGCCCGCTCAGGCCCACTTCTAGGTAAAAGGGCAGGATGGCCACAAAGTCAATGATATTCAAGAGGTTTTTGATGAATTCAAGTTTGTTGGGTGAAAAAACAACACGTACTAAAAATTCAAATGTAAACCACACCACACAGACTCCTTCCACATATGTCAGGGCAGGATCTGTCTCAATTTCATACTGTAGCACAGTTTCTGTCCCATTGATGACCTGCTCAGTTTTGTTTATAATAGTATTGAAAGCCTCATGCATTTCCAGGCAAAAGGTTGTGACTGAAACTAGGATGAAGAATAAAGAGGCAAAGGCGATGAACTAAAAAAAAAAGAGGAAAAAGAGACATCCGAACCACACAGCTCTCCACATTAATACTAACAATGTCAGTGATCATTCTAAAACTTTTACTGATTCATCCCCAAATGATTCACCAATTCATACTCATAAAACTTTGCATCTAAGCCAGAGGAGAGCAGCAGACATCTCTCACACATAGACCAGGAGTCTGGGAGCAGGAAAAGTCTTGGTAATGGACATCAAGACAACCTGCAACTCATTCAGAAAGTGGTAACAAATTCTTTAATCTGTGCTAAATCATCTGAATTCCATTCAGTTGTCAAGGTACCTTACAAATAGCTTCCATACACACCAACCACAACAAGATTTAAGACTATCCACCTCTCATATAGTAGAAACTGAGGCTGACCCTAATCACAGAATCACAGAATCCTAGGGGTTGGAAGGGACCTCGAAAGATCATCTAGTCCAACCCCCCTGCCAGAGCAGGGTCACCTAGAATACATTACATAGGAACGCATCCAGGCGGGTTTTGAATGGCTCCAGCGAAGGAGACTCCACAACCTCTCTGGGCATCTTGAGATTATGGTTCAGGAATTCACACATGGCCTGAAGGGCACTTCAAAGGGTTCTAGGAACAGATCCAGACACTAGGTTTCCTTTGAATTTTCAATTATTCACAAACACGGGATATTTACTGATAGAAAATGCCTTCCGTGTGACAGGCAGAGTTGGTTTCACAGCCTGTTATGTTCGCAGTCATCCGTCACTCGTACTCTTAGGCAGGACTAAGAGTAAGCCTAGCAGAACCTCTCTCACTGCAGTGGCAGAGCTTTGCCAGTGTGTTAGGATCCACAATCCTGCTATCAAAGTTACAAATCCAGGACAATCTGAACAAATAGGGAAACACAAATTCAGTTCTAGTAGAGGCACACGAATAGATAAAATACAGTCAAATAAGATGGAGACAGCCCTCACAGAGGATTGTTAAGAACTTAAAAAACATTTACTGTCTGCTCTTCAACTCAGTCATCACAGTCAAGCATTTAAGAAAAGAGAATATCCAGGACAAGGTCTTATAAAAACTAACACTGAGCCGAACAGCTAGAAAGTGAGAGAAACTTTCTTACACCCAGTAAAACACAACAAATGAAAAGGTGTTTTGAGAGCAGTTGTTCCTTTGCTACAATGGTTAACTTATTTTAAGTGACAGTACATTACCACCATGTTAGCACTCCAACAGCAATGGTGTGGTACATGAATAGACAATGGGTTTACATGTCTCCCTGAGCCAGGGTTTATAACATGTAATCAACGCATTTGTTATTCTGCATTTTCAGCTTATTAGATATTTTAGAGCTAGCATTATCCTTGAAAAAACTTTCTGAAGACTTTCAAAGGTGAAATCTTTCTGAGTATTTGAATTTATTCCTCGAGGGGGTACATCAACACTCAGTCCATTATTCCAGAAAGGTGAAATAAGAAAAAAGCAGTTTGATGTTTGTATGGTTCCTAACAAATCTAACTCCTGGAGTTCAAGAGGCAATGCTGGAAAATCACCCATTTTCGAAAGATGGTTTTTATACCATGTAGAACTTTCCCCTGCTGTCTTGTGGGTGGAGAGAGTCTCTCCCTTCTTTTGTTTAGAGAGCATGTCTTTTAAGCTACGATAGGCACATTCTACAACAGCTTTTCCTACTGGGGAGTGAGGTATACAGCTGTGCAGCTAATGTTGTAGCTAAAGAAGCAGTATGATAATTTACACACAAACCATATCAGCAACGTTACAAGTGGTGCAATTCCGGACAGTTTGCAAAGCTCGCTTACAATCACTGTTAGCATTTTCAAAAGCCAATTGCTGCTAGGTAGAGAAGGATGGATCATGGTGGTCTGATGGAGGGGCGGCAGGTCATGCAGCTTCAGGGCGTCCCCTGTGTCAAGATGCACATCAGGCCTTCCCCCCATTCGTCCCACCACCATGCTTCATAGCCCCCTCCTCATGAGTGGAAAAGCACTGGCTCTGGCATCGGCTCACACCTGGCCAGCGTGTGAACAGAGGCCTGCCAGCTTCATGTAGTGTTTTTGAAAACAGCGGCTTCCTGGGTTTACTAAACTTTCCTGTTACTCAAGGTCTTGTTTCCACAATACTCAGCTGCAGATGTTTTGAGCTGTAATTTTTCTAGTGGTGTCTTACCACAGACCATTTCTTATCACTCCTAATACATGCTTCCCTGTGGCCTGTGGTTAGGACACATCAATCATATTACATATTAACAGTATTAGACAGGGATCACAACAAATAATACATAAAAACTCCACACCCTTAGCACAAAGCAATAATAAGCCTTTTTTTTTCAAGCAATCCCAGCTTCATGCCCATTCCTGGAAGGGGTTCTAACCAGTGTTTTCCTTCAAGTGCTGAGTGAGGGACTGTAATTTTTGTATCTGTGAATAAGTCAATAGAGTCTGAACACTTGGGTGAAAATGCATGGACGTCTCGGCTTCGATGATGGCGAGTTTGATTGTGTTGCATCTGCTGCACAATTGAGATATTAGCAGGATGCAAGGTTAACTTACCCAGAGTACATGGGCCTCCTCTTATTGCTTTTGGAAATGTGGCCCAAGTTTGGTTTCTACCTGTAAGGAAAAAAAAATACCTTCGGGAAAAGACGTGTGTAGAAAAACCTCATAGTCAGGTTTGTTTGACACAGCATTAAACCAATCACGTCTTTGCTTGCAGTATTAGAGTTCTCTCCCCTTGTCCGTCTGCCTCCGGGTGCAGGCAGAGGGGCGGCCAACGGCCTGTTGGCCAGGGGAGGCTGGGAGGGCATCTAGCCATGGTTTCTGCTGTCAATACAATTTTGCACACGAGTTCTTTGAAGTGAGGTTTTCAACACTTAAATGCACAACTGTGAATTATAACTTGTACACTCTTGTTGGTTGAATTGCCTTTAAATGAAATGAACCTGATGGCCAGCCTCACACGGGGCAGGTCTTTAGACATCTGGCAAGGCAACCCGACATGATTGGGTTCTTTCTCGGGATCATTTGGCCCAGGATCAAAAGGATTTTCGGGTTTAGGATCCTCAGAATCTGCTGTCTCCTTGTTTACTTTATCATCCTCCTGTAACTCCCTATATCTCTGCTGCCATTCTGTGTTCTGATCCACTACAACTTTCTAAGCACACGGCAGGCACCAGCCCTTCGCCCCGCGTGACGCAGCCGCTCTGTGGAGCGGGCGGGCGATGTTTGCACAAACTCGCCCCAGTATTTCCACCAGGGCTCCTGGGTCCGCCGTGGCCATTCCACGGGGGGAGCCGCTGTAACTCGTTGTTCCTTTTTCTTAAACATACTTGTGTTGTACCAAACAAGCGCACACACACTCTTAGCAGCAACAACAAAACTTGAGCGCACCACTGCCTTGGCCGAAGCACACACACACACTGATCACTGCATTCTCAGGCGCCTGTAACAATAAAACAAATGTAACAAAACCAAAACTGAAGACACTAAATGTTTCTGCCTGCGTCGTACCGTGACACTACAGACATACCAGGTGAAGAATTTGACTTAAAGAAATATCGGCAGGCCAAAATCCCCACCACAGTTTACAGTCTACACACTTTGTTTCCATTGCTTGGTCTCTGGATCTTGCCATGTTATTGCAGGGAAGTTAAGGCTGGATTGCCTTTAGGAAGGTAAAACAGTGGATGTAATTCTTCCGTGGAAAGGCCTGTATAAGGCCGGAGCCCAGACAGTCGCCACCGCTCGAGGCCCGCTCGGCCTCCCCTGCCGCCCGTGCCGCGGCGGGTGGGGAGGGGGCGGCGGAGGAGGGGAGGGGGTGACGCCGCTCGAGTCACTCTGCTGCGCAGGGCACGGCCTCGCTGCCGGCCGCTGTTGCCCGTTCAGCCTCCATGTCTTGTAATGTTGTTAAAATCAACTGCTAAGTGGTAGCTAACCCTTTTAAGTCTTTTTCTCCTCTACTGACCGCCTCCCATAGGCACTGCCCGATTTCTTCCCATGTCTCAGTTTTAAAGGCATCTTGAGGCTCAGCAGGGAATCCATGTTCCCGGCACCAAATTAACAGCCTCCAGAGCAGTAAGCTCATCGTGTTTAATTCCTCTCTTAGAGAGTATATGTAGGAGAAGTTTTACTATGGCACTCTCTTCTTTCGATACGTTGTGCCCCATCTCCACTCCCGGCTGCTCACCTCACTGGGTGTCCCGTCGCGACATATGTTTCCCCCTCCGGATCGGACTCCAATCCGCCCGTTCTCCGGTCCTGCCGTGCCGTCTATCTCCAGCCGACCCTTCTCCTTCTGGGCTTTTCACCTGTACCTTCTTCTCTTGCTGCGCAAGTCGGTATCATGTCGGGGTCACCATCTGAGGAGAAAAACTGGACTCCGCACCGTTCAATGTGAATCAAACAGAAGCCAATTTATTTACTTTGTCTGTCCCTTTTATACAATTTTTCTCTCCCTACACGTGGTCACGCATTATTTGATTGGTTAAAAGTCTGTAGCACAAGGCAAGCATGCAGCTCAGTTCAGCTCCCGTTGGTTCCTTAAGTTCTTCTCACGCAGTGTCCAATTGGTCACTCTTATCTGCTTTTTCTGCTTACTGTTGCATTCCTTAGTGAAGCAATCATTGCTCTTTCTTATTTTTTCTTCCTTTGATGTGGCTTCTAGAATGCGGCTATGTGCCTAGGCCAATATCCCATATGGCTGGTTCACTATGTGGCCATTCTCCTTTAAATACATTCCTACAAATTTCCCCCTCCTAATAACCCTGTGACCACAGAAGCACGCTAATCTATGCATTAAAAGCATACAGTGTCATTGACTGCAAAAATTTAGTCAGATATATTCACTACAAAATTGTATTTTACAATTTTTCTTTATATGTTCTCTAGGATTCACTGATCAACACTATTTGTTAGAGTAAGTGGTTATACCAAAATTAAATATTCCCATCATAAACATTATAATCTGATTATAATCTGATTTTTTTTTTCTCTCAAGGTTCAGGAAAGAAAAGGGTTTCTTCCCATAAATATTCTATTTATTAGTCATACAGTGTTCTCCACAAGCCTTTTTTGTTCTTCCAGGAATTCAAACTCCCAGTTACTTTGTGGAAACCCTCTAGTTCTGTAGTAGTGAGACTCTTTCAAACAGTGAACAAAGCCAATGTCACATACTGTTTCCAATCAGCCACAACTAACTTGCAATGCTGATTTTTTAAATCTAGTTTTGTTGCTGCTTAGTCATATAAAACCAAAATATTAAAAAAAAAAATCCCATAAAAAATTCCAATAACGTTGAGGAATTTTGGTGTTCAATGAAACTGTGACTCGACTATGGATGTTACTTAAGCGGAAAAAAAAAACTATTTGTAAAGTACATGGCATGCTTCACTCTGATGAGTAGCAACTAACATGGGAATGAAATCACCGAATTAGATACCACTTTCAGCTTTAATGACAGTTGCCTCTGGTTTTGGACTTGACAGATTCTTCTCATTTCTGGTTTTAACATGACATTTTTTTTCCGTTTGTTTAATTTCATCTGGCTATCAGGAGACTGCTAAAATCACAATGTGATTTCAGAACAAGATCTTGTGATGACCTTACATCTCTGTATGGTTTAATATTCTGTGGGGTGAAATTTAAATATTGAAGTTCATTTTACACAAACCCAAATATTTCACCAAACAGATCATCAGTCTCTTCATGACTCTTTTCCTCAAAGTTGCTATTCTTCCTCAATATAATCTCACCTTGGAAAATTACCATTTCACAGAGAAAAAAAAAAAGAAAAAGGAAAAGTCACATATGTTTTTATGGTGTGATATATTTTCAGTGCATTGCATCTGGGTATACTGAGTAAGAAACCAAATACCATCAGTAGCTACTAACCAAACTACTGGCATTCAAAATATAAACTCAAGGCAAATATACTATCAGTTTGCTTCAACACTCATAAATCATAATCTCTCACATTATCACTTGCCAAAGATTAAAGAATGGATGCAGACACAGCATTTTAAATAAATCTTAAGGTAAAACCAAAAACATGATACATGAAGTATCAGGCACTAAAAAAGACCACTCTAATGTCTTTAAAAATCATCCTCCTTTTTGGGATAAGGTGGAAGATCAGCATTAAACTGATTTTAAATGTCTACATAAAGATTTATCAGCCTAACCTTAGCATTCTAATTGAGAAACTCTATCCGTTATAATTTCTGAAACATCAAGCCACAGTTCATAGAGTTCTGGCCATTATTTTCATGCTGTGAAAGGTAAGTCTCCTGTTTTTAAATCCTCCTCATTTGTACTCTCTCCTGCTAATGTTATTTCACATTCAGTTTAATGGTTAACATTCTGCTGCTACAATTCTATTCACAGTGATATTTGAATCAAAAATCTACATATCAACACACTGTTACTGATATACTGTTTAAGAACAGCCTGTAAGTATTACACTATGCATAGATTTATAGTGCGGGAGTATTTACAGCTCAGATTGGCTACTCTCTGTACGTAGTAGTGGGAACACAAATGTTCTCTTATTGCTCATTCTTTTCCCATTTGTCATAGTTTTACAAAGCAATTGTCTTTCAGTAGCAGCTGGAGCACAAAGATTATGGATGCCACTTTTCATATTCAGAGATCCAGGTCCACAATTAAGTCGCTCTAACTCAGCTGTCAGGTAAATCAGCAGCCTGACACTAGTTTAACCCAGATACATATCTGACTCAACAAATCTTAGGCAGATCTACATTTTAAAGCAGATCATAAAGAAAACCAGAGATAAAAATTATGCTGTATTTTAATTGCATTTAAGTGACATAAATCTTCCCAAAGGATTCAAAACTGACTTACAAACTCACCCTGATATAGATACATGTTCTGCTGCTCAGCATGGAAAACCTTGCCTCGGCTGAGCAACTGGAAAGATCATAGAATCATTTAGGATGGAAAAGACCTTTAAGATCATCAAGTCCAACCATTAACCTAGCACTGTCAAGTCACCACTAAACTATGTCCCTCAGCACCACATCTACATTTTTAAATACCTCCAGGGATGGTGACTCAACCACTGCCCGAGGCAGCCTGTTCCAATGCCTGACAACCCTTTCAGTGAAGAAATGTTTCCTAGTACCCAATATAAACCCTCCCTGTCACAACTTGAGGCCATTATGTCTCGTCCTATCACTTGTTACCTGGGAGAAGAGACTGACCCCCACCTCACTACAACCTCCTTTCAGGCAGTCATAGAGAGCAATGAGGTCTCCCCTCAGCCTCCTCCAGACTAAACAACCCCAGTTCCCTCAGCCACTCCTCATAAGACTTGTGCTCCAGACCCTTCACCAGCTTTGTTGCCCTTCTCTGGACATGCTCTAGCACCTCAGTGTCCTTCTTGTAGTGAGGGGCCCAAAACTGAACACAGTTTTCGAGGTGCAGCCTCACCAGGGCCAAGTACAGCGGACAATCACCTCCCTAGTCCTGCTGGTCACACTATTTCTGATACAAACCAGATGTGACAGTATGTCTCAGTGGCAGGGCCACACTTCATGCAGTGGGGATCCCTGGGACAGGACTGTTCTGCTGCCCAGGACATTCCCTTGTACTCTATCCCTGGTTGCCTTACATCCAAGAAAATGACTTATTTCTTAAATGACCAGTGCAGTTTCATCCTAGGGAAATCAAAATCATCTGACTTTGTTGTCCCATTGAGTGGCTAAGTCAAACATGTCACACTGACACACAACATATATCCCACTGCCTGTTTTTCACTCCTGAAGACTCAGCAGAACTGCCTGAAAAGCTTCATTTTCTCATCCACTTGAATTTATCAAGCTTGTTTTACTTGTGATCTTTCTGAGCTGTGACTATCCCAGCAATGTTTTAGGTTTTACAGCCAGCTGTGCTGAGTTTTTTTTTAACTAGACTTAGCATTTATATTCTAGCAATCATTTTTTAAAAAGGCATCAGCAAGGCTCACTTTGCCCTTGCTTTATTGAAAGAGTATGCATGGTTACATGGCCTGATAAGCAAACCACTGCCACTCATTCATTAAACATTGCTATAAAACTATGTACTGAAGCACAAAAAGTATTTCTAAGAGGCTGCAAAAATGGAATGGATGATCTTCCTGGAGTCAGGACAAAGCTGAGAAAAAAAGGAATTCTCAGTCCATATTCTGGTCCTAGTATCAGATATTTAGAGGCTTCTTATTATTAAGAGAGCACCTTCCAAAAAGAAGCTAAAATTCTCTTGAGGGCTGAAGAAGGCAGATTTTGAAGGACCCATTTCAGCCAATCCCAAAGTTACATGCTGAGTCAAATTAGCCTCTCTGTATGCTCTGTTTCCCTTCCCTAGACTACCTGCTGTTCACACCATCACAGCAGAGATTAGGCTCTGGGACCTGGTAACTTGAAATACTACACAGGCACTTTTTTTCTGCACTTTGATTTATCAGGAAAAGGTTTCATTTGGCTCAATGGGTCAACACAGGAAAAAAAATCTTCAGTATAGTACTATTAAATTATTAATAGACTTTCACACTCATGCAGACAAATGGAGAAAAGCGAGAATTCTGAAGAAGACAAATTCATGAAAATTCTATTATACTGTAGTTTGCCTACTACATAAATCTCATGTCCATTAAAATTACAGAAACATTTTCAGCTCTATCATCTCTGTTTGATTTAAGCACTCAAACTCATTTATGTCTACTTTTTTTTTCACTCGAAACAAGTCTGATGGCCTAATTTAAAATTATACTTGGGCTAATTCAGAAAACTAAGATTTTGAGGTTTGACATCCATTTAGATTTGTAACAAAGCCCATCCTAGCTTTCACCAGAGAAGCCTTATAACCAAACCATATAACCTTTTTTTGCCATCTCAAATATAATTAAAACACACTGGAATTATTTACAAGTTTTCCAGGCCTGTGTCTTTCCTGTACAACATAATAAGGCTTCTACTGCAAGCGCTGGAATAGAAATTACCAAACTCTATCTTGATTTCAGTAACGCATTTGATAGAGCCTCCCACAGCATCCTCGCAGCTAAACTGAGGAAGTGTGGTCTGGATGATCGGGTAGTGAGGTGGACTGTGAACTAGCTGAAGGAAAGAAGCCAGAGAGTTGTGGTCAATGGGACAGAGTCTAGTTGGAGGCCTGTATCTAGGGGAGTCCCTCAGGGGTCGGTACTGGGACCAGTACTACTCAATATATTCATCAATGATTTGGATGAGGGAATAGAGTGCTCTGTCAGCAAGTTTGCTGGTGACACAAAACTGGGAGGAGTGGCTGACACACCAGAAGGCTGTGCTGCCATTCAGAGAGACCTAGACAGGCTGGAGAGTTGGGCGCGGAGAAATTTAATGAAATATAACAAGGGCAAGTGCAGAGTCTTGCATCTGGGGAAGAACAACCCCATGTACCAGTATAGGTTGGGGACTGACCTGTTGGACAGCAGCGTAGGGGAAAGGGACCTGGGGGTCCTGGTGGACAGCAGGATGACCATGAGCCAGCAATGTGCCCTTGTGGCCAAGAAGGCCAATGGCATCCTGGGGTGTATTAGAAAGGGGGTGGTTAGTAGGTCGAGAGAGGTTCTCCTCCCCCTCTACTCTGCCCTGGTGAGGCCGCATCGGGAATCTTGTGTCCAGTTCTGGGCCCTCCAGTTCAAGAAGGACAGGGAATTGCTTGAGAGAGTCCATCGCAGAGCCACAAAGATGATTAAGGGAGTGGAATATCTCCCTTATGAGGAAAGGCTGAGGGAGCTGGGTCTCTTTAGCCTGGAGAAGAGGAGACTGAGGGGTGACCTTATTAATGTCTATAAATATGTAAAGGGTGAGTGTCATGAGGATGGAGCCAGGCTCTTCTCAGCAACTTGTTCTTACCCGATTTGTATATCCATGTCCTGTATCTCCGATCACTCCTTATTTTCATACACAGCTTTCTCTCCAGAGCAGATGTGCCTCCCTTCTTCCTGGGTCCTCCTCCAGCCTCAGCCTTCATTTCACAGGCTGCCCCTGGCTCTTTATCCCAGGCTGTTTGCTCAGCCAACACTGCTTTCCTTGTAGTCTCAGTCTCTATCTTTCTACTCCCCTCCACATTCCACCTCCCTGTTTCCCATCTCCAAAACCAACTTTGTCTTCCTTCTGCTCCAAGGCTGATACCACCCCATAGTCCCCTGGTTCAGCCACTCTGAGGTATCTTTTCTGCTTCCACTCAAAACCTCATCGGGATTTTTATGTCAATATACTCCCCGTGTGGTTTCTGTGACTTTTATATTTGAATCTGAAGGGCACATGTGCCTGCAAACTCATCTGCTTTTTCCAACCGAATTACTCGTCTAATGAAAGATACTATTTCTTCCTTCAAATCTGGCCTCATTTTGAGGCTGAAGGCTTCCTCCCCCACATCATCTAGATGTCAGGAAAGTAAAAGGGAGCACAGGATAAATGCAGACCTTAATTAAACAAATATACCATCTAATAAAATTAAAACAGTACCTCTTCAGAAGAAGATTTATGCCTTTCCATAGTCAAATCACTGGATAATCTCTAAAATAAAAACACTATCTCAGCTTTAACCTTTTCCTAGGCCAGACAAGAGAGTGTCCTTGGAATTCCTCCATAATCTCATAGGAGCCTCTGAAAAGTCTTCCAAGGTTTTAAAAAATCTTTAAGATACCTAAATTGATGAACCATCCACCCTAAAACTCTCGTACAGCTGAAAGAGTGATGCACTTGGAGAAGAGTTTGAGGTCAGAAGGGCATTTTTATGAGAGGGGAAAGGGTAAGGCTGTTAAAGCTCCTGTGCATGATGAATTTGAGTATGTTTCAAGCTCACAACACAATCACATAGATCAAAGCTAAATTTAGAGACAGTGAATTATTCATTGAAACAGTAGTCAGCTAGGCTTATCTGGACTCTCAGGAACTAAGCACATCGCTCCAGACAGCACTAGTTCATACATACACATTGTCTTTTCAGATCCATCTTCTGCAAAAAAAAAAAAAAAAAGGTGCAAAAAAAATTCATTGATCAACCAGTTGCCCAGAATTTTGTTGAAGGTTTTCCAAAAGATAGGTAAAAAACTGTATGTAGCTTGCTTGCAGTTTTTAATACATTAAAATTTCACTTATCCCTGTCTCCAGGGAAGCAGAAGTAACAGTTCAATTGAACTGAGAAAGGGAACATAGGAAAGAGAAAAGCCCCAAGTACAACAGTTATTAGGATACTCAGACAACTGACGTTCAGAGCAGACACTTGAACTGAGATGAAAGATAGTTCAAGTCCCTCCTCTAGATCCTGCGTGTTTAAGCATATGAAAAAGATTACACAAGTTTACAGGTATTACAGGTATTTACACAGGTATTTCCCCTGCTATAAACACATGAACAGCTCAAAAAAATATCATTCATGAACAGTGACTACTATGTATCCTATGTTTACAATATGTGCTATGGTTATAATATATGCTATTTCCAATCCAAGTACAGATTGCTTATACATTACTGTGTTTGACCTGCAGGCACTTTTGGTGCATGTCTCTTAGTGCAAGTATGAGTTTGGTCCCTAGGGAGAGACAGGGAGTGACTGGAGTCAGATGAGTGTGCTGCAGGACTCACAGGAGGTACCAAGGTTGGGAGCTGCATATCACTCAACAGACAGAAGAATGTTGCTACAAAGGGGATTTTTAGCATTGCAAGAAACTACAGTCATCTTATTTCACCACAGCAGTGGTGACTACTGTCTGCAAATCCACTCCCCCTCTTCTCTAGAGGAAAAAAAAAATGAAAAAAAAAGACATTATTTGCTAAATTAAAATTAATAATAAACTCACCTGTACAGAATAATTTTCATACACCCAGCTCAAGTACTCAAGTACTCCAGAATGATCCGTGATACTATCTGTACTGCGTGGGCTGGGATTTTGGATCCCAGGTGCCTCCAGTGCTTCCTGATCACAGAATCACAGAATCACAGAATGTTAGGGATTGGAAGGGACCTCAAAAGTTCATCTAGTCCAATCCCCCTGCCAGAGCAGGAACACCTAGGTCAGGTCACACAGGAACATGTCCAGGCAAGGGCAGGCAGCTCCCAGGCCACTACATTGCTCCACATGTCCCAGTGGCAAAAAAAAAAAAAAAAAAAGGCTATTTCTAGCTTCCTCACATACAACAGAATGAAAATCATTGAAGTTCAGATAGAAATAACCTGTCTCACACATGTCTCAGGGAAGCTGGTTGCTTCCCAGACCTTCAGACCTCTCATTTCTCTGTCACTGTTAGATGCAATGAAAAATTCCTATACAGTGAATGACATCCAGTTATAAGTTAAGGTGTTTGGGTAAGTCTGTTGTGCTTTGGTTTGCTTTTATCTCTTGGTCCAAATATGCCCACTTGCACCTGCTTCATTCATGTGAAGTTGAACCCTCGATGCCAGGGCACGCTTTCTGCACTGGTACCACATACAGCAGTACACAAAAGCAGCGACTGATAACAGTCATTAGCAACTCCAAAACATTTTTGTATTACAGAAAGCATTTGGAAGGACCGCATAGCGCACAGCACTTTCATTGGCAAATTCTTGTGTGGAGATAAAGCTCCTGTCTCGGGCCATATGACAGATGCCCTCCAAACCTACACACTTGCATATGAATAAAAC
The DNA here is from genome assembly GCA_028020825.1 of Podargus strigoides. Classification (NCBI taxonomy): domain Eukaryota; kingdom Metazoa; phylum Chordata; class Aves; order Caprimulgiformes; family Podargidae; genus Podargus; species Podargus strigoides. Next base: position 29,540,312 of record CM051662.1, on the reverse strand, counting down.
ATTTCTAATAATATCTTCCTTTGTGCTGAGTGTGGACATTGATATGTCATCCTGTTTATCTAAGATAGTCTTAATACATGAATGTGACACATGTTTTTTAAAACTTTCTGTGGCAGTGGATCTTCCAAGAACACTGAAAACTGTCAAACGTCTTCATCCCATAAGTCTCAATATACTTTTGGGTGGGAGGACATAGAGAGGTGTTATACAACCTCTGGAAATGTTCCAGTTTGAAAAATCATAATGTCTGTTCAACTCCCTTAGTTCTAGCACATTACTTGCATGCTGCTACTTTGATTTCTAAAATAATGCAATCCAAGAGGTGAAAAGCTGCAGTTATTCACAGAAAAGCTGTTCATGAAATTTTCATCAGGAATTCCAGTCTCTCCAAGAAATAATTTCTGTTCTCCCCTGTCTCCCTCCCACAAAAGAGGTTCCCCACCAAAACAGCCAGTAGCTGGGGGATAGGATGGTCACAGGGGAGGTGAAAGACCATGTTAAAGTCTCTAAGGAGTCAATTCATGCCCCAGACTACAGCCTTGGACAGATGTGGAGTCCACCTTTCCTTGCTTTCCAAGGGGCCATCCAACAAACTCCAAACATCCAAAATTTCATTAAACAATTTTTTTTTTGTTTTCCAGTCAGCCATAACCATGATTTTATCCCTGTTCCTAGAGAGTAAGATTTTCTGTGTGTAACACCCCAACATATTCTCTCTTTCTTTTCCTCTCCATCTCTTCTTTCTGCATCAAGCGCCATCTGAAGTGACAGACAGGCAGACAATGCACCAGCCTTTTGAAACTCTACTGGAAAACGCACTTGAAAGAAAAGTATCAAAACCACACACAAAATATAATGGCATGTAATTAATTAACCTGTCAAGAGAAAAGCAGACATCATTGTTCTGATGAGCTTTTTAGATTGTGGGTTGCTTCCTCTTGCCGGGTGCAGCTGCAGTGATAGTGGAGGGGAAGCTTACAAAAATACTACACTGCCAACCCAGAACAAAAACTGGCCTTCAGACAAACGGTCCAGCCACACACTCACTGAATACAAGAGCTTCTCTCCAGAAGAAAACAGACACAGAATGAGACAAAGTAAGGGTGGGGTGGGGTTTTTTTTTCCATTTTGCACGGCTGGCACCAATACTATTTCTATTAAAAAAACCAAACCAAACCAAAAAGTAATCAAAGGAGTGGTTGGAGCTCAACCAGAGCCAAAGATATCCAGCTTTTCAGGCTCAGTCCTGTGAAATACTGAGCACCTCCTGCAGTGGGAACTGAGGATACTCAAAAGAGGGAGAGATAAGCAGAATATGAGTAGCCCAGTGAGGGCTGTTTGTCCAGGATCCCTGTAGGAAACATATAAATGTGGGAATCTGACAAAGCTCTTCAGCTTTATGGAAAATAAAAACAGTAGAAACCTGTTTGTACACACAGCTTCATCTGACATTCTTGGGCTTTTATCTCCATTTCTGCATGGGATTTATAGCAAACTTTGTTAGTGCTTCCAGAGCCCATGCCTTGCTGTCATAGCTTTCTGGAAGTTTTTTCCCTTGTTTAACGTTTCATCTACTGTTTCTTTGACTATACAATGCCCTAGTGCAGCTCTTACAGTTACCCACACTGTCAGTTACAGCTTTCTTTTTTGGTCCAATCTTTAAAAATTTTCTGGCATTCAGAAAATTCTCTTTGGCACATGGGGTTAAATCACTACTAAAATTAAGGCAGCTTGTTGCACAGTCATCATTATGCAAGTCTCCTTATTCTGGGGTTTTTATTTTTCATAAGTTCATTTTATTTTATTCATAAGGTAAATCAGTAGGAAACAAATAACCCTTCAGGTACAAATAATTGCAGTGCCAGGATGGGAGGGTCTCTGAAATAAAAAATAGTTATTTATGTATTATTCACTTTTTTTTCCCAGATTACAGCCATGAAATTTCAGCTGAATCTCAACAGGCATCCTGGAGAACAGATACACATTATAGCCTAGGAACATTCTAAAAGCTACGTTCTGAAATTATGGATAGCAAGAAGTTGGGAAGCAAGAAATATTGCTTCTCTTAGAAGACTACCAATACGGAACAGGTTTTGAGAGTACTTCTGTAAAAGACAAGGTTTATGGACACTTATATCCCCAACTGAAGTATGTGTCAGGCCAGCTAAAATGGAGTTTTGCTTACTGGGCACAGGTCTATGTTTAGAAGATAAAGAAAATTTTTTTTCCCATGTCACTTGTAGGGATTTCATTAAACATTTTGACCACTAGCACACTATCAAGTGATCAGATATGAAGTGATGAGCAACAGTGTGAAAATCTAAGTTTCACAGCTTCATATTCATTAACAGTTTATTTCAAATGTATGAAAAATTATGCTGGATATGATCAGAGAAAGTATTCAAATGCCTATTATTAAATCCCTTTTTATCTACCACTGGCTAATGATCCAAATACTCAGATGTTAGAAACTGAGGATGAAGAAAGCTGGGAAGGTTTTTGTGCATTTGTAGATAGACCTGTGCCCACCCTAGAAGGACTGACTGCTGTTTTATTGTATTACTCATTGTCACAAATCCATGACCACATCGGACAACCAGAACAGGAAAACAGAAAGTCACTACCTGTACTGCTTGAGTTAAAATATTTTTCTTATTTTATTTTACTTCTCTGATAATAGTGTTATGTGAAAGCATGACTATATTTGTTTTCTGAAGTTGTGTGTTATTGAAATATGCATGCTGCAAGAGGCTAAAAAGGCCACAATATGACATTGCCAGAACTGGTTTGGCACATGAGGTTCTTGCACTTTCCGAAGAAAGAATATAGGGTAGGTGGAAAATTTCCCTTATGAAAGCAAAATGAGCCAAAATTCTGTGTAAATAGAGCCAGATATTAAAACATTTGGGTTTGTTTTATTTTTTTTGGCTGCAGAAATGATAATGCTTAAAATTGGCTCATGCAAGATATGGTCATATAAGATTTACACATATGAACAGATGGACATGGAGATCCAGAACCGGCCCATTTGAAAATTTAGGCCCATGAAAGATAACAGAAGGCAATAAGGCAAGCAACAGGCAAAAGCAAAGGAACATCGTGTATCAGTTGAACGTACATTTACAAGGTGCATTAGGGAGGCAGCAGGCCATTAGATAAGACGTAGTGTGGTACACATGCACTCATCTATGTAATAGAGCAGCAACAGCCTGCACAGGCAAAGACATCTTTCCCTCATTTCATTCATATCAAGGCTGCCTGCAATGCTAGCTGGTATCAGTGACACTCTTCCAAAAATATAAGCTGATTCAGGCTTGTACTCCTTCAGTGGCTGATAATCACCATACAAGATCTGATTCTGAATGCAGCTGCACTGGTGTAATAACAGAGTAACCTAGTACAATGCAATGGAGTTTCATGCTTTTAGAACTGAGACGAGAAACAAACCCAGTGTCGTAGAACTGGGGAAATGGGAGAGTATGCAAAAAAAAATAACCTAGCCTGGCAATGTCAGACCATCTAAGCTGGTGACTGTGCAATTCTTTTGAAGTCAATGTGACGACACAGAGCTTTCAACGGGGCATGTGCTAAAGAATCTTGCTGACACAGGAATAAACACATTGATTTTTTTATTGCGATGCTGACTCTGTGTCCCCCGCATGTGTGTAAGCTCACCCAATGTGCACAGACTGATTCTGCAGCTACTAGGTGTAGTAAATTTATAGAGAACAAATAAAACAAACTCTGAAATCTATTGTTACCTGATCCAAGATTCAGCTCATAACAGGGACCTTAAGATATTTCTTTCATTCAAAGCAAATCTGGAAAGGCTCATGTAATTCAGAAGTGCCCAACAAATGTATTCAGTGCAGGTTTATAAGACATGCATACACGCAGCGAGATGCTGGTCTATGAATCATTAATTAATATTCTCTTATGCACTTACCTCAGAAATAAGCTTGAAATTAAGTTCAAAATGGTGATAGAGTATGTGAGAAAGCTCCATTGCTCCCATATCCCTGCTAAATATCTCCATTAAGCTATTGGCATGATAAAAGTGTTAAACTAAATCTGTATGATATATATGCATCAAATCATTAAAAACTCTTCGTATACCAAACCAGCCAAATTGAAAGTACTCAGCTGTCACTGTAAACCAGGCATGTGTGGACGGGTTGGTGTAACAGAGAGGGTCGGTAAAATAAAACTTACCCATATTTTCCCCCAGGGTCTTCTAAGACTATGACACTGCCATTTTTAAGATTACCAGCTGGAATGACTTATAGGAGACTGCAAACAGTTCTTGCTATTTCCAAACTTTAGTTTCATAAAGGGACTCCTAATTTCTAATAGTAGTAGTAATAATGTACCAAATAATGTAGCTGAGTACAAAAGAAAAAGCAAACATGGCCTTATTCAACCTCTGGCAATATTCTTAGATGCAACCCAAGTCAATGAAATGCCAGCAGAAATGTTTTGAATTAATGGCATTCATCTGATTAGAAGCTTCATTTTGATCTTCAGCATGAATTTACTCTAAACCTCATGCTAGATTTGAGAGCTGCTTATCATATGTGTGCTAACTAGTTCACAGAGGAGACAGAAGGAATTCCCAGGTTAGGAAGGAAAGGAAGGCTCACATACTTGATACAGAAAAATAAAACATTTTTTCAATTCAGTGTCCTATTAATTTTTTAAAAAAATAAGTTACTTGCAAATAGAGCAATTTAATCAAGTTCAGAGACTTGCTACCACCATGCAGTATTGAAGGAGCATTTCTTCAGAATTTCCTGTTTCTCTGATACATTTAACTTGGACAGTTGGTCTAAGTTATGGATAAAAACACCCTGAGGCACAGGTTTAAATTTTCTAAAGTTCTTCCTGTCCTGGGTGTGTAAGTGTTCTTGTCTGCGTGTGTTTGTATATTCTGTGCAGTTCTTACACTTTTTACATTTTCAGCCCACATTATTAACAAGGAGAAAACTCAGAGAAAATATAATAACCCATTCTATGTTTTGACTACCGTAACAGAGATTTACGCACAATCACTGAAAGAGGAAATAAATCCCAGGCTTCAAAAGTTTATCTATTTTTTCAACTTGGTAGACTGAGAAAGGAGTAAAGAAGAAGGAAGAACCCATCAGGACCTTCAAAAGCAACACTAGATATAGGAATGAAACAGAAAAACAGGATTCGGTCTACCTGAGGGAACATGTCTACAAGTGGGAGCTACAGTGTACTTTTAAACGAGTTGTTCTTAGTACAGCAGTGTAGAAACGCACCACAAATAACTGTAATTTTCTTACAGCTGATCTTTAGTCTGATGGTTATTTACTGTCTTTCCCCTGGGAGGAGCACCTTGATTCCTCAAGTCAGCAGACTGGTTGGGGCAAAACAGGGCATGGGCAGAACATTTGTTCTGATCATCAGTACCTAATTAACAGCCATTCACACATGTTTTGGCAGTCACTCTTGCCACAGTCAAAAACAAGTTCTCCATAAACATCTACCACCTCCCACCAAAAGACTACGATGGGACATGTAGTTTAGACTCAGACCACTAACCATGCATACATCAGATCAGAGGCTTGTACCATTGCACAGGCATGTCCACAGGTGGTGAATTAATACTGAAAAATTGTGAGGAAGGATCTTATAACAATTGTTATAGCTGGAAAACATGAAATGAAACAAGCGTTTCCTTCTGTTACTGCAACAGCTTTGGGAATTGCTCTTGTACACTCGGCAACAAAGGACAGAGAGAAAGAGCTACTGTTTAAAAGATAGGATCCCTCCCTGGAAAATATATATAGCTGAAAATATGCCATTGCTGCTGGCTCCTCTGCAACTTCCACAGTATACTAGACCCTCTATTTAGGATATTTTAAGAGTACATCTAAAGAAAGACCATATTTCACTAGGAACAATAAGAAAATACATCATCTTATCTTTAACCTGACCACGCCATAGGCAATTAATTTATTTGCTTTCCTAATGAAAAGGTAAACAAACATGACACAAATATTTAATCTGCAATCTTTCCCTCTTGCCAATATGTGGTTGGTTTCCCATAGCAACAACAGCTCTGCCATTGTCAACAACAGGCCACTTGAGTTACTGCGAGCCTGACTAATTCCACTGAATGTAACAGTCCTACATCTGTCCTTCATCATAGCTGTTCCCCTGGTGCCAGCTGGAAAGGCTTGCTCATGGTGGTCCTGCAAGCCAAGGGTCAGCAAACAGACCTAGTCACAATCCCTCCCACCTCCCCATGCTCATCTTCCTTGGATGCTTCTCCTACAGGGATGCAGGAACAAGTGGCAATAAACACAGATAGCTATGTGCCCTCCGGAAAGCGCTGAAATAGCTCTGCGACAGTGAAAAACAGGGAGAAGAGAAACCCAAGCTGGTTCAGCAACTTCAGAAGTTAGTCCAGATTCAAAGTGGTGTGTCAGGAGTGTCATCTGACTCATCATCATCTCACAGTGATGATATTAAATCTTTTACATTGTAGCCCCTACTGCATTCTCCCTTTTGGCACTGATTTCATCCTACAGATGATCATGCCATTTATCAGTGAGCCAATTTTCTGCACATCATCTTCTCCTTAATATCTAGTTGGCCTTGGCCAAACTCCCAATTAAAGATTCTTCCTTCATCAGTAAACTGTTTATGTACCACTTTTTTAGCATCATAGCGCATCAGTTAAGATGCTAGCAGTCACTAAAAACAGGTTTCATTCTCCATACTAGGTTGCTGTTTGTTTCTCTAGATGCCTATAAATTTCACAGCTCAACAAATAATGCATGAGAGCAGCTAAATGTGAGGAAAACTATAACAAACCAAACTATAATAGCTTTTTATTGCAATTTATGATGCCAGTGTCTGGAATCCTGGAAATATGGCTGATCAAATCACTACTATCACAAATAATTGCACGTAACACAGCAAATTATTCTCTCTTAATATTTGACTGCAAAAGAAGCTGCCTATATAAATTATCTGGAGTGTTCCAGAAGACAAGAGTTTAATCAGAAATCAATCAGCATATATGTTACCAAACAGGACAAAGAACTTATCAACACCAATGTGATGTAGATAAGCAGACACTTCTTTATTGACGCACGGAGGATACGGGGGATAACTCCACCTAGCGTATCCTGGGTTACATCACCTTTAGCAGGGTTTTTATATATTTGAGTTCCATTGTATAAGCTATTTAACATAAAACTGCATACACTGCTCGCTTTCAATTGCTCATTAAAATTAACCTTTACCTTGATTGGCCCCTAAGGATCTGTTGAATTACATCACTTCATGTACATTCATTTCTAATAACAATCATTGGTCACCTATAGTCACGCCATGGTCGCGCTATTGATTGTACCCTCTAATATTCAGATTAGGATGGGGAGGGGGATAAGGGGATCTTTAAGCAGCATAAACTGGTCACTGTGACTTTAGCCACTATATGATTAATTACTGTATTGTTTCCACGGTGGTTGCTTAAACATAATATTTTACTTTCTTGACTACATGGTTTCTAGTTACAGACAATGCTGGGCCTTAGCTGCTTGTACCACCTGTTCACTTCATGTACTTTAGCTGCTGGTACCACCTGTTTGTTCTGTGTGCTTTCTGTGATTACTAAAACAAAACACAGTCACTCCCTCATATGATTCAATTAGGCCTAACTTGATTTTAGCTAAACTAAAATCATAAAATCATCAAAATCATCAGAATCTGATCAGATTGGTAACATATATGCACTTTGAATTTAAAAATAAGAAACTGTCAGTGCAGGTAGAAAATTTCCCAAGAAAGATTTTACCCGCCTGGATGCGTTCCTGTGTGACCTGATTTAGGTGTTCCTGCTCTGGCAGGGGGATTGGACTAGATGATCTTTTGAGGTCCCTTCCAATCCCTAACTTTCTGTGATTCTGTGAAAGCATCTTCATTATGCTGCCAGGCTCTAAGCAGAAGAGATGAAAGGACAGAAAGGCATAAACAAAATCTCACTGAAAAACACACAGGGCATCACATGGCAATTCACAAAATACAATTACCTTTCCCACTGCTTCATGCAAGGCATTTTTCCTTATGTCTAGGTGTAGGGAGATAATGAACACTCACCCATCTCCTTTGGGTTTCAGTGCTAGCTGCCAACACTCAACACATTCAAACTGCAGGCCTTCAAATTGGAAATGGACAGCCAAAGCTGCACCTTTTACACTTCACAGCACTTTCAGTATCTAAGATATCACCTTGGAGAGTTCTGACTCCCCTTAGCTGTACAATTGGAGATGGGACAGGGGAAAGAAAGACTATATTTTTCCTTGCTAATCAAAGCCAGTAAGGCCTTAATTTGCAGCAAAACAACTTTTCATTGATGAATAAAGAGGGAAGATTTAAACATAGAAACAATCTAGCTTAAACACCTTATTCCAGCAATGAAAAGTGACAGCATATGCCCACATGGGAAATAATAATAGTACGTCCCAGTGCACTGCATAGTGTAAGAAAGCCAACTGCCCAAGGGATATGTCAAGAATGATTTGTATACGGGGCTCCTTTTCCATGTGTCACTGCCTGATTTCTTCAATGGAATTACCAAAACCTCTGTGGAAAACCAGCTATAGCTTCTTTCCCTTAACTTATCTCTTGTCATTTGAAAATAACCTAAACAGTCCTTTAAAAGAAATATAGGATCTTTCTGAGTAGTTGAAAAATTAGAGGAAGCTATTTAAAAATACTTTGCTTCTAACTTACATTCACACACACATAAGCAGATAAAATGTTTAGATTCTACTGAAAATATCAGTATTTTGATCTGAAAAACACATTGTTAATTCAGAAACTGATTGATGGCTTTTCTTGTCTCTTCCTGTAGATGTTATCTCATGCAACCTTCTGCCTCAATATTGTCCAGCTTTTGCAATGCGACTGTTTTGCTACTATATATCCATTATATTATTTCAAATTAGTCAGATGTATAGCTAATGTTTCTATAGATAGTAGTCACAAAGCTACTATCTCCTCCTCACAAGACTACTCTCTTCTTACTATCTTCTTTTACCTCTTCATTTTCCACATCCTGCACTGCAACTTCCCTGGAAAGTTTAAAGGAATCAGTACCTACCTGATAAGGAACTGAAAAACAGACAACATAAACAACTAGTGGTATTATCATCCTTCCCCTGTAAGAATTGCTTCTGGAAGAGGGTGGTTAGTCAGAACTTGGCCGAAGATTTAGCAACACTACCTGCAGTATGAACTTTATCCAGTGCACAGGAACAAGGTGAGTATGGAACAATGCTGCCTCATCCAGTGGCCTGACAGATGAATGGATATTGTCTTTTCAAATCTCCAGTAGTATTAACACTCAAGAAATCAGAATTACTCAAAGGCAAATTCAGCGCTCCTGAAAAGAATCCTAACTGTTCCTGTTACTGTGGGACTTCAACAGTTAGTCCATCCTCCCCTTCACCTTCCTCTGTTCTACCTGCCACCAAAGCCCTTAATGACACAGTCTTGTTTCTCATGCTATTACCAGACTTACTAAAAACTTGAAAAAGTGCAAGTTCTTAAAAGATTTCCAGGTGACTTTTGAAGAGCAGTGAGCTTCAACTATGGGCTGCTGAGGTTTTGGAAAAATTAAGGGAAACATTATGAAGGAAGACCATCTATTACATAGAAATGATGAGATGGTACACCATTATAGTCAAACAGACCAGTTTGCAAGAAGACAAAGTTGATCTCAACACACTCATTTAAGTGGGTATGTATGAAACACATCTATCAGTAGCATTGAATGGCACTGATGACAAATGCATTAAACAGCTTTGTTTTCGCTGATTTTCTTGTTACTCTAAGGGTAAATGAGGACAGAAATTATACACCAACGCATAAAATGACATAACATTGACCACATCTTGACCTAGTTGTTAACCTAGATGAACAGAAATGTTCAATACTTGATACAACACGGCATTTTTAAATAGAATGCATTTGGTATTTCTGTTGATGATCTGCCGACATTGTGTCAGAGGTATAAGCAAACTATCATTATTGTTTGCCTGACAGCATTAAAAATTGTCATCAAAGGAGCCCTTGGTCACCAGGCAACAGCAAACCTAGTGAGAGAAGCTGCACATGTTAAGCATGTGTCCGAGTCAAAAGGAAGGAGCAATAGTGCCCCTCTATGAAGTGAGACAGGTAGACACATGAGAAGCTACAGCCCAAGTGCCACACAGTGAGTGCGCAAGGTATATGCTGCAGCACACAGTGCAGCTCAGCCACATGGGAACTGAAGAGTTTCCTGGTTCCCAGCACAGAATGTAAAGGCTTGTTCAGCAAGGGAGGAGGCGGGATGAACCAGAAAATATAAAGGCAGAAGAAACTCAGCAAACAGAGGAAGACACTGTCACGGCATTATTCAGAGAGGCAGGGCAGAGACAGAGCTCCTTGGATGTGAAACGTACTGAAAGGCAGAGGTGGGAATTTCTACATAAGCACCCACATCCAAAGTACTTCTAATATTACTTCAACAGTATATTTGACACAGTATGATTAGGCAGTGACAGATTTATTCCAGCAGTAACAATTACTGCCATTCTCCGTGCTAAGCCACAGAAAAGAAACCAAAGATAGAAATATTCAGTCAGATTTACTGATGAGCTAGAGTTATGCAGGGTAGAGGATTTCATGTCTTGTACATTTTCAGTTCGCCTAAAGAAAAAATACTGCATTCATTTATCATCAGCTAATTTGCATAAAGGAGAACAAAAGTATAAACAATCATCAAGCATTTTTATTTTCAAAACGTTGCGGCCACAAGTCTCTCCTGCAAATTTCAGAACCTGAGGTATTTTCCACCCATATTTGATAAGCGAGACAGGGATCACAGAATCACAGAACATTAGGGATTGGAAGGGACCTCAAAAGATCATCTAGTCCAATCCCCCTGTCAGAGTAGCAATACCTAAATCAGGTTGCACAGGAACACATCCAGGCAGGTTTTGAATGTCTCCAGAGAAGGAGACTCCACAACCTCTCTGGGCAGCCTGTTCCAGTGTTCTGTTACCCTCACTGTGAAGAAGTTCTTCCTCACATTTATGTGGAACCTCCTATGTTCCAGCTTGCATCCGTTGCCCCTTGTCCTATCATTGGATGTCACTGAGAAGAGCCTGGCTCCATCCGCATGACACTCACCCTTTACATATTTATAAACATTAATGAGGTCACCCCTCAGTCTCCTCCAAGCTAAAGAGACCCAGCTCCCTCAGCCTTTCCTCATAAGGGAGATGTTCCACTCCCTTCATCATCTTTGTGGCTCTACGCTGGACTCTCTCAAGCAGTTCCCTGTCCTTCTTGAACTGGGGGGCCCAGAACTGGACACAATACTCCAGATGTGGCCTCACCAAGGCAGAATAGAGGGGAAGGAGAACCTCTCTTGACCTACTAACCACCTCCTTTCTAATGCGCCCTAGGATGCCATTGGCCTTCTTGGCCACAAGGGCACATTGCTGGCTCATGGTCATCCTGCTGTCCACCAGGACCCCCAGGTCCCTTTCCCCTATGCTGCTCTCCAGCAGGTCAGCCCCCAACCTGTACTGATACATGGGGTTGGTCTTCCCCAGATGCAAAACTCTACACTTGCCCTTGTTGAATTTCATTAAGTTTCTCCCCGCCCAACTCTCCAGCCTATCGAGGTCTCGTTGAATGGCAGCACAACCCTCTGGTGTGTCAGCCACTCCTCCTAGTTTGGTGTCATCAGCAAACTTGCTGAGGATACATTCTGTACCCTCATCCAGGTCGTTGATGAAGATATTAAACAACACCGGTCCCAGTACCGACCCCTGAGGGACTCCACTAGTCACAGGCCTCCAACTAGACTCCGTCCCATTGACCACAACTCTCTGGCTTCTTTCCTTCAGCCAGTTCACAATCCACCTCACTACCTGATCACCAAACCCATACTTTATCAGCTTATCTACAAGGATGCTGTGGGAGGCAGTGTCAAATGCTTTACTGAAATCAAGACAAACCACATTTACCGCTCTACCATCATCTATCCACCTAGTTATTTCCTCATAGAAGGCAATAAGGTTGGTCAAACATGACTTACCCTTGGTAAAACCATGTTGACTGCTCTTAATGACCCCCTCATCCTTGATATGCCTAGAGATAGTGCCAAGAACAAGCTGTTCCATCACCTTTCCAGGGATGGAGGTGAGGCTGACTGGTCTATAGTTACCTGGGTCCTCCTTCTTGCCCTTCTTATAGATTGGAGTGACATTTGCTATCCTCCAGTCCTCAGGCACCTCTCCTGTTCTCCATGACTTAACAAAGATGATGGAGAGTGGCCTAGCAATGACCTCTGCCAGCTCCCTCAGCACCCTTGGGTGCATTCCATCTGGTCCCATTGATTTATGGATATCCAGATTGCTCAACTGATCCCTAACCCAATCCTCATCTACCAAGGCAAACTCCTCCTTTATCCTGACTTCTTCTGGGGCTACAGGGATCAGGGGCTTCTGGGGAAAGCCTGCAGGAGTAAAGACAGAGGCAAAGAAGGCATTCAGCACCTCTGCCTTCTTTATATCCTCTGTCTCTAGGGCACCCACCTCATTCATCAGTGGGCCTATATTGCCTCTAGTGTTAGTTTTATTAGCTATGTATTTGAAAAAGCCCTTTCTATTATCCTTGACCTGGCTTGCAAGGTTAAGTTCCAAGGAGGCCTTAGCTTTCCTAATTGCCTCTCTACATCCTCTGACAACTGTCCTATATTCCTCCCAAGTGACCAGCCCCTCCTTCCATGATCCATAGATTCTTTTTTTCCACCTAAGTTTGCCCAGCAGTTCCTTGTTTAACCATGCTGGTCTCCTAGCTCCCTTACTTGATTTCATACCCATTGGGACGCTCTGATCCTGAGCTTGCAAGAAGTGGTCCTTGAATGTTGACCAACTATCTTGAGCCCCTTTACCATCTAGCACCCTGTCCCATGGGACTTCCCTTAACAATTGATTGAGGAGGCTAAAGTTGGCCCTGCGGAAGTCCAGGTTTCTGGTCTTGCTAGGTATTCTATTCCTCCCACACAGGATCCTAAACTCCACCATCTCATGATCACTGCAGCCAAGGCTGCCATTGACCATCACTGCTTCAACAAGACCCTCCTTGTTGGTGAGTACAAGATCCAGCAGCACTCCTCTCATAGTCAGCTTATCCACCATTTGCATTAAGTAGTTGTCATCAATGCACTGGAGGAACCTCCTAGACTGTGAATGGCTGGCTGTGAAAGTCTTCCAGCAGATATCAGGATAGTTAAAATCCCCCATGAGGACCAAGGCCTGTAGTTGCAAGGCTGCTTTCAGCTGCCTGTAGAAAGCCTCATCAACTCCCTCGTCCTGATCAGGAGGTCTGTAATTGACCCCCACAACTGTATCACCCATGCCTGCCTGCCCCTTAATTCTTACCCACAGACTTTCAACTTGCCCCTCATCAGTCCCTGGAGAAAACTCAATACATTCTAGTTGCTCCCTCACATAGAGAGCAACTCCACCACCTCACTTCACTGACCGATCTTTCCTAAAAATGACATAGCCATCCATGACCACATTCCAGTCATGTGAGCTGTCCCACCATGTCTCTGTAATTGCCACCAGGTCATAAACTTTAGACCACACACAGACCTCTAACTCCTCCTGTTTATTCCCCATACTGCGTGCATTGGTGTACAGGCATTTCAGCAGAGCGCACTGGTGGGACCCCTGGGAGGCAGGAGGCCTTGTGGTCAGGGCCTAAACATCTGTCCCTTCTCTTCAATGATCGAAAATCCTCCCTAGACCACCTTCCTTCAGGCCCTAGCCTATTGCTCTTGGGCTCGTCCCTAACAGACCCAGGTCTCTCCCCTTCCCCCTTCACATCTAGTTTAAAGCCCTCTCAATGAGCCCTGCTAACTCCTGCCCCAAAAGCCTTCTCCCCCTCTGGGACAAATGCATTCCACCTGTCACCAGGCCAGGTGTCTCATATAGCAGCCCATGATCAAAGAACCCAAAGCCCTGCCTTTGGCACCAGTTACGTAGCCATTCATTGATCTGTGAACTCTTCCTGCTTACTTCTTCACCCATTCTTGCAGGAGGTATGGAGGCAAACACTACTTGCACTCCAGACCCCCTAACCAGCCATCCCAGGGCCCTGAAGTCACTCTTCATTGCCCTTACACTTCTTGTAATAATTTCGTCCCTGCCAACCTGAAAAACCAGCAGTGGGTAGTAATCAGAGGGCTTTACAAGATCAGGAAGTTTCTTTTTAATTTCTCTAATCCGAACCCCAGGGAGGCAGCAGACTTCCCTGTGGGATGGGTCCGGTGGACAGATGGGCCCTTCTGTTCCCCTCAGAAGGGAGTCACCCACCACAATTACTCTTCATGATCATGCATTATATAAATTGCATTAGACGAACCTCTAGAACAAACTATACATTATGAGTTAACGACTTTTAATTACAGGCCTGCATCAGCAACTAGGAAAAGTCACCCAGCTAGAAAGAATGACTGGGGTATGTGTCAGAAGACTCAGTCCCCAAAAGTCACCTTGCCTCCTGGACCGCAGAGGCTGAGCTGAAGAGGGTAGGAGAACCTTCCCTGAGTCCGTTAAAAATGTGTGAGCTGGTGAGGCCAGCAGCAATTAATTTCTGCAAGGTTCCTGATACTCTGCTGCCCCACAACAATCAGTCTGGAGTCAGTTTTGCCTCCCCTCTCCATATTATCAAATAACCTGAAAAGGTTACTTGAAAGCCTGAAAATAAAACAGATGCACACAGCTCTCCAAAACATGCATATGCCCCAGAGATTACACCAAGGGTTAGAATTATAAACATACCAGTCAGGAACAGGTTTGCTTTATTCATAACAAGAACCACATCACCTCACCATGCAAATGTGAATCTATGCTGAAGGAGCAGTAGTTTGTACAGTGTTAGTTATGCTTAATAAGTCATTTCCCCCCTCTTCTTGAGCTCTTTTTAAGAAGCTTGGGAGTGACATACGTTCATTTTGTTATTTGACTGCTCTAAGTAGACTGCTGTAACTAAGTAGACAACAAGGACTTGTAAATACTCATAAATACTGCAGTTACCAGTTCCTCTAAATACAGATATGAATTGCCACCATTTCAGTACAGACTTCAGAACCTACTATTCAACTACCTAAACATCAATTTCTTTTTCTCCATAACTACCAGGACTCATTCAAATACAAAGACATGTAAGCCTAGATCATTACCTAAATGATTTATAGGCTTTAATTCATTTTGTTTGGTTGTTTTTTAAAAAATATATTGTCCTTGCATTTAAAAGGGCTTTTTATTTCCCTGATAAATGTTTCACAGAAGGAAGAAAAATAAGCCTGTATGAAAGTGATGTTCCTTCAGAAAAAAGCAAATGTACAAATCTTACAGTTTTACAACCCCTTCTATCACACAGGAAGATGCAAATTAACATCATGTTAGTGAAGTACATGTGGAAGTAAAAATAGGAAATGGCCAATTATCAAGAAAGCGTTGATAACATTTGTCATATTCAGAAGAAACAAAGTAGAACCCTCTATAAATTATTTAATGCACATCCTAAGGATATGAACTTAAAAGATTGCTATCATCTGCTATTAACTCAATTGTGGCAGTAGCAAAACCTTCAATTGCAATGAGAGCAGAATTTTGCAAACACTGAAGCGACAAGTCCCTGCCCCAGAGAGTTTCTAACATAATTTGAATCCATGAAATCACTAATGGCTTAATTGCTTCAAAATTTTAGATGAAGAATATAACTATCTATTTGATGAAAACATGGAAGAAATTTCTGAATAGGCTCAGTGAAAATGCTATTAATTAATTCATTATAAGAATACAGCTTTGTGTATAGTTATTTCTACTTCCATCAACTTGGATAGCCAACGAGCCTTAATTAGTTGCAATTTTGAAAGAGCACGATCTTCAGGGACAGTTGAGTCATTTTACATTACAGCAATAAATCTGTTAACCCCTATAGCAGTATGCTTAAAGGGTACATAATATTTATTACTCATGCAGAATGGAAGTAGATTGCATGGATTACGTGAAAATAAAACAGTTATACAGTTTTTGATTATTTCTCTCTAAAATAGATTCATACATTAAAATTACATATGTAAGTATATACACATTATAAATTGTGTTCTAAATAGAAATATATGCATTATATATGCATTATACAGAATTTATATATACATACACACATACACACACATTCATTCACTCATTGATAAAGACAATGTTCCTTGCCGTTTCAATCAGCTAACACACACAACAATGAGAATTTGGGTTCTCCATGCTCATTCTGTAAACAGATTCCTAGAACACTGGCACTATAGACACTCACCTTCCTCACAGCTACATAAAAGTCATCTTTGCAGTCAGGTAAAGCAAGACTTTGCACAGTGCTCTAACACAGCATTTAACCAACACATCCTGCCAAACAGTTGCTTCCTTTTTACCCTTAGACATCACCAATCAAATGATACTAGAACAGCAAATCTGTCCTTTATTCTTATGGCTGATTCCCAAATTTCTCTGGATCACTGGGCTATTTTACATGGAATCCAAAAATAAGACAACCAGCATATGCAGCATTATGCAGGTGCTAATGATCAAATATAGATGCATGTATCATAGACAGCTAAATCTAGGTTCCCTTCATAGACAGGGGAGAGAAATAAGCATCCTTAAGAGACAATGCATCTCAGCCCAAAGCAAATACTTTCTTTTGCTATTGCAGCCCAGACGGGCATGAGATAATGGTCCTGGAATATGTAAACTGTTTGACATACTCAATTCTACAGAGAAAAGCCGGGGAAAATGGGAAGCTTTGCTGGAGATGCCCTCTTCTGTGCATGAAAGGTACATAAAGTGTAAAAAGCAGCAGACATGAGGGAACAAACTGAAGTAGCTCCAGGGGAAAAACTCATAGATAAACTCACACCCACAGAAACAATGTAAAGGGCAAAGCATGATTCAGGTCCAGGGTGGTTTAACTTCACCAGCTGCAGAGGATTTTCTCTTCCTCCTCAAATGAAAATACAATAAAAATACCAGTAACCACCAGACAAAGTATCTACTGGAAGGAACTGAGGGCTATATGAATGTTAAAGAAACTGGATGTATTAGCATTTCCTTTCATTTTCTAGTAGATGGACTTTCTGGGGCTTTCGGCGTTCCAGACAGGACCAGATGAGCACAACAAGGAGGGTAATTCCACAACTCTCCTGCCACCAAGTAATAAAGACAGGAACTATTTTGCATTTTAATTCACCCTTGGGACTACTCTATAGAGCCATGACATATGAATGATAGGCACTTTGGGTATTGATATTAACATTAGCTTCCTTACTTTTATGAACTGTGTTGCTAATAGACACTCATGTGCAACTTTTACTGTAGGGTTACAACATTTTTCTTTCACCTTTTTGTGAATTTTCTGAGTCCTCACTTGCCATGAGATCTGTGCCACAAACTTCAGTGCTGATCGTGAACTTCTCCAAAGCCCCTGAAGTAACCAGCTTTTGTCTGGAAGCTTCCTTGCTTCATGTGACTTTAAAGAAAAAAATTCAATGGACATTTTAATAAAGCACCAGTTTTAAGAATTAATTTACTGAAACTTTTAACTTTATTCATTTAGCATGACCAATGCAGACAGGAACATATGCAGACATTGTTGATTATGATTCAGGGTGAAATGCTCAAAATCAATAGGTAAACATAGAATGTTTTCCATATTCATTTATTAGTCTGCATATAAATGATTGAAGGTCAGTTATTCTTTTCTCATGCCATACTGAAGAGGGGAAATACGCATGGGAGCTCAGAGACCCAATTTAGTTTCTTGTTGGATATACTGCATGGCTGTTTCAAAAAGAAACAGAAAATACTTGTTAACACATCAAAGTGCTCATGGATCCATCTTTTTCCACAGTGCATGTTTTAGACTGTGGCGAGGAAATGATTTGCTAATTCCTGAAGGATTTTGCCTAGGATGTAGAAACATTGTCACTAAACTCAACTAAGATCACTCAGACTTCTATGTATTTTCTCAGTGATTTTTGTCTCTGGCCAATGGAAACCTCATGTTGCTAATGTCTCCTACCAGGAACAGCAACACAGCCAAAACAGACATTTTCATGAGATGTAAAACTGTCATTGAAGTATATTCCCAAAGTGGTTATATATATTTCCTGCGTCAATTCCTACCAGGCTGTTTGACTAGTACTTAGTTTTGCACTAGCACTTCACTCCGAAACGCTGATTATTTTTCAAAAGGCAGGAGACTGGATGAGACTGCAGAGAGAAAGACATAGATGCCAATAAATCCTCAATGAAATAATTCCTATAAATTTGTCTTTAAAGTGTTTTCTTAGGAACATAGCTGAAATGTAAATTATAAAGCCTGCATGCATACATACATTTTTAACAGATCTTCTCAATGCAGAATCAATGTTTAGACATTTAGATGCAATAAATCTGTGTTGTGGAATTTACACAGTCTATAGGCTCATCTGAGGGTGAACTGAACATTTGGCATGGCAGACAGCCACAGAAACATTGAAATGGTTATTCGCACATAACATTTACAGCTCAATAAAATAAAATATACAGAAGAGACTGAAAGTCACAGCTTCCATGCATAGCCGAAGTCTGAGCCTTGGAGCAGAATTCTTGCTAAAAGTAGCACTATCCTGCCAGTCCTTGTTTTCTTATTAGAAAGATTTTCTAGCTAGCAGAAATCCCCAACCATCATGTGTTTTTGCTTTAAGTTCAGATTTTCACAGGCAACATCTCACTTGGAGTCTAACTTTACCAAGGGTTACCTTCATTGTGTTCTAGTCAATCCTAGGTTTGTTACCACAAGTGCTGGAGGCAGCATCTCCCTTCCAGTACTTATTGTCCTTACCAAGTGTAGACAATTAGCATTTGCTTAAGCGACTTCAAGAGAGCACTCAGTTGTCCCCTTTCTCAGTAGACTGCAGTTCAACTAAGTATCAGCCCTCAGAAAAGTTTCATAAAAGTAAATCCTAACTAGAACTTTTTTCAGAAGAAAAAGTTTATCTAGTTTGGTTTATAGGCTTAATGGTGTATTAAACAAAAATTCTTCTCCATCTGATTAAAAGGTTCCTGCACGTTAAAGCTGTGGCTGAACTTGGAGCTGTGAGTTTTTCTGAGTTCATGGGTCCAGGAATTTGTTTTGACTTGCCCTGAAACTGTGCAGTGGTCAAGCCCCAGATATGCAACAGTTCCTTCTCTTCTCTCTGCAGGTTTCCCCTAGAAGGAAAGACAGTCATACAAAGCTGGGAGTCCTGGGAGGATCTGGCAGATCACGGAATGTTCACAGAATCACAGAATGTTAGGGATTGGAAGGGACCTCAAAAGATCATCTAGTCCAATCCCCCTGCCAGAGCAGGAATACCTAGGTCAGGTCACACAGGAACATGTCCAGGCGGGTTTTGAATGTCTCCAGAGAAGGAGACTCCACAACCTCTCTGGGCAGCCTGTTCCAGTGCTCTATTACCCTCACTGTGAAGAAGTTCTTCCTCATATTTATGTGAAACCTCCTATGTTCCAGCTTGCATCCAATCCAGGATCTCTTCAGGCAGAAATTGTTCAGCCTCGACATAGCCTGAGGCACCCACCCAGCTTGCCAGGAAGAATTATTTAAATCTTGCCCACAGCTGTTATTATCACAGTCCCAGCCTGCAAACCCCCCTTTTTCTTCTGCAGTAGTAATTTCAGCTTCTCCAGAATAATGTTGATATATTTTAGAAGAGTTTCTTGTTCTCATCAAGGGGGGGGGGGGAAGTAAACCTGCTGAAAGGCTCTTGCTACAAGAAAAGGCACTAAAATCACACAAAAAGAAATGTTTGTAATGTTGTACATTATGTGAACAATGCAGTTACAAGAGAAGAAGAGACAGCAAATAGTGTTAAACAAAGATGAAGGGAAGTGCCTGAAGAGGGGGTTAGCAGAGGCTGGCATGAGTAGCAGATAACTAAGGATCTAGCAGATAACTTGTGTGGAGAACAGGCATCTGAGAAGCAACTGGAAAAAGCCTACTTGCTGCAGATAGGCTTCATTTTGAAAGAAGAGAGTCTACAACTCAGGTGGAAAACACGTTGTGTTCTTCCAGCTGAGGAGTCATGCACACACCAGACTGATGTTCTAGCCTGGATAAGTCTGCTGGTAGGGGTATGCTGGGGGACAGGATGAATTTGGGTCAAAGAGCCTGAAGCACCACAACAACTGAGCTCAGATCAGAACAAAAGTAGGAAAACAGATACACTAGGTTTATATTTTTCACAGTATAAATCCAGGTAGGGCTAATATATCCCCTTGGATGTTTGAATATAGATCTGGTTGCATAATACAAGAAAAAAAATGAAGAAGTTAGGACAAACAAAAGTACTTCTGCGAAACATCATTCTTAACCAGGAATGCCTTCAGGAAAGCAAAATGCTGGATGAGGAACCTGGACTAGAATTACTCTTCTATAGTCCATGGAGAGAAACGGGTATCTCTTGTCCACAAAAAGAGAAGGACTGGTAGGTGATATGGTGGTCAGAGGCCACCCAGGGCTAAGCGACCATGAAATGATACGGTTCTCAATCTTTAGCCAAGTTAGGAGGGGGGAGCAGCAAAACTATCACCATGGACTTTCAAAGGGCAGACTTCAACCTGTTTAGAACACTGGTTGAGAAAGTCCTAGAGGGCAAAGGGGTTCAGGAAGGATGGACTCTTTTCAAGAAGAAACTGTTAGAGACGCAGGAGCAGGCTGTCCCCATGTGTCGTAAGACAAACTGGCGGGGAAAGCAACCAGCCTGGCTGAACAGGGAGTTTCTGCTGGGACTTAGGAGAAAGAAGAGACTCCACCACCTTTGGAAGAAGGGGCAGGCTAATCAGGAAGTGTATAGGGATTTATTTAAGTTGTGTAGGAAGAACATTAGGGAGGCAAAAGCCCAGCTAGAACTCAGCCTGGCCACTGCTGCAAGAGATAATAAGAAGAGTTTTTACAAAAATATTAACAATAAAAAAAGAACCAGGGAGAATCTCCATCCCTTATTGGATGCGAAAGGGAACATTGTTAGCAAGGATGAGGAAAAGGCTGAGGTACTTAACACCTTCTTTGCCTCAGTCTTTAACGGCCAGACCAGTTCTCCTCAGGGTATTCAGTCCCCTGAGCTGGAAGATTGGGATGGAGATCAGAATAAACCCCTCGTAATCCTGGAAATAGTAGTGAAGGACCTGCTGAATCAATTAGACACCCATAAGTCTATGGGGCCAGATGAGATCCACCCGAGAGTGCTGAGGGAGTTGGCGGAGGAACTTGCCAAGCCCTTCTTCATCATCTATCAGCAGTCCTGGTTATTGGGGGAGGTCCTGGACGACTGGAAACTTGCTGATGTGACACCCATCTACAAGAAGGGCAGGAAGGAGGATCTGGGGAACTACAGGCCTGTCAGCCTGACCTCTGTACTGGGGAAGATTATGGAATGGTTCATCTTGGGGGAGATCACGTGGCAAGTGCAGGACAACAGGGGGATCAGGTCCAGCCAGCATGGGTTCATGAAGGGCAAGTCCTGTTTAACCAACCTGATCTCCTTCTATGATCAGGTGACCTGCCTAGTGGATGAGGGAAAAGCAGTGGATGTTGTCTTCCTGGATTTCAGGAAGGCATTTGACACTGTCTCCCACAGCATTCTGCTGGAGAACCTGGCGGCTCATGGTCTAGACAGGTGGACTCTTCCCTGGGTTAAAAACTGGCTGGATGGCCGAGCCCAGAGAGTTGTGGTGAATGGAGTTAAATCCAGATGGAGACCAGTCACAAGCAGTGTCCCTCAGGGCTCCCTTTTGGGGCCAGTCTTAATGTCTTTATCAATGACCTGAATGGGGGGATCGAATGTACCCTCAGTAAACTTGCAGATGACATGAAATTAAGTGGGAGTGTCGATCTGCCTGAGGGTAGGGAGGCTCTGCAGCGGGATTTGGACAGGCTGGAGCAATGGGCTGAGGCTAATTGCATGAGGTTTAAGAAGGGCAAGTGCTGGCAAGTGCACTTTGGCCACAACAACCCCATGCAATGCTACAGGCTTGGGGAAGAGTGGCTAGAAAGCTGCCTGGCAGAAAAGGACCTGGGGGTGTTGGTGGACAGCAGACTGAACGTGAGCCAGCAGTGTGCCCAGGTGTCCAAGAAGGCCAATGGCATCCTGGCCTGTATCAGAAACGGTGTGACCAGCAGGAGTAGGGAGGTAATCGTGCCCCTGTACTCGGCACACATGAGACCACACCTTGAGTACTGCGTCCAGTTCTGGGCACTGCAATATGGGAAGGACATTGAGGTGCTGGAGAGAATTCAGAGAAGGGCAAGGAGGCTGGTGAGAGGTCTGGAAAACAGGCCTTATGAAGACCAGCTAAAGGAACTGGGGTTGTTTAGTCTGGAGGAGACTGAGAGGAGACCTTATTGCCCTCTACAACTACCTAAAAGGAGGTTGTAGTGAGGCTGTTGTTGGTCTCCCAAATTGCTAATGACGGGACGAGAGGAAATGGCCTCAAGTTGCATCAGGGGAAGTTTAGACTAGATATTAGGAAGAAGTTCTTTACTGAGAGGGTGGTTAGGCACTGGAACAGGCTGCCCAGGGAGGTGGTGGAGTCACCATCCCTGGAGGTGTTCAAAAAACAAGTGGATGAAGCAGTTGAGGCCATGGTCTAATGGTTAGGAATATGATGGGATAAAGGTTGGATTTGATGACCCCGGAGGTCCCTTCCAACCATAATTATTCTATGATTTTATAATGGCCATAGACTACTTAAAAATGCATCAGACCCAGTATGATGGTGTAGATTAGTTGTGTCAGAGTCAAGTCACCAACACGCAAAAATACAGGTGGACTTTATGCCTGAAGCTGATGTCTTGAGTTTGGAAAGGAGTAAAAGAGGTTTGCAGAAAGTGTAGTAAAAGAAAACACAGCTGACTCCTAGCTTTCAGCCTCCTAGTGAAGGCAAAAGGCGGAAAAAAGTAGATTTTCTAGGTGGATTAAGAACCAGGAGAAAGCCTCGGCAGCAAAACATAAATAATGAAGGAGCGAACATGGAAGACTTTGTGTCACTGTTTAAAACGGAGAAGGTTAAAGAGGAGTCCAGGCTTGGGGGAAAATCTGTAGCCATTTGCTGGCATATGGTACAAAACTGACTACAGTGTACATATTGGAAGTGCTGTGTGTTGATCCTGGGAGCTACTTGACTGTGTGCACCATAACAAAACAGTTGTTTGGTTCTGCTCCCAAAGGTCAGCTCTACAGACCCTGCACTGCTGTCCTTGTACTTCTGAACTCCTTAACGCAAAATCTGCAATCTCAGATAATTGAGACCAAGCGTAAATTGCAATGAAAAACATTTTCCATTCTGATATGTTGAGTGTTTGATGAAGTAAGGCTAAAACCATATTAAATATTAAAATTACTGTTTCCTGCACCCGCTTTCTGGGTCATCTGGCCACAAACTGTTCAAATAAAGGTCCTTATACTGCTTCATAAAATTGAAGAGAGTTAATTTTTTTCTCAGGTACAGTGTGGCACAGTAGCTAATAAACATCACAAAACTGCATGTGTTTTGCCAAATACTAGGCCTAGCACAAAGGATGCAGCCATCAGTAGAACAAACAAGTAACCAGATTCTATTGCACATAAGAAGGTCAGTACATGGGTGATCACTGGGGGTGCAAACAAATCAAGACCACAAATAACAGACATCAACCCCAGCGACCCCAGGAATGATACAACACAGCCAACAATCGGTGGAACAAACAAAGCAACCAAGTCTCCCATGGCAGAAATGGGAGACAGCCAAGCCAAGAGGCTGATCATATAGGAGAGAGGTAGCCACATATTGTTCTCACAGAGCCCGCGTTCACAAGCGACAAACCTGACCAGGGCACAGCTGCAGCAAGAGTCAGGAGGTCCTTCCCCAACAGGGAAACTCTGCAAAGTGCATCCACCTCACAGACAGACATTCCCCCCCCCCCCCCTTCCTGCAAGTGGTCCCAGCTTTTATGCCCAAAGAAAGCAGAACACCTGGCACTCATTTACCCAATGCGGGGCACCTGGGGCTTGTTTACCCAAGGGCTTTCCTTACAAGGTCGGCCGCACCTTGTAGGGAAAGCCAGAAGGCAAACTCATCCCCTCCTTTTGAAGGACTGTGGGAACCACCCATATGTCAATCTTAATTCAGGGCTCAGGGTTCAGACGCCAGCACTTCATTTGGCCCTTTGACATATGGGTGGACCACAGCCTTCATACCATTCGTAGGTGTACAGGCATCTTTCTTTATCTTGCATTTAACCTCAGTCCATCAACTACAGACGCTGCTGCAGTCATCTTGGTTGTTGCTTCATGTTCTTCAATGTCACAGTCTTTTTCATTGGAAGATCAGGTTCAGTCACATTTCCAGGACGCTACGATAGATCAGGTTGACTGTGGTCTGGAGCTGATTTCATCTACTTGGCACAGTTCAGCATTAAATCGCATTGCAATCCACAAGATCTGATTCAGTATACGTTGTCTTCACATAGATGTTCTCACGCCCCCAGCGGTGCCGCACAAGATCTACAGGACAAAACTTTATACCATTTAGTTATTCCCACAAATAACATTTATTTGCTGGGACATGTTCCCATTTTTCTTGTACGGGTCTCATGATTAGGATGGTGTTATCTTTTCCTACAGCTATTACTTCAGCTGGCTCAGGGGGCCCACTCGGCCCTTGGACCCATACCTTTGCCCCATTACTAAAGTTGGTGGATCCAAATCTTTTGTCTCCACGAACAGTACTAACTTGGGGTGGGTCCCCCCTCCTCACTGTTGTTTTCAAAATTGGTAATATTAATAGTTGTGCTATTCTATCCTTGGGTTGAATAACCAAATCTTGTTCACCATTGTTTAACAGGATTACTTTAAACTCTCCTTGACAGTCGGCATCAGTCACTCCTCCCATGACATGAACACCTTTCAGGGCTAAGTTTGAGCGAGCAGTTATTAGACCAAAGTGTCCTGGGGGAATTTGGACTCCTATCTCGGTGTTAATAACCCTTGTTTGGTTTCGATTTATCTTTACCAGTTCTAATGCAAAAAGATCTAGCCCAG
Source organism: Podargus strigoides (assembly GCA_028020825.1). Lineage (NCBI taxonomy): Eukaryota > Metazoa > Chordata > Aves > Caprimulgiformes > Podargidae > Podargus > Podargus strigoides. The sequence goes on along the minus strand of CM051662.1, from coordinate 29,515,096 downwards.
CAGCCTCTGGAGTGGCCCAGTAGGGGGCCGTCATACCCGGGACAATTTCCCAGTAGATCAATGTTTCAGTTACTGTTAAAGGCTGTATCTGGAGATTGGGCGTAGTCATGCGCATCAAGGGCGTCTCCATCTCCCCAATGGGCCTATTGTTGAGGGTATGGAGCGCATCCGTGAGGTTAGTCCTCCATCGGGATAGCTTTCCATTTCCCAGCTTTTTTAACTGCTCCTTCAATAGCCCATTCATCTGTTCAGTTAATCCTGCAGCCTGGGGATAGTATGGTATATGGAAGACCCACTGAATATTATGCCGCTCCGCATATTGTTGTACCAATTTGTTTCAGAAATGAGACCCATTATCAGTTTGGATTTGTAAGGGGATCCCATAGTACAGAATCATATCTATGGTAGAAGCAGTACAATGGTGTGTGGCTTTCTTGCAGGGATAAGCAATCAAATATGCCGAGTATGTGTCTACAGCGGTGCAGATGTATTTGCACCCTCGGTCCTGGGGTAAAGGTCCGATGTAGTCCATTTGCCAGATTTGTTTTGACAATTTCCCTCTTCTCAGTTCTCCTTTTACGATATTTGGTACCGGGCGTTTATGAGTGTGTTGGCACACAGGGCATTGGGCAATTATTGTTTTGATCATATCCAGTGACATAACTATGCCAGGCTCTTGGGCCCACTTGTAAGTGGCCTTCTCCCCAAGATGCCCACATTTTTGGTGTGTCCATTTCGCCAAGCCTTCATGGTCCCCTTCCTGAGGGAACTCCAGTCCAGCTTGGGAAATCTTTGCCCGGTTATTAGTGACAGAATTGTAAAGTCGCTCAAGTGAATTTATGTTGCTATGAGCGTCGACATGAAACACTGTCACCTTTGTTCTTTGAACTAGTTCCCAAATATCCTTCCATATTTCCTTTCCCCAGATGGTTTTAGAATAAATTTTCCAATCCTTGGCTACCCATGTTGGCAGCCAAGTAGCCAACCCATTAGCCACTGACCAAGAATCGGTATATAGGTGACACTCCCCTAAATCCTCTTGTTTTAAAGCCATATATGCTGCATATAACTCAGCATACTGGCTACTTTCCCCTTCTCCTGTGGTCTCCAGAAATTTTCCCAAGTGAGGGTGATAAGCCACTGCCTTCCAAAACCTTTTCCCTCCTATATATTTAGCTGACCCAACCGTAAACCATGCATGTTACCTTTCAAGAGGTAGCAATTGATCCAGGGTCTTCCCCCATTGCACAGGGGATTTCCGTTCAACTATAGGATCAGGCTTTACCTCTTGATCCTGCATGGGGGCAGCCACTACTTGCTCATGAAAGGCAGCAACCCCACCAGGTCCCACCTTTGCTCTGCCCTGGATGTACCATTTGCATTTGATAATACTGGATTCCTGAGCATGCCCTATTCGGTGGGTCTTTGGGGAGCTTTTAACCCAGTGCATAATAGGGATTTCAGGGCGCAGAGCCACTTTGTGGCCTATGGTAAGCTGTTCAGTTTCTACCAAGGCCCAATAGCAGGCTAACAGTTGCTTTTCAAAGGGCATGTAGTTGTTCCCTGCCTCTGGCAACTTTCTTCCCCAAAAGCCCAAGGGGACCTTTCCCTTGTTTTTGCCAGAGGCTTCAATTAGCATATGACCCATTCACAGATACCTTCAGTTCTACTTCACCTTCACGAATGGGCCATGAGTCTGAAGCCCTTTGAATAGCCTCTTTAGCCAATTCAAAGGCAGCCTGCTGCTCATCTCCCCATTCGAATTCATATTTCTTCCTAGTTACCTTGTATAATGGGGCCAAGATCTGTCCCAAATAAGGAATATGTTGTCTCCAGAAAACGAACAGCCCGATAAATCTCTGCGCCTCTTTCTTATTCTGTGGTATTGCAAAGTCAAGGATCTTTTGTCGAGCTTTAGGTAGTATTTCTCGATGACCACAGTGCCAATGGATTCCCAAAAATTTAACTGTCTGAGACAGCCCTTGGATATTAGTCGGATTAATCTCCCAGCCTTTCTGCCTCATATGCACTAGGACCACTTTGAGCATTTGTCGTAATTCAGCCTCATTGCTCCTCTGAATTAGAATGTCATCAATATAGTGGACAATCTGCATATGAGGGGGAAGCTGTACCTCATCCAGATGCTCAGCCACAATTCTATGACAAATAGTTGGACTATGCACCCATCCTTGAGGCAACCTGGTAAAGGTGTATTGCCGCCCTTGCCATGTAAATGCAAATTGATCCCAATGCTCTTCTGCAGTTGGGATCGTAAAAAATGCACTGGCCAAATCAATGACGGCATACCACGTGCCAGGATGCCTCTGAACTCTTTCTATTAAAGTGATCATATCAGGTACAGCTGCTGCAAGAGGCGGGGTGCTCTTGTTTAGTTCCCTATAATCCACAGTCATTCTCCAGGATCCATCGGACTTCTTAACTGGCCAGATTGGACTATTCCACATGGTGGTAGTCGGTTTCAAAACTCCTGCAGCCAGTAAATCTTTGATTGTTTGGGAAATTTCTTCGTGACCGCCTGGAATCCTGTACTGTTTCATGGTTACTACCTTGGTCGCAGTTGGAATTTGAACAGGAGGCATCTTTATCTTTCCTACTAGAATTGCCCAGTTAGTGATATAACTCCTTACCCCAAATTGGTACTGACCATCAGGGAGATTCAAAGTAAGTCCCTTTAGTATATCTATTCCGATGGTATACTCTGGGATCGGAACAATCATGACTGTATACTGCCGTTTCAGAAGGTTTCCAATTTTCATGTCAATTTGGGTTTGTACTGTCTCAATTTGGTTTCCACCCAACCCTGTAATAATCACAGATTGTCCTTTAAATTTCTTAGGGTTCCCATAGATTAAGGAGGTCTCCACTCTGGTATCCACTAAGGCTTTTACTATTTGAGAGGACCGTTTTTTCCAGAATATCTGTAGCTCCACATGGGGTCGCCGGTCCTCCTGCGCCCAATGTACCGGAGCTTGGCCAACATTTCAGGAGTTATAATGCCTAGTTTCTCTCTAGGGATATAGGTCAGAGTACTGCTGGCACTCGTGGTTCCTCTCTGGAACAACCGATCCACTCCCAGAGGGCCCACCGTGAGCAGAGGCGGGGTCCCACTGAGGTTCCAGAGGGGGTGCTGTAGGTTGAACGGCTCCCGAATTGTGTGCCTGATAATTTTGCACTTTCCTATGTGGTTTCTGTAACCCTCTCTGTTTATATATCCTCCATAATTCCCTGATATCAAGACCGTCAATCCTAGTGAGAGGTACACCATCTTTCAGCAAACCTTTAAACATTTGTCCTCGAGACATCCTTTATTCGGTATTTTTACGGTGTCAGGTGTCTCAATTCCCTGTACTCTCCCAGGGGCCCTGTTGACGTCAGAATTCTCGATACCCCTGATGCTCCCAGGGGCCCCATTCTCCAACGTCACGCAACTGCTGCATTTTCTCAATTGCATCTCTAATGGGATTCCCTGTTTCATCAGGTAGGAGAGTCACAAGAACATTCTTACATGCCGGTGGAGCAGTTTTAATGATCACATTTCTCATGGGCACAGACAATCTAAGCTGCATTAATACCTCAACATGTCCTACATGAATGGCCAGTTTCATTCCTTCTTCCTTTTCCCGCTGTATACCATCCCACAGAGTATACCACGGTCGGTCAGATCCTGGCCAGGTGTTCTCTAGGGGGTATTTCGCCTTGCACCCTGCAGCAGCTACAGCCAATAGATTGGTACCCTGATCATTATTTCTCCAGGTTACCAGTCCCATAGAAATAAAAAGCCTAAGCGTCCTTATTTCATTTCAAAGCAAAGCTTTTCGTCTTAGCTCTAAATATCTTCCTGAAGCATTTTGGAAGACCTAAATGACAAATGGATAAGAAATTCTTCCTTGTAGCTAGTATCCTTTGGTCATAATAGCCTCCATCCTGGTGATAACACACAGGTAGCTGTAACGTCATCTTTGATTCCTGCAGGAAAGAGGATCTGCCTTTGTCCTTAGCAGAGGAGGAAACTATTTGTCATTCAGGCTCCCTCTTAACAGCCACATTTCAGCATTTGTTAGAGCTCTGCAATCACACTGAGGTCAATGCACTGGCGCTAGTGTTTATAGAGGTGTACTTCGGCTCATCTTTTTCGTTTTTGACTCTCCCAGACCAAGAAGAGGAGCTATAAAATTAATTAACCACTAAACGTTAATTTGCTAATATGAACTTTTCCTATTTCTCTTTAAATAATGGTTCTTTTTAGTAAGTCACCTACATGGCCACAAACTCTTCACAATTACAAGGAAACATAAAGTAATTTTATCCTCCCACCTTAATTATTGTCTTTTTCTATGCTACCAGACACCCTGCAATATATTTTCTTGTGCCTTTGGGCTAGTATTATGAAACTAGATTGGCACAGTGTCTTTCAAAACCAAAATGAAAGTTCATTTCTTTAAGGAATCCTCCATCAAACTTTGTCCAGTATTAAAAAAAAAAAAAAAAAAAAAAAAAAAGTTGAGAAGCCCATCTCTGTGAATAATGTAAATAAAGTTAGGCAATGGCCAAATAACACACCTGTCACCTGCTGCTTCCTATCTTTTCCAGTTCATTCCCTTTAAATCAAAAAAGAGTAATTGGAGCTTTATATTTTGTGTCTCAGAACATAAAAAATTGAATTTCAACAAACAGCCATTTCAAGCCAAATCAGGTTGTGATTAAATGCAATGTGCAAAATTTAAATGGTGCCAATACACTTTACATATTCCCCTCATTTTCAGCTTTCATCATCGATTAGCATGCAATATGAAACTCTTTCTAATTATCCTTCTGTTTTTCCACAAATAGTTGTTTCTGTTATCAAATTCTATGAAAAAATGCATTCTTTTAGCTGAGAAAAAAGTGTTTTGACCTAAATTTATAGTCATTCATTTTTTTGTTCAAAACCTGATCTGATTCCAGATGGCAGATTTTCCAGCTGAAAACCATAATGGAGAAGAGGTGTACTTGAAACCGTAGTTAGTGAATTGAAGCAATTGTAGTCCATCTACGCAGCTACACAGTGTGTAGTACCCAGCCCACCCACATAGCCATTAGCTCATTTGCCCCTTAAAATTCAGGAACTTAATAAACTATAATTTTGCATAATTCATAAGCAAACAAATTCCATCTGTTTTACCTTCAGAATCACTGTTGATTAGAGGGCATGAATGTAATGAAGTAATACTCATTGGTACTCTACTGGTATAAAAATATGCTGAGAGTAAAGTCTAAAGGCTTTGAAGATTTTCAATAGTTTCCAGCTTTTGTGCAAAAAGAAAAGCTCTCAGAACTTGAAAAACTGAAGGACTGAGAGTTCCAGCATATCTTGCGATGCTATGCCACAACACTTAATCCTCATGACCACCCTTGCAAGAAAGGTGTGCACACACACACACACACACACAAAACACAACACCACAAAAAAGGAAGGGTGCAAATGGGAATATGTAGTAACTTTACATCTTTCTAAGTGTAATGTTATCCTTATTGATAGATCTGCGAAGCATAAGTCCCTTCAAGGGAGGCAAGCCCAGACCAATTTTTACAGCCGCCTTCTTAGACCATGTGAATTGGAAGAAAGGCAGTGGGCTCAATGCATTTCCCACTCCCAATACAGTTCAACAATATATCATCTCTTCAACAGGCTGTGACAAAACCTTCTCAGAACTGCTGTATGTGTAAATATACAGATTTTATTACATACACGTCACAAACTATTGAGAACTTTTCTTAAGTATACAGTAAACAGTGTTTTGAATCCTCAGTTTCAAATGAGGAGCTATGGATATTGTATGTGTTTTCTATATGTTTTCGCTTGTCCATTCTTCTGATTTACAGGGATAACACAGAATACTATTGTACATTTTAGGATTTAAAGAAATAAAATGCAGAGTTATAACAAATCTTCAGCTGGTGTAAACTGTCTCGTTTCCATCAGTTTCTGTCCCCTTCTACCAGCCATGAATTGCTTAAGTGCTCTTGGCTGTCCTACTGCATCTGTGTTCTGCTCCAAGAGACCATTTTGGAATTTGATTACCAGTTACTAGCATTCCCATTTTTTAAAAAGACAGTTATTCAGTTGCTGGCCCTTTACAGATCTCCTGGCCACCTCAGAACTACAGCTGCAGAATGATAGCCTGGTTTCAGCATCTGTACTAAATAAAAGTTGGCAGCTGCTGAAGGCTTTCCTTTCCACTGCCTCCAACTACAATGCATACAGATCACTTCTTTACTTCTGTTCTAGATGCCATGCATGTGATAAGACATCTGAGGAACTTGTACTGGCATGTTAGTTAACTTTTCTGACATCTTGCCACAGAAAAGAGAACTCTCTGATTAACACAGAAAAATGAGTGAGATGTAAGCTAAGCAGATTTATGATAAGGAAGAGAGGAAAAAAAAAGCTTCAAAAAAATGAGGGCAGAGGGCAACAGAAGCTCACAAAGAGTCCTTGAGGGGAAAAAAGCCATAAAGCAATATTTTAAAACTGCATTATAATAATTTAAACAGATACCTGTCAACAAGCAGTAAAAGAAATTCCAGCATGGCAACAAAATAATTGACCAGACAAGAATGATCATGCATTCCCCCTGACATACCTGTAGACTTGAAGAAAATCTGTATGTCAGCAATTTTTACCAGCCTAAGGCTTGCCTCATTCAGATCAAACAATGTGATCCATCACAACAGCACACTGCATCACAGGTAGGAAGAATCCTTTCCCCTGAGTTGTTTAGATGATAATATGTTTACATAATTAAATTCACAGTGACTGTCTTCAACCTGTACTATCTCTGTTTTTTCTGTTTCCCATCTGAACAAGGGCTTACACAGCCAAAGCCTTGCCTATTTCTTCCATCAATGCCTCCTGATCTAAAAAAGGTATTACTTCTACCTGTAAATCGTATTTCTCTTCCATCTTTACTCTAGCAGAACTACAACTGACTACCACTACTAGGACAAACATCTACTATAGGATGGCTGGTTTCTCTTCAGCTAGTTGCTCTTTCAAAAAGCCCATTTGCCAACATCCCAGGTTTCTGCTTCTGTCCTCAGTTCAGGTTACAGAACATTACAGTTCCCAGCATCAGAAAGGGCTCAAACTATATTTTAATTTTGACATTCAGCATTATCATTTCAGAACTCTTTTTCTTTTTTCCTCTTTTGTTTTTTTTTTTTTTTTTTCCTTCATAAACTGCCCCAAGACTAAAGAAACAGTCATGATCTGCTGCTTAGCTCAGTTCTTCACTAAGGGAATCTCCAGCCTGCCCTCAGCAATGAGTACTACTAAATTGACGGGAATAATTTTAGAAGATTTGTGGGAGATGAAAGGCTGATTCATTCATATGAAAACAAAAACTAATAAAAAGGAATAAACAAAATAAAAAATGTAGGTCTTGTATGTTTGCTACAGGGTTACTTTTCATCTCACAGAATAAAATATTCATGAACTTTCCAACACGAGCTGCCTACTGCTCAGGAAAGTGTTAAATATGTAGTAGGATGATATGCTGTGTGAGCTTTATACATTCAGACATTCAATTTTTTATATGATGCTTTTAGGATTTTCATGTATTTCACAGTTTTATGCACCCAAGTCCCTTGCCAATGCCTCTCAGAAAAGGATTATATCACATGGAAAACAGGCAAAGAAGGTTGGAGAATTTTCTCTTTTTTTTTTTTCAATTCAGGCAGAAACACTGCTAAAAAAGCAGAATTTGTGTCAGACAGCAGAGCAAAATGCAACTAAAGAAAGTATCTCTTTATATGAGAATATTGTAAAGTGAAAAAAAATGGGAGGAAATGTAAGCTGAGAAGAAAAGTTTAGCAACCCTTTAGACTGCAAAACTTACAGAATTAAACATCTTCATCTTACTTCTGATGAGAATTTCAATTGTATAAGGAATACAGGAGAAAACTGTACTTCTGACTTTACCATCTATATCTATCCATATACATCATATAAATATATGGTAAGTACTTTTAATAAACTGGTCGTCCTATCTATGTCCACACTCTGTATGATCTCTGCCCCAAGGGGGGACCAGCCTCCAGACCCTTCCCAAGACATTTGACCCATGTAAATTCAGGTCAGATCACAGCACACTCTTTTTTCAGCTCAAGAGCCTGATATCTTTCACGCTGCCTCTTGTATCTGACAGTGTGAAAGATACATTTCCAGGAGTTTTACAGTTGGAAGTTAGACAGCATGCTAGGTAATTAGTTAATATTCCAACTTTCTGAAGGCAGCAGCTTTAATTCCTATGACAAACACAGCCTGGACCAGTGCTCCATTCAGAGGATTTTGAAGCAGTTTTTCATGTCTTTTGAAAAGAGAAAGTGCATTTATATGATAAGCACTCTCATAGCTCACAGACAATTACAGAATCACAGAACAGCCTTGGTTGGAAGAGACCTCTAAGATCATCAAGTCCAACCATTAACCTAGCACTGCCAAGTCACCACTAAACCATGTCCTTCAGCACCTCATCTACACGTCTCTTAAATACCTCCAGGGATGGGGACTCCGCCACTGCTCTGGACAGCCTGTTCCAATGCTTGACAACCCTTTCAGTGAAGAAATTTTTCTTAATATCCAATCTAAACCTCCCCTGGCACAACTTGAGGCCATTACCCCTTGTCCTATCCCTAGTTACCTGGGAGAAGAGACCGACCCCCACCTCACTACAACCTCCTTTCAGGTGGTTGTAGAGAGCAATGAGGTCTCCCCTCAGCCTCCTCTTCTCCAGACTAAACAACCCTAGTTCCCTCAGCCACTCCTCATAAGACTTGTGCTCCAGAACCTTCACCAGCTTCATTGCTCCATTTAGGTAAATGATTCTTTCACTGATCTACATGAAAAAGCAATCACTAGTTAACTCTTCAGCTGCAGCCTATGCAGTGGCAATAGAAGTTCAAAATTTCTCATTAAATACTGAAATTTGTTAATATGTTTGAGTAAAAGACCTACTGAGTGAGAAGGTGCAATATTTGTGCATTACCTCAGCACAAAGTAAATTTGCAAATGTTTAAAAAAGACTGAATATTAAATCAATTTAATTTATAGAGATTTATTCTTCTTGAGAGAGATCCACCTCAGGACTAAAAACATTTTTTGAGATATTTGTTTCAGGAGTGACTGGAATGTAGCTAAAGAAATGACTGTTGAAGCAAATGCCTGTGCTTTTATATTTTCTTTCGTTTAAATGGAAGACCTAAGGTAAATATTTCATCTTTCAAAAATTATTACTGCCTGATAAATACATTGACATAAAAAGGTAAAACTGCAATAGGAAAAATGAAAATATTCCACACTCATGGAAAAAGTACCTTTCATAACATCTTTGTAGATATTTCCTACATATGAAAATTGCTTTTTTTTAGAACTAGAAAGAATGAGATATTTTTCTATTCAGTATTTTTTTTTAAAAAAACAAACAATTTGCATAAAGCAATATTCTGTATTACATATTCCACTCATAAGGAAGTACATTAAAAATGTTAATTAGGTCATCAAAATAAAAACTCAGAAGCTAGAAATGCCGGGATCACTTGCTCAGCTCCCATTCACAGGAACAGAACACATTACCAGTGTCATCAAGCCTAACCTCTCATAGGGCAAGTAGGCAATAGATTTTTTTTCAATTTTATTTTTTAAAGAAGTGACCCCACATTGCTGCTAACAAGCACTTTACAACACCCTATTTAAAACAAAACAAAAAAAACCCACGTCCCCCAAATCCAAAAACTTACATTTCTGTCATAGAGGAGACCTAAAGCTCCAAGGAAGTGGCCCAGACCCCATTCTGCAATGAAATTAAAATGATAATCAACTAATCCACCCCTGACTTCCAAATCCAAGTGAGAATCCTCCCAGATGTAAACCTGGTGACAGGTCTGAGCATGTGAACATGACAAACCATCCAAGGATCAAAGGAACACTGATACATCTCATAGCATCAGCAGATCCCACCAGTGTCTCCTACCTACTTACTTGCAGCCGCTCTTATATGCTTCAAAAATAAAATAAAATTTTAAAAATCCTGAGAAACCAGGATATACAATGGAAGGTCAGGGGACACACCCAGTAACGTGTGGGCTGCAATTCATGCAAAAATGGTACAAATGGATGCTGTCAACAACAATCACATCTCCCTTGAGGACACCACTAAGCTGGACACCCGTGGACTCATACTAGTTCATTCCATCTCTAACAACCTTGTCACCCAGTTCCATCCATAAATTTACCAAGCTCTACCTTAAACGAGTTTTTCATCTTTGTTGTTGGATAATATGAGTCCTCCTAGCTCCAGCAAAGCCTGCATATATCAACACTGATTTGCCATTAGAGCCCATGAAAAAGCTGAAATGCATGAAAACAGTGGTTAAACAAAGGAACACAAGGCTATATGACTTCTCCTTGCGCTCACACTTCCTAAGCATTACGTCCTTGAGCAGTCCCACCCATGCCTGTTCTCTTTATGAAAGATCTCCAACTGCTTCCAGATGAGCAGATACTCAAGGAGTGCCTAGTTTTGTTTACATTTCTTTGTAAACAGAAAATTTTCATTCTCCCCTCAGCACATACACATAGGCATATACCGTCCTGACAAGCCACAGGGGAACATATCTTGAAGTCTAAGGGCAGCTTTCAATCTGCTTCTGGTACCTCTGTCCTTAGGAGCCATTTGCTGTAATCCAAAATCCTGACAGAGAGCAGGTAGTTTAAAGGAGCAGATTTTCAGGGTCAGCAACCAGACTGGTTATAATCCAAGGCAATGCTCCATGATATCTAATCATATATTCTGCGGCTGCTGAAGAGAGGGGATTTTTACTTCCTGTAAGAACTGTAATTATCCTCCACAGGCAAAGTCTGCAGACTTCTTGCAGAACAACTACCACAGTAACTAATGTCCTATTGCCTTAAGTCTTGGACAGTACGAGTGTATGCGTTCTTCTCAAGGAGTAATCACCTGGAGGCATATATGTGACATTAGGATAGCAAAAATTATTTATACAAAGTGTCATACTGTGGGAATACCCCTACACAAATCTGCAGACTTAAAGTGAGCAGACCATGATACTGGAAACTGATCTACCTAATCTTCCTTTTTCCTCTTTAAGTAATAATCAAGACATGATTTCTACGTATCTGAAAAAAAAAAAAAAAAAAAAAAGAGTACAGGAATTTTATTCATAATGCTGTTGGAGCTATAGAAGAGCCATTTCATGAATAAATATTTTTCTTTTAGAACCAGACAAATCAGCAAACCTTGTGTTTAAATGTCTTAATGACAGAACTGTTTACTTTCCACAAAACTGGATTCAAATTTGACATTTAGTATGGATGAAACTAAGGCTGTTGCTCTTAACCTAAGCACCCAGAGGAGAAAAGCCCTCGTAGTAGCCTTTTATCGGTTCACCATAACGCAAAGCTTTCCAGGAGAGGCGATGCTGGAAAGACTAGGGTGAGGCAACACGGCAACCCATGGGAAGCACACAGGCTTTGTACCTGAGCCAAAACCAATCTCTCTCACTCTCAAGAGCTTTCCATTAAAGTAAATTAATTAAAACCAAATCTTGTTGCTAACATCTTGCCAATCATATTTCAGAGCAGAAAGAACATATTTAGCACAGTTACATCCGGATATGTGCAATACGAATGTGCTGTTTCCTCTGAAACAGAAATTTACCTTTCTTCCAGTATAGTCATCATTTGCTTCTTTTTTTAATCAAATGAACAATAATTTATTTGAAATACTGAAAACTCATCGAAATGCAACACCAATAAACCATACCAAATGGAACACTAAGAATACTGTTTTCCCATATGGTCTTAGAAAAATCTAGAAGATATGTATCTCTAATGCTTTAAGCCTTTCCGTACAAACAATCTGATGCAGGCACATCACAATGATTCAAGCCATACTTAGGGCTGACCCAGCCCAACCATGCACCAGTGAAAATAAAAGAAGACAGAAGACAGACTCTTCTCAGATGTGCCCCAAGACAGGACAAGAGGAACTGGCACAAATTGGAATACAGGAAACGACATTTAAATGCAAGAAAAATGTGGTTTACTGTAAGGATGGTCAAGCACTGGCACAGGTTGTCCAGAGAGGTTGTAGAGTCTCCATCCTTGGAGATATTCAAAACTCATCTGGATGCAGTGCTGAGCAATCAGCTCTAGATAGCCCTGCTTGAGCAGGATGTTGGACTAGATGATGTCCAGAATCCCCTTCCTACCTCAACTGTTCTGTGGTTCTACTGGAATTTCTTGGGATTGTTGATTACTCAATATTTATTATCTTTTTTATGTGTGTCATCTCCTCAGCTCTTCTTCTAACCTAAATAATAAAGCCAATAAACAAGCCTTTTGGCTTGAGTCTGACTTAAAAGCACTTTCATGCTCTTGACTGGGTCAGAACTCTAAATAGAGCTGTGTCATGTGAGAGAAATGAAAAGAAATGTGGCTTGGACTTCTAACTATAAGTAAGGAGGAAAAAAAAAACAACTTGGTATGGGAAAAGACTTACTGTATCATCAAATTATACAAGGAACTATCAAGATAAGAAGAAAGAGCACAAAATTGAAATCCTAATCAGGTTTAGGAAATACTTCCATCAGTTGTGACAGTGACATTTAATAGGAAGTTGATACTAAACCTAGAATTGTTCATAGGCAACTTGAATTAATAAATGTTTGTGTTTATAGTTTCTTCAGTGCTGAGATATTTCCCCATTATGTAGAAAATTTTAACAACGATTTGAAGCAGACTAGACTTGGAGACAGCAACTTGTGTTTCTATCTCTCTCTCTGTTCCAGTGGCTTCTGCTACTTGAAAAAAAATAATAATTCATAATTCCCCAAATGCCTGATCTGTTACAGTGGAAGTTTAATTAGACCTAAAACTAATTTGAAAGTGACAGCAGGATCTTTTCTGAAGAGCATTTAGGTATACTCCATTTAATAACATGACATGAAGTAAATAATGAAATTATTATCGTAGGAGTGAAAATTGTTTTAAAAGAAAGACTATTATTCATATGAAATACCACATGTTTAAGTGACTGGCATTGCATTAATAATTATAGTAGTTATCACTTTCCATTGAAGAGAAAATATATATTCAGATTACTAGCTCTATTATATTACAGCAAAAAGAAAAAGACACATTTAACAAATGTTATTGCCAAGTTGTGGTAGTCTTTTGCCAAATTCTATTCCCATTATTAGTAACCAACTTGTTTTGAAGTCACTGAAAATCTGGGTAAGAAAACTGTTATTCATGCAAACATATTTTATTGATACAAAGCCAACTAGATATAAACACAAAGTGTATTAAAAAATATAAATTTTTGCATCTCTGTTTTCTTTGCCTTACTCTGTCTGTCCCAAATATAACAGATGTTAAGAAAAATTTAAAGCTTATTCTAGTTTCCATTGTTTTATGACAAGTAGAGTTTCTATGTAGGAGAGATGGACATAAAAATATGCTGTTTCAAGTTCTGTTTTCTATCACGAATAGTTAGATAAGCTAGAAGTGCCTTTATCTTGGCACACTTCTTCAAATAACCACTTCTCATGATGACTACCCTGGTTTCTTTCCAGTGTTTCTCCCACTTGTCCACTAGACTGCTTGGTATTCTTTAAACAGTGGTAATGCCAGTAGGTCACAGTCAAAAGAATGGCCACCTTGGATACATGCCAAAATTACATATAGAGCAAAACACCATCTCTACTACAAACAAACAAAAAAACCCAACTATTGTCTAAAAGCCATTGGTTGCAACCCTAGCATCTGTTGCTCCTGGCACAGATGGAAGGGAAAGCAAAAGTGACCCATTTCAAGCACACATACACATTTTCTAACTATCCTTCATGCCTCTTTCTTCAGCACAGGTACTATAGCCCTTCCTCCACTGAAGAAATAAGTCTTCTTAACATAGAACACAACAGTGGGGTTCATTTTGCCCTAAAAAGCCCCTCATGATGTACATTCTGGAGACTCAGATCAAAAAGTCCTTGTGTGGGTCACTCCTCACCTCCCTCACTACTATACATTCAAAGGGATTCAGTGATCAGATTTACTGGGCCAATTATTAATTTCTAAGGCAGAGGATTCAGTGAAGAGAACTTAAGGACCATATTTCAAGGCTGCAGACAGAAAATCACAAGCTGAATGATCATACTGAAGCCAAGGTGCCCATTTCTGCTTAGCTGCCAAAATAATCCCAGCAGTGCTCAAACTCTGGGTTGATTTGAGAGATTAGGATATCCATTCACAGAGTTACCAGGGCAGATTTGGTATTTTCAGGGGGGGGTTCGCCCTTTTTTTGACTGAATTATTTGCTGCTTTGATCATTCAAAGAACTTTTTAACCTCAAATATTCAAGATACATGTTTTCATTATTTTGCATTTCTTTCTCCCCTTAGGAGCACTGCTCTGAAAGGAAATTGTTCTATAACATTGTGAGCGCCAGAGAACCACACTTCTGCATCTCTCAGATGAACACCTTCCAGGAGCATCAGGAATTTAACACTCCTGGTAAAACATCTGCTGGAGACAGCTAACCTTGACAGTCCTGTGAGCAAAAATATTAGTAACAAAACCAGTCTGTGCTGTGGGCATATATGTCTGCTGACGTTCTTGTACAAAAGGCCTTCATCTCAGACTCTGTCCATCTTCATTACCATGTCAAACAGATCGCTGAACTGAGTTTACTCATATTTCAACTCAGACTACAGTGATTGGGAAACCACACTGAGCATACTGCGTAAAAAGACTGCATAAAAATGTCTGCTAATAGTAGAACAAAATTTTAATTTAATTAAGGATTTTTTTGGTGGCTATTCCTTCCTTTGTGTCATAATTATGAAAAAGGGCTCCTTGTACATCTGCAGGGAACGCACACAGCAGCAGTACACTCCTCTAGTAGAAGGCTGCAGGTAAGTTGTGCAAACTCTTTTTCTCATCAAAAACTTGTTTTCCTGCAAGCAGTAACTATTCTGGCAAAGAACAGTTCTGGTCTAAATTTCCAACTAGTTTATAACTTTTTCATCTTGGTGAGCAATTACCATTTAATTGAAATGGCATTTCTCCTGCTTTTCAAAGTGAAACAGTCATTTAAACTTTGCAAATGGGATTGGGACTGATTAGCTTCGTCAATGGAGCCAAGTCAAAACTGAGTGCTGTGCAAAAGACTTCATATTATGTGCAGATAGAGAGAACACAGGATATAGCTCCCAATTCTCCCATGTATCTGAAAGTCCCTCTCTACACACAAGTAGGTCTACAATGTTCTCTAGAAGAGGAGAAATACTCAGGTCTGCAAGTTGGCATCACACCAGCCAGGTAGGACTCACAGTGGAGTCTCATGCCACTAGCACAAGATACTTGGCTGCCGCAGGACGGCTGACATGCACAGGGACAGGGACAAGCCTACACGCTTGTACAACAGCTCAGTATCACCTGGACAGCAACATTTACACACACATCTTACAGTGTAAAGAAGATGCATCCTGGCACAAATTACAAGAGCATATAAGAAGAAATTTTGAGTAGGGATTCCAAACAGCAGAGCAAAAGCAACTGATTTCCCTTGCAGAGACGCCTTTTAAAGTGTTTGGGTTTGTTTTGTTTTGTTTTCCCAGTGGTGCATCTAAGAATAATACTTCTTTCTTCTTCTAAGAGAAAAGTCCTTCCCTAACCTACATGCAGTCATACTCCATTAGATCAGAACAGCTGCTGTTATAGCGAAGTTAACTGTTGTGATTTCTCACACTGCAACTTCTATCATTGTTCTCCGCTTGCTTTTTTGCTTTAATAAATTTTAAAAGTAATCTAAATTGATAATATTTATTTATACCTTGTCTGCTGTCCTGGTTCAGCTAGGATGGGGTTCATTTTCCCCAGCAGTTGGGAGGGAGCTATAGCTGGGCTATTCCATACCATGCTGGCGTCATGTCCAGGTGCCCAGGCGAGGGCAGTGTGGAACGGCTTTTGTCCGGGTCTGTACCTCGTGCTGTGTCCGTGCGGTATAGCTCTTGTTCTGTACATTATCACTGTTATTGTTATTGTTGTTGTTCGGTTTGTTGTTGTTACATTGTTGTATTAAATCTTCCTTATCTCAACCCCGGGATTTGCATTTTACTCCCTGTCCCGTCCCCGTCCGAGGGTGGGGGAGGGGCAGCGGCAACGTGGTCTCGGGTCCCGGCAGGGTCTAAACCACCACAGCCTTTTTGGCGCCCAACGTGGAGCACGAGAGGGTTGAGATAAGGACAAAAAACCTGACCGGGGTGTGTTAAAACAATCTGTTAGGCGCAATTTTCTGTTTATATATTTGTATTGTTTGAATAAGGTATATTTACAATGCTGGCCAATTTGCTCGTGTGGTGGGGCTGGAATAATCTTTATACCCACTGTGGTATATTTTCAGTGCTGGTGTTTACTCTCTGTGGAAAATGTGTCAAGAGTCTTGGTGTGTTGTACTGGATACTGACTACTTATGATATGGTTGCATCACTGCTTGTGGGGGTGAACCGGTACCTGTACGAGGCCTGGGCATTTGTTAGTGGTCTCACCCCATCTATGGGTGAGCCAGGGGAGGAGATCTCAGTTTTTGAGAGTTTTAGCTATCCTTGGAGCATCCAGGCCAGCGTGTTTGCAGTGCAGTGTTTTCTGAATGTCTGCTGTATCCTGTTTAAGGTTATATGGTGCTTCTCCAATAATAGTATCACCCAGAGACCTGCCCCGAGGCCAGATAGTTATGAGTGGCAAGGTGTATGGGAAAAAATGGGCAAGTACCTAGGTCAGTGGTCACCCCCAATGTTTTGGAATTTCACTCCTGAACAAATGCAGAGTCCTGATAAACTAGTGGAGCATTTAGAAAAGGTGTGTTGCCACACAGCTGGCACTGACAAGGTAGTAGGGAGACAGGTCCAACCCCTCAGCCTTTGGAGGCGACTCCTGTTCAGTGTAAGGGAAAGGTACCCCTACAAGGATGAGATCCTATGTCAGTTAAACAAGTGGACCAACATGGAGAGAGCTATTCAGTATCTCAGGGAATTAGCTGTGTTTGATATGATTTACGGTGATCTGAATGATGAGCGATCACCCATGGATCCAGTTCAGGCCCACTGCACACCCTCCATGTGACAGAAGTTCCTGCGAAGCGCACCACAATCACACGCCAATGCACTGGCAGTGATGTCTTGGAGACACGGCCAGGTTCAAACAGTGGATGAAGTGGCTGGCCAGCTCCGGCAATATGAAGGAAGTCTCTCTTCCTCTCAACAGGCCTGGGTTTCAGCTGTAAGAGAACTGTCTCAGAGGCTCCAGAGAATGGAAGAGAACATGTCCCACACTCCACCTGCACAGGCTGACGTCTCGGCCATTAGGAGCAGATGCCTCCCCACCCAAGAGAAAGACAGTGGAAGGTACACACCACGGGGTACCCTGTGGTTCTACCTGCGTGACCATGGAGAAGACATGAGGAGGTGGGATGGAAAACCCGCTTCCACCCTAGCTGCACGAGTACAGAAGCTGAAAGGGGAATCGTCCAAGAAGAACATCGCTCCAGTTTCCAGTCGGAAGTCCCCCAGACAGAATAGAATGTCCGGTCTTATGCCTGACCCTCTTGAAGGGACCTCTGAGACATTCCTACAACAAGAGTCACTTGTAGAACAAGTGAGTGATGCTGAGCAAGATTAGAAGGGCCCTTCCTCCAGCCAGGTGGAGGAAAGGGATAATTGGATTTACTGGACGGTGTGGATCTGATGGCCTGGCACATCAGACCCACAAGAATACAAGGCCTTGGTGGATACTGGCACACAGTGCACCCTGATGCCATCAAGCTATAATGGGGTTGAGCCCATCTGTATCTCCGGAGTGACAGGGAGATCCCAACAGCTGACCCTATTGGAAGCTGAAGTGAGCCTAACTGGGAAGAACTGGCATAAACACCCCATTGTGACTGGTCCAGATGCCCCGTGCATCCTGGGCATAGATTATCTCAGGAGAGGGTACTTTAAAGACCCAAAAGGGTACCGTTGGGCCTTTGGTATAGCTGCCCTGGAGGAAATTGAATAAT
Source organism: Podargus strigoides (assembly GCA_028020825.1). Classification (NCBI taxonomy): domain Eukaryota; kingdom Metazoa; phylum Chordata; class Aves; order Caprimulgiformes; family Podargidae; genus Podargus; species Podargus strigoides. The sequence continues at coordinate 29,496,959 of CM051662.1, read as the reverse complement.
TGTCCACCTTACCCGGCCTCTCAGAGGACCCTTCAGTGGTGGGGTTGCTGAAGGTTGAAGAGCAGCGAGTGCCAGGTGCTACCAAGATGGTGCTCCGGCGGCAGTACTGTGCCAACCGAGACTCCCTGGTCCCCATCCATCAGCTGATCCATCAACTAGAGGGCCAGAAGGTGATTAGCAAAACTCATTCACCCTTCAACAGCCCTAGATGGCCAGTGAGACAGTCTAATGGTGAATGGAGACTAACCGTGCACTACCGTGGCCTGAATGAAATTACGCCAGCGATGAGTGCTGCAGTGCCGGACGTGCTAGAGCTCCAATATGAACTGGAGTCGAAGGCAGCCAAGTGGTATGCCACGACTGACATTGCTAATGAGTTTTTCTCCATTCCGATAGCACCAGAGTGCAGGCCACAGTTTGCGTTCACTTGGAGGGGCATCCAGTATACCTGGAATCGATTGCCCCAGGGGTGGAACCACAGCTCCACCATTTGCCATCGACTGGTCCATACTGCACTGGAGAAAGGTGGGGCCCCAGAACACCTGCAGTACATTCACGATGTCATTGTATGGGGGGACACAGCTGAAGAAGTCTTTGAAAAAGGCAAGAAGATAATTGAAATCCTCCTGAAGGCTGGTTTTGCCATCAAACCAAGGAAAGTTAAGGGGCCTGCAAAGGAGATTCAGTTCCTAGGAATAACATGGGAAGATGGGCATCGCCACATCCCAATGGAGGTGATAAACAAGATAGCAGCCATGGCCCCACCAACTAGTAAAAAGGAGACTCAGTCTTTCCTGGGCGCTGTGGGGTTCTGGAGGATGCACATCCCAAACTACAGCCTGATTGTGAGCCCTCTCTACGACGTAAGCCGTAACAAGAATGATTTTGAATGGGGCCCTGAGCAACAGCAAGCTTTTGAACAAATTAAACAGGAGATTGCTCAGGCAGTAGTCCTTGGGCCAGTTCGGGCAGGACAAGAGGTTAAAAATTATGCTCTACACCGCAGCCGGGGAGAATGGTCCTACCTGGAGCCTGTGGCAGAAAGCACCCGGAGAAACCTGAGGCCGACCTCTAGGCTTTTGGAGCCGGGGATATAAAGGCTACAAAGCTAACTATACACCAACTGAAAAGGAGATACTGGCAGCGTACGAAGGAGTTGGAGCTGCCTCAGAAGTGGTCAGCACTGAAACACAGCTTCTTCTGGCACCCCGACTGCCGGTGCTGGGCTGGATGTTCAAAGGAAGGGCTTCCTCTACACATCATGCAACAGATGCCACGTGGAGTAAATGGGTTGCGTTGATAACACAACGGGCTCGAATAGGGAACCCCAGCCACCCAGGAATATTGGAGGTGATCACAAACTGGCCAGAGAGCAAAGATTCTGGGATGTCACCAGAGCAGGAGGTGACACGTGCTGAGGAGGCCCCACTATATGACGAGCTGCCAGACGAGGAGAAGTGGTATGCCCTGTTCACTGATGGGTCTTGTCGCACTGTGGGAAAACATCAGCAATGGAAGGCTGCTGTGTGGAGTCCCACACGACAAGTCACTGAAGCTGCTGAGGGGCAAGGTGAATCGAGCCAGTTCACAGAGGTGAAAGCCACCCAGCTGGCTTTGGATATTGCCGAGCGAGAAAAGTGGCCGAAGCTCTCTCTCTACACTGACTCATGGGTGGTGGAAAATGCCCTGAGGGGGTGGTTGCAGCAGTGGAAACAGAGCAACTGGCAACGCAGAGGTAAACCCATCTGGGCCGCTGAAGTATGGCAGGATATCGCAGCTTGGGTGGAGAACCTCGTCGTGAAAGTGCGCCATGTGGATGCCCACGTGCCCAAAAGTCGGGCCACTGATGAACATCAAAACAACCAGCAGGCGGACCAGGCTGCTAAGATCAGAGTGGCTCAGGTGGATTTGGACTGGCAGCGTAAAGGTGAATTGTTCATAGCCGGATGGGCCCATGAGACCTCAGGCCACCAAGGTAGAGATGCAACATACAGGTGGGCTCGAGATCAAGGGGTGGACCTCACCATTGACAACATCGCAGAGGTCATCCACGAGTGTGAAACGTGTGCTGCAATCAGACAAGCCAAGCGGGTAAAGCCCCAGCGGAATGGAGAACGATGGCTGAAATATAAATACGGAGAGGCCTGGCAGATCGACTACATCACACTGCCACAGACCCACCAAAACAAGTGCCATGTGCTCACAATGGTGGAAGCAACCACTGGATGGCTGGAAACGTATCCAGTGCCCCACGCCACTGCCCGGAACACCATTCTGGGCCTTGAGAAGCAAGTCCTGTGGCGACACGGCACCCCAGAGAGAATTGAGTCGGACAACGGGACTCACTTCCGAAACAACCTCATGAACACCTGGGCAGAAGAACACGGCATCGAGTGGGTCTACCACATCCCCTACCACGCACCAGCCTCTGGAAAAATTAAATGCTATAATGGACTGCTAAAAACTACATTGAAAACAATGGGAGGTGGAGCCTTCAAACACTGGGACACATATCTGGCAAAGGCCACCTGGTTAGTCAACACAAGAGGATCTGACAGTCGAGCTGGCCCAGCTCAGTCAAAGCTTCCACGTACGGTAGACATGGATAGAGTCCCTGTTAGTGCACATGAGGGATATATTAGGAAAAATGGTCTGGGTTAGTCCTGCGCCAGGCAAAGGCAAACCCATCCACGGGACTGCTTTTGCTCAAGGACTTGGGTGCACCTGGTGGGTAATGCAGGAGGACGGAGAAGTCCAATGTGTACCACAAGGGGACTTGATTTTGGGTGAAAATATACCGTGAATTATATTGTTTGGGATTTTTTTTCTGCTGATTGTTAAATGGCTGCTGGGCATGATGTAGATGGTATAGAATAAGGGGTGGATTATGTCCTGGTTCAGCTAGGATGGGGTTCATTTTCCCCAGCAGTTGGGAGGGAGCTATAGCTGGGCTATTCCATACCATGCTGACGTCATGTCCGGGTGCCCAGGCACGGGCAGTGCGGGAACGGCTTTTGTCTGGGTCTGTACCTCATGCTGTGTCCGTGCGGTATAGCTCTTGCTCTGTACATTATCACTGTTATTGTTATTGTTGTTGTTCGGTTTGTTGTTGTTACATTGTTGTATTAAATCTTCCTTATCTCAACCCCGGGATTTGTACTTTACTCCCTGTCCCGTCCCCGTCCGAGGGTGGGGGAGGGGCAGCGGCAACGTGGTCTTGGGTCCCGGCAGGGTCTAAACCACCACATCTGCAAAGAAATTCTGTTCAATTTCTGCTGGTAATTGTGCTATTTCTGTTACAAGTCACTTAGTAATTCAGCAGAACAAAGCTCACCTTAGTAAGTTATGCACATTAATAACAGCCTATTACCTATGTCACCTTCTTATGAGTCAATCAAGTCTAATGTCCAAACTTTAAAATGAGCAGAAGAGACATATTTCTGTACAAGTAACTCTGTTAAAAAGCCAACAAATATTCATAAAGACTCACTACCTCTATCTACACAGGCTTTTAACAGAACATGTTCATGTTTATATAAGAAAACTAATCTACTACATTTTTCTAAAATTGGCTTCTACTTGAGCCTGAGATTTAATGAACTCATCATAACCACCAAGCATACCAAGTTTTAGTTTCTTTTTTCAACTCTATGCACATCTCTTACTCCTGCTGAAACACCAAGCTGTGACTTCTGTTTTTCCTTACACAGGACAACTATAATTCTGAGATTAATGAACCTTCTCCAGACAACTGCTGTCAGAGCGCACAGAGCTCGGACATACTGATACACATCTCGGGCAGCCTGAGCACACAGTACTGACTTCTCTGACTGGAGCAGTCTGTCAGTTTTGCTTTGAGTGTTTGACATCCAGGGTGTTTCACTCTTTCATGCTGCTACTATAAGACTCCTCCAGAGAGCTCTAAATTCTGCCATTTTCTTCTCGCTTCCCCAGAAAGCTTTAAATGCCGAGCCAGGGACAGTCACCTGAGCGACAAAAATAATGGACTTCTCAGTTTGGCAAACACGCTGAAATACTAAACGTTAATATAGATCAGTCCATAATGGACATTTCTCTGTTTTTTTCAGGGGAAAACTGAGGGGTTTTTGCTGAACATTGAAATAGTTAAACCTATCTTATCCTTTTTTCTAATTTTCAATGAGTTTTTTACTGAAAATGGTATTTCAGAATTAACAGCTGATTAAAAAAACCCAAAACATTCAGCACCTTAAAAATGTTGCCCCTTCACATTATTTCTCCTTCCCCATATCTAAATTATCCAACCACAAAATTTATCAATAGTTTCTATTATCTCTAAGCTGCAGTTTGGACAAATTTATTACTGGCCAAGTAATAAATACTGTGCAGCATTTCAGCTGCTTTTCATGCATTTGAATCGACTTCCCTGTATGAAACACACACAGTACAGGAAAATATTACAGCCCTGACTCAGAAAAGCATGGAAGCGCATTAAACAGGCACTTATCTGCATAAATCCAAACATGAAAAGGCACAACATCAGAAGGCATGAAAAATTCAGAAGGAGAAACAGTTAAATGAATATAAAATATATGGAAGGTAAAATCTGGTTGAGTTCAAGGTTTTGGAAGGTATTCCAGAAGTTTTCTATTATTATTTTCAAGTTTTTCAAAACCTATTTTCAGACCTTGTTTCAGGTAAAAATCTTGCTACCATCTTCCATGAGAAAAAGATAGGTCTCATTAAAGATGAAATATTTTTGGCACAAGCACACACTATAAATGTTTCTATTTTCCTTGTGCTTACTTAAATACCTCGCTGGGTTATTTACAAAGTAGTATAGGTCTTTCGCATGGTGTGTAGATACAGAGGTACAAATTGGCTGGTATCTTATGTAGAAGAGGCTCATAAATCTTGATTTGTGTAACAGAAATCACAAATGATGACTCTGGATTTGATGTGGCCAAAACAAAAGGATTCATTACCCTCTTAATGACCTTTCAGAGTCTACTTATAAAAAAAACCAACTCAAGCTTGCTTTATGACTGGGAATTGTGGAGTAGAAATTCATGACTGAAAATAGAGGCTGTATAGCAAAAATGTTCCAACTTCCCAACCAGCTCATCCTGGTGGACTACTGCTCTCTTTATCATCACTATTGTTACACAATGATTTAAATACCAATGCAAAATAGCTTCAGTCTACATTGCCTGACTTCACAATTATCTTAGCTCCTAACACTCTTGTCATAGGGACCTACTTTTGTCACTTGGTGCTTTTAGCAGCTACACACAATGACAACACAGAGTAAGAATGCCTGCAAAAAAAATTAATCGGGACTACACAAAACCTTAACCTATAATCTGAGACCACTCTCTTGCTCTACAAATCTGTTTTCACAATCCACTGGCAAATACACATTTCCCAAATTTTTGTGACCAGAAATATATAATCTCCTAAATATTAACAATTTCTACCACTCTGTAAAAGTAGTATAACAAAGTAGGATTGTGATTAAGAACAAAAACATAAAACAAGCATGGATGGGAATAAAGTATGGATGATCTCATCCAAGGCAATTGCTTGTTAATCTATAACTCCCCAGCTATGGAAGTACAATTTGCACTTTAAATCCTAAAGACTGTTTGCAACTCCATAGAATTTGGAAAGATGCAAAGAGACAGGAGCAAAGTAAGGCTTGATGTTTCATGCTTATGGCTTCAGCTCAGTCTCATCAGAATCTGTTCTTGCCAAACTAAAGCAACTGAACTAAAACTAAACTAAATCTATATTAAATCTTTCCACCTCCAACTTAATCCTATTATGTTTTGGTCTCTTTGGTATGGACACTGAAAAGCTTACTCTTTTCTTTGTAGCAGTCTATTTGAAGTCCCCCATGTCTCTCTACATTATCCTGTTCCCTAACTCAAACAACCTTATGTCCTTTATTCTTTCCCATAGGCCATCATTTCTAAGTTTCTGACTACTTCAGGGATCTGGACTGTCTCACTTAGTCCGCATATTTCTATTTTTGTTCCACAATAAAAACGAACTCATGCTTACAAGAACAGAGGTTATGAGTAAAGAGCTACACCCGCATACCCAGAAGACTTGTTCACAGTAAGTCATTACTTTCTTCGCTGTTCTCCCATCTTTCCCCAAACATGTCATCGGTCATCAATGCAGAGCAGTTCAGGGATACTTGAGAATTTGACCAAGACAACCAATGAAAAGATAATGCTCAACAGGAGCAGCAAGTGGAATATGCAATGAACCCGGCCCACCCATTCATGCAAACATCCTGGGAAGAAAAGCAGCATCACCTATTCCTGTTCCTGCACGACAGACACTAACTCGCCCTGAGGTGGGACTTTGCTGCTGGGCCCACTGGAGAGCCTCTCAGAAGGGGTGCACCAGGAGGAGGAGGGCAGAAGTGCACTAGTAAAGCTCAAGGGACAGAAGTTCGGGTAAGCTCTGGAATCATAGAATCACTATGGTTGGAAAGGACTTCCAGGATCATTAAGTCCAACCTTTATCCCATCATCTCCCAAACCACTAGACCATTAGACCATGACCTCAAATGCTTCATCCACTCGTTTTTCAAACACCCCCAGGGACGGCGACTCTACCACCTCCCTGGGCAGCCTGTTCCACTGTCTAACCACCCTCTCAGTAAAGAACTTCTTCCTAATATCCAACCTAAACTTCCCCTGACATAACTTGAGGCCATTTCCTCTCGTCCTGTCATTAGCAATTTGGGAGAAGAGACCAACACCAGCCTCACTACAACCTCCTTTTAGGTAGTTGTAGAAGGCAATAAGGTCTCCTCTCAGTCTCCGCTTCTCCAGGCTAAATAACCCCAGTTCCTTCAGCCGGTCTCCATAAGGCTTGTTTTCCAAACCTCTCACCAGCCTCATTGCCCTTCTCTGGACTCGCTCCAGCACCTCAAGGTCCTTCCCATACTGCGGTGCCCAGAACTGGACGCAGTACTCAAGGTGTGGTCTCACGAGTGCCGAGTACAGGGGCACGATTACCTCCCTACTCCTGCTGGTCACACCGTTTCTGATACAGGCCAGGAATGCCATTGGCCTTCTTGGCCACCTGGGCACACTGCTGGCTCATGTTCAGCCGGCTGTCCACCAACACCCCTAGGGCCTTTTCCGCCAGGCAGCTTTCCAGCCTCTCTTCCTCAAGCCTGGAGCATTGCATGGGGTTGTTGTGGCCGAAGTGCATGACCCAGCACTTGCCCTTCTTAAACCTCATGCAATTAGCCTCAGCCCATCGCTCCAGCCTGTCCAAATCCCGCTGCAGAGCCTCCCTACCCTCAGGCAGATCGACACTCCCACTTAATTTCATGTCATCTGCAAGTTTACTGAGGGTACATTCGATCCCCCCATTCAGGTCATTGATAAAGACATTAAGACTGGCCCCAAAAGGGAGCCCTGAGGGACAATGCTTGTGACCAGTCTCCAACTGGACTTAACTCCATTCACCACAACTCTCTGGGCTCAGCCATCCAGCCAGTTTTTAACCCAGCAAAGAGTCCACCTGTCTAGACCATGAGCCGCCAGCTTCTGCAGCAGAATGCTGTGGGAGACAGTGTCAAATGCCTTCCTGAAATCCAGGAAGACAACATCCACTGCTTTTCCCTCATCCACTAGGCGGGTCACCTGATCATAGAAGGAGATCAGGTTGGTTAAACAGGACTTGCTCTTCGTGAACCCATGCTGGGTGGACCTGATCCCCCTGTTGTCCTGCACTTGCCGCTTGATCTCCCCCAAGATGAACCTTTCCATAATCTTCCCTGGCACTGAGGTCAGGCTGACAGGCCTGTAGTTCCCTGGATCCTCCTTCCTGCCCTTCTTGAAGATGGGTGTCACATCGGCAAGTTTCCAGTCGTCTGGGACCTCACCCGATAACTAGGACTGCTGATAGATGATGGAGAGCAGCTTGGCAAGTTCCTCCGCCAACTCCCTCAGCACTCTCGGGTGGATCTCATCCAGCCCCATGGACTTATGGGTGTCTAATTGACTCAGCAGGTCCTTCCCTACTATTTCCTGGATTACGAGGGGTTTATTCTGATCTCCTGGTCTCCTAGCTGAAAAATTATATACCACAACATCTGAGAACTTTTCAAGTAGAAATTGTGCAGAAAGGATTCTGCAATAGGTACATAATGGATCTACAGACAGGATTAAAAAGTAGAGGCAGCTCTCCCTGCGGTTTTAAGTTTGTAAGTCCAACCGTGTTTGAAAAGAGAACAATATTGTTCACTGTATTTAACAGTGCTGAGCAGTGAGTCTAGAGATTTTATTTTTTTTTTACATTACCCACTTTAAAGGGAAGGAAAAAAACCAAAAAGGTATGGATTCTGCCCGCATATTCTGTTTTGCAGGTTCACTAGCTCTACAGTTGTAAAGACCTACACTTACGGAATAGAGTCTTGCTGATGAATCTTTCTACAGAGAAGCAATGGGTTACTTATATTTAGAAAGTTCTCAAGTGATAAGAAAAATATAAATAGGAAAACAATAAAGGGGAAAGACAAGTGAATTAGAAAAATAGGAAATAGCCAAGTTTGCTCCAAAAATTAACAAATGCATGAAATAAGGATGATGATCATTTATATACTTGAATAAAAAAAAAAGTTAAGAAAAATCTAAATTTAATGCAGAACCAGAATTGTCTCTGTTCATATCTAGACACAGTTTTCCTTTCTATGCAATTATCAGTAAGACATTGCAAAGCAAACATCTGATGAAAGGTGTCATGAAATCATCATTCACACATACCAATTTTCATATCTTTGGTTATTCCATTTCTTCCTGCTTGTTCCAAAATAATTCCAATTTTCACAAAGTAGTCTGATTATGAACACAAAGAAGTTTATCAAGACTGTCTCACACTTTAATTTCCATCATTTAAAATTCAAGAAAAGGGGTACTGCAAATCTCCAAGCTTCATTTTCAATTTTTACTGCTCTTCCTCTACCTTTCGGAGTCTTCATCTTTATTGAATGGATACAAAATAAGTCGCCTAAACCCAGTAATAAAACTGTATCCTAGAGATCAAGCAACACAGTGTTTTATGTTATTTCAAGTCACTTGTTCTTCTGCTCAATTTTGTCTCTCATTCTTCATATCAAACTAACATTAACTAATAGCATTAACAGTGCTATCTTTAAAGACAGAAAATTGATGACACAGTCAAGGACAATGCACTTTTTTATGGTATTAATTCATAGCAGAAACAGTTCACTGTGAAATTCTCCTTGAAAATAATGTAAGACTCTTACAGCCAAGCAAAGGATTTCCAGTTCTAGACTACTTATAGACATGACTTCTTTAATCAGTATGAGAACTAGAGAGGCATGTTAAGTGAATGATGAAGCAAACCACCTATTCTTCATTGCTGTGAGCATAAAAATACAGTATAAATCATAAATACTACATATCATAAAAACATTTTTATTGCCATAATATAAATTTACCACCAAAGAAAAAAAAAAAAATTAAAAGGGCTCTACTACAAAGCTTTGAATCACTTTTAAGACACTAAAAATCAGGAATTAGCTAAAGCCTAGGACTCCAGAGGTCATCACATTCCTGTATTCTGGACAATCGCTGAGAGAAAAATTAGTCCTTTACATTCTACAGAGAAAAAATTTTAAAAGACGGGTTTGTTGAACAGTTTCTTTTAGACTTTACCTTTTGACCAAAGAAAAGCATGGGATAAGATCAAAGGAAGAATAAGGGCTTAGGAAACATGTTTATTAAGCTTCTAATTCATTCATCTTTTCTTTTATTAAAGGAGGTGGAATCTCTGCACCAGAAAAAGTAGAAAAAAATGACATCGTATTTTAAAAGTTCCACCCCACCATTTATAGATGTCTTCACCTTTTCTCTGCAGAGCAAAAGGTTATCCATTCTTGATGCTATATTCTGTGGTTCTCTCCCAAAAGAACAGAAACCACTACTAGCTGATATCACATAAATGTAACTTTTGCAGAAGAGTATCCCACAATGGACTACAGCTCACTTATTTTTCTTAGCCTCCAACAACTTAAAAATGTTCTCTTTGTTTAAAAATGTAGAAAAATCACCCAGTATTTGAGGTTCCTCAAAGCCTTATTAGGATACTTGCTTACTGTTGCAGTACCAGTGTTCTTCCAACAAGAGCCCTAAAGAAGGTTTTGAGATGGAAAAAAAGCCTTCATTTGAGTATGGCAGTTCAGAATGTATAGTATCGCCTCCCTTAGGATAATTTTAATTAAGACTATTCTGTAAAAAACTAATGAACTAGAAATAAAAGAAAAAAAAATTAAAATCAGTGCTACTTAGTGGTTTTCCTGAATTTCAAATATTAAACATTTATCTTAGTAGCCGCTTCTCTTTAACATGACCTATTTTTCACTTTCCTATGAACTGAAAAAAAAAACAGTGGTTAGTTTTCTTGAAAACCAGCATATTATAATATTCGTAATATTGGTACATATGGGTACATACTTAACTCTGTTTTGTCTAACACAGTTACACCTCAGTGCCATATATGTCACATATTTCCAGGCATTTAACTTCAAAATCTCCTATCTAAAAAGCTACAAGTACTGCAGAACCAACATCGCTTTTGGTAGAGAGGTTATGCACAAGAACAGTGTCAAGATTGTGAGCTACTGACTCTCTAGAAAAATAAAAAGTAAATGCATGTACAGGATCACATTCTGAAGCTTACAGAGGTACACTGAAATTTGTCGTTCGGATACAGCTTCGGAGACATCCATGGTAAACTGAAAGATTTTATATATTGCTTTTCAAAACTGAAGAACCAAGTGCATAATTATCCCTAAGATGACCATGTAGCTCTGTACGAATGGGCATTGAGGCTTCTCCCTGCCCTTCCCCTTTCCCCCACCAATACTTTATTCTAATCAGCTGAAGAATTCCCAAGGACTGTAATAAATGCAAATATTTTAACCCTACAAAACTGTTAACATGTATTTTTTTCTTCCCTAGGCAGCAGAATAAAACAAATCCAGAAGCAACTATAACCAACACAACCTACATTACAGGGTAACACCAGTTCCTAATTTTCTGCCTTACTTTGTGGTCTTCAAACAAAAAAAAACCCTCCCCTCCTCAACAGAACTTTTCTCTCCCCTAGCCTTTCTTTTTATTTAATTGCCATTTCAAACATATCATTTGTCTTCAGTATTTCCTGGTTAGATTTTTCCTTTAAGATCCTCTCTCCTCAAGGTCTTAGTGTAGCTTTTTTCAGACTACTTTCCTATTTATAGGAACACTTGAATCCTCTAGCACACTTAGCTTATCAATTTGACAATTCTCTGTTTGTCCAGGATTCCCTGAATACTCTAGGAAAACCTTTCCCGATTTAGAAATTGACAGACTAATGCGGGAAGCAGAGTGTCCTTCTTTTAAACACAAACACACTTGATTTGAAGGAACAGTACTATGAACTCCAATCTTTACAAAAAGCAAGGTATTAGCTTGATAAGTCTTGAAAATATTTTAAGATATTAGGGGTTTCACCCTAATAAATATCACGGCAGTGAAGGAGGACCTTCTTAACCAAAGTTAACTGCCAAATTCAGTTTTAAAAGCACTGCAGCTCATTATCATGGCTATCAGCTCATAGCTCTTTCAGGGCCAAACTAGTCACCCATGCCAACAATTTACAGTTACCACTAGGAATACATGGAACTATTATTTTCATGTTAAACTCCTCTAATGGAAGGTCTGTTTTTTAAAGTTACATGGTGAATGTGAAACATGATCTGTCCTACACTGTCCAAAGCTGTTCAGAAACAGCTTTGCCAAATTCAGAACCTTGCACAACATCAGCATGGTGCATGTGCAGAACAGAAAGCATATGCGGCAAACTTATAAAGCTATAATTCTATAAATTTTCTCTTGCTAAATAATTTACAGTTGGTTTATTGCTTGGGAATGTGCATTCAATTCCAAAGAAAATCTTTTCTATTGTTTCAAGATCAGACATTACTCTGTGTAAGGAATCATGCTGAAATCCAGCTTTGCCTTATGCAGCTATTAAAAACACACCAGAGAATTTTTCAAACCTCAAAAGCCTTAGAAGAAATCTCAAAAAGGCAGCTTTCTCCTGTCAAGGCTATAGGCAATGTTCATTTCAGGTAGAAAAAAGAAACTCAGCTCACTTGTTAATCCTGCATCTTGTTTCAAAGCAACTAACTGAATGAAAAAATTGCTGGCTTGTCCACTATCAAAGCAGACTTAACACTTGTCAACCGCCATCATTTTGAACTAATTCAGCCAACATCATCATGCCCTTCAGGCACATCCTCAAATCTTGGCCAGACATAGCTAGATGTTTGGGGTTTTTTCCAGCACAGAAACACAACAGCTAAACTATTGATGAATTTCATGTAATAACTCGGTATAGCTTCTCTGATATGTAATGCTGAACTGGGAAGAGGTGTTTGTGGGGGAAGAGGGAAAAATCAAACTAACATCGTTGGTGTCCCCAGGTATCTGTAAAGACAGATCTTCAAAACACTTCAATGATTTTGATGGCAGTGCTCTTGCTCTCCATGGCTTCCACCTTACAGAGCAATCCAGGTTTCTGATCAAGATAGCAGTATGTTTGGCTTTGTTTCACAATAAACTCTTAAACAACTTCTTACTCGTGAAAATGTGTTCAACTGTATAGGAAGAATTCACTCACCTCTAAAGGGAAAACTCACAGCTTGAGTTCTTGTACATGAGAAGTAGGACACAAAGATGGATGTTATTTCAGAATTAAGGAACAGGCATTACCCATTCCTTTGGAAAAATCCCTTGCCAAAATTTACAGTAACTCAATTACAGTACTGCCACATGCTTAGCTAATACTGATTGATTGTCTCTATAGTTGAGCACAACTAATTACCATATTAAGAAGCAGCAAAGAATAGCAACAAGTTTTCACTAACCAGTGCAAATGCTGCTCAAATGCAAAATCACAGAATCACAGAATCACAGAATGTTAGGGACTGGAAGGGACCTCAAAAGATCATCTAGTCCAATCCCCCTGCCAGAGCAGGAACACCTAGGTCAGGTCACACAGGAACATGTCCAGGCGGGTTTTGAATGTCTCCAGAGAAGGAGACTCCACAACCTCTCTGGGCAGTTTGCTCCCATTGGGCGTTCCTTTGGGATCTTTCCCTTTTTTTCTTTTTTTTTAAGTCTGATAAAATGTATCCCCCAGAAGCACAGCCTGCAAGCTGAACCATTCCCTCCATATCTGGTGGCTAAGGCTCACCATCAATCTACATTTGAAACTACACCTGAAAAAAGCAGCGGCAGAACACAACCCAGAATCAACATGAGATCACTGAAAATATTTAACAGTCTTTCTAATATACTGCAGATCAAATTAGTAGCAGAGCCAACTGTAAAGACTGACCAATATTTCGCATTTTAAGACTCTCTAATCTGTTCTGTGCCAGAACTTACCTGCACAGGCCGAATGCCAAATGTCTTTGCAGACACCCAGCAATCTGCGAGAAAGATGGAGAATTACAGTGTTTCAGGTGTATTAAATTCTGGAAACCTTTTATCTCAAAAATGCTAATGGTAAGTTTTGGAAGAAAAACTTTGACAAACTGGAATACTGCGTCCAGTTCTGGGCTCCCCAGTTAAGAGAGACAGGGACCTACTGGAGAGAGTCCAGAGGAGGGCTATGAGAATGATTGGGGGATTGGAGCATCTCCCCTATGAGGAAAGGCTGAGAGAGCTGGGACTCTTTAGCCTGGAGAAGAGAAGGCTGAGGGGTGTTTTAATTAATGTTTATAAGTACCTAAAGGGTGGGTTGAGGGAGGATGGAGCCAGACTCTTTTCAGTGGTTCCCAGTGACAGGACTAGGGGTAACAGACACAAGCTGGAACATAGGAGGTTCCATTTAAATATGAGGAAGAACTTTTTTTCAGTGAGGGTGACAGAGCACTGGAACAGGCTGCCCAGAGAGGTTGTGGAGTCTCCTTCTCTGGAGATTTTCAAGGCTCACCTGGATGCAGTCCTGAGTGATGTACTCTAGGGGATCCTGCTTTTAAGCAGGGGAGTTGGACTAGATGATCTCTGGAGGTCCCTTCCAACTCTGAATATGCCATGATTCCGTGAAACTGTATCTGCCAAACCTCACCTTAATTCAATCTCCTCATCTTCATGTCCTACAAAGCAATTTTTACTAACATGACTGAAGAGTCTTCTCCCATGTAGACCCTGTCTCAGCCAGTTCACAAAATGTACAATGTTTTCCTTACTGAATTCAAAGGGTTTTTTTCCATATTCTTCAGGTGTGAGATATATGCCTCCTTCTCCAAATACACTCTTCCAACTCTGCTCTGGGATTGGAAGGGACCTCCAGGGTCATCAAGCCCAACCTTCATCCCATCATATTCCTAACCACTAGACCACTAGACCATGGCCTCAAGTGCCTCATCAACCCATTATTTGAACACCCCCAGGGACGGCGACTCTACCACCTCCCTGGGCAGCCTGTTCCACTGTCTAACCACCCTCTCAGTAAAGAACTTCTTCCTAATATCCACTCACTTTATGATTAAGGAAGTGGCAACAACAACTTCCTTAAAGTATAAGTAAGCAAACCTGCACATTAAAGAAAACCAACATCTACCATCCTTAAAGCAATGAACATCACACAAAAAACCCACACATGCAACACAAAACGCCTTTGTCACTTTTAAGGTTTGGCTAGCTATATTGTGATAAACCAAAATAATGAAAATACATTCTTTGCTTTAATCTATAATGGCTCATTTTTCACCAAGATACAATTTTCCCTTTTATAAAATATTTTCTCCTTTTTAATTCCCCCAGCTCATTTGTTCTGTGATCAAGGCACCAACTTAAAACATGCAATGACTAACCAAGGAGACCCTGTAGCTGCAATGCACCAAACCAATTTTGTTGATCATCGCGGGTCACTGCAACATCAGCTTCACATGCCCGTTTAGGAGACAAATGACAAACATGACCATTTCTTTCTCCAAGCTGTAGCAGTATATCACCTAGGCAAGCAGGAAAATAACTCTGGCCTGCTGTCAGAAGTCTCAATCCTCAAATTCAAAACTGTATTCAAACAGCCTCGAATGTACTCAGTAACAAAACTTAATGGCCAAAGGATGAAGATGCATAAGGTGTTTAAATCAAGTTGTTTAACATAAAGTATTACTAGATAATGAACAGATAGAGAATCATACAGCAAATCTGCCATTCAGTACCTGTGTCAAAATCCTACCCTGCTTGATTTCAACCCAAAAAAAAGCTGTTGATGTCATTTATTATATGCTATTTATACACTTTATTTTTTAAACCAAGAAAATATGAAACATCATAATTATCAAGTAAATGGACTTCATTTTCCATTGAAAGGGAAAAGAAGGTTGGAAGACCAGAATTTATTTATTTATTTATTTAGAATAGAATAGTTCAGTTGGAAGGGACCTACAACTATCATCTAGACCAACTGCCTGACCAATTCAGGGCTGACCAAAAGCATGTTATTAAGGGCATTGTCCAAGTGTCTCTTAAATGCTGACAGGCCTGGGGCACTGACCACCTCTCTCTAGGACTGTTGCAGTGTTTGACCACCCTCTCGGTAAAGAAATGCTTCCTGATGTCCAGTCTAAACCTCCCCTGGCACAGCTTTGAACCATTCCCACATGTCCTGTCCCTGGATACCAGAGAGAAGAGATCAGCACCTCCCTCTCCACTTCCCCTCCTGTAAAATGTAAAGATGTAAAGAGCCAAGACTCAAGTTCCCACTGAGTTTTCTATCATTTGTTTAAATAATTTTCCAGAGTAATGCAAAGATGTTCAAGATGAAATCTAGATGTGCTTGCATATCAATTAAATCCTAAAATTCAAACAGAAAACTGAAGGTAGATACCAGACCTAGAATTGAAAATGCAAGATAACTCCTTTCCCAAATGTGATCACAAACCAGGAAGACAAAAAAGGTTCTTCTCCAAACCATACCTGGATTAAACTTAGAATACTGCAAAATTCCTGTCAGAAAAAAAACCTGCATAACACTTAGGATGATATAAAAAAAAAAAATAAAAAAAAATGCAAGTTAACTTTTTCAGCGCCTAACAACCATTATCCTGTGAAAATTAAGATAATCCTGAAATCCATTATTAAAAATAATTGCCAATCATATGGGTAAAGGATTACCAAGTGCCAATGAAGAAGATAAATAAAATAGCTCACTTGAAAAGTACAGAGAATTTTTGAATACCTGTGTAAAAATAAGGACTAATGAGGACATCTCCTTTCATACTGCCTAAGAAGTAAAGAGAGTTTATACACATATATTTGTATACTGTAAAAACATCCTTTACATTGTCCTGTAATAATTTTTACCATTACTTTAAAAAAAAAACTAAAAATTCTGTTATTGCACAGGTTTTACAGAAAATACTTATTACTACATAATTGATTACCCTCAATTTTATAGTAGAGAGCATATAAAATGCCTAATATATTTTGTGGATGTTTATGATGTGAGAAATTAAGTAGGCCAACAGAAATATGATTAGAAGACATTATTCTTCCCTCCACTTAAGAGCACCCGCCAACAGGATGTCATTGGGGATGGTTAAGCACTCTCACTCTATGCTGCAGCAGGCACCAACGCAGTCCCCTTGCAAAATCATCAGGAACTCAGCCTGCGCTCCTCAGTATTGCAACGTGTACGCAGCATTTCACAGCACTGTTCTGCAGCCCTCTTTTTCACTCTACTGAACTTCATCTTTTCCAATGCAATTCACTGAGAAAGAATTTTCTCAGCCATTAATTGAGTTTCAGCATTTGTTTTCTGTTGCTCCAAAACCCATGTACTATCAGACCCCTAGCACTGGAGTAACCTTGTGCTTTTATCAAAGCAGGAATTTTACAGTGGTGAAAGCCATTGCTAAAGAAGAATTATTTCTCTTAGGATAAAGATTAAACAGTTAAAAAGAAGATTACTGCTATAGAGACAGTATTCTACAAAATATCAAAACCAAATCCAAAAACTACAAGGGACGCTTCCCCTTTTTCAAAGACTAGGCACAGTAAAAAAATATAATTTTGTATGCTATACACTAATGAAAATGTAAACACTTAAGAAACTATACTTATTTCAGAAATAAGACTAGATAATATTGCATGGTATATTAAATGCACATTAATGAATTTTGTCACATTATTCAGCACTGGGGTAAGAAACTGTTCTCCGTTTACAGCATTTTGTTGGACTAAATCAAAGACCCGATATCTAAGGTTCACCTGGAAACACTAAGAAACTACAAAAAGGCTGTCTGTAATAAGAAAAGACTGAATTATTACACCACTGTAATAATTAACCTACTGGGAAAAAGACCAAAACCACAGCAACATCTTGGAATTTTCAACTTAAAGGGGGGGGGGGGGGAAGACACAGACACAATAACATATGGTTATAATAAATAATTGGAAAATTTGGTTTTTAAGCTTCAAGTCACAACTTCAGTCAAAAATTCTGTAAAGCAAATCACAAGATTGGCATCCTGGCCTGTATCAGAAACGGTGTGACCAGCAGGAGTAGGGAGGTAATCGTGCCCCTGTACTCGGCACTCGTGAGACCACACCTTGAGTACTGCGTCCAGTTCTGGGCACCGCAGTATGG
The DNA here is from genome assembly GCA_028020825.1 of Podargus strigoides. NCBI lineage: Eukaryota > Metazoa > Chordata > Aves > Caprimulgiformes > Podargidae > Podargus > Podargus strigoides. Next base: position 29,479,277 of record CM051662.1, on the reverse strand, counting down.
GAAGGACCTTGAGGTGCTGGAGCGAGTCCAGAGAAGGGCAATGAGGCTGGTGAGAGGTCTGGAAAACAAGCCTTATGGAGACCGGCTGAAGGAACTGGGGTTATTTAGCCTGGAGAAGAGGAGACTGAGAGGAGACCTCATTGCCCTCTACAACTACCTAAAAGGAGGTTGTAGTGAGGCTGGTGTTGGTCTCTTCTCCCAAATTACTAATGATAGGACGAGAGGAAATGGCCTCAAGTTGCATCAGGGGAAGTTTAGACTAGATATTAGGAAGAAGTTCTTTACTGAGAGGGTGGTTAGGCACTGGAACAGGCTGCCCAGGGAGGTGGTGGAGTCACCATCCCTGGAGGTGTTCAAAAAACAAGTGGATGAAGCACTTGAGGCCATGGTCTAATGGTCTAGTGGTTAGGGAGATGATGGGATAAAGGTTGGACTTGATGATCCTGGAGGTCCTTTCCAACCATGGCGATCCTATGATTCTAAGAAATTGTATTTCATTTAGATGGCATTCTATTTTTAACATTACTGATTAACAGATGGAAGTGGAGTTTTTCCTTCAAAAGTGCTTTAGTCATCAAAGTTGACTAGTCTAAACTTTTTAGTCATCAAAGTTTAGTCAACACCAACAAAGATGTTAATGAAATACATTTGTAGAACTAAAAAGTGTGATCTCATGTCTGTTCTCTACAGCTTTTTCTATATCTCTCTGACAAAATTACCATTTAGTTATATCAACGTATATAATTATGTCAGGACAGGTAAGAAAACATACCAGTCATTGCTAGAACTTGAATTCCTTTTATCATATTGATAAATAATGCCAATGCTAAGTTTATATTAGTATGTTTGTATACATTTCCACAATTGTATATTGTGTTCACCATTTTAAATTATTTCTGATATGTGAAATATCCTCATGTTTCAGGCCTTGCAGCAGAACAAAGACTCTTTAGAAATAACAGCACACACAAGCAGCAGTGGACATAGCTCTTGTATTTTCTCTCCACATAGAATTCTTGAGTTGCCTTACTTAGCACTGCTTTATAAACAAGTCTTTATTCCTATGCAATTACTAATTTATACTTGAAAATGTGTTGCTTGAGAAAGAATGAGTGTGTGTAAAGGAACTGTATCACCATAAGAAATACACTAAGCAGAATGATAACCGATCATTTGATATTCCAAATATTACCACAGTTTTATTTGCCTAACTATTTTACTCTCAGTTTAAAAAAAAAACCAAACAAACAAAACACCCTGCAGAAATCCCCACAAGTTTCTATACTAAATCAATAAGCTTAGGTAAATCTCATTGCCAGAAGAAAGGTCTAAAGAAGGGTTTAGTAAAGAGAATTAAAAGGAAACATACTATCCCCATCGGGTGCTAAATATAGAGTATAAACCCTTTCTTTCCAGTTGTGGCTGAAGGAAACAGTGTTTCCCCAAGATGAATCAAGAGTCTGAAGCACAGGATGACCATGAAAAGTCTCTGGAGAAACAAACAGCACCGAAACAGCACTTGATAATGAGATGAACTTCTCTCTTACATCTTAAAACTACTGGACAGCACTTCAGAAGAGATTATTAAAATATTAAAAATGTATATAGGGATGTCTTTCCTCTTCTCTGATCCTTCTACCTCAATTGCAAGGAACTGCATAGGAAGAGAACAGTCACTTTCTGCCAATGATCACTGATGGAGAAAAGGACAAGCAAGTTTTACACAAGCTTCCCTTAAAATATCTTAAAGTTGCTACAGCAAAGGAAACTAATCAAGGATTCACAGTCAGTCTGAGTTCTGAATTTCTTTGATTATGACTCAGCACAAATTCACCAAAACAAGCAAAAATGATGACTTCTTCACAGGGTATTGATACATTTACCTTGGACTAAGTAACAGACACTTTAAGAATACAGGGACCTCGAAGATACCATTTTTTTTACATCACTTTTCGTATCCTGACTGTATCATGTGACAATGGCATGACAACGTGATACCTCAAATCTGATGGTATTCACCAGAAGTTGTGAGCTATTCCTCCCACCACCATCTTAATGAGTTTGAAGATAAGTTCTCATCCCCAAAGTAAACCGCTTAACAATTTTACCACTGTAAACAAACATGACAGACAGCACATTTTGTATTAACTACATAAAGGGAACATGGTCTGCCAGATTTCTCAACCAAAAGTACTTATCACACCATTATTATCTTGGGCTCTGTGTGTTAAGCTAATTTTCACTTCCAGTTACACCAAAGCAAATTCAGCCTAAGTCCATTAACCAAATTATTTTAGAGTTGTTAGAAGACGAATCTGGCTGTATGCACGCAGACATACGTAGCACCATCTATTTCTGAAATGATAGGACAGATCATCTCTGTGGCATTTATGTCAGAGCTGTGACAAAATGCTTTCCCCAGATGAATAAGTGACAGCGAGAAGGTTGTTTTCAATGGGAAGAGGAAGCCAAGAGCTGACTCGTTTCCATGGAAACACTAGCAGCATCAGGCAGAACAGCTGTAGAGGAAAAGGCAAAAGTTTGGAAGGCAGAAATCTTGACGATTTTCCCTCACTGATATGTCAGTACCATCAGAGACCACCTACATTTAAGGTGGATCAAGCCAGTTTGTGTTGAATATGTTAGATATTAAGCTAAAATTTCCAACTAAGACTTACAAAAGCCAGCATGCCAGAAGTAAATTAATAAAAATTACTTACAATGCTATTTAGTCAGCCCATGTATACATTAAGTCACAGAGCATATGAATATCTGTAACAGTGATGCATTATGATTTTTGTCACTGGGAACGAATCTTGCTGTTTCTTTAAAAATGACAGCTTCCACAGGGTAAATGCTTCAAGCAAAATAACTGGTTTTCACCAATTTAATCTAATGGACTCTTTCCCCTCTTAAAAATAAATTCAGCACTTTGATTACCAACATGACAAAAGGAACACCTTCTTTGCAGTTTCTATATCTTTATATCTATATCTATACCTTTACTATTTTCTTTGTATCATTTTCAGGTAGAAGATATCTGCATAACTCAAAAATTATTAAATGGTACAATCTAAAGTATACTTGCTTTCCTTGTTGAATAAAAGACAGAGAACAAAGATTTCCACTTATAAAGGGCCACTAAAGGGCCTTTCTATTTGTTAAGAAAGAAAATAAACTTTCCTATTCACTATTAATCTACAAACATATATTCTGAGATTAACGTATCTTCACCAGTCCATTCACGATACCTCAGACTATCCCAGTAGCATTGCTTCCATCAAAAATAAAAACTGGCTTACATGAACAGCCAAAGCCCTAAAAATATGACCCACTCGAGTCATTCACCATAGTACATGACAGGTATCTAAGTACCTGGAGAAAACATAAGCAAACCACCAAATAAAGACCTAAGGTATCTTTGATAAGAATGCTCTCCCACGTGACTTCTGCAGCTTTAGCCTTTCGAGAGGATAAAATCATGTTTTCCCCCTCTCTAATCTCACTTATTTCAGTTGATTCTTCCTACAACCAACCCCACTGAATGTTTAAAGCTGCCGTAGATGTTATGGGACACTGAAAGGAGTCTCCAACAATGTAAATTCACATAAAGCAGTAGATGGGAACTTCGTATTTCTATCCAGCGATACCACTCACTGCTCAAGTCCAGCTCCTCATGTCACGATGAAGCAGCACAAGATCAGTACTTTTAAGTACACTTGCAAGGTGTATCTTGATGCCTAGACTGCAAGGCTTTTGTGGGTTTATATGCATTTCAGTGCTTCCTTACAGCAAACTTTACAAATATTTGCTAATTAGTTTTTATCCCTCCCTTGTAAACCGAGTAATTATGATCTTTCCTATAGATAAAGATCGTACAGCAAAGGGGTTATGTAACTTGCCTTCAGCTGCTGGAAACTGCAGGGGTGCTGCAGGCAGTGCCCACGCCAGTGCCCTGGACCACACGAACTCCCGCGCTGCTGAGCTACCCAACTTCACAGGCACTGTCCCCTTATCCACAAGCAGATTTACAGTCTTCTCAGAAAGTGAAGGATATATAGCTGTGAACTTTGCGAATCCCGGAGTCATTTTTGAGATCCTGCACTAACTACATAAGTAATCCATAATCCTTAGGAAAAAATCAACGACAAACACTACTTCTTTCAACAGCATCATGTTTCAACTATTTTTCAAAATTTAAAGACCTTAAAAGATTAATTAGTTTGAAATGTAGTATCTGAGACTAGCACTGACATTCTAGGTCCTGCTGGGTATCTGCAGACGCTCCTTCAAACTCAATGCTTAATTATGCCTCTTGTACTTTCTTACAAACTATCTAGACGTATCTTTGTACTTTACTAAAGCATAAGTACTAAAGCATAAGAGTACTTTGCACTTATAAGCCATCAAAGGACCCCAAGATCACTTACAGGTATTAACTAGCAAAACTCACAATACACGTTTGATTCAGATAAGAATCAGGTGTCTGTTCCAGAGATGCTTAAACCAACGCACAGAAAGATTCAGTTGCCCGATGCTTCTCCTCCTATGACAGTGTCTTACGCCAGTAGCTTTCCATATCTACTTAATAGCATACCGTCTAATAGCAGTTTGTGAATAATTGCTCTATTAAGCCTGGAGTGAAAGGAGTACCACTGTACTCTTTGATTTCATTTCACACTCTATATAATCCAAAATGATAAAATGAAAATGGAAATAATATTCAGACATAACTCCTGAACTTGAGAAACAAAGGAAAGTGTTGCAGGTTTCAAAGCAACTGTATGTAAATAGATTACATTTTATATTTACAAAAATTATGTTTAGTAGATGTCCCCATCTGAATATCAAACTGCATACACTAATGCTGATTTATTTTTATTTTTTTTTTACAATCTCCAATAAAGTAAACCTTCTTATCAACAAACTAGTTCCACTATTTATATAACACTGGATGGTCTTGCTAGGATAATCTTGTGCGTGCAATAGGTTACCATGACAACGTATATTTGAATTTCTATAAATTTCTATTTTTAGCAATCACAGTTTAGGATAAAGAAAATCACAAATATTAAGTACTATTTCATTAACAGAAAATATCGCATTTTTATCATCATCATACTTCCCAGAAAAGACACCGCTGAAGTTAAATCAGGCAGTAATGCTAAAAAAAATCATTACCACAGTTATTAATAAAGTTTACTGCTAAGCAGCCTCACCACAATCTAAGTGGCTAACAGTCAGTAGCTAACATTATGAGGCAAAGATTGATGTTCACAGAGTTTTGTCTTGATTTGAGTAAGGCCAGGATTTCACTCAAAGGTTTCTAGAGTTAGTCATCATTTCAGCTGACACAAAACAAAAGTGTATTTGCCAGAATACTCAGGAAATAATGTCTTTGTTTCAGGTGTGGGAAAATGTTGAATTGACAGTAACGTCTCAGTTCCAAACTAAGGTTTCCATCACCTTAAATTACTGTGCTCAAGAGTGCTTACTAAGCGCATGCTGGTCCTTAAATATAAATTTACTTAATGCTTTAAAACCGTCCCACGGGGGCTGACGTCACCCCCATGCAGCGGCCCACGAAAAGCATCACCTCTGCATGCCGACCCCAAGCAAGGCGAGCTTCCCCTCGATGCCCCACACACGGGGGGCCGTGGCGCATGCAGCCCTGGCAGCCCCTCGGCCACCCCGGGCGAGAGCACCGACCAGCGGCGCTTACCCTGGCGGCCCGTGAGGAGTAGGGGTCCTCGAAGAGCGCCCAGACGCGGGGCTGCAGCCGCCTCCAGCGCCCACCCTTGCCCTCGGCAGTCGCCCCCACGTCCTCGATGCCCAGCCTCTTGGCCACCAGGTCGTCGTCGTCACCATCGGGGGGCGGCTCGCCCGTCAGCAGGTCGGGCGCCTCAAAGATGTCGAGAGCCTCCTCGGCGTCGCGATGCTGGCGGTAGGTCATCCAGCAGCAGGGCTCCACGTCCGTCTCGTCGATGCCCCAGAAGGCCAGCTCCTCCTCGAAGAGCGGCTCGCAGACGTCAGCGGGGCAGTGCAGCTTGCCGGTGCGGTAATAACTGAGCACATAAGCGAAGACCCCCGGATGCCGGTCGAAGAAAAACTCGCCGGTGCCGCGGGGTCCCGGGGGCTGCAGCCGCTGCCGGGATCCGGGCAGCCGCCCGCCGGCGGCAGCGGGTTGGGGGGCAGCGGAGGCTCCTCGCCGCCCAGGGACTCGCCCTGGGACTCGCAGGCGAGCAGGGCCAGGCGGGTCCCCGGCAGGGTCCTCAGGGTGCTGCGGTAGGTTTCGTGCCGCGTGCCCCCACGTTGAGGATCACCCTCTCGTTGTCCTCCAGCTTCCCCATCGCTCCGGGTCGGACATGACTGGGGCGGGCGGGGGGGAGGGGGGGCAGCTGGTCGCTGGGGACGAGCCTTTGCCTTAAATTCAAACGGAAAGAAGAAATCGAGGAGAAGCACCCAAGCATCACCGGGGGGGGGGGGGAAAGGAAGGCTATGCCCCCCTCCCCCCATCTTCTGCCGCGTTCCCACCGCCCCGCACCGTCAAGAGAGCCCTCCCGGGCCACCCACCGCCGGGCAGCTCCGCCGCGCTCCGCCCGCCGAGGGCTCTCCCTTCTGCCCGCCTCGGGTACAGCTCGGGGATCCCTCCCCGCGTCCCCCCAAAGCAGCTACCGAAACGGCACTGCTGCTGCTCCAGCGTGGGGATCCGCCACCCTCCCCACCCCCTTCTTCCTCCCGGGGCTGCGAGCACCAAGCTGATGGAACAGAAAGTGTGCGGTTAATTATATAATGGGCATCTATCTTTTATTATCCTGTCAGACTAACCAGGGGGAAAATATATATATATATATATATATATATATATATATATATAAAAGAAGGATGACAGGATTGTCTCTCCCCCGCAGATCGAGCAGCAGGCACACCCCGGGAAGAGCTGCCTGCCTGGAGCTCGGCTCGCTACTTTCTCCGATAAATCCTGAAGCGCGCATCCCGGGGAAGAGCCGGTGACACGGCCGCTGGTTGCCGCGGGTTTCCCCACGCCCCCCAGCCCCCCGCCACCTTGGCCGGAGGAGAGGAGGTGGCTCTGCTTCTCAGGCGGCGGGCCCCGCTCCCCAGCCGCTCCGCCTGGCCAGGACTACTTGTTGTCGGGGTTTTCTTCTCCGCGTTCAGGTGGCGGTGTCGCCTCCCTCGGTCCCCAACTCCCAGCGGCGCAGAAGCAGCTCCTGCGCCCGCTCGGCCATCCCGCGCCTTGCGTGTCACGGGCGAGGCGCCGCCTGCCCACGGCGGAGCTGCGGGCGAGCACCGCGCAGAGCCACGGGCACCCCGGGGCCCCAATCCCAGCACCTCTCTGGGAAGGCGAACCCAAAGGTGCACACGCACCTCATTCGGGGCCGAAGCTCCTCCGCGGGGCGGGGGCAGGGGAGCCGTCCCCACGTAGCCCTCCAGCCCCCCACTCCCAGCTCTGTGGGGCGGAGGTGACAGCAAAAACAAATACCGCATCTGTCCGGAAAAGGCACCACCGCCTCCCCTCCTGCTACGTATAGATTTGGTTCACGTAAAGAAAACACGCGGAAAGGGATGGAGGGTGAGAATCGCTGTTTTTCGGAGGAATGTAGGAAAAGCAGCGCCTAGCTACAGGTGAGTGGGGAGGGGGGCTGCTCAGCCCCCCGGGAGATGGTCCTTCACCCGCAGGTGTGTGCCTACAGCCCCTGGGTCACACAGCCCCCGCAGCCTCGACCTTCGGGGCAGGGTACGCTTCCTACGGCGGAGGTGGGGGCAGCGGGCGCGATGGAAGTTCAGAGTCTCCCATAACATATAAGGGAGCCTAGTGTCTGTGCCAAACCTCTGCCCCCAAGCTAGCCGAGTTATTTTCTAAAGCCTGTTTTATGGGTGCCTAGTTTCAGCTGGGTTGGTCAAAGGGAAAGACGCTTCCAGTCCCAGAGAGGAGATAGGCAAAGTGAGAGGTGATCCCTCTTGCCATTTCCTCAGAAGAAAAAAAGAAAAATCTTCCTCCACGCCAAGGGTATTCACTGACACGAAGTAGGGTAATGAGTGGAATAATGGGTATCTGAAATGTCTCCCTTCCACGTCAGAGCCATCAGCTGGGCACTTGCTGGCATTGGGAGGGCAGAGCTCTGCTGGAAGCAATGCTCAGAGGACACTGTGCTTAGACCAGATTGCTTTAACCCAGATCTGTCTGTGGCATCCATGATGTAAACAGACTCCCAAAGCAGCAGCAACTTTAAGAAATGAGTTTTCAAGTTTTCTCCAGATGTAGGTTTTCAAGTTCCTTAAAAAAAAAAAACAAAACAAAACAAAAAAAACAAACCAACAGACAAAAAAAATATATAACTGCCAAAGCAGATATAATCAGTTAGTGAAAACTCCCAGGAGCCAAAATTAATATTTAATTACATCATTGTAAATCCAGTGGAAAGGACTCACCCATCCTAAACCAAAACAATGCTGCTTATGCCATACTTGCTTTTCTTTGCAGAGGGGATTTTTCTGAAAAAGGGACATAGAGAAGGAAGGAGTAAGACCAAAATTAATATTCATTGTCCTCTCTGACCTACAGGAGGTTTCTGGAGAAATGAAACATATTAGAGCTTTGCAGCATTCATCCATTATGGAAAACCATGGGGTGGCAGTAGCTGCCAAAACACTAGACAAACTGTATCATCACAGCATACCAGGACTTCCCTCTGAACTGTCACTGCTCAAGTTCCACCACTCTGGTCAAGTTACAAGGCAAGCACTCCCCTCCACAAAAAAAACTACCAACCAACAACAAACAACAAAAAAAACCCACAAACAAAAAACACAAACCAACAACAACAAAACACACACACACACTCCCCAAAAAAAACAAAACCACAACCCACCCAACAACCTAAGAAACCTAACAAAGATGGCATCTCATAAACAAAAACTTTGGGCTATGGCTGTATATAGTGCCAATGCCATGAAAGAGCCATGTAATATGAGAAATCTGTTTATGCTTCAGACTTCTTAAGCACACAGGCTTTTTTTTTTTTTTTTTAATTGCATAGGGAAGAATAAACCACAGAAATAATTTTTCCAGTTCCTAAGAAAAGGAATGGTCTCTTCCAGGATATAACAGTCACATCAAAATGTCCATATTATACAACATGTCTGTTACTAAATATAATACTATTAATTTCTCTGTGTGTCAGTCTTCCTTGTATTTTCAGCGTGTGGCAGATTTCTCAATGAAGGATGAAACTGTATTAGACATTGACTTTCCAGAGCTGACATTTTCTTGAATGACAATATTCTTCATAGGCAACGTTTATGAATTAAATTTCCCCCATACAAGAGACTGACCTGAATTTTTGCACTCCTCAGTTTCCAATAAAAGTGGAAGCATGAGACATATGTAAGAAAGAGAATTGCACCTCCTGAATGAGTCTTACCATATAATATATCTGCAAATTGGAAAAAAAAAACAAAACCAAAAACTGTTGACACATACTCTCAAACATATTCATGTAAAAGTTAAGTGGAAACATTTCTGTAGCTCAGGATTTGGAACTTTCTTTGAAGAACTGAGTGACACTAAGCAATACACAAGCAGTCTTCCCTGTTGGATAGGTATGACGAAAGGAAAGATCTTATGTTATTGTTTTAACTGAAAAAGCAATAAAAGCAATCATTCTTCTTGTGAGCTTAAGTACTGACATGCAAAGTCATTGGGTTACCAGCTTTCTAACAATAAAGGAGTAAACAGAAGAAAGGACTTGCGGAAAGAAAAACAGATTTGAGGACAAATGCAGCATACCCCAGTTACAGTCATGCTCTGGGGATCACCTTCTGTTGACTAAGGGGTCCCTGGGAAGGTTAACTTGCCTAGCTACCATCCGTCTTCCTGAGAAGGACATGAGAGGCAGAAGCCACTGAGTTTTTCTAGTGCAGGTCACCATTTCATATTTTTCATATGATGTTGTAATTGGGGAAGCAAAAAAAACCCATCAATTTTATAATGGAAAATTATAATTGGAGACAGTGCAACACATCCAAAATATGATCAATTTATATCAGTTTAGCTGATGATTAAGTGAACTAATTATTTTAAATATCCACTTCCATTAACATTTTATTAAGCTTGTTCCTTTCACATATTTTTCTGTTCTCCCTCTTTATTTATAATCATCTCTGCTATTTACAATTACATGTACTAATTCATTACAGATCTTGCAGAACATGATAGCCACATTATATTGAACAACACTGAGATAAGTCAGAATCGCTACTCTGAACTTGCAAAAAAATAAATAAAAATTAATAGATTAAGTAAATGTCTGTGAAATACAACTGTCAGGATCCATGGCGTAGTTGAATTGGACAAGGCTGGAAACAAAGTCAACAGAAAGTTGTCCTTACATTCCAAAGCATGATTGCATTTTTAGTTAATACAGCTGAAATGTAAGCTTGGCTTGGTCAATACCACAGAACTGGTGAAAAAAGGTCTTACTGTAGAAAGATATAAATAAAACTAACATTGGACATGACAGATGGACAATATATGAAAGCTGTCATGAAATCAGACTACTGTTGGTTCCACCATAGCAGGCAGGAGTCCCCTAATGTTCTTGTCCTCTTCTCAGTTCTCCAGTCCTACCACAGGCACTCAAAAGATTTCAGAGCAACATCCTTCTTCCTGAATGTCCGATATCACAAGCTACATCATTTTTTTGACCTTTCTAAGTTCAAGCAGTTCCAGTGCAAAATTATTCCAGTTCTCTTTTGGGGGATGAAGTGCTAGGGTCTGAACCCCAAGCCCTGAATTAAGATTGACATATGGGTGATTCCCATGGTCCTTTAAGAGGAGGGGATGAGTTTGCCTTTTGGCTTTCCTCCAAGGTGCAGCTGGCCTTGTAGGGAAAGCCCTTGGGTAAACAAGCCCCAGGTGCCCTGCATTGGATAAATGAGTGCCAGGTGTCCTGCTTTGGGGATAAAAGCTGGGGCCACTTGCAGGAAGGGTGGAGTGTCTGTCTGTGAGGTAGGTGACCTTTGCAGAGTTTCCCTGTTGGGGAAGGACCTCCTGACTCTCCCTGCAACTGGGCCCCAGTCAGGTTTGTTGCTTGTGAACACGGGCTCTGTGAGAACAATATGTGGCTACCTCTCTCTTATATGATCAGCCTCTTGGCTTGGCTGTCTCCCATTTCTGCCATGGGAGACTGTTGCTTTGTTTGTTCCACCGATTGTTGGCCATGTATCATTCTTGGGATTGCTAGGGTTGATGTCTATTATGTGTAATCTGATTGACTTGTTTGCACCCCCAGCAATCACCCATGTACTGGCCATTTTGTGTGCAATAGAATCTGGTTACTGGTTTGTTCTACTGCTGGCTGCATCCTTTGTGCTAGGCCTAGTAATTGGTAAAACAGGGGCTGAGGTGGAGCTGGGCTCCTTCCATGAGGTGTCCCTTCAGATTTCCTCCTACAGAGGAACTCCTGCCTGCCCTGTTCCATGTCATAGGCACCATGGGAGACATCTCCTCTCCCAAATTCTTTCCAACTTTCCCTATTCTCCAAAGCTCTCCTTAGCACTAGTACATGCAAGTTCAGCAACCTGCTTAGCATTGCCTCTGTAGCAAACCACATTCCTTCAAATGTGGTCATATTGACTAATATTGAGTGCAAATGACTGGGTTTGGGCAACAGGACCACAAAGTGCCTGAGGGGAGGCAGCCATGAGCTTCCTGGTGCCAGTTCCATTTCCAGCCAGCTCCAGCCTGCCATAATCAGCCTCCTGCCCTCCAGAGCCTCAGTCAGCTGGGAGCCCTACTGCCTGCCTCCAGCATAGCTAAGGAAGGGATGGCAGCTGGAAGGGACAGGAGATATGGGAAGAGAAAGAGAGGAACAAGAAGACACACAGAGGAGATATGTTTAGAGAAATGGAGGAGACGGCTGGAGACACACTCTCAGGAGGAGGCACTCCATGCCAGAGGAGGTACTTCTGAAGGACTGTGGCTGCAGGCAACCTATGTCAGGGCAGGGACAACCCCGAGGAACCATGGCCACAGGTGACCTACGCCAGGGCAGGGACGCCCCTGAGGGACTGTGGTCTGCATAAGAACGACACTGGGAGCAGTAAACACAGAGCAGCCCAAAGAAGAGGAGGAGAACTCACTCTGAAGTGAAGAGCAGCAGAGAAGCCCTTACAAACTGACCCCAACTTCCTTTGTTGCCTCAGGAGAGGAGCTTGGAGGGTCTGAGTGTAAGGCGTGATGGAAATGAGGGAAGCCAAGGCTAGGATGTGGGAGGAAAGGTGTTTCTGTAAGTGGGTTTTTTTTTTAATTGTTTACACTTTCTTTATCTTAATACCCAAATCCATGTTCAGAAGTTTGTGTTAACTGACAATAAATTAAGTGAAAATTCCCCAACTCAGGACTGTTTTGCCCATGACACTACAAGAACATGTATCACGAGTACAATCATAGAATCGCCTTGGTTGGAAAAGACCTCTAAGATCATCAACCATTCAACTCAACCAGCTCCTCCAACCAGCCTCAGAAACTCCCAGACCTGGTGTACCTGCACTTGCATGGGGCAATCTCTTAGAAACTGTCACCCTCCACTTTCCATTCCAGAGCAGGTACTGTTCCTCTAAATCAGGAGTGGATCCCACACACCCTTTGCCCAAATGTCCATCACCCCAGAATCTCAGAGCCACTGCCTTTCTCATTCATGATGGGGTGCCCTTTGGCTCCCTCAATTACTAATGCCAGAGGTATTAGCAATGCAAGATGGTGGAAAGAGAGACTACTCACCTCTTTCAGTTGTAATTCAAGTCGCTATGTCAGTGCTGATTCACATTTGTGGGATGCACATTTTCTCAAGAGATATAGGATACTACATTTTGCTTATAAAAGGAGGCATTGCCTCAGGCTCTGTCCATACTTACATTTTAGTGCTCCATGCTGAAATATTAGAAATGAATATTTGATCTATCCTGAAAATATGCTTCAACTCCAGTTAAAGGTTAGTGATGTGTCTTTCTCATCCATAGCTTGCCAGCCCATGATGCCATTTCTCGGGGACTGTCACCTGCCAGCAAGATAGCGGCTTTGTAAAGACGACTAATTAAACAGGGGGAGCAGTACCCAGCTCCTCAACAGGTGTTTACACTTTAGTTCAAGTAGAATGTAAATACATGGACTGAGCTTCTTTCAGGTGCTCTATATATTTGCAGAGACTGGAAGAAAAAAAAAAAAAAAAAAATAGTCTTAGAATGACCTAATCAAACATAGAGAGTCCTGAGAGACAGGGAAATGAATGCAGTACCTCCAAACTATTTACATCTCTTGGGTTCAAGCTTCCATCATTCCAAAGAGGTAAATCTTTGCACATTAGCGACCAGAAAGCACAGAGGGATGAAAAAAAAGGGGAAATGCCTGAGCCACGTGTCTTCTCTTACAGCATGGCTATCTGAGCCAGCAGAGAGAATCTAGCCTCCGCTGATCTTGCTTCTGATTCCTAGCACAGGAACACAAGTCTCATGAAAATTTTGGGAAATGCTATTTCCAACATTTCTGGAATTTTCTATTCTTTGTCCATCTCATTAATTTTGACTGAAGTTTTTGGACACACGGAAATAATAAAATTGTGTCAGCATAATGAGGGCCTCATCTTGTTGCAAATCTTAAGCACTCCCATAATATAAATAATCAACAGTCACCTGGAAGATACAGAACAAATACTTTTCTTCAGCTACCGAAGAGCATGCCCTGAAAGAACTAAATCTGTCTAAATGGAAGAGATGCCTTATTACCTATTTTAGCAGTCTCTTCAGAAAAGAAAAACAAACAAACAAAAAATTAAAAAAAAAAAAATAAAAATCACACAACAAAAAAAACCCAGATCAATTACAGTTTTCTCTGAAATATCTGTCATTTTTATTTCATTGGTAAAGACGATTAAGAAACAGCCAACTTACAGGGCACCATACAAGCACCACTAAACACCCTTACAAAGAAACTTAAAGCAATGTTTAGTTTCTAAGTCTCTGAAGGGATCAAATTGAGTTGGACATAATTTGACACCTGGGGAGGGGAAGAGACCTTTACATTTTTATTTTGGTAAATTATATTATCCATCATCCAGCACATACACTATCTACTGCCTCAATTGATACTCAAACTGTTATTGAACAGCTAGTCTACAGTTTTAAAAGAAAAGGTCCACTTAATAAAATTTTCTGGGAGCAGTTTTATGTTTCACTTAATGCTAGCTTTTACTGATCTTCTCCTAAAATCACTTCAGATCTGGTATATAACCCTCATATGATGGTGATTTATCTGAGAAAGTCAGCAAACCCTCCCCTCACATGCCATCAAAAAATCAATGAAAACACTAAAAGGAGTACAAGCATTTTCAGATTACTCTGGCATTGTTCCACCTAGTTTCTGTGCTCCACCAAAGTTTAACTGGAAACATACCTCATCTATCATTTTCTTCCTTTCTGTGACTAACAAACTCCATTATTTCCATTACTTTTTAGCAAGAGACCATAATAAATCTACTCCAAGAAGGCAAGGGATCTGCTTCAATAGGTTACCTTCTGAACATGTTTGCACTGATGATCTTCGAGGCATCCCTGAAGTTTCAGCCATGTAATCGATCACTCTATCAGTGTATAGAAGAGATTTTGTAACAATAGTTCATTCTCTACTATTGATTCAAAGTTTAATAATTACGTTTTGCAATGTTTTTGTCTTCCTACTGTGAATAATTATAGTTTACCTGTCAGAAGGGAAACTCCTAGAGTACAAGTGGCAGAGGTCTCACACAGTCTCACTGACTGAAGCAGGCAGTTTGAATCAGATGCCTTAACTATGCAGGAAGCAAAACGTGTTTTTTTTTCATAGTGTCTGCAGTCACATAGCAGACCCAATCTCAGTGTATGCAAGCTTGATTAATTTTGACTGCCTCCATTCAGCAGTCAAGTTTTTCTCTCCGAATTTTTTTCATGCTACTTTGCAGACAAGATTGCCCAAATCTGGACTGAGCTGTCTACTGCTATGGAAACAGAACAGTATTCTTAAGAGATAAACACTGCATGTCCTCTGCTTGTGCTTCAGTCTTGCTCACAAAAGGTAGAGGTGCTTCTGGCATAGATTACTGCTATAACCTGTAAACTGGACCATTACTCTACCTGGTAGGGGAGAGCCAGCTGGGAAATACCAGATCCATTGCGGGTAGCACTGACAGCATTTCCTCCTCAGAGGCAAGGTGCCAGTGAGCCTTAAAGAGCTCTGCAAGGTCATGGTCAGGTAGAGAAGTCTTGGCAGAAACAGCCTAGCTAACTCTCAGTTAGTAGCCGATCTCAGTATAAGGAAAGTAAATAAGGTTGTAAAACTGCAAGTCGATTTCTTGAGTCTCTGCATGTCTTTGAACAAGTTAACATATCTTAATCACTTAATCACATTGACTGGCATACTTAGCTGTCAAAGAACATGCCATGTCCATGCTGATCTCGTAAACATTTCAGCAATGTTTGATACCCTTCAGAGCTTTTCCCAATTTGTTTCAAACTGCAGTCCTCTAGTTGCTCCATGCCTTTCTTGTAGGGGGGGGAAAAACAAAAGATCTGGGGCTAGTTTGGAGCAGGAGGGGGAAGGGGCTGCTGTTGCTGCAGATGCTGCTAAAGGGCCTTCTTGGAGCACAACACCTGGGTCAGGGAAAGCAGGTACAACACAGCCAACAAGACACCGACCCCTGGCCATGTACTTGTCCTGGCTTGCAGGGTGTAAGTGGAGCTGTGGGGAGAGGTGTCTGAATCAGAAGAAACAGGGCTGTTGGGGCATCAGCAGTCTTGTCTAAGGCCTTGTGTACCTCTTGCAGTAGGAACTCAGAACAGACAGTTGTTAGGTCCTGGACTGATCTGATCTGCCAAACCACAGAAACTACAGAAGGGATCGATTTTTAACATCTGTGTGCCATAAAAGGGGCTAATACCCTCCTAACTTTTGCTAGTCAGTTTAGCTATGGTAATTTCCCTAAGCTTTTACATATCTGACAGAAGGAAGATGCCTCTAAAGGTCTGAAAAACCCTGCTTTTTCTACAGAATAAGCAGACAGCCTAAAGACTGTAGCAGCACAACAGAGGTGCCTAAGCAGTTGCCTAAAGTTAAGCAGCACACTCCTGCCAGTGACTAACTGAGACCTTGCCACAACCGCCCGTGGCTCTCTTTCTTGAGATTAGGTTGCTGTAACATCTTCTTCATCTCCCTACACCTTGAAAGCACACAGGCTAAAATGAGCTGAGAGTTTTATACCCCTTTTAAGAAGACATTTTCACTTCAAGATCACAGCGTGTGTGCCACAGTGTGGGTAAAAGCTCACTGCCAGCCTCCGGTGGGAACTCAAGGTGTCAGCTTTGTAACCTTCACCCTTCACTTAGCTTGCAACTTGGCAGTTAGCAAGACTGGCAGAGAGACAGAAGTCAATCTGCCATTGCCATAGCGAGGAAAGCCATTTCAGTATGCAAGACAGCTACTGCTAAGGCATATGCATGAGGGAGTCCCTTACTGCCACTTTGTTCCACTTGGGTTCTCATCTGCATTTTCCCGAGATGGAGGTTAACAATACACACAAAACCACCACCACCAAAATCTTTCCTATTATCTTTTTTAATACATGTTGACTGTCAAAATGGAAGAAGCACTCCCATATAATGCAATATTATTTTTTTTAAAAACCTTCTGTAGTCAAGAAGTATCACATCAGAGATTCAAAGGACCTTTCTAAAAGAAAAAGAATGGATTCTAAAGATCTCCTATTTGGGAGTTGCCTAAACAAAGAAAATCTTCATAATATTTTAAATCCCTACCTATCTAGAGCTCTGCCTTAGCGTTCCTGATAACCAATGCAGAGATGAGGATTTGCTCTGACTTTTCAGTAATCTTTTCATTCTGCGAATTGTTATGATCTATATTTGTTAAACAAGAAGCAACCTGAGATATTTGCAGATACAAGCAGCTAACATTTAATGTATCATCAACATAATATTCCATGTGTCAGCTCACATTCTACAGCCACTCAGGCCTTCCCTGGGGCAAAACACATTCCAGAATACAGATGGGCTAAAAGGCTTCCAGTCAATCGCTTCTCCCAAAAGGAAGAGCATCACTGCATCCTGTTTTGGCAACAGGACTTTCAACTTCACTGTACAGAACTGACATAATGCGCTTCCAGCAGCAAAAAAAACCCCATGTCACCAGCCTCCACTTACATTTTATTAGATTACTAACTTGACATCTACCATGCCAAATTTTTGTCTGATGCTTCTGAACATTTTCTATCAGCATAGATATTAGGCATTGACAATTAAAACTCAGTCTAAACTGAGCATTGCTATGTTCTTGTCATTCTAGGGTGTTTTTTTTTAAGTGTCAGAACCATCTTTTTCCACCTTTAAACTGCTCATAGATATGAGCTATGAATGCACAGTCTACATTAACTACTGCCATCAAATGCTCTCTACAGCCCAAGAGCGCAAGTCTAACAAGTTATCAAAAAGACTGTCTTTGAAGTAAAAGTGCAAAGGAACAGTTTGAAATCCATGATTATTTGGAACTAATACAGCTACTGTTTTTACTAGTCCTTTCATTTTAGTTAGAGAAAAATGCAACTAAGACAAAAATAATACTAACAAGTTAGTAACCTTGATGTAATCTTCACTAGTGTCTAAAGCAACTTTGTGGTCTGCTCCTTCAGGGTGAAAGGCAGTTCATAATTGTATGTATTATTCATGATAGTTAATTCACTGGGGAGGAGGGGTAAGGCACTGCAGAAATTAATACAGTAGTAAGTTAACGAGGAGGCTGAAGAAAAATCTCACCTGGTAATAGTGCTCTTTCACTACGTTTACTGAACTAAACCTTTCAGTTCACCAGGGTAGTGACAGCTTAATTTAAGTAAAAGGAGAAAAAACAGAGCAGCAGGAAATAATAAAAGTCCTACATCTTGAACATTGTTCAAGAGAAGCAAGGTTTGGCTTAGGAATTACAGTAGAGTATATGTAGACTGCAGGTGGTCTACCCGCGCCTCTGTGAGTGAGACAGCAGCAGGGATTAGTACACACATCAAAATTCAATAAAGATATGTTTTAGTCAATACAAAAGATTTTCCATCAACAATAAACAATAAAACCAATTCTGATAAATATCTGCATACGTTATTATGTCATTTGTTAGCTGCATAAGAGACCATTTCCATACAGTGCCTGAAAAGAGCTGCTGTTAAACACCTCACATTCCAGTTCAGTATCTTGTGCCTAGTTTAGGGCATCACATTCCGCACAAGAAAGGCACCAACAAACATTTAAGGGAGAATAATGAGAATGGACTAAACACGTCCAGTTAATGTAATTTCCCTAAGTAGTCATATTTACTAGACTTCAGATCAAAGGGGATGTAGTAATAGCTTTCAAAGCTGTTACATAAGGAAATAGTGGAAATCATAATCAGCTTAGACTGTAGCAAGAAAGATTCAGGTTAATCAGTAGGGAACTTTTTCTAACATGAAGTACAGTGAAGCAATAGAACAGATTACCTGGGAATATGGTGGAGTCTCGATCACAGATGAGAAGAGGGCAGATGCTATTTTTTCCAGATACTATAGGATAATGGAGTAAACCTTGTGAAATCTCTTCCAGACTGATTTCTTCTGACTGTATGTGAAGGAAGAGTATTTCCACTGACCGACACTACTGGATAGGCTTTTCTTCACAGCTGGCATTCCAGAAGGAAGAGTCAAAAGATACAAATGAACAAAAAATATTAATGAGTAGTGATGTCATCACTGCTACTGTTTGCTTTTATCTCCCCAACCTCCTATCCGCTCCCCCAGGGATTTTTGTTGCTGGATGTTACTTCGTATTTTGATTTATTTCAGAAAAGTCTTTAGGGTTATGGCTGTTGCTAGAGAAGCTCATTTCCAAGAAGGATGCTCCTGAAAGAAGAGAGTTTGGAGGTATATCAATGTAAAATTGGAAAGAGAACTCAGAAATCACATAGTCTGAAATAAAGGGAAAGTATCAGAAAAGAAACACAAGGGATATGGAAAGTTAATTATCCAGCACTGATAACTGAATCCCTTCTCACTGTCTTGGTTTTAATAAACAAACAAATAACACACTTTCCTGGGTGCTTATTTTCCTATGGTTACTTGAACATATGCAACAATAATATCTAGAACAGATATTTGTCAAAAGTGTATTCAACCCATAAAAGGCAGACTATTATAACTTGGTTTAAACTGTGTTGCTATATCGGGCACTTCCAAAAAGCTAGTTTTAAAGGAAAAAAACCCCAAACTTAAATCATGGCATTGGTTTGACCTCTGTTGCCATTCCCTTTGGTCCTGAAACACTGTGAAAGAAGAATTCAAGAATGTCTAGTGGATGAAAACAACTGCAGTATTCACAACTGAAACCTGCAGTTAATCACTAGAATCTGCAAGGCAAATACTATTGTCAAAAGAAATTACTTCAGGGGAATAATTTTACCAGTGTGAGTGCAGGATTTAATTCATGCCAAGGCAAATCATAGGATCCCAGAATTAGTCATAGGAGTCATTAAGTATTCACTTACTTGACAGAGGTTGTAAGAAATACAGCTTTAAGATACATCCCTGAAGCTGCTATTTTAGCTTCCACTGATTTTAACCTGTGCTTCCCTATAAATGGCCTGGGGTTTCCCCACATGCAGCATAAAGCACTGTAAAGCAGGTATCGTCCATGGCATGCTTCTCCCAAAGTGAGTTTTGTGAGGGCCTTGGCCAAAACTCTTAAAATAAGAACATGTGCAGAATTACCAACAACCTCCCCCAGAAACGGGACAGATAAAAAAAAGACACCTGAACACCAGGAGGTATCCTTGGAACAGAGTAATTTTGAACCTGAGTTAATCAGTTCCTGCTGAGTTTCATTCCCAATTTATAACCTAATGTGAGATGTGGCATAAAATAGGAGTATGGGGAAAAATGGGGAAGAAGTCACCCAAATCCCTGCTGCCTTCCTGTTGCAAAGGAGCTCTTTTCCATCCCCTGCTTTTTCATCACCCCCTCTGCCCCTAAGCACTACCATTTTATGTCTTCTGCCTAACCTTTCTTCACATCTTCTCTCTAGTTCACCTCTGCCCAGCTTCTGCCCTCTCCATTACACTTGCCTGCAGTTAGACAGTACTAAGAGGCTGACGTTTCAAAAAGTTGCTCTAAAGAGCAGCTTTGCCACGAGAGGGACAGTCCTTGTGTTCTAGCTTGGCACGTTGGTAGGTAGCTAAATGTCTGCAAGAAGTCTCCTTCCCACAAGCCTCTCGCAATACAGGTTATGAAAGGAGCCCACCGTTGCAGGAGTCAAACAGCCCAGCAGACAACAGCACTGGAACCAAAGTGGGCACCTTCGTCGCTCCCAGCCACAAGGTCAGACCTTCTCACCAGTGCTTGTGAGGGGCTGCCTGTGAGGAGAACCTCTCAAGTCTTTATGTCATTATTTCTGGTACTTGGAAGGAGTCTGCCAAAGAGGGTCTTTCAGATTACTCAAAAGGACAGTTTGAAAGCAGTGTCAAGTTTCTTCAGGGAGAATCCTTGTTAGTAAGATACCTAGGCAGCACACCTTCTAAACACCGTTTTTCTACCTTTTCCAGAGACTCTCAGGTTCCTCTTTTCTCCTAAAACTGTGAGGGGAAATGGCAGCAAAAGGTCAGAAGACACGAGCTAAAAAAATACACAAGCTAGCAAAAGCTCCTAAAATATTAAACATCTTTCATGGGAATGCAGCCTGCAAAAAATCAAACCACAAAGAGATGGCTATTCTTTTTCTTACTTTAAAAAGCTGCTTCTCTGAGGATGCTGGGCACACAATATTCTGCCGTTAGCATCAAGTTTCCATGCAGAAATACAATTAATTCCATCCAAACCATAACACATGAGCAAGGAGGAAAAAAAAAAGCCAGAAAACAGGTACCCAGGCACTACAAATTCCAAGTATGCACAATACTATAATAAGCATTAAGAAACCTGACATAAATAGTTGTGTTTTTTTTTTTTTTTTCCTGAAGGGTACTTTAACATATTTAAGCCTCTAGTTCCCCACAATCAAAAAGGGGTGCAATAAAAGTATAGGAGCCACAAAACAAAGTATTTCATAGGGTCATCATGTAGGTACCGTCCTGCCACATGTTTTTCCTAAGTGCCTTCCATTCCAGGTAGTATTTTGAAAAGCTGTCCATGGAAAAAATAGCTTAACTAGGTCTGGAAGAAAATACTCCTTGCCTCCTTCATCACTGGAGATGCCTCATGATTACAATGGAGTCCTTCTGACAGCATCTCAAAGGCAAGGTGATCAACAACATTAAAAGCAAGTACTGAATTATCTGAGTATCTAAATTCATGAGTATAAAGGAGATGAAGGATAAATTATTAGGTGTTAGAGTAATATCCAAAGAAAAACCCATGTGATTTTTCTGCCTTGCCTTTTTATGCCACAGAAACTTACCTGCTTTGTTTTTCTATGGACTTCACAGACATATCAGTTCTGGGCTTTCTCTTTTACTATCTAGAGATAGCATGCTCAAAAAACCCCCAATCAACAAACCAAATAACCAAACCCCAAATCCCACAAGACTAAAAAACCCCAAAGCCCACCTCCTACCCTCCCCAAAGACCAAAACTAAACAGCACCTCCACACAAACACACAGAGTTAGACACACTTTTAATCTTTTTGTTTTTCTGGCCCCAAAGACCCACAAAATTTGACTAGCTGTCAGTGACTCTTATGGAAGAGAAATGAGTTTGTGGGTGTGAATCAGGAAGAACACCTCCTCTCAGCAGCAAAGCTATTCCAGGTGAGGATGCCCTATTTCCATTAGCTGACAAAGTGAAGCTACTGAAGGTTTGTACATGGGCCTGTGTTTTGCTTTTTAAAAATGCTCTTAAACATTCCAGCTAACATTGCCAGTGCATATTCATTTGATGAAGCAGTCATAGACCTTGAGAATGAGGAGTTACATCACTTCATTAATTTCTACTTGTCTTCTGGGAGCATGCGCATCTAATAGGACAAAATGCACTTCTGATATTCTCAGTTACGGGAGGCTGCTAAGACATTTTAGCAGAAGTGTAAATCAGGGAGGCATGAAGTTTTATTAAGCAGTGAGTTTCAGGACAGAAGCCATCCAGCTTCTCTGAGACCATCCCTTCTAACTAAGAACACATCCTAATTCAGAAAACATGGACAATACTGAGAAAGGTAGCAAATGTAGAAGTTTTGTTTGAAGCACATTTAAAGGCAGTAAACCCCAGTAGACATCTCCAGAAGGTTTTAAAGCTACAAAGCATTGATCAAAGAAAAGGATTCAGGTTCATCAAATGTTTACGAGTAAATAAGAACAATTTAGAATGCAATTAATCAGGGCATCAAGATCACTGTTAATGAAAATGTCAGACATGACAGACCCTGGTCTGGATACATTTTCTGTGTTTTTCTGTTAACTGTAAGCACGTGTGGTGGTTTAACCCCAGCCAGCAACTAAGCACCAGGCAGCCACTTGCTCAGCTCCCCACCTCAGTGAGATGGAGAGAGAATCGGAGGAAAAAGATAAGAAAACTCATGAGTTGAAATAAGAACAGTTTAATAATTGAAATAAAATATTATTATTATTATTATTATTATTATTATTATTTTAAAGAAAAGGAAGTTAACAGAGAGAAAAATAAAACCCAAGGAAAAAAATCAAGTGATGCGCAATGCTCGCCCCCTGCTGACTGATGCCCAGCCAGCCCCTGGACATCAATCGCTTCTCCCAGCCAGCTCTCCCGTTTTTATATTGAGCATGATATCCTATGGTATGGAATATCCCTTTGGACAGTTTGTGGCAGCTGTCCTGGATGTGTCTCCTCCCAGCTTCTTCTCTACAAGATGCAGAGACACTACGAAAAACTGAAAAAGCCCTTAGCTTAATGTAAGCATTGCTTGGCAACAACTAAAACATCCTTGTGTTATCAATGTTATTCTCAGCACAAATTCAAAACACAGCCTCACACTAGCTACCATGAAGAAAATTAACTCTACCCCAGCCAAAACCAGCACAGCACGATGGGACAGCCTAGGGTAGAAGTTGCTTTGAATTCTTTGTTACTGTCTTAAGTTTAGACAATGAAAAACAGCGGGCAGATGGAAAACTACTTTTGTGAACTCCATTAAAAACTCACCATAGACATCACACCTGATGTTTTGAGGCAGCCACTGATGCATAACTGACCTCATAGTTAATAGAAATTTTATACCTAGCAGGTTTTACATAATAACCAGAGTACCTACTTGTATTTTCAGGAAACTTCTGACCTTTAGAAATTATCATAGATAACTCTGTTAAGGATCTATCTTCAGATGAAGGAAAAAAAAATAATACATGACTACCAAAGCTATAGAAATAATGTTCTTATAACAGCACCTCACTTTAGTTATAAGAGTAAAATAAAGAACGCTTAATTTGCAGCAGATGTGACCTATACAGCCTCGGCTGATAAGCAGGCCCACTAAGGATACATCAACTTATCTCAATTTTTCCATTCCATAGGATAACACGGAATAATCTTCCTGAAAGGATTACAAAAAAACCTAAGCATTGCAAAAAGAAATACATCAATAGCTTGTTTAACAACTACATTCACATTTATTAACCGGAGCTAACATTTCATATGTTGGTACAACTCTCCTAAGTGAACAAGTCTAAACAGAGTAGGTGATTCTTTGAAAAACTACTAAAAGTGCCACTTGATATTTTTCAGTTATTTGAAAAGACACATTAACAAGTAGATCCCTGTAAAACCAGCTGAAGTTGCCTGTGTCAGAATCACCAATTCTAAGAACACTAATTAACAAAAACCTTCCAGCAAGAGAAATTCCAGCAGGAATGGGGAGTAAAGAAATCATAATGAGCCACATCAGAATTCTTGCTTAGAAGAAGCATTGACTGAATTTGCTTTTCTCTGTAAACCAGTACAGACTTTCGCAGGCCCAAAAGAACCCCCCAAAATCCCTCATTTGAGGACTTAGAGCAGAAACTGCAATTCTAGTTTCAATTGAGGACAGGGTACAAACAAACAAAACATAACAATGCACAAGTTATTAGAACGCACAAGTGCTATATCTAGAATAAACCAGTTAACTGCAGAGGGACCAAAGTCCCTCATTTCAGCATTGCCCTTAAATTCCTATGCAACACAAATTCTACCTCAGAGGAAGGTTCATTTAACCACAGACTATAAATTCAAAACCAGGCAGAGAAGTAGAGAGGAAACCAATATATTTTAATAACATAGGTTTAAGAAATGCAGTTCAATATACAGTTAAATTTGGTGACAGGTATATTGAAACCAAAAGCTATCTATCTTTTCTTGTGTTAATTCTTAACACAAAGAATTTTACAGAATTAACAAGATGTATTACATTGAAAAGCATATCTGGCTGAATATTTGAAGTAGCAAGGAGTATTTTAATTCATGGTTTAATTTTTATTGTGACAGAGGTGATTCTTGTTGTTTGTGCTTTTGGTTTTTTTTACACTTTTCTGTTTCATACTTTCAGAGTAGATAGGAATTTATATATATATATATATATACACACATATATAATCAGTTTGACAAACGATATAATTGCTAAGTTTTAGTTAAAAAAAAAAAAAAAATCACAGCAATAGCGTTTCGCCAATTACTAGGCCTAGCGCAAAGGACGCAGCCAGCAGAAAAACAATACAGTAACCAGATTCTATTGTACATAAAAAAGTCAGTATAAGGGGGATCGCTGGGGGTACAAACAAGCCAAACAGATCACACATAATAGACATCAACGCCAGCAACCCCAAGAATGACACAGCACAACCAATAATAGGTGGAATAAACAAAGAAACAAAGTCTCCCAGAGAAGAGATGGGAGACAACCAAGTCAATAGGCTGATCATATAGGATAGAAGTAGCCCCTTATTGTCTCCCCACGAAGCCCGTGTTTGCAAATGCCAGATGTGACTGGGATCCAGTTGCAGGGAGAGTCAGGAGGTCCTTCCCCAACAGGGAAACTCTGCAAAGTGCACCCATCTCACAGATAGATGCTCCACCCTTCCTGCAAGTGGTCCCAGCTTTTATGCCCAAAGCAGGACACCTGGCACTCATTTATCCAATGCAAGGCACCTGGGGCTTGTTTACCCAAGGGCTTTCCTTACAAGGCCGGCTGCACCTTGGAGGAAAGCCAAAAGGCAAACTCATCTCCTCCTTTTAAAGGACCATGGGGACCACCCATATGTCAACCTTAATTCAGGGCTTGGGGTTCAGACCCCAGCACTTCAAATAGAAAATACAGAAACCAGATATTTAATTATAAATTATTTGTTTCAAAAACCACTTAGCAAAATATAGGAAAGGAAGAAGTGCATTACAAAAAAATCTATGTGTGCTTATTAAAACCTTTGTGATTCAATGCTCAGCTATGGATGTCTGATGAAAAAAATAAGACTAGTCAAGACAGTCCACATAGTAGCTCAGAGGCTAATTGGTGTGAACATCTCTGCACTTTCAGTACTGCAGACATCCTCAAAATTGGAAAAGGATGACCTGTTCCCTTTCAGGCTAAGTACCAGCATAAGAAACAAGAAACGAGACAAAGAATGTTATAACAATAAACATATAAGAAGAAAACTCTGAATAAAAGCTACCATATAGTCAAATCTACAGCTTTTCACAATGCATCATAAAACTAAATTTTCTCTTGTACATACTCCATGCATTTTTGTTTCCAATTCCCTCATATTTAAAAATAGCCACTTTATTCTAATATCAAGTAAATGATGCCTTTTGGTATGGGGAGCAGCCTTCATTATTTCCAATAAAAAGGCAAGAACAGCATTTATATTAAAAAAGTGGTTAGCATAGCTCAACAGACACTCTAAGAAATTTGCCATGTATTATTCTGAGAGCATCCAAAATTTTAAGTCCCTGAAATCGGTTTGAGACACTAACTATGAAGTAATGCACATTGAGACTAAACCCACTCTTATTTAGCTCACTTCTTATTTAGAAAGTCTCTCTTCATTTTTGTCATCTTCCACTCTAAATTCCCCAGGGGTTCCTTAAGATATTAACAAAATCATCATCATCCATGATTCCAATACTTAATCCTTCATAGTAATGTTCAAACTCGGAGTAGGACACTTCATTGGGGGTCGCTGCAGGACTCTCCTAATGTTTCTAGAAATGACAATTTAATTTCTTCTTCTGTAGCTTTGCCTGTGAAAGTATATTTTTTCCATTAAATACATTTTCAAGGACAGTGAATATATAGCATTCAATATATTTCAGGCAAGAAACTTCCAAATTTTAGCTTGTAAATATTTTTTTCTTGAACAAATTCAGTATTCTGATTTCTGAATGGAGTCATTGGCTCACTTAATACCATCTGCTGAGATCATCCTACTTTAATAGTGCATGATAGCATTAAATATCAACAGACGTATGAAGCCACAGTCAATTTCAATTAACTATGAGAGCAAGATTTTTTTCTTCAGATGACTGCAAAAATTGAATAATGCATTCATAAACGAAAATTTTGGTAATTTAGAAGTTAACTTGTAATAAAGCATATGTTTAATGTAACACAAGTTCAAAGCTCTAGGAAAATCTTAAGATGCATTCAAAAAGTGTTCTGCAATTGACGTGTGTTCTAGTAACTTAATAAAGACTGTACTCAAGATGGTTTTGTAGCATTGAGGAAAAAAATGGAAAAAATATAGCATTGGAAAAAATTGCATGTGTAACACCCCTATACCACCAGGCGTCTTCACATGTTACCATTAAAATCACTGGCAACACAAAAAGACATCCTGTCTTTTACAGGTAAAACAGAAAGGGTCAGGACATTAGGGAGACTTTCAAAATGACTAGTTTGGTATACGGAGATGTTATTTTAGAAACTTACATACAAATATTTAAGCTTTTTTTTTTTTTTCAGTGGCAGAGTTTAAACATTTTTGAGAATCCTAAAAAAAAATAATGAAGATACCAACACTTCCTCTGTAAAGGACGACAATCCTGCCCCAGAAATAAATAATAGTTTATTCAGAAGGAATTTCAATTGCTGAGTACATTCAATGTCAGTTGGAAACCTTACATATTTTGACGGAAAACAGTAATATGAAAATGAGAGTATCCTCCTCAGTGAAAATTACCAGTATCACATGTGTCACTGATAACTTGCACACCAAAGCTGAGAACTAACTGCTTAAATACCTAAAGGGTGGGTTGAGGGAGGATGGAGCCAGACTCTTTTCAGTAGTTCCTGGTGACAGGACAAGGGGTAATGGGCACAAGCTGGAACATAGGAGGTTCCATTTAAGTATGAGAAAAAACTTCTTTTCCGTGAGGGTGACAGAACACTGGAACAGGCTGCCCAGAGAGGTTGTGGAGTCTCCTTCTCTGGAGATTTTCAAGACTTGCCTGGATGCAGTCCTGAGTGATGTGCTCTAGGGGATCCTGCTTTTAAGCAGGGGAGTTGGACTAGATCTCTAGAGATCCCTTCCAACTCTGAAAATTCCATGATACCATGAAATGTAGCCCTACAGAGGTAGGGAAAGGAACTACACTGCATATATGCAGTATTTGCAGCTTGATAAAAAGCAAGTATTAAAATTGTGTATATAAACTCCATTACTATTTTTAGTCATGTTTCAGGTAGACACATTATAGGTCATAAGAGTGGAAAAAAGTTAACAGCTCAAGTCTAAGCCAATATGAAAACAGTTCGTATTTGCAACTAGTTTCCAGATCTGGTATCTCTGCTAACAAGATGACTTCAGTTGTTACAGATTTTAATTCTTTTCGTTGTTGATGTGAATTACCTGCCAATACTAGAGGATGTTTCTTTGCATAGTAACATTTTGAGATATCTACCACAGGCACGCTCCCAGTTTTGCTGAAATCTAGTTTCATATAAGCCTATAAAAGGGGGGGGGGGGGGGGGAAATCATATAAACATGTAAGAAAAAAGAAAAAAACCGGAAAGTTGTAAAGAACAAATATACTTAAGTGCCAAGCATATATTTTTAGATCTTGTGCAATGAATAAAGTCAATTTACCTACTTTATATAAGGCACCAGATACCATAAAATTATTCTAGATTATGGAATTTCATTATTATTTTATCTCAACAGCTTTCACATCAAATATGGTCCCCTCACCAACTCCAAAAAAAAATTTGCCTTCTCTCCAAAATTTCTAGCTCATTCTTAGAATCAGAAGTTAAGCTGCTTCTCTTCTGCCTCCCCCCATTACTAAGATTCCTACATAATTCTGATAGGCCTCAATACAGCCTCTTCAGCACTGCTAACAGCAGCTTCATTTTCATTTCAGTTTACACACATAAGGCTAGAAGAGTCAGATCCTCCACGACTACAAGTATGAATGTATGTGTCATTTTTCTTGATCATGATATCCAGTTGCTACTCTATTGGCTGTAGGAATGTATTTAAAAGAGAATGACCATATAGTGAACCAGCCATATGGGATGTTGGCCTAGGCACGCAGCCGCATTCTAGAAACTACTTCAAAGGAAGAAAAAATAAGAAAGAGCAATGACAGCTTCCCTAAGGAATGCAGGAGTGAACAGATAAGAGTGACCAATAGGACACTGCATGAGAAGAACTTAAGAACCAACGGGAGCTGAACTGAGCTGCATGTTTACCTTGTGCTAGAGACTTTTAACCAATTAAAGAATGCGTGACCGGGTCTAAGGAAAGAAAGATTGTATAAAAGGGACAGACAAAGTAAATAAAGCGGCTTCTGTTTGCTTCACATTGAATTGTGCGGAGTCCAGTTTTTTCTCCTCAGATGGTGACCCCGACGTGATACCGACTTGAGCAGCAAGAGAAGAAGGTACAGGGGGAAAGCCCAGAAGAAGGGTCGGCTGGAGATAGACGGCACGGCAGGACCGGAGACCGGGCGGATTGGAGTCCGATCCTGAGGGGGAAACATATGTCGCAACGGGACACCCAGTGAGGTGAGCAGCCGGGAGTGGAGATGGGGCACAAACTATCGAAAGAAAAGAGTGCCATAGTGAAACTTCTCCTACATATACTCTCTAAGAGAGGAATTAAACACGATGAGCTTACTACTCCGGAGGCTGTTAATTTGGGGCCGGGAACACGGATTCCCTGCTGAGCCTCAAGATGCCTTTAGAACTGAGACATGGGAAGAAATCGGGCAGTGCCTATGGGAGGCGGTCAGTAGAGGAGAAAAAAAACTTAGAAGGGTTAGCTACCACTTGGCGGTTGATTTTAGCAACTTTACAAGATATGGAGGCTGAGCACGCAGCGGAGCGGCTCGTTCGGCATTTCCCCCCCACCTCCCCCGCCGCCCCCCCGCGCGCCGCGGCAGCGGCCGGAGCGTTCGCGGCTTCAGGGCCCTCGCCACCGGGAGCGTTTCCTGCCGGAATCAGAGTGTTCGACCGAATGCCTGTTCCGTCCCCCCCTATTCCAGCAGCGCCCCCGTTGGGAGAGGTGTCTGGGACAGAAGAAGAGGCAATGGACACAGACGAACAACGGCCCGTGCCGCCGCCACTCCCCCTACCGCCTGAACCAAACGTTCCTGAAACATCTGACCCACCACCTAAACCACCTCACCTGAGTGAATGGCCAGAGTATCCACCATTACCTCCTTCTACACCACCCACGCCCACCTCCCCCGCCAAGCCGCCTGATCTTAGCAGTGGCCGGCCCGTTTGGGTGCAAGAACTGTTGGAGAAGCTGGAAAAACTAGAAACGGACAAATATAAGTGGGAGAGACTGAGGGAGGAGGAGGAGAAAATCACTGCAAGATTTCAAAAGGAGCGTGGTTGGGGGAGGGGCAAGCTGGGACAAGAGATCGAGAGGGGGGCGGAGGTGGGAAATGCGGGGAAAGGATGTGATCCGGGTAAAGAGAAAATGTGCCTATGATTTAGTCTGACTCAGATTAAGATGAAACTGTAGGTAAAATATCTCAAAATAGACTAAAAAAAAAAAATAGTTGTGCATAAGCTACTTTTTATAGGGAAAATTAACAGTAGTTGCAAACATAATTTTTCAGACCTTCTGGAATAAACATTTAAGCAAGCAACAATGTTAAGATAAAAACATCACAGAACCTATAATACTATTTAGCAGCAGAGCAGTTTTTATGAAGCAATCACAGTAAAACAGGGTGCAAACGAGCCATATATGCAATTTCTAGATCGGTTGCGAAATGCACTTGATAGGGCACCTTTGTCTGATCCTGCACAAGAAGCATTACTCGTCTTTAGGTGTTGAAAATCCTAACCCAACCTGCAAGCGTATTTTACAGAGTCTGCCTAAAAACTCCAGTATTGCTGAAATGATGGATGCTTGTTCGTGGGTAGGAACACCTGAAGAGCATGCTGGTTTCATGGCCTCAGCTTTTGGTGTGGCTATCTGACCCTTGGTACAACAAGGTAACGGTAATCGAGGCCCAAAATGTTACAACTGTGGAAGGTATGGGCACATTAAGGTACAATGTAAAGCTCCAAAAAAGAAAAAAACAGGAGAAGGCTTTGATGGCGTCTGTAATCACTGTCAGAACTATGGGCGCCGTGCTAGTGAATGTCGCTCCAAATGGAGAAAGAATGGGACACCTTTGGGAAACGGGGTAGCGAGTGCTCTGAGGTCAGGAGCGATGACACAAAATTGGTCTCAGGCTGCTTGGATGGCGTCACCGCCGCCACAGCAGGGAGTGCCGGAGCGGATGTGAAAACAACAATAGAAACAACATTGACTGATTCACAGGTACAGTGTATCCCAACTAATATGAGTGGTCCGCTAGGACATAGGTTGAGTGCCCTGTTGTTAGGGCGTTCATCTACAACCCAAAAAGGTCTTTTTGTGTTACCTGGAGTAATTGATTCTGATTTTACAGGCACTATCTCTATAATGGTATGGATGCCATCACCCCCTGTACACATACCGGCATGTTTAATATCCATCAAGCTATAAACAAGACACAAAGCCATCCTTTCCATCCACAGTCATTGCTACATACTGAGACAAGGCTGAAATACTTTTTAATCAACTGAGGTGTAACAGCTAAGAGCAGTATTTTACACAGCCCCTGTGCTAACTATCCTGCACAGAGCTACAGGTTTGATGGTACCGTCGTGTTACTTATGCATCCTAACACTGTGAAACGGGACTGTGAAGTCACTATCCATCAGCCACGTCAAAATTTATATTATATATGTATGCACCCACACAGCGCACAGGTTTTTTTCTAAACATAGGGAACAGCGTTGAGTGCAAGAGGGTAAAGATCATCATTCATAAATTCATAGAACTGAAAAGCTTTGCAAAATTTGTGATTATCTTGATATAATCCTACTATCAAAGCACAGCTTGTTAGAGAGCATATTTTCAGTTAATCCTGATTTGGTCCTTATTCTGTGAAAATAATGCAGCATGTTAATGATACCTATGTGCTCACAGAGATATGTTACATAAAAATCAACTGTTTCAAAACAGAAAAAAATGTGAAATACGGTATCCTTGGCAACTGGCTGAGGAGATGATCCCTCATAGTTGAATTAGAAAGCAACTCAGAGTTGTAATGCGGAAGGTGTTCTGTAATTATGAGAGTACATTCACAGAAGGCATAGATATGAATGGGATACTTTGTTTACATGCACTTATATAAAGAATTTAACCTCTACCACTCACCATACCTCCACAAATCAATGTGTCTTCTTGCAAAAATTCCCATGTTGGACCTTCTTTACTCACTAGATATTTTATATTGGGCATATTACTAGTTCCAGAAATGGAGATTTGTCCATTTTTTTTTTGAGAATACAAAGATAACATTTGTTGAGAAAGACTTCAGAGCAGGATGTTAAAATGCACAAATCAGATACACTTGCCTGCATGCTGAGAAAGATTACAGAACAAAACTCGGACCTGCAGATTCATTTCATTTTATAGATCACAGTGTTTTCTCAGTTTTTCTTAAGCCCTTGAAGTTACTATTTCAATGCTCACAGGCCAGGAATGACATTTAAATGCCAACATGGTTAATTATTGCAGGAGAAATCAAAACATGAAAGAAGAGTATGATTATATTGTGAAGATCTACACTGGCATTTACAGATGCATATTTATGCAATTTTATGCACCTCAGGATAGGAATGTCTAAAAGTATATGACAAGACTGCAAGCATTCAACAGCTCAGAAAAGGCTGGCAAAACCCTGTGATGAACAATATCAATATAAGCTTAAGGATTTTCTCCCAGATTTTATGAAGTCTATGAATCAACCATTATACACAGAAAATCCACATAAAAAGGACTTACTAGGCAATTATAAGCACGAGGAGGCTACAGGAAGGGCCTCACGTGAAGCTAGTGGATCCAAGCCAGAACAAAACACCTGGAAAGGCAATCAGACTTCACAGAGCACAAAATAATGAAAAATACATCAGAAAAGTTATTACTCAAAAAAATGACCAGTAGAGAAAACTTACTTGGTTTCATGCAGTGTTCTTTTTCTAAAACGCATTGGTGCTGTCCCAAGTCCCAGAAGTCCTTGAGATTCCTTGTATACATCAGCACACATGGACTGCTCTGGATCATTTATAACAGCTCTAACCAGAAAAAGTGGGGAGAAACTATTACTAAGTTTGAATTTCAGATCTTACATATTCTTCCTCAGGAAAGAAAATACCCAATAACAACACAGCAATAAAATCTTGGAGTTATCCATTAAATTTGCATAAATTTGTGGGCTTTTTTTGTTTGTTTGTTTTTACAAATTCTGAAGCCTATTACTCAAAATCAAATATATGCAATAATCTGGCAGTGCACTACTATGTAGTAATTTTACATGCATATATGTGTTATTTAAAGTATATTTTATATATTATATATAAAATAAATCTTAGAATTACAAAGGGTTTTTTTTCCTCATTTTCACTATTTCTGTAAATATCCCCTCAGCAATATTCTTTATTCATGGCTCCCTCCGAACTCAGTGCCAGCAGTTACTAGTACTGACCAGTGACATCACCTAACAAAAATATTTGTACTTCCTCTCCCAAAGCACTGACTACACAACTCATAGGATCTTAAAGTCCCATCAAGCAGACAAGATATAGATGAACTGGTTTCTGAACATTTCGATATTCTCTGTGTCAGTTTAACAAGTAAACAGAAGAAGAAACGCTTTAAAAATAAATAAGATTCTTTTTACATTACTGAAATGGTTCATAGTTAGAAGGAAAAAATAATTTTGCACAGGTAATACAGTTCTATAAACTTGTTCTCTGATATATGCAGATTCATCTTTACACACATCAGTTACATTGCAAGACTGGCTCTACAAAAAAAAACAAACCAAAAAACAAACAAGCAACCCACAAAAAACCCCACACCATTGTGTTTCCTTTAATAGATTTTTTTCATGCAACAGCTTTGAACTGATCTTCCCCGATTACCATCGTGCTCTCTGATACCAATTGTTTGGCAATACTGGCAGTTATATTTGGAACGGAGAGTTTTTTTAAATTTTAAGTTTATCCTGATGCAGCTGCAGCACTACTGAATATGGTTTTGACATTATCAACAGAAGGGTTCAGAGTAGGAGAAAGAATACATGGGGGGGTGCGGGAAACCATGGCAAGCAATCACATAGGGACCAATATGATCTTGTGAAAAGGCACTTTAATGGCGTTACAACCCGGTTTATATAAACAGAGCACCAGATCACGAGACTCATCTAGCTACCGATTGGCTAATAGTACTAGCACGAAGCATAGATTGATTTACAGCCTTAAAGCATGTGTTCACACCGTCACTCCTTTTCCACCTCCCTGTCCTGCTTCAGCATCTGGGTCAGGCTCGAAGGTTGGATTGCTCACATGTCCATTGGTTGCTAAAAAACCCTCAACGGGGTGGGGGGGGGGGGGGGTGGGGGGGGAGGCAAAGCAGCTGAAGGAGGTTAAGCATAGAATGAATATTTGTTATGCAAGACGCACAAACCTGCATGTTTAACCCAACATCAGTAGAACTGAAACACTCCACACAAGATAATCTCTGTAATCATCTGTTTTACCTACATCTTTGTAGAGATATGACATGAGACAAGCATTTATTTGAAAACTGGGAATCTTCTGCATTTTTAATCCTGCTACAATAACACTTGGAATTTTACATTGTGTTTCAGTACAATCTTGTTTCCTTCAGGCATATCTGGCGTATCTCAGCTTCTAAATAGCGTAAAAGCATTGAACTATATTGTTTAAAAATCTATTATTTAAGCTGCAGTTGGAACGGAAGCCAAGAAAAAAAAAAAATGGTGAAGTGCCACAACATTTCAACTTCAAAGTCTTAAGATCTGATGGGCTATAATATCAGTACAGATGACTACAGAGATTGCAAACTAAGCACAGAATGCAACATACTGTAGACCTACCCACAGATAATTTTTAGAAAGTGTAAGGTAACACTAAACTATATTAAACTAGCTTGCACCATCCTAAACTACCATAACCAGACAACTTGGATAAAGACCTGAATTATCAAAGCATGCTTAAAAATGAGAACAAGTTTATGGGAATAATATTACAGAAAGATGTTTTTACTATACTCATCTTTACCTGCAAGTTACTTTTTTTCACCTTAACATATAAAGGGATATTTCTACACAGAAGCTATGCTTTCTCAGAGCTAAAGGGAGAGCAACGAAGTTGGGAGAGTCTTCCTGTACAAACTTGAACAGCTTGATCCATCATTGTGCTTTTTTCCTACCTGCCCAACATTGGTACAACACGTCTTTACTCCAGAGGAATGGCGTGTCAATAAAAGAATATTAATAAAACTAAGATTCTTAGAAAAGAAAATAAACACTGAACAAGTGTCATTTGTAACAGCAAGCATCCATATATTTTGCTGAGGTTCAAGAGGGTTATTTCTGAGAACTAGTGCTATTGTAAATCCTTGCACTGTCAAGTATAAAATTAAAAATTATTCTAAGAAAAAAAATCATCTTACACATAGCACTTTAAACTGATCTTTTAATTTAAATTAAAAAGATTTTTAATTTAAAGAATTTTTGCAAATAATAACACTACATAAGAATGCATAAGACTTGGAACAAGATGATCAAAACATCTCCCAGGCAAGACAAGTCACACACAGATTTAAATTCTTCTCTAGGGAAAACTGAAATTGTACATTATAAGTTCACTTACCTAGATAACTGATACACCATCACTTGTTCTACTACAGCCCGTTTTCTCCTCTCTGCAGCAACATCCTCCTGCAATGAAAAACTGACTGAGAGCAAACGAAATATATAACACCAGACACTTCAAATAATAAATTACCCTTTAAGATAGCATTCAGAGATCACAATCTTACCAATATCACAATTAATCTTTTTTTTCCATCTTTTTGAGTAGAGATCTATTTGCATAACAAATAGACAAATAATATTCTCTGCTACACACTCAAATTGCCTATGCATATTAGTTGTCAATAAATATGAGAATTCTAGTATTTCTGTTGACAGACAGCATCCTTATCTCTGTGTCGTTTCCAATAAATTCTGTAAGTACAATAGAGCCTGAGGAAACTCACAGAATTCCAGATTTCACAGCTGACACAGATTCCAATTCAGAGAATGAAACTTAACCTCCAGCAATATTCAGCCAAAAAAAAAAATGAAATAAATCTTTTAAGACTTATTTTCACTGTACAATTTTTATTTGCTGCATGCCACAATAATTTTCTGCTGAGATGGACTAATCTGAAAAACCTTTCAGGAAAGATCATTCTAAGGGGGAAGGGGATTTAGCATGACCTTATTATTTTTATTAAAGAAACACTGAATCCTAACCTTGTGCATTCACTGTAAAGTGCTCAAGTGTTGATCATCATTTGTTTCAGAGAAAGAGAAACCAAAGCACAAGAGGATTTCCCAGGACAGCATGGAGGCCACTGGCAACAACCAGGCCCCAGCATCTCTCTTTGTTTTATCTTCCAGATTTCTGAACTTTTTCTTAAATTTGCCTTCTTTCAAAAAAAAATATTAATTTTTTAATATGAGAAAACAGATTATTATTACTGAGGGGGTTTATGCAACCTTTTTGACAACTCTGTAGGTATTCTGAAACAAAAGAATTAAGATTTTTTTTTCTGATTGGTCATTTTTTTCCATACAATTCTTGTGTACAAACAAAACTCTAGATAGATCAAGCCTTCCCGTGGCTGAAAAGGAAACGGAAGATGGTTCCCAGATACCAAGTAACTGTAAGGGATGATCCCTAATTCCACAGGGATACGATGGTTACAATTCACAACCTTCAAGTAAATACTGATTGTCAGAGCCAAAAAAAAAAAGTGCTAATACAGAGCAGTATTTGTTAAAACACAACATATTCCATGGACTCTGGCTTATAGAGCCAAACCAGCTAGCATGATGAAAAGAATCCGATTTTTTTTTTTTTTTAAAAAAAAAAAAAAGAAACTTCTTGAATTTCAGTTGAACACTAGGTCACTAAATGTGCTCTTCCATGGAACATCTTCCATTCAGCTCTTAGACAAAAGCTCTACTATGAATTTACAAAATTGCTGAGACAAAATCTCTACTACAAACTCACAAAATTGCTGATGCAAACATTGAATTTGCAGCAGCTCTCACTTCTTAAAAAGCAGTAACTCTTGTTCAAAAAATAGTATTATTCAGACAAAACCAACCTTCTTCCAAAAAAACCTAATTTTATTATACATAGCATCTATTGGCAATCACACACGTACTATAATCTGTCTTGAATAAGGGAACTTTCATCCCAAACTACAGAAAAACTAAGAGAAATTTTACTTTAACATTAGAGTTTTTAGTATTGATTACAGCAGAAGGAAATTTTAACATTGTGTATTCTTAGGTAAATTTTTAAAGCATCTTAAAATCAAATGCCAACAATTAAGGCAATATATACCCAATGGAATCAATATACATGCAGTTACTACTTCCAATTTTTTACATTAATCCTACGATTATCAAAAGCTTGAACCTGAAAGAACCTAAGAGATGCTCCTAGAAAGAGACAGCCATCCTGTGCAACCATGAATGCTAATCAGTAACAAAAGGGCTTCTAAAGGTCCCTGTGACACCTTGCTCAGACACCTGTTTGCTTCTTTTTAAAGTATACCACCTGCAGCGTACCTGTTATTTTGTGGACCTGCGCTGCTCCCTTTCTCAGTGTTTTCAGCTTATTTGATTTAGCATGAAGTAGTTACTCTAATGATACTTCAAAAGTTTTTTCCATTATCTTCAACCGATAGTATAGATTTTTAAATTTATTCTAAAAATAACAAACAAAAGGTTCTTCAAGTTCTTCATAAAAGTACTTTCTGAAAATAATTTCTTATCATGAAAATGAATAGTGACCTCAATAGTGCAACAGCCACATTCACTTTGATGAGACTAGAAATCAAATAAATGTAGGCAATGATGCAAAATTCAGTGCACAGTGATGAGAAAACAAAATAAATTAAAATTATTTACTTTTACAACCTCAAACTTTCTCATGGCTTAGTATTCCATGAGAAAGTTAGAATCCTAACTCTGTCCAACAATACCTTCAAAAACAAGCTATGAAAGCCATTGTTCTGCATAAGCAAATGCTGAATCATGCAATATCAAATCTCAAGGTTCTTCATCAATGTAAAAAATCCTAAATTTAAAGCTTAATCTTAGATGTGCTTTGTTCAGTCTTAAAAAGAGTAAAAATCGTGTTTAAGTAAAAAATTAAATAAACATACTGGGTACATCCGTATAAGAAAAGTTTTAATCCCCCTCTACCATGCTAGTGAGGTCATAATTCTTTCCAGTTTTCAGGGCTCCCTCCTTCCCAAGATCAGTAGGGACGAGAGGAACCTGGAAAGGATCTGACAGAGGATCAGAGCCAAAGCAACCAAAAGGAGAGGTTAAGGGAGCTTGGGTTTGTTTAGTTTGCAGAAGCAGCAGTTATCAGGCATTCTGAAAAACATCCTACAAACAGAGGGAAGTTACAAAGATGACAGAACCAAATGTTTTTTGACAGTGGCTAACAGTATAACAGGAGGCAAAGGTTACACACTGAGCCTTGGGAGACTTATTATGGATAGCAGGAAGAACTTCTTCACAAAGAGAGTAGTGTATCACAGGAAGATGTTGCCTAGAGACACTGTAGAAGCTCCATGCTTCAAGCTTGAAAACTCAGCCAAAGCCATGGCTGACCCAATCTAATACCTGCAGCAGAGCTCATACAGCTTACAAAACCAGTTCTTATCACATACTCCATTTCAGGAGTTAATGAGAGAAAACAGGCTGTTTACTCTACAAACAATTAAGAGTAAGAACTGATGGAATCATCGAATCCATGGATCATGGAATACAGGCTCAGGTACAAGCTACAGACCAGAGGAAATGTAACACTATACTCAAGTTCACTCAACCCACTCAGTTATTCTTAGTGGTATGTATATATTTGTATTTATTATTCATAATTTCCATTCTCATTTATATACATAACTGCATAAAATATAAGCATTGCAGATAAGATTAAAAAAAAAAGCTCACTTGATGGCTCAGTTCAGCTCCCATTGAAACAAATGTTTAAACTCCCATGACTTCAATGGGTGCAATTACTTACTAGGACCAAATCACCAAAGGCTTAACTTATGTTGAACATGTGGGAAGTCATTCTACGAGTCTAGACAGTTAACAGCATAATATCAGCCAAAAC
Source organism: Podargus strigoides (assembly GCA_028020825.1). Classification (NCBI taxonomy): domain Eukaryota; kingdom Metazoa; phylum Chordata; class Aves; order Caprimulgiformes; family Podargidae; genus Podargus; species Podargus strigoides. Next base: position 29,440,432 of record CM051662.1, on the reverse strand, counting down.
ACTTACGGCTTCCGATTTCCTTTTACTGTGCCACATATTATAGGGCTTGCTTGTGTAACACTGTTGCAGGAGAGCTTTCTCATCAAGACCTGTAAGATCATCAGTATGTCCATCTTCAAGTTGTGTACCCTATACAAAAATACATTATTTTCATAAATCAACTTTAATTAACTTTAAGAAAAACAAAAAAACCCACATAACATATTTTCCTCAACAATTTATTTTCAAGTATTTTTTCTTTCTTCATTTTTTAAAGTGTATACTTCTTCCACTTCATGCTAATTAGAAAAAGTAAAGAATTCTTTTAAGCCTAGCTTTCTACAGAAACTGAACTTACAAACATCGCTCTCTAGTCTTTCCTTATAGCTTTTGAATACTTACCAGTTTTCAACCATATTGAAATAAAAAATAATAATCTCAGAAATACTGTGTTCCTACAAGCTTTGTAAAATATCAGCAGCAAGTCAGAAAAGGCAGACTGTTAGTACCTCTCTGAAGAAGACAAGAGCTCATCCTTTCTCTGTTCTGCTCAAGAACAGCCAATAGAAAGTGGCAGATTTGCCATTGTGCATACAGCTCAAAGTTCACCACTGCAGAGATGCTGCTTTTTGACCAGCAAAGAAGTTAAATACAGCCTAGACAGTCAAAAGCCAAAGAACACTGATGAACTGGATCTAACAGACTTGTAAATCAGTCTGAGGGTATTACGAAAACATTTGCTACATGGAGGATATGAAGAAAACTGAAAAAGTAGACTGTGTTTACAGAAGTCAGGAAGGAGACAACATGGGAAAGAAATCAAAAGACTAGTTTTTTTAGCTATGCTCCTCTAAGAGCAGCTTCTTTTCAGAGATGAAAAGTTATTAAAAGTTCCACTAATCAGATAAAATAGTAAGCATCTTGAAATCTAAAGAAGTTTTGATTTATTAATCAGGTAGAGAAAATATCTAACACAGAATATTTTTCTGCTAGACATTATATTAAAATCTGTCATAACTGACACACGCAACTTCTAGTGCTTCACAAGTATCTTTCTGGAACCCAAAATCACCAGAATAAGCCAGTCCTGCTTGTTCTCTCCCAGTATACTCTTGCCATCTATTTCTTCAGTTTTGAATTAACTTGACTGCTCCTATGAATACCCTTTTGATGGGCTTTCAGTAAAGCATATAAAGGAGTCACTCCTTGGAAAATAGATGACATGATAGTGTCAGACTGGAACATAAGAGTGGAATCATAAGAGAAAAAAAAAAAGAAAAAAGTAGTACTACAATAAATCCACAAAACTGACACTCTTAACTGCCACCAAACAAAAATAAACTTAACAAAAAAACAGATTTATCTTTTTCACTCAACGTTTTTACTCACAGAATGTTTAGTTATAGGTACTTGCAGGTTCCCCAAGTTTTATCTGAACACCAGAAGTGTGACTACAAGAGGAGAAAGTCCCTTTAGAACTATCAACGATATGTGTAAAACAATAACAACAGTATGTGAAACAATCTTTGTCTTACATAAGACCTTCCCTTTTAATACTACTGAACATTAAGCAAATAATGAGCAGTAAACTCATTGTTATTCATCACAAACCTTTTCTCTTAAAAGCAATGAGCACAGTATGTTCCCTCAACATCTGCATACTTAACTTTTCATTGAGATTCTTAAACGGTCATCTACCCAACAGCACAGTCTAGCATTCGGCCAGTCCTCATGGCTGTTGCTTACTTTAGTTTCCTGTTTCCTTACACCCACAATGATGTAACTTGCCCTATGCAATCACCCTTCTCCACTCTCTCTTCCAGAACAAGAGGAAAGTTGTTTTTTTTCCACCCCTTTGTTTTTCAGTTTCTCTCCAGTGATCTTCCCTTGTTTGCATCTTAGTTTTAATTTAAAAACACAAAAGAAACCTGATGGAATTAATATAGCTTGCAGTCCAACTTTGCAGCCCAACTGTACTGGATCTTATACAATGTCAAAGCAAAAAGTACAGATAACATCTTTCATTATTTTAACCCCATACTCCCTTCCAGTGTTAATAGTTCTCTAAGATACAGATTACATCATTCACTTCTCCTCTTTTAAGTCCTATATACAGTCATAATTGAATACAATAACGATTAATATACTTTATATTTTTAAAATAAAAAAGCTTGAATGCATTTCTATATTTGGAAATAACATTTTGCCAAGATCTTCTCAGGCTGCAAACTCTTCCCTATCAGTCATGCTAATCTTCATGCTCAGGCTAGAGGTGCACTGTGAGGGCAAACGTTACATTTCATACCAGAGAATACAAGCATACTTAGGCTCTCAGAGCACCTCAGTCTCTTACTCTGGAATGACTGAAACAAGCTTCCTATATTTTATTTCCTACTCAACATTAGATGCTGAAATTACACATTTTTATTTCTTCACAATAAAAACATGGAAGGAATTAATTACATACATATGCAAACCTCTCCAAACACTGCAATGAAATACCAATGTACATTTGCTATTTAAAAATGCAATTACTTCTTTGCCAGCTACCTTTATTGAAGCTTCTGGACACCTGATGTGGTCTTTTTTCTTTTCTGCAATTCTCTGAGAATACTGCTTATATTCTTCCTTTATATCTGCTTCATACTGATGATACTTCTGTTTATATCTGTCTGTTGGGGGTGGCAGATTTTCTGGTATTTTCTGCTCCAAAACAGAATGCTAAAACAAAGAGTAATCATTATAAAAGCCTCTGGCTGATCTATTAAATGAGAATAGCATTATTAAAATTCCCATCCAGTAAAACTTCTGAAACTTCTTGACTCTATGCTTCACACTAAAGAAAAAAATGTGAATACGACTGCATAGTCAGAATTAGTTTTCATTAAGTTCTTCATATTCTGCCATTTTTTATTCTAAAAAGTACACAGCCAAATGGTTGTAGACAACTTTTGAAGAGAGAAGCCAAGATTCAGTGGTTTTGTCCTATAAGATGATGTTACAGATCACCAAAACTGGAATTCTAACATTTGATTTTGGATGGTTGAAAATGGGCTAATGGATTTTTTTCAATCAGAAGTTCTCATATTCTTGGATGGCAGATGCATATTAGTACTGGGACTTCCTTTCCTAGAACAACATCAGCTGAAAATGCTTTGAAGCCAGCTAAGTACCTTCCTAACCTCATTTCAGGAGGCTTGATCACTAGAAACAGCAGCAATGACAGAAGGCCAAGACTCCATTCTTCTTTCTCTCCCTGAATAACTAAAAGCTTCAATGTTTATGTGATATTCCTTCAATGCTAACAAAACTAAGACGGCCTTATCTATCATCTCTACTTGACACACCTCATTTTGCAACAGCAGCGTAACAGTCCTATTCTGGAAAACCATTTCTTAAAAACTCAAAAGATTTCTGTTCTTGAAAGGGCAGCTTTCTCTTTCAAAAGAGGATCCACATCCCTTCACTGGTTAACTCCTGAATGATAAGACTATATTTAAATTATTCTCCCAAAAGTGACCTATTTTGGGAAGATTTACTTACATAGTCTGTTATTGAAGAAGCTGGAATGTATCTTGCTAAAGGAATGCTCAGTCAGGGCCCCAGAAGCAAGCAATGCAAAAATAAAGGCCACTCAGAGGAATACATTAAAATATTTTAGAACTGCTTGAAAATCTACTCCACACAAAAAAAGAAAAGGGGGGAGGGGGGAAGTCAGGCAAAACAGAGGCGAGAAAGGGAGAGCAAAAGAGAGTAAGTAAATAGAAGACACATTACTGCACATTCAGCACTTCAGTATTTAAGACATAATGAAGGCAGAAAGGAAGCAACGAGAGATAAAGGAAAGCGGAGAAGGGAGAAAGACCTTGAGAAACAGACAAAGCCATACCAACCTTCTGTTAGCCTTCCTGCAACTAGACAGAATTATATGTATGAACTTTACATTTAAAAAAAATGGTAAAGCAAGCGGTGATACTATAGGTATCCAGATCTAAAAGGAGTATAGCAACTTAAATATGCTTGCACTGCACACTTACAATGCAGTACAGAGGAAAATAACCTATCCATAGCTACATATTTACAGTTACATCTTAAGACGTGCATAAATACCTACGTTGGGCACACAGATATTCTGAGTTGTAGTACATTCTTTGTTATTTAAAAAAACCAAACTGAACCATTTCCGTTTTTCTTTAAATGCAATTATTTTTTCCAAGCTGAGAAATCATTTGGTTACATAGGGAAACATACAAAGTGGTGATCTTGGCAGATTCACCTTGAGCTCCAGCCAATTTGGAGTCCTGCCGTACAAGTCGCTATATTATTTGCTTCAAGGGGCACAGGTCATGTACAAATTAATTAATAATTGTTTTTCCCTCTAGCTATACTTCTGTTTTAAACACACTCAGAGTATTTCTTAGGTTTACATAAGTTTAATATTTTTGAAATAATGGATTTTTAAACAGTATATTTTCCAATTCTCCTCAAAAGAGAGAACATTGATAAATTAGGATAATTCCTGCACCCTAACCAAATAAAAACATGCTACTAGTAGTAAGATTTTTACCATGATTATGACAGAAAATAATTGCGTAGGTAGCATTCCTGAATTAGTTTAAAGCTCTAGATACCTAATCTCTTGAATATATAGACTACAAACAGAAGATGATTGTTTGCAGTATTTCAGCATTTTCCCTTTAATTATCACATTTGAAATACTGATGGAATGACAGCAGATTAAAAACATTCTCTCCAATAAACTAGTTCCTGTCACACAAAATTAAGTTAAAATATATTACATTTTCAGACTGCATACTATAGTACTCTACTACTGAGTTGGTAATGTTATTTTGTCAGTGTATATTTTTTTCAGCTACTTGACCTCTGTGTCGTGGTTTGACCTTGGCTAAACACCAGGTACCCACCAAGTTGCTCTATCACTTCCCCCCCCCTTCTCTCAGCAGGGCAAAAAGGGGGAAAGAAAATAAGATAGAAAAACCAACCTTTGTGGGTAAAACAAAAGCAGTTTTAATGGAAGCAAAGCAAAGCAAAGCAAGGTCCGCATGCGGAAGCAAAAAAAAGAAAACAGATTTATTCTCTACTTCCCATTAGCAGGTGATGTGGGGCCTTCTCAGGAAGCAGGGCTGCGATACGCGTAGTGGTTGCCTCAGAGGACCAAGGGTGACCCCACCCTCCTTCCTCCTTTTTCCCATCTTTATACTTGAGCAGATGTCACATGGTATGGAATATCCCTTTGGTCAGTTCGGGTCAGCTGTCCTGGTTGTGTCCCCTCCCAAGATCTTGCCCACCCCATCCCACTGGGGGAAAATGTTGGAAAGAGCCTTGGTGCTGTGTAAGCACTACTCAGCAGTAGCCACAGCACCAGTGTGTTATCAACATCCTTCTAGCTCCCAGCGTAAAACACAGCACCATGAGGGCTGCTATAGGAGAAAATCAATTCCAGCTCAGCCAGACCCAGTACAGTCTGTTTTCTTCTGACAAGATTTTCTAGACACTTGTTTAAACTAAAGGAAAAGAGAAATTAAACATGTACCCATAATCAAATAAAAATTTGTCACATTCATTTTTTCAAATTTAATTCAAACATAAGAATTCAAATGAAACTTTTTCCTGCATTCAGCGAACAACTGTAATAACTGAGTAATTAAATTAATTCATAAGCTTGTTATAGTGAATATTGATCCTGAACAGTACTGTACTATAAACCAGAGTGTTAGTATCTGGACTGCTGATTTTCCTTATAAAGCACCTAAGATTAGTGGCGATTTCTTAGTCATCCAATGGAAAAAAAATTCTGATATGTGATCAGGAAATTTTACAATAGAAATGCTCTGAAAAATTGAACATAATTCTGAAGTTAATGTCACAGTTCTGTTTTTAAGACAAGAGACTTAAGGAAAACCCTATGAAATGGCTGCACATAACTCCAAAAGTCTCCTTTTCAGCAAAAGTAACTAACTATTCTTCCATATAAATAATACTTAATGTTTGTAAACTTGGGGGTTTTCTTCAATTAGACACTTATTGACTACTACTGATCTTATCTGTATTATTTTTGTAAGTTCCACTTTGTTTAGAAAGATAAACCAAAGTTACATGCTACCTCAAAATTACTGCATTTTTCAGTTGCTTTGATAAATTGTTAATAAAGGTAGCTATTAATATATCTATTCAAAAATAAGTACAATAAAACAGATGAGTGTATCAATCCACAAAGAAAAGCTAAGGTATTTAAGAAAATAGGATATTTTTTTTTTCTCATAAAAAGTACTTTGCCAAAAATATTTTTGACCAATAGAAATAAGACGAACTTGTATAATAAAGCTAAGTGTGCTTTTCTAAATTACTGCTAAAGGGGCATATTTAAAAAATACTTGTAGTGGCAGACTGACCTGTTGAGCCTGATGATGCTGTGCACATGCAGTTTGTAATGACGTTCTCCAATCTGAAGATGAATCTAGAAGGCACGTATGAGGATAACTTCCACCGTATGGTGTGTAAGAATCCTCATCCTAAAATTACAGGGGAAAAAAACCCCAAAGGACAAGCAATCCTAACTGGTTTATATTCAGAGTGGTATTTTTATAAACTCCTGCAACACATGAATTCTAAAAACTATTCAAGACAGAACTAATTTATAATTACTTCTTCATCAGAATTTCTCAGCCTCCCTAGATCTAGGCATGGCACCCTGCAGGAAGTTAAAACAATTTTAATAGCAATATGTTAGAGAATGACTGACAGTACACAGAAATTGAAGTCCTTTGACTTCAATATGAACAATCTAAGGTCATGGTCACAGGCACTTGTAAAATAATGTAGAAAGATACATTTGGCTGTAAGGCATTCCAGTAAACAAAAAAACCTTAAACTATCAAACATGGTCCCTGGAATAGCAGATGTTGTTCATCTACCAAAGTCACTATAAGGTTTTAAATTTTATAAGCGCTGTACAAAATTTCCCATTGCTTGTAAAAATCCTTTACAACAGTTCCTCTGTAATTTTTACTGTAATACTTGCAAAGAAGGCAAATAGTTAAAAAATGGTTTGGGTTTTTTTTTTTTTCTTTTTGCAGACTATTATATTAAAAATATTCAAGAAAGACTAGGTATAAATACTTAGTTCCAATGTAAATAATGCATTAAATATTCTACTCTAAATAAAAATCATAGAAAATAAACCTATGATGTTAATGGAACACTGAGTTGCATATCAATACAAATGCAAATGCATTGTGTTAATTATGCACAATTAAACAAACTGATCAGAAATAGAAGCAGACTTACTCTGGTGGGCGAGGACCACGATTAGCTCATGTATCTGGTCTCCAGCCCTAAAAGAATGACATATTATTACGTATCTACAAGGATCAGGATTAAAATACACAGTTCTCTTTCACCTTCCCCTGGAATATTTAAAATCAATGCCTTAAAGTATCTGTCCAGCATATTTGACCGAGATGCCACTAAAAAAAGGACAAAACAAAAACTTTTCATTGCAAGTTGATTCTTACAGATCATGAGACTAGAAGACTAAATATTCATCGTGACAGAAAGATTTCCAGCCATTAAGAATTCAAAAAGTATCCATATCAGCTATTAATAATGCACTAAAAATAAACCATGTTCCTGAGGCTTTGTACAATCGCTGCTCACAAGGCTTTAGGTCACATCGCCCTTGTTGGTTGCGAACCAACCCCTCAGCCAACCCTTAAACCAAAAGCAATATACCAACAGCCAGCTGGCTCACAAAGAACTAGCTCAGACCCCAAAGAAGCTCTGATATTTGCTGTAAGTGCATCACCTCAGTTTTAGTATAGCAGCACATGATGATGACTAGGCAGCTCCTGTAGTCACACTGTTTATTTTGCATGGCTGTGTACCACACGGATTTCCAAACTCAAATGAGAAAGAACACGGCAAGAAGACTCAAGCCAAAGCTCCACCTTCCCCACTATGGCTTACTGAAACCAGCCAACAGCAAATCCCTAGGGAAGACTGATTGGGGCAAGCAAACAGTAATAATTCCCTCAACTGGCCTCCCAGTCTGAAAAAAAACGTGGTTCAGAAATATCCTGAGCCAGAGTGATCATCTTTGTTTTTACACTCTTCAGCTCAGAGATCTCAACATCACAGTCCAAACTGAGCAGACATCCTGTTTCCAGCAGTGCCGTAACACTTTTCACAATTTGAGAGCGGTCACAAAACTGTAACTTCTTTTCTTGCCACACAGCTTTGTAGCCTGCTCCAGAAAAAGTTCACAGTTCAGCAACACTACCCTCTAGTGCCTTCAAAAATCAGTCTTCAAGTTTTAAAAAAAGTCTCTCGCCGGTAAGGCTGCATGTAATAAACACCACCACCTTGTGGTCAAATACGTAAAAACCGTTAAGAGACCTAACAGAACTTAGTCTTGACTAAATGTAATGCATTAAATCACAAGTATGTAATTTTTCTGTACCATTTCAACTGTGATAATATAAAGAACATACAACATCCTAGATGTTAAAGTCTTCATGTAATTCTTTTTACAGAAATCATCGAATCAAGAAGAAAGCAAACAAAAATCATCCTGAAGACTGTCCACATTTACAGAGTAAAGCATATAATTATAGATTAAAATGAGGTTGAAACTAATTTCTGCGAGCCACCAAGAATCAGATGGACTAGGCAGTCTAAATTTGGAAACTGAGGGGCACAAGAAAGAGAAGAAAAAAAGGGGCAAGAAATAGAGAAAAATCAACATTTCTTTTCCTTTACAACCTACACTAAAAGTCCCAAATGTTCTTGTTGTATACAGGTATTTAATTCTCAGAAGACTGGTGATATCATTTACAAATGTCCTTTTTCATTCCAAATCAAACAAAAAAGGAAGACAGCAACTTGGCAGTAAGACTCCTAGAATTCCTCATGCGATCATTCAACAAATAAGGAAGTTAAATGGGTGCTTGGGGGCTGAGGGAAGATCACCAATTAACTTTACTTCATGGGTATAAAGTACACAGTATCTGTAAGAAAAATCAACTGTTATTAAAAATATTAATATTTACCTTAGCTATAATAAAAACAATGGCCCTCAGAATCCAAGATCGTATTTGTACGATCAAGCTTTCAAAAGTTAGCTTGAAAGTTTCTGCTACAGTGATCTTGTGAGGGTTGAACACCTAACTTATCTCAAAATGCAGACTATTAGGAACACCTGGAAAACAAAATTCCCCTTCATACTAAATGAAAAGCACTGAGGTTCATTTTACACATCCATCTGAAAGCATGCCTTTTGAAATTATGGTTTGGGGGTTGCTTTATTTCTGTCTTGCAGAAAAAAAACAGACACACCTGTTACCAGTTTCACCAACAGCCTGAGACAGCACATAACACAGGTTCAAGCCTCTGTTACATTTAATTGCAAGTACTAGTCTGTTCCTGAGTTTCCACACCCCAGGTAAGTACCCTGAATGTCAGTCATTTTAGGACAGCTGTTTTTACTGGAAAGGTCCCTTCCAACCCAATACATTCTATGATTTGAGAAGCTGTCATACTGAACTATCACTTTCTGACAAAAAGAATTTCTTTAAAAGTTTCCTTCTCTACAGAACATGTTATAACCTCAAACTAAAAGCCTTCTGAAGTATGATCAAAATATTTGTAAAAAAATCAAAGGAAGGAAAACAACCATAAACCTGCCATTAACATACCTGACATCTCTTACCCATCAATGACAGCTGAGCCTGTCTTTGAGAGGATGCAGCAACTCCTTTAACTTCCAAATCTATGCAAATTCAATGATGGCCTTCAGAAAAAACTGGAAAACAGAAAAAGCTGTTAAGAAAATCATGTATTTTTTTATATAAGTACTTCTGCAAATAAACATTATTGGATTAGAAAGAGCGTGTCTATCACAAATAAACTGGGTGTTGTCTTCAGCAACCTGTGAAACATTGCTGGGTTCCCTTTTTCACTGCCTCTTAATTTCAGTCTTTCCTTACTAATGCTTGACTAGATTCCTGCTCAAATCTACATCTTTGCTTCGAGTTTAACCCCCTCTTTCCCTTAGGCTTGTCTTGGTACTTTCTCATATCAGCATTACTAATTTGCTACCCCTTGACAGCACCAAGTGTTTTTAACTCTTCACTTACAGCTGCTGCCTGGCTCTCAACTACACCCCATGCTGGGACAAAGTATTTTCAGGAAGATGCAAGGACCCTCCTAGCACATAGCAGCCTGCGACAGCTCCGGAGCGGTGTTTTACCAGTACGTGATCTCCCCCTCTGCCAGTTTGACCTTGCACCCAGACGGTTTTGAACCAAAGCCTATCATTTATTTCCCAGAAATCAGACACTCCATTTTCAGCTCACCGTCCACAAAAGCTGACCCTGTTTCTACTTACTGAACAGGTTTTATCTCCCAGGTACCCTTCCCTTTTCCAGGCAGGGCAGCTGTAGGGCCTACTCGGAGATGCCCACGCAGGTGTTCACCGGCAGGACGGCCCTGCAGCCATACTCCTCGCCCAGAGCACTTAAAACGAAGAGCTGAAACATAGCATCCTCTGAAATGAAGGTATAGGAGGAAGAAAGCGTTGTTGCATTTAACCGTTAACACGCCGAAATAGCTTTATCATAGAAAAATGCTGTAAAGGGAGAAATAAACATTACGGGCTAAGGCAGCTCCACGGAAACGAGCTGTTTTCCGGGAGCGCCCTGGGGCAGGGCCCAGGCGAGGTCCGCGGCCCCAGCAATGCAGGGCAGGGTCCCGGGGGGGGGGGGGGGGGGGGGGGGCGGAGGGCCGCGCACGGCTGACGGAAAGGGCCCGCCCCCATGCGTCTCCGTGGTAACTGCGCCCCGCCGCGGCCCGCCTTGTCCCGGCTGCTGCAGCCCCGTCCGACACCTGCCTGCACCCTACCTACCCGCTGCCGGCCGCACCGCTCCTGTCTCCCCCTGGAGGCCTCGCCCGGTACAGCAGCGCGGAGTGGCCAATCTGAGCCGGGCTTCGCTCGGTACCGGCTCAACTGAATTCCCTGTTCCTCCTGAGGAAATACCGTACTAGAGGTACGGCTGCGTGCCACAACACCCCTCCTCGCGCTCAGCTGCAAGCCTGTCTGTCACCGGAGGGGACAGGGCCGCCCCACGGAAAAGCTGGACACAGCAATTGCCAGTCCTGGGCACTTGGGCATTGCACAGGTTTGTGTCTTCAACTAAACCATGGGGCTGAAATCGGAGACTTCAAAATACCAGCAAAAGGGCTCACGGTGAATGGTTGTAGCCCTGGGTCAGAAATACTCAAAGCCTTATGGACGAAGGCTTCAAGTAGCAGTTCACCCAAAGACTAGTGAACAGGAAAGCCACAGCACTGACGATTCAAACACTGCCCAAGGCAGTGAAATCCTGCAGGTAAGAAAGTCACCAGCAACAGTGGCAGCACTTGGAAGGCAGCGATACCGACCTGCATCCACAACAGCTCTCACAGCAGAGCAAGCAATGGAGCCACTAAAAGCAATGCTTCCCATTCCTCTCTGATCAAAGGCTTTGAAATTAGTTTCAGTTCACTTTAATCAGCCTTATTAGTCATCTCAGAGGACAGCCTCCATGCAATTACATTTTTTTTTAAACATTTCCAGTTGTTCTGAATGACCAGTTATTTTAAAAATCAAATCGTGTCCAAGTACCAGTTCCGATTCATCCATTCTGTCTTGGGGAAAAATCTGTCACCTCTTGAGAAACCCTGGCTTTTTGGTCCATCAGTTTTCCAAAGTCAGGCAAAATCTCACTTACTGCAAAATTACTAATACACTGATGCTAAGGACATGCTTCTGGATGCTGCTACTTCCAAGCTTGTGTGATCCATTTTTAGGACCAAAGACATACCACATTTCTACACAAGAATGAACAATTCATTCTGTTTCAGTGAGTGACACGGGAATAGCTTTGGTCCCTTTAACTACAGTACATTTACTCCACGAAAAACAAATCCACATTATTTCCCTGTAAGAATAAGGATGGCAAAAGAGTTCAGGCATTATAACTGGCCTACTTAAAAGCTATGCAATTATAAAACAGAAACTTAACAGCATTGTACTGTCCGACCTACTTTTAATGTAATTCCTGTCATTAAAGGGTGGCAGTTCCATAGGCATGTGCATTAAGTGAAAAAAAAATTAGTAGAAAATAAAGGTATGTGCAAAAATTATTCTGGCAAAGGAAAAAGGATTTTCTTAACACTGACGTAAAAAAGCCATTGTCAAGTTGGCATAATATATTGAAAAGAGAAACCCCCAAGCCCCATAGTTCTTGAATGATACATAGCAACACATCTGTTAATACTAGCATTAAAAAAAAAAGTGTATTACAATGAATCAAAAGGCCAAATTCTATTGTGTTAAAATAAATATGAAACAGGGATATAGTACTAATGGGTATCAATCAATTATTTAGGCAGCTGCTCAATTTAGCCAATGACAGGTAGGGAAGAAACTAAGTGATCCAGTGTAATGCACTAAGGTTTAAATTGACATACAAAACTACACATCATTCCTGAGGAGACAGCAAAATCGGACATAATTATTTTAAAATAGTTGTGGCTAAATCTCTCTCTCCAAATAAAGAAACCTGACTATGAATACACCTCTAAGGCTTAACCCATACTGCTTTTCATCCCCCCCAAGAGAAGTTTTCCACAAAGAGCTAAATTCATCAGTGCATGCTCTTTAATAAACTCAAGAAAGTCACAGTTCAAGTGGCACCACGCTTACTAGATACAAAACATTTATGAAACAGCTATTCTTTATAGTCTTAATTACAAGATATTCTATTTTTAATGAAGCATCAGATATAATTACAGTGCATTATATATAGAGTACAGAAATATTTTTATAGGAAAAAATAAATAGAAAAAATATGTAAACATCTTGAGTGAAATTCTGCTGCCACTGAAGTCAGTTACAGAACCGTCAGAGATTCAAGCACAGGCAGTATTTCATCCCTCTTTTTAAAGCATAGAGCAGTGCACATAATTTCATTCAAAACAGTTTAAAGTGCATACAACATTATAAAAAAATTCATAAGCTTTTGAAAGTTTTACATATGCAGATTTCATTCATACTGATTGCGTCTCCTCAATCCCATCTCTTCTGATTCAACAGCATGTTTGTTTATTATTTCTTGGTCTTCTACCACATCTGGCTCAAACTGATGTACTTCATCATATAATTCATGCTCTTCTATTTTGTAATCATTATCAACAGCCTCAAGCAAGTCTTCATTACTGTCATCTTCTCTGTCATCCATTTCTTTCTCTTCAGAATGTTCAGCAAATGACTGAATGAGATCTTCGAGCTTCTCATTACAAATGTGGCTGACATCTTACAATTCACAAAAAAAATGAAAATGAAAGTTTAAATTACGAGCAAGCCTCCACATTTCAGGGTCAGTTTAGAAGTAGAATATTTATTTTCTATTTGTTTTATCTCTTTTATTAAGATTCAACTAATGCAAAAATTCTGCAAATTTCTAGCGAACCATTCTTAACATTTAAGATTTCTCTGTGCACCTTTTGGAAGTCTCCAGTTGAAACTAATATACAATTTGCTGCTTAGTATACTACACAAGCATTACCCACAGCCTCACAGGTCCCCATCTGGGAATCCACAGATTAAAGTTAGGCCAATACTAACAGACTGCTCAGGAACTCACATTCAAGAAGTCCATTTTAACAAAGCAGAACATGACTGCATGGTCTAGCCTTGTCCAATGTCTTTTAGCACCTATTCTTAAAAAAATCACGATGTATCAAAAATTTGAAATTAGATACACTTCAAACAGCAAGAATGGTACTCTTCCAGAATAAAATTAATTCCACACACATTACCTAAGATGCAGCAGCTGAATCTTATTGTTATTATAGTAAGATCTGTTTATTCTTTTAAAATATAAACTACTTAGTTATCTTTCCTGCTGGAAATCAAAGTACCTTTCATCTTGTTTTCTGATTTATCCAATCCACTTACTTTCATCAGTCGTCTAACTGATTGGAGCTATGTCATTATTTCATCTTTCTGCTCACAAGCTAAAGCATTAACACTAGAAAAAAGACAGATGTCAACAGCTGAAAATTACCTTGGAAGCAAGTACTTGGTGATAATGCACAAGATTACAATAATTCCCGCCATGGATAAATAATGTAGTTCAGTTAGCAACACATTTGGATCCAGCTTTTCTTTGAGAACTATCTCTTGAGAGGTGGGGAGCTCATCACATCCACCTACTGAATAATCTAGTCACTGAATTCTAGCATTGGAGACCCAATGGCCAAGGTTGAGTAATGACTACTGAAAGAAACAATTATCCAAAGTAATTTTCAGCACAACAATGCCTACTACAGAATTTCACAGTTTAGAGACTTTTCTCATTTATTTCAGATTTTGTTTGCTCTCGCCTCCCCATCCCTACTAGAAATTTGTTGGGCAAATTGGTCAGTGAATTTGCTGCTTAATGATTTCGGCACATATTAAGTTCAGAAGTACACTAGAGGAACAATCATGAAATTCTGCATGTCTTAAACTAGGCTTCATGAAGGATGTCAGTCTACACAAACTGAACTGCATGGATATTTTTATTTCCAGTAGATGGGTAAGGCCCTAGCTTCTTAAGAAATGAACATCTCTAAAACTACAAGGAGGTTATATTACTTATTCCCTTATTACACTCCAGAGAAGACATATTTCTCTGAAACACACACAATCGCTTAAACAGGTTCATTTCAAAAACAACAATAATAAGCAGCTATAGATGGTAACTAGTTTCATCTTATATAAGAGAGAATAAACTCCTTCTGCTATCAGAAATCTAATTCCCACTTTCAAATGCTACTGAGCTTAAATATTTTTTTCAGTATTAGTCTCCTCCATTGATACTAAAGTTTAACTTGTTAAATCACAGTTAGGTGATCGTAAGCCTGAGCTTTTGCATTTTTGTTCGGTGAACAAGAGACAGGAGGTATCTGTGGAGAAGATCACAAATTGCAGAAGAAGTATTACCTGCCAAAGGCTACAGAAACAGTAAGTGACTAAAGAAGGTTCCTAAACACTGTTCCCTGCTTTTATACAAGGAACATTTTAGGAACTTTGTTAACATTTTGAAGAATTTCAATTTACAGAAAACAATACTGAGATGTTTTAGAAACACTCACCAGTTTGACAGTGGATCCAACTGAGTCAATAAAGAATTTAACATTTTCTCTGCCTGTGCTAGATGCTGCTCCAGTTCTAAAAGCTGATGCTCTAACAAAAAACAAAAAGGAGGGAGGCAGAGGAAGGAGGAGAGAGGGGGAAGAATATGGGGCAGGAGAGAGAGAACATTGTAAGAAATGTATTTACAATACAAAAAGGATATTTGTTTCTATTTTTGGTTGGGCAGATTCAAAACCAACAAGTTTTTTCTCTATGAAATTCTACAATATGTAAAGGGAGTGGCAGGGGTAAGAACAGAAGCCTTACTATGTGTGACCAGAAGTCTGTCTCATCCAATAACCTGTCTCCAATAGTGCCCTAAAAGAGGACGTCTTGACAGAAACTACGCAAGAATGTGGATCTCACCTTCCCAGCCCCAAAAACTATGCAGTTCCAAGACTTCCTGAGCTTTAAGTAGTGTATTTATACTTAATATACTGCCATGAATTTGCCAGCTTACACCTCACAAATATATTCAACACAATGCACTAGAGTTGACAGAACTCCTCCTAAAACACTATTAAGCTTTGAAGAAAGAAGACTGCAACATGCAGGATGGCAAGTAAGCAGCATAGCAAATCATTGCTGAACCCAATTACATATCTGGTGTATAGAGACACCAAAAGAGGCTACTATTTGTTTAATTAACTAAAAATGTGTCTATACAAGCGACAAAATTATGGAAACAGCTCAACTTTGATATACTGTAACTTCTTCTTCAAAAGAGAGCCCACTTCTTGTAACGTGCAGAATAGACTGAATCAGACAGCCAAGAGTATGCTGTATCATTAAGCAAAAGATGGTATCATTTATTCTGTCTCTATTCTATAGATAGTTAATATTTTTACAGGTCTCTAATTTGGCCCAGAAATTCAACAGTCTCTGTAATCGTTTATTCATATTGTTCCACTATCAATACAGTTCAATTCTAAAGCAGTTTATTATATCCTTTTTAAATACTCTATTAATTAAAGAGTATTATATCCTATTTAATCTTCCTATTGTACTGAAGAAAATTGAACAGGTGTTAAGCGAGAAAAACATCAGACATGAAAAGACAGAGAACCATACTATATTACTATAGCTATTTTAAAGAATATTACCATCTGGAGTTCTCAAACAAACCTCTAACAAGTGTTTCAAATACACAGAACAAGAAAGTGTCTTTTTGTAGGTTTCGAACTGCATGTAAGTAACTTAAAAGCTTGTTTCAGTACAAAATACACATTTTTGGTGAACATATGCATTCTGACTGGGTATCTTATCCATTTCCTTTGCCTTGTCTTCTGTACTTTTTTCTTTTTTGGAGAGACTTTCTTCATGTGACTTCATCTTTAATAAATACAACTGGGTTAAATTACTTCATATATTAAAAATAAAAATGC
Source organism: Podargus strigoides (assembly GCA_028020825.1). Taxonomy (NCBI): domain Eukaryota; kingdom Metazoa; phylum Chordata; class Aves; order Caprimulgiformes; family Podargidae; genus Podargus; species Podargus strigoides. The sequence continues at coordinate 29,423,830 of CM051662.1, read as the reverse complement.
ATTTAGAAATTTGCTGAAATTAAATAGCAACCACAAAAATGTGCTCCATTAAGAAAACATTTTTCCTGCTGTGCCTCCTTCCTATCTTAAACTGACACTTCTGATTTTAAGCAATGACAAAATGACTACAAAAGTTGTAAAAGAAAGCAGTTGGCATTTTAACTCCAGTTTTCAAAAACAGAAGGAATGTTGCAGAATGTTGGGGAAGGCGAGGGAAGCAGGACGCAACTCAGTATGAGTTATAAGCAAGCTTCAACTTTATTCGAGTTCTGCTATGCCTTTTATACACTGGAGGTTAATTATGCCTACTTATGTTAAATTATGCCTACATATCTATATTTGATTGGCTAAGCATAAAGCTACATTTGCATATTCCAGCCTCTTGCGGTTATCTTCTTCTGGATTCTTCCCGCAGGTTCTACCTTGGAACTTTCCACCAGATTCGGGCTTATTCTGACCTGGAGCTTTCCACAAGCTTCCAGGTCAGAGTGACCCTGGGAAGCTACAGCTATCAGCAGTACTGCTCCTGTTATCAGTACTGCTCGCTCACAGCTGTTACATTCGGCCCTGTTCAGCAAGCCATTCCTCCACAAAGGAACCTTCTAGGTTACTGGATCCAGTCTCCTGCCATTAAGTAGGAGGTAAACTTCTTCCTTAAAGTAATAAAGATGCTATTAAGACAAGAGGAAAAGGCCTCAAATTGGACCAGGGGAGGTTTAGATTGGATATTAGGAAAAACTTCTTCCCTGAAAGAGTAGTCAAGCATTGGAACAGGTTGCCCAGGGCAGTGGTGGAATCCCTGGACGCATTCAAAAAACATGTAGATGCGGCACTTCAGGACATGGTTTAGTGGGCATGGTGGTGCTGGGTTGACAGTTGGACTTGATGATCTTGGAGGTCCTTTCCAACCTTAGTGACTCTATGAATCTATTCTATGATACTATTATAAAAATATTTACATTTCAATCCCATAAGCACAAGTGTAAATAGTTGTAACAGACAAAATATTGGTTTTATTATGCTTAAATCTTATTTGCAACCTAATTACTTTTATTTTTAAAACCAAACTGGTCAGCCTCTATGTTCATCTTGCTAAGCTGTTGTATTTTTTCTAACATAGGAGGTGATATGAAATGGACTATGGAAATGAAAATGCCGTCTCCGGTCCTGTTCAGGTTTATTTTTTTTTCCCTGAAGACAAGCAACAATGTTCCAGGGGCACTCTCAGCATTGAAAGTGCTCTAGCATCTCTTACTATAAATAATACATATCAAGACTGGTATTTAAGAAAAACAAAAGTTGACTGTGTGTGCTCCTTTTTTAATTTACTAATGGTAGAAAAGGTATCACATTTCATAGATAAAAGTCCATGTTGCAGCTGTATGACCAAATGAGAAGTTCAAATATAAGGTCCAGACTACTGCTATGCTATCTAATTGCTAATCTAAGACTATTACTCTGCAGGAGTCATCCATCTCCTTTCCACACTCAATCTCATTCCGAAGAATGAAAAGAAAGTGAAATATTGATGAGGCTTAAGCTACAGCCTCAGGTAATAGCACTGTTTAGGTTCTCAGATTCTTACTTGAGGTCAGGGGCGGGGGGAGTGTAAGATTCTCACTTCTTTAAGTGACTAAAAAAACCACAAGTCAGAAGCCTTCATAAGGAAGAATCAGATATGCTATAATTTTAACTTTGGAGCTCACATTCGAAGTCAAACCAAGCAAGAAATGGCTTTTGGACAACCATATACATGGCCTCAGAACTGGGGAAAAAAACAAAACAAAACAAAACAAAACAAAACAGTTACATTTCCTTCTAATTTCAGTAATTTAATGTTTTTCTTATGGCTTACCTTAAGAAATTTGTATGCTGCAAACACTCCCACTCCAAGAGCATACAATGGCATGAGGGTGAATGCTAACTCTCTACCATTTCCTCTTGTTCTCTCACTCTTTATCTCTTTTTCCATTGCATTTCTCATTTGCTGAATACTCTGATAAGTATTACTGTCAGAATTTCCTGGATTCAAGTGAAGTTGATGAACTGTCTGAGGACTACCTTAAAAAATGAAATTCAGAGAAAGAAGACAAAGATAGAAAGCAAATTAAGAGTCCAGTTAGTTTCACAACTGGAGCTAAATTGTTTTCTTCTTGTGTGATCATCTTTCTTCATCAGCCTTCTAAGATGGTATGGTCAGCTCTGCATCCAAATAAAGTTTAAACAAATAAATAAATTAAAAATCACTCTTTCATGAATAGAACGCAAAGTTAAATCTAGGTAGCAAAGACTCTCAAAGTAAGTTTCTACATTTCTTTAAGATAAAAGTTTTAAGTTTTTTCCTTCACAGCCACAATGACAAACCCATGGCAAACCACAGAAAGGTAGATGTTACAAGAAGCAACTTTTATCTTGAAATTAAAGCATACTCAGATAAACTATTGATAATGCCAAGAAGAGTTACAAATTAGTATTTTTCCTCTGTAACAAAGGAGTTTAAGTAGAAACTGAGCTATCTAGTCCTAGGGGGGAAAAAAAAAGTTTTGTTGAAATACAAATGCTGTGTTGCTGCTTGCATTATTTTGACAGTAAATTCAGGGTTATGTGGATATTCCCACTGGCTTAGAAGTGCTGTACCTCTGCACATCAAATATTTAGCAGGAAAAGACTACATAATAGCAAAGAGATGCAACCTTGGAAGTCTGAAGTATTTTTGCATGTAATTTGCCTGCAGGGAGCAGATGAAAGAACAACCGGTATCATTGCTCAGCTTAGTAATTAGGTTATTTGGTAGTTAAATCTGGGGTTCGTGGGTCATGCACATGAGAAACAGTGCTACCAGCTAAAGAATACAGATGCTTGCAGACACAAACAGCAGGTGATTGGAAAGGGGTGTGTGAAGTTTTACACTGATGTCTCAAGTGACTGCCTAGACTTATACTTTCAAATCCCTTTTGAACATTTAGTTTTCCATAATTTAATATATCAGAACCGAGTATGGGTAAAACAAGATTTGCATTCTATAAAAACTCCCAAACGAAAGACTATTATGCAAATCACTCCTTGTCAATTAATAATGAAACAGTGGCATTTTAAGAATTTACAGTAACATAACTTGAGTGTACAAGAGACAGCCACAATCAAGTAGAGAAAAAAATTAACGTAAGTTTCACTGGGAGTTGTAACAACTGTTTGGCTACAGCTTCTTCCAAATAAGAGAAAAAGGAATCTAATTCTGCTAGCCTAAACTGGTACTTTGTGATAAGAGACCTCGAACAGTGTTTTAGAATTGTCTAAAATGAGTTAGCCAGAAAAGTTTTTCAGACTTCCAGGGATGACCCCGACTGTAGCTACCTTTACTATCAGCTCTGCACTCAAGTTGTGCCAGTTCCTTCACATGCAATTGATCAGTTTGCAACATGCACATTTGTAGAGACCTTTTGTCTGTATGGGTGGTCATTGGAACTTGAAACAGAACTGGACAGTTACACAAAAAATTAAACTTCCTAGCTGATACAGACAGAACTCAAGCTACCTCAATCACTTAACGCAAGTTCAGGCAGACATTCTCCTTTCAACACAAGCAGTTTTAAGACTTACTAACACTGCACTAACTAATCTGGAAATCACATTATATCTCACATACAGTCTTCCTCCTTTTCAAATATTTCCCCTCGGTTACTAGTTTTAAGTTTGCACTCACTCTTTTTTCCTTACTTCCAGCTTTATTTGTTTTTAATTTAAATGAGGATATTTACTAAAATATCTAATAGCACAAATGAAAAAATTTCCACAGGTCATACAAATAAGAATGTAATCAAGGGAAACAACACCCTCCTGGCACAGAGGAATCCTAATGGAGTCCAGTGTCCTGCACCAAGTTTATCCCACAGAAGAAACAGTAGAGTGAGTTACTAGCCAAACAGGATTAAAGAAGAATCCAGACAAGTAAGAACAACGGGTCTACCTGAAATTATTTTACACAGTGCTGGGCCAATACATCAGTAGGATCAAGAGGCATGTGAAATGTTGCTTTTCTTAAGGTTTGGTTTTAAAATAATTTGAGCTATAGGAAATGACAGCTACCATATAAATTAATCAAGCAAAACAGACCAAGCTCGAGCTTATGAAGCACAGTAAATTCAACATCAGCTGGCGAAGAACATGGTGGCAGCTCAAACCTCCCTTTTCCTGCCTTTGAAAGGTACTTCCAGGGAAAAGCAGAGACACATAATTTGGAGGTTTACAACAACACTCTCTCTTGATTTACAATGCCTTGGAAGGCATCATAAATGAATCACAGAGCTGTCACCAAACAGGACAAAGAACTTATCAACACCAATGTGATGTAGATAAGCAGACACTTCTTTATTGACGCGTGGAGGATATGGGGGATAACTCCACCTAGCGTATCCTGGGTTACATCACCTTTAGCAGGGTTTTTATGTATTTGATTTCCATTGTATAAGCTATTTAACATAAAACTGCATATACTGCTCGCTTTCAATTGCTCATTAAAATTAACCTTTACCTTGATTGGCCCCTAATGATCTGTTGGATTACATCACTTCATGTATATTCATTTCTAATAACAATCATTGGTCACCTATAGTCACGCCATAGTCGCTTTATTGATTGTACCCTCTAATATTCAGATTAGGATGGGGAGGGGGGATAAGGGGATCTTTAAGCAGCATAACTGGTCACTGTGACTTTAGCCACTATATGATTAATTACTGTATTGTTTCCATGGTGGTTGCTTAAACATAATATTTTACTTTCTTGACTACATGGTTTCTAGTTACAGACAATGCTGGGCCTTAGCTGCTTGTACCACCTGTTCACTTCATGATGTACTTTAGCTGCTGGTACCACCTGTTTGTTCTGTGTGCTTTCTGTGGTTACTAAAACAAAACACAGTCACTCCCTCATATGATTCGATTAGGCCTAACTTGATTTTAGCTAAACTAAAATCATAAAACCATCAAAATTATCAGAATCTGATCAGATTGGTAACAGAGCTACCTTAAGAAAGCGGGCTTTTTGTTATTTTACAAAACAAAAGTGGACCTTTGGACCTTGAGCTAAATCCTCAGGTGAGATACAGCTGACATAGGGTAATATACATTGACACCACTCAAGCTGTAACAAGCAGTGAGCTCTCTAGCCCATTCAGCAATATCTTTTCTAAACAAGCACCTTCGACTCTTTCCAATACATGACCTGACAAATCCCATACAATTCTGTGCTAGTGTTTACTAACAGTAACATTTGACTTCCCTATTGCCATTCTAAGATGCGCAGTGAATTTTTCCCTCTCTGCCACCTCACAGGTACTCATCTGTTGGAGAGAGTAACTGTGCCCCTGCAGGCATAAGCTGCCCCGGTAATATATGCTTCCAGTAACAGGGTGTCACTTGTATTTAGAAGCAATTTTCTTAAGACAACACAGAAAAAATTCAAACCAGTAATGAACTAAAAAAGCAGAACATAAAGGGCTAGTGATGAGGAAGAGGTTAATAATACACTTAGAATTGTAGGCACTAACCAGCAGGCGCAATTAGCCTGTGAACAAAGGACATAGTTTTAACTCACAGACATGCTTAGTAAGATAAGGGAAGAACTGAAGAACTTGCCCGAGGGATCAGACAGGCCTGAGTGATCAGTGTTGGCTAAGGGGCCCCAAAGACAACACTCCCTCAGGAAGGAGGGACTGATAAGAACCACAATGCTAATCAAGGGGTCCCAGGGACCAGAACCGACTGGTCTGGATGTGTAAAGCAAGCAAAGGTAAAAAGGACACCGCGAGGAAGACTCGGAGCCTTCCTCCTGAAGACCCCCGAGGACGACCACCAGGATGCACCACGCAGGCGCAACCGGGCGGAGCAAGGGGCGTGGAATATTATAATGACTTACTGTAAATCTCCTCCCTGAGATCCTCCCAATGATGTAATCCTCATTCCCACCTGATGTAAACTTATGAATATGTAACACTTTAGGCTGTACAAAGAGCACACTCCTGGCTCCAGGTGGGCTCGATAGGAGGAGCGATCCCCCGAGTCCCCGGATCCGCAATAAACAAATACCTGCTGCTAAAGATTTTCATCTTTACAGTTATTTTCAAGACGCAGATTTTGTGCTAATCAGGTAGCTCTTTGCTAAGACTGCATACCTACTCTTAGACATTTGCATTTTGTGGAATGAAGGTCTTGTTTCTCAAGGTTATAATTCAACAGTAGGTAGCTCACAAGATTTTTTTTTTTTGCCAAATCGTTTGTTTTAAGCTACTTGGGAGTGTATGAGCTTTAAAATTTTCCACTCTTTTTTGTAGATTAATTTAAAATTAAGCATGTGGTAGCTATTGCTTCTGTAAGTTTTCTATTCTAAAATTACAAAAATACAGAATAAACTTTTCAAATGTAAGTTTTATTATTTAAAACTCAAATTACATTCTCAAATCTAGAAACCTAGTATTATATACCTGAGACCATAAATAGGTGGCTTTTACATGCAAAATTATGCAGTGGGAAGTTTCTGAGTAGGGACAGACAATGCTTTTAATGTCCAGACAAGTTGCTTACATTCAGCCTGTACCTGGGGCTAAACTGAAGCACTTTTTCTACCACCCAATGATCCCTCCCCAGCAGAGAAGGGGAACTGGGGAAAAAGGGAGAAGCCCCGTGGGTTGAAGTAGAAACAGATTTAATGAAATAACAAAACTAATACAGCCACCAACATAAAGTATACAAGGTTCTCCTCAGCCTGGTCCTTGAGGTCAACAGCAGGAGCAGAAGGCCAAGAGAGAGAAGGCCCAGGAAGAGAAACTCCACTCTCACTGAACTCCCTCCTTTTGTAATGAGCATGATTAAGTGGTATGGGATACACCTGTGAGTCAGCTGCCTTGGTTGGATCTCTCAGCTGACTTGGGGCTACTCATGGCCTGACTGCATGGCTGGCCCATGGGTCTGTTCCTGGGAATTCAGAATACAAATATAATGTGTTGGGGGGTTTTTAGCAAGCAATGGTCATGTGAGCAATCCAACCTTCGAGCCTGACCCGGATGCTGAAGCAGGATGGGAAGTTGGGAAAGGTGTGACGGTGTGAATGCATGCTTTAAGGTCGCAAATCAATTTATGCCACACTAGTGCTGTTAGCCAATTAGTAGTTAGAAGAGTCTCGTGAACAGTCTTGTGACTTAGTGCTCTGTCTATATAAACCAGGTTGTAACGCCATTAAAGTGCCTTTCACAAGTTTTATTATTAAGTCTCTGTGTGATTGCTTGCCATGACTTCCCGCAACTGGCGCCCGAACAGGGACCCTCAGAACTGCTGTTAGAAGCTGGTGCTGTCAGCGTGAAGAAAAGCAGACGGAGAGGGTGGAAAAGCCGACCGAAAGTTGTCGCTGCCCCGGCGACAGTCGTTCCGCAGCGCCCAGCGGACGGAGACGGTGCGCACCGGAGGACAACGGGTCCTGTTCTGAATTCTCACTAAAAAGGTTAGTGAGCGGTCGGGGAGGAGATGGGGTTTACACTTACCAAAGTGAAGGAAGCAGTAATTAAGCTCCTCCAAGATATGCTCTCTGTGAGAGGAATTTCTTATGACGCACAAGCCCTGAAGGGTCTGCTGCAGTGGGCACGGGACAGAAACTTGATATCCGGGGTGAACACAGCGTTTGAGCTGTCTGCCTGGGAAGCCATAGGCACGAGTCTGTGGGATGAAGTTAGTAACGGAGGAAAGAGTGGCAAAGAAGCCTATAAACGTTCAGCGCTGTGGAAACAAATAAGAGAGACTTTGAGCACAATGAAAGGGGAACGGGCTGCTGTTCCTGCTGCATATGCGGCTTTGACTCCCGGAGAGGAGAAAAAAGGGGGGGCCGACCCTGCACCCATGGCGGTTTCGTCTCCTTTTAATCCCTTCGCGCAGAATTTCGCGATTCCAGGTCCTCGGGGCTCCACCTCCCGAGTTAAACGTTCCACCCCTAACCCGCCGCCGCCGCCCCCCACCCCCAGGCCGCCGCCGCTGCCGCCGGCGCCGCCCCCTGTTTCACCTGGCGGAGCTCTGCCAGGCAGCGCCTCGCTTCTCAGCCTGAAACCGACTGAGACGAATGCGGAAGTAACAACAAAAGGAAAAACAGAAGTGGGTGGTCCATTATGCAGATCAGGGGCGGGTACTTATCCACCGCTCCCTTTTTCACCGGCCCTGTCATCCCCGCCCTCGGGTGACGATACCAGCCCCGAGGACAACCCCGACCGGCCCTCCCCATCAGTGGACGAATGCATGAGAGATGTGATGGCACGCCTCAGCGAGCTGGAATTGCAACATCACACCCTAGTTGAGAAAACAGCGGTTGCTGCTTCACTGGACAGATCTAAACTTTTCAACCCCTTCACGCCAGGAGGCGTTTCCCCACAAGCCTCAGCTCTGCAACCGCCTGCCCCGCCGCTGCCGCCTCCAGAGCATCTCTTCGCCGGAGCCAGAGATCCTCAGGAATCCACTCAGCGCTGGAGAGGAATCATCAAAGAGGCAATTGTTGAGGGGTCTTTTCTTCCGCAGGCTTTCCCTGTTATTTTATCCCCAACAGGTCAAAAGCGGGAGTCTTTTGATTGGAAAATGCTAGAAAAAGCTCAGTCTGCCATTGCGCAGTATGGGTTGCAGTCACAGCTCACTCAACAAATAATTCGCTATATTTTCACCGCTGATTTGTTGATTCCATTTGATAGTATGCAGGTTGCAAATGTTTTGCTTACTCCATCACAACAGCTCATGTTCCAAAGAACTTGGCAGAGATTGTGTGATGCAGAGCAAGCTAAACCACGCCAACAAAATGACCCATTATATGGAATTCAGGCCCAAATGCTAATGGGTATGAACCCTTTTGCCTCTGTACAAATGCAGTCTCAATTTTCAACAGAATTTCTGCAGTTATCTCAACAACTAGCACTGCAGGCCATTTTTTCAGTGCATGAGCCAGGGAAGCCCTATGGGTTCACGCATGTCAAGCAAGGGCCAAATGAGAGCTATGCACAGTTTGTAGACAAATTATATTCTGCCATTGATAATCACCCTGATCTTGATGAGGCCATGAAACAGCAAATGTTTAAAATGCTGGCCTTTGATAATGCCAATGAAAAAACCAAACAGGTCTTAGGGACGCTACCAAAAAATTCAGAGGTAGCTGATATGATTGAATTGGCTGAACACACCACACAAATGAATAATGCGGCCTATGTTGCTGCTGCCTTGCAAGGAGCTATCGCTCCTACTATGAAAGGAGTCATTGCACCCTTGTTAAAACAAAAAAAGGGAGGCAAAGAGAAAAAAGAAGTGTTTTAATTGCGGCAAATTAGGTCACTGGAAAATTCAATGTAAAGCTTTAAAACGATCAAAATGGTGTGTTCATTGTCAAAAGGATAGCCATAACACATTAGAATGCAACGGTAAAGGTAAGGGAAACGGGAACAGGAGCGCCACGCCCTCTTGTGCAATGACACAAATGCAGGGGGCTTGGGCAGCATCCCAACAGCAAAAGGATGCCTCGATACCATTCCCTCCGCCACAGCTGGAAGTGCCACAGTGGACGTGGAACAGCCGTAGACGTCACTCTACAAGACACCGGAGTGCATCTAATAGATAGCAATATTCAAGGGCCATTAGGTCATGGTCTTAGTGCCTTATTGTTAGGAAGATCTTCAACCTCTAGACGGCGTATTTTTGTTTTGCCTGGAGTAATTTATGCTGATTTTGTAGGAATTGTAAAAATAAAGGGTTATTTGTTAACACCACCTGTTTTTATTCCAAAAGGTAGCCGCATAGCTCAACTGGTTCCTTTTAAATCTTGTGTTCCTCGACCGCGTATAGCAGAATGAGGAGATAGGGGATTCGGCTCAACAGGATTGCCGCAAGTATCAGGACATATTGTTCCTTCAAACAGCCCCTGGAACACACCAATCTTCACTATTCCCAAAAAAAGGTGGGAAATGGAGATTGTTGCATGACTTAAGGGTAGTTAATGCAGTCATGGAAAATATGGGATCCTTGCAGCCGGGTTTGCCATCTCCTGTTATGCTACCCGAGGATTGGGATTTACTGATTATTGACTTGAAAGATTGTTTTTTCACAATTCCACTGTGTAAAGATGATGTAGAAAAGTTTGCCTTTTCGGTTCCCTCTGTTAACAAGGCCGAACCGGCAGAAAGATATCATTGGCTGGTCTTGCCTCAAGGCATGAAAAATTCTCCTATCATGTGCCAGGCATTTGTTGCCTGGGCCTTAGGACCAATTCGAAAGAAATATCTGCAATTGATAATTTATCACTATATGGATGAGATATTAATTGCTGGGAAACATTTGCAAAAAGAAACCATTTTAATAACGATGACCAGAGAATTAGAGAAGAGGGGGTTAAAAATTGCCCCTGAAAAAATTCAACAGCAATCACCTTGGAAATATTTGGGCTGGATCATCACAGGAAGTAGTGTCAGACCACAAAAACTAGAAATCAAATCAGGCATCAAAACGCTCAATGATATCCAGAAGCTGGTTGGCGATATTCAATGGGTAAGAGGTATCTGTGGCATAACAAATGATGATTTAAAACCTTTAATTCAGTTATTAGGCACCTCTACTCAAGCTAACAAGAAACGTGAGCTTGATCCTGTACAACAGTGTGCATTGAGCAAAATCAGTGAAAAAATATCTCAATGTCATGCAGCTCGATTTCATCCTCAGTATCCTATTGTCCTTATGATTGTCAATTCACAACAAGGTAGAGATTGGCCACTTGCCCTCATCATCCAATGGGTGCAGGAAGGGCCAAATCCTTTATGCATTTTAGAGTGGATATTTTCTCCAATGAGGCAGAGAAAAACCGTTGTGACCCGAATTGAAATAATTGCGCAATTAATTATGAAAGGACGATCTAGAATTCAAGAAATAGCAGGAGCGGATCCACAATCAACTATTGTGCCATTGGTTCAGGAATATTTAGAATGGCTCATTAGAAATTCTCTTGCTTTGCAAATTGCCTGCGCAGTTTTCACGGGTCTCCTCACAAATGTTTATCCTGCTCACCGCATGATCCCTATGCTGCAAAACCAGACCTTTGAGGAACAGCCGTATTGGTCTGAAACACCGGTAAACGGTATCACTGTTTTCACCGATGCAGGAAAGAAAACTAAAAAGGCAGGAGTCACCTGGGAAAAGGAGCCTGGTCAATGGAATAGTCACATCATCCAGGGAGGGACTATAGACTCCTTGCAGACGTTAGAGCTCCGAGCTGTAATATGGGCATTTCAACATTGGAATGATCACCCACTGAATATTGTATCAGACTCTCTCTATGTGGTTGGAGTGGTGTGGCGCATTGAAAGGGCTATGCTTCATGAGGTCTCGAATAAGCTGCTTGCTGAGCTGTTGCGAGAATTATTGTTGACCTTAAATGACAGACGTCAATCATATTTCATCACCCATATTCGCAGCCACTTAATGACTGAAGGATTGGCCATTGGAAACAATAAGGCTGATCAATTGGTAGCTCCAGCTTGGACTGGTCCACCTGTAAATATTTTTGAGCAAGCAAAAAATTCCCATGCATTTTTCCACCAATCAGCAAAAATGTTAGCACGACAATTTCATTTGCCCTTGACAGATGCACAAGGGATCGTGAAGTCCTGTCCAGCCTGTCAGAAAAGAGGGTTTGGAGTTGGCCTCGGGGTCAACCCTAAAGGACTGCGGCCCTTGCAATTGTGGCAAATGGATGTGACACATGTTGTAGAGTTTGGCAGATTGAAATATGTCCATGTTGTAATTGATACATTTTCTATGGCTGTGTGGGCGACAGCTCAAACTGGAGAGACTGCTAAACATGTTGAAAAACATCTATATTCCAGTTTTGCAGTTTTAGGAGTCCCATTATCCCTCAAGACTGACAATGGCCCTGCATATACCTCTCGTAGATTTCAACAATTTTGTCTCGCTTGGGGTATTCAGCACACCACTGGTATTCCTCACTCCCCCACAGGACAAGCAATGGTCGAACGAGCCCATCAAACACTGAAAGATTTGCTTCAAAAACAAAAAGGGGGAGAGCCCAGTACCCCAGCAGAAAAATTAGCTAAAGCTGTGTATGTGCTAAATTACCTGCATCTCACAGGAGAAAGAAAAGATCCACCTATGGTAATTCATAGTGCAGTTTTAAAAACGGGGTTAGATGAACAACAGAAAATTTTGGTGCAGTATAAAAATCTCAACACAGGACTTTGGGAAGGACCAGCTGAAGTGAAACTAACTGGAAGAGGATATATGTGTTTGCTCACAGGTGAAGGTCTCCGTTGGATTCCTTCCAGATGGGTAAAACCATGGAAGGAGCCGCAGTGCCAAGACTCGTCTGTAAAGGCTTTATCATCAAAATAAATTGTTAGAAGCCTCCTATGTTCCCCACACTATTAATCTCAGACAGAACATGTGGGTAACATGGGCAAATCGAATGGGAAATAATCCTTTTGTTTATCAATGGCCGTGTCGGGCGACCTTTTTTTTTTTTTTTTTGAACATGTTTAATTAGAGTGTTAGAATTTGTAAAAATAGGCTAAGAGGTTTATATAAAATAAGTTTATATTGAATTTGTTACTGAATGACAGTTATTAGGTAGTGATCCCACCCCCAGATAAGAAGTCAAGTAATAATAAGAGGCTATTTTAACACCATAGATGTCAGAACCAGATCCACAGATGTCCTAGGTTGACATATGGGTGGTTCCCATGGTCCTTTAAGGACGAGGGGACAAGTTTGCCTTTTGGCTTTCCTCCAAGGTGCGGCCGGCCTTGTGGGGGGAGCCCTTGGGTAAACAAGCCCCAGGTGCCCCACATTGGATAAATGAGTGCCAGGTGTCCTGTTTTGGGGACAGGGGCTGGGGCCACTTGCGGAAGGGTGGAGTGTCTGTCTGTGAGGTGGACGCACCTTGCAGAAATTTCCTGTTGGGGAAGGACCTCCTGACCCTCCATGCAACTGAGCCCCGGTCAGGTTAGGCATTTGCAAACGGGGGCTTCGTGGGAAAACAATATGGGACTACTTCTATATGATCAGCCTATTGACTTGGTTGTCTCCCATTCCTTCTGTGGGAGACTTTGTTTCTTTGTTAAATCCACCTGTCACTGAATTCCACCTATTATTGGTCGCTATTGTATTAATGATTGTACTTTATGTTTTTGAAAAGGTAACAAGCATGATTACATATACCATGAAGAACGTATGGCTGGCTCAAGAAGAAAAAGGGGGAATTGTCGGAATGTATTTTAAAAGAAAATAACCATATAGTGAACCAGCCATATGGGATGTTGGCCTAGGCACGTAGCCGCATTCTAGAAGTTACTTCAGAGGAAGAAAAAATAAGAAAGAGCAATAACCGCTTGCAGGAGCGAGCAGATAAGAGTGTCCAGTTGGACACTGCGTGAGAAGAACTCAAGAATCAATGAGAGCTGAACTGACTTGCATGTTTGCCTCGTGCTGAAGACCTTTAACAAATTAGATAATGCGTGACTGTGTGTAGGGATAGAAAACCTGTTTAAAAAGGGACAGACGGAATTAACTGAAGATTTAGATAGTGTTAGGCATGCTGTGTAGTAAAATAAGAACCGCTGTGAAATTTTTCTGTTATTAGCCCTAGGTTAAGGTTGTAAAGATTTTAGATGAAATGCGTCGCATGAATCTGTCTAACCATTCTTTCTCTATTCATAAGCAACTGCAGCAATTAAGAGAGAATATGAAGAAACTCACCATCATAATTTCCTCATTGTTCCCATCACTGGTTTGGATTGCTCAAAATTAAGAAGGGGGATTTGTTGGGGGGTTTTTAGCAAGCAATGGACATGTGAGCAATCCAACCTTCGAGCCTGACCCGGATGCTGAAGCAGGATGGGAAATTGGGAAAGGTGTGACGGTGTGAATGCATGCTTTAAGGTCGCAAATCAATTTATGCCACGCTAGTGCTGTTAGCCAATTGGTAGCTAGAAGAGTCTCGTGAAGAGTCTTGTGACTTAGTGCTCTGTCTATATAAACCGGGTTGTAACGCCATTAAAGTGCCTTTCACGAGATTTATTAAGTCTCTATGTGATTGCTTGCCATGACTTCCCGCAAACTGACACTCTGCTTGCATCTAGCTGTGTCCCGTCTCTCAATTGCTGCATCTGTGCCAGAGGATGCATGTCTGAAATGCAGAGCTGGAACGGTGTCTCTGCCAATTTTGTGCTCATGAAGAGTTCTCTCCCTGTAAACGCAGGAATTCAGCAGAGTCAGTTTGTCCTTGGTTCACATTTGTGTAGCTCAGAGGGGACTTGGCACACTGAAAGCTCCAGCCCATATAATCTAATACAAAACTTCGTGTTTGCTGTATTCACCCCAGGATAGCTAGCATCCCAGCCAGCAAGGAAATCCCCCAGTGATTTATCAAAGCAGCAGCTGGGAACTGACAAACCAAGCGGCTCATCATAACCTGGCTTGTGACTTGCTAAATCCCATATGGTTATTGTTTTTCACTTTAAAATATTAGCAGTGAGTTTCAAAACCCTGAATTTAGCAAGCTGTGTTTCCTAATTGGAAAGATCAAACCCCATTTGAATCTGCTAAGTCATTTGCAACACACTTATCCTTCCACCCACAATAGATTTTACAGCAATTTGCCCTGGCCTGGATCCTCAGTGGCAGCAGAGGAGCCCAGGGGACCCAGCTGGAAAGGCGAGTGATGTGAAGTTTTGGAGAGGGTCATTCAGGAGGGCAGCAGAGGCTATCCCAGGAGATGATTCAGAACAAAAGTTTAATATAGGGAGGTGCTCTAAGTCACTCTGGCAGGAGCTTGCCTCCTTCCACTGTCTGCAGACTGACCAGTGAAGAGCAGCTGCTGCTGCTTCATTAGCCTTTGTGAATATTCTGCTTTAATCCATCTTTAAAGCTTGCAAAAGCCTAGCATGTCCATGTGCTGATCTTGCTCTAGGCAAGCATTGTGGCAGTCATCAACAGCTTCAAGAAGCTGTAATAAGTGTGCATAGTAAATGTGTAAATAGTAAATAAAGTTCACCTTATAATTGGAGAAATAATTTGGTCTTTATCTATAACAAAGCCAAGCTCCACCAGCTCCATATAGGAATGTCCAACTGTTACATCCATTTTCTTTTACCTACAGGGAAATAAGTCTTTCAGTCAACTAAAGAGTTGATTAGTGCAAAACCTGCATCTTGAAAATAACTGTAAAGATGACGAGGATCTTTAGCAGCAGGTATTCGTTTATTGTGGATCCAGGGACTCGGGGGATCGCTCCTCCTAACGAGTCCACCTGGAGCCAGGAGTGTGCTCTTTTTACAGCCTAAAGTGTTGCATATTCATAAGTTTACATCAGGTGGGAATGAGGATTACATCATTGGGAGGGACTCAGGGAGGAGATTTACAGTAAATCATTATAATATTCCACGCCCCTTGCTCCGCCTGGTTGCGCCTGCGTGGTGCATCCTGGTGGTCGTCCTCGGGGGTCTTCAGGAGGAAGGCTTCGAGTCTTCCTCGCGGTGTCCTTTTTACCTTTGCTTACTTCATCCCTCCAGACCGGTCTGTTCTGGTTAGTTTTTCCACTCTAAACTATATTAACCTCTTTCTGCTAGCTGTATATATTTCCTACTGCAAATACGCTAATCTGTACACAATTGCTTAAGTTAGCATTTTTCCATAATCAGAGTGAACCTTTTTTTCTTGCACAGATGGCAAGAAAGGCTTCCAGATCACTTTGGACTGAGTGTATGGAATACAGTCACCACAGCAGTCCCACATCTAACTTTCTGAGTAGTCATGATGTCCTAGGCTAGCTCTGATTTTAGCTGTTCCCCTTGGTATTCTGTGTAGGTGTGCAGTGTGCATTTGAGTGATGTTCTGTTTATTTCCTAATGGTAAAAGAGCAAGCTTGGAATAGTACGTTAGAGGAGTGCAAGGAGATAAGGGGTAAGAATGGGTTCATCAGCCAGTAAAGAGATACCCCCCCCCCGCTAGAGAAAGACCCCCTTGGGATGTGTATTAGCCCACTGGAGAGAATTAGGAGGAATCCCTGGGGGTACCTTAGTAAAAAGAGATTTAATCAAATATTGCAATCAGTGGTGGCCCTTATACAAATTAGGTGGTAAAGAAAAGTGGCCAGAAAATGGCACTTTGAATTATAATACTCTTTTGCAACTCATGTTGTTTTTGAGAAGAGAGGGAAAATGGAGTGAGACGGCTTATGCAGATATGTTTGGGTTTTATTCTCTTTTCTCTTAGAAACAAGCCAGAATGGCAAAAACAGTGTGGGATTAATTTGGCTCCACAGGATACTTTAATTTTAGCATTAGAAAAGTAGGCTAAGAAAGAAAGTAGACTTAAAAGATGCTGCTCAGCTTGTAGCATAGGACAAAAGTGTTTGAAACTTGAGCTCAGCCTGTTACCATTGCAGCGGTGCAAAAGGGGGGTTTCCCTGGACGGGGAAGAGGTCGTGGCCGTGGGGGACGGCGTGCTCCGAGCGCAGGAAAGCGCCTGGGACGAAATCAATGTGCTATTTGCAAAGGCACAGGTCACTGGAAAAGAGAGTGTCCGTCTGCAGAAAATGTTAACTCGGTAACAGAGATAGCAGGCCAAGGGTCCCCTCAGAACCAACTAACACTGGATTGACGGGGACCGGCTGGCTCTCCCCTAGCGGACCCACTGGTTACACTAGAGCTAGGAGAAAGAAAACAGGTAGAATTTTTAGTAGATACCGGAGCCACGTACACAGTTTTGAACCAGACTCAGACCCCGATAGGGAAGGAATTTGTTTGTGTAGCAGGCGCAACTGGCACCAAGGAAAAGGCATTTTTCTTACAGCCATTGAAATTTAAATTGGGAAAGATAATAGGTTTTTGTATTTACCAAATTCACCTAAAGCCTTATTAGGAAGAGATCTGTTAACCTTACTAGAAGCCAAGATTGAATTTGGCAGTGGGGGAATGACTATGAAAATACCTGAAGAAAAACTGATATTAGCTTTAAGCATCCTAAATATCACACCACAGTTAGCGATTGGAAATGAACCAGAAATAGAGAAAAGAATCTTTGATCAAGTATTCCACATGGTATGGGAAACTGAGACCCCTGGAAGATCCAAAAGGGCAACCCCTATAAAAATTGAATTGAAAGATGATGCTCATCCAGTATGTCACAAACAATATCCACTAAGATTGGAGGATAGAAAAGGGATTAAACCAATTATAACTAAATTTTTAGATCAGGGACTACTGGTAGAATGCAGATCACAATACAACACTCCCATACTACCAGTTAAGAAGCCAAATGGTAGCTACCGATTGGTGCAAGATCTTAGGGCAGTAAATCGGATCACTAAAATTTTATACCCAGTGGTGGCTAACCCTTACACATTGTTAACAAAACTTCAGTCTGAGTGGGGATGGTTTACTGTCCTGGATCTAAAGGATGCCTTCTTTTGCCTGCCTCTAGCAGAAGAAAGCCAAAAGATTTTTGCTTTTGAGTAGGAGAATTCGAGCACAGGCCGAAAAAGTCAGTTGACTTGGACTGTTCTACCCCAAGGATTTAATAACAGCCCCGCTATATTTGGGGATCAATTAGCTAAAGAACTGGAAGAATGGCAGGCCCCAGAAGGTGAAGGAACACTACTCCAATACGTGGATGATTTATTAATAGCTACCAGGACCAAAGAACAATGTGAGACATGGACTGTTAGCCTCCTAAACTTTTTGGGACTGGGAGGATATAAGTTCTCTAAGGCCAAGGCACAATTGGTCAAGCAAAGGGTAACGTACCTGGGATATGAAATGGCTGGAGGAGAAAGAGCCTTAGGGAGCAGCTGAAAAGAGGCTATCCGTCAATGACCAAAACCCAGGACGGTAAAAGAACTCCGAATCTTCTTGGGAATGACAGGTTGGTGTTGACTGCGGATTCCCAACTATGGTCTAACAGTGAAACCTTTATACCAGCTTATAAAGTATGCCAATGAGTACATTTTGTCTTGGACCCCTGAGACAGACAAAGCATACATAACCTTAAAACGAGAATTAATGCAAGCTCCAGCTCTTGGAATACCAGATGTGACTAAACCCTTTCTGTTGTTTTCATATGAGAGACAAGGCCTTGCTCTTGGAGTGTTGGCTCAGGAATTGGGACCATATAAAAGACCTGTGGCATACTTCTCTAAGCAATTGGATACTGTGAGTAAAGGATGGCCAGGATGCCTGCGGGCAGTGGCAGCAGTAATCATGAATATCACCGAGGCCCGAAAGTTCACTTTGGGACAGAAAATGACTGGTTTTGTCTCTCATACAGTATCTGCTGCACTGGAACAAAAAGGATCCCACTGGCAAGAAAGGCTTCCAGATCACTTTGGACTGAGTGTATTGGAAT